>OY728162.1:1338467209-1340915826 GCA_963277665.1 Viscum album
CAGAATGTGGGATGACTGGTATGTCAGTGAGAGGGGTAGGGTCTAATCGGGTACGCCGACTAGATCGTCTAACTCTCGTACCACCCCCCTCGTACGAACACCTCGAGTATTGGGACCACTACTAGGATGCTCATCAAATAACTATAGCCTAATAGATGGATGCTGAATTCTTTTAAAAAAAATTAATCACATTAAATTATATATTATTTAAATAAATATATTTGAAATAAAATACTCCCTGTAGGCACTAGTGGTGGAATGCCTAGCTCAGCCATGCGATGACTGTTGTCCATAATCTGTTTTCGTTGCCTCTCTTCAATTGGTTTCATTTTCCTGTATTTGAAAACAAATATAGAAGTAAATAGAAAAGGATAACTAATGTGTATCCCAAAAAACAAAATAAATGAGAGGGAATAGGAGGATTCATGGATAATTTAACTAACCATTATTTTGGGTGAGCTTGATCAAATATATAATGAATTCAATAAATCATAAAATATGTAATAAAGAAATTTAATTTTTAGAAGGATGATTATTTACTAAGTGTTATCAGTCTATTAAAATCATGGAACATTGATTCTACCATATTTTTAAGTGGTGAAGTAGTTTTCAAAATTAAGGAAAAATTTAATTTATTTAGCTCAGGTAGATGATGCAGGTTTCAATACATGTTTTTCATAAGAATATAAACCATCATGTTCATTTCCTGGTAAAATGTTAAAGAGAGGTCTTAGAGTCATAAAAATTTTATACAAATCACAGTTGAAGAATTGAAATGTTCACCAAGTTAGAAATGTTGGTTTCATAGGTTTAAATACAGTTCAATTCCAAATTACAAAATACAATTCAAATAAAAATTCCAACCAATAAACATTGAAAATGCACATAATTGTCAAATAGGATACAACATATTTGTAATCAATATTAAATCAATTTGAATAGTACCAACCTTAACAACCCAACTTCAGGTAAACCAAAAGAATTGAGAGCATGTATGGATGATTCTATATATTTTCCACCACAACTTCAGGTTCACAATCAACTCTAACAATTGAGATATTAGATTCATCAAAAGAAATAAATGGATTGGTTCCAATGGTAGTAGAGGCAGTGTTAATCCCATCATCACCATCATCAAAAATATTTCTGGAAATTACTTCAACCATGACACAAAATTCAGGTCGAAGTTGGTCTTTGACATAAAAAACTTGTTTAGCCATTGATGCCAATACATATGGTTCTTCGGTAGCAAGAGTGCGAGTCATATTAATTACTCGAAATCCATAATCATCAATAAATGTTCCCTATCTCACCATCGAATCAAACCAATGGCATTTCATCATTGTGACTCGTCCATGAGAGTAATAATCCAATATTACTATTTTTCAACAACTCTATAATAACCCACATTTTCAAATCACAGTCTACTATCTGATGCACTAGCATAACAATCTATTGTGGTAGTAACCATAACACCATCATGTTGGGTTCTCATGTTATTTTCTCATTCAGTGAAAATAAATTTGTACCCATTGATAACAATTGATTTACATTCACGAACCACAGTATTAGGACCAAAAGCCAATGCTCTTATTTCCTCAGAGATAGAGTCAGCAGGAAAAATCAATACCTACAATATAAATGAATATTAATTAAATATTGATTTAATTATTTTAAATAGTAATATATTTAACTTCAATTTTAACCAAGAAAAAAACTCTTTGCTATGAAAAGAATCCCTCTTTCTCAAAGATAACGAACGACAATTTCTATTTATCATTGTTTTATGTTCCCTGTAGATAAAAAATATGAATATATTAACAGATATATATATAAGATATACATATTCAATTTATTTACCTGATGCAGCCATCGAATAAATCACAGTTGAACAAAACTATGCAATGTGCCATCCCCCGATATTCAAGGCTTAATGTATTCAATGTATATAATCCAAGAATTCCTCTTGTTTGAGGAAGTGATGAAAAAATGGGTTCAATTTTCTCATACTGTTCTTCTTCATTTCTCATTGGTCTATTCACTCTTGTAGTAAGATCAGACAAATACATTGAGCAGAAATCCATACATTCTTGATCCAAGTAACCGTTCACGATATAACCTTAGGAATGATTCCTATGTTGAACATAAGACTTTAATGTGTACATATTTATTTCAGTTGGATACATCCAACGAAAAGAAACAAGTCCTCTGATAAGTATTTTAGTGGGAATATGGACAGTCAGATGCAACATGCATGTGAAAAATGATGGAGGAAATATTTTATCCGACTCACAAAAAATTAATGGGGCATCTGTCAACATTTTTTGCAAGAAAGACTTGGACAAATTCTTAGCATAAAGATCTCTAAACAAATGGAAGAACTGAATAACAATCACCCTTACATTATTAGAGAAAAGATGAAAGATTTATATTGGAATAAACTCATGCAAAAGAACATGATAATCATGAGTCTTCAAAGATTTTAGCTTCACCTCTCTTCTGTTTTCCCATTTAGATATGTTTCTTGAATAGCCATCCGGAAATCTAATAGTCTCTAATACTTTCAGAAATTGTTTTTTCCATAGTTTTAATCACATAAGAAGCACATGGAACTTTCCATTTATTTTCATTGATACGCACAGGATGCAATTCTGGTCTGATTCCCCAATCCACCAAGTCACACCGAGACTGTAAATCATCTTTTTTATTTTATTTAGCATTTAAAAGTATCGAAAACAACATTTCAAAAATATTATTTTCAATGTGCATTACGTCTAAGCAATGACATAACAAAATGGTTGACCAATAAGGAAAATAAAAAAAGATACTCCTCTTCCTCCAATTATAATAGGTTTCAGTGGAAACGTTATTTCTCTTTCCAGATTTAATTTGACCCTTCCTGAATGAAAAACTGAAATCTTTCAATTCATTAAGCACATTAGTTTTAGACATACACTGAGGTGGATCATCGATCTCTATGGTATTATCAAATCTTCAACGATTATTTTTATATGGATGGTCCATTGGAAATAATCGTCGATGTCCCATAAAACTAAAACTACAACAACGTTTCAGTCTTCTGGATCATGTATTCTTCATAAAAACAGGACATGACAGTTTTCCCTTCATGCTCCATCCAGACATCATTGTATAAGCCAAAAAATCATTGATCGTCCACATAATCACATCACACATCTGAAATATGTCTTTAGAATATGCATCGTATGTGCGCACACCCACATCCCAAATAAGTTTCAACTCTTTTATTGAAGGTTGCATGTATATGTCAATATCAATGCCAGGATCAGAAGGGCCAGATATGGGTATAATCATGAAAGTGAAAGGTTTTTTCATACACAACCATGGGTGAAGATTATAAATGTGTATAAAAACTGGCCATGTGCTGTGCGAAGTAAGCATATGCCCAAACAGATTAAAACTGTTGCATGAAAGACCCAACCACACATTACACACGTCAGCTACAAAATCAGGATATTGAGCATCAAATCTCTGACATGAAAATCCATCTGCAGGGTGAACCAACTCATCATTAGTCTTCTTTCTCTCGGTATCATGCCATCTCATTTTTATTGATATTTCACTAGACATAAAAAGATTCTAGAGTCTGGAGATCAATGGAAAGTGCCACATTACTTTCGGTGGCATGTGGGATAGTGTTCCATTAGATTTTGACATCCAACGGGATGTTCCACATTTTATACAATTATTTTGTTCAGCGGTTTCCTCCTAGAATAAACTGCAATCTTTCAGGCAAGTATGAATTTTGATTCTTTAAAATCCAAGTTCCTCAACTAACTTCCATGCCATATAGTGGTTTGAGAGAATATCTACATCATCTGGAAGTAAATCTTTCAAGAAGGTAAGAATGTAATCGATTTCTGTATTAGAAAAACTATACATAGTTTTCCCATGAAATAATTGGATTAAAAATTAAAGCCTTTTCATTTTATCGCATTGTCGATATATTGGAGTCGTGGAAGCATCATTCAATTTTTTCACCTTGAAAACATCATGATTTTCATTAGACGCATCATGTGTGCTCATATCGAAGTCTTTTTGGGTTGGAATCTTTTCTTTTTCATGATAATGAATAAATGGAAACCAGTCATATAACAAATTCTCCACTCTAGTCCTCTAATTTGGATCATCATCAATTTGAGATTTCATTTTCTCCCCATTGTGATACCACACATAGAGTTTTCTTGAAAACCATATTTGGTTATGTGGTAGCTAAATTATTCACGGCTTAACCAAGGTCTTCCAACACAAATGGAACATGTGAAGTGTATGCGACCACTATATGAAGCATTGTGAAATGAAAAATATAAAAATCTCTCCAAATTGTTTTGAAAATTTCTTGAGATCCGATCGGTTTCATACATCCAACTTCTATCCATTATGTAAAAAAATAATTGTTATAAGTCATTTTGTCAAAAGAAATTCAATAAGATTGAAGTTTCGTTGAAAATATATTTAAGTAAACAAGAATTGTTCACATTATATGAAACCATAATGGACACACTACTCTATATGAGAATCATAATATAAAAGACAAAAAAAATACTATATTTATAATGAAATATCTTTGAAGAACTATACATGAGTGTACAAGATCATGTACACTTGTGGAGAAGAATTATTCATGAGTTGACTAAATTTTAGATCGAAGAAATTTTATATTTTAGTAGATAATTTGAGTGATCAAATACATTACCCAAGGGGGAGGGAGTGTCCAGGGGGGTGCGGGGTGTCCAGGGGGTGGAGGGGCTGTCCAGGGGGTCGGAGGTATCCAGGGGGTGGGGGCTGTATAGGGGTGTCAGGGTGTCCAGGTGAGTAGGCTGTCCATGAGGGTGGTCAGGCTGTCCAGGGGGGTAGGGGGTGTCCAGGGGGTGGGTGTGATGTCCAAGGGGGTGAGCGGAGTGTCCAAAGGGTCGGCGGGGATGTCCAGGGGTGTCCAGGGGGTGGGCGGGCTGCCCATGGGGGTGGTGGGGCTATCTAGGGGGTAGGGGGTGTCCATGGGGGTGGGTGGGCTGTCCAGGGGGGTGGGCAGGCTGTCCACGGGGGGTGTTTGGGTTGTCCACGGGGGTGGTGGGGCTGTCCAGTGGGGTTGGGGGTGTCAAGGTGGTGTGGGTGGGGGGATTTCCAGGGGATGGGGGCGTCCATGGGGATGGGGGTGTTTGAGGGGTGGTGGGCGAGTGTCCGGGGGGAATCCACAAGGGTGGGGGGTCTCCAGGGGGTACGATCTATCTATGGGGGGTGGGTGGGCTGTCCACGGGGGTGGCAGGGCTATCCTGGGGGGTCGGGGGTGTCCAGGGGGTGAGTGGGGGGGGGGGGGGTTGTCCAGGGGGTACGAGGTGTCCAAGAGGTGGGTGGGCTGTCCAAGGGTGGTGGTGGGGGTGAAAGGGCTGTCTAGGGGGGTACGGGATGTCCAGGGGGGTGGGCGGGCTGTCCACGAGGGTGGGGGGGCTATCCATATGGGAAGGGGGTGTCCAGGGGGTGGTCGAGGCTGTCAAGGGGGGTACATGGTGGGTGGGCCGGCTATCCACAGGCGTGGCAGTGCTGTCCAGGGGGTACGTTGTGTCTAGGGGGGTGGGGGGCTATCCACGGGGGTGGGGGGGGTATGGGGTGTCCAAGGGGGTGGGCGGGCTGTCCACGGGGGTGGAGGGGCTATCCCGGGGGGTCAGGGGGGGTCTAGGGGGTGGGGTTGGGGGGCTTTCCAGGGGTGGGGGGGCTGTCCAGGGGGTACAAGGTGTCCAGGACAGCCCACCCCCACCCCCTTGGACAACCCACACCCCTCCACCTGGACAGCCCACCCCACCCCCTTGGACAACCAACACCCCCTCCCCCACCTGGACAACCCGCCCCCACCCCCCTTGGACTGCCCACACCCCCCTTGACAGCCCACACCCACCCCCCTCATCCCTATGAAACCAACACCCCCTCCCCTGGATATCCCACCCCCACCCCCTTGGACAACCCACCCCTCTTGACAGCCCACACCCCCTCCCCCACCTGGATAGCCCACCCACCACCACCCCTGGACAACCCACCCCTCCCTGGATAGACCAAACCCCCTCCCCTATAGCCCCCACTGGACATCCCCCCCTCCTTGGACATCCCATACCCCTCCCCCACCTAGATAGCCCCCCCCCCCCAGGATAGCCCACCCCCTCCCTGGACAACCCACACCCCTCCCCTGCAGCCCCCACCTGGACAACCCCCCCCACCTGGACAACCACCCCCCCACCTAGGCATCCCCCCCACTTGGACAACCACCCCCACTTGGATAGCCCACCCCCTCCCTGGACACCCCTCACCCCCTCCCCCACCTAGACACCCCACCTTAACCCCCTTGGACAGCCCAAACCCCTCCTTGGGGCATCCCATAACCCCTCCCCCACACCCCTATAGCCCCCCTACCCCCTTGCATCCCCCTACCCTCTGGACAAACCACCCCCCACCTGGACTGCCCCCACACCTGGATAGCCCCCCTACCCCTCCTACAGCCCCCCTTAGGGTATTTTTATTTTAAATAATTTTATTCATTAAAAAAGCCAAACTATCATGCATTATCCATTTCACTAAACAAAAAACATAAACACCCACTAAACCTAATACATAAAACCCCACTAAACAAAAAACATAAAACAAACATAAAACAAACCCTTTACCCCAATAAAAAAAACAAAAAACAAACCCTTTACCCCCTGCACTAAACAAACCCCACTAAATAGACCATTTACGATGTATGAAGTATAGAACAAAAAAACATAAAAAAAGGGTTTGGTACTCCAACAGTGGTAACTCTAATTTAGCCGAAATCAAAACATCAAACATAAAATAAAAAGAGGAAGAAAACTAAAACTAAGGTAACACTTACTAATTTGAAGTGTAGAAATAAAAATTTGTTTTATTGAAGAAGGATCATCAGCTAGAAGGTTTTTCGCGGCTGAGAATACGTCGGAAGGAGGTCTGGATTAGGTCTATAATTAGACCTACTAGGAGTTGGGGTGCTGGGTATTTGGGGAAAAACATTCCCAATGGTTTATCAAAACCGTTGGTATACATTAGAGAAAACAGTTTTTCCCAACGGTTTTAGAAAACCATTGGTAAATATTAAAAATATATACACATTGCCAACGGTTTATTCAAACCATTGGAAAATGTTGCTTCTTTTACACTATAGAAATAGTTTCCTCAAACCGTTTCTATAGTACCATTGGGAAAACACTAAGTTCCGGTAGTGGTAGGAGGCTTGTTTTTTAGAAAATCATGAGCTTTATATTTTCTAGGACCCGTCTCTTCTGCCCTAGAAGGAATAGGAGTAGGAGTCTGTCCCTGACCCAGAGCTTGGATAACCTGGACCACGACCTCAACTAGCCTCTGATCAATCAGTGTGGGAGAACTCTCTCCGGCTTCCTCCCGTGGGTGCGTGGGAGTTTTCCAGGGAGGCATGTTGCTACAAAATGAAATAGTCACAAAACAATAATCAATTCCACAATTATCAAAATTTTAATCAAATACATAAAATATAAATAATCTAAACACATTCCAGTCATAAAAGAAACAACTACTCCACATCCGCCCGATGTCCACATGTGGTCTGCAGCCCACACGTCTCACCTGGAAGTGAAGTCAATCCATAAATTCCGGCGTCCCCTGGTGACTCAAGGTCTTCCATGAGAGGTGAGGGACATGCAACCTACTCACAAAAAAAACCCCTGAGTCCTGACAATCCTAGCTCATTTCTATCCCGGCTCATCCCAAAATAGCAATATAACCCAAAAACATTAACCTCATCTAATACCATTTTGTCACGAACCGAATCTAGTCACCACCAATACCAGTACCAAACCCAGAACATGGAAAGTCCTGAAGGGTTTTCCCTATCCCCACAGGTTGTCACAAGTTCTTGAGTATCATTAATTTAGGTTTGGGAATGATTTACCTGAGTATGAAAGCATAAAACATTAAAAACAATCGAGAATACAAATCTGAAATTTTCGAGCCAAAAAAGTCTTATGAAAAAAACAGAACTGAATACATTGGTTTAAAGACAATAAAAGTGGTAAAAATACAAATAAATACAATATAAATACATCCCCGAGGACTCCACATGACAAGGGGTCATCACCCATAAGCCGTCTCCACAACTCTGCACCAAGGATGAGAACCAACACCCTGAACCGTCATCACCCATAGCCTTCCCTTAACGCGAGTCAAGCATAATAAAGTCTAATTACACCCAAAGGGTTTAAGTAGGGCGTGATCCTAATCCCAATAGGATACCACCCAATTATTCCAAAGAGAATGCAATACAATGTTAAAATGTAAGCAATTTTAATACACAAAGAAAAGTAGTGATAAAATCCAAGAAATGCAACTTTTAATTGAAAACAGTTTTCAAGCTAAAATTTTCAGAATGGTCACTCATTTAAATATGTTAGCTACTGTAATGTACTTCCAAAAACACCCCAATACAAGGGAAAATACCCCAAATACAATGAACAACAAAATAAAGAACACCCCCAGGCACTAGATAGTCTCGGGCCCCATTTACCTCATAACTCGGTGTAATGTAACCATAGTAAAATCCATTCTCATGCACGATACACTAGTAGGGAACATACCCATAACCTAGTGGTCCCCAATAATCATCCAAATAGTTTAGTTAGAGTTGTCATTATCTAAATTCTAGGTGAAACAGGGACAAAAACCCATCAGGTCCACTAGCCGTAGTAGTACATATCCGCCACACCTAGGTACCTGGGCTTCCCCCTTTGTGCTCAAACAATTTAAGCATTCAAAAAATATCCATTTTCATGTAAAAAACCACTATTGGTCACACAAACCCATTATAGTAGATACACACATTTTATACCATTTAGAACACACAACAAAACACTTTGAGTTTCAATAAAAACAACTTCTCCAAATCTTTCCTTGTTTTGCACCCAAAACTCTTTAAAAAACCCACATTAACACCATATTCATACTCAAATTAACCAAAAAAGAATTAAAAGCACCTTAAACATTTCTTTAAACCCATTAAATTAGTTATAAAACAACCCTCAATAAGCATCACATAGAATAGCCATGTAAAGAACCTAATTCAACACCAAATTGCTACTCAAAAATCATTTTTTTTATAACATGACCCAAAACCAATTTGGAGAAAAAACAAAAGGATAATAACATTGAAAACATTATTTTCAGCCCTAATACAGTTTAATAAAATCAACTAAATAATTATAAGGCAGCCCTTAATGAACCAACAAAATATTTATATGAAAACCCCCCCAATTTCACATGAAATTGGCATTAAAATTTCACATGCAATACAAAAACCACTAAAACTCATTTTTGCAGAATTAATAAAATTAAATAGGCATGAAAATATCATAAATACATCATTTTAATCATATATATTTCATAAACATCGGAATCACCTACAAAAGTAATCAAAACCCTTGAATCAACGTGTGAAAATCAAGTCGCACCACGACCGCACCAAGTGGGACTTAGAACAAACCTAAAACCACATTTCAAGAAAAAGTGAAGAATCCTTAATCAAATTGAATGAAAACCTAAGCAATTTGAAATAGGAATGAAATGGACTAGCTTAATTGAGAGATCTTGAAGGAATCTCCCCAAATACATAAGCATCTAAAATTGAAAATAATCACAATTCAGGGGTGATTCGAACAAGTATAAGTAGGTCATTTGGGAACTAAAATGGAAGAAAAAGAGTAAGAATTTAGAGAGTTATAAAGGAAAGAACTTACCTCCTCAAATCTGGACGATTTGAGATATCCTATGAAGTTCTGCACTAAATAGCAATGAAAAAGAGATCCAAAGAGGGGGGAAAGAGGCTGAGCACATTTTTGGGTTCAATGGTTTTAGGTGAGACTTGTAATCACCTAAAAATCATTAATATTTAATAATTTATTAATTAAACAAATTTTGTTTTTAAAACTGGAAATAAGCCTTCGGGTTGGCCCAATTCCTTAAATAAAAACACCAAATAAACCATTATTTTGGATTTCTAAAGGTTCCAAATTTCAATGGTGGTGTTAATAGGTTAGGTGAGTCCATTTAGATTGAAATTGGTGCAAAATATTAAAAAAAATGAAAATGTTATTAATGAAACATAATTTATTTTTAAATATGGAATTGGGCTCATGGTTTTGCCCAATTCACGAAAACTCACTCATTCCTCCATAAATGCTTGGGAAACCCCCAAAACAAAGTATGAATGAAAAATAAATGAAAAATACCTTTAAAATATAGCATGTATGTGACAATTTTGTTCACAATTTTTGTAAAAACTTACAAATAACTAGTTTATATTTTTTAAAAACTTATTTTCTAAAATTTTAAAAAGAAATTAAAATATGGATGAAAGTAAATTTAACCAATAATTTTAGAATATTAAAAAACATTCTTGAAAACTTTTTAATGTAAATATGAACATGGAAGAGAATGATTCTTGATTGAAGAGAGAAATAAAGCCAAATTTCTTTAAAAATATTATTTTAGAATTTTGAGTGCTTAGAGAGAGGAAAATGAATGGAAAAATATTAATCTTTGGAAATTATTAGATTAAATTAAAATATATTGATTTTAATGTATAAGGATCATATAATATCCCTCAATGAAAATTTAACATAGAAAATCTTGAAAATAAATGAGATGGTATAACAATTCCCTTACCTCAAGTCCTGTCCTCCATCGTATGTGTTCAAAAATTCTGTATAATAAAAATAGATTTATTATACATATATAAAAAAATAACATTCATATATATATATATATTACTATATATTATTCACATATAATTTCTAATTACCATTCTTATTAATAATTCTTCATGAAATTCACTATTCAAGTGAAAATAGGTCTCTTTTTCATGCATGTTTTGATTTGACAGTTTTAGTTCTTAAACCATGGTCATGGTTTCATAATATCTAGAATCTAAAACATGAATCAATTATCATATTTTTTAATTTTATAATCATTTATAATATAAGGACCTAACCTTGAACATTATATATTATAGCGACTTTAGACTAGAATTCACATTTTTTCCCAAATATATTTTAGGTTTTGAGTTTTAGAGAATTTGGAAATAACTCTTACATAAAAATCCCATATATTACAAAGTTTAAACATTTAATCATTATCCATTTTCCCATAATATAAAAATATTAAAATAAAACATGTTTTCTTTTCATGAAAAATCTTCATGAATTTTAACTTTACTTCTTCTTTTCCTTCACCCATCCCTAGAAAATGCGATTTTTTTAAAATGTGGGATGAGCACAAAAATATCATTAAGGGACATAAAGGAAGAAATGCATTAGTCCTGTGAAAAACATTGAAACCCAAGAAAATCCTTTTCTTAAAAAAATAACTTTTTTACTTGGAAAATAAATCATCTATTTAAAAAATATCATTATCTTACCTTTTTAAATCAAATGATTTTCATGAAAACTCATTAGTATGCATAGAAAAGTCATATTGGTGCCTTAGGACATCATATTTATAGAACACATACAAATTATAATGACCATATGAACGAATTGCAGTATAATTCTCTAGAGAACATAGTCCTTACCCAATACATTAGAGAGCCATAATGGGGATCCGCGATCATATCATGATCTATAATGGGGCTCCAAACATCATATTTTAAGATATAGTGGGGCTTAACCCATCATATCTTGAGATATAATAGGGAAAAACCCATCATATCTTAAGCTATAATGGGGATCAACCCACATATCATGAGCTATAATGAGACTTAACCCATCATATAAGTTGAATTAGTCTCTCTTGTTAACATATAAAATGTACAAGGACTATATCATGTATAAAACATTTTAATCTTGAACATTTTCAGCATAAAACATTTAAAAAACTCTTTTGAACCTGCATAAAAAACTAATTCAGATATAAAAATACCCATTTATTTAAAAAACCCCTTTTCAGTACCAAAATTCTCAAAAAAGGGAAAGAATATATTTATTTGAATAAAACATGAATGTTTATAAAAGAAGCTAAACATAAAATAACAGTTATAATGATAGGAAAGGTTGTTGTCACCGTATACATTAAGATAGATCTTTCCTTTTGTATTTTATAATGAAATTCAAACATTCCATAAAAAATATTACATTTTAAAAACCATTGAAAAAATATAAAAGGTGACGTAAAAATGTCCTTTATAATTTTTTAATTTCCATAAATATTTATTCAGAAAATAATTTTAAAAACATCGACATAGAAGAGAAAGATTTAGAAAATAAATCTTTAAACATTTAAAATGAGATTTATGTTAAAGTTCCCCTTACCTTGAGTCCAAATAATCTTATATGTTCTTTATCTTCCTGAATAATAAAATTATGCTAATTATCTACTTGATTAATAAACTTTACCAAGTTTATTATTCCTTTTATTTTATCTCTTACCATACTATACACAATTAGTTAATCATTTAAGTTCACATCAGATGTTTTGATGGTATTTAGCTTATATATCAAAAATGACTTTGGTAAGTTGATTATAGTCAAAGAGGTCATTATTCTATAATCACCCAAATAATAATCATGATATATTTATACATAAATTATAATTTTAAAACTGTAATGAACAATGTTTATGAAAATTTAACTATGTTACATTCATGGATATTGTAGGCCGTACACATGCATGAGTAACATTTCCATTTCTTTAAATACCATGTGATGTGGTGATGGAAAAAAATAATCACATCGCTTCTTGGAGGTGATATCCCACATGTACGCACAAACAACGTTATCATTTTTTGGTGAATGGAAATGTAAAATGTAAATGATATATTATCTTTCCAGGATGATAAATATGTCATGATTATCATATATAAATATTAATTCTATCATTTTGGATAGCCATGAGAGGCAATGATGTAAAATGAATTACATGAGTTAGTGTGGTTGTACTCCACTGTACATATGAATGATGGTTTCATTTCTGAATTTATAGAAGAGGAGATAGATGTAGGTTATGAAATTAAAATAATAGAATCTCATTATATGGTAGATAATGGTGCTTTTATATAATCATATATGAAGATGTTTTGAAGGAGGTGGAAGAAGAAACAGAACAAAAATTCTCGGTTAAGAACGATACCTCTTCTTCGAACCACCTCTTTATGATTATACCTAAAGCCTTCCAAGATTGGAATTATGATCAAAAAAATGACTATAGGAAATGGGAAGGAAATTAAGTACGTTATTTGGTCATTTATCATTGGAACCAAAATACTTTTAATATGTGAAGAGCAGAGGAGAGGAGGTGTTGATTTATAAGTGGGGGAGATGACACACTTGGAATTTTTGAAAAGAAAAAGTTATACCCACATTTTACATATGAAAAAAGGCTAAAAAATGAACCATTATCTATCCTTAGATGTTATGAGGTCTAAATATGGTCATAAAATATAATTTATACAACTGTTAGGACATTTTGACCTTATCGTTTTTGTTTAACCCCTAGTAAACCCGTTTTCACCTTAAACATAGTAAAAGATTTTTATTATTTTCACTATTCATTAAGAAAAAAAATTAATTTGAACGTCTCATATGATATAAATTATACTGATTAAAAATATATAATCTTTTTTATCCAATTAAAATCATATAATTGGATGAATTTAATTTAAAATAAAACCTATAGATGCGACGAAACAACCATTTTTCAAGAAATGTATTTTTCAAGAATAAGATGATCCTATATTAACATTATGACTATCAATCATTTTATAGATAAATAATATATAAATTTAATTGAAATCATTCCTTATTACGATTTATCTTTATTGATTAAAATTGAGAAGCATTATGTGCTTTAAAATATTTTTCACAAAAATGCATTTTAAACCCAAAAATAAACTTATATTAAAATACAGTATAAAGATAATTCAAGTGAAATTAATTAGATTAAATTTAAATGAACAATAATTTTGTTACTTTAATTTAAATTCAAATCATAATGAGACTTTTAAATCATTTATTTTTTTAGAAATAAATGTAAGTTTTACAAATATTGGTATTTTCACTATTCACTGAAAAATCAATCTTTTCTGAAAAGTCTAAAAATTTCATCATAATTTATTTTTGATATGATGATTTTAAAAATTAAATTAAATTTATAATATTCAAATTCTATAATTTATAAATTAAACCTTTTAATATAACCTACTAAGAAAAGAGTTTAATAAAAGTATTTCCTTTTTGATTTTAAAAATTACTTTGTATTTTTATAATGAATATAACTATCTAATTAATAAATATTAATAAACATGAAAATTATTTATTCTATCATTAACTAGTTTGATTCATTCTCCCCCATTTTGAAATTGTGTCCTCACAATTTTTTTCACTTATTAAATAGGTGGGTATATCTTTCCCTCATAGCATTTTCAGATTCCCAAGTTACTTCTTAAACCATATGGGTTTTCCATTAGACATTAAATCATGAATTACCTTATTCAGAAACACATGTTGTCCATGATCACGAATCTAAATTGGTTGTTCCTCATAAGAAATATTCTATTCTAACTGAACTACTTCAGGCCTCAAAACATGAGATGAATCTGGCACTTATTTCCTTAACATTGAACCATGAAATACAATGTGTACTTGAGATAAACCTGAATGAAAGACCACTCAATAGGAAACTAATACAACTTTATCTAGGATTTCATATGATCTAATTAAACACAAACACAAATTTCTCTTTTTACTAAATCACATAACACTTTTCCTTGGATATACTTTGTGAAATACATGATCACATACCTCGAAATAAATATCTTTCCTATGGTTATCCATATAACGTTTTTCCATACTTTGAACCATTATCATATGTTTCTGAATTAACTCTACCTTCTTATCCATTTCCTCTAGAAATTATAGTCTTGTACACCTCCTTTCTCCAAATTCATACTAAAAATATGGCATCTAATACCTCTTTACATATAATTCCTCAAATGGTTCCATCTGTATACTAGAATTAAAATTTTTGTTATAAGAAAACTACACCAAATATTGATATTGAACCCAAATTCCATGGTAATCCATTGAACAAGAACAAATCATATCTTCCATTGTCTGAATTTTCATCACAAAATTTCCATGAAATTGGGGATGAAATATTGTACTAAAATTTTATTCAGTGCCCAAATACTTATGAAGCCCTTTCCAAAAATTAGAAGTGGACCTGGGATTACGGTATGATATAATGCAGAGGGTAACTCCATGTAACATAACTATATCATTGATATATTATAAAGAAATATTATCTAAAGACATAGTATCTCTAATGGGAAGTAAATATGAATATTTAGTTAATCAATAAAAATAACCCAAATCACATTGTCACCTCATGACATGATCGGAAATACCACCGTGAAATCCACTAATATATTTTCACATTTCCACTCAAGAACTAGAAAAGGTTAATGAATTCACTTCAGTAATTGTCATTCTAACTTAAACCATTGAAAATTCAGACATTTCATGCTAATTTCAGCAATATCCCTTTTCATTCCATCCCATCAGTAATACTCTCAAAGGTATCTGTATATCTTAGTGCTTCTAGGACGAACAAAAAATATAAAACTAGGTGCCTCACACAACAATTTTATCTACAACTGGAAATCATAAAGAACACATAATCTCTTTCAAAATATTCAAACACCTTCTTTGTCAACATAAAATTCAGGTAAGTTACCCTTCTTAACCAACTCTATGTTTTTCTATAAAACACAATCCTCATTCGAGCTTTCATAAATCTTTTTGGTAGAGAAGATTGTACTGACACCTGAAACAAAATAGATGAGGTTCTGACATCCATAAATTCTAATAGAAAATTCATTAATTAATTAACTAATGGGTCATGTTCCAAATGTAACATGGTCAATGTAGCATTATTTTTCTAACTCAAGAAATCAAATACTTTATTTTCCTTTACAAGATGATAATGAACCATACAATCATAATCCTTGATCAGTTCTATCCATCTTCTCTATCTCATGTTGAATTATTTATGAGTGAATATATACTTAAAACTATTGATATTATTACATATTTCACACTTTACTCCATATAAATGATTCCTCTAAATTGTAAAATTAAAAAACACAACATCAAATTCAAGATCACGTGTATGATAATTTATCTCATGATTTTTCAGTTGATGTGAGGCATATGAAATTACATGATCATTTTGCATTAATAAATAACCATGTCCCCTTAATGAATAATAATTGTAGATGGGAAATTCACCATTTCGAGAAGTTATGGCCAAAACTGGTGCATTCACCAATAATTTGTTTTTAGTTTTTGAAAGCAATCATCACATTCTTTTTTCGAAATTAATTTAACTCATTGAAAATTTAACTTAGTTAGTGGGATAGACAATAAAGAAAAGTTTTCAAAAAACCACTGATAGTAACCCTCTAACCCAAGAAAATTATGAATATCAATGATATTTTTAGGTCTTTTCCATTCCTTAAAAACATTTTAGTAGGTTTAATGGTTATTCCATCTTTAGAAATAAAATGTCAAAGGAAAGAAAGTTTTTAAAACCAATATTCACAATTACTAAATTTTCTAAATTGTTTATTTTCTATTAAGGTTTTCAAAATAATCCTTAGGTGCCTTTAATATTCGTCCTAAATTTTATAATATACCAAAATATCATCTATATATACAACCACAAACTTATCCAAGAGCTCATGAAAATATCTATTTCTAACGTCCATTAATACATTTGGTGCCATAAATAACCCAAAGGTAATAAATAAAAACTCATAATACTAATATATTTTATGGAGCATTGTATTTGGACTATAAACCTCCTTCAATTTCAACTAATGGTACCCCGACTTGAGATCAATCCTAGAAAAGTATTTTTCTTCTTGGAGCTAATAAAAAATATCATCGATATGAGGGAAAGGATACATGTTCTTAACAATGTTGTTATTTAAGGCTCAATAATCAATGCCATGTCTCATTGAATCATCATTTTTTTACTAATAAAAATGGATAACCTCATGGTGATGTGCTAGGTAAAATAAAACCATTATCTAGAAACTATTGTATTTTATTTTTCAATTCTAAAACTTCTAATTGAGCCATTTTATTAGGGGATTTTGAAATAGGATTAACATCAGGAACTAAGTCAATAGTAAATTGAACCTCCAGATCTTGAATAACTGTAGAGAACCATACTTTTCATACATAGGTATAAAATTTTAATAGATTAATATTCATTACATAATATAATGATACATCCTAGTATCATATAAATCTATTGCCTTTATAAACTTAGAAACATAAACAACCAGTTAATAAAAGATCTATATCATCCCCCGTAAAGTTCTTCACAACTAGCACCATTTTTACACATATCATACTTAGTACCTTTTTTCATAACCCGAGGAAATCATCCCCTCCTAGTGAAGAGGTTGTGGGATCTCATCCTGGAATGAAATAAGATTCCAATAAAAAGATAGAGTTAATGGTTTATATAGACCCAATGTGTTCTAAGAGGCAATCTACCTATATTCCCCCTCCTTTTCTTGTGAAATTAGGTTAAAAGGATCACGAGACAAAGAAACAAAGGCAAGACTCAGCTACCCACTAAATAACTTTCTTGAAGGTCCTGGTGCAGGATAATAAATAGGATTATGTGGCCCCTAAATTCCTAGATCTAATCCTTTTCTCCTTACCCCACACTTCTTTGAATAGATGAACAAGGAGCTTATTACTCCTGATCTGACATGGAAATATCGATAGGAACCCCCAGGGTTAGAGTCTGGAATTTTTCTTAGTGGTGAAAATGTATCGGTGGTTGTGTAGATTCTTTCTATTTTTTTCTACTTCTGTTTCTAGTTTATTTTTCTTTGGATGGTTTTTTTTGGTTGGTGTCATTTTTTCTTGACGATTTTCTTTATAGTCACCACAAAGTGAGTTCTTTTTGAAAATAAAAAAAGGATTTGGATAGATTATAAAGGAATCATAGAAAAGTGTGAGCTCAAATTCTTTGTATGTGTAAAAATAGAGATATCAATGATCACATGAAAATAATACAAACATAAGAGTATGAGAATTGGAGTATAACATTTGAAAATATAACCTTGTATATCATAGATTATAATCTTAAGTCATGAAATAAATCTTGGAAGCTAATAAAACATTAATCACATAGTAATCAAATATCATGATCCATGAGAGCATAACATTGACATAAGATATAAGTTTTTTTCATAAAAATAAGTATAGAAAATAATTTCCTTATTAGTAAAGAATCATTTCCATGACTATGCTAGTGGAATGGGTTCACTCCCCAAACCATCATAGTATTCAAGGTTCACTACCAATACTATCATAATAGATAAAACTATTTACTAAACCGAGTTCACTATACATTATATTCTTATTTATTTAATGAGATATCAATCTTTACCTAATGCATTGGAGGGATAAATAGGTCCCACCTATCCAAAGTTGTAAAGTGACCACCGTTCTTGGTTATAACACAACCACTATCCTTGTTTATAATGTAACCACCATCCTTGGTTATAAATTAACCCCCATCACATAATGAAAACCATACATATATGTTCCATAAGATCCTAAAACATTAATCATATCATAACCTATGAAAATAAATGGGTTTCATAAACATTTTATCACATTATAACCCATGAAAATGAAATGGGTTCATAAAAATTTCATCATTTCATCATAGTATAACCCATGGAAAAGGATCACTTTTCATACTCATATTTTCATCATATACATAAATCATCTAGAGAAAGAATATGGATGGTATCCTTGGATTATATCTCTAGTAAATATTAATTATCATAAAAGTATGTTATCATATATGAAAATTAATTTAAAATATCACTGAAATGTATCTTGAGGAAAATAACCTTTCACCTTTAAAATTCACTTTTAAAATTAAAATATTTCCAAAATATTATGGAAAACATTTTATTTTAAAATAAACATGGAAAATTGTATAAAAATTTTTAAAACATTCAGGGGTCATGATAGTGGTAAATTCCATTCATTCCTTATAAGATAAAAGAATACATTCCATTCAAATTTTTGCTAAAAAGTCAAAAAATACCTCATTTGGAAAATGACAAGAAGATTCACATTATAAAATTTGGTAAAAAGTAAAACATGGGTAAAAATAAATTTAAAGAGTGATATGATAATAATAAAAACCTTATTTAAAACATTTTTTTAAGAAAACATGGATATAGAGTAATTTGTTTTTCAACCGAAGAGAGAAATAAAGTTGATTTTATTTAAAAACACATTTTCACAATATTGAGTAATTAAGATGTGGAAAATGAATGGAGAACATATATTCTCAGAAAATAACCATATTATCATTAAATTAATTAGTTTCTTGAGAGTTATATCATAATATTTCATCACTAGAGGCATAATCATAATCAATCCTGATAAATAATGAGATTGTAACAATAAACCATTACCACTTTGGTATATTTTGAATCATAATCCCCATGAAAGAAATAACCTTATATAGACATATATATCAAATAAATTTTAAGATACTAATCATAAAATACATTCATGGTTAGTATATACATCGTAAAATAGAAATAAGTGGTGTATAAGGCATGTCTCCCATACAAATAAAGGTGAGATGAAAAGACCTTACGTTGAGTTACACTTGATACATATAAACTCTAAAATCTTTTATAATAAATTTAAATTTATTATAATTATATATCCAAATATTTTAAATAATTATAATATCATATATATCCATTATATACATATTTAGAGTCATTCATAAAAGATAGAGATAGAAAAATAAATTACATCGTTCATGGAGATGATATGTCGTACGTACACAAGAACACTGTTTTCATTTTTTTGAAGGATAAAATGAGAGAAAGGAAAATAATAAAACACATTTATATAATCATTATTATATAATATATATAATATATATTCATTAAATCCATCCTTACTACCACCCATGAAAAACATAAATAAATAAAAAATCGCATCGCTTCATGGAGGTGGTAGTCTACATGTACGCACGATCAACATTATCATTTTCCAAAGATCTAGAAGGTAAGAAAGTATATATGATATTATCATCAATAAATAATAATTTTGCCCTAAATATCATATATTTTAATTTACAAAATCCGGGTGCTGCCCAAAGGTGCCCCGTACCCGGTTGGTCACATAACCTCAAGCACATTTCCCTAACGCCAGAGGCTGCCGACTAGCAGCGAGGGCCCTGGTTGTGATAGTGGGGAAATTATGCCCTCATTGGAAGAGTATACATAGTATAAAGAAAATAGTAAACAACAACAGAATCATTAATACCATACAATAGAAGTAATCAATGGAAGACTTATAGTATAAACAACTACAACATATATAAATAAAGGATGGATGTCACATGTATCTAGGAAAGGAACCAAACAAGTCACAATGTTGGAAATAAAATATTGAAACTAAAGTATAGAAAATATTAGACTCCAATAGAATCAAAAGCCTTAACTTTGTCCCATGCTCCCCAGATTCAATTGTAATCAAGTAGCTGATGAAGAGGGGCACTTTCCCTTATCTATAACTATAATCATATAATCTATTTGGGTCCAAAAGCATGACCCAAACAGGGGGTGAGATGAATCCCAGTAGGCAACCACCAAAATATTTATGCCTAATATTCAGTGAATATATATAATAGGCAATATTAATAAATGAAGAAATAAACTATGAAGTGCTCAAAAGTAAACAATCCTACAGTTTTCAATTACATTCATTTACATTTATTAATTGTTCAACCGTTGAATAATGAAATTCATGGATCTATCCTAAACTATGTATCCCATGTGTAATAGAAAAATAGATGTCTCATAATACCATATAGACAATCTAGTATGATCGAGTCCATGATTATGCTTTGGATTGGCGGACTTTCCACAATCATTCAATCATTCATAAACAATCCTATGGGAAAGTTCTCACAATCTAACCCCTTTGGTCCCAAACAACACTAAAAATTTACAAATGACCACTTGGGAAGCTCTCACAGCCAATACCCCATTGGTATGCATATCAATAATAAAATATAATGACCACCTGGAAGCTCTCACAGTTAATTCCCTAGGGTCCAATATTCATTTAATAACGACCTTTTAGGTAGCTCTCACGGTCTAACCCCTATGGTCTATAACCACTCAAAAACTCTCACAGTCAATACCTATAGGACAATATTACAACAATTATACATAAATGAACCTCCCTCAGGAATATCTCATAGTAAAATTCCCCTTGGTCATACTTTTGCAATGTAAATCACATGTATCTCATATAATAAATAACTTCATCCAAACAACACGAGGCATGGAAAAAAAGAAAGACTAACATGCATTCTAGACCAAACAACCATAATAAATCAAACAAGGGAAAACAAACCCATAATCAAGGTATAAAGCATTATGCATAATCAATTACCCTTTCTTAATCAAACAAACCATTTTAGGTATTAAATAGGGTTAAAATTAAAAAACCAGCAATACCCCAAACATGGGTATTCAATACTTTAAGCATGTATAATCCAAAGATGAAAACTGAAAGGCACAAAACACCTACCTTGATGTTGTACGATTAACACTCTTGAACTTCGACCCTTGAATCGTCCTAGAATGTCGTATATCTACAAAAAGGTGAAAACGGTCAACCTTGAAATACTCACAAGAGATGAAGAATGATGAATAAATGCTCTAAGGAAAGAGAGAACTCATCGATGGGAATCCAGTGCAACTGACAACGGATCTATTGGAGCTCAGATAGAGAACCAGGAGGGGCTAGAAATTCGTGACCATTTCGTCGATCTCATATATGAAACACAAGGAGAAGAAGGGTTTTATGGACGTGATACACAACCCTAATCCATTTTATCAAATAAAAAGAAACGTACATGGAGTGTTCATTTAATTTACATATCATGTACTAGCCTCAACCAACCCCTAATTTAGGCAGTTTTCCAGGTCACCTACACCGCCATGTATTGGCTGTTACACAACTATACACAACAACTAGGTACACATTTTGTACTCAAAAGTACATGACGTGTACATAGAAGATTTCCCAATTCATAAATTTTCCTAAAAAACAACCCAAAATTAAGATCCACACTAGAAAAGAAGATCTGAGTCCTTACAGACTTCCCCCTTAAAGCAATTCATCCCCAAATTTCCTTTCCAAGGGTGATGAAGAATAAACTTTAAACATCTCTGGCCACTATGATCGGAAGTCAGCCTCCCTCTCCCAAGTATTGTCCTGTACTTTCTTGTGCTACCATAACACCCATACCAGAGGAACAACTGGCCAGGGAGAACCTTCATGTTGCGATCCACAATCCTAATAGGGTTCTCCTCAAAGGATGCATCCACCTTCAACGCAACCTCCTCGGGTTGAAAAACATGAGACATGTCTGAAAAGTAACATTGTAGCTGAGAGACATGGAAGAAGTCTTGCATATCCTGGTACCTATGAGGTAACTAAACCGATAGGAAACCATACCAACTCTCTCCAAAACCTCAAAAAGCCCGATGTATCTTGGTGATAGCTTTACCTATCTCCTAATCCTCCTATGTCCCATCCTCGGTGTGACATGTAAGAAAACCTAATCTCTGGCCTCAAACTCCAGAGGTCATCTCCGTCGATCAACATAAGATTTCTTGCGAGACTGTGCAGTAGAAATCCTCTTATGAATTAACTCCACTTACTCAGTGGTCTCTTGGAAAAGATGAGGTCCCGGCATAGCTACCTCTTCTACCTCCAGCCAACATAGGGGTGATCAGCATGGACTACCATAAAAATCCTCATAAGGTGATATCTGAATCGTCACCTAAAAACTATTATTGTATGAAAACTCCACTAGGGGTATGTGTCTCTCCCAATATCCCCCAAAATCGAAGACGCATACTCGAAGCATTTCCTCCAAAACCTAAATTGTGCACTCAGACTAACCATCTGTATGAGAATGGAATGATGTACTCTGAAGTACCTATGTACCTAAATCCATCTATAGTCCCTACCAGACACGAGAAGTAAGCCGGGCATCCCTATCTAAAATTATAGAGTACGAAACGCCATGAAAATGTAAAATCTCTCAGATGTAAAACTTTTGAAGATCATCAACACTGAAGGTTTCCTTGATCGAAAAGAAATGTGAAATCTTTGTGAGTCTGTCAATAACAACCCAAAATGCATCATTCCCTCAGGGAGACCTCAGTAAACCCATCACGAAATCCATCACGACATCATTCCACTTCCACTCAGGAATGGGTAACTGCTATAAAATCCCTACAGGTGTATGATGCTCTGCCTTCACCTATTAATAGGAGGAACATATCATATCAAAACCAGATACATCCCTCTTCATTCCTAGCCACTAATACTAACGATGTAGATCTCGATACATCTTGGTGACGCTAAGATGAACTTACCATGCTGAGGGATGAAAATATCACATAAAATCCTCACATATGTCTGCTGACATCCATATGAATCCATGAAAATAAAATACTTCATCCTCACATATGGTTAACCTAGGAGTAGGGTACTCTCCTGACACACTCTCCCTTAGGACTAGGCCTTCAGAATCTGATTACTTCCTCATTCTCACTCGATCTAGTAGAGTATAGGTAATAGATATAGAAGAAAGAAAATTCTTCCCCTATATGTCATGCACCTCCAAATTCATCTTAGAGAATAGAGCCATAATATGCCACTCACTACTGGTCACCTGAACTACCTGTATATGAGTCCTCCTGCTCAACACATCATCCACTGCGTTGCCTTTCCCAGACGTGTAGGCAAGATCAAAGTAAAAAGACTAAAAGTACCCAACCCACCTTCGCTATCTCAAATTCAGATCTCACTGAGTATAGATATACTTGAGGATTTTGTGGACAATGTATACCAAAAAATTCTCTCCCAAAAGATAATGTCTCCAATAGTGAAAAGCATGCACATCTGCAACTAACTCGAGATCATGTGTCAGGTAGTTCCTCTCATATGGCCTCAAATGTTGAGACCCATATGCAATGAATCCTCCCTCCTTCATAATCACTACTCCTAGCCCGATAAATGATGCATCATAGTAAATAGTGTAACTCTTGCCCAGATCTAGAAAAACCAGTATCAGTGTTGAAGTCAATCTCTGTTTTAGCTCCTGAAAGGATGAATCACAGGAATCTATCCACAAGTACTCTACACCCTTCTCAGTCAAGCCCGTTAGTGGAATTTCTAATCATGAAAATTCATGTATAAAGTGTATGTAGTAACCATCCAACCCTAGTAAACTTTGTACCTCAAATACATTCTTCGACTACTCCTAAGAAACTACCGCTCTCACATTCTCTAGGTCTACTGATACTCCGGTCTCTGAGATAACATGACCTAAGAAGGGAATATGGTCCATCCAAAAGTGGAATTTTGATAGCTTAACATATAACTAATGCTATCTCAATGTACCCAATACAATCTCAATATGAATGGCATGGTCATGTCGAGTGTGAGAGTACGCCAAGATATGGTCTATGAAAACTACAGGAAAAGAATCCAAGTAAGTATGGAACAACCAGTTCATCAGTGCCATGAAAACTTCTGGTGCATTCGTGAAACTGAAAAACATAAACAATTACTTGTATAGACCATACCTACTTTGAGAGGATGTAAGAGGTATATATGATGGTCTAATGTGAAAATGATGATAACCACATCTCAAATCAATCTTCGAGAACACCTAGTCTCCTCGAAGCTGATCAAAGAGATCATCAATCCTTGGAAAGGGATATTATGTCTTGACCGTTAACTGGTTCAACTTCCAATAATCCAGGAAAATTTTGAGGATACCACCCACCTTCTTCACAAAAAGGACAGGTGAACCCCAAGGAGAAGTACTGGGTCAGATGAAACCCTTTGACCGCAACTCCTCTAACTACTTTTTGGGATCCTGTAACTCTAGTGTAGCCATCCTATAAAGAGGAATGGACACCGGTGCCTCTACTAGCACAAGATCAATAGAGAAATATACCTCTCACTCCAGATATAAACCTAAAAATTCATCTAGAAAGACATATCTTAAATGATCCACCACTAGAGAAAATTACACCTGTGAATTCCCTGGTCATCTAGATATAAACTTGCAATATGGGCTATAATTCCTCCAAAACCATGATGCTCAGGTCCATCTTTTCTCACTTGGACATCCCATTAACCCTTGTGTAGAAAATACCTACCCTCTGGTGATGTGAAACTCACCCTGCAACGATAGCAGTAAACAAAGTCTAGAATGAAGACCAACCAGTCCATTCCAAGAATGATATCGAAGCCTATCATCTCTAAGACATAGAGGTCCCACAAGAAGTGACACCCACCAAACACAAGATGGAACTAATTTCATTGATGTACACTATCTGTTCTAATACCCAAAAGAGTGTCTAACTTCATAACATCATCATATGTAATGATATAGAGCCCATGGATATCCACAACGTCAACAGATATAAAACTATGTGAAGCCCCTATATCAAAATGAGCAAAAGCTAAAACTGAGGCAACTAAATTCATACCTCTAACCATAGAGGGTATGTGATCCTGATCCTCCTGGGTCTGCTCCACTGCAAAAGTCTGACCTATACCGTGGCCCTACGACCCTGCCTAACTACCTTGAGCTGATCCACCCTACTGTCACTGAAAAACTGTAGCCTGACTACCACGTCCATGACCACCTCCTCGGCCTGAATGGCCTGACGAACTCTAGTTCCCTAACTGATGAGAAACTGGTGGTCATACTCCTAAATGTGGAGTCATAACAAAACCCCTATCACCCGATGCTGGTGAGAACATCTGGTAAAAATGCTGAAGTTGATCCATCTTGCTGCAAGATCAGAACACGAATGGGTCCTTTGGGCAATGTGGTCTCATGTTCTCACACTTCCTACACTGGTAGCATACCACCTAGCTACCTGAAGAAACATCACATGAAAGCTCCCTGTGGGGCTTCCTACTATCTATCGAAGGAGTAACATCCTTGGATGATAAACCGCCCTGGCTTATAGCTCCCAACTCCCTCAGATTACACTCTATAATCAGTACCTGGTTCACTATATCCATCACCAAAGTCATCCTAAAAACATTCACCTGCGATCATATGTCATACCTAAGACCATCCTCAAATCACCTAGCCAAAGATAACTCATCACCTCCCAAAATAGGTGTGAGTCACTGAAGCTATGTGAAACTAGATGAGTAATCCATAACTTAAAGATTTCCTTGATCCAAATTTATGAACTCTCAGGCTCAATCGGCCCTCAACATATTGAGATAGAAGTAATCATAGAAGGTCCTTTGAAACTCTTCCCAAGACATATCCTGATGACGTCTTTCCTGTGAGGTAACATCCCACTATCTCTTGGTGGAGTCACATAGCATGTACATTATAAGATTAACCCTCCTCTTTAGAGGTGTCTCTAGATGATCAAAGATATCAAGCATGGCATCCAACCATGACTCTGCAGCCTGTGGTCCTCCATCCCTAGAAAAAATGGGAGGATGTTGTTGTTGTAACACCCTCGTCAACTCTTCCATAAATGGGGAAGGATGAAGTGCTCCGTAAAAGGTCTGTAACATCCTAAAAAAGACTTCACTGAACTGTACATTGACACCTACATACGGTATAACAACTGGTTCCAAGACGGGCATGACAAGAGGATCTATTGGTAGTCCCTGATCTACCATTTTTGGTGTCTGATCATCACCCTCTACCTGGCATACAACCAGAGGATGTCTTGGTGGAATGACTCTACAAGGTCAAGCGCACACCTAAGTTCAAGATTATCAATGAAAACAACTTAAAAGTGAAATAATTGAACAAAAGAAGAAAAACATTCATCTTTTACAAAATAAGGTTACACGATGTGTACAATCACTACATAGAGTGTTCCCTTATGCTTTAATATGGTCATGTACCTATTCCAAACCTGGTTGTGTAACACCCCTACACATGACATGTTCCTCATAGGACATGGAGTGTACTTGAATTTTCATTCGTACCCAAGTACTTCTACATTGCTAGAATTACACGGTTCTCTCCTGGTGTAATGCTACACAGTGTGCACACTCTACACATGGCATCTAACACCTAAGTCCCATCCACCTGTGCCATTGGTCACAATTCTAGATAAACATTTGATAACTAAACAACATGTACAAGTTAGACATGGTGTGTACAACCTAATTTTCATCCACCCATGTCATTGGTCACATGGTCGGATACATGGTTCTTTATAACACGACGTGTACAATCGAGACGTGGTGAATTCTACCAAAAGTTTTCAACCCTGTGTCTCTACTCACACAGTTAGTCACATGGCCAAGTACTACACATCGTATACATATGGTACACGACATGTACATACGATACACATCATGTACTTAAGAAAAGTTGTATCTTCCAGAATATAAGAACACATGGCGTGTGTTCATAAAATCACATGTTGTGTTGTCTGGGTTTCCAGATAGTAGGCCTTTGAAACTTCTTCGAAACCCTTACAAACTAATAATTTAGTCCAATGAAAGAAAAATTATGACCCGTGGGAGACCATACTCCCCATGAATCAATGTTTGGAATCCTTTTTCACATCAAAACTTGAAAAAAATTCAATTAAAGTTCAAACATGATCAACTAAATTCTGATCCATGAGGGCCCATAACACCTCAGGGACAAAATTTTGGCATCCGTACAAATAAAACTTTACATAATCTAATACCCTATCAAATAGTTGGTATTTATATCACAAAATCTATTATAATAACATGAATATATAGCACAACATCTATCATAATAACATGCAATCAGTAATTCATCCTAAATGGCATGACAAGAATGCATGATATGTGATCTCTAACAAGTGCCTATATGATGCATGAGAAGGAATACCCTCATCTCATCATGTTTCAACATAAATAGAACCACAATTATATCAATAATAATAGCACAAAACAAGTGTGTCACCCAATGGTGAAACCAAATCAACTGAAACAATTGCAAAACCATAAAAATTGCAATATTTGAGGTAAATTGGTTTTTCCCTATACACAGGTTAGCTACTCCTGGGAACAACATATTACCAACTACCAATTCATTCCTATTTCTGTCTATAGGATCCAAATAGTAAGACAATGTAGAAAGAAAACTCCTTTGATACCACTTTTTAACATCCCAGATCTGGGTGTCGCCCAAAGGTGCCTCGTACCCGGATGGTCACATGGCCTCAAGCACATAAACCATAACGACAGAGGCTTCCAACTACCAATGAGGGCTTTGGGTGTGATAGTGGGGAAACTATTACTTCATTGGTAGAGTATACACAACAGAAAGAAAATAAAAAACAACAGTAGAAGCAGTAATACCATACAACAGAAGTAAACAGTAGAAGACTGATAATATAAACAACTTTAGAATATATAAATAAATGATGCATGTCACATGTATCCAAGAAAGCATCCAAACAAGTCACAATTTTGGAAGTAAAATACTGAAACCAAAGTATATAAAATAGTAAACTCCAACAGGATCACAAGCCCTAAGATTGGTCCCATGCTCTCCAGCTCCGACAACAATCAAGTACCTGATGAAGAAGGGTGCTTTCCCTTATCTATACCTGCAACCATATAATATTTTTGGTTCCAAAAGCATGACCAAAATAAGGTGTGAGATGAATCCTAATAGGAAACCACCAAAATATCCATTCCTAATATTCAATGAATATATATAGTAGTATATATGCAGAAATGAAGCAATAAACTAGGAAGTACTCAAAAGTAAACAATCATGTAGTTCTCAATTACATAAATTTACATTTATTAATTATTCAACCACTGAATAATGAAATCCCATGATCTAGTATAAGCTCTATATCCCCTGTGTTATAGAAAAATAGATGTCTCAGAAGACCATCTAAATAATCTAGTAGGACTGAGTCCAAGCTTGTGTTTTGGCTTGGCATACTCGTCACAATCATTCAATCATTCATAAGAAACTCTCTAGGAAATTTCTCACAGTCTAAACCCTCTATTTTAACATATCATCAAATCAATAAATAATGACCCTCTCGGAAAGATCTCATAGTCTAACCCCTTTGGTCCCACATAACACTAAACATTTATAAACGACCACCTAGTCAGATCTCACAGTCAATACCCCCTTGGTCTGCATAGAAACAATAAAATATAATAGCCAACTGGAATATCTCATAATCAATGCCCTAGGGTCTAACATTCATTTAATAACGACCCTCTGGTTAGATCTCATGGTCTAACCCCTCTGGTCTATAACCACCCGACAACTCTCACAGTCAATACCTCTAGGTCAACATAACAACAATAATACATAAATGACCCTACCTCAGGAAGCTCTCACAGTCAAATTACCCTTGGTCATACATTCAAAATAAAAATCACATGCATTTCATATAATTAGAAACTCCATCCTAACAACACAAGGCATGAAAAAAGCAAGACTAATAGACATTCTAGACCAAACAACCATAATCAATCAAATAATAGAAAATACAACCATAATCAAGGTATAAAACCTTATTCATAAGAAATTACCCTTTATCAATCAAACAAACCATAGCAGGTATTAAATAGGGTTAAATTTCCAAAAAATGCAATACCCCAAACATGGGTAATCGGAAATTTAAGCATATATAATCCAAATATGAACATGAAAAGGCACAAACCACCTACCTTGATGTTGCAAGATCAACACTCTTGAACATTGGCCCTTGAATCGACCTATAATGACATTGATATATAAAAAGGTGAAAAATGGTCAACCTCAAAATACTAACGAGAGAAGAGGAATAAAGAATAAAGGATCTAGGGAAAGAGAGAAATCATCAGTGGGAATACAACACAACCAACAACGTCTCGATCAGAGCTCGGATGGATAACCAGGAGGGGCTTGAAGTTTGCAGTTGTTCCATCACTGTCTTGTACAAAACATGGGGAGAAGAAGGTTTCTCTAGACATGAGGCACAACCCCTCTCTGATTTATCAAATAAAAAGAAAAGTACATGACGTGTTCATTTAAGTACATGAGACTTAGCCCAGTTGGTAAGGACTCTGTAAGTGCATCCAAGCGACCCAGGATCAAATCCAGGTAGAGGCATAATTTCCGGTACTGTAGCAATACTGTAGCAGGTACTGTAGCAGGAATTGTGTAGTACTGTTGCAGGTACTGTAGTGGGAGCTATAGCAGCTACTGTTTGGCACTGTAGCAGCTGGGAATATGCCCCCGCTTGGGCCTTCGGGCCACCGATTTAGTCCCCGAGTCCTTTAAGGCCTTTGGGCCACCTAGGCCTTCGGGTCAGTAAGGCCTTCAGGCCACCTCATGGCCTTTGGGCCACCTAAAGTGTAGATGAAAACCATACAACCTACAGGGAAAAAGCTCTACAAGTAGGATGAGAGAAGGAGATTTATCTATAGCAGAAGCTAAATGGATTGCAAGAATGAGAGGGTATGGAACCTGCCATCAGGACAAGATTGTGCATGCACGGGAATGCCTAGTCGAACATCTATGCGAAGGTGGAGACCTGATTTCACGACGAAGATGCTGGGGAGGATCAATTCCAAGTAGTTAGTATGGGTTTTATGTAATGTTTGAAAGCCTACATGCAATGAATTCCTCTAAGGCCTACGAGCCATGTAATACTTATGCCTACGGGCCTTTTAAGGGTTCCACCTCACCCCTTGAAAGGTGGATTATCAAAAATCAATAAAAAATGAAGGCCTTGGGGCCATTAGATGGATTCATTTAATGTATACACCGTATACTAGCCTTAACCGACCCTCGCTTTAGGTGGTCTTCCAGGTCACCTACATGGCCACGCACTTGGTCGTTACATGGCCAGTACATGGCTATACGCAGCAACCAGATACACAACATGTGCTCAAAAGTATACATCATGTACATAGAAAATTTCCCAATTCTTCATTTTTACTCAAAATAAAACTGAAATAAAGATCCGCACCTAAAAAGAAGATCTGAGTTCTTGCATATATAATCATTAAACCCATCATAATAAGAATATATGACATATGATGATGGAAAATGGATGGGGCTGCCACATGGAGATGGTAAGTTGTACGTATGCATAAGAGATACTTTCACTTCCCATTTGATGGAAATAGGGTGAATAAAAGTGGTTTCAAAATAATAATAACATTTAAAACTAAGATAGTGAAATTTTGTAACATTCTTTGATTTAAATATTATATAGGACATTTTCATGGAAAAGTGTTGATTAAAAACAAAATTTTGAACCTAAGATGATAAGGGTCAAATTTAATTCATATAATAAGAATTATTTTGAAATAATATGGCCTCATCACTTAATTTTAACATAGATTAATTCAATTTACCCTTTAACGAGGTGATAAATTTTACCTTAGTCACTATTCATATTGGCCAAAAATAAAAGGGGTCTATTCACCAAATTTGAACCTCATGATTTCAAATATGGAATCCATTTTATCAAATTCAATATCTTTAAGTGGAGGAAATTAATTTTAAAATAAGTGTGCAACATGTGATAAAAACCTCTTTTGTAACACCCCAAGCTTCCATGATACGTTTCTCTTTGAATAATGCAATAGCTTGCGTTGTATGCAACTTCAAGATTCTAACACATCACGACCAATCAAACTAGCTGTTATGAATAGTAATAACCACCTTTTGAAATTTTATAAAATTTTTATTTCAAAGTGGACTTCATTTTTGGGTTCAGAATATCAAAATTATATTAGGGTGAATTTTTGGTATTTTTCTGAAAACATTCAGTTTTTGATGAATAGTGAAAAATACTAAATTTTAATTAAAAACAAATTTTTTAATCAAAATAATTTATAGTGATAAATTATAATATTGAGTGGTTTTTAAGTATAGTTAGATTATATTTTTACCATTTAATCCAATATTGGTCATTATATGTGATTTCACATTTAAACTCGACATAAGCAAGTCTCAATCTTTTGATAGCTATTATTTCTTAAAAACACGCTTTTTGTTTTGACAACATGAATTAATTTTAAATTAATTTCTTCCACTTATATGTTTTAAATTTAGAAAAATGGATTCCATATTTAGAATCACGAGGTTTAAATTTTTTAAATAGGTAAATTTTATTTTTAGACATTTTGAATAATTACTTCGGTAAATATTTTATTTACCATGGTTAAAGGGTAAATCTGGTAAATAAGGGTAAAAAAAATATATTATAATAATATTAAATTACCCTAACACATGTTATAACCATATTTGATGATACATCTTCAACCATGGGAATCTTTGAGTCCATTTTGGGACCCCATGGAGCCACTTGTAAGTGATAATGACAATATATTAATTAAGTTAAAGTAAATAAAAAAATGACATAAACATATATTTTTTAGAAAAATAATTTTTACATAGGGTTATATATGTTATCTATTCGACTATAAATATTAATTATAAATATAAAAATATTTCCTACATAATGGTATTTTATTTATAATTTTTAGACATTGAATAATTAAATTTATTTATGACACAATGATGATGCAGTATTTTCCTTATTAATGAAAGAATCAAATAAATGGTATTAAAGATGTTAAAATAAATATAATTTGAAAGTTTTGATGCCATAAACGAATTTTATAGGTTACTATGACTTGTTAGTATTGACTAAATGAATTTTTTTTGAAGTAATAATGCTGTTACAAATTTAACAAAAACAAAATTGCAAATAGTGTCAAAATTGACATAAAAGAGTTTTAAAACAAATATTACATTATTAATTGATATTCTATTCCTAAAAATATAAGGTTATACCAAAGGTCTTAAATAATATTATATATGTCATTAATGAATCACTTCAGGTTCTCTTAGAAGTTTATAGTATGTTTATTAACCATATAATATAAAAATTCAAAGAGACATGGTAAATGTCAAACTAATTAACTACGAGTTAAATCGAGAAGATAAGGTTAATATAGTGACACAAACCTATATAAAACCTATTGGTTGAATTGATTTCGAACCGTCCGCACCTTATCCTCGAAATAAATCATTTTGGAACCATTATAAACCGAATATTAATTTATTATAAAATAATATTTCAATCTTTTCCTAAGGTGCCCCTCACCCCTCTTACAAAAGGGAACTTCCCCTTCTCTCAAATTCACACCTTCAAATACATTTTTCTCTGCCAAAACCTACCCATAAATCCACTGAAATATCCTTCCTTCATCATATAGTCCTTCCTTTAGTCATAAATCCAAACTAAGGAGCCCTTTTGATCAAATCAAAAGGAAGAACCCAAAGACGAGGTAAATATTTCACCACCTCTTTCAAGTTCCTTTCTTCTTCCACTTCCTCTTTCTTTGTTTTTTCCATTATAAAATAATAACTCCAGTATCTTCTATATAATGTTATGCTTTTATAAATATGGTACAACCATATTCATTATTCTATCCATCCTTTTAATTACATGTCACCATACGTGCGTACGTACGACTTACCATCTCCACGTCATGGTGTAGTTGTTATTCAATACATTATTATTTGGATGGGTATAATACTGATGTATAATTGATGTAAATAATAAATAAAACATGAAAATTATTCTGTATATATGATATTCCATCCAATTATATATTATTTTAATATAAAAAAAATGATATTGTCACTCGTGCGTACGTACAGATTAACTTCTCCACGAACACGATGAGATTCATTCCCCATCGTATCCATTAAAGACTAATTTTCATTTGATGATTAAAAATAATTCTTAAATACATAATATCATTCTTAAAATGAATAATATACATCATATCCATAACAAACATTACTTACGTAAGAAAGCATATAATGGAAAATGAATCAGTTAACAACCGAAATGATGATGCTACAGAAATATCATTAAAAAAGCAATATTAGAAGATAATATATGATATCTTATTAGTGTATATGGTTATTTTGTAATTTAATAACAATGATTTCACCATTATACAGGAGGTTAACCTACCCTTGACCAAGAAAAATTACTAGGTAAGGTTTAATTTCACAATCTCTTTATTATCTGAAGTTGTTTATACGTAATTATCTACTTGGATCTCTTTATCATCCACATCAATGTTTCTTAAAAATGTACTTCAAATTTTTTTTAATATTTACTAAAAAATGGGGTAAAGTCATTTATACCCTTATTTTACCTTATATGTTTTTTAATGGAATCTTTCTGTCATTTTCTAAACAAGGTACTTTATGACCTTTTCGACAAAATTAAGGTAAGAATGTTTTTTTAAACTTATACAGTGAGTGCGGATATTTTCCGCCGTTATAACATTATCTAAGCTTACATTACAAGATTATAAGAATATTTTCAAAAATAAATTTTTTATTTTATAATTACATGACTATTAAATGATTTCAAAATAGAAAGAGGTATTTCTCTATTTTTTTGACTTCATCTATGTCAAAATCCTTTGATGGATTTTAAGCTTGTTTGAAGTTAATTTATTATGATACAAAACTTCCTTATTGTATTGAAGGATTTTGTGATATTTTTGAATATAGATGTGTTATTTTATACCATTCATGGTTTATCGATAAATTATTGACATTTTTTATGCTAGTTTTAATATGAATGTTTATGTTATGTTTAAACCTTTTCATATGACGAATGCATTGGACTTAGTAAGTGACAGGTGGAGCCCGCAATAGCTTCTCGATCCATCGGTAGGTCTCATGAGACAAATTAGTTTCTTGGAATAAGGACTTGAGAAAATATTACTTTTAGTCTTGCCACAAGGCCTTGGCTTTGTGGTTATGAAGTCTGACATCATACATTCCATCATTATGAAAGTGGCTATTGATATTGCATGTGATTATTAGACTAGTAGAATATCCATGTGAATAAGTAAATGGAATTATTTGATTTTAACTTTTCCATATTATGCTGAAGTTAATGTTTAAAATGCTTTTGTTTTAGGCTTATACATTTCCTTAAATGTTTATGCTTATTTATGAAAGTTTCCGCTACATTGTTATCCATACTGAGCATCTGAGCTCACCCCTTTCTATGTTTTATTTTTCACAAGATGTGAAGAAGTATTTTATGACTGACCTGCAGGGATAGTCTAAGGGGATATGAGTTTGGTATATGGAAATTATGTTGTTGTAGATTTTAATTTTATAATGTAATGTAAAACTTATGAATGTATCTAGTATTTACAAGGATACTAAACTGATCGGTCTTTCGGGAAATGATTTCCTTGTATCCTGCCAATGTTATGTAATAATGCACCGACTCTGGGTAACTAGGGTCGGGGAATTATAGTTTGTATCAGAGGGAGTTTTAGTACAAACCGTGGAATATGGATTTAGATAAAATATGATTAGATAACATTACCCTAAGATAGAATTTGAGGATTAGTATAGAAAAACATCCTAGAATTTTGGTATTGTAGAGATTTTTTGAGTTTTATAAGCAATACATCCCTGTCTGGATACGAGTGGGTAGAGGAGGCTCTGGCATAGATGTACCTAGGGGTTAAACCCAAAAACACTGCTTTGAGCTAGACTCGAACGGGAACTGGGGCACGATAACAGGCCTTTCTACACTCTTGGTTACGACACTCCCAAGGGATATGCTTAGGAAAATTCTAATTTTATTTAAAAATCATTATGAAGGGTTTATGAGTATATACTTCTCAAATAATTTATTATTATTATTATGGATTATATCCATAAACTATTCAGTTTATGTTAAGTGTTTTAAAAGTTTGTAATTATGTATTTCAATTCATAAACTAATCTAGTTTATGCCATTGTTTAGAAATGGAGCATAGTGGAAGGAATATAAACTGTATCAACACATGTAATACATGTAGGGATTTCCCTCCTACTGAAGATAATTATAGTGGAGCTGGTGATGCAACTTGTGCTGATCAGATTATCACCATACTGAGAAAACTCACTCAGGTTATGAATAATAACCTTACCCGTATGGAGCACCCCAATCCATAGCGTGGAGGATAAATGTTAGATTGCTTCATCATGAAACAACCACCAACATTAAATGGGAGTAAAAATCCATTAGTAGCTGAGCAATGGATAAATTCCTTATAGAAAATATTCCATGCCTTGGGGAGTAGCGAAAGGGAAAAAGTTGTGATGGCAGTTTACCGCCTCACTGGAGATCCTGATCAATGGTGGTAATTGATTCAAAACAAAAAAGAAGACTATGAAGTATCAAATATGAAATGGATGTAGTTTAAATATATTTTCGTAGAAAAATACTTTCCTCGTGACCATCGAGTGGATATGGAAAGACAATTTCTGAGTCTGAGGCAAAAAGAGGATGCGAATGTTGCAAAGTATGAAGCTATCTTTAAAAGCTTAGCGAGGAATGCTACAGATTATATACATAACCCATGAACTAAGATTTATTATTTCTATTATAGGTTAAAACCGTTTCTCCATCGAGAATTAGTCTCACAATCCTTCTCATCGTATGAAGAAATTGTCTCATGTGCTATCAAGACAGAAAAATAATTCCCAAATTCTTATGACTTTAGAGCAAAGAAAGAGAAGAAGAGATCTTATGAATACTATGGAAATGGAAATAAGGGTAAGAAGGGAAAATTTAAATATCCATCCTAAGGTAAATATGGGAAGAAATACCCTTGTACTTTCCTGAAGGGAATGGAAGTCTGTTACAAGTATGGTAAAAAAGGCCACCAAGCTCGTGATTGCATGGGGAAGAAAGAGGCTGTCGATATTGAATGCTACACTTTTAGATAAAGGGGGAATTATGAAAATGAATGTCCTAACCTACAAGGAAACTTACCTCAGAAAAGGCAAAGGGATCAAGGATAAGCTTATGCTATCACTACTACTGAGGTTGAAGCTCCGAAAGACGTGGTGGAAGGTAATGTAATGGTTTCCTCAAGTTTAGAAAATGCTTTATTTGATTCTTAATCAATACATTGTTTCATATCTTCCCATTTTTCTAAGAAAATTATATATTTCCAATTTTATTTAACAAGGGAGTTGTTAGTAAAAACTCCTAAGGGAAGTATCATTGTAATAAAGTTTTGTGAATCAGTCCCCATTCGGGAATGTAAATGTCCTTTGTCTACTAATGTCATCGTCATACCCATGATTGAATTTGATATAATACTCAGTATGGATTTGATTTCAGACCATGATGAAAAAATTTATTGTAAGAATAAGGAGGTTATAATTTTTTATGATGATTATAAAGAACACCTTATCTTTAGAGAAGAATCGTCACCACCTGATTCTTATCTAGATCCAACCCCAGTAGCTTAAATAAATTCAATTATTGGGGAGGAAGAGAATGAAATAACTGTGTGTGAGGAAAATAATGTTCAAATAGAGGATGTACCTATGGTACAAGAATATGTTGATGTGTTTCTATAATATTTACCTAGAAATCCTCCTGAACGAGAAATTGAGTTTTCTATTGATTTAATTCCTGGTTCAAGGCCCATATCGAAGACCCCTTATAGAATGGCCATTGTGGAATTCATGGAACTAAAGAAAAAACTATAGGAATTGAGTAATAATGGATTTATTCTCCCTAGTGTTTCTCCATGGTGATCCCCTATCCTTTTTGTTAAGAAGAAATATGGATCTATGAGGTTGTGAATTGGCTATATGGAGATCAATGCTATAACAATAAAGAACAAGTATCCCATACCTCACATTGATGATTTATTTGACCAACTTCATGGAGCTCAATATTTTTGAAAGATTGAACTTTGATCTGGATACCATCAGTTGTGCGTGAAGAAGGAATACATTCCGAAGACAGTATTTCAAACCAGGTACGAGCATTATGAGTTTCAGTAATGCCTTTTGGATTGACTAATGCACCCTTTGTCTTCATGGATCTAATGAATAGGGTTTTCAAGGAATATCTTGATGAATTTTTAGTGGTATTTATTGATTATATCTTGGTATACTCCAAAATCTACGAAGATCATGAAAATCACTTGCGCATTATCCTAAAGACTCTTAGAAGAAATGAATTATATGGGAAGTTTAACAAGTGTGAATTATGGCTTCAAGAGATTTACTTTCTTGGCTATATTTTCTCTAATTAAGGAATATATGTTGATCCTTCAATGTCCAAGGCAATATAAGAATTTCCAGCACTAATGAGTATAACTGAGGTACACAGTTTTATTGGTTTAGCAGGTTATTATCGACGTTTCGTCCAAAATTTTGCCTGATTTAAAAACCCATTAACCAAGCTCACGCGTAAAGGGGTTAAATTTGTTTGAAAAAAAGAGTGTGAAGAATGTTTTTAATAATTGAAGAGAATATTAGTAAATTATCCTATATTGACTCTACCATCGGGGAATGACGAGTTTGTTATTTATAGTGATGCTTCAAAGAAAGGTCATGGTTGTGTCATTATGCAGAATGATAGGGTTATTGACTATGCATCATGACAACTAAAAATTCATGAAAAAACTATCCTACTCATGATATTGAGTTAGCAGCTGTAATATTTGCTTTGAATATATAGAGATACTATCTATATGGTAAAAAATGTGAGATTTATATTGATCACAAGAGTTTGAAGTATATTTTCTCACAAAAAGAACTCAACATGAGGCAAAGGCGATGGCTTGAACTACTCAAGTATTATTATTACAGTATACACTACCACTAAGGGAAGAAAAATAAGGTGGCATATGCTTTGAATAGAAAGGATTATGGAGTTTTGAACAAGATGAGAGTTAAAAAGGATCCTATATTCATGGATTTAGTAAAAATGGATATGGGAATAACCATGGAAGGTGAAACATCAATGATTTTTCAAATAGTTTCCAAACCATCTTTACTATAAAGGATAAAAATTTCTCAGGCTGATGATGAGGAGTTTCAAAAGAAGATTAAAGCTATGAATAATGAGAGATTGAGTGACTTCGTATATAAAGATGGAATTTTCAAATTTGGGAAGAGAATTTGTGTTCCCGACATACCTGATCTAAAAAAAGAATTGTTGGATGATTCTCATAGCTCTAATTTCTCTATACACCCTGGGAGCACCAAAATGTATAGATATTTGAAGGAACATTTTTGGTGGGACAACATGAAGTGGGATATTACTGATTTTGTGTCAAGATGTATGGTTTTTGAACAAGTTAAATCCGGAAGGCAACAACCTGGAGGAGTCATAAAACCTCTTCCCATACCTGAGTGGAAATGAGATAATATTATGATTGAATTTTTCAGGGGACTACCAAAGACTCCTAGAAGGAACGATTCAATATGGTTCATTGTTGATCGTCTTACCAAGTCAACACATTTTCTTGCTATAATAGAAGATTTATCACTTGAGCATTTAACAAGACCGTATATTAATGAAGTTGTAAGACTTCATGGAGTACCCCTATTGATTGTTTCTGATCGCGATCCCCATTTTACATCAAGATTCTGGAAAAGTCTTTAGAAAGCCCTGGATACTGAACTTCGTTTAAGCACTGCCTTCCACCCTAAAACTGATGGACATCATGACAGACTATTCAAACCTTATAATACATGTTAATATCTTCCTCACATGACTTTAAAGGTATGTGGGATCAATATTTACCTCTAGTAGAAATTTCCTATAACAATATCTTCCATTCAAGTATTCAGATGGAACCATATGAAGCATTATACGGAAAGAGATGTTGTACACCAACTTGTTAGGATGATGTTGGTGAAATAAAACTCATAGGCCCAAAACATGTTGAGGAAATTCTGGAAAAGGTGAAGGAAATCTAAACCCACATCAAAGCAGCTCAATGTAGGCAGAAGAGCTATGCTGATAACCGAAGGAAGGATTTGGAATTTCAGGTAGAAGATCATGTTTTCTTGAAGGTATCTTCATGGAAGAGAATTATAGGATTCGTTAAGAAGGGTAAATTGAGTCCCAGGTACATTAGACCTTTCGAAATTCTAGAACAAATTGTGGCTATATCTTACCATTTTTCAATGTCGTCAAGTCTCTTCAAAGTTCATGACGTGTTCCACGTATCACGGTTAAGAAATTACATGCCTGACCCAACGCATGTACTTAACTATGAGGAATTATAACTAGAAACTGATCTTTCTTATTGCGAAGATCCTGTCAAGTTTCTTGATATAAGAGAACAAGTGTGAGAAACTGGACGACTCGTCCGGTAAATGTTCTTTGGAGAAACCATAAGATGGAAGAGGTAATGTGGAAACCTGAGGAACTTATGACGAAGAACCACCCGAATCTTTTTATGCAGAAATATTATAGAAATTTTGAGGAAGAAATTATTTGTAGGAGGGGAGAATGTAACACCCCAAGCTTCCATGGTAGGTTTCTCTTTGAATAAACCAATAGCTTGCGTTGTACGCAACTTCGAGATTCTAACACATCACGACCAATCAAACTAGCCGGTATGAATAGTAATACCCACTTTTTGAAATTTCATCAATTTTATCTTTCAAAATGGACTTTATTTTTGGGTTCAGAATATTGAAATTATCTTAGGGTGAATTTTTGGTATTTTTCTGAAAACATTCAGTTTTTGATGAATAGTGAAAAATACTAAATTTTAATTAAAACAACTTTTTTAATCAAAATAATACATAGTTATAAATTATAATATTGAGTAGTTTTTAAGTATAATTAGATTATATTTTTACCATTTAATCCAATGTTGGTAATTGGATGTAATTTCACATTTAAACTGGACATAAGCAAGTGTTAATCTTTTGATAGTTATTATTTCTTAAAAACATGTTTTTTTGTTTTAACAATGAAAATTAATTTTAAATTAATTTCTTCTACTTCTGTGTTTTTAATTTAGAAAAATGGATTAAATATTTAGAATAAGGAGTTCCAAATTGTGTAAATATGTAACTTTTTGTTTTAGACATTTTGAATAATTACTACGGAAAATATTTTATTTACCATGGTTAAAGGGTAAATCCGATAAATAAGGGTAAACAAAATTATATTATAATAATATTAAATTACCGTAACACGTGTTATAACACTATTAGATGATACATTTTCAACCATGGGAATCCTTGGGTCGATTTTGGGACCCCATGGAGCCACTTGTAAGTGATAATGACACTTTATATTAATTAAGTTAAAGTAAATACAAAAATGAGATAAGCATATATATTTTAGTAAAACAATTTTTACATAGGTAAATATATGTTATATCTTAGAATATAAATATTCATTAGAAATATAAAAATGTTTCCTGAATAATGGTATTTTATTTATAATTTTTAGACATTTAATAATTAAATTTATTTGTGACACAATGATGATGCCGTATTTTCCTTATTAATGAAAGAATCAAATAAATGGTCTTATAGATGTTAAAATAAATATAATTTGAAGGTTTTTATGCCATAAAAAAATTTTATAGCTTAATTGGACATGTTAGGATTTATTAAATGAATTTTTTTGAAGTAATAATGCTGTTATAAATTAAAAAAAACAAAATATCAAATAGTGTCAAAATTGACATAAAAGAGTTTGTAAAATAAATATTATATTATTAATTTATATTATATTTCTAAAAATATAAGGTTCAGACAAAAGTCTTAATTAATATTATATATGTCATTAATGAACCACTTTAGGTTCTCTTGGAAGTTTATTGTAAGTTTATTAACCATATAATATAAAAATTCAAAGAGACATGGTAAATGTCAAACTAATTAACTAAGAGTTAAATCGCGAAGATAAGGTTAATATAGTGACCCAAACCTATCTAAAACCTATTGGTTGAGTGGTTTTATGCCCATAACCACCTTATCCTCGAAATAAATCATTTTGGAACCATTATAAACCCAAAATAATTATATTATAAAAAAATATTTCAATCTTTTCCCAAGGGGCCCCTCACCCCTCTTATAAAAGGGCACTTCCCCTTCTCTAAAATTCACACCTTAAAATCCATTTGTCTCAGCCAAACCCTCCACAAATATACTCTAATATATCCTAAATTAACCATAGAGGCCTTCATTTAGTCATAAATCTATCCTAAGGAGCCTTTTGATCAAATAAAAAGGAAGAACTCGAAGAATAGATTAATATTTTATCACATCTTTCAAGTTCATTTCTTCTTCCACTTCTTCTTTCTTTTTTGTTTCTATTATAAAATAATAAATCCAGTATTTTATATATACTGTGATTTTATTATAAATAAGGTACAACCATATTCATTATTCTATCCATCCTTTTAATGACATGTCACAATAAGTTCGTACGTACGACTTACCGTCTCCACGTCGTGTTGTAGTTGTTATTCAATACATTATTATTTGGATGGGTAAATAATTATGTATAATTTATGTAAATAATAAATATAACATTATAATTATTCTGTATATATAATATACCATCCAATTATAAATTATTTTAATATTAAAATAATGATATTGTTGCTCGTGCGTATGTACGGATTACCGTCTCCACGAACGCGATGAGATTCATTCCCCATCATATCCATTAAAGACTAATTTTCATTTGACGATTAAAAATAATGTTTAAAGACTTAATATAATTATGAATATTAATAAGATACATCATATCCACAACAAACATTACTTACGTAAAAAGCATATAAAGGAAAATGAATCAGTTAAAACCTGAAACGATGATACTATTGAAATATCATTAACAATGAAATATTATAAGATCATATATGATATCATATTAATTTATATGGTTATTTTATAATGTAATAACAATTATTTAACCATTATACAGGAGGTTAACCTACCCTTAACCAAGGAAAAGTACAAGGTAAGGGTTAATTTCACAATCTCTTCATTATCTGAGGTTATTTATGAGTAATTATCTACTGAGATCTCTTTATCATCCACAACCAGGTTTCTAAAAAATTTATTTCAAAACATTTTTACTATTTAATAAAAAATTGGGTAAATTCATTTATACCCTTATTTTACCTTATATGTTTTTGAAAGGAATATTTCCTTCATTTTACAAACAAGGTACTTTATGACCTTTTCGACAAAATTAAGGTAAGAATGTTTTTTTTAACTTATACAGCGGGTGTGGCTATTTTCTGCCATTATAACATTTTCAAATCATCCCTTATAATCTTATAAGAATATTTTCAAAAATAATTTTTTTCTTTTATAATTACATGACTATTAAATGATTTCAAAATAGAAAGAGGTATTTCTCTAAAAAAAGTTTTGACTTCATCTATGTCAACATCCTTTGATGGATTTTAATATCGTTTGAAGTTAATTTATTATGATACAGAACTTCCATATTGTATTGAAGGTTTTGTGATATGTTTGAATATGGATGTTTTATTTTATACCATTCATTGTTTATGGATAAATTATTGACAGTTCGTATGCTTGTTTTAATACGAATATTTATGTTATGTTTAAACCTTTTCTTATGAGGAATGCATTGGACTTAGTAAGTGACAGGTGGAGCCCGCTATAGATCCTCAATGCATCAGAAGGTCTCATGAGACAAACTAGTGTCTTGTCATAAGGCCTTGAAAAAATCTTATCTGTAGTTTTAGCACAAGGCCTTGATTATGTGGTTATGAAGTCTCGCATTATACATTCCATCATTATGAAAGTGGCTATGGATATTGCATGTGATTATTCGACTAGTAGAATATCCATGTGAATAAGTAAATGGCATTATTTGATTTTATCTTTTCCATATTAGGCTTAAGTTCATGTTTAAAAAGATTTTGTTTTAGTTTTATACATTTCCTTAAATGTTTATGCTTATTTATGAAAGTTTCCATGATATTGTTATCCTTATTGGGCATCTGAGATCAACTATTTCTATGTTTTATTTTTACCAGGATGTGAAGAAGTATTTTATAACTGACCTAGAGGGATAGTCTGAGGGGATATGAGTGTGGTCTATGGAAACAATATTGTTGTAGCTTTTCATTTTATAATGTAATTTAAAACTTATGAATGTATCTAGTATTTCAAAGGCTACTAAACTGATTGGTATTTCGAGATATTATTTCCTTGTATCATTCCAATGTTATCTAATAATGAACTGACTTTGGGTAACTAGGTTCAGGGCGTTACAACTTTTCAAAAAAAAAATACATTTTTAAGCATAAACTATGTTTATTCTTCTCCAGTGTATAGAAAAATATAATGTGAATATTAAAAATTTTATTTAATATATAAAATATAAATGTATTAAAATAATTTACCAACATTTATTTATTTAATTTATTAAGTGAAAATGTGTTTGTGTGCATAGAAACAATTTTCTTGAAAAATATCACGTATACATTCAAATGATCTTAATTTTATTTCTTATTAATTGGAAACCGATGAAATTATTTATAGATGTATAGAACATAAATTTTTATGATTTTATTATTACTATTCATACCTATAAATCCCATGGCTAGGTGAAAACTATAATTTAATAGTATATCATGGTTCATTTAAAATCAGTGTTGTGTGAAACATAAACTATCAAAGAAATTAAATTTATTTTAAAAAAATTCATAAAATATCAGGGTGTTACATTCTACCACCATTAAAATTAATTTCATCATCAAAATTCACCACTATGATACAAAAGAAATTAGTATATCATTTTTTCATCACATCCACGGTTTCCCATGTAGTTTCTTAGAATTGTTGATTTCTTTAGAGAACATCCACCCGGTGAGTAGTCTTATTCTCTAGAAATTTATCTCCCTAATCCAAGATTTCAACCAGATTTTATTATTAAGAAATATCATGTTATATAGGTATGGCCTCTAATTTTAGTTAATTTTATTCATAAGTATGTACTTACTCTGGATAGATATATGGATCACATCGTGAACTTGATAGATGTTCGGTAGAAGTGCCAAGCAATAAGCTATCATCCCTACTCTGTCAAGAATCTTTAAAGAGACGATATACTTAGGGAAAAAATTTCCTTTATTTCTGAATCTCATAACCTTCTTCCATAGATAAATTCATAGAAAAACCTTCTCATAAACTTCAAATTCTAAATCACATCGATGATTGTCAGCATAACTTTTCTTTTGACTTCGAGCTATCTTGATGTGTTGTTGAATGGAACTAAATTTCTCCATAATTTACTCAACTAGATCTGGTCCTAATAAATTTATTTATCCAATATCATCCCATCATTTTATATTTTGTTCTTTCCAAAGTGGGATTCATAAGGATCTATATGAATTATTGAGTAAAATCTATTGTCACAAGAAAACTCAACTAGAGGAAGGTGTTGATCCCAACAACATTTGAAATCCATAGAAAAAGATCTCATTATATCCTATAGGATTTGAATTGTTATCTCATACATAACATATGTATGATGATGATACATAGTGCTTAAATTCATCTTCATATCCAGATATTGTTGAAGACTTTGTCGGAACTTTGAGCTAAACCTCAGATCCTGATCAGATACAATAGAATTTGGCACTCCATGAAACTGTACCACATCCTTAATGTATAATCTAGAAAGATGATAAATATACAAGAATTTTATAATTTAAATTAAGTGTATTGAATCCATAATTTTATCAACTAAAACACAAATATAATTATGTACTTTAGATGATTTGGGGAGTCTGATGAAAAAATAAATGGTGATGTTTTCCCATTTCAATTCTGGTATGGATAATGGTTGTTTCATCCCCTTATAATTTTGTCTCCGAGAATTAACTTATAGACATACTAAGAACCAAGATACATAATTATAAATATATCTCTTCATGTTTTCCCACCAAAAATACCCTTTCACGTTGGATTGTGGTAGGTATCATACCCTTATCACCCTTCAGTTGTGGGTTCAAGCCCCACGACCTTTCCAGATGTGATGGGCCATCACCGAAAATGTGGGTTATATATTTTAAAAAACTATATTAATATAATTCCTACAATGTTCCAAAATTACAATAACCCATGACTACCTCAACATAAAAGATGAGATAATATCTAAAGGTTACCACTAACTTTAATCTTATGTCTAAAAAAATGAAAGGGCATTAATCCTAAAATAACATTCTCACTAAAAAATATACAAAACCAAAGGGTTGAATTGATATAAATATATCGTCAAATAACCATAATATTGATAGAATACTTACATAAAACATAAAAAGTGTTTTCTAGAATATTGAATGTATGATCAACCTTAAGCTCATAAACCCATGATGTTATCCACAACTCTAGAGTAAAACTTAAATGGTGATATATATGACCCCAAAAGATAATTTACCATTTGTTCCTTAAATAATATCCTATATCTGACAAAAAAAATTATATTAAAATCTTGGGTTCATCCTCTCACCAATAGAATATCAAATTTGATTTCATTATTATCGAATCCATGTAGAGGGAGATAATCAATGCTCAAAATCACATCAAATTTCACTAAAGGATGAACAATACAATTTTCATAGGGATAATCTATATAAAATAAAACATTTAATTTAAAACTCTAGATTGGAGGATATGTGTGCCCAAATTATCAAAATTCACCTCATATATTGTGATTTAATAAGGCTTCCCTTTTTCACTTTGTCTTCAAAGGTTATTGTGTCTTATTATCCTCATTAGACCTTGGATTAGGGAACTGATTCACATAATTCCCAAACTCCTTGCATGAAAAACACTAGAGTGTGGGTGGTGAATTCTATATATCTTTCTCTCTCTTTGCATCATTAGTTACCATCTTACCATAATTTCCAAATTCAATTTCCCGATGACCTTTCTATCAACACTTGAAACATTCACTAGTTCTCTTAATAAAATTTACTCCATTTTTTCTTCTAAACATTGTGCATAAAGGAAGTATAATATTCTTCTCACCATGGTTTTTAGAATTTACTTTGAATTCCATATTTATTTTCTTATTAAAAACATGATATTTATGGGTAAATATAATCCCTATCTAAACCTTGATGTCACATCGAATGATTTATTCATAGATAATGAAATCCATTATGTCTAATTCCCTTCAGAGACTTGGTTTTAGGAAATTGAAGAATTGATCAACCTTATTTTCAGGTTGGATGATAATGACTAAATCATACCTAGAAAGTCTTGTAAAATTTTCCACATAGGTACTAATAGATTCATCATCCTTCTGATTTAGCTCAAGAAATTCCCCCTTTATTTTCATGAAAAGAAGACAAGAAAATTACTTATTAAAAAATAATCTCATAAACTCATCCCACTCCAAGGAGAAATTTCTTCCTATTGCGTCATGTTCTTGATAAGATTCCACCACCAATCTGCCTCACCTACAAAATAATAAACATCTAGAATAAGATTCTCATGTTTTGAGGACTAAATAATGGAAAATATATTTTCAGTGGTACTGATTGATTTTTCAGTAATTAGTGGATAAAAAACCCCAAAAATAAGGTGGACATTGCCTCATAAAGGACTCAACAAAATGTTTTCCCTTCATTACTCATTTAGAAACTCAACAATATTCATAGTTTGAGAAAATTATGGGACCATAGTAATGATATATTTTTTCCATATCCCATAACATTTGGTTTCTCAGGAGTAAAATCATTGCATTATCCATCGTATTCAAAATTAACATGATTATTTTGGGTTCTAGGAATTCAATAAAACCAAAAATCATAGCATGAGAAAAAATAATCAGAGTGGAAAACCAAATTATCATGAAAAAAAATATATATCATGTATAAATCATGATAAATTATTCTATGATACCTTAGGTCTAACCTAGTCTATTCATAATCATTATCAAAACTTTAGGATTTTATCGTACACTTATACTTACCCCCAAAGTTCTCTCTTATGTTTTCTCATCCTAGTTTCCAATGGTTAACTAAACCTTTCTCTGATACAAACTATAGTGACCCATAATTTTCATATATAGATATCAAATTTTAATAGATTAATATTCATTATATAACATAACGATCCATGCTAGAACCATATTGGTCTAGTGCCTTTGAAAACTTGGACACATAAACAAATGGTTCCTAAAAGATATACATCATATCCTAATAAGGTTTTCATAAATAACACCTATATTAGATATATAATACTTAGTAACTTTATTCATAACCTAGGGAAAGGAAACATAAGAAAGGGAGACCTCAGATGGTGAGTAAGGGTAAACAAGGAAGATATCATCGATCACATGAGCATAACATGAATATAAGGATATAAGAACATTAGCATAACATTTGAAAATCATACCCTACATATCATAGATCATAATCATGATTCATGGAATACATATTGGGAGTTTATAAGACATAAATCATAAAGTAATAAAAGAAAATGATCCATGAGATCATAAAATTGGAATAATGAATATGTTTTTGGTATACACATATTCATATAAATTAATTTCTATAGTAGTCACAGATCAGTGATAATAATATCATAGTTGAATGGGTTTACTCCCCAAACCACCATAGTAGACAAGGTTCACTCCAAATATTGTAATAGTGGACAAGGTCCCTTATTGTACTAGGTTCACTCTACATTCTAATCCTTTTTATCTCATCGTATATGAATCTTTACCCACTATATTGGATGAAGATATAGGTCCCAACCATCCTTGGTTATAACATGACCACTGAACTTGATTATAACGTAACCACTATCCTTTGTTATAATATAATCACAATTACATAATGAAAACCATAAAAATGGGTGACAAAATATAATAAAACATTCATTTATCACAACCCATTAAAATAAATGTGGTTAATAAATATTTTGTTATAGTATAAACCATGCAATTGAAATGGGTTTCATAAATATTTCATAATTTCATCATAGCATAACCCATGGAAAAGGAACAGATTCCATAAACATATTTTCATCATAAACATCAATAATATGGAGAAATATTAGGGATGATATCCTTATATCATATCCCCATTAATAATAATTAAAATCAAATCATGTTATCACATATGAAAATTCCATTAACATATCAATAGAACATTTTTTAGGAACATAACCTTTCCATTTTAAAAATCACTTTTAAAATATATTTTTTCTAAAATATTATAAAATTTTGTTTGAAAATAACCTTGAAAACATGTAAAGTAATCTTTAAAACATTGAACGATTATGATGGTGTGAAATTTCGTTCATGCCGTATAAGTTAAAAAAACATTCCTTTCTTATTTTTGGTTAAAAGTCAATAAAACACATATTTTGATATAATAATTATAAAATACATTAATGTTAAGTATATACACCACATAAGAGAAACAAGTGGTGTATAATGCATGTTTCCCATAAAAATAAAAGTGAGATGAAAATCCCATACTTTTAGTTCCACTTGATTTGAAAGAACTCTAAACTAATGTATAATAAATTTAGATTTATTATAATTATATATCATAATAATATACACATATATAATATCATATATATCAATTATATACATATTTATAATAATTTAAAAAAATATAGATATAGGAAAATGAATTACACCGTTCACAGAGATGGTATGTCATATGTACGCATGAACACAATTTTAATTTTTTCGACAGATGAAATAAAAGAAAGGTAAATAATAAATAAACATTAAAAAATAATTATTACTTCTTATATATCATATATATTCATTAAATTCATCCTTATTACCATCTAGGTAAAATATAAATGAAAAATGAATCGTATCACTTCGTGGAGGTGGTAGTCAACACATACGCACAATCAACGTTATCGTTTTTCCAACGGTTTGGAAGGTAAGAAGGTAGATATTATATTACAATTAAAATTGAATAATTATTTAATAAATATAATATATAAACAATAAACCCATCATAATAAAAAAAATATGAAATATGGTAATGGAAAATGAATTGTATTGCTACGTGGAGATGGTAAGCCGTACGTATGCACAAGATACACTTTCACCTCCAATTTGATGGAAAGAGGGTGAATAAAGGTGGGTTTATAATCATAAAAACATTTTAGTATATTTAGGATAATGAATTTATTATTTTATGAATAAAATAATAGGTTTATATGAGTTAAAATAATAATTAAAAAGAATGTGGTCGGTGAGGGCAATTGCCTCTTTTTTGAAAAGACACATTTCGATATCATCATAATGACTCTAGGTTTGTCTTTTGAGAAAAAAAACACATATAAAATATATTTAGATAAGTGGATAAGATTAATTGGTAGAGCGTTTTTTGATATAGAAGGCTCAAAGTGGTGTGAATATTAGAAAACTGGGGTTCCCTTTAATAAATGAGGGGAGGGGCACTCTTAGAATTTTTTAAAAGATTAAAATATATTAAATTCATCCTTAAAAAAAATGGTTCCAAATGTCTTATAAATGGGTAAGGTATAAAATTTTAGACCATATATTATCCAAATTTCCCTATTCTAATATTTTATAAATTTAAATTAATTTAATAAAATATTATTTTCATAAAATATCATTATAAACAATTTTGACAGTATTCATTTAATTTGACTTAAAATACATAAATACAAAGTTTAAAATTGAATAAAATTATTTTAAATGGTAATTATACGTCATATACATCTATAAAATTCATGGAATACATTAACACACACAAATTATATAACTTTTAATATTTTAAAATAATTTATTATATTTTTATTAATTGGATAAATAAATCCTCAATGTTGCATGGGAATTTAAGGCCATTATATAATTAATAAAAAATATAATTATATTTATATCATGAATTTAATTTCATTAAGCTCAAAATAGGTACTTTTATTTTTTTATTAATTTCTTTTGTCTCTATGTGGACACATAAAATATATTTAAAACTAAGAGAGTTACTTTTTGTAACTTTCTTTTCTTTAAATATTATATTGGTCATTTTAATGGAAAAGTTTCCATTAAAAAAATAAAATTTGATCCTAAGTTTATATAGGTATAATTAAATTAATTAAATAAGAATTAGTATGAACAATTATGCCCTTATCACTTAATTGTAACATAGATTAACCTGATTTACCCTTTACTAATGTGATAAATTTGACAATGGTTACTATTTATATTGACAAAAAATAAAAGGGGAATATTAATTTTTTTAATATTCTATTTCCAAATATGAAATCCATTTTATCAAATTCAACAACTTTAAGCGGAAGAAATTACTTTTAAAATAAGCATGCAACACGCGATGAAAACCATTTTTTAGAAAAATATATTTTTAAGCATAGAACTTAGTTTATTTTCATCACATGCCTATAAAAATATTAAATGAATGATAATTTTTTTTATTTTCCATATAATATATATTTAATTAAATTCATTCACCAAAATTGATTTATTTAATTAGTTAAGATAAAAGTTATTTGTGCACCTAGAAATAATTTTCTAGAAAAATATTGCTTTAACTTTCAAATGATGTTATTTTTAGTTCATATCAATAGGTAACCAATGAATTTATTTTATACATGTATAAAACAAAATTTTTTAATGATTTATTTTGTACTATTCATATAAAACAATTTAATGTCTAGATAATAACTATAATTTAATAGTATATCCCGGTTCGTTTAAAAGCAATTTTACATGTAATGAAAGTTATAAATGAAGTTAAATTTATTTGAAAAAAATCAAAAAATACCAGGGTGTTACAATAACTCCATAAAAATTTTCAAGAAATAAATACATAAATTCATTCACTTCTGGGATGTCACTAATCTCAAACCTTTCTTTCTTTTCAATAACACAAGGTTGGTAACTTTCAATGCCATATCAAATATGTTATTGTTTCCTCTGGAATTGGGGATGACCTCATTGATTGAAGGTTGAAACATTACAATCGGTTTCTAATGGGTTTGTTCGTAGAACCGGAAATATTCAATGATTCTATATCCATTTGGACCTACTTTCCAAAGTTAGGTGCTCATTAGTTGTGGACTGATGAGGCTTAGGAATTTGTATTGGTCGAGAGGATGGGAGGTCAGACTCATCACACCTTTTTTAGGGGAATTATTGTCTACTTCGGGACTCTCTTTATAGATTTAATCTATGTTTGTGAATCCTTATTACATTACCAGGTATAAAATGTGCTTTCCTTTAAATCTGAAAATCAATGATTGATATGAAGGAAATTTAGAGAATATTTTATATGTATTCGAGGTTCTTCATCAATAGAGAATCATCTGTATTTGTTAGAGACTCTTAGTTGATGGTATCCTTAAATACATAAAAGTCTCTTGGTCAATATGATGACCATTCTGGTTTTAAAGACACTCAATGGGGCACTTGAAGTTTATTTTCATTCAGAAGGACATGGATTGTTTCAGAGTTGGGATCATACCCGCTGATGGGATACCTACGTATCCTTTGTTTTGGAAAAGGAATCAGAACCCACGTAGATCGAGGAAGGGAGTATGATTTTTATGCATGATTAATGGCTCAAAGAAAGATTTCATGATTACTTTTACACTCTAAGCTCACGTGAGTCGTGCTCGGTGTGAGAAACAAGAGGTATTGCTGAAACTAGACAATTGTGCCATGCAATGATGTGGGGATTATGTATGTATGACTGCCCAAATAGATGAGGATTAAGATTTACTTCAGGGAAGAAATCCATGAATAGGGTCCATAAACGTATATGTGCTTCATAGATATTTGGATACTCTAATCTTGGGGCTTACTCCTAAGGAAGATGCCCAAGTTAGGAGGGGAATTATGATTGGATTTTACTTCTGAGAAGGAAATCTAGATCAAAAGGAATTATGACTGGTTAAGAGAAATTAAGACTAGGGATTATTCATAAGTTAGAGGCCCAGCTTAAAGGGATTTGAAAATTAAGGGACTTGGGGCTTACTCCTGAGGAGGATGCCCAAATTTGGGGAATTATGACTGGGGATTATTCCTGAAAAGGAGGCCCATGTTAAAGGGATTTGGGGCTTACTCCTGAAAAGGAGGCCCAAATTAAAGAGGACTTGGGGCTTACTCCTAAGGAGGATGCCCAAATTAATGAGGATTTGGACTGGGGCTTACTCCTAAAAATGAGGCCCAGGTTAAGGATTCTCTCATCTTAAAGGATGAGGTTGAATGAATGAAATCTCTAACTTTAGTGACATAAAGATCTGAAAATCACTATGTTTTGAGAGATATTCCACAAAACTCCTTTCAGATAAGGAAGTCAATCAAGAAAACATTCCATAAATGGCTTTGAAGAGTGTCCTAAATACTGAATCTTTAATAGGAGAGGTGGAATGGAATAATAGGGGTTAAATGGACAGGAAGGACACCCAAAAGTTGAAGGGCGCGCAAGTCCTGAGGGGTCGTGTAGGTACTACGTGGGCGCGCAAGTCCTGGGCGTGCAAGTATACCTGCGCGGCACATGGGTACTTGCGCAATCCTTGACCAGTAAAGTAATACTTCGGCGATTCTTGACCAAAGCCTTTAGAATCATCCTGAGGTATTTCCAGAAGAGTGTCGTGCAAGTTTTAACGAATAGGTAAGGAGGCGCTCAAGTGTATTCATTTCCCTTAAGGGAAAAACACTTAGGCGCGCAAGTGTTAGTGAATTCTAACACTTAAACCTTAATCCTCTTGTTTAGACCTTCCATTATAGGTAAATAATTACCTTAGAAGTGTTCGGAAGACTTGAAGAAGAGACTTGGGTGTTCAGAGCTCTATATCTAAATTCTGGGAATATTCCTCTCCTGAATGTGGGGCCCACCAGGACTATTTATAGGCTGGAGAAGACCCTGAGCGGTTTTCAAAGAGGGCGCGCAAGTGCTTGTGTGACCAACTGCGGCGCGCAAGTGTACTTGAGCGACCACGGTAGAACTTATGCGACCCTTGCGCAATGTTCTTCTTATTCCTTACTTTGTCAATTTTTGATATTTGTCCAAAGGTTGAATCACTTTGAGCTAAGATATTCCCCTTTTCCAATATTTAGACTCTGTGACGAAAGGAGCGTCTAAAAAAGCCCCCCCCCCCCCCCCCCCTCAGAGTTGGATCCAAAAGAAATGAGGATTTGACTCTTAGGAAATCAAGAATCAAAAGGAAATTGGGGTGTGTAGGGTCTGGTGCGCAAATGAGCTTTAGGCGCGCAGGGTCTGGCGCGCAGGGTCTAGTGCGCAGGGTCTGGCACACAGGGGTATGACAATGTCTATAAATAGATGGCCTCAGTTCGCGCAAAGAACCCGACTCTTGCTTGTTTTTTTGCTCTCGGCACGCAAGTTGACTCCCGGCTCTCACTTGTCTGCGCTTCTTGCTTCTTGCATCGCACTGCAGTTTCTTGTGTCACACTGCTTTTAAGGTATTTAGACTTGCACGGTGAAACCTGCGTGCCCAATACTTGCGCGACCGAAGGAGACTTGCGTGCAAACTATGGGACTTGCGCGCCTTAATGACTTAGCCAATTTCTTCAAATACTTCCAAAATTTTATGAAAAATTAACATACTTTAATAGTTAATTATTCAACTTTTGTGCAGATCAAATAGATCCAAAGAGAATCAGAATGGCTGATGAACTGTTGAGAAAAAGAATTGATTAGATGATGGACATCATTGGCCACGATTATTATTCCCCCTGCGAAATTACTCTCCCAGAATTAGCCAAGTACTTGAAGAAGCATCATATTAACTTCCCACACCGCATCTATATGCCTCTGTATGGCCATGGTCACTTGAAAGACGTCAATGTTCTAGAAGAAAAGAATTATCTACCGCATTCTTGGTTTAAATCATATACCAACTTTTCTTCAGCAAATGTCTCAATTGCAGGAACATTTTCTGTTGCTGGAACAGTAAAGAAAGCTTATATAATGCATCATATCTTTTGTGCACCATATCTAAAACCTCACAAGCCTGAGCTGCAACCACATTGTTATCCTTCAGTCTTTCGAAACTCTCATATGGATCAATCCAAAGGCTGGAAGGAGAAATGGTAATTCCATTTTGGAGGAGGGGTGAAGCCAACTTGGATGTGGGATTATTGGGTGCGACAAACTTGTGAAGAGTTTATCGAGGATCTGAAGGGAGGTGCAATTTATGAAGTGGTCTGGGCTGGGCAGACGTATGTTTATAGGAATGATAATTTTTCATCGGAATTGCTTAGCCACTGGAGCCCGGAAACTAATTCTTTCCATATGACCCATGGAGAAGTAGGCATTAGTTTTTGGGATGTCTAGAAGATCTCAAGGGTTCCAATCCTGGGTGATATGTATGATGAATTCGTCCCTCCAAAGGCAACCATGAATGATCCAAAGAAGACTCCAGATTTGGTTCGAGAGTTATTGAAGATTTATCATAAGATCAAAATCTCAAAGACATCAATGACTCATTCTAGAAGGGATATTCATCCGGAGGATTGGGTGAATATATTTCTTATCGATAAGAAAGAGAAGGAGCCAAAGGATAAGGGATCCAAGAAAGAGACATCCAAGGATAAAAGGCCCACCCATCCTACCACCTGCCCCAAAACAGAGAAGAGGGGTGATCATGGAACATTCTGGCCAACTTTAGAAGCATGAGAGTTTGAGAAATGGGGGTATGAAGTGAATCATAAAATCCCGAAGAAGACTCGTCTGGAAGTCTTTTTAGCCTTATGGATCAGTGTCTATCTTTTACTAGTCAGAGATTCGAAGGGAGGCGTCAGGCCAGGGACCTTCATTATTGCAGCCAAGTTGCCTGAAAGGAAGATGGTGGGGTTGGCTACCTCAGTTTTGGAAACGATTCATAGGATCTTACTCCATGTCTATATGGGTGAGTCTCCTTTGAGATTAGTGGGACCATTCCATGTTTTATGGGGATGGATCGCCACTCCCTTCCGTACATATGCTGTTCAAAACGGAATACAGATTCCTGAAAGTTATTTCATGCCGTCTATTCTGGCCTTCTCTGGAGTTTGTTCTTTGGCCCTCAATGCTTATAATATTAGTCCAAGGATGGGTATGTATAAGGAATTCCACTTCTTTCCTTACGTAAATCCACCGACAGGGCGATTCGTTGATGATGGATCAGCTAGCTTGGAACAGAGGTCTTACATGCTGGACTGCAGAGATGGTGTGCTAGCTACCAGAATTGATGGGGAAATTATATGTGAGGCCTATGCTCCATATAGATTTTCAGGCCAATTCAAGTGTCTGCAGACGACTGTTGTATCTCCTCCAGTGCACGTCAGATCAGAGCAGCATCCAATGGTTGCTCGGAAACTATGGTTGCTAATGGCTATGGAAAGGACTGTGGTAGTCTTTGAATTACTAGACACTAAAGCGGTAAGCAATTTTACCATATGGTATTCTGAAAACTAGATAGCTTCATATCCTGAGGCCATATTGAATAAACCTGTTTATCGGGTTGGGAAGAAGAAGAGAACCATTGAGAAAGAAACAATTCAGGTGGCAGGTGATTCTTCCACTCCTAAAGATGGTTCACTGAGTTATTCAACCGAGGCTGATTCAGAAGACTCTTAGTAGATAAAACATGTGTCAAAGTAACCACGTTCCATATATAATCCTCCTGTCAGAATCAAGAGAGCCACTCCATCAACTCCTGGTGATTTACTTTATTGAGGAAATTTTAATTGCAAGTATCTTTATAGAGTAACAAGTTTTCATTATCTATTTATAGTTGCAGGAGCTAGAAAGAAATTAAAATCCATAGTCATAGGACCCTCTTTGCAGCCTTCTAGTACACCTGCATATGTACGACCAGAGGCCATCCAAGCATGGTGGGATGTATACTGTGATACTGAAACTATCTGGCTGAAGCTATGTGAAGGGTTACGTCTTCCTGGAATAGGGAATCTTCAGGCTCCTACAAATATTCATTTCAAGGATTACCCTAATGAAGTAAGACCCTATGTCAAAGAGTTGAAGGCCTACATATATGAAACCGAAGTTTATATCCCTATCACCATGTGGGTGAAGGAAATGATGGATCACGACGCCACTGATGAGGAGTGGCATGATTATGTGGCTCCTGAAGATGTAAGTTTTCTTTCCTTATTTGCTTTGTAACTTGATTTCAGTTGAATATTTGTTATTCAAGGAAATTGTTTTCTTCATCTTGTAGGTTTCCAAAACTATTGAGGTTCCTTCGCCTCAGTATAGCCCTGGTGGAACTGCCATCGGGGCTGCTGCTGAATCTCCTCGTGAATTGGGCGAGATATCTCCAGGCCAGCAGGCCATGAATGAGGAGTTGGAAATAGCCTTCCATTCTCCAATTAATGTGCCTATAAGGGAGACTGATGATACTCCTAAAAAGACAAAAGGACAAAGGTGACGAAGGAGGAAGTCCATCGCTAAATGCTTTATCAGTAGTGGTAAGTCTTTCAAATAATCATGAATTTTAAATCATGAAAAATATTGCTCATTATCCTTGGGATTGCAGGGGATTATTAAATTTCCCCTATGAGGGAAAGGACTGATCCTCCTTTGAGGACCATGGAGGGTGATATGGAACAAACGCAAATTCAGGATGACTTGGCTACTTCTGAAAAAGAGCCAACATCTATTCCCAGTACTACTCCTGTTGCTGCTACAAGTAGAGAAGAACCTACACCAGAATCATTGTCGGCCGCGGCAACTGAATCTTCCATCCTTCCTAATGAAGCTGTCTAGGGTCAGGGTCCATAGAATGAGGGTCGCCAAGAGGACACATCAAATGCTCCCACTGGTGAGACTAACCAGGATTCTGAAATATCATTGGATGAAATGATGAATCTTGGCATGTGTTTTGAATAATTTTATGATCATGCTAAGTTATCATGTGATTTAGAAGACCCTGGGCATGAGTGTTATCCTTCGTTTAGTAAAGTTTCTTATAATTTACACTTCTAATCATGACTGAAAATAATATGCAGTTCCATCCATAGAAGCTGCGGAACTTCCAATGCCTGAAGAGGGTGTGGACATTGATGTCAACCCTACCATTGCAAAAACATTAGCTCAAGTGGAGCTAAACCCAGTAAACCATCCTGAGACCCATCTTGAAGATCCTGTTGAAACTGGGAAAGATGGGGAGGAGTCTTCTCAAGTTTCTAATCTACTGTTAGGTAATGATTATACTGAGTTTTCAAGATAGACAACCAAATTTCATTATTCTATGAAACTAACCATACTTTTAATTGATCAAACAAGGCTATCAAATTCAATGGATAGAACTGGAGGTGAAGTCTCAACTCCTGCCCAAACAGTAGTAGAAGGTGAAGCAACCAGGGTCAGGGGGGAAGGAGCATAACATGGAACTTCCTTAAGTGCATTAATCCCAGATTACATGCCCCCCCTGTGATGATGATGTCGAATCAGACCCGGAGGTGCTTAAGGCGCTCAGATTTTCACGACGCAAGGCATGGAACAACATATGGAAAATCATACCTGAAGTGCCTATTGAAGAGCTGTCATCAAGGATTTCCTAGTTATCGTCCCAGTTCATCATGCTAGGACTTGGCGGTTTTGGATACCAAGAGATCCATACCGTGGTGAAACAAGTCATCTTAAGAAGGGAGCAGGAGCAAAAGTGACGTGAAGATCTGACCAGGGTGAAGCTGTCAGTAAATATAAGTGAATTTGAGGCTGCAGTATCATGAGCTGAGGCTGATTATGCTGCCAAGATGAAGGAGCTGAAGCATATGATCAAAGAAAAAGTCATCCAACAGGTGCAGCTCCAGCAACAGTTAGATGATGTTTCTGGGGAACTTGACCAGCTCAATAATTCATTGGAGGAAGATCAAACGAATGGTATGAAAGCCATTGCAGATGCCAAGAAGGCACTCCATCAAGCTGAGAAGAGTGAAGATGGTCGAGTGCACGAGCTTCAAGTAGCTGCTGATGAAGCTCTGGATTCTGTACATCAAGTGAAGACTTATGTTTACAGTCTCTTGTAATTTCCTAAAAAAGAGAAGAGGCTCCAATCTGTGGATGTCCCTCTAATTCTTGTGCATCAATGGAGTGTACTTTTATCTTCAATCATCTATTCTTGTATTCTTTCTCTACCTGATTTAAATTTTACCTAAGACAATGGGCCTAGTAAGCATATTTTGATTTTTACTAGGATTAATGTAAATAACCCTACAAACATCGAATCTTTTAATTGCTCAATATTACCTAAATCATAAAAAATGTATGTTTAGTGAGCTGGAACTTGAATTTTATTCAGATTTCCTTTGTCTTTTGTGGGCAGTTTAAAGTCATGCACATCGGACATAAAGAGGCTAATGTTTATGGTTGAAATAGATTTGACCGAAATGGATTAAAATTGACTCAATTCCTTGAAAATTTATCTGAAAACACATTACCATAATCAAGTATGAGGGAAAATATGTAAACTATGACTTAAGAATATTTGAATCTGAGGAATGATAGGAAAAATTGCTAAAAGGCATTAGAAGAAGTAGTTTCCAAGAATGAAGTTACCATTATTTAACAAACCCGTTAGGGGCTTGAATTATGCAGGGCCACCTAAGGGCATTGGCCGCATAGTCAAATAAATAGAATCTTTTGTCTGACAGGTCCGTTATGTAGACTACTTATGTAAGGCCGCCTAAGGGCATGTGTTACATAGTCAGGAAAAAGAACTCTCAGAAATTTACTTCCCTAGTGCTAAAAAGCCAGTGAAAGTTTATGAAGATTCAAATTTTCCAAAGTATAGAGTTTGTTGTATGGAAATAGGTACTTGAATATGGAGAAGATATTTCCAAACAAGATTATCGAAGAACTGGATGAATATAACTCCTACAAAGGTCTGACCCAAATGTAGGGAAGGCGAATCCATAGACATGAATACTTTCAGATCATGAGAAAGGATATGGGACAAGTATGTTAAGGATGGCTATTTTTACAGATCCCTACATATTTTCATTAAGACAAATAAGGAAAATAGAGGATTTCTTCCCAAGAATGAAGTTACCAGTATTTAACAAACTTGTAAGGGGGTTGAATTATGCAGTTCCACCCAAGGGCATTGAATGCATAGTCAAATAATAGCATCTTTTGGCTGATAGGTCTGTTATGTAGACTGTTTATGCAAGGCCGCCTAAGGGCACGTGCTGCATGGTCAAGCAAAAGAACTCTCATAATTTCAGGCCTTTTGTGATTAGAAGTTAAGAAAAAAGGGTTATGAAGATCTGAAAATATTTAAGGTTAGGATTATGACACATAAAGATGGGTATTGTCCAATGTATGCAGAGATACACAGATCAATGCTAACCATAATCATCTTGTGGCTGGGTCCTGAATTGAAATGTTGGACTTCACTATATATCCCATGAGGATGGGAATCAAGCCATACATAGTTCTTAAACTACAGTTTAACATCATGCGGGACAAAAGGATTGGAGATCTTAGTTTAGGGTCATAGAGCCCAGACCTTTATAAGAAATACACAATGTGTGTTTTCATGCGGACATTTCAGCCCAGGGACTGAAAGTGGAATTTTGGGGTTAATCCCAAAAGACTTGGGGCTGGATTCGAGGTACAATCGAACATTCCTACATATCCCATAAGGATGGGAATCAAGCCCACATAGTTCTAGAACTACCCTCTGTACAAATTTGGTTCGTACATGTGAAGGGTGAAAGGGGACTTTAGTGCAATGATGATTTAACCCAAGATAAAAGGTTTGGGAATTTCCATGTATGCACGTAGTATTTGGAATGAAACATGATTGAAAAATAAATGTAAATAATGATTCCATCTTAGGTGAGGGTATCAAATAATATTATAGTTTATTATCATACATGAAAAAAAGTGCTATACAGTTTAACGTCATATAGCAAGGACAAAAGTGAACTAATGTAAAGATATTGATTCTGGGGACGGTTTCACGAATCAACATCGTCTAAGATGGAGGTGAACCAATGTGAAGATATTGGTTTTGGGATTGAACCTCAGGAGTTTGCCTACGTACCCAGCCTAGAAGGAAAGGATCAAAGTCTGCGTAGTTCAATTAAAGGATGAATTAATGATCAAGTTGTTCTTGGGGACAAAGACCTAAAAATGATGTTGGGACTTACATGTGGTTAGCAGCCCAAAGGGGGTGTTATGGTTGAAATTTTCTCTAAGATCACGGGAGTCATACTCGGTGTGAGAAACAAGAGGTAACAACAACCTTAACGATGCACAATTTAATGTCATGTAGGACATATGAAGGGACTATGCAGTTTAAAGTCTTGCAGTTAGGACTATTGATGCTGCACAGTTTAATGTCATGTAGCAGGGACAAAGTACAGTTTAATGTCATGTAGGACATATTAAAGGACTTTTGTATAGTTTATCATCATGTAGCTAGGACGATGGGGACAATATAGTTTAACGTCATGTTGGACGAAAGGGGGACTGTGTAGTTTAATGTCATGCAGTGAGGACAAAAGAGTACACCATTTAATGTCATGTTGGATGTATTAGAGACTTTTTCACAGTTTAACTTCATGTTGGACGAAAAAAGGACGATACATTTTAGCATCATGTTGGATGTAAGTTCTAATAGTTTAAGGTCGTATGCATGGACCGTTGGTTATGCAGTTTAACGTCTTGTTGGACGTAAGGGACTTCTGTACAGTTTAGCGTCATGTAGCTAGGATGTTACAGTTTAACGTCATGTTGGACGAAATAAATACAAATAGTTTAAGGTCGTATGCATGGACCATTGCTGTATAGTTTAACGTCATATAGCAAGGATGATGAAGGGGACACAGTTTAACGTCATGTTGGATGATGGTGAATATATTTTGTGTTTATACAAAATACTTCTTCATAAATCTAGCATTGTTTGGAGTAGTGATGAGTTCTCCATCCATCGAGATTAATGAATAAGTTCCATTATAGTAGACCCTATGTATTGAATAAGGTCATTCCCATTTTGGCTCAAGATTGGGAGGTTTCTTTCCTAGTATCATTGGAGTTCTGAGAACTAATACCAATTCTCCCTAAACGAATGAACAAAGATGAACGTTTTTGTTGAAATCTCGTGCTATTTGATTCTGATAGACTTCCAAGTGGTGAAAAGTGCACAATCGTTTCTCATCTAACTGTTCCAATTCATTCAATTACTTTTGAGATTGCTCATCTGTAGATGACTGATCACAAATGGCTACTCTGAGCAAGGGAAGTTAAACTTCTATTGGCAAGACTGCTTCTGTTCCATATACCAATGAATATGGAGTTGACCGTGTTGCAGTGTGGGTGGTGGTCCGATAAGCCCATAAAGCATGAAAGAGTTTATCAGGCCATGATTTCTTATATTTATCCACCATCTTTTGCAGTATATTTGAAAGAGTATTATTGAAGGCTTCAATCTGGAAATTAGCCGCTGCATGATACTGAGATGAATGATTGGATTTGATGTTGTATTCTTGATACAACTTCTTCACCTCAGATGAATAGAAGTTGGTGCCATTTTCCGTCAATATGGTATGAGGGACACCAAATCCGGTAATAATGTTAGACTCGATGAAGCTAACAATGCATTTAGAACTGACTTCCTTGAGAGGTACTGCCTCTACTCATTTGGAAAAGAAATCAGTAGTAGTAAGAATATACTAAAACTGCTTGGACGTAGCTAAAGGGTAAGGTCCCACCACATCCATTCCCCATGTGGAAAATGGCCACAAGTATTTAGCTGTATGAAGAAACTCTGGAGGTTGATGAATGAAGTTGGTATGTACTTGGCATGAATGAAACTTCTTTGTGAAATCAACAAAATCTTGTATCATTGAAGGCCAAAAGTATCTAAGACTTAGAATCTGATCAAATAGTCTATGTCCAGACTGGTGGGCACCACAGACTCCTACATGCACTTCTTTCATGACATCCATTGTCTCTTCACCATCAATTCATCTGAAGAGAACTCCATCAAAACCACGTTTGAAGAGAATTTTCTCTAGGTGATCTGGGCTATCATAAAGAGTAAAATTGACCACACGTCGCCGAATTTGTTCTTTCCCAGCTCTATCAAATGGAAGTGTTCCATTTTGAAGGTATTCCTTGATAGGTGTCATCCATCCTATAGTATGACCATACGGTTCAGGAATGGGACTAATTTCATTGATTTCTTCTGTTTTGATTCGAACATAAGGTGATATTGTATGAAAATGGGCAATACTGATGGTTTTCTCATCCTGATTTGGATCTGCCAGAGCTGTGGCTATATTAGCCAGTACATCGGCTTGGAAATTTTGTGATCTTGGGACATAATAAAATGTCGGTTCCAAAGGAAACTCCACCATTAACTCTATGAAGTAATCATACAAAGGGATTAGTTCTTCTTTTCTGATTGCATAATCCCCATTGACTTGTTTGATTACTAGGTCTGAATCACCTTTCACCTTTAAGTGATTCACTTGTGCTTGAAGCGCCAACTCCAATCCTGCAATGAAGGCTTAGTATTCTGCTTCATTATTTGTACCACCTTCCCACAATAAGAAGGAATAAGGTAACACTGCCTTTTCTGGAGAAATGAGTACAACCCCTAAGACAACTTTGTTGAATTTAGGATTTTCCATTTTCCTCCCGGGTGGACTTCTGGAAGCTCCATCAAAGTACATTTCCCATGTTTTAAGGCTTTCTCGAATAGAGAAAACTTTCTCATCAGGGGGTTCAATATCTGAAGATGTGTCTTCCACTGAAGGGTGTTCAGTAAGGAAATCAGCCAGAGCTTGGACCTTTATTGCCTTTTGAGACACATATTGAATATCAAATTCATGCAAGATAACTTACCACCTTTCCAGACATCTTGTAAGAATTGGACGACTAAGGATGAATTTGAGCGGGTTATTGCGAGTTACCAATTGGACCTCGTGATGTTGCAGGTAGTGTCTCAACTTCTGAACTGCAAAGATTGATGCCAGGAAGCACTTCTCAATACTTGAATATCAAGTTTCTGCTTCAAGCATAGTCCGACTGATATAGTAGTGGCTGTTTTCATTCCCAGCATCATTCTTCTGAGCAAGAAAGGCACCCAATGATCGCTCTAGAGCTGTCACATAGAGGATAAGTGGTCTTCCTTCAACAGGTGGCATTAACACCGGTAGAATCAAGAGATACTTCTTGAGAATATTGAATGCTTCTTTACATTCTTCAGTCCACTGGTAAGTGACTCCATTCTTCATCAATTTGGTGAAGGGTAAGCTTTTTCCTGATTAGCCTGTTTAGGCTGTGCCGTTTGGTGGGGTGGTGCCCGTGAATTTGAAGTATATGGCATGAAGTCTTCCAGAGTCAAAGACAACATAGGATTTGACACATACTCATCTTCTTCTGATTCTTTTTCTTTCTTTGAATCATGCCATTTATTTGAGGATTTTCCCTCTGATGAAGAGGGTTTTGCTGCGACATTCGTGATAGAAGGCGCAATTGTTTTCTTCAATTGCGTTCGCAAAATGGCATGAGTTCGGTTGATCGATTTTATGACCATCCAATAATCATATTTCTGTGCATTTTTTCTTTTGACTTCTTTCCATTCGCCTTCCTCCTCTGGAACTGTAGTAGTAACACATGCTACCTGAGATGAAGAACATTTTAATTTGACTTGTCCCGAGTCAACCATCTTTTTCAGGAGGTCTTTGAAGATAAAACACTCCTGGATGGGATGCCCTAACATTTTATGAGAGGGGAAATAATTGGGACAGTCTTCATCTCCTTCCTTGTTTGGTCTTTTGGTCCTTGGAAACTGAACTAAATTATTTTCCAGAGCCAAAATGAAGTAACCAGGAACTTGTTCATTTCGGAAAGAGTAAAAGTTTCTCTTCAGATCCTCAAATTGTTTCTGTATTTGATCTCTTCGATTATCTTGATGAAACAGACATTGTTTTTGGCACTCAACAGGTGGAGCCCTTCGAGAAGATGAAGTTTTTTAAATAGAAGTAGGTATGGGTGCTTGTTTAAGCATAACTGTAGTAGTCTCTGCTTTACCCATTCTCCTTCCTGGAGCTGATGGAATTATACGAGCCTTATCCTTAGTCGTCATAAGATAATATTAAATCTATTGAGTGATTGAAGTAAGGTCTCGAAACCCTCCTGTATATTTCACAAGGATCAACGGCATGTGTAATTTGTCACGTAGATTTTCCACACAGATTGGCAACAATTATTCCTGAGGGAGTGCTAAACTTAGGAAATATGTTAATCCCTTCCAGCGAGCAATGAAATCTGAGACCCTTTCATTATCCCTTTGATTAAAGATTGTGAGATCAAAAACTGTTGTCTTTGGCAACGTTGAGCTGAACTAAAGAAGGAATTTTTGGTGAAGATCCTCTCACCCCATAATTGACCGAGATTGCAAGCTTGTGTACCAGACAAAAGCTGGTCCTTGCAAGGTTTGCAGGAAGCATCTGAGTTTCACTGCTTCTTGCTGTTCTGGAGTTCCCATCATAGGATCGCAACAAGACACGTAATGCATCAAATAATGTTCAGGATCTCCTGATCCATTGTAAATAGGGAATATATGGTTCCCAAAACTTGATGGGGGGAGGATTGAATCTACCCATTCAGGGTAAGATCTCTTTTCTGGTTGAACCTGTGCACGCTTCCATTCTATAGTATCTAACCAAGATGTTAATAACTCATTGGTAGTTATTAACTTTTGAGAAACATCCAGTTGAACTTGGACTTGGGCAGGTGCAATAACTGGAGCTGGTACAGATGTGTTGGCTGGTACTGCAACTGATGGTAGCACCACCAATTGTTATTGCACTTGACCCGTAGGATTAGACCTGTGAGGGTGTACTGATAAAGGAGGATATTCCTGATCCATCTTAGTAACTGCAACAAACTCCCTTGGCTGACTGACTCCAGCATGCTTAGGAGGAAGACTACCATGAAGTATTTCCGCATTCATCCTCCTCAATTCCTTCATTTCTTCCTCTTGTTGTGAAAATATTTTCTCTAGTGAGAGCTATTGGCCTTCTCCAGAGGAAGGGTATGTAACCTAATTATTTCCTTTCCCCTTGTTATCTCCCTTTCGGAGAGGGGGAAGTGGGTTACTTGAAGGATTACCTAGATTCTGGGTAATCCTTTGATTTTTTGTACGCACACCTTCTTCACTTGTGTCTATGCGTACAACTTCTGGAGAAGGAACCTCTTCATCTGAGTCCCCTGAGTGAGTCTCATGTTCTAGAGGATCAGCAACAATGGCATTAATGACATTAATTGATGCATAATGCATCATATCCCTTCTATCAGCATTTCTGTGATATTGTCTTCTACCATGCCCCTGATGAGATATTACCTTTTGTTAATTTGATCCCTCAAGAACTTCTTGGCGAATCTTAATTTTGAGAGAATATCCTGATAATTTGGCTCTTCGTTCCTCTTGTGGCTTATTCCCCAATCTAGAGAAGACCGAATTTTGCAGAGGAGGGGATTGATGATTGAAAAAGTCCACAGTCCAGTGGACTGGGGCTGTTCCTGCTGCCTTTTCTCAATTCTTCGAATCCTATTTGTTGATTCCGAGGGTTGGGTTAAAAGATTCCCCAATCTGACAAGCTGGGGTGGCTCTTAACATGCTATGTCTGAGACTTTCTTAAAATCTCTCCTGATCTTGTGGACTTTGGTCCAGACATTAGCTGGATGCATCAATCGACATCCACTTTTATCACCCGGTTCAAAAGGCCGTTGAATGATTTCTGACCCTTATGTCACTTGATGATGTGCTTGCTCCATACGAGAGGCCTATTCAATATTATCATTTTCTTGATGCATGAGTAATTCAACAACTTTTTCTCTGTATTCTTGATTTTGAGAAGAACTAGTTGAGGCATGTTCTTGGGAAAGCTTTTGATTACAAAAAAAACCCATTGATTGTGGCCAGCTACGAGCAATAACATTGCATGAGACCATTTTCGGCGGGCTTTGCTGACTGGAGAACACAGTGAAATGTAGTGCTCCATGAGAACCCCATCCTCTGACATGAATATCAAATGGGGCATTGGCAATTAACTGGCGCAACCTTCTTAGTGTTCCAAAGCATGAACGTTGAAGGGCTCTCTGCTGCTTTTCAGCCTTCGGATATCGAGAGACTGATAGAGATGCCAAGTTAATTTGACGTTGTAACCCTTCTATTATCCTAACATTATTTTCATATTCATCATAAGATAATACTTTCTTTTTTAACTGACAAAGATTTTTCCATATGTTGAGACGAATGTCATGAATTCCATCTTCCGTCAACATCTCTGGAATGTCATACTGAGAGTCATCCAGAGGCCAAAACATGACTGACACTTCACCTTTTTCCAGTTGTTTTCTCATGTTCAACATTTCTTCTTTATCATTCAATAATGATTCTTCTACCTGATTAGACCAAAGTTGGTACTTCTTTATTGGTTCATCGGATTCAACAAGATTGGTAGAGAATCCACTGATCAAACTAGAAGATGCATGACTTAGGGATGGTTTGGAGAATGACCTACACCCTAGGCTATCTTCTGATTGAGAAAGTATTTCACCTGATAGCGATGAAGCACCGGAAATGACTGGTTTTGCATTTGCAAGTGCCTCAAGATAAGAGGGCTTTCTCAGAACTACATTGTCCACTGGAGCATTTTCCAGACAATGTGCATCACTACTACAGAGAGGAATTTCGCAGTGAAATTTATCATCATGGGGAGGAACACCATGGTGGGTTACAACAAAAGATGAGATCTCTTGATTCTTGGTCTTCTGACCACACAGAGGGTTCCTGTGGCTCTCATCTGAAGATGAAACTTTTAGATCGACCGAACTGTCATGAAGAAAGCCTTCATGAGGAAGTTTCTATTGAAGACCTTCTGAATTAATGTTCCCACTATTGGGAAATAAGGGAATAGAATCTTGGATTCCAATAGATAATTGTCTGAGGTCTTTAAGAACTCCAGCTTCGAGTAAGGCCTTGTTACAGATTGGATCATGATCTCTTGACCGTGCTGGGTGAGTCTTCTTCTTAGACGCCTTCTTACTCGCCTTGGAAACCAATTTTTGATGAAAGTGGCTACTATGAGTAGGTGTATGTGCCTGATCAGGAGAGATGTCCAGGTTAGGCTGACAATCTCTACTCCAATCAGGTTTATGTGCCTGACTTGGTTGTCTGTATGATATGGGGGAATACGCCCCACAACCCTCTTGGACTGGAACAAATGTGTCTGTCTGTTTCGGAGTGAACTATTGATTTGTCACTCCACTGGTAGGGATAGATTTATGTGTCTTTCCCTGAGATGATGCTGAAGCTATTATAATATCCTAGCAAGCATCCAGAATATGAGCAGGGATTTGCTTCTGCTCTTTCACCATTGATAGAATATTCTTGGTGACTTCAGCTGCCGGAATGGGGATATATGTCCATTTTGTGCTTGGAGTAGGTGTGTGTTCCTTCTCCTGTCCTCCTTTTCCTGTCACTGAATCCTGACAGTACTCAATTGTGGGGGCATAGAGTTGAGTATGCCTCCTATTTGTCGCCAGAGCTTTCCAACTAACCTCTCCTGGTGCTACCAAATGAGACTATTGGTAGGCTTGATCAATACTAGCAGGTGTATGTTCCTGCTGATTGTTGTTCGATGAACGTGGTTGACGAGATCCATCATATGTAGTCAGAAGAGCCTGCGAATAGATGATGATGTATAAACAGGTGTATGTTCCTGTCTATAATACTCCACCAGAATTGCCTGGTGGGATTGGCGTACTGCTGCCAGACGAGTCTGCTGGACATCGTAATTAAAATGGACAGGTGTATGTGCCTGCTCATTGCTTGCCACCAAGTTAGGTTGGTGGACTTCTTCAGAGAAAGAAGAGATGAGAACCTGATCACTGTTGATCGAATTTCACCTATGGTGATTCGTCTTTCCCGCTTGGGTTCAAGGAACCTGAGCAGAATGCCTGGATTCGATGCCCTCATCATGTTGAGGGTGCACTACCGCACGAGTCTAGCGGTGATTGTTGATGGGAGCCCTCAAAAAAGACTCATGTCTCCTTGAATTAAGGCCCTGAGGGACCTTCTCATTCACCTCCCCAGAATATGGGAGTGAGTGGTGATTACGTTGCAGGGATAACGACCTGAAACGGTTGAAAATAGTGGTTGGAACCACCTACTTCTTAATCACTGGTCATTGTTTTCCGGCCGACCGGTGTGAGTTGTTCACTTAGAGGGCCTGTTGGGAAGCCTCCTGAGTTGGAATGGTACCGTTTTGATGGTACTCTTTAACCATCACGTTTGATACCCAGTGTTGAAGATGGTGAGTAGGTGATGTCGTCCTCAGAGCGGACGACGATCCAACAGGAGTAGCAGTAATGGAATTTGCAGCAGAGGTTTTCACAGAAGATGTATTCACGGGTGTGAACTTAAGAGAATCCATTTCACAATGCAGATGATCTTGGAAAAGAGTTCTTATTTGATATAACAGACGTAATGAAGATAAATTCAGCCACTACATCTTTTGGATGAGAACATATGTCAATGATTGCTTTGTTGGCCCTCTCATTGAGTTTTAAATAGGGGCCTAACAAATAAGTAAAACATCATTTTAACTTGGTTAAGGATTCACGTCGGGTTCACCATTTTTTGTTTCCTCTAGAATTGGGGATGACCTCGTTGATTGAAGGTTCAAACATTCCAATCGGTTTTTAATGGGTTTGTTCGTAGAACCGGAAACATTAAATGATTCCATATCCATTTGGACATACTTTCCAAAGGTAGGTGCTCGTTAGTTGTGTACTGATGAGGCTTAGGAATTTACATTGGTCGAGAGGATGTGAGGTCGGACTCATCAAACCTTTTTTAGGGGAATTATTGTCTACTATGGGACTCTCTTTATAGATTTAAGTTATGTTCATGAATCCTTATTACATTACCAGGTATAAAATGTGCTTTCCTTTAAATCTGATAATCAATGATTGATATAAAGGAAATTTCGAGAATATTTTGTATGTATTCGAGGTTCTTCATCGATAGAGAATCATATGTATTTGTTAGAGATTCTTAGTTTATGGTATCCTTAAATACATAAAAGTCTCTTGGTCATTATGATGACCATACTGGTTTTAAATCCACTCAGTGGGGCACTTGAAGTTTATTGACATTCAGGAGGACATGGATTATTTCAGAGTTGGGATCATACCCGCTGATGGGCTACCTACGTATCCTTTGTTTTGGAAAAGGAATCAGAACCCACGTAGTTCAAGTAAGGGAGTATGATGTTTATGCATGATTGGTGGCTCAAAGAAAGATGTCATGATTACTTTTACACTCTAAGCTCACGTGAGTCATACTCGGTGTGAGAAACAAGAGGTATTGGTGAAACCAGACAATTGTGCCATGCAATGATGTGGGGCTTATGTATGTATGACTGCCCAAATAGGCAAGGATTAAGATTTACTTCAGGGAAGAAATCCATGAACAGGGTCCATACAGGTATATGTGCTTCATAAAGATTTGGATACTCTAATCTTGGGTCTTACTCTAAAGGAAGATTCCCAAGTTAGGAGGGGACTTATGATTGGGTTTTACTCCTAAGAATGATGCCCAGGTCAAAAGGAATTATGACTGGTTAATAGAAATTAAGACTGGGGCTTATTCCTAATGAGGAGGCCCAGGTTAAAGGGATTTGAAAATTAAGGGACTTGGGGCTTTCTCCTGAGGAGGATGCCCAAATTTGGGGAATTATGACTGGGGATTATTCTTGAAAAGGAGGCCCAGGTTAAAGGGATTTGGGGATTACTCCTGAAAAGGAGGCCCAAATTAAAGAGGACTTGGGGATTACTCCTGAGGAGGATGCCCAAATTAATGAGGATTTGGACTGGGGCTTACTCCTAAAAAGGAGGCCCAGGTTAAGGATTCTCTCATCTTAAAGGATGAGGTTGAATGAATGAACTCTCTAACTTTAGTGACATAAAGATGTGAAAATCACTATGTTTTGAGAGATATTCCACAGAACTCCTTTCAGATAAGGAAGTGAATCAAGAAAACATGCCATAAATGGCTTTCAAGAGTGTCCTGAAGACTGAATCTTGAATAGGAGAGGTGGAATGGCATAAGAGGGGTTAAATGGACAGGAAAGACACCCAAAAGTTTAAGGGCACCCAAGTCCTGAGGGGTCAGGCAGGTACTGTGTGGGCGCGCAAGTCCTGGGCGTACAGGTATACCTGCGCGGCACATGGGTACTTGCATGATCCTTGACCAGTAGAGTAATACTTGGGTGATTCTTTACAAAAGCCTTTAGAATCATCCTGAGGTATTTCCAGAAGAGTGGCACTCAAGTTTTAACGAATAGGTAAGGAGGCGCGTAAGAGTATTCATTTCCCTTAAGGTAAAAACACTTAGGTGTGCAAGTGTTAGTGAATTCTAACACTTAAACCTTAGTCCTCTTGTTTAGACCTTCTATTCAAGGTAAAGAATTACCTTATAAGTGTTCGGAAGACTTGAAGAAGAGACCTGGGAATTTAGACCTCTATATCTGAATTCTGGGAAAATTCCCCTCTTGAATGTGGGGCCCACCGGGGGTATTTTTAGGTTGGAGAAGACCATGAGCAGTTTTCAAAGAGGGCGCGCAAGTGACTTGCGTGACCAACTGCGGCGCACAAGTGTACTTGCACGACCATGGTAGAACTTGCGTGACCCTTGCGCAATGTTCTTCTTATTCCTTCCTTTTCAATTTTTGTTATTTTTCCAAAGGTTGAATCACTTTGAGCTAAGATATTCCCCTTTTCCAATCTTTAGACTCTGTGACGAAAGGAGTGTCAACAGTTATCAAAGGTATTAAATCATTGAATAAAATATTTTTGGATTTTTAGTTAGTCTTAGCAAGATAACTAAAATCCAATCCTTACCCAAAATATGATGCAACTCTTTATAGGGAATTTAACAATATTTTCAGGAAATACCATTTCACTAATAATAATAGGAAGATTCCTATAAACTTGATTTTTTTAATACATCAACATAAAGTTTTCACCAAAATATCTATCTTATTTTCATGTGGTGGTGTTACAATTTTATTTTCAAATTTCTTAAAAATGAAATAATTTGAAGAACCATAGTCAAATAGAACCTTGGAATAATTTTTATAAACAAGTAATATACCTACCACCACTTCATTTGATGGTCTGGTATCAATTTTAGTAGTGGAAAATGAATTTTATGAACCTTTCTATCTCTGAAATTGACGATTTCCATACTTTGCGACTAAATTCAGGAACAAATTAGAAAAAATGAACCAAATTGTTAAAATTAATGAATCTTACCATAATCTTCTCAGTATTTATGTAATGATTTTATTTGCACTCACGAGCCACATTTCTAAACTTTCCACATCGGTAACCTTTCCTAGAATTCACAAGGAATTCCTAAGGATTCTTTTTTCTATACATATTATAAGTTTGGAAATTTATTTTCTTATCTCCATATTTATTTGATGAATTATTCCCCATTTCCTTCCATCCATACCTTTTTTCTACTTGTTTTCATGAAATACATGATCATAAAAGATCTCCATTTTTACCTTATCAGTACACCAAACAAGTTTCTTATGAATTTTTAATTCACAGGAAGATAACTCCCTTATATATCTTGGTTTTAACCTTGGGTAAAATCAATAAATCATTCTATCAAGATCCTGATTAAAACATGGTATATACTTGACTAATATTTTAAAATTTTCTTAATATGAGGTTACTAAATCATAATCCATTTTAGGAAATTCTATGAATTGTTTCTCCATTCATAGTTGAAAAATGTTAGTGAAATATTTCTATAGAAAAATATTCTTAAATGTTTTCAATTATATAGAATCAATCTCATCACACTCGTTGGTATTCTTAACCAAAAACCACTGTCGACTAACCTCAATTTTAAAATTATAAATGGAAATAATTACCATTTGATGTTTCAAACACCTGTTGATTTCAAATATCTTCTCTAGTTCATTGATCCATCCTTTGGCTACCACTGGATATGAGGTTCCACTAAAAGATGTAGGTTGTGTTCTCATAAAATGTTCCACGATCATTATATTCCTCTATGGAAGACCCGAATAATATCTATGATGGCTACCACCACCATTTATATTTTATTTCAACTAATACATCACATCAAAAAACTACTCAGTCCCAATTCCAACCATCTCAAGATGTTGATTTGAAAGGATATTTCCTCTTGGTGCCTTTCTACTACAGCTTCACTGTTTCCTATATGGAAAAATATTTTTAGTAGACCTCATTTAAATTAAGTAACATGGTAACCTTAAAATACTATAACATGATAACCATAGATGTAAATACCTTAAAGGTATTTACATACATTATCTTAACCACTATAATTTTCTAAACCTTCCTCTGATACTAACTATAAGGAACTAAACTTAAAATTTTCATATTATAGAAATTTTAGACTATAATTCACATTTTTTCCCAAATATTTTTAGGTTTAGATTTTTATAGAATTATATCATAACTCTTACATAATAATCCGAAATATTAAAAATTGGATACTTTTGACTAGTTCCAATTTTTCCAATAATATAAAAAAATTAAAATAAAACATGTTCCGTTTTAATGAAAAATATTCATAACTTTCAACTTGACTTCTTATTTTCCGTTACCCATCCTTAAACCCGATGAAAAACATTTTAAAAAAATGTTATGAGTACAAAAAGCTCAGTAAGTTACATAAAAAGAATAAATTTATTAGTTCAGTGAAACGCTTGAAAATCCAATATTTTTTTTCATAAAAACATAAATTTTTAGCCCGAAAGGACATCATATTTCTTTTAAAAATATCATCATATTACGTTTTAAAAAAAATAATGATTACCATAAAAACTCATTAACATTCATAGAAAATTCATTTAGGTTCCTTAGGACATCATCTTCATTAAACCCTTATATAGCCCTTATTGAACCCTTATTAATTGGAAAAAACATACAAGAGACTTAAAATATAATTATCTTGAAAATATTATCATTACCAAATGAATTGGAGAGGTATAATGGGGCTCATCCACGATATCATGATCTTTAAAGGGGCTCAACCCGTCATATCTTGAGTTACAATGGGGCTCAACCCATCACATCTTGAGCTATAGTGGGGATGAAACCATCATATATTGAGATAAAATGGGGCTCAACCCGTCGTATAATATTTATTAGGATCAATAATTATCATACACAATGGTGAAGGACCATATCAAGTATAAATTATTTTTATATAACATGTTTTTCATCATAAATCCATTTAGAAAATATTTTAAACCTGTATGAAAACTATTTCAAATATCAAAATACTATTTTCTTTTAAAACCCATTTCCAATTCCAAAATACCTAGAAAAATGGATAGAGGATTTTTCTTTGAATAAAACATGAAATATTGTAAGGTATTCTAAACTTAAAATAATATTTATAGTGGAAGAAAATGTTGTTGTCTCCGTATACATTAAGATAGAACATTATTTTTGTCTTTTGTAAATAAATCCAAACATTCCATAAAAAAGATTCTTTTTTGAAAACCCTTGGAGAAAAGGAAAAGGAGACATAAAAATTTAAATTATAATTCTTTTATTTCCACAAAAATTTATTCATAAAATAATTCTAAAAACTTGTACATAAAATATAAATATATAGACAATAAATCTTTATAACATTTAAAATGAGGTTTTACGTGATAGTGTCCCTTACCCTGTGTCCAAATCATCATGTATGTTATTTATATTCCTAGATAATAAAATTATTTTGATCTTTTAATTTATTATGATACATTTTCAAGTTTATTATTCATTTTATTTTATCTTTTACCATGTTATATACAATTATTCAATCATTTAAGTTCACTTTGGAAGGTTTAATGGTATTTGAATTATATGTCAAAAATGAATTCGATAGGTTGAGTATGATCAATGTTCTCATTATTACATCATCTAAATATTAACAATTATGATATATTTATCACATTTATATATAAAATATACTTTTAAAACCAATTATTAATGATTTTTATGAAAAATGAACTACATTACAATCATAGAGATGATAGTTTGTACGTACACATGAGTAACATTTCCATTTTTCAATGATCATCATGGAAAGAAGGTCATTATAATTTTATCTTTACATAATTATAATTATATCATAAATATCATAATATTTCTTATACATATCATCCATGTTATGTGGTGATGAAAAAATAATCACATCTCTTCATGGAGGTCATAGTCCACACATGCACACAAACAAAATTATCATTTTTCACTGAATGTAAAGTTAAAAATTAAATTATATATTATCTTTTAATAATTATAAATATTTCATGGATATAATATATAAAAATTAACTCCATCATTATAAATATCCATGAGAGTTGATAATGGAAAATTAATTACATCAGTTTGCGAGGTGATAGTCTGTTATACACACGAATGATGGTTTTGTTTCCCATTTGATAGAAGAGGAGATGGATGCAAGTTATTCCATTAACATAAGAAAATATAAGTACATGGGAGATACTGGTATTTTTATATCATCATGTTAAAATAATTTTTAAATGAGGTGGATGAAGAAACAATACAAAAATGCTATGTTAATAATGATACATCTTCCTCAGACCACCTCTTTATGATTATACATAAATCCTTACTATAAGGTATTTTTTATAAACAAAAGGACTATATAAAGTGGGTAGGTAAGTAAGTAATATATTTATTTAGGTATTGGATAAAACAAAATGTTTTTAAGGTGTTAATAGGTGAGGAGAGGAGGTGTCCTTTTATAAGTTTGGGAGAGGAAACACTTGAAATTTTTGAAAAGAGAAACTTATACCCATATTTTACACATTCCAAAAGGATAAAAAATGCTACATTATAAATACTTAAATTATATAAGGTATAAATATTTCCATAAAATATAATTTAGAAAAAAATTTAGGCCATTTTAACCCTTATCCTTTTAGTTTGACCTCTGACAAGATAATTTTCACCATAACCATGATTAACGTTGACCAAAAGTTAAGTTGAATTCATAATATATTATAAATTATTATGATTCCAAAATATTTAATCCATTATATTAAGTTAAATTCAAAAAATTTGTATAATTTAATTTAAATAAACAAAAAATGCGATGAAATTTTTTTTTTCAAGAAATGTATTTTTCATGTATATTATTATATTATATTAACTTTATGAATACCAATCATCATTATATAAATTTAAATTAACATTTTTAGATATATAATATATAAATATAATTTAAATCATTCCACATTAGGGGTTATTTTAATTAATTAAAATGGAGAAACTTCATGCACTTTAAAACAGTTTTTCGAAAGATCTGTTTTTAAACCCAAAAATAAACTTACTAGAATCCAATATAACGATGATACAAATTTAATTAATTGGATTAAATATAAATAAATAATAATTATGACACTTTAAATGAAAATCAATATATAGTGTTGTTTTTAAATTTATTAATTTTTTTAAAAGAAATGAAAGTTTTTCAAAAATCTGTATTTTTCACTATTCACTGAAAAACAATATTTTCTAAAAAATAAAAAAGGTTAACCCTCAATAAATTTTCATATGATTATTTCAAAAATTAAATTAATTTTATAAAATTTAAATTATATAATTTATAAATAAAAGTTTCAAATAGAACATTATAATAAAAGAGTTTAATAAATGTATTTCCTTTTTGATTTAAAAATTACTTAATATTTTTATAATTAATATAGATTTCTAATTAATAAATATTAATAAAGATAAAAATAATTTATTCTATAATTAATTGGGTGTTTAAATATATCCATTCATAAAAAGTTCTTTTAAAATTTAATTTCCTCACTTCTTTGAGATGGTAGTTTGTACATACGCACGAATGATGTTTCCACTTTATGGTGGATTAAACGAAACAAAGGTAAATTACAATGAATTTTTTTGGAATCATTAATATATCTTAAATATAATATATAAAAATTAAATACATTATAATAAATAACCATGAAATGTGGTGAAGTAAAATGAAGTACATCGCTTCATGGAGATGATAATTTGTACATATGCACAAATGATGTTTTCATTCCCCATTGGAAGGGAAAGAAGATGAGAAATGGTTGTCCCATGACCAAAAAAAACAACTAATTATATTGGTGATATAAGAGTCAATATGTTAGTTTAGATAGAATATATTTATAGGATGTTTAATAAGAAATAAACTTTGAAAGAGTTAGGTAAGACCATTACGTCTTCTTTGAGAGACATCCTTTGGCTTATAAATCATGCCTTCATAGTATGATTTTGAGGTAAGAAAAAAAGATCAATAAAAAATTAGAGGATTCTAATAAGGTGTTTGGTTAGGGATTGGATAATATATTGTGGTCAAATTCTGTGAATAAGAGAGAATAGAAGGTGCTCTTTTATATGTGACAGGAGGGACACACATGAAATTACTTAAAATACATAAATAATATAAATCCACTTTCAAATGTACGTATAAATAAATGTAAAATTAATATAATTTAAGATAAAATAAGGTCTAAATATATATTTATCCAATAATATTTATACAATTTTATGTGTAATGATTATTCTTATCTCTTAGTTTAACCCCCGAGTAAACCCGTTTTAACATTAACCACAATAAATATTTTTACTATTTATTATGACCAAAAATGAATTCGAACTGTTTAAAAAATTATCAAATTATGATTCCAAATATAAAAACCATTTTCTTAAATTTAATTTCTATAATTAGTATAAATTAATTTTAAAAAAATAATGCAAAAAACAATGAAAACTATTTTTTTGAAATTGATTTCTAAGCATAAAACTGAATTTATTATCATTCCTTGTCTGGTAAAAACCATTATATAAATATTAAAACATTTTATTGAATATAATATTTTTAAATTTCATTAAAATAGTTTTTAAATAGTGAATAATTAGATTTATTAAAATAATAACCTGATTATACACATAAATAATTTTAAAAAAACATGTCTTTTTTACCTCCAAATTCATTTGTTTTCATTTCTAAAAAATTATTTAACAATGAATTAATTTTATACATGTGTAGAAAATATTTTATATTTTTAATATTTTTAATCTATTTCTAAATAAAATAAAATATTCTTTAAAGAAAACATACATGATTAAACAATGATCATAAACAATATATTTGAACATAGTTATACCTGATCCATAGTATTTTCTATGTGAATTAAGAATAAATTTTTATAATTATATTTCATTTAAATATCATATAATGTTCTTTATTTTATAATTCATAAAAATTATTCACATATGTTCAATGTTTCGTGTAAATAAATCCATTGAACACTTCAAATTTATTTATAGAAAAACCTAACAAAAAAACATGGTATTAAATTCTACCAGCTTATAATAATTTCTCCCTTGAAATTATATCACTCTAATAAAAACACATGATGATACTTCTTCTCAATTCATCGAAAGGTTCTTACATAGCTTCTTAAAATTTATGGTTTCTCCGTAAAACTATTACCAGGTGACTGGTCTGGTTTCGCAACACTTTCTCTCTCACATACAAAATCTCCACCAGTTGTTCCTCACAACAATGATAATGATCTAATTGTAAAACATATGATATTAGTACATTTTAATGATTAATCATGTACTTCCTCAAAATCAATACATGGAACACATTATGGTCTTGAGAGAGATTTGGTGGAACTGCTAAGCAATATGCAACCACCTGGATCTAATTAAGAATATCGAAAGGGACAATATATCAGGGTATTGACTTCCCCTTTTATCCAAATCTCATAACCATTTTCCATGGGGATATATATAGGAAAAGATTACCACTAAATTTGATCTCCAAAGCTTTTTGATGATTAGTAGAATAAAAAAAATTTCAACTCAGAGCTACCTTGATGTGATTATTAATGGCTCAAACCTTCATTTCCATTTCCTAAGCTAGCTCAGGTCTCAGTATTTATTTTTTCAACTCCATCCTAGAATTGGTGTTATGTACTTCCTACTAGAAATATATTTATAAGGATACATATCAATGGTTGATTAAAATATATTTTTTTAAGAAAGATTAGTAGAGGAATGTATTGACACCAAACACTATTGAAAACCATAGAATTGGATCTCATTATATCCTTTAGGGTTTAAATAGTCCTCTCAGGCTAACCATGTATATAAGAATGGTGTGCAGTACTGAAACAAAACTCTTTAGCCATATCATGTTAAAGACTTCACTAGAACTTTGAGTTAAACCTTGAATCTTGATCAAATCTAGTAAAATGTGGTACTCCATGAAATATTACCACATCCTTAATGTATACCATTAAAATATGATCAAGTGAGAAATATTCTCTAGTGGAAATAAAATGTGATGAATTCTTAAGGTTATCGACTATAACCAAAATAAAATTATTTCTTCTAGATGTTTTGGGGATTCCTATAATGAAATATATGATAATGTTTTTTCATTTATATTCTGGTATGGGTAACAGTTGTAACATCCCCTTATACTTCTATATCTTATAATTAACTTGTTGACATACAATGCACTAAAATATATACTCTATAATATCTATCTTTATGTTGTCCCAATAGGAATATTATTTTAGATATTTATATAACTTCATACTTCTAGGATGAAGAGAGAATAATGAACATTGATATGGTTAATGTCACTCCTTCTTCAAGTATGTTATTGAAGAGGAACATACTCATTTCCTAAACCTTATCATATAATCACAATCATGATTGAACTCAGTAACTTTCCTCACCATCTTCTTCAGTTTCATATCATCCTTATACACCTATTTTATCCCCACATAGATGGATGGTTCAAACATTAATCTGAGAAATAAATTATATGATATGTTCCCTTTCCTCATTATTTCAATATACATCTTCTATAAATCCATAAGTGTTGGATAAATTTAAATAATTATTTTTGATAAAGTAGCATGTCCTTTCCAACTCAGAGAATAAAAAATCTCTCTTTCCTTCCCAGAGTGGTAGTGTATTGAATAGTCATAGTCTTTAATCAAATACAACCACCTAATTTGGTGAAAATTCAAATTTTCTATGTGAATTTATACTTCGATAATGCATGATCTGTATATATGTAACACCATACAACATAAATGAAATTCATTTCTATTTTTAATGTAAAAATTTACATTTCCAGCTCTATATCATATATTGAGTAAATTTTCTCATATGTTTTCAATTATTGTGAGGAATAATCTATCATCATATCATTCTGCATAATAACACATCCCATTACCTTCTGAAATACATCACTATAAAGTACAAACCCCTTTCTATTTAGGATAGTGTGAGGATAGGTGCATTGAGAAACCTTATTTTTTGATCCATGGAATTTTCCTCACATTCATCTGTATCAAGGAACATGGATCCTTTCCATGTCAACTTTTTTATTGGATTATATATTCATGTGAAAACCATAAAAAATGTTGATATTACCCATACTATCCAATAAAACTATAGATCTTTATTACTTTGTTCAGTCAGGTAAATTTCTCAATAACTTCTATCTTTTATGGGTCCACCAATATACAATCACTTAAGATTATATGACCCAAGAATGATTTTATTTGTAGAAAAAATTCACACTTGGTAAATTTAGAAAAAGGATTATCCTTCCTTAGGGTATTTAACACAATAGTCAAATGATATTCATGATCTTACTTTCTATTTTAATATATAATAATATCATCTATAAATATTACCACCATCTAATCAAGGTAATATCTAAATACTCTACTCATTAGACACATAAAGATTGTGGTGACACTGGTAAGTCCCAATATAAATACAACAAATTCATAATGTGTAGGTTCCGGGCGCAGTGGAAGCGCATTGGTGGGTTTTCCCAACTTTAAATTTAATGTTAAGCAACGTTCAATCCGAGATCCATCACGATTTAAAACGTCGAATCTTCGGAATAGAATGAAGAACGGAAAACATAAGAGGGTATCCTGGAACCATAGAGATATAATCATCATATGTTGGTTATAATTAATTTAATTAATTCACAAGAATTACCTTGGTGGAATTCTTTCTTTGTTGATGTCTCTGGTCATGATCATGTGATCCGTCATTGCGTCATAGAATCCAAGTGTAGGATTCCTCTAGTGGTGATCCACACGTGTGCAACATATCTCTGGACATCACCAAAGGGATCTTCGGGTGCTAGCACGGAAGAACCTTCGCTTGAGATGTCCACCTTCGATCGCCTTGGTCTCTCAGTCTTGAGAGCGTTCTTGGAGGAAGGAGTTCTGTTGGTCTTGAAAGAATTATCCAGAATTGTTGTGCATAATGATTGGTAGGAAAAGTGTTGGGGTTCTGATGATATTTATAATCTGGTTTGAGGTTATAGAGTTATGACAATAAATAAACACGTTAGGCATTTTATTTATTTCATTAACTCTTGTTGAAAATCCCCATGTCGAATTATTAATTCCTTGACATGCGCCCACGCTGATTATAATTAACATCATAATAATGATATTATTTTCTCAAAATCCCAACTAGAAAAACTACACGCCGTGTAATAATTAATACACGGTGTGTACTTGTTTTTCCTTAAAACTACATGGTGTGTATATTTAATACACACGGCATGTACTTTTATTTTCCACTTTCCTTTATTTCCTCCTCCACATTTATTAGACCTTGAGTAATGGCTATTTATTTCTTAAATAAATGTAACTGCATCACTCACTAATAAATATATTATTTCACCCACAATATATTCTATCAAATAACTAGTGTCGAAATAAATGCGATCAAAAATCCTTAAATAATTATTAAACAACAGTGAGTAATAATATTTATTTAACTTGTTAAACTAATATTTAACTGAGATGCATGGACACACTTAGTGTGTGACCCTCTAGGCCTCTTTCTCAGGGGCATTAGGCAGAGCCTGCCTTAAGTCCAAGGTTAGCATCTAGCAACAAGCCAATGCACCCATAGAGAAAGAAGTTAATGCCGTAATGACGTGTCACCTCATACGAACTCTTACCATGTAATATAATCCTTTTTCACGATATCTTGAATCAAGCGGGTTGCATGCTAGTGTCTTCAACCCACGTGCTCAATTATTCTTTATTTGAATTTCCGGAATTGAACTTGCCCATACATTACCATGGCCATGGATTTATTTAGGCTATATCAATTCCATCAAAGGGCCTGAGATATCTACTTCTGTTATGGAATAGAAGGGACAAATCCTTTCTCGCATTATCTATTAATGCGGTATTACTCGTGATGCACCCAACGTATCGTACCTTGCTGCGAACAGTGTGTTGTCATAGTTTTCGTCAATACATCTAAGTGCGCGAGTTTTATTACCCATTAATAATAATCTTAAAGTCTAAGGACCAATACACACGTCCGTAGATAGGAACATCCAATGACGCTATGAAATGTGGATTTCCTACTGGCGGGTCTTGTTCTTATAATATCCTCCTGGATATTACCAAGGGCGCACACCATGAGAATGTGCCTCAAAGTTTTATGAGACCTCACCCCTAATGGCCTGTATTATTTGTGTCCATCAAATAACATCATCCGGACATAGAACATATATTCAAGAACAGTGTTATGGAACTTCCGGGTTCTCATCATAGCAGGGATCCACTAGGACCCATTAATGCAAAAGATGTCCTTAGGACATTATCATATGCATTTTCACATAGAATAACAATCAAGATGTGATAAGGCATTTATTAATGAATAAAGTACAAAGTAGTTGGTTCTAGACCACCAACTCCAACAGACTCCCAATTGGACCAGAGCCAACTACTAATAACCTTTAACCCGCTAGCTCTCACATGATATTCATGCTTCTGCCGAGATATGACTTTAGTCATGGGGTCTGCCACGTTCTCTTCTGTGGACACTCTTCTCATTGCAACTTCACCCCATTGATAGAAATCCTTCAAGAGGTGATACTTCCGGAGTATGTTCTTTTTCTGTTGATGTGACCTTGGTTCTTTTTCAAGAACCACCACTGTAGTATTATCACAATACAATGTAATGGGATCTTTACTGCTAGGCACCACATCAAGATCCTGTAAAAATATTTGAATCCAGACGAATTCCTTGGATACATCAAAAGCCGCTATATAATCAGACTCCACTATAGAATCGGTGACAACTGGCTGCTTTGTACTCTTCCAGCTCACAACTCCTCCATTGAGACAGAAAACATATCCAGATTATGACTTCAGATCATTCTGATCTGTTTGAAAACCAGCATCAGCCTACCCTCTGATGAAAATCTCCTCGTCTCCTCCATACACTAGGAATATATCCTTATTTCTTCTCAGATACTTAAGGATAGTCTTAACAATAGTCCAATGATATTCTTCTGGATCTTCTTGATATCTACCTACCATGCTCAGTGCATAGGCAACATCAAGCCTGGTACATAACATGTCATACATGATGGATCCTATAGCCGAAACAAATGGGATCTTACTCATTCTATCTTTCTCTTTTTGTGTCTGAGGACAAATTTTCTTAGAAATATGTAGGCCATGTGACACTAGAACCAATACCCTCTTGGATTGTTCCATACTAAATCTCTTTAGTATCTGGTCAGTATATGTACTCTGACTTAGTCCAAGAAGCCTCTTGGATCTATCACGAATGATCTTGATCCCTAGAATGTAGGCTACTTCACCCAAGTCCTTCATAGAGAAACACTTGTTCAACCAGTCCTTAATTGACTGTAAGACTGGTACATCGTTTCCAATAAGCAATATGTCATGGACATATACTACTAGGATAATGACCACATTCCCATTAAATCGTTTATAAACACATGGCTCACATTCATTTTTAATAAACCCAAATTCCTTTATGGATTCATCAAATCAAATGTTCCATGACCTGGATTCTTGATTTAATCCATAAATGGATTTTTGCAACTTGCAAACCCATTTGGATTCACCTGGTGTCACAAACCCTTCTGGTTGTGTCATATAGACATCTTCCTGAAGGTTCTCATTAAGGAATGTTGTTTTGACATCCATCTGCCAAACCTCGTAGTCATGGTAAGCTGCTATGTCAAGTATGATTCTTATGGATTTAAACATGGAAACTGGTGAGAATGTTTCATCATAGTCAATTCCTTGACTCTGTTTGAACCCTTTAGCCACTAGCCTTGCTTTATAGGTGCTAACTTGACCTTCCATGTCCATCTTTCTCTTGAATACCCATTTCCATCCAACAGGCTTTACATCAACTGGCTCGTCGACCAGAACCCATACTTGGTTCTAATACATGGAATCCATCTCAAAATTCATAGCTTCTAGACATCTTGCAGATTCTGAGCTTTATATTGCTTCCTTATAGGAGAGAGGTTCATCATTGTCCAACAATAATGATTCACCATCCTCGGTGACTAGGAAACCAAATCTCTCTTGTTACCTTACCTCTCTTGAGATCCTATGCATTACTTGTGTTTATAGAACCTCTTCCACGAGGACCTATGGAACTTGTTCCTGTACCAACTCCTGTGTATCTTGAGAATCAACTTTGTCGAAGTCAATCTTTCTCCCACTATCCTTCTTGAGGATGTTCTCCCTCGCAGGAAAGACATCTTGTTTGGCGACATTCACTTTCTTTTCTGAAGGGTTATATAGGTAATATCCTTTCGTTTCCTTGGGATATCCTATAATGATACACCTCATGCACCGGGGTGCTAGTTTGTTTCCTGAGAAGGCCTTAACAAATGCCTCACATCCCCATAAACGTGTGTGTGAAAATGTGGGTTTCTTTCCATTCCATAACTCAGATGGAATTCCATTTGCCGCCTTAGTTGGTACACATTTTAATGTGTATGTTGTAGTTTGTAATGCATATCCCCAAAAGGATAACGGAAGATCAGCATGACTCATCATCGACCTCACCATGTCCAAAAAGTTGTGGTTCCTCCTTTCACTAACACCATTCTACTATGGTGTATAAGGAAGAGTGAGCTGAGATAGAATCCCAGAATCCTGTACAATATCGATGAACTCTTGGTTCAGATATTCTCCACCTCGATCCGATTGATGTTTCTTTATCTTCTTACTAAGCTGATTCTCTACTTCATTCTTGAATTCCATAAATTTCTCTAAGGCCTCTGATTTATACTTCATTAAGTAGACATAGCCATATCTACTCAAATCATCAGTAAAAGTAATGAAGTAAGAATATCCACCTATAGCTTCTACTAGAAATGGTCCACACACATCCGTGTGTACCAATCCTAGAAGCTCTATGGACCTTTCACCCTGTCCACCAAAAGGCATCTTGGTCATTTTTCCTTTTAAACAAGCATGACATCTATCAAATGGTTTTATCTCAGTAGAGTCTAAATAGCCATCTTGGCAGATCTTTGTCATGCTCTTCTAATTTATATAAACAAGACGGTGATGCCACAACTGGGTGATGTATGAGTCATGTGATTTTGTTTCGTTATCGATTGCCAACACTTGGTTTTTGTAATTTAATAAATACAAACCATTATTTAAATGTGCCATACCATAGCATACGTTGTTCTTATAAAAGAGACAACCCTTATTTCCAAAATTGAAAATAAATCCATCCATATCCAAACAATATATATAAATTATGTTTTTGGCAACACTAGGCACATAATAATAGTTATGTAAAACCAAAATCATTCTAGTCGATAATGAGAGGTGGTAATCGCCAATAGCCAACGCAGCCAGCCTTGCGCCATTAGAAGCTCTAATATCCACCTCTCCTCTGGAAATCTTTCTAAATATACTTGGTTCCTACATTTGAATACAGATGTGATCCCCACAAGCTGTTTCTAATACCCAATGTGTAGAAATAGAAAGATTACACTTGATAACGAACACACCTTTAGCATCCCCACGCTTCTGGGTGTAGTTCCTCTTCTAGTGGACTTGCTTGCCACATGCAAAACACACCGCCTCCCGTTCCTTGCCTTGCCTCTGGATCTTCCCCTTCTTGGAGGGACGGTGCTCAGGGGCTTCAGTCCATTTATAAGTCTTTGGACCCTTTGCCTTGTCCTTCCTTTTCCTATTCACCATAAGGACTGTGGGTTTGTCACGCCCCATGTCCTTATCTACTTGGCGAATCAAGGTCAGAAGTTCAGATAGACTCTTCTCATTGTTGCTCATGTTGTAGTTGACAATAAATATAGAGAAGGTCTTGGGAAGTGATGATAGGATGAGATCTGTATGCAACTCATCCGGGAATTTAATCCCTAAGATGTCCAAGCATTCAATGTATCCAATAAGCTTGACTATTTGGGGCCCAACTGGTGCAGACTCTCCAAGATTAGTTGTAAACAAAGCATTGAAGATCTCATACCTCTCCTGTCTTGCCTTCTCTTGGTAGAAATCCTTAAGGTGAGACATTATGCTATACGCATCCATGTTTTCAGGTTTCTTTAAGAGCTCATTGGACATGGCCGATAGCATGAAACAATGGAAATTTGTGGCATCATCCATGTGTTTCATATAGAGAGATAATTCCTCATCACTGGCCTCTTTCCCAAGCACAACAAGAATAGGATCTTCCAGCACATACAATTTCCTTTCGTGGCGAAGGATGATGCATAAACGCCTCTGCCAATCATGGAAATTGGTGCCAGTGAGATGATTTTCCTTCTCGAGTATGGTTCACAATGATATGTTTGAAGTCATTTTCTTTTCATTTCTACAAATTAAGATGAGCAAAGGTTTAGTACTTTATTACAAAACTGAGACAAATAAATAAATTAATACTTATTAGTCTCCCACTATTTTATCGAAATCCAATATCCCTCACCATTGAATTAGGAATATTCTGTTTCCTGAATATTATAGTGGAAAGGATCCATATTTCCCCTCGCATTACCCTAACTAGGGTTGGTCAAGCAACTTGAAGGGTTTTAGGTAGGCATTCCAAATGCCAACTGCATTAACTCGCAGCTCCTTGATCCGCTGAGTGGACTCCCCAATCCTGAAATCCTTTTATTTTTTATTTCCTCAACCTTTGCCTCTTGGTCACACCAAGTCCTACTGTGGCAGTCAACCCTTGATGCAAACCAAGTCAAGTCAACCCTTGATGAAAACCAAGTCAAGTCAACCTAAAACCTTGAATTATAATTCCCCATTAATTGAAATCACCCCAACTAGGGTTGGTCAAGCACTTTGAACTATGGTTCGATTCTAACCAAGATTATGGAAGGCTATACCGACTTAATATTTCTTTTGAGGGATTTTGTCCTTATACGGAAATTTCTAATTTATTATCTTTTATTACATGCTTGTTAATATTAAGTGGGATATAATTAAGTGATTAACCATGTTTAAGATAATATTTACGTATAAGATGGTTTTATTTTAGTTCCATCTTTCATGCTCGTTTAATTCATTAATTGTGTGATCGTGATAACACACCCACAATATATAAACCATGAAACTGACAGAAATAAAATAAATGGTATGATCATGAGATTTTCTATTGGTTAGTTTATCTAGCGGTTGAGAAACTAACCCAAGACCTAGGGGAGAAACACCTTAAACCTTTCGGGTTCGTGTTTACAGCTCTCCACCGGTCCACCATTGTATCTTATTGGATTGTTTTCACCTTGGCTCTTGACTTGAGCCGCCTCCACTATCTTGGGAGATTCATCCATTACATATGCATTTATCTCACATGTAGGTGAGGGGTAAAAAGGGGGTTTTACATAAAAGAATCCATGGGTGCACATGCCCTACATATTAATGAGGAGATGGATCACATGCCAACAAATTTAATTTAAATAAATAAATTAAAAGAAACCATTCACATACAAAGGACTCGGTCTAGCTCATGATCATCTATACATGCAATTATATTTACACATAATTAAAACCAGCATTCAATTCTTTAATCATTCTTATTTAAGATAAATCATGCTCGAATCAATTAATTATCTTTAATTAATCATTCCTTTTATCTTAAACCCTTTTCTGAACTTCCTTGAGATTCTCATCCATCATAATTTTAAACAAATAAATTCATTTAAAATTATCTTTGTATGTAACTTGTACCTTAGAGGCAACCTGGTGAATTCCCATTTATTACGCAGATTTTAAATTAAAAACACATATATAAAACACCTATCATGTGTTGTGCCTCAGCTTTACATCTGCACTATGGTACACATCTCAAGGGTTTGTATAATATAATAATAAATTTTAATAAATCTACATAATTTGGGTGAGTACACAGTGTGTAGTTCCGACTACACGGCGTATTATTTTCTTCACCGTCCATCCGAAGTAAATTCCTGGGGACATGGCGTGTTAATGTACTTAAAAAATTTTCAGAGCACACGGCGTGTACAGTGGGACACACGCCGTGTAGTTTCCACGTTACACGGTTTCCCGCCGGACAGGCCGTGTACGGGGTTCACGGTCCAACCCTAACCTGAAGGGACTACATGTCGTGTTCTATTGGACCACACGGCGTGTAATCCGGAAACTGTGTGCCACATGTTCCTGGTCAACACATGGTGTCATAAATGACTTAGATAGGATCAATACACGGCCTGATTTGGCAGACCAGTCCGATGCATGATCCTAGACTACATAGCCTGTACTTCTGAATACATGCCGTGTATTCTGGTGTTGTACGACTATAAACATTTGGCTCCTCCAGATGAGTTCCCCTATTTTATTTTAATCAGAATTAAAAGAAAAATTCATTTCTGTGAGGTGAACGAGAAATGAGGGAGGAGGAATAGATCTTGAGATTCATATTTCCATAATGATTAAACATGAATTGAAAACAACTAAATTATTTAATGCGTAAATCACCAACGAAAAAATAAATAATTATAATCAACGATATGACCGTTATGATACCACTTGTAGGTTCCGAGCATAGCGAAAGCACGTTGGTGGGTTTGCCCAGCTTTAATTTTAACGTTAAGCAACGTTCAATCCGAGATCCATCACGATTTAAAATGCCGAATCTTTGGAAAAGAACGAAGAACATAAAACATAAGAGGGAATCCTGGAACCATAGATATAGGATCATCATATGTTGGTTATAATTAATTTAATTAATTCACAAGAATTACCTTGGTGGAATTCTTTCTTTGTTGATGTCTCCAGTCATGATCCTGTGTTCCGTCATTGAGTTATAGAATCCAAGTGTATAATTCCTCTAGCGGTGATCCACAAGTGTGCCACGTATCTCCGGACGTCGCCGAAGGGATCTCCAGGTTCTAGCGCGGAAGAACCTTCGCTTGCGATGTCCGCCTTCGATCGCCTTGGTCTCTCAGTCTTGAGAGCGTTCTTGGAGGAAGGAGTTCTTTCGGTCTTGAAAGAATTCTCCAGAATTGTTGTGCACAACGATTGGTAGGAAAAGTGTTGGGGTTGTGAGGATATTTATAATCAGAATTGAGGTTATAGAGTTATGACAATAAATAAACGTGTTACACATTTTATTTATTTCATTAACTCTTATTGAAAACCCCCATGTCGAATTATTAATTCCTTGACATGCGCCCACACTGATTATAATTAATATCATAATAATGATATTATTTCCTCAAAATCCCGACTAGAAAAACTACACACCGTGTAATAATTAATACACGGTGTGTATATTTAATATACACGACGTGTACTTTTATTTTCCACTTTCCTTTATTTCATCCTCCACATTTATTAGACCTTGAGTAATGGATATTTATTTCTTAAATAAATGTAACTGCACCACTAGCTAATAAATATATTATTTCACCCACAATATATTCTCTCGAATAACTAGTGTCGAAATAAATGCGATCAGGAATCCTTAAATAATTATTAAACCACAGTCAGGAATAATCTTTATCTAACTTGTTAAATTAATATTTAACTGAGATACATGGACACACTTAGTGTGTGACCCTCTAGGCCTCTTTCTCAGTGGAATTAGGCGGAGCCTGCCTAAAGTCTAAGGTTAGCATATAGCAACACGCCAAGGTACCCATAGAGAAATAATTTAACGCCATAATGACGTGTCACCTCATACGAATGCTTACCGTGTAATATAATCCTTTTGTCATGATATCTCGAATCAAGCGGGTTGCATGCTAGTGTCATCAACCAAAGTGCTCGATTAATCTTTATTTGACTTTACGAAATTGAACTCGCCCATACCTTACCATGGCCATGGATTTATTTAGGATATATTAATTCCATAAAAGGTCTTGAGATATCTACTTCCGTTATGGAACAGAAGGGACACATCCTTTCTCGCATTATCTATTAATGCGGTATTACTCGTGATGCACCCAATGTATCCTACCTCACTATGAATAGTGTGTTGTCACAGTTTTCATCAATACATCTAAGTGTGTGAGTTTTAATACCCATTAATAATAATCTTAAAGTCTAAGGACCAATACACACGTCCGTAGATAAGAACATCCAATGACACTATGAAATGTGGATTTCCTACTGGCGGGTCTTGTTCTCATAATATCCTCCAGGATATTACCAAGGGCGCACACCATGAGAAGGTGCCTCAAAGTTTTATGAGTCCTCACCCCTAATGTCCTGTATTATTTGTGTTTCTCAAATAACATCATCCAGTTATAGAACATATATTCAAGAACAGTGTTATGGAACTTCTGGGTTCTCATCACAGCAGGGATCCGCTCTGACCCATTAATGAAACAGCTGTCCTTAGGACATTATCACATGCATTTTCACGCAGAAGAACGATAAAGATGTGATAAATCATTTATTAATGAATAAAGTACAAATTAGTTGGTTCTAGGCCACTAAATCCAATATAATGACCATACCATATACACAAGGATGTATTTAGTAAATCCTCCCTATTAACCCTCAATTGATGATATCTAGAATAAAGGTTAATCATTGAAAAGTATTGATCTCCATGAATTTTATCAAATAGGCCATCAATGCTAGGTAAATGATACTTATTCTATTGAGTGATCTTGTTATGTTCTTAATAATCAATTCAAATACTCATTGACCCATCATTATTTTTAACAAAAATAACAGGTGGAACCTATAGTGATGCATAAATCTATATGGATCCATTTTCATGATTATTCTAGAGTTTATTCTTCAATTCATGCATCTCAATCAGGTACATTCTATAAAGAGACTCTAAAATTATCATAGAACTATATATGTGTTCTATTGAAAACCCAATTTCCCAATTCAAGGGAAAACTATGAATCTCTTCAAGAAATAGGCATATCATTAATAATGATTTATCCCTAAACATTTCAGATAAATATTCCTTATGAATAGGTACTATGACGCATAATATGGAAGTAATTTTCAGTGGAAGATCATATTCATCCTCACACTGGAATAAAATTCTTGGTTGATTCGAAATGAAAAATGTGATTTCATTATTCTATAAATTTATATGGAATCTATGTAGAGAGAGATAATTAATGATCAAAATCATATTAAATTCCACTAAAGTATAAACAGAAATATTTTCCTAGTGAAAATTCTTAAAATAATCAATAATATATCCCTAAATATGAACTAGACTATAAGTGTTCCTTAATTATCATGAATCAATCAACGATATACATAACATAGGTCCTTACATGGTATAATATTCAACCTTTAGATTAGGTCATTGAATCAGATAATGCACACATTACCCACATAAAATATATCAAACAATAAATGGTTATTTATGATGTAATTTATTTCCATTTACCAGACTCTTCATTTTAATAAATAATTACTCACTCTATGACCTTCTTTTTAACACATAATACTTGTTTATATTGCTTTGAGATATTTATCTAGGTTATTTTTACTACATTATTGAAATTTAGGAATTTGAATCTTCTCCCCCCTATGGTCTTTATCACTTTAAATCTCTTGAATCCCCATTTTTATATTATTTTATGAGTTAGGAAACTCCTCGAGGTTTAAGTTATTAATTATAATTCGAGAAAGCTGATTAGGAATAATCACAAGATTTCATTTTCTATAACCCACTTTATTTGGTTTCTCATGAGGAAAAACATTTCATTGGACATCATATTCAATATTCACACAATTCCTACTAGTTTTAAACCTTAATTATAATAAATATTCTTAGTTTGAGTATCAATCATCAATAATCAAAGAAAGTAATTATATGATTATAAAAATAATTCCCACATTATCTAAAATAATAAAACCTTATTTCAACCCATAACTCATTATGTCCAACCCATATAACTATAAATTTTACTATGTTTCCATAGATTCTATCAAAAAAATCCTCATAACGGTTCACAAAGAGAATTGGAATTAACCACAACATATCCCCAATGAGTGTCTAGCCATGTATGTAGTCTTAGGCCCACTCATCGAGCACTATTGATGATCAAGTTAATACCAAATATTCCATTTTCATAGTTATTACTCCTAGTCTTATATGTACCATAGCTACATCCACTTGATATAATCTAGAAATTGATATATTTTCTAATAAAAACTCATCCCTTTATTCACTATAACATAGGATATTCTACTATACTTAGGATTATATTATGGGTTCTCACTAATATTTTCTAATACTAATCTTTAAAAAAATTACTAAACCCTAATCTAATACCAACTGAGGTGACCCAATAAAAAATAAATAAATATTATATCATTTTTATTAATATTCAATACATATCACAATTATTAATTCCACATATCTATAAAAGTTTATTGTATGAGATATTAGATACCTAATCAACATATTTATGAGAAATCGCTAATATCTCCCATACACATTATTTATATTGAGTACCCTTATATACATATCATGCATAGAACCTTCCATCAAAATCTTGGGAAAGTAAACATAAGAAAGGGTGATCTCATATTCCAATTAGGGGTAAACATGAGATATATCAATACTGGTGAGTATAATATGGTCATAAGGGTATGATAATGTAATCATGTTCATGTTCTCAACCTAAAATATTCATAATCAGAAAATATTTGATCATAAACTCTAAAATCATTTCTTATCTAGAAACATGATTAATTAGGGTGTCAAAGAAGGAATCGTAATTCAAGAGTCCAAACAAGGGAATTGGAATCATAAGTATAGTAAATCGTAATATTTTGAACATATCTATTCACAATCATGTCCACACATAATCTTGAGAGCATAACTAGAAGTAATCATTTTCATGCATCAAAATGTGAACATAACTATTAAAAATCTTGTCAACTCTTGTCAATATCTTCTCATGAGAGATATTTATCACATTATCCAATGCATCAGAGGGCTATAACGGACCCAACTGTCACATAATCATAATTTATTCTTATGTATTCTACATGATCATGATATTACTTTTCATTTATTTATAGCATAACCCATGGAAAAGATAATGGGTTTCATTAAGATTACATCATTATTTCCAATAACCATCTAGTGAAAGAATAAGGATGATACCATTTGATCACATCCATAGGGAATTATAAGTAACTCAAGTAGATGTTTTCATAGAGGAAAATACCATTATAATAATACGAGATCATTTCTTGATGAAAATTTACTTTTTATTTTGAAATCACATATTTAAAATCAAAAAAATTCCCAAATATTATGAAAGAAATTATCTATGAAAATATCCATGGACACTAGAAACATAATCTTCAATAAAAATAGTAGTGATGGGGGATAATCTATTCATTCGGTATACATTAAAACAAATATTTTTTTTCACACTTTATAAAAAATCATAAATAACCAGTTTTGAAAAAAATTTAAAATTCTTTTTTAAAACATTTGAAAATAAATAAAAATATGGTTGAAAATGACTTTAAACAATCACAGGATAATAGTAAAAAACACCTTTGAAAACATTTTAAATATAATATTGACATAAAATAAAAATATTCCCAGCCAAAGAGAGAAATAAACTCAATTTTCCTTAAAAACATTATTTCGGACTTCGAAGTACTTATAGAGATGAAATTAAATGAAAAATTGTAATATCCAGAAATAACTATAGGATAATAAAATTGATTATGTTTAAAGGATAATGATAAAATATTTTATGTTAATTAAATTTTAACATAAACAATCTAAAAAATAAATTATATTATATCATAATCTGCTTACCATAAGTCTCTTCCAGCTTCGTATATGTTCAAAACTTCTGTTTAATAAATATAGATTTATTATACATATATACCAAATATGGATATTTATATATATTATTTAATTTCATAAAAATATCAAATTACCCATTTTTATTAAAATTCCCTCATCAAAATCATTTTTCAGGTGATAATGGGCTAGTTTTCCATGCATGTTATGGTTATTGAGTTTTGATTCTTAAACCTTTTTCATTTATTCATAGTCTACAATATCTCAAAAATTTCATATATATCATATATATTTATTTTAAACACATTTATAACAATTCATAAAAAGTGGTAGTGACAATTGAATTACATAAATTCAGGGAGATGATAGTTGGTATGTACACATGAGTGGTGTTTCCACTTTTTGATGGATAAAATATAAGGAAGGTAAATAATAATTCACAATTATGGAATAATTATTATATTATATGTATCATATATAAATATTAAATCAATCATAATAAAATACTATGAATGGTGGTTATGAAAAATGAAATAGATCGTTTCATGGAGATGGTAGTCCATACATACGCACAAGAAGTGATTTCATTTCTCATTTGATGATAAAGGAGATGAAAAATGGTTGTCCCTATAAGGAATTAGACTTAAAATATAATATAATATTGAGTTTCTAGACAAAAATTAAATTTCTTATATTATAAGGATCTTCACGGTTTGTAGTTTTAAATAATTAGGTCATAATTATTATGTAATAAATCTATATATGACCAAGTGGACACTTACACTTAGTATCCATTTTTCTCATAATATAAAACTTTTAAAATGATACATGTTTTATTTTCATGATAAAGTTTCATGACTTTCAAATTGAACTCTTTTTTGTTCCTACTCATCCTTAAAACCTATAAAATATTTAAAAACATGGGATGAGCAAAAAAACTCAATAAGGGATATAAAAGTTTATAAATTCCTTAGTCTTGTAAAAAAATGAAAACACATAAAATTCCCCGCTTTTAACATTATATTTTAACCATATAAAATATATCATATCCACACGAGAAACCAATTTTTTCTCAAAGAAAACATTTAAAACATTTTACAATAAAATATAAGACCTTGTAAAAATATTAGAGTACTATATTCATAACCCCTGTTCACCCAAGTATGAATTAATTGGATCCCATTTTAATCTATATGATAAACCACCTTGGTTAACTCCCTCTTTCATGCATTTGAAGATAAGAAACATTGCCCAATGAATTTGAGAACTATATCGGCCTCACCCATCGTATAAGCTGTTCTGAGCTCAACAATCATCATCTATAATGCTAAAGTAAAATATCAGGTTTTTTAAATTCCTTATTTTCATCATAAATCCCTTGAAAAAGTATTTTGAAACCATAACCAAATTACTTCCTCTGTCCGCATAAAAACGGGATAAATATCCCTTTCATTAAAAAATATTTAAAATGAATAGTTCTAAAATATTTTGGAAATGATTTTATTTGATAATAAACATAAATAGGTGTAAAGTAAGATTCAAAGAATTAAAAATTCAAAATACTAGGAAATTTTGTATTTTGTAAAAGTTTATAATAATGATTCCTTTAACACCTTTGGTAAAAGTATATAATTCAAAAAATGATAAAAAGGTTCATTTAAAAACCATTTATGTAAAAGGTTGTTAAAAATGAAAATTCATGATTTTATAATTATAAATATTAACTTTATTGAAATATTTTAGTGAAAATGGATATTATATAAAACTTTAAAACTATTAAAATAAGGGTTTAGAAAAAAAAATCCCTTATGAATTTAGTATCTTTTGAATCATAAGAACATTTAAGGAGAGAACATGAAAAGGATTCATAAAACAATTTAATTTTAGTAAATTAATTATAATAGAAATTAATATAGTAGTATATACACTACACAAGAGAAAACATGTGGTGAAAATGGAATGAGTCTTAAAAAAAGTAATTTGAGTTGAGAAATTCCATACCTCGAGTCTGACTTGCCACATATGTTATTTAAATTATATATATAAAATTTTATATTAATTATATGATTTATTTACACCATTATAATGTTCACTAAAATATCATTATCCTTTTTATGTCATTTATAATCATTTTTTATTTATTTCTTTAATATATTAAGTTTATATCAGACGTTTTAAGGACGTTCGTTTCATAATCACAAAACAGATTTGATAGGATGGTTTTGGTCAAAGGGTTCAATTTTCCATCACATACATAATATTATTAATTAAATGATTATAATTTTTATATATTAAATACAGTTTTTTAACCATACATGAAAGGAGTATATGAAAAATGAAACACTTCGATTCGTGGTGGTGGTAGTCCACACATATGCACAAACGACGTTATCATTTTTCAATGAATGAAAAGGTAAAAAAATATATGATAATAAAAAAGGACAGTTTATATACTTATTGTTCAATAAAAACTAGAATTTAACCTTCCAACTAAACCATTAAATGAAATGAAACAAAATTTGTTTTTAATTTGAATAAAATATTACTTATCTTTATAAAAGTCAACCTTGAGTTCCTATATTCAGAATAATGCTCTAGAATAACATATTTATCTCCGTAAAAAATATATTTTGAAAACAATAATCATTAAATTGGAAAAGGGAAAATGTTAAATAGATTTTAAATCATTACCCAATAGTTTTAACCATGTTTTACCTATTTTACCCTTACAATGGTGACACATCTTTATTACGGTCACTATTCATAATGACCCAAAACTAATTTGAACATTTTAAATTATATTAATTATTATGATTCCAAATGTGGAATAAATTTCATAATATTCAAATACTATAAGTGATATAAACCAATTTTAATATAAATGTGTAAAATAAAATTGAAATCAATTTTTATAAAAATGTGTTTTTAAGTCTAAAAGTGAACTTATACCAAAATAAGGTATTATAATAATTCCATTATAATTAATTATATTTTTTTATAATTAAAATATAATTATTTTACTTTAATATTAAATTAAAGACATAATAATACATTTAAATTATTTTACTTAATTAAAAGAAATGATAGTTTTACAAAATTCATTATTTTTCACTATTCGCTTAAAAATAAATCTTTGCAAAAAAAATTAATTCTCAGATAATTTTTACTTTTTGATTGAAAAAATTATATTCATTATTTCAAATTAAAATTACAAAATTTATTAATTAAACATTTAAATTATACTATATAATACATGAAAAGGAATTTAGTAAGGATAAAACCATTTACTTTTTGATTATAAAATTAATTAATATTATTATAATGAATATAATTATATAAAATATACTTCATGAATATTAATAAGGAATGAAATTTATTTTATATTACTTGGGTTTTCATATTCTTCCACCATTTTGGAAATTGCATCCTTGCAATTTTTTTCACATCTTAAACAAGTAGGGATATTTTTATTAAATAACATTTTCTGATTCCCTTGTTTCTTCTTTTATCATATGGTTTTCCCAAAAACATATAAATTCATAAATCACCTTATCCCACAAAAACCTTTCTCTATGAGAAAGAATATGAACTGGGTATTCTACATACTAAATTCTCTCTTCGAACTGTACCACCTTAGGTCTAAAATCATGACATGCATCTAGACCATATTTCCTTAATAATGAAAGATGATACACATCATTTACATGGGATAAATTAAAAGTAAAGGACAATCGATAATAAAATGATGCAAATTTATATATAATTTAATATGTTCCAATGATCTTTGGACTTAACATTCCCATTTTATCAAAATACACAACACTTTTCGATGGAGATACTTTGAAAAAAATAGGATCACCTACATTGAATAAAAGATATTTCCATAGGTTGTCTATATATATATATTTTCTATTATGAGATACTCTCACATGTCATTGAATCACATTTACCTATTCAGTAATCTCTTATATTGAAGCTGGTCCCAAAAACTTCCTTTCACATAAAATTTTAGAGTTTGACACTGCTTTTTATATATTTCCTCAAAAGGTTATATCTGTATAGTAGAGTGAAAACTATTATTATAAGAAAATCCAACTATTTAAATATGTTGATATAAACTTCATTTTTAATTCATTTAAAAATCTTGATGCATGACTTCTAAACTCTGAATTGTTCGTTCTGACTATCCATCAGACTGAGGACGAAAATTTGTACTAAAATTTTAATTTAGTACCTAGAAAATTATAAAGGCCTTTAAAAAAATTAGAAGTAAACCACAGATCATGGTCATATTCGATATAGATAGGAACTCCATATAACCTAACTATCTCCTTGAGATACTCTCAAGAAATCTAATCTAAATACATTGTTTCTCAAATAGGAAGGAAATGTTCAGTTTTAGTCGATCGATCAATAATAACCCAAATCACATTATTACACTAATATGTATTTAGAAATTCTAAAAATAAATACATGGATATATTTTCCCATGTGAACTTTTCACTAGAAAATGTTGAATAATCCCTATTGGTAATTTTAGTTCAACCTTAACCTATTTAAAAGTAAAAAATTTGGTGGTAAAATCTAAAATCTTTCTTCATTCCATCCCACAAGTAATACTCCTATCAGTATTTTTACATCTTAGCACATTAAGAATGAATAGAAAATGGAGATTTTTGATCATTACACAATAATTGTTTTTTCAAATAGGAGATAGTTGGTACACACAACCATTTTCAAAATCTCAAAACTCCTTCCTTGTTAATATTAAATTTAGGTAACTTAACTTATATTACCTATTACACATTTTATTTCAAATCATGTCCTTCCTTATGATCTTTCTTAATTTTATATAACAATGATGACTATACTAAAATCTGAAACAGAATAGAGGAAATTCATACATTCACAATTTATAGGCCATCATTCATTAAATTATTTACCAAAGGATTATGTTCCAAACATATCATGGTTAATAGTGAATTATCTTTTCAACTCAATGAATTGACTACTTTTTTTGATTTTCATGGATGGTATTTAATTGTGCAATCATAATCCTTTATTAGTTCAAGATATATTTTATTCCTCATATTCAACTCTCTTTAAGTGAATATATACTTTGAAATTTTATGATCTATATATTTTTCTCACTTTACTTCATCAAAATCATGTCTCCATATTTTTAAAGAAAAAACCACCATATCTAATTCCAAATCATTATTACGATAATTTATATCATGATGTTTCAATTTATGTGAATCATAATTAATCACATAATCATTTTTTATCAAAATAAACTAAGTCTCATCAATAAATAATTATTGAAGATAAAAAATTCACCATTTTTAGAGGGAAAAGAAAAAAACTAGAGCATTCACTAATAGTCTTTTCAGTTCCTAGAAACATTCATCATAATATTTTTCTATATAAATTTAATTTATTTTTAAGTTAACTTAGTTAGTGGGATAGATTACCAAGAAGTGTTTTCAATAAAATACCCACAACAACCTACTAATCCAAGAAAAATTCAAATCTACAAGACATTTATAGGTATTAGATCTTATTTAACAATTTTTTTTCAGAAGGTCAATCATTATGAAATATTTTGAAACAATATTCCTACGGAAAGAAATATTCTGAAACAAAAATTCAAATTTAATAAATTTCCATATAAATTATTTTTATTCCTGGTGTTGAAAGAAATCCTTAGGTGACATTCACGATCCTATTGAATTTTAGAAAGTATATAAATATCATCAATAAACACAATAAAAAACTTATTCAAATAGATATATAAAAATCTATTCATAAGATCCATTAATACAATTGGTGCATTAGAAAAGCTAAAGGGCACATAAAAAAATCATAATTACCAAATCTGGTATGAAACTACATATTTAGAATATCTGAATCCTTCACCTTCAACTGATAATACCCTAATACGAGATCAATATTTGAAAAATATTGCGCTCCCTAGAGCTATAACCACTTCATTAGATGGACTAATATCAACTGTGGTAGTAGTAAATTATTTTGGAACACCTTTTTGACTAGATCTAGATTATTTCCACCCTAAGTAAACAACTTCAAACACTTAATAGCATAATTCCCCAATGAATTTCAATTGAAATATCTTATCATTAGATTTTTATTTTTTACCCCATTCTTGTATTGATCAAGAATTATTTATTTATAGTCATGATCCATTTGATCAAACTTTCCAAAATGGTAACACTTTCTAGATCATATCAATCATTCCCTAAAATATTTTTTTACCACACATGGAACCTATTGGAGAATTACCTACAAATTTCATAGTTGTATGCTTATTCATTTCTTAACACCTTGATTGCTTCTTTCCACTATCATCATGAGGCATATAAGTGTCAGAAAACTCTATCTTAACATTTACTCACAATGAATAATGTTATCATAACTTTTAAATTCTTGTGAGTCTAATTTCTTGATAAAATTGGTTTTAATCCTGAGTGATATCTATTAATTTTACTATCAAGGTCCCGAATACTATTCATTTCATACGAGGAAAATATTGTAAAATTTTCTTCATACGTGGATACTCAATCCTCCTTATTTTTCCTCAATTCCAAGAATTGTTTCCCCATTATGAGTCAAACATTCTCAAGGATACATTTTTACAAGAAAGTATTAATAAGTGTATCCCATTTCATTCCATCAAGATATTATCTCACTCTGGTATTATTAACTAATGATCGTAATCGAAAAACCTCACCTTGAAAATGATAAATGAAAAGAGTTTTATTTTTATGTTGTAAACAACCCATGACTTTGAATTTCTTTTTTAGAGAACTGATACATCCATTAAACACCAATAGATCAATAGTTACATTGATATATGGAGGATACTATATCATAAAATTCTCAACTATCGATATGTTCCTCAGTAAATCTGTTTGCACTCTAACATGGATGACAAAACCAATTATAGTTTGACTTAACTAATCCATAACTATAAAAAACTATTCATGTAAGAACCCGGATCTTCGTTTCAGGTACTCTTTTCATTTTTTTGGAGTTTTTAAGAAAAATGGAGTTTCTGGAAAATTTCGAAGTACACGTCGTGTACTTTCTGAGTACACGCCGTGTACTCTTCTCCGGCTCAAAGCCGTGTGCTGGCCATGCCCGGGCCACACACACGGGGTGTAGGGGTGATGTGGAGGCCGATTTTGGTGGAGTACAGAAAAACCCACTACACGTTGTGTACTTTAAAAATACACATTGTGTACTTTTCTTTTTTTCACTAAAGAGACTGGGGTCGCGCCTCATCACCATATTTGTCTTCTTCTAGGTATGGCTTGTCCGAGAGCGACCCGTATGGCTATATCTTTCCTGAGCTCTTGCCTCTCCATCCGTTCTCCATTTCAAGCACGGTCAATTGCGTTGGAAGCGCAGCGGTGAGTTCTTCCTTCTGATTGAGCCTTGTTTTCCAATTTTTCCTCTTTCTCAAGTTATCTAAGGTTAAACGTTTTGTGTGTTTTCTCAGATCTATGACGTTATAGGGAGAATTAGTCATCGTAGTTCAATTATATCGATCTCTTAGGATCGAGGTAGGTGGTTTGTGCCTTACCATTCAAAGTCTCTGAGTTTTATGTGCAAATTCCACCAATACCCGTGAACGGGGTATTGCGTGTTTACCTTTTTACCCTCATTGTTCTCCTGCCTTGCATGTATGCTTGTGTAGATGTAATTTGACCATGTTAGAGGATAAATTGTTGTTCTTGAATTTATTTTCCTTGCTTTGTTCTGTTCACGACCTTTGGGTCTCGTTTGCCTTTGGCTGTTACACTTGTTTCTATGCCTTGCGGTTATAGGTTGAAGTGAAATTCATGAAATGCTTGTTTCCTTGTAGATTTTTTAGCTAAGTATCTCTATAGGTGTACTTTTGTTATCCAAGTAGCTCTATAGGTGTACTTTGGCCTTATAGCATTATTATGCACAGACAGGCACGGGGCTGAGAGAACCTGGTGCTGTAGACTATAAGGGATAGACCGAGTGAGGTTCCCAGAGAGTCTTAGATATTACAGACTACAGAGGGGATGGACTGAGTGAGCTCCCAGAGAGTCTTGGATTTTATATACTACAGGAGGGTAAACCGAGTGAGCTTCCTCAAAGAGTCTTACCTTGTTTTAATCTCTTAAAGAACTTTCCCAGGCTAGAGGGGGAATTGACCGAGTGAGCTTCCTCAGAGAGTCTATGGTATACCTGAGGATATATGAGAAATTTACCGAGATAGATTACTCATAGAGTCTCTAGACCTTGGGTCTAAGAGGGTTAGACCACGTGATATTCCTCAAGAGAGCCCCTGACTACCCTAGACTATGAGGGGAATTGACCAAGTGAGCTTCCTCAGAGAGTCTCATAAATTCGTATGACCAAGCCAGAGGGGTTAGGCTGAGTGCACTGCCCAGAGGGTTATGGTACTTCTTGGATAGGACCATAGGGAATGGCTGCGAGTACTTCCCAGAGGATTTCTGACTTTTAGCTGTTTGTTTCTGTTGATTGGTTGTGGATTGATTGCTGCTATGTATCATCCTGTTTTACTGCTTACTGTTTACTACCTACTTCGTGTTGTTGCTGTTTACTACTTATTGTACTTTTACCTGCCATATACTCACTGACTCTTAGGCACATATCTTCGGGTGAATTCCTACTGGGATTTTATCTCACACTCTATTTGGGCCATGATTTTGGGCCCAAGAAGACTATATTGTTGCAGGTGTAAACAAGGGAAAACGCCCTTCGACTTCTGGATCTTCTTTGCTTGGAGGAGGGGAGCATGGGACCAAGCTTTGGCTTGCGATGATGAGGAGCTATTTACTTTCTTTTTCACTTGTTTGGTACTGTGGTGTTCAGTATTATGACTTGTTTGACTGTTTTCCTAGAGTTTTATCTTGCATCATTCCATATATGCATATTGCTCCAGTTTTATGATTTAGTCTTCCGTTGTTTATATTGTTGGTTATCACTGATTCCTCTACTGTATGTTTATTCTTCTTCCGCTGTTTACTCTTCCAATGAGGTCATAGTTTCCCCACTATCACACCCAAGGCCCTCGCTGCTAGTCAGTTGCCTCTGGAATTTGGGGAAATGCACTTGTGGCCATGGGATCAACCGGGTATGGGCACCTCTGGGTGGCTTCCGGAACCGAGACGTTACAAAGTGGTATCAGAGGGATTCTTTTCTCTTGCCTTACTATTTGGAGACTTTAGCAAGGGATAAGATGGATTTAGTACTTGGTAATAAGCTGTGACTGGGAGTAGCTAACCCGTGTACAGGGAAAAACCATAATACCTCTTTTATTGCAGTTTTCTGGTTTTGAGATTTTACGGTTGATACGATTTCACCTAGAGTGATTCACATGTTTTGTACTATTATTGTTTTGATATTATGGTTCTATTTCTGTCGCAACCCGATGAGATGAGGGTATTCCATCTCATGCATCATATAGGCACCTGTAGAAATCACATGCCATGCATTCTTTCCATGCCATTTAGGGAGCATTAGCGATTGGATGTTGTTGTGATAGACGTTGTGTAGAATTTACATTCTATTGTGATAGGCTCTTGATAGAATCTATGCTACTTGTTAGAGAATTTTTTGTATTGTACCTTGTTTAAATGAATGCCAAAATTTGATTCTTGAGGTGTTATGGGCCCCCTTGAATCGGAAATTGGTGGGTCATGATCCCGTTTCCTCTTGTACATGACTGTAGGAGATTCCAAGCTTTGATTTGTGGGGAGAATGGGCCCTCACAGTTCGGAATTTGGCACCTCTTTATCTTGTTTTCAGTGTTTCTGGGTTTATGTGCAGTTTCTGAGCTACTGCCCAGAAAAACCCAGAATACACAGTGTGCACTTTCTTGTTACACACCGTGTAGTTTTTAGACCTTGTTACTGACTGTGTGTGCAGGAACACGGTGTTGTAAAAATAATGGCAGGAACACGCCGTGCATGGTATGTACACGCCGTGTAGTATAAATCCTTGTACCCGACTGTGTCACCAACAACACGGGTCGGGGAAGCTCGAGCCGACACGTCGTGTTGCTTTCGGAACACGCCGTGTAGTCTTTCCCAGGTTCCCGACCGTGTCACAAACAACACGGGATGGTGTCACCTTCACCTATACATGCCGTGTTTATTCGGAACACGCCGTGTAAATTCCAACCATGTATACGGCTGTGTAACTAACAACTCGGGCCGCCGAGTTGGTGTCTAGTACACGCCGTGTCCCTAGGGAACACACCATGTAGTCTGAGGTTTGTTTGACCGTGTGAGTTAACCATGTAAGGGGAATCAGGTAGGGGAATAGTCTTCAAGTACACACTGTGTGTTGGGTAAACATGCCATGTAATTGGGGTGTTACATGACCTATCGGACAGGGGTACAAGCCCATGTCATTGGCTTAAGTAGACACGCCGTGTCGTTTTTATACACATCGTGTAGTCGTGTTTTGTAAACTTGTGTGTTTTTCTTCCCTTGTTCCTATTTTGTACTCTTGTGTTCTCTGTCCTTGTTTTTCTAATCTAAGGTATACTTTTGAACTTTCAGAGATATGCCTCTGAGACGTCCTCCGGTTGTACGTCTGTCGTCAGGCAGTGATCAGATGCCAGATATGGCTGATCAGGGACTTCTTGCCCATCCTCCAGTCGATCCAGCCTTGGCACCGACTGTCATACCAGTCGCAGGCGCCGATGTGTAGTTCAGGGAGGACTTCCTGAGGATTATGCAGACCTTCCAGGGAGCGCTGCCTCCTTCCCCATCGATGGATGAATTGACGCGGGTTTTCCAGCAGCAGCATCCTCCTACTTTTTCAGGGGATGGAGGACCTCAGGCTGCAGAGTCGTGGATAGAGGCCACACTGACCATCTTTGAGCACATAGAGATCCCTCTGGAGAAAAGGGTAAAGCTGGCTACTTATATGCTCTTGGGATGAGTTTCAATGCACCTTCTATGACTAATTCTATCTGGAGACCCTGAGGGCCGATCGAGCCCGGGAGTTTATGAGTCTGCAGTAGGGTACTCTCTCTGTTATGGAGTACTCATCTCATTTCACTAAGCTGCAGCGTTTCACACCGATCCCAGTAGGTGATGAGTTTTTCCTTGCTAGGAAGTTCGAGGATGGTCTCGGGCAGGAGATCCGTTCCCTGGTGAATATCTTCCAGTTGACTTCGATGTCCTCCATCGTCAACCAGGCACTGATCACTGAGCGCAATATGAGGGATTCTGGAGCAGTGAGCCAGGGCGGTTCGATATCCAGAGCTAGTGTTCCTCCTGCGGACAGCAGGAAGCGCCGCAGAGATTCTTCTCAAGGAGATCGAGGTTCGCGGGATGCGTCTTCTGGCAGCCAGGTTGTATGCCACCAGTGCGGTTGGAGTGGGAATACTATGCCTCAATGCCAGAGGGATTCGATGGAGTGCCAGTCTTGCGGCAAGATGGGCCATCTTCAGCATTTTTGTCACATCTTGTCACCTTCAGCTGGTGGTAGGGGTTCTTCTATGACCCCACGTTCTAGAGATGCTTCACCAGTTTCCCACCAGTTAGGAAACTGGAGTTCTTCCGGCCGTTCAGGCCGAGGTGGAGGTCGCGGCCATGGTGGTCAGTCACCAGGTCATCATTGACAGTAGAGCGGATCAGCTCAGAGCGGTCATCCAGGGGCACAGGGCTGCGGTGCAGGCTATTCTTTTTCCGTGGAGAAAACCTATCAGGAGTAGGATCCCGGTCCTTCTACAGTTCGAGGTACGATCTTAGTAGCCTCAGTTTTATCTTCATCCCTTTTCGATACTGGTGCTTCCCATTGTAGTTGTATAGATCCTTAGGCTCGGTATCTTTTCGTCTACCAACTTTTTTACTCTTGACACACCGTTGGGAACGAGGAAATATAGCATACGTCAGTGCCGAGAGTGCCCTCTTGAGGTTGCGGGGTGTCATTTCTTATGGGACCTCTATTTCCTAGAGATGAAGGGATATGATGTCATTCTCGGGATTGACTTGTTTGTTCCCTTCCAGGAAGTCATTGATTGCTATCGTCGTAGGGTGAGTTTCACATCACCATAGGGAAGAACTTTCCTTCATAGAGGTGAGTCGGATGTCTAAGCGGGTAGAGCTGGACCAGAGCATCATGGGCTAGGGAAGTTACATCCCAGATTGCCAGTCTTTATCTAGATGACCAGGGGACTTCACAGTTAGACTTTCCTCTAGTGGTGGATCGTTTCAGGGATGTCTTTCCAGAAGAATTTTTAGGTTTACGTCTGGAGCGTGAGGTAGAATTCTCGATTGAGCTCGTGCCCGGAGCGACACCGGTGTCCATTCCTCCTTATAGGATGGCTACACCTGAGTTGCAGGAGCTCATGAAGTAGTTGGAGGAGTTGTAGGCACAGGGTTTCATCCGACCTAGTACCTTCCCTTGGGGTTCGCCTGTCCTATTTGCGAAGAAGTCAGACGGTACCCTTCGGCTCTTTGTAGATTATCAGAAGCTGAACCGGTTGATGGTCAAGAACCGATATACCTTGACGAGGATCGACGACTTATTTGACCAGCTTTGAGGAGACCGTGTGTTCTCGAAGATTGACATGAGGTTCGGTTATCATCAGTTGCATGTCAGACCATCAGATATACCTCTGAAAGCCTTCAGAAGCAGGTATGGCCTTTATGAGTATACATTCATGCCGTTCGGTCTCACGAACGTGCCTGTAGTCTTCATGGCACTAATGAACCGAGTGTTCCATCTGTACTTGGACTCTTTTGTTGTGGTCTTTGTGGAAGATATCTTGGTGTAATCTCACACTCGACACGACCATGACACACATCTTGAGATCATTCTGAGTACACTAAGAGAGCATCGACTATATGCTAAACTCTATAAGTGCCACTTTTGGATGGATTATATTCACTTCCTGGGTCATGTTATCTTGGAGACTGGAGTATCTGTGGACCTAGAGAAATTGAAAACTGTAGTTTCCTGGGAGAAGCCAAAGAATGTCTTCGAGGTGCGGAGTTTCCTAGGGCTGGCCGGATACTACAGATGATTCATCCAGGACTTCTCGTGTCTAGCAGAACCGTTGACAGGTCTGACCAAGAAGGGGGTGAAGTTCTTATGGTTAGATTCTTGTTAGTTAGCCTTTCAGGAGATGAAAGGGAGGTTCACGTCAGCACCGATAATAGTCTTTCCAGAGCCGGGCAAGGGTTACACTGTTTACTGTGATGCTTTTGGTATCGGGCTGGGGGTTGTGCTCATGCAGGGAGACAGAGTTGTTGCGTACGGGTCTCGGCAGTTGAGGCCACACGAGAGGAACTACCCGATACACGATCTGGTGTTGGTAGCAGTTGTTCATGCCTTACGCTATTGGAGACACTATCTTCTGGGAGAGCACTTTGTGGTTTTCACCGATCACAAGAGTCTCAAGTATATCTTCACTCAGAATGATCTGAATCTGATACAGCACAGGTGGGTCGAGTATCTTCAGTATTTCAACTTTGATTTCGCCTATACGTCGAGAAAGGGCAACACAGTGGATGATTCTTCGAGCAGGAGAACATAGATTCAGGCAGTTCAGGAGGCCAGCAGTGAGTGTAAGTTTATGACTCTGTTCAATGAGATGCATCTAGAGGTGCACGACAAGCAGGGACAAAATTTCCTTTCATTTGTGGTTGTTACCTCTACACTTCTTGATCAGGTACGAATGAGGCAGCTATCAGACTTAGAGGCCTTGGTCCTACGGGAGAGTGTGTCAGGAGGGGACTCTCTTCCTGGAAGGACAATAGGCAAGGATGAGATCTTGCATTTCCAGGGACGCATATGGGTGCCAGAAGACATATGCGAGGAGCTGATTTGAGATTTTCACTCCTCAGTTTGGGAAGTTCATCTTGGCATCACCAAGATGTATCGTGATCTTCATTTCCAGTACTGGTGGCTAGGTATGAAGATGGATGTTGCTGGTTTTGTCATGAGATGTTCTACTTGTCAGCAGGTGAAAGCAGAGCATCAGCGACCAGTAGGGATTGTACATCAGTTATCCATTCCGGAGTGGAAGTGGAACGATGTCACAATGGATTTCGTCACCGAGTTTCCAAGGTCACCTCAGGGAAGTGATGTTGTTTGGGTCGTCGTCGACCGACTTACGAAGGTTGCACACTTCTTACTGATCAAAAAGACCTTCAATGTTGATTATCTAGGACGACTGTACATCCGAGAGATTGTACGTCTACATGTAGTTACACACTCCATTGTTTCAGACAGAGATGCAAGTTTTACCTCTCGGTTCTGGCAGGGACTTCAGAAGGCTTTGGGTACCCATGTGCTGTTGAGTACAGCGTACCATCCCCAGACATATGACCAGTCCGAGCACATGATCTAGGTGCACGAGGATATGCTTTGAGCTTGCATTTTAGACTTCTTCGTTTCTTGGGAGAAGCATATACCTCTTGTGGAGTTTTCCTATAACAATAGTTTTCAGGAGACCATTCAGATGGAACCATATGAGGCTCTGTACGGTAGGCCATGCCGATCACCCTATTGCTGGCAGGAAGCAGGAGAGGCAGCTTTGCTAGGACCTCGTCTTGTTTAGGATACCTCTGAGCAGATAGAGTTGATTCAGAAGAGGATGGATACAGTACAGTCTCGACAGAAGTCTTATGATGATCAGCGGAGGCGACCTCTGGAGTTTGAGGTCGGAGATAAGGTTTTCCTGCGTGTCGCACCGAGGTTGGGATACAAGAGGATTCATAGACAGGTTAAGATTTAACCGTGGTACGTCAGGCCGTTTGAGGTGTTGGAGAGAGTTGGTTCGGTCACCTATCTGTTGTAGCTACCTCAGAGGTACCGGGATATGCATGACGTCTTCCACATCTCTCAGCTCCGGCGTTACTTTTCGGACCCGTCTCATGTCTTTCAGCCTAAGGAGGTTGATCTCGAAGAGGATGCGTCGTTTGAAGAGAATCCTATCCGGATTGTCAACCCCAGTACAAAGGTTCTCCTAGGATGGTCTATTCCTCTCGTACGAGTTCTATGGAAGCATGGGCGAGTACAGGACGAGACTTGGGAGAGGGAGGCTGAGGTTCGATCGCAGTGGCTGGAACTGTTCAAGGATCGTTCTTCTATGCCCAACTAAGGAAATTCGGGGATGATTTCTTTAAATGGGGAAGTTTATAAGAACCCGAATCTTCGTTTCAGGTACGATTTTCCTTTTTCTGGAGTTTTTAAGAAAAATGGAGTTTCTGGAAAATTTCAAAGTACACGCCGTGTACTTTCTGAGTACACGCAGTGTACTCTTCTCCAGCTCGAAGCTGTTTGCTGGCCGTGCTCGGGCCACACACACGGGGTGTAGGGGTGACCTGGAGGCCGATTTTGGCAGAGTATAGAATAAACCACTAAAAACCGTGTACTTTAAAAATACACACCATGTACTTTTCTTTTTTTCACTAAACGGACTGGGGTCGCGCCTGATTGCCATATTTGTCTTCTTCTAGCTCTGGATTGTCTAAGAGCAACCCGTACGACCGGATCTTCCACGAGCTCCCACCTCTCCTTTCGTTATCTGTTTCGAGCACGGTCAATTACGTTGGAAGCACAGTGGTGAGTTCTTCCTTCTTCTTGAGCCTTGTTTTCCAATTCTTCCTCTTTATCAAGTTATCTAAGGTTGAACCTTTTGTGAATTTTCTTAGATCTACGACGTTCTAGGGAGAATTATCTGTCTTAGTTCAAGTATATCGATCTCTTATGATCCAGGTAGGTGGTTTGTGCCTTACTGTTCAAAGTATCTGAGTTTTATGTGCAAATTCCACCAATACCTGTGAACGGGGTACTGCGTGTTTACCTTTTTACCCTCGTTTTTTTTTCTTCCTTGACTGTATGCTTGTGTAGAGGTAATTTGACCATGTTAGAGAATAAATTATTGTGCTTGAATGTATTTTCTTTTCTTTGTTCTATTCACGACCTTTGGATCTCGTTTGCCTTTGGCTGTTACACCTGTTTCCATGCCTTGCGGTTATAGGTTGAAGTGTAATTCATGACATGCTTGTTGCCTTGTAGATTTTTTAGCTAAGTAGATCTATAGGTGTACTTTGGTTATCCAAGTATCTGTATAGGTGTACTTTGGCCTTAAATAATTATTATGCATAGACTGGCACGAGGCAGAGAGAACCTGGTGCTGTAGACTATAAGGGATAGACTGAGTGAGCTTCCCAGAGAGTCTTAGATATTACAGACTACAGAGGGGATGGACTGAGTGAGCTCCCAGAGAGTCTTGTATTTTATATACTACAGGATGGTAGACCGAGTGAGCTTCCTCAGAGAGTCTTACCTTGTTTGAATCTTTTAAATAACAGGCTAGAGGGGGAATTGACCGAGTGATCTTCCTCCGAGAGTCTGTGGTATACCTGAGGCTATAGGCGGAATTTACCGAGATAGATTACTCAGAGAGTCTCAAGACCTTGGGGATAATAGGTTTAGACTGTGTGATCTTCTTCAAGAGATCCCCTGACTACCCTAGACTATGAGGGGAATTGACCGAGTGAGCTTCCCCAGAGAGTCTAATAAATTCATATGACCAAGCCAGAGGGGTTAGGTTGAGTGAACTACCCAGGGGGTTGTGGTACTTCTTGGATAGGACCAAAGGGAATGGCTACGAGTACTTCCCAGAGGGTTTCCGACTTTTAGCTTTTTGTTTCTGTTGATTGGTTGTGGATTTATTGCTGCTATGTATCATCCTATTTTACTGCTTACTGTTTACTGCCTACTGCTTGCTGTTGCTGTTTACTGCTTATTGTACTTTTACCTGCTATATACTCACTGACTGTTAGGCACAGATCTTCGGGTGAATGGCTACTGGGATTTTATCTCACACCCTGTTTGGGCCATGATTTTGGGCCCAAGAATACTATATTGTTGCAGGTGTAGACAAGGGCAAGCACCCTTTGACTTTTGGATCTTGATTGCTCAGAGCAGGGGAGCATGGGACCAAGCATTGGCTTACGATGCTGAGGAGCTATTTACATTCTTTTGCACTTGTTTGGTACTGTGGTGTTCAGTATTGTGACTTGTTTGGCTGTTTTCCTAGAGTTGTATCTTGCATCATTCCATATATGCATATTTCTCCAGTTTGTTGGTTTAGTCTTCCGCTGTTTATGTTGTTGGTTATCACTGCTTCCGCTACTGTATGTTTATTCTTCTTCCATTGTGTACTCTACCAATGAGGGCATAGTTTCCCCACTATCACACCCAAGGCCCTCGCTGCTAGTCGGTATCCTCTGGCGTTTGGGGAAATACGCTTGAGGCCCTGTGACCAACCGGGTAGGGGGCGCATCTGGGTGGCTTCTGGAACCGCGACGTTACAATTCAGTTCTAAATCAAACCATTCTAGATTATTTATTTGGAAAGATATTTTTCTTTTTATACCATCCTACATCAGCTTCCTAATTTCCTCTGTGGAAAACCATTTTGAACATACATAGATTAGATGAAGAAATATGGTAATCTTTAAATTATATATAATTTAAACATAACCAAAAGTTATAATCTCTCAAGAGCATTCTATTAATATTATCCAAACCTCATATGTTAACTAAAACATTACTTGGATTCCAATTATAAGGACCCTAGTATAAAACCATATATAATATTGTGTGTTTAGATAAAAATTCACTTTATTGAATTTCAAGGATATTTATAGTTTAGAGTTTTAGGGGATTAGGTTATAACTTTTACAAAAAAAACCCAAATATTAAAAGGTGGACACTTCCACTTAGTATCCATGTTTTTATAAAATATAATAATTTTAAAATTAAACACATTTTCTTTTCATGAAAAATCTTCATGAATTTCAACTTGGCTTCTTCTTTGTTTATATTCAACCTCAAAACTTGGGAAAAATAATAAAAAATGTTGGATGAGAACAAAAATATCAATAAGAGATATAATGGAAAGTAATTATATTAGTCTAGTGAAATGAATTAAAATCCATAAAATGTTTACCTTTTATACATTAATATTTGAAAATATAAAATAAATCATATCCATATGGGGAAAAAACTTTTTTATCAAAGAAAACCATTAAAACAAATAATAATAAAATAAAAACCCTTTTAGGAATCTTAGAGAATTATATTCATAACTGATGTACACTTGTGTAAAACATACTTGGATATTAATTGAATCCATAAATGAATCGTCCCTAGTTAACTTAGACCTTCATTCTTTTGAAGTGAAGGAATATTACCCATAGCATTAGATAGTTGTATCACAATCACCCATCCCATAAGTTGTATTAGACTCACCCATTATATAAGTTTTTTTGGGTTCAATAATCATTATAAATAATTCTAAATTTCTATATCATGAAAAAAAATTAATCATGCTCCTTTTCGTTATAATTCTCTTTAAAAATGATTTTGAACCTTTAAGAAAATTAATTTACATTTTCATATAAAAATATAGTGAAATATTCCTTTCTTTTAAAAGATATTTAAAAGAAAAAATTCCCAAAATATTGTGGAATTTATTTTATTTGAGAATAATCCTGAAAATATGTAATGGATTCTTCAAATTAATAAAAAGTATTAACTATAGGATACTCTATTCATGTCTTAAAATTTAAAATAATGATTGTTTTCACACATTCAATAAATATAACTCGTTCAGAAAATGATACGAAGAGTTTCTTTTAAACATTGTAAATAAATTAAAAGGTATTTAAAAATGAAAATTGATATTTATTTAAGTGTAAATAATAACATTATTGAAACATTTTAATGAACATGGATATAAAATAAAACATTAAAACTTTAAAAATAAAATTTTAAAGAAAAATACATTATAACTTTATTAACTTCTAAATTAAAAGAACATTGAAGGATAGAACTTGAAAAGGATAAGTAAACCACTTGAAATTCATTAAAATAATGGCAATATACATTCATGTGATAGTATATACACCATAAAAAATAAAATAAGATGTGAAAATGGTGTGAGTTTGAAAAGAAGAAATTTGTGATGAGAAATCCCTTATCTCAAGTCTGAATTACCACGTATATTCTTAAAATCCTGTATAATAAAATTATATTAATTATTTAATATCTTAAGTAAAATTATTTTTTTATTAAATTATAATTATTCCATTTTATTTAATTTATAATAATTTTTTACTTAGTTACTTAATTAGTTAAGTTTACATCAGATGTTTTGAGGACATTGTGTTTATAATCCCCATACAACATCAGTAAGATGACCATGGTAAAAGTGGTAATTATTCCATAATAAAAAAATTAATTATAATTACAAGATTATATTTTTTATACCTTAAAAAAATTTGAAACATTTATTAAAGGTGTACATTAAAAATTAATCAGATCATTTCATGGAGCTGGTAGTCCACACATACACACGAACGATGTTAACATATTTTAACAGATGAAAAGGTATGAAAATAGATGATATATCATCTTTATAGAATGATAATTAGTTCAAGAATATAATATATATTAATTAAATCCATTAAAATAACCATCCTTGTGAGGTGGTGATGAAAAAAGAAACACATTGCTTTATGGATATGGTAATCCACATATATGAACAAGCGATTTTTTCATTTTTCATAGGATAGAAAAGGAGATAAAAAACTGTTGTGACATAATCATAATGAAAATTCAGTATATGGAAGATAAAAATGTTATTATTTTAGATAATTGAAGGATTATTTGAAGGTCTGTAAGAGGAAAGAAACTTGAAATATGTCAACTCGTACTTATACCTTCTCCTCAAATTAACTCTTTGTATTACACCTTAATTCTTCTAGGTTTTTATTTTAGTGAGACTGGGACCTATAGAAAATTTTGATATATTTTTGGGAGATATTAATGTGGTTCTTGGATAATATATAGTGTTGTAATTTTTTGAGGAAGGGATGAGTGGAGGTTCTCTATTATGAGTGAGGGAAATGACACACTTGGAATTACTAAAAATATTTAAATATAATATATTATTTTTCTAGTGTAAGAGGAACCAATTTTATATATTTTGAATAAACTATGATGATGAGTTGAAATCTTATAATAAAAGTAAATTAATATAAGTTTTTGATACATTATAATTATTATCTTTTAGTTAAACCTCTTTTAACCCATTTTAATCTTAACCGGGATAAATTAACTTTTTTACTATCATAACAGAGTTATATGACCAAAAATAAAAGGGGATTATAATTTTTCTACATGATTATTAAAAAAAATTATCTATATTATCATATTCAATTTCTATATTATCACAAAATAGTTTTTATATAAGAACAAAAAATGCTTAAAAAAACAATTTTTACGAAAATACCACATTTAACATAAAAATAATTTTACATTGAAATCAAGTAAAAAGTTAGTTTCCATGAATTTTTTAGGTTATTTAATAAAAAGGTATGCCTTTAGAAATTTCTAAAAATCCAAAATTAAATGTAACCTTACAACAAAAAAATTAAATGCAAAGTCTTAAAAGGAGTTTTAAATTTGAATAAAATATATCTTATCTACCCAAAAGTCATGATTGGGTTCAAAAATTGAAAACAATGTTTTAAAATTAATTATTTAACTCCTTAAACATATACTTGGTAAAAAACATGCATCTAATAGGATAAAGTCTAATGTTAAATGGATTTTAAAGCTTTAACCTATAGTTTTAATCTAGTTGTATCCATTTTACCCTTAATGAGGTGACAAATATTTACAATGGTTAGTGTTCATAATGCCCAAAAATTAAGTTGACCCAATTAAATTATATTAAGAATTATGATTCCAAACATAAAATAAATTTTAAAATATTATATATATTGAAGTGGTAGAAATAAATTTTAATATAAATTTTTAATATTCAATGAAAAACTATTTTTTTTAAAACGCATTTTGAAGACTAAAAATGAACATATACCAAAATTAGGTACAATACTGATTCTAATATAATAAATTTTCATAATTATAATTAATGGAGATTTATATTACTTTATGATTAGATAAAAAAACATAGTGATACATTTAAATTATTTTATTAAATGAAAACAAATTATTTTTTATAAAAATTGATATATATCACTATTTACTAAAAATAAATGTTTTTAGAGAAATAAAAAAATTAATTCTAAGCTAAATTTTAATTGCTGATCTAAAAAATGATGTAAATTTTATCAATTTAAAATTCAAAAAAATTATAAAATATTCTTTAAAATAAAACAACAGAATATATGAAAATGAATTTAGTAAGAATAAAACTATTTCCTTTTGGATTGAAAAATTACTTAATATTGTTATAATGAATATAGCAATTTAAAATTTAATTCATGAATATTAATAGGGAATGAAATTAATTTACTATTACTTAGGTTTTAAAAATCCCATAATCATAATAATAACTAAGTTTATTGATGATATGAGATTCATTATGTTAAAATGGATATAATATATTTGTAGGAAGTGGAAGAAGAAATAAAATTTGAAAGAGTCGGGTAAGACGATATCCTCTTCTTTGAGAGGCCTACTTTGGACTACCCATTAAACAATATTTGGGTGGTCTTAGGGTAATAATAAAAGATCAATAATCAAGGGAAATAATATATAAAGGTTTTTGGGTAGGTATTGGACAAGCTATAGTAATCAAAGCTGTGAATAAGAGAGGAGAAGAGGTGCCCTTTTATAAGCGAGGGGAGGGGCACACATGGCATTACTTAAAATATTTAAATAATATAGAGTGAATTTCCCATTCATGTGGAAAAAAATATCCATGAAGTTTAATTTAAAATAACATAAGGTCTAAATAACTTCATTCAATAATATTTAGCCACATTTAAGTAACATTTTTACCCTTATCTATTAGTTTAACTCCTAGGTAAACTCGTTTTTACCCTAATTGTGTTAATACATTTTTTTACTATTTTTACTATTATTTATAAAAATGAAATAAAAATATTTACTAAATTAGTAAATTATGATTAAAAATATGGAAATATTTTTATAACATTCAATTTCTATATGTGAGAGAAATTAATTTTAAAAAAACCATGCAAAACACAAAGAAAACTATTTTTAAAAATGAATTTTAAGTATAAAACTGAATTTATTCTCAATACTTTCCAAGTAAAAGAATTAGATTAATGGAGAAACATTTTATTAAATATAAAATTTATACATTTTGTTAAATTTATTTATAAATAGTGATTAATTTAAGTTATTAAGATAATAACCTCATTAAATGTATAAAAGCCATTTTTCAGAAAAATATCTATTTTTTACCTTAGTTAGATTTTATTTTCCTCACTAACCAATTATTTTAAAATGAATTAATTTTATATATTTGGAAAAAAAATTAAATGTATAATATTCTTAATTAATTTATAAATAAAAGAAAACACTCTTTGAAAAACAGACATGATAAAACAGTTCTCAAAAAAATATATTTTAAAACAGTTTTTTAGGATGAATAATATTTCCTAAGTGAATTAGAAATTATTTTCAATAATTATATTTAATTTAAAGACCATATAATGGGATTTATATTCTAATTTATAAACATTATTCACATATGTTCAGTGGTTTATGTAAATAAATCTATTGAAAACTTAAAATTTATTTAAAGGGGAATATATCATAAAAATTCATAGTGTTACATTATATTAAATTATTATAATTTCTACCTCAATTATCTACCACTATAATAAAATTTACTGAGAATACTTATACCTCGTCATATTATTAGGTTCCCACACATATTCGTAAAATATATCAATTTTCCACAAAACATTGCCCAAGTGAGTGGTATTGTTTCAAAACATTTTCTCTCTATGATCTATAATGTAATTTGGTTATTAGTCATAATAAAGGTAATTATCCAACATTATAACCTTTTAATTTTGTAAATTTTTAAGTAATAGGTATATAATTCCTCAAAATTGATACATGTAATACATGATGAATTTGAGAGAGATTAGGTGGAAGCACTAAGCAATAAGTAGCCGTCTTGATCCAAACAAGAATCTAAAAATGGGCCAATATATCTAGGGATCAGCATCCTCTTCTATCTAAATATCATAACCTTCTTCCCTAGAGAAATCCATAAGAACACCTTATCACTAACTTTGAACTCCAAATCTAACCTATGATTGTTAGTATAAAATTTCTATTGACTTTGAGCTACCCAGATGTGATGCTGAATGATTCTAACCTTCTTTTGCATTTCCTCAGCAAGATAAGGTCCCGATTGCTTTCTTTCTCTAACTTATCCCAACACATTGTATTTATGTAATTATTTCCATAGAGAAAATTATATGGAGCCATATGAATGCTCAAGTGAAAGGTATTATTGTAATAAATCTTGACTAGAGCAAGGTGTTGATTCCAACCACCTTTGAAATCCATAGAACCTGATATCAACATATCATATAGGGTTTTAATAATCATCACAGATCGACCATCTGTCTGAGGTTGATATGCAGTACTAAAACATGACTCTGTATCCATATATTTTTTAAGACCTCACTAGAACTTTGAGGTAAACCTAAAATCTAAATCAGATACAATAGAATATAGTACTCTATGAATTTTTACCACATCCTTAATGTATATTCTGGAAAGGTGATCAAGAGATAAATATTCTTTAATGATATTAAAATTCAATGATTCTGTAGAGCATTAAACTATAACCCATATATAATTATGGAATATATATGTTTTGGGGAATCCAATGATAAAATCCATGGTGATATTTTCCCATTTCCATTTTTTATAGGTAATGTTTATAACATCTCATTGGACTTATATCTCTTAGCCTTAACTTGCTGACATACCAAACATTGAGATATATACTCCACAATATCTCACTTTATGATCTCCCACTAGAAATACTCTCTTAGACCTCTACACATCATCATAAATCTTGGATTAATAGAGAATGATAAACTATAAGTTTCTTTAGATAAATCATTTTCAAGTATTGTATTGAAGGGAAACATACTCAGTTCCTAAACCTTATTATTCAATTACAATCATGATTGAACTGAAGAATATTCATCAAATTATTTTTCTATTTCACATCCCCCATCTATACCTATTTAATCCTCACATGGATGGATGGTTGAACATTCTTCTAAGAAAGTTATGATCTGTCCCCTTTCCAAATGATTTCAAGCTCTTTCTTCTATATATCCATAAGTATTATATATATTTAAATCCTCATTATTGACAAACTAGCATAGTTGTTTGAACTCAAATCATCAACCACCTTGTTCACCTTCCCAAGGTGGTAGTGTATTGAGAAGTCATAATCTTTAATCAACTCTAATCATCTCCTTTGGGGAAAATTCAATTCTTTCTATGTGAATATATAATTCAATTTTCTTAATCTATATATACATAACATTGTTCAATATAATGTAAATACTTCATATTTTTAGTGAAAAAATTACCACTTCTAGCTTCAAATCATGAAACAAGTAAATTTTTTCATGAATTTTCAATTAGCATGCATCATAATAAATTTCAATATCATTATACATAAGAACACATCTAAATCACTTCTACTATGCATAGCTATAGATCACAACCCATTTTCTACTATAGGGTAGTGTGAGAATAAGTGACCTAACCATTCTTATTTTCTACTCGATGAAATTTTCGTCACATTCATATATATATAGGAAGATGGATTCATTCCATTTCAACTTTTTTTTGATTTATATACTCATGATAAATCCCTAACAAAGCATCAATAATATCTATCCATCCCAAGAAAACTATGGATCTTGATTACTGTGGTTGTTATGATCCATTTCCCAATAAAATCCATCATTTTATAGTCCATTTATATACCCTATCTTGGGATTATATGACCTAAGAATGAAACATTATGTATCCAAAATTCAAACTTGGTAAATTTAGAAAAAGATTTCTCCTTACTCAGGGTCTTCAACAAAATCTAAAAATGATCTTCATTCTATTCCTTTCTCTTTTAATACATAAAAACATCATCAATAAATACTACCACCAACTAATCAATGAAATCTATAAAGACTTTATTCATTATATTTATGAATATATCAGAGGAATTGGTAATTACAAATGGAATTACTATAAATTTATAATGACCATACCTCATACAAAAGGTTGTCTTTGGTATATCCTACTTATTGACCCTAAATTGATAATATAATTTAAATAAAACATATATGATAAACCATTGATAAAACATATATTTCATAATATTTATTTAGGATCAATTACATTTCCTAAGTGAACTATAAATCATTTTTTATAATTATATTTCATTTAAATGCCACATAATGTGATGTAATATATAATTTATAAATATTATTCACATTAGTTCAATGTTTTGTGTAAAGAAAACTATAGAACACTTAAAAAATTTATTTATAGAGAAATACATCATTAAATATCATGGAATTACATCATTAGTAAATAAATGGTTCTTTTTACCCTTCTAAGACACATTTTATTTTTTCTCTAATATACTTTTTTCATTTTTATCATTTTTTTTATTTTTTGAACTAAATATATTAATTTTTTCCCAATAGGGGTAATCAGTGATGTATAATGATATATACTCATGAGACTTCCTATTACCTAGGTAATCACCTCACATATCTCATCATAATGAAACACATCCCTTCCACTAAACAAAATCATTCCCCTATAACTATTAATTATCATAAAAAATATAAATATTAAGTGTAGCTAGCTAGAAATTCATTTTTTTGATTTTTGAAACACTTTTTGGTTAAGTGAGAACCCACCATACAAATCACTTTAAGGCCAAGTGAGAACCAACATAACATCAAAGTAACCATTAACGGGTTGGACAAAGAACCTTGTCTAGGACCAAACCCGTAAAAAAACACCCCAAAAACATGCCATACCATCACTTTGTGGATAATTGAGAACCAAACTTAGTAACCTACATGATCAGAAACGTTATTATCAGATCCACCAACACCATCTGAATTGTCCAAAGAAACCTTGGAACCAACCCAAAGTGGTGGTGTGTGCAAATAGCAAGGCCAAAATGTAGCGTAAATATAATTCTTAGTTTGATTTTCTCATTTAAAACAAGATCATATTTCAAAAAAAATATTTGGATGTAAGGGATTAAAAATGAATATTGATTTTAAGATCATACTTCTCTTTCATATAGAGATATTCTACTAGGATTTTTCTTAATTCCTTGATCATTTTTCCTTTGATTATAAAATACCTAAAAATAAAAACAACCCAGGAAAAACACAAGACCTATTCTCATGTAAGATAAAAAAATACAAGCTAATTTCATTACCTCCTAAACTAATTCATAAAAAATATTCCTAAACACAATAAAAAATAACTCATAAAATCCTAGAATACAATAAAAATAAAAAATGGGGGTTTCCTCATAGAAAATATTTTCTTAAGGTCATTTTTCTTGATCTTATTTTTTTATAGTCCAATGATAGGGGTTGGAAGGAAGATACCTGATCTGGATCAAAGAATGGTTAAATTTGTGATTCCTCTATGAATATGGGCCCCATTCCTTTATCTAATATTACCTTCAATCATAATTAAGGTAAATCTTTCTCTATATCCATTATAATTATCCCATGTTGTTTGGTTATTCCTAAAAACTTGAATGTCAATTCATATACCACCCAAACCTATTGGTCCTTCATGAAATTTCTATCTTTAGTAGTCCTCTATTTCATTTAATCTCTTCTAAGAGCTTTTTCTTATTTAATTAAACTATTTCACTTAGTTATATATTCTTATAAGCACCTGTATAATTTATTTTATTAAGGAAAACAACTTCTTAATCTTACTGTATGCATTTTTCATCCAAATAATCTCATGTCTTATCATTATTCTTCATTTCCCGGTGAATATTAAACTTTAATTACTCACCAATGACCCATAAAGAATATTATCAACTATATAAATCAATAAATAATCTCATTATATCCAATAATGGTCCTCCAAAATTTATGGGGGTCTTATCCTCATCAATATCCAATATATGGAAGATAATTGGTAAGTAATATTTATCCACTTAAACTATGAAATATTTTTGAAATCATCATGAATGTATCACCATTGTGTCTTCCAGTTGAAGAAAAAATCTTTTGGGTACCATTTCCTCCATTCCCAAGGCCATGAATATATATTATAACATGATATTCACACTCAATCCTAAATCACACAATGCTTTTCCATATTCATTAGACATAATGTTAATAGGAATTGAAAATATACCTGGGTCTTTTTTCCTCTTCGATAGAATACTCAAAACTATAGATGATAATTATCACATTAATGGTATTGTTCCAAATTTATACATTTTTATTTTTTAGAGAATCTTATTCATGAACTTAGGATATGTAGGCATGTTGTCCATGGGTTCAACAAAGAAGATGACAATATGTAAATTTTTTAACATTTATAGAAATTTACCAATCTTTTCATCAAACATACCTTGTCACTTCTTCCTAAAAGTGGTAATAATTGTTGTTAAGGGGTGGGGATTATCCTTTATCTACTTTCTCATATTACTTTTCCTTTTTATCCCAATTCTCATCATATTTCCTCTTATTTTTCTTCTTTTTTCATCCAATGAATTTATGAATTTTCTAGAACTATCTTTGTTGGATTTTCCACTTTTCAAGGTGATTCATTCCATTTGACCATGTATGGGGACTACTTTTTCCACCACCGACACTCCTCTTGGAACCTTCTAGAGTTTATTATCATCCTCTACAACTTGGTATTCATGATATAACATTGAAATCATTTAATAATTCGAATTATCCTTGAGTTCCATTATTTTAGCCGTGATGGTTATCATAAATGTGTACAGGGTCTACTATAGTGTATGGATTAGATTTTCAAGGGATTATACTTGTTGTTGTGGCTAAAATTCAGGTGGTTGAGGTTAGTATCCATGCTTTTACTGTTGTGGTCTCTACCATTAAAATTGATTTTACTGATTATAATATATGTAATCATCATCTTTAATGTACATATGATGGGGTTAGGGAATGGATATCATGAATATATTTTCATTTTAATGGCCTTTATTTGAGAAACCATCCCTAAATTTCCCAACACATTTTACTGTCTTCTAGAATCCTTTTTATTTCTATTAGAAATTGTATCTTTCTAATTCATCCTGTAAAATTGTAACTCTCTTCTTATTATTTCATCACCAAAGAACCTCTAACCATGAAATGTATCATGGACCTATTTCCCTAAGAAAACCCCTTATAAAAATTATGAATTAAAACAAATGTTTAAATTTCATGGAGAGGGAATAATCTTATTAAAATTTAAAACCTGTAAAATGCATTATAAAATGTTTCATTATCATTTTTATTGAAATAAAAATTGTCGATGAAAATATTTATGGATATAGAGGGAGGGAAGAATCTAGTATGAAAGTACCTAATAGATCAAATTTACGTGCATATTTTTAATCAAATAATGATTATTTTTTAATTTTTTTCAATTATAAAACCTATGTATTAAATTTTTAATAAAAATATTGGGCAATTTTGATTATATAATGAAAATGAGCAAAATTGTGAAAAGTGCTTAATTTTGGATTTTTTGACAGATTTTCACCATAAGGGTATTTAGTCATTAATTTTAAATTGTAATTCCAAATTTAGTGAACATTATTTTTTTTCGAATACTGCTTTTATTTTCTGCAACTTTGTCTTATTGACCAGAAGTTGATTCTTCCATCTAAAGAGCTTAAAAATCAATGAAGTTTATGATTTTTCCGGGAAGACAATGTGGACCCCACCACCGTAACAGAACCAAAACTTGGCAGAAACACATCCAATTAAGGTTCTGCCACCTGGGATATCACGAGTACATATAGGTAAGGATCTAAAGAAAATTTGGGGGAGTTGTGAAGTCATTAAGGCTACCATTGAATGTTATAGTTTTGGAGGAACCTTCCAAAAATCTTCGTCTAGAAAAAGAAACCGCCAATAAAAAATTCATAACTAATACATCAAGTGTCAAAATGAGCTGAAATTTTGAGGGTGTATAGAAAACACATTGGTGAACATATTCTATAATGGTGTTAACGAGTAAATGAGATATTTATTGGGACAAAAATGATAATACTTTCAAAGTTCATAATTCTAACTATAAAAGGAGGCCCTCACCTCCTTCCCAAATCACCCCATTCTCCATTTCATTCCTTCAAGGCACCAAGGAGGACACCTCCATCGAGGGAGGCCAACCAAAAATATTCCCCCTTTATTTTTAATTTATTTGTTTTCTTTATTTTTATTTTTCAATTGTAATTTAGATTTCTAATAAATTCATGCATTTTTTTATTATTGTGTCTACCCATCCACCTTCTTTTCTTCTCTAATCTTACCATCATGAAATATAATACTGACGATCATGAGTAACTAATTAGAGGAATATCATGATGGAGTAATCAGGTTCTTGAACCCAAGACCATGTTTTTAATATTATTTTAGTTAATTTTAACAACAATTTATAGTGGGTTTAATCTTCATTATGGTTGTCTAAAGTTTAACTTGTTAATCTACATCCATTTTCCCTTGATTGAGGAGGTGGATTGAGGGTGTTCTTGGTGACCACTATGTAGACTATTCATTCATAACCGGGGTATACTAAGGTGTGCACACATACTATGGACTGTGTCCACTAAGAATACTTGAATCTAGTCAATGAAGGTGCTCCCTGAAAGTTCTCTCAGGAGAACTTCCTTTCTTCACTAATTCCATTTTTTAGAATTTTATATTAATTTGAATTGATTTTTTGCATATTATTTATTTTCATAAATTACATTCCATTCATAGATTAAATAAAATAATCCAAAATTGTGTAGTTAAGGTGAATTAGGTTTAGTGAGTGAACAAATTGAAAAAGCTCCTCAAGTGAGACAACCATGGTCAGCCACTATGCTGCACTAGGAAAATTAAATTGCTTTTGTCATGCCCTATGATAGACATGCGTCAAAACTGGTTTCGTTGTCGGGGATCTAATCAGTAGTTTACTTATATTTTTCTATTTTCATATTGTAGATAGAGTTTCATTTAATAAAATCATAAATTAAAAAAACATTAAAAAAAATATTTGTTCATGATGTCTTTCAATTCAAATTATTATTCATGGACTGAACAATTTCAGGTGCCAAAAAATATTTGTAATGATCATGATGCTCAGTTTCAAAGGATTAGTGATAAAGTGAAAAATCTGGAGAGGCAAATAGAATTGATTACTGAATATGTACGCACATCTCAAGAGAAACCCGACCCAGAGCCGGAGCAAGAACCTAAGGTAGTGGTGGAATAAATTCCACCACTCATCATTGAAATTAATGAACCAGAGGAAGTAAATGTTGAGGTACCTAAATATTCCTTCATCCTCACTCAACCATTTATTGGAGAGATAGATGACAAAGGCTTACCTGTTGAGATACATGGGGTAGATCAACAAGAAATAGATGAATTTTGGAATGAATGTGAGGAACTACTTGATCTCCCCAAGTATTGCAAAGAAGAATATCCAGTGGCACTGAAGGAAGAAACCACCATAGTGGTGGAATTTGAAGTAAAGATAGAGGATCCAAACTACCCACCTTTATCTAGTGATTATATAATCAAAGAGTAACTTTCAATTGAAGAGTATATTAATACCTAACCAACTCAGGGAGATGACACATTATTGAACTCAAATTATTTAATTTTTTTTGAAACTAATATGTGTATCTCTCCTAATTCTATTGAATTTCTAGATTCAGAAAACTCATACTATGAATTAGAGGATGATGTGGAAAATGATTCACCTATTGAGGAATTCCTGGAGCTCCGTGAAGACATTGAATATCTACTAGAGGAGCCCCATAAAGAAGAGATCCAAGTTTCTGAGCCTGAGAAAATCAAACAAGAGGCTGAAGCCCCCAAGAGGCCAGCACTGGAAGACAACATGGTTGCATAAGTAGCAAAAAATTAATAGGTGGTTACCTACTTAATACTACCCTCACCATGAATGTTATACCACATTGTGAAGGGGGAAGATCGGGTATACTCTATATATATATTCCTCCTCAACAAGAACAAAGAACCGCAAGCTGGGAAGATCAACAAGTGGTGGTTTAAATAAAATAAGCTTCATCCACCGACAGATTATAGATAAAAGCTAGTACTTCCCTCTGGAGGTAGTAAAATATTCTAGGTCCCACTTGGGGGATAATACTAAGATATATCTTTTCATGATTTCTAGTAATTTATATTTTAATTTCATTTATTAGGAAATAGTTTATAATGTGGCCCCTCCCTATTTTCCTTCTTGAGCATAAATTATATGATCACTATGCTTAATTAAGTTGTTTTCTTTTATAGGTCATAATGGTGGAAGGCAGCCTCAGACAGTGAAGGGGAAGGCCTAATTTTCATGGAAAAGGGAGTTTACTTTTAGTGTTTTATTTTTCAAACTCTCTACATTTTTGTCCACAACATGTTTTGAGCTTTAATGATAAAATTGGATGACCATACTTGAATTCATGTTTTACTCAACTTATCTAGGAGACATGAGTTTCTTAGGAACTGAGTGATTCCATGTTTTAGATTTCAATGTTTATATGATTAAATTATTGAAATGGAGAATTGAATTTTTAAATATGAATCATAGATATTGAAATGACGACTCATGATTTGAAAGAATTAACTAATTCATGTAAATGAAATTTCTATACCATCTTTCTTTCTTTGAAATTCAGAAGTTCATGTGAATTGATTTGTCATTATTAGTCATGCCACAAGTGATTGTCCAATTTTATATTTCCCATTCTCGAGAGGATTTCTGGACCAATTACTTTCTATTTATTCTTGAGCATATTTCTTGAGTGATCTTGAGACATGTAACTGACTAAAACTTATATTGAAACTTATCAAAGCTATGACTGTGCAAAAACAAATTTAAAATTATTGAGGCATCCTTTGAAAATATATGTTTCCTTAAAATACCACCTTTATATCAATCCTTATTTTAGACCATAGAGACAATGAATGAACTTTATAGGGATGATCCATGTTTCAATCCATTTTTATCCATTCCTACCCTACTCTTAGTATTTGCATGATATTTTAAAGTTGAAGTGTTGGGGTAAAGGGAATCATGGTGGACCATATGATACACATTTTAAGGAAGAAGTGTGGGGGTGTTATTTTTGGAATTATAAAAGGTTGTGAAATCATTCATTATACTCTATAGTTTTTCCCTCTTTAATTGAAAAAAATGAAAAAATGACAAAAAGATCCAAAAAAGAAAAAGAAAAATATGGGTTATCATTTGAGAGAACAAAAAATCACCATTTTCCAGACCGACGATCTTATGATAGTATATAGTTAGGTGATTTATGTGAGGTTTTATATATTCATAACTTTATAAAAAAGTAAAAAAAGTAAAAAAGTAAAAAATTTATTCAAGAGGGTGCACGAATCATTCATTATGCATAATTTTATCATAACCTTTACTTTGAGTTTTGGGAAGTGGGTGTTGCTAGTTTGAAGGAGATAATTTCATTACAATTTTACTTTTGATATCATGCATTGTACTTAAGAGATTAGCCTCCTCCTTGAGCCTTAATTTTTAAAACATCAAATCCCACTAACCTTAATCCTTAGAGTCATTTTAGCCTTTATTACAAGTCCTCATGTTTTTATGTGTCTTTTGTCTTTATAAATTGGAGAAAGTAGTTCATTTAGAAGACTATGGATAAGGATCATGTTATCATGATATGAGCATAACTATACATGAATTGTATCATGATTGATGAGAGAAAAGAATCAAAAGTAAGGTAAATCATGACATGGCATGTTTAATAACAATGAATCAAGAATCTTGAATGAATGAAAGGAGATGTTCCTTCAGTTTCCAAAGGGGACAAGTAAAATATGTGAACTACTTGTTTCATTGAAAAATGTGAAATTAAATTGATATTTTATGCAGATTTTGAATGTTTGATTTCACACTTATTTTTTTTATTATATTACTTTGAAATTTGAATATTGGTAACATTGGTGTCCTCTGATTTCCATGTTGAGATTTTATGCTTGAGGACAAGCATGGTTTAAGTATGGGGGTATTTGACAGAGCAAATTTACATGCATATTTTTAATCAAATAATGATGATTTTTAAAGTTTTTTAAATGATAAAACCCATGTATTTAATTGTTTATAAAAATATTGGTCAATTTGGATTATATAATGAAAATGAGAAAAATTGTGAAAAGTGCTTAATTCTGGATTTTTTGACAGATTTTTACCACAAGGGTATTTTAGTCATTAATTTTAAAATATAATTTCAAATTTAGTGATTTTTTTTATAATTCTGATTTTATTTCCTTCAACTTTTTATTCTATACTAGGAGTTGATTCATCCATCTAAAGAGCTTAAAAATCATTGCATTTTATGATTTTTTCAGGCGGACAACATGGATACCACCACCATAACGGAACAACAACTCAGCATACACACATCCAATTAAGGTTATTACACCTGGGATAACACTAGAACAGATAGGGATGGATCTACAACAAATTTGGCAGAGTTTTAAAATTATTAAGGCTGCCATTGAATGTTATACTTTTGGAGGAACCTTCTTGGAAGCTTCATCTAGAAAAAAACCACCAATAAAAAATTCATAACTCGTTACTATGGTGTCCAAATGAGATTAAATTTTGAGGTTGTACGTCCAACACATTTATGAACATATCTTATGAAGGGGTCCACGCATGAATCGGAAAATTATTAGGACAAAAACATGAAAACATTCAGAGTCCATAATTCTGCCTATAAAAGGAGGCCCTCAGCTCCTTCCCAAATCATCCCATTCTCCATTCATTCCTTAAAGAAACCAAGGATGAGATCTCCCCCAAAGGAGGCTAGCCGAAAATCTTAACCCTTTATTTTTAATTTATTTCTTTTCTTTATTTTTAGTTTTCAATTGTAATTTATATTTCAAATAAATTCATGCATTGTTTTTATTATTGTGTCCACCCATCCACCATCTTTTCTTCTCTCACCTTACCATTGTGAACTATAACACTCATGATCGTGAGTAACTAATTTGAGGAATATCCTAAGGGAGTAATCGGGTTATTGAACCCAAGATCATGTTTTTAATATTCTTTGAGTTAATTCTAAGGATAATTTATAGTGGGTGTAATCCTCATTGTGGTTGTCTAAAGTTTAACTTCTTAATCTACAACCATTTTCCCTCAATTGAGGAGGTGGATGGAGGGTGTGCTTGGAAATTGCTAATTATGCTTTTCATTCATAATTGGGGTAGACTAAGGTGTGCACACATATGATGTAGTGTGTTCACTAATAATACTTGAAGCTGGTCAATGAAGGTTCTTCCTGAAAGTTCTCTTGGGAGAACTTCCTTTCTTCACTAATTCCATTTTGTTAGAATTTTATATTAATTTGAATTGATTTTTTGAATTTTATTTGTTTTCATAAATTCCATTACATTCATATATTAAATAAAAACATACAAAATTAAGTAGTTAAGGTTCATTAGATTAAGTGAGTGAATGAACTAAAAAAGCCCCTCAAGTGAGATGACCCTGGTTAGCCACTGTGTTGCACTAGGAAAATTAAATTGCTTTTGGCATGCCCTATGACAGGTATGCATTAGTACCTTTTCATATCAACCCATGTATTAATTTAATGAGTATGAAGGTGTTGAATCCATTCCCTAGAATTATCTCTCAATAAAAATGGAAATAGACTTAGTCTCACCACGTTACTCAAAACATTATTAAATTGAAAGGTATCACAAAGTTCAATAAAACTCCAAATGTGTGAATTCATATCTTTATAATGAATCCTTGAGAACTATATAGAGTTTGATATCATCTGAATAATGAAAGGTATTATTTAAAATTGGTATAAAATGACAAGAGGTATTAAAATAAAAGGTTTCACCCCAATTCCTAAGGGACTTCCATAGCCTATTTGAGTTCTAGTTTATTGATTTATTTCTGGTACTTCTCCATCACCTCATTTAAAATATATAATTATTAGTGTAAAATATATAATAACAATTAAATCTATAAGAAAAATTACTAATCATCCTAACATTCCTAATAATCCATTCCCTAATAATGACATTAAAAACATCATTAACTCATTGGGCACCATTAGTCCCACTGAAAAATCAATATAGAAATTATTATGATAAAACTCCCTATTGAATAACTAATTTTTTTAGTAAATGGGAAACTATTTTTATTCTACATATAATTTCATGAGGAACTTTAAAGGAATTATGAATGATAAAAAATCAATAGATTGGAAATGTATTTCAGAAAATCAAAAAAAAATCAAACCAAGTGTGGTATATCAAAGATCATGAACTAGTGATATAGAAAGAAATAAACTAACCTAGATATTATCATAATTGGATTATAGAGTGCCCCTCTTAGATTAAACACTCTTTATTCCACTCACACCCCCTTTGGTATCTTAGTGTCTTGACCTGACCTAACAAGGCTCGAATCGTGACTACCCCAAGAATGCCTCAAATAGGCTAGGGTATGGTAACCGATGTCAAGTAGGGATATAAAATACATGGGTGGAATTAGGATGCTATACCTATACACATGCAAACATATCCAAGCCCATAAAATTATTAAATTTAAATCAACTGAAACCAATGCATGCATACATCTATGATTCATCAATTAGAGTATGACAATATGGTACTGAAAATGATAAAAGATCCAAATACATTCCCAACAAAAAACATAAAATAATCATAACCTGTGAAGTTGTAGAGGAATGATATAAATAAAATCACTAGAAAATACCTTGGTATGTCTAGATCACTAAGATCTACCTGGTCCTAGTCCCTCCATGACTCCATTATAAGGAAAATCATCTACATAAGACACGACACCTATGGAAATATCACATGTAGGGGTGAGTATAACAATACATAGTAGTACACCCTAAAATAACTAAGCTTATAGAATCAAGAATAACTATTTGATCATCACAGGGATATGTCAACAACATACATAACAACAATATCAAGATATACTTATAGTAGACTCATAGTCTTAAGGTAAGGTCACAACTGTAAATCCTTCCTAGTTTTCATGCTCGAAGGTTCCATATAACACTCATTTGGGATAACAAACTCCATGAGTAAGATACCACTAATGGAATCAATCTGGGATGTCATTATCATTAGGTATCACAATAATAAGTACACACTAGAGGTCTGAAGAGGTCAATACACATATGGGGATCATACCCAAGGCTATGGGGTATACTAATAACCCAATATGGATTAATCCGCTATGTAGGGGATTAATGCCCATGTAGTGTTGGTCATGATGATACCAAGAACCTAACCTAGGGAAAATAGTGATGATAGAGGATCTCACTATGGGTCTCAAGAATGGATTCCAACAACTCTATCTGAGACTGAAGTTCCTCATAAGGGATCGCCATCCTAGGTATAGTATGTGATTACATATTAAACACTTAAGGAATATATCAAGGGAACACTACTTAAAAAAACATATCCATGATGAAGAGAATAAGGGATCCAATAAATCTTTGATGTAGTACAAAACTTGTACTAGAAGTATATGGTGTGTCCCTTCATCATCGAGTTCAACCTATGTATAACCACCCATTCCCATGTCCGTGTCTGAGTATAGACATATGGCCTGCCACATGAGGCTTTTGAGGCCACATGATCTCATGGGAATATAATCCAAGTACACGCCACTCTTCTTTCCAAGGGGTAAATAGTGTGTGGTGTGTCCCACACAACATGTAACTCCACCTGGATTCCTAGGCATGAATACCCTATACACGCTGATCAATCTGTCAGTGTGTACATGATATGTGGCATGGATCACACAGCATGTAAATCCACCTGAATTCCTGGGAGTGTACACCTTTTACATGCCGATTTGGCCCTTTACGGACCAAATGAAATGTGGTAGGGTACACACGACATTTGATCCTTATCTCTATGTGTAAACCCTAGACACCGCCTTGGGGGTCCCACATAGTGTGTAATTATGGATTTCATGTCTTGTAACCTGGTATTTCACAGAACCCATTGTTTCTTCACTACATCAACCTAAATTCCACCACAACCTTAACACTCATTAGAAAAAAAGGATCTAGGGTCAACTGATCCTTATCGTCACAATCAGTGATGTTGAAGAACGGTTTCACAACAATAGAATACCAGATAATTCATTGAATTGTGGGATAAAGAGATTACCTATGATGAACGTTCAAATAATGGAAGAATAAATGAAAAAATCACAAACATAAGGAATGGAAAATGTCCAATGATCATGTTGGACTATATTGTTTTCTATTAGAATAAAAAACAAAGAGATATAATATAATCAACAATAGAAATCCCTAATCTCGGATAAATCTAAATTTTTCCTACAATACATATGATCCATGAATCAATTCGTTAGTTGATTGATTGTTTTTTATAGGAGAAATAAAATTTGGATAAATCGATATAAAACAAATGTTATACCTTTAGGTTTATTGATCAAGGGCAAAGAATGAATCCATATTATTTTCATTGGTGAGATCCTCAAATCCCATTTCACACCGATCAATGATCCATAATCTAGTACAACATCGTTTGTCAAGATATTCTCCAATGAACTCTATCAATTTGTTGTTTTATGCAAATAAACCTAAAAATTGGCATATTAGTGTATATATAAGATATTCATAGGTTATTATTTCTATTAAAATAAATATAATTGATTTCATTTAATTATTCTCTGATGAAGTTTCTCAATCCCAACACCCAATGCCTACATAGATAATAGCATGCCTTTGGTAAAAACCATTCTATGAACTCAATAGAGGACTTTATTTATGATATGATTTCATGTTTGAAAGTTATTCCATGTTTTTAGGAAAACTTTGTGAATTCCATGAATATATATAATATATTTCAAAAAATAATTCTAGGCTCACTAAGCCTCAGAATATCACGTCGTCTAAGCGCCTACCTCTAAAAATAATCCTTATAATATTATAAAATAATACAAGAAAAAATAAAATTTGTTACATTCTCCCCACCATGGGGATTTATGTCCCATAAAGAAAAATACAATAATACCCAAAGTGATGAGGGCACTGGGCTCGCATCTGGGTATCCATCTCTATGACACTTTCCTAAGTACTCCCATGAAACCATAAAACATGCACTAGAGGAATAGATCACCCATGAAGGATCCTATCATGTTGATCCATGATCTATATTGGGTACTCAACAAAGGTATCCCCATCCTCTATTTCCATCTCTTCCTAGTTTATAAGATGAAATGGGTCATGCATGTATTTCCTCAGATGCATCATGTGGAAGACATCATGTACCCGATCTAACTATGGGGGTAAAGATAATTGGTATGCCTTTACAAAAATTATGCATAGTATCTGGATAGGTCTAATGAATCTCAAAGATAGCTTTCCTCCCTATGAAAATATCTGCAACCCACATCATGGTGAAACCATCAGAAACACATGGTCTCCCTCTTATAACTCTAAAGGCCTCCATCGTTAGACCACATAGGACTTATAATGTATCTCTGTAGTCCTCATCTACTTATGGATGATCTGTACCTTCTCTACAGTGGCTCACAACAACTTCAGTTCCATTAATGATGTCTCTCCTGGGTCAGTCCATTATAGTGGAGAACTCTAGGGTGTCCCGTATAAGGCCTCAAAAGGTGCCATACTGATGGTGGAATGGTATATGTTGCTATATGAAAACTCCACCAATGGTATGTGATCATCTAAACCATGACCAAATACTAACATTAAAGCCTACAATATATCCTCCAGGTCTTAAATGGTTGGTTTAGTCTGGACTTTAATCTGGGGGTGAGACATCGTGCTCAAACACAACTGAGTCCCAAAGGCCTCTTGTAATCCCTTCCATAACTGAGATGTGAATCAAGAATAATGGACAAAAAAATCATCAAGGTAACTCCATGGAGCTAGACTATCACCTGCACATAGAGACATCCCAATCTCTCTATTGAACTATACTCTTGAATAGTTAGGAAGTGGTCCAACTTGGTGAGTCAATCTACGATCACCAAAATAGAATCATGTCCCCTAGACGTATGTGGTAACCCCACCATGAATTCCATTGATATAACATCTCACTTCCACTATGGAATGTTAGTGGGTTGAGATAAACCTATTAGAAATTGATTATAACTCTTCACTTACTGAAACTGACATCAGAGGTTCAGGTGAATCTTCAAAACACTTATATATACCACCAAGGGATATTGATGAAACTCCATGAGAACCTAATCCTTCAACATCAATGGTACCATCATGATTCCTATGAAAGTAAGGACAAACAGTGCACCTTTAGAAAATCCATCAGGAGCATGTCCAGTAGATATCTAAGTATGTAGGGTCTCACAGTCAGTATCCCCAAGAAACACCTCTGTGAATCACTGTAAAAGAAGGGGTAAAGGCATATAATAGAGGTAAATTTCCCCATACCCATCCATAAAGGATAACTGTAATGAGGCCAACTGTTATGTCACATCATTCAGTAACTACAGAAAAGATCTCATGATTAAAGAATCTTCTACCACATTCCCCTTCCCATAAGTATAGACAATATCAAAGTAAAAATACTAGAGGAAATATATCCATATCCTCTATATCAAGTTAAGATCCTTATGATATAATTTATAATTGAGACACTTGTGTTTGGAATAGATGATAAATCGCTCACCCATAAGGTAGTGTCACCACATCTTCATTACGAAGACTACCACTGCAAGCTCAAGATCTTGGGTCACAAAGTTCTTCTCATTCAGCCTAAAATGATATGAAACATATGAAATAAAAACATAAATCTACATTATAAAACAACCAAGCTCAGTCCCTAATGTATCATAGAACACTACATACTCAACACCCTCCTCCAAAAATCTCAAGATTGGAGCGCTCGTCAATCGTTGCCTCAACTCTTGGAAAGCCTATGAAAAACTCTTTATCCACAAGATAGGATATCCTTTTCAAGTTAAATATGTTAAATGATATGATGTCTAAGAGAAATTATATTAAAAACATAGATAATATTCTACCAACCCAAGGAATATTGGTACCTCAGTCACGATCTTGGATGTCTCCCAAGTTAACACTACCTCAACCTTTTTCGAGTCCACTGCTACACCATTTATTGATATAACATGTACTAGGATGTGGATATCCTGAATATATAGCAAGAAAATTGATATATTATCATATATATGGTACACTTAGAGTGAATCTAGGACCAACCTCAAGTGCCTCATGTTCTCCTCCCCAAATAATTAATACACTAGGATATAATCATTGAGGACTACCAAAAAAAGGTCCAAGAAAGATTGAAAAATCTAATTAATTAGTCCCGTGACCACTTTTTTGTTGTTAATCACACCATAGGAAATCACCAAGTACTCATAGTGATTGTAACGAAATCATAAATCCATCATTGGTATATCCACCTTTCATACTCATAGTTGTTGATAGCCTAACCTGAGGTCAATATTTGTGAACCATCATGCCACTATCAACTAATTGAAAAGTTAATAGATCCTTGGTAGTGGATAATTTTTCTTCACATTCATTTGGTTTAGGTAAAGTTAATACATACACATCCTTGAACTCCCATATATCTTCTTGTATAATAACATTAAGGCTTCCCATGGTGAAACACTCAGTCTGACAGATCCCTTCCTCCACAATCCCTTCAACTGCAACCTCATCTCATGAAGCTCAGTGGGAACCTTCTGATTTGATGGAATAGATATCAAGGCCATCATGAGTTTTAGATAATTTTATAAGTATATCTCTCAATGGGGAGGTAATACTGGCATGTACCCAGGAAATATGTCCTCGTACTTTGCCGACACCAAAGGAAACTGAAAGCTCATAGATTCCACTACACCCATGGTCTCCATAGTCAACTAGTGTATAATTAGATGCACCCTCCTATGTATGAGTCCATCATGCTCTACCAGGGTTTCATTTTCACTAATAAAGAAAAACATCATCACATCACTATAGAAACACCACATCCTCCTCCTGAAAAAGCCTATCTGGAAATGAACTATTGATAACTAGTACATGCATAACATAACATCATAAGGCCTCATAGATTCTATAAATAGATTCAAAAAAAACTATAACCTCCAAGAGTAAGGTCACACCATCGACAGAATTATGTGATCACTGAGTCACCTCTAGTAGAAGTCACCAAGCGTATGGTTTGAGTCATAGTCTCAACCAGAATCTCTAAGTGCCAAACAAGATAAGTGGAAAGAAAGGATTGGATCACACCTATGTCTATAAAAACTATAACTATATTATAGAAGAAAAAAATCATACCTCGTAACATCCTAGAGCCTCTTAGTCATAAGCCTCAACCACTTGAAGCTTCCTTTTCCCCTATATCTTAGATCCCTGAGCCCGGCGCGGACCACCTAGGGGTGGTGGTGGTAACTAGTCAAAATGTATACCACCTACATCTACTCTCCCAACTCTTATACCCCACTCACTGCCCTATAGACCTACCTACTTCTACTACTACCTCTGTCTAGGTGGCCCATACATTATCTCTCCACTAGTCGCATGTCATGTCAAGAAATCTCATGAAAGATTCCCCTGATCATAACAAGAGTAGTAGTGCCTCTACCTCTTATTACTATATCCATCATGGGAGCCATGAATATAAGACCATCTATCTTGGGATCATCTCTGAAAATGTTTCACACATATAGGTCCCTATTTATATAATCATCTCCCTGTCTCCAATGTATCTGCTTCTATATTCCCACAATTGGCACCAACTATCTGCATATTCTTGTCCAGATAACTTTTGACCACCAAATCATTCTATAGAACCCCAAGACAGGTAGGAATTAATAGAGGTATCATACTAGCTCAAATTTATCTATGTATACCTCACTTTAAAGGTCCTATATTGAAATAAATAATCATGTACTATATCCATCGAGTACCTAGAGAGGTTGGTGAACCTTGAAGAATACTCATCCATAGATGTACTTCCCTACTAAAGATGTAGAATTTCATGGATAAACACATCCATCAAAGTAGCTATAGAAAACACCTATCATAAAAGGTTCTCCAAATATTACCATTAAAGAGTCGCCTCATCATAGGTCTGGATCACTAAGCCCCACCATTGACCTCCAAAGACATGAAGAAGGCTCGCTGCTTGTACCACCATCCAGTCTGCAGGTGTCTTGATACGATGAAAGAGTCACATCACCACCTCAAGATAATCCTCACTACCTATGGTTATATATTTCCTTATAACCTAAGGGGTCTCTATCGCTGGAACTCATGAATCATTCTAATCCTTTATACCTCGTCTGTGGGTATTTCTAATACCATCTATTACTCGATAGGTGGTTGTAAGACTGGTGCACCAATTAAAGGTAACAGTTCTAGAACAAATCCTTGTATCAAATCTTTATTTCTAAGTTGATCATCATTATGATCCTAATGTTAAATCATAGTTGAAAAATATCATCAAGGAATCCTAAAATAAACAAGACATACAACGGTTAATGAGTATATCTATAGAGATGACTCAAGAAGGACATGGAAACCACAACCCATTTCTGTATGATGCATGTACCAATATTTTCACTGTAACTAGTGCCTATATATTCCATGTCAAAAAATAGGTTTTTAGAGTCTTGGTTAATGGATATATCAACCAACACACCAATACTATAGTCCTTATCCTAATAACTGAACTAAAAACACTTAACACTATTTCTATAAAACTCTAAATTTTTTCACAAACTCTAGTCCTAAGGTAGAACCAAATTCTCTAATACCACTTCATCATGAACTAAACTAATGGGGCCTGAACCATAACTACCCCAAGACTACCTTAAATAGGCTAGGATTTGGTGACCAGTATTGAGTAGGCATATAACACACATGGAATGCATTAGCCTAATTTATGTTTAAACATGAACTCATCTCCTAACCATATAATGCTTAAATATTAATGAACTTAAACCATCAAATGTATACATCTATGATCCCAAAATCAGAGTATGACATTAAGGTACTGTAATCGATAAAGGATCCATATAAAATCCCACCAAGAGAAATTGAAAACACATCTAAATTGTGAAGTAGTAGAGGACTGCTATAAAAGAAACCACTAGAACACACCTCAATCTATTTGGATCACTAAAATCTAACTAGTTATGGAATCTTTAGGAAATAATCAAAAGGATTCTCAACTGTATAAGACAAAAATTGTGTGGGAAAATCCCATACTGGGGTGAGTATAATAGTACTTAGTAGGACACCCCGAAATAATTAATCATATAACATTAAGAAAACTAGTCATCTTTACACAAGTATATTTCAACAACATACATAAAACAGATATCTAGATATACTCATAGTAGACACACAATTTGATGTTAAGTCATAACCATAAATCCACCCTAGTATTCCTGATCAAAGATTCCATATAACACTCATCTGAGATAACACACTTCGCGAGTCAAATAGCACTAATGGAATCCATCCAAGATGTCATGGTATTTAGGTATCTATATTAGAAGTACACGTTGGAGGTATGAAGAGATCGACACACATATGGGGATCACACCCAAGGCCATGGGTTATACCAACAACCTAACATGAATGAACACGCTAAGTAGGGGATCGACAACTACATAGTGTAGGTCACAACAATACCTAGAACCCCACCTAGGGAAAATGATAATGATAGAGTATCTCACTACAGTCCTCATGAAGGGATTCAAAAATTCTATACAAGACTAAAGTTACTTAGAATGGATCACCATTCTATGTATAGGATGTGATTCTATACTAAACACTTAGATAATGGATCAAGGGAATCATCCCTAATAAAAATTTCTCACACTGAAGGGAGAAAGGTCTCCAAGCCATCTTTGAACAAGTACACAAAGTGTACTATAAGTACACATAGATTACCTTCAGCAATGGGTTTTACCCATGTATCATGACCTGTTCCTGTGTTTGTTTCCAACTACATGGTGTGTAGAACGCCAAACACGATGTGTGTACTGCCAAAAATGGTGTGTGGGGCCAAACAATATCCTGGGCATGTAACCCCTGCACACACCGAGATGTCTTATAAGGTTTAAATTAGATGCGGTGGGGCACACATGAAATGTAACACCAACCGACTACCTAGTATTATACACCTTGTACATGTCAAGATTCCTGCCAGGGTGTACATAACATGTGGAATGGCCCACATGGCATGTAACGCCACTCAAGTTCATAAGCATGTACACCTTTTACATGATGATATGGTCATCTAGGGATCACACGACATGTGGTAGGGGCCACACGATGTGTGGTAGGGGCCACATGGTGTGTGATACTTATCTCTATATGAAAACCCTTTCCACCACTCAAGGAATCCCAGACGACGTGTAATTATAGATTACATGCTATGTAACCTGAGGTTTAATAGAATCCACAAGTTCTTCTCTGAATTGACCTCCATGCCACCACCACTAAAAAATTCATTGAAAAACAAGGATCTAGGTTTGGGTGATCCCTATCATCACCAATCACCAGGATTCAGCCTTTGAAACCACTCAAGAAAGACCCATATGTGCCGTCTGTAGCTGTTCTATCAATTTGGGATGAACAAAAGTTTTTGACCCATTTTGATCCGCATCTAATAATCCTATGTCATCACAGCACTAGAATCTCATCCTCAACCATGAGTCTTAAATGTGGTATCAATCTGTGGCACTGAATAATGGCTTCGAAATGATTGAATAATGGGTATTTCATCTAATCATGAGCAACAGAAATTTCTTGTGATAAACATGTGAAGAAAAGGGAAAAAATGAACAAATCAGAAACATGGGGAATGAACATTGGAAAATTTTAATATTAGCCTTGATTCATTTACATTAGAATGAAAAACAAAGAGATATAATATAATCATCAATATAAATCCCCAATCCTAAATAAATCCAAACCGTACCCATAATACACAGGATCCGAGAATCAATTCGTTAATTGATTGATTCATGTTTTCCATAGGAGAAATAAAATGGTGATAAATCCACACAAAAAAATCATACCTCAAGGTGGATCAATCACTAATGAAGAATGAATCAATGTCATTGTCATTGGAGAGAACCTCGAATCCTGTTGCACACCGATCGATGATCCATGACCCGGTCTGGCATCGTCTATTAAGATCTCTTCCAATGCTCTCTCTCAATTTTTAGGTTTATGAGGCTAACCCTGTAAATTGTCCATAATAACATATATATAGGAGATTCTTAGGGTATATTATTAAAATAATTTAAAAAATATAATTGAATTCATTTAATTATTCGGACACAAAGGTGCTCAATCCCAACACTTGACGAAAACATAGATTATTTCATGCCTAGGTAAATTTTCTAGAAAACTACATGCCCGTGAATTTAATATATTTAATATATTTCAAAAATTAATTTTGGGCTCAATGGGACTTGGAATCTCACCCCATTTTAGTTCCTAACTCTAAAAATAATCTATATAATATTCTAAAATAATACATGGAAAAATCATAGTCATTTCACTTAGATATTTCAGCTAATTTATAAAATAGGAAACCCAAAACCATGTTTAAATGTAACCACCATTATCTACCCAATGGTCATATAATGAATATAGATGGTTATTTATAGCATTATATGTACCCAACTCAAGCTCCAATGGTCATGGTTGTAAGTGATGTATAAAACATAGAAATTTAATTAAGGAATTAAAAAAATCCATCTCATAATTACACAAAAAAATATACTTCACATGATAAAATCCCTCATCCATACCTTTCTTGGCAAAAAACTCTTACCCCCTTATAGTATACATGAGAGGTAATAAAATTTAAAAAATACCTTCTCTAGTATCACTCTAGCAAAATGGAAGCATCGCCCTTCCTATGTTCGTATTCCATTTGATCCCAAAAAGTAATCCTTCGTAGTGTACATAAGGAAAATATTTATGAATGAAGCACCATCATTGATATCTCTTCATATATCTTTTATATTCTAAAAATATTCTCTCTCATACTAACTTTTTATTGAATTGGCTTTGAATTATCCTTGGAAATAGATATTATTCTCATGCATGGATATTTTATATATCCTCTTAAAAATATTACTATTTTATCTAGAAGAGATCTTCGACCTTCTAGTATATTTTTTATCTTCCATATTTGTATGTGTATTTTATTCACATAATAAACTCCTTTGCTTATCTTCCCACTTTGGAGTGCATTCAAAATCATCATTTTTAATATATGATTCCATGTGCATGATCCCCTTCTAAACTTCCCTTAATGCCAATTTGTTCATCTTAGGCATGGGGGTAAAATGTTTAGCTCTTGAATCTATTGCAAATCTAGGATCTTCTTGTAGGGGAATTGTTCATGGGGCATGAAATCCTCATGAGGCTCATTCATCGAGGCACAAAACTAGTATGGAAATGTAGAGGAAAAACTTTCTAGGGGTGGAATATTTTATATATATAATTAAATGGGGTTATAGTTGTATTATTTCAGGATATGGGTGTCTCAAGCTCCAGTTCATTTACTGATTTTCAGAAAAATGGTAAAAGCCCCACATGAAGTGACACTTTTTTAGGGAAAGTTAAAAGAGTCAAATAAATTGAATTTTTTCTTTTAAAGGGTTTGGGTGTGAGGTCCACTTCATTTGGCACTCATGCCCCAACAGTTAAAAAAATTTAATTTGAAAATTGATTTATATATATATAATTATAAATAGATATATATAATTATATATGTATACATATATATGTAAATATTTATATAAATATTAAATATATTTATAATTAAAAAAATTTATTTATAAAGTTATATATATTCATAATTAAATATTTATAAATTTTTAAATATATATTAATATAATTATATAAATTAAATTATTTATAATATTTAGAATTTTGTAATTTGAAAATATATTTATATATTTAAATATTTATATATAAAAATTTATTTATATTTATATAATTAAAAATATATTTATTTTTCTTATATATTTACAATTATATAAATAATTATTTATTCATATTTTTTTTATAATTATACATATTTTTATTTATTTATAATAATATTTATTTTTAAAAATATACTTATATTTATCTAATTATAAATATTTTTTTCTTATATAAATAATTATTTATCATAAATATATATATTTTAAAAATTATATTTAGATAATTTTGTATTTATTTAAATAATTATAATTTTATAAATATAAATAAATAAATATAAAATTATAATAGATATATTTAAAAATATACATATTTATTAAATTTATAAATATATATTTATAATTGAAAATATTTATATATTTATAAATATATGTTATTATATAAATATTTATAATTATATAAATATATTAATAAATATATTTTAAAATATATTTATTTAAAGATATAGTAATAAATATATATTTATAATTATATTTATAAATACATATATAAAATTCTTTAAATATATTTTTAATTTTATTAATAATTATTTATTTATATTTTTTTATAATTATACACATCTTTATTTATTTACAAATGCACATCAATAATTCTTTAAATATATTTATAATTATATAAATAATTATTTATAATTATATATATTTATACTCAAACGGTTTTGCTAGGGGTTTGGAACCAAATTGATGACTCGTAAATTTATTAAAAACGTAAAGGCATACAAGGAAAAAGAGGATCAAGTGAGACACGACATAATGTGTCCACATCAACATGAAAGGATCCAAAAGAAGGCCAGAATAGTGAATTCATTACAGATCCCAAATTCCTCGGGTATATTCTTCTGCCTTTTTGAAGTCAACCTCATCACCATGTCATTAACCTTTGGGGAGCCTCACATTATTCATTAAATGATGAATTAGATGATTCTATTGGAGTGGAGCAGATCTTGGACTTCCAAGATAAATTCCTAAAATCCTTTTATGGGTCGACACACAGTCCATATTCATTATTGTTAGAAAAAACTTTTGAACTAATACATAATCATTGAAACAAAATACATTCGTTTCCATCATATAAAATGTCGCATCAAGTTCAAAGAAATACCATTCTACTTCCTCCTCACTGAGTCCAACAATAGGCCTTTCACCTTCCAGTTCCTCTAAAGGTATAATATTGGAGTTTCCAGCACGTGTCATGACACATTCCTAATGAGAGGCCCTATCAAAAGCGTTAGACACATTTTTCATAAAATCGGTAAAGTTAAGTGGATTAGACCACTTGTTTCCCAAAATACTAATATCACTCCTACTAGTGTCATCTTGCATTTTAAACATAGAGTTCCCAACCTGCATAGCCTACAATTATGCATCATGTAACTTGGACTTTCAAGGGATAACCAGTTGGAATCCCTCTTTATCCACCACTATTTTCTTGTGTTTGGATAGAGATACTTGTATTTCTGATGTGTCCATTGTGCCTCCATTCACATCATTCTAACCATGAATAGTATCCTATGGGAAAGACCAAACACCCCTGCTAAAGTTTCCCCTAAAAACATGCTTAAGGCTATGAAACCTTGTGGAAAACCCTTACCTCAGGGACCACTAGCATCCAGCATTGGCACCTGAACCTTTTTCATATTTTTAATCCTCCCAAGAGATTCAGTATTCAATTTTTTCTTACCTCTATGGTCCCAATAATTGATAATCTGCTCTTCCATAATCATTTGATTAGAACAGTCCTTAATTGTAGCTTCCTCACTAGATTGGTCACCCATTCAATCTGTAACTAGTCGAACATTCATATCCATTGCTCTACTTTCATGCTGGAATGTATCATCAACAAAATTTTTGATCTCCTCTAAGTCTTTGATATCGGACCCAATAAGTACAGTAGCCATGTCATTATAATAGGGTAAATTCCCACCAGTGGATGTATCCAATTTTCTATCATCTTCAGAAGGGATAATCTCCTTATCAGAGTTTCAAAATAGTTCCCCAGCAATATCATCCCACATACTACCTTTTTCCTACTCATCTAGACCCAAATCAGAAGGTCCCATATCATCATTAATGAACACATATTTTCCCTTCACATAAACATTCATGTTAGGACAATAGTTCCTCCCTCTATTTCCATAAAAAAATACAAGGGTCTATAGCATCAACCTTCTCATTTACCATACTTCAAGACCTTACTTCCTTCTTCCTCCTACAGTCCAACACCACATGACATTTCAATTTATAGAAAACACAATAAGCCTCCTACCTACATCTATTCTTGTTATGCCCAATTTGATTGCAACTACTACAGAATAGAGGTAGTTTCTAATATTTATTTATATTTATTTATAATTATATAAATATATTTTCTTTCTAACTATATTTATTTATGAATAGATTCATTAATATTTATATTTATATTTATATATTCATATAATTATTTTTTATTTATAATTTTTAATATCAATATATTTATATTCATAATTATTTAAATACATTTTATATTTTTTTACTTTTTCATTAATAAAATTTTAAGATAGGCTTTGTCCAGATCATGGATCTTCTGGCTATGTTGGCAATGCTCGAAGGTTTTCTAAAATAGTTCCATGATATCAAGAATTCACATGAGTTCGTAAATATTATGTTTATTCATTACATAACTTTTCCAAAGTATCCATGTAACGTGGTAATTAAATTTTCATAACATCATCAATATAAGCGGTTAAACCTTGGTACAATGGAACAATTGTTATAGAACATTTTAAAAATGGATTATATGAATTATATGATTATATAATTCTTGTTATAGTATAATTATTAACTAAATTATATGATGAATTTCATGTTTAGGATAATTAGATAGAGGAAATGTATTAAATTTTGAGAAGCTATTGAAATGTGTTATAAATAGAAAACTTACCTAATCAATTTGATGTGGATCCCATAGAGTACACCTTAAACCATCATATATTAGTCTTTCTATGAGACTATAACTATATTTTAGGGCTTACACTCATTGATTTGATGTGGATCCTATAGAGTACTATCTGGTATGGGCTTACAGATGGAATCTTCCCATTGGTGGAGTCTGGACGTTTGTCAGGGCATACACTCATTGGGATTCACATAGGTTAAGGTGGATGGGTTTCATGGTCTCTATTAACCTATAAGCCCACATGAGTCATGTTATGTGTGAGAAACAAGAGAAAGTAGTAAACCTAACAATAATGTCGCAAAATTTACGCCAACGATAGATGATGTGGGGTTTATGTAAGGATGTTGCATGAGGGGGATCTCATTTCATGTGAGGAGGATCTCATTCCTTGTGAATTATACATGGATCTTCCTATGAAGGGTGTGTGGGGATTACGTAAGGAAGCTTCTCAGTATGGAAGGTCTGTGTCATGATTACTCATGGAAGTTTCTTGGTGTGGAAGGTCTTTGTCCCATGGTGGGAGGAGGTGGAATCCCATGATGAGCATACATGGGGAATACCATGTCCATTTCATGGGGTAAGACTACAGTTTAATGTAATGTTCTAAGGACGTTGGTTCTAGGATGTTCTACGTCATGCAAGGTATACATGGGGGACTCACTCCTTACCACTTAGGCTTACATAATCATCACACATTCACCCCTGGGTGAGGCATGGTTCTGGAAATTCTAGGTTATAACAGTGTGGAGGAGTGGTCGATCATGAGGTCCATGTTTATGTGACTATGTTGAGAAGAAAAAATCATTAGCATACCAATGTTGAGAAGTAATAGGTATGGTAAATCATGCACTAGTGGAATTGGGGGCCCCTCACAAGGGGCCATTAAATTGATGCACGCAAGATTAGAGGGTTACGTGCAAGAGGTGTGTGCAAAGCATGGGGGTTGGGAAAAAAGGGGTCTCATACATGGTGAATTGACATAGAGGCAATCCACGTTGATTTAAATAAGAGGGGCACATAAGATAGGGTGCTTGTGCGTAAGGCCAGGGATTATGTACTTCTTTGGAGTGTTGCATACAAGGTTGAGGTTGCACGTATAAGGATCCCTTGTGCGCACCTGACTTAGATTGAAAGAGGTTGGGTGAGGATTAAAAAACTATGAGGCCACTAAAGGGAATAACTACAAGGAAATTATCTTGAAATATCTCTACCGTGAGAGTTCCATGCTTTATCTATACCCAAAACAAGGAAGTGTTATCAGAGAAATCACATTAAAATTTATAATTACTTATTTTATTGTTTATCATTTCACATTTAATAGTTAAAATTCATTTCATGTTTAAATTCATTGTTGATCTATCATCAAAATCTCTTATTCCTCTTTGTTGTTTCTTGCAAAATATTACCCAGATCTGTTAATGATTAATGATATTTACAAATTAATATCCCATTCTGAAGTGACTAAGATCTTAGATGGATAATACCAAACTACATGGTGTGTACTCTTTCATTACACGTTGAGAATCCTTGTTCATTACACAAGGATACTCACATGGATTCAGAGTCGTCATGTAATTAATACACGTCGTGTGCAATAAATACACCACATGTAGACCAGTCAAGGTGTCAAAAAACATTTCTGGAGTACAATTTGTTTAGTTTGAATACACACTATGTAGTCCATGTGCTCTCAAGATAGAAAACATAGGGTCAAACCACACCATGTAATTAATACATCACAAGTTTTTAAAACACGACATGTAAAGACTCGCATACATTTTACTAGAAGTAAATGGTATGTATCCTTTATATATGATGTTTACTTCATAAATATTTATGAGAAGTACACATTGAGTACCTAGTTTTATACTATAGATATCCAATGAGGATAAGTATATCCTATGTAGTAGGTTTGCACATGTCGTGTACTATACTTTTTTATGAGGAAATATTAAATTTAATTTATTACTATATTAAACCTCTCCCACCAAAGTTATTTCATGGTCATTAATATGATAGTACATTCCATTTGTTAGGTTTTATACTATATTAAATGCTTAATTAATTCCCCATAGTATTTTATTCAATTAATCATGTATATTTATTGTACACTAAATACTCAAAGAATTAAATTATATAGGCCATATAACGTTTGTGTGATCTATTTGGAATTAAAAATAGTCATTCATGCTGTTAAATTATGATAACTTTCATGCACACAACATATCATATGTATACATTGTTTTCAATTTATAATATACTGAGTATTTAGGATTTGAAATCACTAGGTTGCGTCCATATACAAAGTTGTGTACAATTTTATTGAGTTTTAAAGAAAATAATTTTTATTTATTTATTTTGAGGTCAAAGTGGATGATAATTTAATGATGATTAGATGAAATAACATAAAATGTATTAATTTATTAATAAGATAATTAATCAGATTAATTTGTGTGTGTTTTATCTTATTGAAGAATGAATTGAAATGCATACTAGATAATTATTTTAAATGTGTAATAACTACATGTTTATGACTTATCATGAGATTGACCAAGACTGATGTATGTGATAGAATTATTCAATTTATAATTATAGCATAGTTTTTAAATTTTTATTTATTTAATTAAATACGATGGATTTTGAGTCATCCCTCTCTCCTTTTTTATGTAAGACCTGCGTGTCCAACGATATTTATGTAATTCCACTTAAAAAATCATTTGGTTCCCATCACTTGAGTGTGAGTTATAGATACATGTAATTAAAGTAGTTTCCTAAGTTGGTTTTAGGAAGTTCATAGAGAAACCAAGATGTTGCTAACCCAAGAGATACACAGTTGGAAAGGTGGAATGCTTCAAATAATTCCAAGACTTACACAATAGGTTTTCCCCTAATTCATAGGTTGATTTATTGTCCCCTCAATAATTAAACCATTAGATAAGATCATGATTGGGGCATTAATTTATTTTTTAATTTCTATATTATAAATTATTTATTTTACATATACAAGATCATGATAACATAAATAAAAGTGCTAATATGGAAAGTTGGAATTTAAATACATGGATTATGCATAAATGTTTTTATCAAAACATTGTTATATCACTTAAATAAAATATACTTAATATTAATAAAAAATCTAAAATATATTAGAAGAAATTTTTTACATATAATAAAAAAAATCTTCAATTATATTTTAAGTCATTAAGCTTTCCATTGTTTTAATTAAGTGAACCCATAGTTTAAGTGTCAGTTCGGCCCCCATTATGGCACATTTTATTATCAGGAAGTCTTAACTAAGATGGTGGGTCAACATAACTGAATCTATATTGGGATTAGTAGATTCTTTATATCTAATAAAAATTTGACAGAAAGTGTTGATGAAATCCCAGTTAGGGTTTCTGGATTAGAGAGTAAACTCAATGTATCAAGGAGTTAGAAGCCTACAGTTCGAAAGACCTCCTACCTAAATAATTTATAGTAATTTGCATGGCCTCTATCTGGATAATAAAAAATAAAATATGGATCCTTTCCAATATAATGTGAATGCAACTAGAAATTCCATGTTCAATGGGGAGGTATATTGAGACTTGATAAAATATTATGAGATTTAAGAAAATAAAATAATTCTTATTTCTCACATAATTTGTAATCAAGAAAAGTAATAACAAAATACTCTTTTATAATTATGAAATAATGGAAATATCATCATCCACTTTATCCCTCTGATATATATTGGATAAAATCCGTCTCCTCATTGGAAGTAACTTCTAAGAATGGGTTATATGCCATTAGGGAGTGTTGCATCCTGAATGGAAGTCTTGCATGCTAGAATCCTCGCTACTTGATCCGCCTACATAGGAATTGATTGATGAAGAGTTCCTTGTTTATGAATTTTTTTTTGAATTACATGGTCATTATTAAATGTTTGAAGTTATAATTGATGTCTAGTGAACCAATGAATCCACACAAAAAACATGGATTCTTATGTCATTCTCAAGAATCTCCATAATCTTTCCCAAAAGTGAGAAAGATATAAATGATTTGAGATCTCCAAGGCTATTTTTTAGAGAACTTTTAGAGAGGGTAAACCAAATGGGACCCAAATAGTCTATATAATTTTCCAAATCGAGAACCTGGATGATTTAGGGTTTAACCCCCTGATGAAATACACATCAATCTCATTGTTACATCACTTCCTCATAGATTTTGTTTCTTTGTTGTTAATGTTAAATTGACAAAAATTGATAAGTCTCTCCCACATCTACTAAATCGTCATCACTAATTAGATAAGGAGATGAAATGTAAAAATCCTTCCATCGTTGTTTTGAAAATTTAGAAAGTCCAAGAGAATAGATCTAATCCCAAATATTATTTTAAATTCCCTTTTATGAAGAGAAAGATAAAGGTGTAAGTAAGGGAATATAATGTTTTCTGTTTCACATGTGAAAAGAAAGGCCATTGGAAGAAAAATTGTACCCATTTATATAAGAAAGGAGAATCTTTAGTTGCATTTTTTATTGAGTGCAATTTATCTATTTCTAAAAATTATGTATTATTTATATATTTTTTGTTCTCGCATATGTATTAAAATATAGGAACCATGTAGATTCAAAAATATTAACCAAGGGGAGGTATATATATGACAAACCAAAAGAGTTAAACTTAATATTGTAGCAATCAGTTTTTTTCATCACATGTTGAAAATGTGAATCATATTGGTTTTGAAAGGTTTTTATTATGTAAAATCTATTAGGGAAAACATTATATCTATATATATAATTTATATTTTCGTCATTATTTTTCAATTTTGGGAATAAATGTTTCTTATTTTATAAATATAACACTTTTTATGGTAAGTCACATTCAAATATTGGTCTTTATGTGTTAGATTACATGAACTAAGTAATGGAAATTGATAATGAATCCTCTTTACATAACTCATGCCACACCTAAATATGGAATCACCAGCTTAGTCATGTAATTGAAAAACATTTGATTAAATTACACAAATATGGACATTTATATTCTTTAGAACATAAAACAGTTCGTGTATGTCACACATGTTTACAAAGAAAAATGACTAAGGCCCTATTTTTTGGAAAATATGAAAAAGGTTAAAGGGATACTTTAATTAGTTCATACTAATGTGTGTGGACCATGGCATACTGAAGAAAGGGGTGGGTACTCATACTTCACAACTTTTACTGATTATTAAATTAGATATGGATATGTTTACTTAATAAATTATAAGTCGGATTACATTGAAAAATTCAATGAATATAAGAATTACGTTGAGAACCATCTTGGTAAGAAGATTAAGATACAATGCTTTGACCGTGATGGAGAATATCTTAATCAAGACTTCATTGATTATTTATTAGATTTTGCGATCCTATCCAAACTTATTCCTCTTTATACACCTCATTGGAATGGGGAAAACAAATGGAGGAAACACACCTTTTGGAAATTATAGGATCAATAATGAGTCATGTGAGTCTTTGATTATCCTTTTGTGGATAAATATTACAAACAACATCATATATACTAAACCAAGTTCCAACTAAAGAGGAAGATGGTATTCCATTCAAATTATGGAATGAAAAGAACCATGTGTTTTCATATATATAAGAGTGAGGATGTGTGGGTTTTGTTAAGTCATATTTAGGTAACCAATTTTTATCCCCATGAACAAAGAGTATATTTATTGGATATAGTAATAAAATAATAGGATACTACCTATAAAATCGTTCTAAAAATAGGTTGTGTTTGACAGGGGTCCCATATTCCTTGAGAAGGATAATATCTCTAAAATATATATTGGGGTTGAGATATCCATCGATGAAGTCTAGACTCATGATACAAAAGAGTTGGCACATGAAAAAATTCCAAAAAACTCCATGGAAGATGTTCTTCTAGATACATAACCACTGTATAAGAGTATAAAATAGGATAGAGAAGTGGACCAATGTATTTTTATAGTCACCAGGGATGGAGACTAATTATTATTTGATAATAATGATCTGATAACCTATAATTAATAACTAAATGTCATAGATTATTGCAAGTGTTAGGAAGCCATGAATTCTGAAATAGATTCCATGTACCAAACCAATGTCTAGATTTTGGTAGATCCTCTAGTGGATGTAAATCCTATTGGTTATAAATGGGTGTTAAAGAAGAAACTTGACATGGATGAGAATGTTATTTTCTATAAGGAATGGTTGGTTGTAAAAGGGTTTAAACAACATCAATTCATTTACTATGATGGAAAATTATCACCAGTTGTAATAATGAAATCCACCATAATTATACATGCCATTATGAAATTCCCTGACTATGATATTTAGAAAATGTATTTCAGAAAAGCCTTCATTAATGGGAACCTTAATGAGATTTCTATATGAGACAACCTAAAAAGTTTGTGACTCTAAAGGATACAAATAGGTTGTATAAATTGAAAAAAATAAATTCATTGATTAAAGAAAGCATTCGAGTCATGGAAAATTTATTTTGATGCGGCTATAATGGAATTTTGTTTCATAAATAATGAATGTGAGCCTTTTGACTCTATGTGATTTAGTGGGAGTATATCCATTTTCTTAATAGTATATTTAAATGGAATATTACTTATTGGAAATGAGATACAAGTCTTACTGTTCGTTAAATCCTTATTGAATAAATTCTTTTCCTTGAAGGACTCAGGTGAGGTAGCATATATGCTATGGAACAAGATCAATAATGATAGATCCAAGAGGCTTTATATCCTCTGTAATGGTAAATATATTGAAAATATACTGAAGTTATTCATTATAAAATATATATGAGTGGATTGTTTCATGTGCCACATGACATTCATCTTTCCAGTAAAATGTTTCCTCAATCACATGTGGAAATAAAATGGATAGAAAGGATTCCTTATACATTAGTGATTTGTCCAGTTATGTATTCTATTATATGTACTAGTTTAGAGTGTGGTAGATAGATATCAAGTTATCTAATGTGACCGTCATTGGATGTAATTCAAAACTATAAATAAATATCTAAGTTGTACTAAGGATATATTCATGGTCTATGTAGGAGTTGAGGAGATATTAATAAGATGATATATACATACTAGTTTCCAAATAGATCAATACAATATGAAATCAAAAACACTATAAATCTTCATTTTGAATGTTGGTTCTATGAGCTAAAAGAGATCAATGCCGGTTGTGGTCACAAATTCTATAGTAGAGTTTGTCTAAATCATGACTTTTGAGGTATCTAAAGAATAAGTATGGATACAAAACTTCATCCAAGATATTAAGGTATTTCCTAGCAGTAAAGATCATATCACACTCTATTTTGATAATACTTTAGTATTAGAACTCATAAAAGATCCATGGACACATCAACAGATGAAGAAAATAAATCAGAAGTATTATCTATTGAGGGTTTTTTCTAAGAGAGGTGAATTTATAGATATTTTTATTTCCATGGAAGATAATGTGGTGGAACACTTGATTAAATCCTTGAATTAGTAGAAACATGATTATCATGTGAGGTCAAGCAGATTAAAATTCATAGGAAGTTTTCTTTAGTCCAAGTCAGAATTTCTAGATTTCGGGTTCTAGAACCAATTGATTATACTTTTATAACATATATATTTTAATATTTTAATATTAATAAATCATTATATTTAGTTATTGTTCATTATTTTTCATGACCTTAATGTAATAATGTTCTAGATTATCTGTTTCAAGGATAATGTCATAGTAGTTATCTACTATGATGAGATCCTTAAAATTCCATGATGATATTATTAAATATGGTTTTATGGTTATATAATTTTATATAACGAAACACATATAAAATTAATATTAGGTGTGAGTATCATAATAATATAAGACTTATTCTTATGAAGTTTAAACTTTGTATTCTCCAGGACGATAGACTGTGAGAACAGATACACCAAAAGGAATTCCAAATGTTTTGGTGTCATTAGATATTCCTATCTTTGAGAATGTGTAATAGTCCTTATACTTTAATATTATTATTAATTCATATTATGACTCATGCACTTATATGTATTTTTTAAACCATGATGATACAGTTCATGAAAACGTTCGATATGTTGGGTACGTCATGTGTGATGTGTTTTTATGAATAAGTTAAGGAAGTATTTTTTTATTTCTATATTTATAGAAGTTGATATCTCTAACCTTTGATTGGAATAATTTTTTTTAATAAATTCCATGTACATGGGGTAACATCATGTTTATTTCAAATAGTCAAAGAAAAACATATCGAGTATATAGGTTGACGACACATATGTGAAACCTGCTTGACAAGATATTATGACAAATAGATTATAAAATATAGCGATAATTCATATTTGTTTGTAAAAACTGTGATGCTAATTTCTTTCTCATGGGTTCCATAACCCATTGGTATACTATAATCTTGTAATTTAGTAAATCCCTCATAATTCCAATGAAAAATAATCCTATACGGTCAAACAATAAGTGTTTTAATTGAACTTGATTAATTTATATTTGAATTTAATTATTGGAATAAATATTATTCTCAATACCAATAAATAATTTTATTCAGTATTTATTGATTTATAATGTTTTCAAGTTAATAAATAATTATTAATACATTTATATATAATTTATTTGATTATGTGAATATTTAATAAATATTTAATTTCTAGATTTTGATTTTTTTTTGATTTACTGTTGAATGAAATATTTATTCAAGTATTCAATAAATACGAAGGAGTTGAAGTGACAAAGATATTATCTGGTGACAAATATTTATTTAAAAGCTGCTAAATAATATTTATCATTTCATGAGTTAGAGCATGAAATAAAATAATAATAATAATAATAATAATAATAATTTATGGAATGTGGTTTAATAATAATTATTATATTAATTAAGGGTTGTTACACATTTAAATAATATTTTAACCTAAACCCTAGCTCGATACTTATGTATTTTGTGTAGGATTAGTCAAGATTTGAGAATCATTGCACACAACAGAATTATCTCTCCATTCCTCTTCATATTTTCCTCTTATGAATGAGAGGCACTTGAGGGATACATACAATATTGAAGGAACTAAAAATGATCAACACAAACAATGGAAGAAAATTGATTCACTTCTCTTTCTCTTGGAAATCAATTAGTTCCACTCAGAGATCAAAGGAGCACATGTGGATCACTATTAGAGGGATTATACACTTAGATCCCACCAACTCAATATAGGTAATCTGAGAAGGGTCTTTTGGAATATCCACATCATCATCAGAGAAATTTTATAATATGAGAAAACCATTTATCTCTATATTAAATAAATTTATTATAAATTTAATGTTCAAAGATCCTATCTAGGTTTCAGGCCCTCTCAAGTATAATATTTGTTGGAAAACTTTATCTGGTCAAGGCATTCACATTTTGTACAATATTAAAAATTATTAAATAGATCAAAAATAATTTATTAGTTTTATAACTACCATGGTGATTTCGATGTGCCCAGAACTTGTAATATCATCGTTAAAATATTTCCTAAATTGCATCTATCCTTGATCACCGTTGATGTTTTCCAAATAAATAAATTAGATATATTTCAAATAGATAAGAGTAGTGATCATCCATTTTAAATTCTATGTAAATAGTTTGAATGAATCTTTAAATAAAATTTTCTAATCCATGAAGTATGGCTCTAACATCCTCACATTTTATTATATTCTTGAGAATATAACATCTTTAAAATCAAAATATTTTAGTCTAGAATTATCAAATTTTCACAAACTACTTTTCTCTTAGCATCTCTCGTGAACTCCAAGACTCTTCCAATTTTTCGCTATCTAATGAATTTTATATATTTCTCAACTTACTATTAAATATAATAGGGAGAGTGTTCACCTTCGTTTAATATTGCTACTAAATTATTCTTACATTATAGTAAAATGATTATTACATATTATAGTGAACCTAAAATGATTTTTACGTATCAGTCAAATTTAGTATTATGTATTCTAGTGGACTCTCGGATGATAATTATATAGTTTTCCCTTTTCCAAAAATCACCACTATCTACTTGGAAATGAATTTTACATATTATATAGTTCTCCATAATGACCATGACACAACATCATTTGGTGGTTTGGTTTGAATCTTGTTCAATGTGATATTTCCACTTAACCATAAAGTGGATTTTTGAAAATAAAAAAATGGATTCATATGTTTCTATTGATTTTAGTCAACATCACTCAATAAATAAGAAAAATCACCAATGCATTGAATTATTAAATTATATCCAATCTCATGTGAGAATAATCTTGACCCAACACTATAAGATAAGTGAAATTAAATGTTTGTCCAACTAAATTAAATGATTTTCCATCAAATAATTACAAATTATTTATTCATCTCATCACTAATATCACAAAATTAATAAATATTCATAAAAATGTATTAAAAAATAGTTTTAACTCCTTATTTTAAAAATATTCTGTATAGGATTACCCCCCTTTAACAAGGTAAAATGAGTTTTTGTTCATCTTACCCTTTGACGACACAATCCAAATCTATTTGATTTTTTTATATAAATCAAGAACTAATATGTTAATTTTAAATATGAAGTATCAACCTAAAATATCTACTACTTTCCTTTATATATATATCCTTTTTGATAATGTATGCAATATGAACATTGGGGAAAATTTAATAAATCTTTACATCACCATTAGCGACTGTTTCATTATTTATATGGCATATGATATCAATTAGTTTTGATCTGGAATGTTGAATTAGATTTTTTTTGAAAGATCAATGGAAGTTTGATTATCATAATAACTCATAAATGGATTCTCAACATCAAATCTCAAATCATCAAGCTATACATGCATCCATATCATCCATATCATCTTTGTATCACTATAATAGAAAATTGGAAATATTTTTGTCTTGTAGGTCGTGGTGAAATATAAATTTGACATATGTTAAGAATTTTTTTTTATATTTTAGTATATGAGATTCATTTGGATCACTATAAATTATTTAATAAAGAGTTTCATCAATAACTATATCAGTTATTAATGAAATTAAATAGATAATGTTTCTAATAAATTTACTAAATTCATTTTTATTAACACTTTTTCATGTCTCATTGTTTTTTATTTTTGTTCCAACATATATGGGTGTTAAGATTTAATTGTAATCTTCCAAGACAAATTTAATTAAAAATTAACTTTCATATTTATGTAGGGTTAGAAAAATATAACCATACCTTTAAACCACAATAAATTCTAGTAAATAAGGCATCTAACCCAACATTGATATCTCAAAATTTGTTTTAATATCTTTTGCTAATTCTTCATTTATATTTTATTTCTCACATATAAAAAATTTTATCTATATTTATAATTACTATAAGAGTAAATGTTGTATAATCGTTCATATAATGGCTTCTAACAACCTTTAAATTTGATAATTCCATGTTTTTATAACATCTATCCATATTTGCATAGAAGGATAGAGGGGATTGATTTAATAATTTCAAAGAATTATTATGAATGTATACCATGATACCAAATTTTTTAAGTATATATCCTTATGGTTGTTCAATTAATACTTATTCCTCAGTATATCCATTTAAGAAAGTATATTTCTCACATATCTGATAGATATTGAAATGTTTATTAGTTTTCACTAAAAATAAAATTATGATTTTTTAGGTTGTATTATTAGTGAAAAATATTATTTAAAATCAATGCCCTCCATTTGTGAGTAGCCTCTACAAGCTAGAATTACCTTATATTGTGTCACTTTTCCTTTCTTATTATGTTTTATTATAATGACCTAGTTGGCATCAATAACCTTTTTATTATGAGGTCATGGAAAAAGCTCCCAAGAAGAGTTATTCCAAATCTGATCATGGTCATCATTCATGATATTTGTCAGTCATTCATGTTCAAATACCTCAATCTTTTTAAGGTTAATCTTGAGAATTGATTATAATGCAGTTTTTTATTCTCACTCTAATTTTGTGTTTTGGACTAGTACATCTTGACTGCCAAGAAAATTTCAAGAGTCAATATACTTATATAACCTCTGATGTCTCCATCCCTAATTTTTATAATTCTCATATTAATTAATGGTTTGTTTTGAATGTACATAAAATATATTTTTCTTATATAAATCTTCTTTATGTAAAAAAAACTCCTTCTCAATATATTTGTATGAATTTTGATATATCCTAATGGCTTCAGATTTATGAATCATGAATCAAATTTTCTTTATTTGAGTGTGATTATCAATGAAATTGATTGAATAGAGATAAAATATAGTTGACATGTGTCTCCTAAGGCTACACACATATGAAAGTATTAGCTCTGCTGGAATAGTGGAGAGAATATCTACTCTCTTGTGTGTTCTTATATATATATTCCCTTTTTAAATGTTTAAAAAATAAATATCTCCTTCTATTTTTAATTGTGAAAGGTCTCTCTCTAAATAATTATATTAGATTTTACTCACTTGTCATTGTAAATTTTGGATATGTGTCCTATACAATAGTTCATTCATATATATATCACTAATGTAATGTGAATTTCATGGGTTGCCCATTTGAAATAAATTCCTAATTTATCTTTCACCACTAGAAATTAACCTTCCATAATTAGAGTTCTTGATGATGCGTGAATTATTATAAATGAAAAAATCATTAACATTGTCACATAATCGGCTCAAACTAGGTAGATTGTTTTCATCACATATATAAAAAGAATATCCTTATACTTGATTTTCTTTGACATAATTTCAATAGTCCCAACATATTTGGTTTTTAAGGAATTTTATTACCAAATGACACTTATCCTATATCATAGTCTTCAATATTATATAATATGTAAGTGTATCCATTCATGTTTGAGGAATATAGAGACCCTGTCATTTTACACAAATCATTACATGATTTTAAGCTTAATTAAACATCAAATTATAGTCCAAGGATCATAAATTCAGTTGTCCTGGAAGAGTAGACACATAAAACTAAAAACATGGTCCTAAATAAAATGTTTCAGTGTTTATCATCCATTATAATCTCGTAAAATCCATTGTTACCTTACATATGGATATGATAACCTGGGGATAACATGAATAAAGGGATGTTCTAAAAATCCCAGTAAGAGAATACACATTAAAATAAATCCTAGAAAATTGGTTTTGAGGCATAACATAATGATATAAATAGGCAGGGAAAATGATTAAACATAATGAATTATAATAACGGATCATATATTCATGGATTAATATTGATGTAGAAGCAATATAAAACATGACTTTAGCAGAAGTCAAGTCTTGTTGCACATAGAGGATCACGAGTCAAGGCTACCACCAAGACCGTTGCACATGATGTCTGAGGATACTAAAAATTAACTAATGAATTAGAGTTCCATCTAAGAGAACCCATCATAACATGTTCATGAATATTACTTCTATTTAAATTATCATACATAAATAATCAAGCATAAACATAAGGGTTACCCATGGAAAAAATTAGGTATCATAATCATGTCAAAATAATAATAAATAGTCAAATCATACAAGTAACCATGCATGAAAGGAATTAAATCATAAAAAGACATTAATAGAGGAATATAGTCATATATCATGATAATTGATGTCAAACTCAAGTTAAAAGAGTGTTTAAGAAACTTTATAAATAAAACATTTTAGTACGGTTTAAGGAAAATATTCAAGATTATTTAAAATTGAAAAGGAATAACTGTTTCTATAAAACCATAATTGAAACAAGTATGTTTTTTATGATAAAATGAGTATTTTTATAATAATAATGGTGTCTTAAAACAAATTACAGATCACACTTGAAAATGGGTAAGAATTCAGAAAGTTCCTATTAAATCGGGCTTGCATATCGGGAAGAATTTAGTAGGGGACCTTTTCAAAACATGTATATCCCAAAAAATAAGGATAAATGGATATTTATATATGATTTTATAACATATAAACAATATTTATAAGATTTACATAAAAATAAAAGAATTTCATTTGGGTAGAAAGAGAGGAAGAGTAACCTGAAGGAATAATGGAGCTTTAGGTAGAATCCCTTACCATATGTCCGAAACAATTCTACACTTGATCATAATGTCTTTAATAATAAAATTAATTAATTAATAACCATTTACACTTTTATTTTATTTGTTATTACTTTATTAAGTTCATTTATGGCCTTTTTTTATGGGTTAACATATTCAATTTCATTGTTTGGGAGCGTTGATTTTCTTGGTTTTCATGATCAGTTTACTTGTATATGTGTATGGAAAATCACGTAGAATGAGGAAAATTATCTATAACTGAAATAATATGTTATTAATTAACCTATAAAATTTAAAAATAGAATTTTTCCTTATTTGACGATGATTCATTATATAAATCATTAATGCTAATCGTTTATAATAATTTAGCATTTTTTATCACAATGAACTCATATTCTTTTATTAATTATTATCATGTATAAAAAATGATTCTAAAACATTAAATCATATATAATAAATATATTATAATCGGTTTCAACCATTAAAATTGATTCATGACCATCCTTACAGGTTTAATTGAAATATAGAAGCACAACATCCATGAAGGTGATTAATCGACACTTCACAGACAATGTTTTCATTCTTAAAGTAAAAGAGAGAGGATGTGATCTTTGATAAAGAATTATTCCATCAACAAGGTACAATTATATTATATATAGGATATTTTATTTTTTGTTCCGATTGGAAAAGGGGAATTTAGGAGAATATAGGAAAATAAAATAAATTGAAAAGGAAATTAAAAGAAAAGGAAGAGGGTTTTCCCTTTTGATTCCTTCTTCTTGAGAGCCTCCTTAGGGAATTGGTTTTGGTATTTTGTTAAGAAAAAAAAGTTCTTGAACATGGGGGATAGATTTAAGAAGAGTATTAGGTAGAATATAGACAAGGATCAAGGCTTTAAAGGTGTGAGGGAATTAGATTGTGATGGTGGTATTTATAGTGGAGGAGGGAGGTGTTTTCTAATTATTTAATTCATTAGTTTATTATTTTAGCTCAAGAATATTAACAGTTAAAACATAATCATAAAATATGATAAAATAATGAAGGATGGTTCTATATTTTTTTATAACAATAGTATTACATCACATATGACTCCATAAATCATGAATTCTACATTCATCGCAAATTATTATTTTTTACTATTCACCAAAAATTCAAGTATTTCAGAAAAATCCCAAAAAATCACCCTAACAATTTTTCAATGTGTAAAACTATATAATGAACTCCATTTTATGAAAATAATTTTCTAAATATGAGGAATTCAATATTTAATTAAAATCATCATTTACTTGTAAAATACAAATTTTGAAATCATAACTAATTTTTTATCACTTTGAAAAATTAACTAAGGTCTCATAAAATTATATTATAATCATAATAAATAAAAACATTATTTTGTGAATATATTTTATGAAAATAAATTTTCTTTTAAATTATTAAATGATTCATAAAATTGTAATGAGATATTTATGACCTACAAAAATACCAACACCTAATTAATAATTTTTTAAAATATTTATTTTCTTATACAATGGTATAAATATATAATATTTTCACTAATATGATTGATAAATTTTATTTATACTTTAATTGGTTAGGTTACTATTCAATTGGTCAGTTTACTATTCATACGGGTCACACTACTATTCCTAAGGTCAAGTGACTATTTCAATGGTATAGGTTCCTTAACTTATAGAAGAGATTCTTATTTAATTCATTCATCATTTATAAAGGTTGTATTATGTTTTATATATTTTTATACCATATGAAATAGTTATAATAAGGGAATTTCTATTGATAAAACTTTGGGTCTTTATATTCTTTCAACCTTATGAAATTTTGTCTGAGAAAGTTCATTTTACTTTCTAAGTTGAAAATAGGTATGGTTACTTCTCTTTCTTCACTTGATCTGGTTCTCATGTTGCCTCTTCATACTTATAGTTCTTCCAAAGTAATTTGACCAGGTGAGTAGTCTTTCTGTGTAGAATATTCTCTCTATGATCCAATATCTTCACTAGATTCTCCTCATAAGAAACATCATTCTCCAACTGTAAAACCTCTGAAGTCAGTACATGTGAAGGATTTGTTATGTACTTCCTTAAGAGGGATACATGGAATATATCATGTACTTGAGACATGGTTGGTGGAAGTTCTAGGAGATAGGCCAAAGCTCCGACACAATAAAGGATCTCAAAGGGGGTGATGTACCTAGGACTTAACTTCCCTTTCTTTCCAAATCTCATGATCCACTTCCATGGAGATATGCGGAGGAATACCATGTCTCCAACCTTGAACTCCATGCATCATCAATGATTTTTTTCATATCTCTTTTATCAACATTGGGTTTCCTTGATGTGATGCTAAATGGGTTTCACCTTCTCCACTATTTCTTCAACCATTTCAGGTTCTAGTAGCATATGTTCACTAACTTCATCCCAACATGCTGGTGTTCTCTACATTTTCCTATGAAGGGATTCATATGGATCCATTTGGATGATTGAGTGGAAACTATTATTGAAGGATAATTAGAACAGTGGATTATGTTGGTCCCATCCTCCATTGAAGTCCATAGAACATGCTCTCAATATTTCTTCAAGTGTATTAATATTCTACAGTGATTAGACATCAGTTTTAGGATGATAGTTCATACTGAAGTTCTGCTTAGTGATTAGATCATGTTAGAGAATTTTCCAGTATAAGGCCCTGAACATAAACATTACATAATATTGAATTTAGTTAATAATTCACATTGAGGATATTTTCAGTTTTAGAGATTTAGATAATTAGGTCATAACATATACATAACAACTCAAATATTAAATATAGACACTTCTACTCAATATCGATTTTTTTCATAAAATAAAAACTCTTGAAAAAAAGAGTCATATCTAGTTCCATGTTTTAGACAGCATGAATTTTCCTTGATCCCATCCTTGACCCTATTCATATTTAAGTCCAATGAAAAAAATATAAAAAACATGGGGTGAGCATAAAAAGCTTAGTAAGGATTATAAAATAAAGAAAGAAAACATTAGTCCTTCAATATATACCAAGCATAAGATCTTTAACATACCTCATGAAATCATAATATTTTTGAATAGTATATAGAAATCTTAAATCATAAAGGTAACTTGTGGCATCTATATCATACTTACATTGTATCTATCACAACTACATAGGGAGTTACATTTGGAATACCCATCATAGTATATTCCCTAAATCTCTTATGAGAAACATTAATGTTTACCTCTGTCACGTTACCCAATGAATTGGAGAGCTATCTCGGGATCACCCACCCTAGGTTTATTATGGAACCACCAATATGTGTAAACAAGGCCCAAGAACCATAACATAATCATAACACATAAAACAAACATAAAGGAAAGATAACAGTTCCACATTGAAATCACAATATATAATTTAAATATATTTAAATAATTAATCCATTATCAAAACCATTTTCAATACCAAAATATGTAAAATATTATATGGTATTTATTTTCCTTTTAAAAACATTACAACATGTTAAGGAAACTGAAGATCAAATAATACTCGCAGTGGCAGATAGGTCATTGTCACCGATTACTTTAAAAAGAAACATTACTTTTTTCCGTTTAGTAAAAAGATTCATAGAAAAAGATTCCCATTGAATGAAATGAAAATTGAAATGTGTTTATACACTGTATAAAATAAATTCGTGTATAAAACAAAATATGCCTCAATGAAAGGAGATTGAGATGAAGTCTCTTACCTCGTGTCCGGCTTGACTCTTTCATTCTTTAATCTCCTGAATAATAAAATAAAGTTAATTTCTACTTGCTTCAAAACCCTTTTCAGGTTTATTATTCCTTTTATATCACTTAGTACCATGTTATAAACATTATATAATCATTTAAGTTAATAATGGTCATTTTTTCGATATTTGGTACTTGAGTCCAACATGAACTTCCTATAATTAAAAGTTGTCCATGTGGTCCAAATTCCATTATCTCTAGAATGATATTAATGATTTAGATATCATATATATTATATATATCCATTATATATATTTATTTATAATTGTACATAACATTTGAAGATAAGAAATGAAATTCACCGTTCGTGGAGATGGTAATTCGTACGTACGCATGAACGCTACTTTCATTTATATTGCATATTTAATGTAATGAAAACATAATGACACATAGGTATATTATAATTCCAGTATAATATAATATATAATTTTAGTAATTCCATCCTTTATATGTTCCAAATATGTCATGAATGAGTCATATCACTTTGAGGGGGCGGTAGTCCGCACATCCTCAAATGAAATTATCGTGTTTACCCATTATGGAAACCATAAAGTTATGCTATAAATGAAAAATACAGAAGCATAGAAACAATATAAATATAGTATATATCACATATAAATATTGTTCCATCTTAATGGCCACCATAAGAGACAGTAGGTGATAATTTGAACAATCATTGTTTTGTGAGGTGTTAGTTCGCCGTCCATAGAAACAGTATATTCTTTACCCATTATATGGAGGTGTGTGTAAGGGTATTTAGAATACTTATTATAATAATAACCAAGTATATTGATTATACTAGTGTTTTTATGTAAACAAATAATAAGAATTGAATATGGAGTGGAGAATTAAAATAAACGGATAGAACTTGGGGGAAGACATTACCTTTAAATCGGGTAACTCCCTTTGGTTTGAACCAAAAGGCTTTCTTGAAGTGTTTTTTGCCTAAGGTAATGTTTCTAGGTAGAAGATAGGGATGTTTAGAGATTATTTAGGCATATTTTTTCAAATATAACATATAAAAGTAACTAAAACTAGATTTAAAAATGGTTCTCCATCAAATGGCGGAAAATCAACATTTTAAAGAATATTAGAGTGTTTATTCTTAAAATTAGATTCATTCACATTTTAAGCTTCTAAATTTTATTTGATAAATGTAAAAACATTTAACAAACATGTATAATCATATTTTAGTTATTTCTGTTCATTCCCTTTATTACAATGACTATGCGTTATCTATAATTTAAAATAATAATATTATTATATTATTTTTTAGTATAACTTAACGTTGTGTGTAACGTAAGATTTCAAAGAAACTTGTGGTTGCGTATCGGGTACACCATCAAATATGGCATCCCCATTAAAGTAAAATTAATATTTAATTCTCAAATATTAATAAATATTAAAATGTCATATTCTTTATTTACCTGGGATGTTACATGCTTCCTTCCTTTTGGAAATCACGTTCTTGAAATTTTATTCACTTATCAAATAAATGGGGGTATTTATCCCTCATAGAATTTTCAGATTTCCACATTTCCTCTTAAACCATATGGTTTTTCCAAAAAACTTTCACCTAATGGATTACCTTATTCTGAAACACTTTCTCTCTTTGGTCAAGAATCTAGACCGGTTGTTCCTCATATGAAATATTTTCTTCAAACTGAACTACCTCTCGGCCCAAAACATGAGATGGATCCAGCATATAATTTCTCAACATTGAAACATGAAAAACACAGTGTAATTGGGATAAACATGGAGGTAAATCCACTCTATAGGAAACTGATCCAACTTTCTCCAGGATTTCAAAGGGTCCAATGAACCTCAGACTCAGCTTTACCTTATTACCAAATCACATCACACTTTTCCATGGAGAAACTTTGAAAAAGAAATGATCACCTACCTTGAAAGAAAGATCCTTCCTCCGGTTATCCGCATAACTTTTCTACCTACTCTGAGCTATTCTCATGTTCTTATGAATAAACTGAACCTTTTCTTCCATCTCTTCTACCAATTCTGGTCCCATCAAATTTCTTTCACCTACTTCATCCCAAAAAGCTAGAGTTTGACACTGCTTCCCATATAATGCCTCAAATGGATCCATCTGTATAATAGAATGAAAACTATTATTATATGAAAACTCAACCAAAGAAATATGTTTCTCTTAACTTCCCTGGTAATCCTATGAACAATAACGTAGCATATCCTCCATGGTTTGAATTGTTTCTTTTGACTTCCCATCTAATTGAAGAAGAAAAGTTGGACTAAAATTTAATTCAGTACCAAAATAATTATGAAGGTCTTTCTGAAAGTTAGAAGTAAACCTAGGATCATGATTAGATACAATGGAGAGGGGAACTCCGTGCAACCTAACTATCCCTTTAACATACAACCGAGAGAGTTGATCTAGAGACAAAGTATCTCGAATAGGAAGGAAATGAGAAGATTTAGTCAATCAGTCAACAATAATCCAAATTGAAATATTACCTTGAGATTTCTTCAGTAATCTTACAATGATGTCCATAGATATATTTTCCCATTCCCACTCTGGCACTGGTAAAGACTGAAGAATCCCTTTTGGAAATTACCACTCTGCTTTAACATACTGACAATTCAAACACTTCATAGTAAAGTCAGCAATATCTTTTTTCATTCCACCCCACCAGTAATACTTCCGAAGATCTTTTTACATCTTAGTACTACCGGGATGAACTGAAAACAGATAATTATGATCTTTACATAACAACTCATTCTTTAACGATGAATCACAAGGAACACATAATCTCTTCCCAAATCTCAAAACACAATCTTTATAAATGGTAAATTCAGGAAGCTTATCCTTCTGAACCAACTCTACATTTTTCTACAACTCACTATCTTCCTTCTGCGCTTGCTTAATTCTATCTGATAGAGATGATTTCACTGACACCTAAAACAAAACAAAGGAATTTCCAGCACCAAAAACATTTATGCCAAAGTTCATCAAGTCTTTAATCAAAGGATTTTGTTCCAAATGTAACAAGGTTAATGTAGCATTACTTTTTCTACTCAAAGTATCATCCAATTTATTTTCCTTTCTTGGATGGTAATGAATTGTGAAATCATAATCCTTGATTAATTTCATCCATCTCCTCTATCTCATGTTCAATTCTTTCTGAGTGAATATATACTTCAAAATTTTGTGGTTAGTATATATTTCACATTTTACTCCATATAGATGATGCCTCCAAATTTTTAAAGAAAAACAATAGAAGCTAATTCCAAATCATGTGTAGGGTAATTTAACTCATGAGGTTTCAAATGACATGAAACATAAGAAATTACCTTATCATTCTGCATAAGGACACAACCAATTTCTTTCAATAAAGAATCATTGTAGATAACAAAATCATCATTTCTGGAAGGTAGTGACAAAACTAGAGAATTCACCAATATTCTATTAAATTCTTGAAAACAATCATAACATTATTTTTTCCAGATGAAATTAACACCTTTTCAAGTTAACTTAGTCATTGGGATAGATAACCATGAAAAATTTTCAACAAACCTTCAGTAATAATCTGCTAAACCAAGAAAACTACGAATCTCTGTGATATAGGTTGGTCATGGCCATTCTTCAACAACTTTTGTTTTAGAAGGATCAACAGTTCTGCCATTTTCTGAAACAATGTGACCAAGGAAAGAAATATTTTGTAACCAAAACTCACACTTACTGAATTTCCTATACAACTTCTTTAATTTTAATGTTTTCAAGACAACCCTTAAATGACTTTCATGTTCCTCTTTACTTTTGGAATAAACCAAAATATCATCAATAAAAACAACCAAAAACTTATCCAATAACTAATGGAAAATTCTATTCATAAGATCCATGAATAAAATAGGTGCATTGGTTAAACCAAAAGGCATAAATACAAATTCATAGTGGCCAAATCTAGTATGAAACATAGTCTTAGGAATGTCTTCTTCCTTTACTTTCAATTGATGGTATCCCGATCTCAAGTCAATCTTTGAAAAATACTGAGCTCCCTGGAGCTGATCAAACAAATCATCGATATGAGGAAAATGATACTTGTTCTTAAGAGTGATGGTATTCAATGCTCTACGATCAATGAGAAGTCTCATTGAACCATATTTCTTTTTAACAAACAAGACATGAGCACCCCATGGTGATGTGCTAGGTCGAATGAAACCTTTATCTAATAACTCCTATAATTTCTTCTTTAACTCTAAAATTTCAATTTTATCCATTCGATAAGGGGGTTTTGAAATTGGCTTGGCCTCAAGAACTAAGTCAATAATAAATTCAACCTCCTGATCAGGTATTATACTAGGAAACTCATCAGAAAAAACATCAAGATACTCATTTACCACTGGAACATCATCAATCTGAACAATTACTTTGTTTTCAACAATATGTGCAAGGTAACATTCATTTCCATATTTTACTAGTTTTTTACCTTCATGATATGTTATGAAAAGTAAGGGTTCATTCTTGTACACAAACTGAAATTATTTCTAAAAAGAAACCTCTTTAGCTCTGTAGTAAATCTTAGCACAATAAATGGAAATCCAATCCATACCCAAAATAAAATCAAACTCTACTAGAGGAAAATTAATAAGGTTTATAGGTAGATTATTTCTGCACACAAGGACAATAAGGTTCATAAAACTTCTTTTTGTCTCAACATTTCCTCCCTATGTTTTTACAATAAGTTCATGATTCATATCTTGAGATGGAATTCCTAATTCACTATAAAACTTCTCATAAATGAAAGAATGTGTAGACTTTGAATCAAACAACACATTGGAATAATGTGAATAAACAAATAGCGTACCTGATACTACTTCATTCGATGGCCCAAAATCTATCGAAGTAGTAGAAAAGGATTTCACCACCCCTTTCTACTTGTAGTACAACCATTTTCCTTCTGTTGAGTTCTTAGTTGGACACTCATTTTTGTAATGATCCATTTCATTTCACTTAAAACATTTTACTAATTGTAAATCTGATTTTGTCTTACCATTACCCTGATCTTTTTCAATGTAATTACGACCCTTATGCCCCATTTTACCACATCGGTAGCACTTAACAGAATTCAAAAGACATTCCCCAACATGCTTTTTACCACAATTTTGACAAACTGTAAACTTAAGTATCTTACCATCAGACTTTTTTTGAAGAGTTATTCCCTTTCATCTGCCACCTCGACCTCTTATTTTGTTGTTTGTAAAAAACACCTGATCATCAGAAAACTCCATTTCCACATTCTCCTAACATAAAACAAGGTTTTGATAACTTTTTAACTCACGAGAATCTAAATCTATTTGATAATTTGTCTTTAATACTGAGTTAAAATGATTGATTTTACTATCAAGATCTTGTATGAAGTTTGGAGCATACCAATCCAGTTGAGGGAATTTTTCTTCATAAGTAGCCACTGAGTCATATTATTGCCACAATTCAAAGAATTGTTTTTCCATCCTAAGACAAACCACCTTAAGAAAATATCTCTCAAGAAACATACCTTTGAATTCATCCCAATCAAGAGCATCAATCTCCTTAATATCACAGATATTTTTTTACCATAAACCACCACTGATCGAATTCACCTTTAAAACGGTAAATAGAAAGACTAACCTTTTGATGTTCTTAACACCCCTTGAAATCAAAAATTTTCTCCAGTTATTTAATCCACCCTTCAGCTAGAACAGGTTCATATGATCTTCTAAATGATGGGGGATGTTGCCTCATGAAATGATCTACTACTGACATGTTTCTATATGGTGGATCTGGCTGATCTTGTCCATAGATACCACCACCATTTATATCCTAAGTCTATTGTTCCATCACTACAAAAAACTATTCAGTTCTGATTCCGACCATCTCAGGTTTCTGATTTGGAAGTCTATCTTCGTCCTGATGTCGTCCCATTATAGCTATCATGTTTCCTCTGCAGAAAACCATTCTGAACATTGAAATATCTTTGGCGAAGCAACATGGTAATCTGTAAATGATATATCATTTAAATTTGACCATAAATTAATTTATGGACATTAATTTAACTATATTCTAACTCCTAAAGTTGTCTAAATCGACCAATGATAGCAACTATAAGGCCCTGACCTTAAACATTACACAATCTTGAATTGAGTTAATAATTCACATTTAGGATCTTTTCAGGTTTAGAGCTTCAGATAATTAGGTCATAACATATACATAACAACTAGAATATTAAATTTAGACACTTATACTCAGTATACATTTTTTATAAAATAAAAACTCTTAAAAAAAGATTCATGCCTAGTTCCATGTTTTAGACAACATGAATTTTCCTTGATCCCATCCTTGACCCTATTCATCTTTATGTCCTGTGAAAAAATTTCAAAAACTTGGGGTGAGCATAAAAATCTCAGTAAGGATTATAAAATAAATAAAGAACACATTCTCCTCCAATACATATCAACAATAAGATCTTTAACATAACTCATGAAATCATAATATTTATGAATAACAAATAGAAATCATAAATCTTAAAGGTAACTCATGGCATCCATATCATACTTACATTGTAGCTATCACAACTATATATGGAGTTACATTTGGAATACCCAACAAAGTATATTACCTAAATATATTAAAGGAAACGTTAATGTTTACCTTCGTCACATTACCCAATGCATTGGAGATCTAACTTTGGCTCACCTGCCCTAGGTTTATCACGGAACAACCCGTATGTGTAAACAATTCCCAAGAACCATAAGATAATCATAACACATAAAACCAACATGAAGGAAAGATAAAATTTCCATATTGAAATCACAATATATAATTTAAATATATTGACCCAATCAATCCATTATCAAAACCATTTTCAATACCAAAATACTTAAAATAGTATATGGTATTTATTTTTCCTATAAAAACATTATGGATTTTTAAGAAATCCAAAGATCAAATAATAATCACGACGACATAAAGTTTTTTGTCACCACTTACATTAAAAAGAAACATTAGTTTCTTCATTTAGTAAAATGATTCGTACAAAAACATTCACTTTGAATGAAATGAAAAGTCAAAGGTGTTTATACACCGTATAAAATAAAGTCATGTATAAAACAAAATATGCCTCAATGAAAGGAGATTGAGACGAAGTCCCTTACCTCGTGTCCAACTTGACTCGTTCATTCTTTAATCACCTGAATAATAAACTAAAGTTAATTTATACTTGCTTTAGAATATTTTTCAGGTTTATTATTCCCTTTATATCCCTTATTACCATGTTATAAATATTATATAATTATGTAAGTTAATAATGATTGTTTTGTCGATATTTGGTACTTGAGTCAAAACTAAACTTCCTATAATTAAAATTTGTCCATGTGGTAAAAATTCCATTATCTCCAGAATGATATTCATGATTTATATACAAATATATATCATATATATCCAGTATATATATTTATTTATAATAGTAAATAACATTTGGAGATAAGAAATGAAATGCACCGTTCATGGAGACGGTAAGCCGTACGTTCGCATGAACGCTACTTTGATTTCTATTTTGTATTTAATGGAATGAAAACATAATGATACATAGGTATATTATAATTCCAGTATAATATAATATATAATTTCAGTAACTCTATCCTTTATACATTCCATTTATGTTCTGAATGAACCATATCACTTTGAGGGGGTGGTAATCTTCACTTCCTCAAATGAAATTATCGTTTTTACCCATTATGGAAACCATAGAGGTATGCTATAAATGAAAAATATAGAAGAATAGAAACAATATAAATATAATATACATGACATATAAATATAATTCCATATTAATGGCCACCATAAGAGGCGGTATGAGATAATTTGAACAATCATCGTTTCGTGAGGCGTCAGTTCGTTGTCTACAGAAACAATATGTTCTTTACCCATTAGATGGAGGTGTGTGTAAGTGTAGTTCGAATAATTATCATAAAAACAACTTAGTATATTGAGGATATGTATTTTGTTATGTAAACAAATAATAAGAAGAGTGTAGGGAGTGTAGAAGTAAAATAATATAATAGAACTTGAGGGAAGACATTACCTTTAAATCGGGTAACTCCCTTTGGTTGGAACCAAAATGATTTCTTGAAGTTATTTCTACCTAAGGTAATGATTCTAGGTGGAAGAGAGGGATGTTGGGAGCTTATTTAGGTATATTTTAGATGATACAAGGGGCTTTATAGTTGTGAGTAATGGGTTAGAGGTGATGTATTTTTATAAGGGGGAGGAGGGGCTCTTTAGGAATGTTTGAAAACATTATTTTATTATAAACTGATTTTCAGTTTCAAAATGTCCAAACTCATTAAATTAGAATATAAGATGACTCTTGTTAGAAATAAAATCATCCAATAATAATTGTACAGGTTTTGGATTGTGTTTATAAATTTTATAATCTCATTTATTTAAATCATTTATTAATAAGGTAATCACTACATCATTATTGTGTCATAAGTAATTTAATTTATTTGATGTCTAAATATTATGAATAAAATACCATGATATAGGAAATGTTTCTAGCTTTTAAATTAATATTTATAGCCGAAGAGATAACCTATATAACCTCAAGTAAGAAATTCATTTACTAAAAGATATATGTTTGTGTAATTTTTGTCTTTACTTTAAATTAATTGATATAAATTGTCATTATCACTCCTAAGTGGCTCCATGGGGTCCCAAAATCGTCCCGAGGATACAATGGTCGAACATGTATCATCCAATAGGATTAGGACATTTGTTAGGGTAATTTAATATTATTATATTATTATTTTGTTACCCTTATTTACCAAATTTACCTTTTAAACGTGGTAAATAAAATATTTATGGAAGTAAATATTCATAATGTATAAAAATAAAATTAACCTATTTACATAATTGGGAACTAATGATTCCAAATATGGAATACATTTTTCCAAATTCAAAACACAGAAGTGGCAAAAATTAATTTAAAATTAATTCCCATTGCAAATACAAAAAAGATTGTTTTTAAGAAATAATAACTATCAAAAGATTGACACTTGTTTATGTTTAATTTCAATGTGAAATTACTTTCAATGGATAAAGTTGGATTAAATGATAAAAATATAATCTAATTACACTTTAAAACCAATTAAAAAGATAATCTAACCACATAAATAAATTAAATTAAAATCCAGTTTTGAATTAAAATGCAGTATTTTTCACCATTCATTAAAAATGAACACTATCAGAAAAATACCAAAATTTCATTTGAAGTAAATTTTGATTTACCAATTCTAAATAAGAATATTATTTTGTCAAATAGAACATATAAAAGTGACAAAAACTAGGTTTAAAAATGGTTCTCTATTAAAAGGCGGTAAATCGACCTTTTAAAGAATATTAGAGTGTTTATGCTTAAAATTGGATTCATTCACATTTTAAGCTTCTTAATTTTATTGGATAAATATAAAAACATTTAACAAACATATATAATAATATTATAGTTAGTTTTGTTCATTCCCTCTATTACAACGGCTACACATTAAATACCATTTAAAAAAATAATATTATTATATTATTTTTTGATATAACTTAATGTTTTGTGTAATGTAAGATTTCAAAGAAACTCGTTGTTGCATATAGGTTATGCCATAAAACATGGAATCCCCTTTAAAGTAAACTTAATATTTAATTCACAAATATTAATAAATATGAAAATGTCATATTCTTTATTTACCTGAGATGTTACATCCAGAACATGGAAGTGGATCTCAGATCTCAGCCAGATACAATATATTATTGTACTCCATACAACCTTACCAATTATTTTATGTATATCCATAAAATTTTATGTAGTGATAAGTCTTCTTGAGTTGTGATAAATTGATTTTTCTTTGTAATATGATCCATAATAACCCATATATAATTCCCTCCTCTGGATGTCTTTTGATTTCTAGTGACAAAGTCCATGGCGATGTATTCCCATTTCCATACCGGTATGGGTAATGGCTGCATTATCCCTTTAGAATTTTTCCTTACAAACTTCATTTGTTGACATACTAGGCACTTTGATGTATATTTAGTGATCTTCTATTTTATATGGCTCACCAAAAGTTCTCCCTGATATCTTTATACATCTTTGTGCACCCTAGGTGAATAGAGAATATTGATCTATGTGTGTCATTACAAAGATCTTTCTTTATCTCTTTATTGGACGGTACATATAGTCAAGACCCAAATCTTACAAATCCAACCTCACTAATCTTGAACTTAGAAGATTTCCCATTCTTGATTTCTTCCACTTTTTCTTGAATTTTCACTTCACTTCTCTAAGAATCCTTTATTCCATCCATAAGGTACGATTGAGAAATCATTTGAGAAAGGATTGATGATGTTACTACCTTAATTATTCCCTTTTCCATACTTTGTATTTCTATGAAGATTGGATCCTTATCAATTCTCATCATTGATAAAGATACATGATCTTTTCTACTTAGAGCATCTACCACCTTATTTTCTTTACCAAGATGGTAGTGGACTAAGCCGTTGTAATCCTTGATGAGCTCTAACCATCTTCACTAGAACATATTAAGATCATTCTATGTGAATATATATTTGATACTATTGTGATTAGTATATATCTCACACTTCTCCCCATAGATATAATGTTGTTATATTTTCAACAGAAAGATCATAGATGCCAACTCCAGATCATGCATTAGATAGTTTTGCGCGTGAATTTTCATCTTCCTTGAGGTATAGGCCATAAATTTATCATTTTTTATCAGTACATATCCTAATACATTTTTTGAAGCATCATTTTACACCACAAAGAGTTTCCCCTATTTGGGAGTGTGAGTATTGGTGCAATGATAAGCCTTTTTTTGTGCTCCTTAACGATTTAATCACATTTTGGAGTCCTGAAAAACCTCACTCTCTTCCATGTAAACTTGGTTATTGGGTTTTAAAATCATGATACGTTCTCCAAAAATCATCGGTAATAATCAAATAGACCAAGAAACCTATAGGTCTCCATTACAAATATTGGCTTGGTCCACTCTTCTATTGCCTTTATCTTGGAAGGGTCTATAGATATCCATTTTCTGGTCATTTTATGCCCTAATATTAATACTCCTCCATCCAGAAATCATATTTACTGTACTTTTCATATAGTTTATCCCTTCACAAAATATACAACATAGTATTCAAATTCCCCCCATTTTCCTTCTTACTATTAGACTATATCAAAATATCATCGATAAAGGATACCCTGAATTAGTTGAGCTAATCTCTAAAGAATATATTCATTAAATTCATGAAAATTGATGGATCATTAGTGAGTCCAAAGGGCACCAATATGAACTCATAGTGTCCATACCCCATTCGAAAGACAGTCTTGGGAATATCTTCCTTCCTCACCTTTAATCAGTGATATCCCGACTAAAGGTCCACCTTAGAGAAATAATGGGCCCTAAATAGATGATCAGACTTGTCATCTATCTGATGAAAGGGATACTTGTTCTTTGTAGTGATTTTATTGAGCTCACTATAATCAATTTTTCGGCGCATTGATCCATCCTTATGCTCAACGAAGAGGATAGGTGCATCCACATGGTGAAGTACTCGGGCGTATAAAACTCTTGGTTAGATTCTCCAATAACTGCTTCTTCTAATCTTCTAGCTCAACAATGGCCATTCTATAACGTGTCTTTGATATAGGTAGAGACATAGGAATAATTAAAATTGAGAACTCAACTTCTCACACATGAGTAAGACTATGAAATTCTTCAGGGAATAAATCAGTATAATCTCACATGATGGTTATATCTTCAAGCATGATCATCTCCTTTGTCTCAATCATTTGAGTGAAGTATGATTTCTCATAAAGCAGTAATACCCACACATGAGATGATGATTCTAAAGGATATTTATCTTCCTCCTTATACTTGTAATTAATTGGAGGATTCATTACGATGTAAGAGTGATCTATATTTACCGACATTTGATGTTGGATTTATATAAAGATATCCAATCCATGCACAAAATAGCATAAAAATCTACCAAAGGGAGTGTGAAAAGGTTTTTGGGAGGTTCAATCCACAAACATTAACCAGGGAGGAGTTTTTTTACTTTAGATGAAATAATTTCCCCATTAGATGTTCTCTTAGATAAATCAACTTTAAAATTTTTAGGTGGTGTTTGAATAGTTATACTAAAATTTTAAGATATTAAAGAATGTGTAGAACCATAATCAAATAGCATGTTCATTATTCATGAATGAATAACCAACATACTTATCACCAAATCATTTTCCAGATCCATATTAGCATTAGTGATAACATAATACATTCCTTGATGCCTTGGATATTGTTGTTTATTTCCTCAAAAAACCCTAGGATTAGGTCATTGGTTTGAAAAATTCCCATTTTTCTTGAAATTGAAACATTTCACTACATGATGAATGTTGATATGAACCTTCCTTTATTCTTCCATGTTAGTGTTATTCTTTATATCCCTTCGGCGGTTCTTATATAAATGCCCCATTCTTCACCATTTTAAGAATTTCCCGGTTCCCTTTATATAGTTCCCATGATGCTTCTTCCCACAATTTTGACATTAGGGATATTCAGTCTTCTTTACATCATGGTATCTATTTGCTGATCCACCCATATTAGACTCCATTTTCCACTTTTTTCACTGGTACCATGAAACCATTGAGATTATCTGATCTGCATTTCAACCTTAAGGGAACAACTTACAATCTCTTCACTACCATTGAAGTCTTAAACCGCCAATGCTTTTCATATACTCAGCTTTAGTTCGCTAAAGAAGATAACTACCTTTCTTTCGGTATTCATCAAAAAGTTGGAGGTGTATCTTTCAAGCCTTGTAAATTTTCTTCATACAACCAGATATACTCATATTCCTTTTTCTTAAGTCTTAGGAAATCTCTTTACATCTATAGATGATGGGTTCTAGGAAAATATATTGGGAAAAAATCCATTAAGGTAACATTGAAGAATTTTTGGGTTGATTGTGTGTGTTGACAAAGAGAGTTTCCATGGTAATTTGTGATGTTTTAGATATATTTTTTACAAGATATGTTGAAAAAGATCCATGAAAAATTAATGGATTCTTTGGAGGAAGTACAAAATGATCATATATAAGGTGGTGTTGTTTCCCTATGTTTTCCAAATTTTTAGGTCCAAAGATTGGAGAACGGAGACAAGTGTTTTTGGAAAATGAGGTTTTGTTCTAGTCCTAAGAAGGTTTTCAAAGTTGCGTGCCATTATTTTTTCAATATTACTACATCAAAATATGAAAAAGTAAATAATTGCATTCATGTTATGGATTTTAACTAAAGATAAGTTTGTGCGAACCTGATACTTTCACATTCGATAAAGAAGTTGCACGCCTTGCACGCAGGGTCAGAAAAATGCCTATAAATAGATGGCTACCACCATCATTCTACAGATGATCAAAAAATATATAAAATCCAAGCTTTGGATCACACAAGTAGTGAGGCTACACAAGTAGGGAGTTCCGCGCAAGTGGTCGTGCAAGAATAGAGTTGCACGCAAGTAGTGAGTTGTGTGTAAAAAGTGAGTTGCATGCAAGTAGTGAGTTGCATGACAAAAGTGAATTGTACACAAGTAGTGAGTTTCACACTAGTATAATGTGGTGGAAAACTGTTTTTTCCTGATAAAGGAACATGTTTCACACAAGGAATTAAAGAAGTGCACAAGTCACCCAAGAGTTGCAGGGAAGTTTGAAGATGCCCAATAATTCTGTGATAAAGTGATATTCATCAATTGGATGAAAGTAAAACTTCAATAGATCATCTAGATATATTAAAGGATGCATTAATTAGAGATAATTAAGGGACCTAAAAGTCGATAAACTATGAGTGGATCCATTCCAATAGTAGGGAGCAAAGGAAGAGGAAGACGATTATCCTTTCTAATGGTAGTGAGCCTGAGAAAAAGGCATAAGGAGTGAATTTTTGGAATACAGTGAGAAGACCCTAAATATTGTAAAGTCATGGATCATGAACATAAACATGATCTCATCTAAACATCATTATTGGTAGTGAGCCTTAGTGAATTTCGTACAACTGGAACATTGTCGTTGTATGCTCCCTAGATGTTTCCTAGTGAGGGTGATCCAAGTAAAAATCTATGTTTCCTTGTGATTTCTTTATTAATATACTTTCAGTGTGTTATTATTAGATAAAATTGGAAATTAAATGACCAAAATTAAGATTAAAGTGTATAATAAGTTACCCTTGTAATAAAAAGGTCAAGATCCAGTGGGTTATAAAGAAGATTGAAAAGAATATCCATACCCTAATTCACCCAACTCTCAGAGTATCTAGGCCCCTTTTGGACCTAAAAATATATTTATTTAAGAACATTTTCTTGAATTACTCTTAATACATGGAATTGATTTACTCCTTCGACTTCTTATTTTTGATCAGTGACCACCACTGATCAGCTTCCCAATCAAAATGATAGACCAACAACACAAATTTTTCTTCTTCTGAGCATTGGAGGATAGAGAATATCTTTTCAAAGGAATTAATCCACTGTTTCTAAAGGAGGGGATCTGAAGATCCACTAAAAAATGGGAGGCCTTTACTGCATGAATTATTTTATAGAAAATTGATCTTTCCTTGGATAAAGAAGACATTCCACGTGATTCAAGTTATTATTCATAACTTGTGTTGGTTGAGAAAATACTATCAGGAAGTTTTGATCAACCGTTTCCATTATATTTGTCATATCATTAAGGAAATCATCACATTTCTTATCAAATTGATTATCAGAATGTAATCTTATTTTCCCCCATTAACTGAGAAAAATAAAGTGCAATTAGGGGTCTCTAATACTTAGCTAATAAGAATAAAAAGGAAACTTCAAACATGAAAGGAGAAAATATAAAAAGAAAGGTATATAATAACTTGTTATTCCCTAGGTTTCAATCTAGGTTATCCAGGATATGTTTCCTAACATATATTTTTATTGGAATTTTATTTTTTCCTTTAATAATGGTTCATAAAAATATTATGAATTTTCTAAATAATATCCCCTGGGAGTGTCAAACTAGGTGCGCAGTAAGGCCTATTGTCGTACACCTGGTTACCCCAAGTTAGGCCTGGAACACCTTGTTAGATTTTTCACTCCTAGGTACATCTGTTCCAAAACCACATCCACTTTTACTATCCAGATAGAGAAGTATTTTCTTGATAAACTAATTAATCTGTACTTACCAAAATTTAGGGATACTTTATCATAATTAGTCTTATCCCTAGGGTTCCTACCTAAGTGTTCTATTACTAGTCACTAAAAATAACTAAAAGTTTCCTATGATACCAACTCTATTGACCCTATCCTTTTACAAAAATAATTACATGATTTAAATCATAATTAAACATCAAATTACAAGCCAAGGACCGTAAATTCATGTGTCTTGGAAGACTAGGTACATAAAAATGAAAACATGGGACTAAATAACATATTTCTTTATTTATCATCCATTATAGGATCCTAAATTCCATTGATCCCTTACATATACATAGGATAATCTAGGGATAAAATGAATAAAGGGATGATCTAAAAAGCCTAGTAAGGGAATAAACATTAAAATAAAGCTTAGAACATGGGTTAAGAGTCATTACATAATGATATAAATAGGCATGGAACATTATGAAACATAAGGAATGATAACATGGAATCATATAATCATGGATTCATAGTAATGTGGAAACAACATAAAAAATGTCTTTAGCACGAGTCAAGGATAATTGCACAAAGTGGAGCACAATTCAAGGCTAACACCAAGTCCATTGCACATAACGTCACATGAAACTATACTTTACACAATGAATTTGATCTCCATCTGGGCACACCCTTCATAACATTTTCATGAATATTCTTTCCACATAAATAATAATACATATGTAATAAAAAATAAACATAAGGGTTACTCATGGAAAGATTTGGGTATCATATTCATGTCAAAAGTATAATAAATGGAAGAATCATAAAAGTATCCATCAAAGAAAAGAATTAAATCGTGCATGGAAATTAATAAAGGAATATAGGCATATATCATGATAATTTATGTCAAACTGAAGTGAAAATATTTTTTAAGAAAATTTATAAATATAACATTTAAGTATGGTTTAATGAAAACATTCATGATTATTTAAAATGGAAAAAGAATAATAGGTTGTATAAAATATGAATTGAAACAGGGTAGTTTTTCAAGATAAAATGATTGATTTTATAAAAATAATGGTGTATTAAAATGGATTATGGATCACACTTGAAAATGATTATGAATTTGGGAAGTTCCATTAAATTGGGCTTGCGTATGGTGAAGAATTGAGTAGGGGACCTTTTAAGAACATGTATATACTTGAAAAATAAGAATTAATGGATCTTGATAAATGAGTTTGGAACATATAAATATAATTTAGAATATTTAAAAAAAATATAATTTCATTTGGGTAGAATGAGAATAAGAGTAACCTGAATTAATAATGGAGGCTTGGGTAGAATCCCATACCTTATGTCTGAGGACAACTATCCTCACTCTACATGATTTTCCATACACATATACAAGTAAACTAATCATGAAACCCAAGGAAATAAACGCTCACAAATAATGAAATTGAATCTATTAACCCATCAAAAAGCCCATAAATGAAATTAACAATGAACCTATATAATACTAAAAAACTATTTGGTTTCCATAGTTTAGGATGATTTATTAGATAAATCATTAATGATAATCTTTTAATTAATTTATAATTTTTTATCACAACGAACTCATTTTGTTTTATAAATTATTATCATGTGTAAAAAATGATTCAAAAAAATTACAAAAGTTATAATAAATATATAATAATCTATTTCAAACATAAAAATTGTTTCATGACCATCCTTGAATATGTAATTGAAATTTTAAAGAACATCATCCACAAAGGTGATAGATTAGCACCTCACAGATGATATTTTCATTCTTAAAATAAAAGGGAGTGGAGATGATATTTGATGAAAAATTATTCAATAAACATGATAAACTTCAATTATATGTAAGATAATGGGGTTTTAATTCCACTTTTACAAGGATAAATTGTGAGAATATAAGAAAATAAAGGAACTTGAAAGCAAAATTAAAAGAAAAGAAACATGGGTTTACCTCTTGATTCTTTCTTCTTGAGTGAATACTTAGGGGATTGGTTTTGGTTTTTTAGATCAAAATCTCTTGGATGTGGGGGGTAGGTTTGGGAAGAGTATTGGGAATAATATATACAAGTATGAAGGCTTTAGAGGTGTGAGGAGACGATGTGGTGAGGGGTGGTATTTATAGTGGAGGAGGGGGTGTTTTCTCGTTATTTAATTAATTAGTTTATTAGTTTTCCTCAAAACTATGAATAGTTAGAAAATTATCATCACATATGATCAGATAATGAAGTATGGTTCGAGATTTTGGGCTTACATCAGGTTTACATCATCTATGACTCCATAAATATTGTATTTATCATTTATCGCAAATTATTGATTTTTAATATTTACCAAAAATTCAAATCTTTTACAAAAATCACAAAAAATTACCCTAACCATTTTTCTATGTGTATAATTAAAAAATGAACTCCATTTTATGAAAATAATTTTATAAATATGAGAAATTTATTTTTTAGTTAAAATAATCATTTACTTGGAAAATACATATTTTAAAATGATAACTAATTTTATATAATTATGAAAAATTAACTAAGGTCTCATAAAATTATATTATAATTATAAGACATAAAAATATTAATTTATTAATACATTTTATGAAAACAAATTTTCTTTTAAATCATTAATTTTGTCATAAAATTGTAATTAAATATTTATGACTTACAAAAATACTAACACTTAATTAATAATTTTTTAAAATATTTATTTACGTATAATACGATATAATTATATCATAGTGTCACTTATAATAAGGATAAATTTTATTTATACTTTAATTGGTGATAATACTATTAAATTTTCTAATTTACTATTCATAAGTGTCACACTGCTATTCCAAAGGCCAAGCTACTATTTCAACAGTATACGTTTCTAAACTTCTAGAAACACTTCTTATTTCATTCATTCATCATCTATAAATCTTTTATTATTTTTAATATGTGTTTATACCATATGAAATAATTTTTAATAATGTAATTTCCATTGATAAAAAATTGGGTTCTTACATGGAAGAACCACTATTAAGGATCCATTACTTTCCTCCCTTGATTGCATTTAAGGAAACCTCCACAATACAAGTATTCTCTTCCTGGTTTTTATTTTTAAATTTTATTCCCTTTTCATTGAAGGTAAATTTTCTATAAATAATTTTTATTCACTAATCAATAAAAGTTCCTTGATGATAAAATCATACAAATATTTCCTCCATGCAGTTGATTTTTTTTGTGTTGACAACTTTGATGAATATATATTCATAACCTTATTTGTTTATGAATCCTTTAAATGCTTCTCATAAGTACTCCCCCTAGATTCATATATTTCTCTATGTAATGATGTATCATACTAGAATGTGTTGTATTTACGAACTAACATCCCACAAAACTAGAAATATCCACAAAATATAATTCTTCTATAATAAAATAAATTCTCCTTTAAAACTGGCATCTATAAATCTATTTTTTTATCCATATTTACCATAAACGTGATATATTTTTAGAAGTATATTTTTCAAAGAATTATCTTTTATTCCATTGTTGTAGGATATATTTTTTTCATAATTTTTCTTAGCCCAAAAGTGAATATATTTTAAATTTTTAACTGCATTGTTATTTAAAAATAGATTTAGCATTATGATATTTTCATGTACAGTTTAAACCTTATTTATTATGGTTTCCATATATATTGTAGTATATAACTCACTTTTAATTCAAAAATATTATTAATTCCTTTTTTATATGTTGGAACTCATTATTTCCTACAAGATATTTTGATTGAAAGTTTTTTAATTAAAATTACTTAAAAACTGTTTATTCCAGATCATTCTTGATGTTCCCTTAATCTGTAGCATTCAACTTGAATTTTTTGAGATCAAAAATATGTACATTTTATCAATTGATAAAATATTAATTTGAGTCTACATTATTTAAATCACCTTTCTTCAATATTTTGATATCCTTATTTTTCTTTGTAATATTTTAAAGACATTTTTTCAATTCAAAATTAAATTGGCTCCTCTTGTATATAAACTTGCATTACTCTTATTCACAACTTGATGATACTTTTAACATGGGTAATATAATTTTTAATAATCTACGTTATTTATTTCTTTAATTCATTGCATGATTAAGAGGCTATTTTTTTTCTCATCATGATTCACCCTTTTCATCTTTGTAATTTCTTCTGGAAGTCATAAGATTTTTTATAGTCAATTTTATCTTTCCCCATTTGTTCTTTTAAGATATTGTATCTTGTTCATCATCCATATCCTCATATTATTTCTTCTTCAAATATTTTATGAAAAATTGGACAACACTCCAAACATTTTAGGAATATCATTGGAATTTAACCTTTGTATTTTCAAATTATATTCATGAAATTATTGAATATAATAGATATGATTCACTTTCTCTATTCATCCATATCATTTTCTTCACCTGATTCACAAAATTATTTATTTTTATTTTCTTTTTTACTTGATCTTTCTCATGACGTAAAAAAGACATATCTTCTCTTACATTTTTTAAAGTAATTTTTCTTTCTAATTTCATTAGTATTGGACATGTTGCAAAGATAATCAAGTGAGATATCCCCTAGTCTTCAAACATAGATATTTTATTATTAAACCTATCAATGAAGTTTAATATGAAATACTTAAATATAATGAAACCAACTAGTTTTTCACCAAATAATCTTATACTGACCACAATATCAATGATTATATTAAATTAGTAAGAAATGGTTTCATATTTATCTATATTTATACCCTCAAACCCATTTTTATAGATATATAACATAGATTATTTTTCTTTAATATTCACTTTGTAATAGTTCCCAATCTTGTCCCATACTTCCATTACAATCACATGACCCAAAAATTTCTATAAAAAAATTTATAGATATGAATATAAGATTAAAATTTCAAGATTTACCATCAACCACTTTATTTCTTTTATCTTTTAATGATGTCTAATCTCCTCTTTCAGTAGTGGCATATCCCCGAATTGTAGCATCCAACATTTCAAGGATGAAAGAAAGTGGGTATGGAAGAATTCTATTTTTCCAATCATGATAGTTGTTTCCATTAAATGTGTGGACACTACTATTATTCGATGATTTTATATTATATATATTCCACTTTAATGATCTAAAAGTTGTAATTTGGCTCTAGTATCAATTAATATCCAAGTGGAATGAGTTGTAATATTTGGAGGGGTGAATCAGTGTAGCCAAGATTCTCAATTTCATTTTTACTTAGAATGTATCCTCTATAAATAGTTATTATTTCATCTTATATCGTAGATATTAACACACATACTTGTGTGAAAAAGTATAAAATATATGAGAATAAGATACACAATAATTTTTATAAGGTTAGACCTATGTGTGAGAGATTACTCATTGTTATTGATTGTTGTTATCAGAGTCTATATATTACCATAATAATTTTAATAAAATTACAGTGGGTTAGAAGGTATCATCCTTGACAAAAAATAAATCAATATCTTACAAGGAAAGTTTTTATGTTCAAACTAGATAGCTAAAAAAATAAATACACCACATTTTGAGAGAGACCACTAAAACTTCCACGCTTTTCCTGCTACATATATTGATCATTATCTCTAATCCTTTATAAGAAATAATAAAAGAATAGATCTCATGCTTTTATGAAACTCTACTTTATAAGATACTGGTGGAATAAAAATAAAACCACAAATTTGTGATTTCTCACTACATGTAGATACTTGAAGATCTTCATTTAAAATTAATTAAATGCTTGATTAAATAAGTTTTCCAAATACATATATCATGTTTTATTTGGTATCATCTTCTTCTTATGTCTAGTGAATTGAACCAACCATCATGGTTTTCTTCTTCATTTCTTCTAAATATATTCTCTCTCTTTGATGGATTTTTTTTACAAGTGTCTAGATTTATTTTTTAGATTTATTTCAATATATGAAAATTGAACTATTTCCAATGTATCAATCCTCCTTACAAAAAGGAAAATAATTACTTAATATTTCACATCACCCATTATCTTTCATGAAAATCGCACCAAACTATTCACATGGATAAACCCACCACATTCTTTCTTGTAGCATTCCAAAAATTCCATTTTTGATATTGAGATATTAAAAATATTTAGGAAAAAATCCAATATTGATCACCATTAAATAATAATTCACAATTAGGTGAATTTTTGAGTTGAAAAATTGAACAACAGTAATCTCATCTTCACACTTTATTGGATCATCCAATCACTCAACTCAAATTCATCCTACTTGTGGCATGAAAGACTTCATTATGACATAAAAATATTAAAGAACCAATAATATGGATTATTTAACATTTTAAATAATTATATTGACTCACTGTAGGGATTTATATGCGATTATGTATGTTTAAGATCGACATAGAATCAACACAAAATTTTAGAAATTCTATCCATCCTTGACCACCATTGTTTTTTAAAAAATAAATTAATTTACAAAACTTCAAACAAAAGAGAGTATTGATCACCCTTTTTAAATTCTCTCAAAATAGATTGAATCACAATTTTAATGTATTAAAATCTATGAAATCTAGGTTTATAATTATATAGTTTCATTTTTTTATTTAGAATGTAAAATTTGGAAAATAATTTTTTTCAGTCTTAAAAACTTAAAATTTGACATTTTACATGACTCTTACATATCATAGGTGAACTCCATGCCTCAAACAAGCTTACTTAATCAAATAAAGCTTAAATATTAGTCAATTGAATATTACGTATCATATAGAGTGTCATTTATATTGATGATTTTTACTATTGAGTGACTTCTACATAGTAGTCAAATAACTATTTCTTATTACAGTGCTCCTCAAGTAATTATTAAATATCAATAATAATTAATGTTATATATTCTAGTTGTCTTTTTTGTGATTAGTACATAGATTTACCTTTAAAAAAAACAACACCATCATCCTAGTAATTTCTTGTTTGTATTATAGGGAGATCTAGAATAACTATTATGAAGCATCACATATCCATTTTTCTTGTTAAAAGTAGAATTTCAAATTATATTAAAATGACATCAAGACCACTTGAATTTATTAGGAGGCATCTATAACTTATCAAAAACATTTAAAAAACTTGGTTTATAGTAAATAAAACCATCATAAGTCTTTCAAAAAATCCCATTGGACTATTTTATCTTCTATTATGGCTTTTAATATCCCTATTTGGATTATTTTCAACCCCTTTCAACTCATTTTGATTTATTCAAGAAAGATACATATTTTAGTCAAAATCACTTAGTATATTACAAAAAAATGAATACATGAATCACTTAATCAAATATTATCTCATGTGAGAAGCATATTAACACTACACTAATGGATAATGTAGTTTTTAGTGAATAAAACCCCTTGGTGATAAGGAATATTTTTCCTCAGTGACATAAAATGATTTTCCACAAACAAATCCCATATTATTTGTTAAAATAAACACTAATATCCCCCCTTTAAAAATACCAAGATCACCAAACTAACTTAATTTTATCTCTCCTTCATTGACCAATATGGTTGAAATGAATAACCCCTTTTTAACAAAGTGAGAAGGAGTTGATTCTCTTCTCCCCCTTAGACATCATAATCCCAATCCATGTGAGTAATTATTTCTATAAATCATCAAATAAGAGGGGAAGTATGAACATGATGTTTCTTGCCTCAAATATATAAAATTTGTTTATATTTCCTTTTTGAAAATATCTGAAATCTGTTCACCAGTAAAATTTATTAAATATTTATATCACCATTATAGAATCATTATTTGATGAAATGGTATCTGATATAAATGTGTTTTAATATTGAATATTGAACATGATTTTTTGAATGATCAATTTTACTTTGATTATAAAAAGAATGCATATGTGGATTCTCAACATTAACTATTAAATCTTTTAGATGTACGTATATCCATATTATTCATGTACATGCATGCATGGATACAATACACTTTACCATATATATTATTAAGGAAACTAATTTTAGATTTTTTCCATTACAAGAAACACAATTATCACCAAGAAAGAATGATCCACTGGAAGTGCACTTCATGTATGTGCAATATCTTTCCCAATCTTTGTCGATGTATCACTTTAATATAAAATCAATAAAAATTTATACAATAGGAAAAAGTGAAATGTAATTTTGAAATAACTTAGAAATTTTTTAACATCAATAATATAAGACTCCTTTGTACCACTTTGAAATATTGAAAAAAGGGTTTCATCAAAAACTATATCTGGTTTTTATTTTTTTGGTAAAGAAGGTTACCAATGATTTTTTATAAATCCTTTTGATTAATTTTTTTTTCAGTAGCATTAATATTTTGTTTTTTTTCAAGAATCTATGAGTATTTATATTAAATTTAAATATTACATGAAAAAAATATTCAAAATATACATTTTTATTTACTTTTTTTTTCTAAAGGCCCACTTTGTTCCAATTACATTTTTATTCCCCAAACCTTGAATAAGATTCTATTTAATTTTATTCAAAATTTTATAAATTTCATAATTTGTAAAATATATCCATTCCTCTTGTTATTTACCTCAAAAAATATTGGTTTTAAACTTTATAAGTGAGTTAAGTGTGGTTTTAATTTCTCAATATCCTTCATATCCATACTGGTGCATCCTAACTACCAATGATATTTTTATATTCAATATCCATTATTAACATTATATGTCTCAATATCTAATCTCCATTATTTTCATATTCATAAATGGTATATTATAATTCAATTTCAACTATATTATTCTCATTTATAGTTTCTTTAACTAAATAAGAACACCCTTCTCAAAATTTCCTGTAAAAAATTGATCATATAAATGAAATCATATTTATTCTTAAAGAATAAGGTATTGTTCATCTATGTGTAATCAAAAATAGATGTGATGATATAAATATTACCATTAGTTTAATTATATCTCATAGGACCACAAATATTTGAATGTATAAGCTCTAGAAGATTAGTGAAAAAAATTTCCACTCTGTTGTGTGTTCCTTTAACTATCTTCCCCATTTGAAATGTTTTAAAAACAAATTCGCTTTTCCCTTTTGACTTGGGTAACATATCTGACTAACTCATTCATTGGGATTATTATCATGTTTTTTATCCATTATTTCCATGTATCCAGTTCCCTATTTTATTATCATCTTTGTAAATAAAGTTACATGAATTTAATGAGTCACAAATCTAAAACTAATTCCCACTAATTTATTCACCACAAGTAATTTACCTCAAATATTTGTAATTTTTGATGATTCATGAATTCTTTTAAATGTCAAAATCATTACCATTATCACAAAAGTTTCTCACACTAACTAGTTTTGTTTATCCCCTAAAAAACTATATCCTTTCATTTGAGATTCATTGACTCAATATCATCATCTCCAACACCTTTAAATTGTAGGAAAATATCATTTTAAAATTCTAATTATCCTCGATCATATTATTTTATGACCATTATTATTAAAGTGTCCCCAGTTATCTATGGGTTAAAACCACTATCAATGATCCATGGCCTTCCTCAGTTTTATGCTTTTAAGGAAACCTCTTAAATAAGAGACTTGTCTTGTAATTTTTTAATTTAATCTTTTTTTGATTTTATTTATAGGAATAATTTCTAGATAAATTTTTATTTATCTAGTTAGAATAATTTCCTTTATGATCATATGGGCCACAAATTGTCTCCAAAAATTTTGATATGTTCTGTTTGGATGTATTTGAATAATCTATAATCATGGCCTATTTTCATTGTTAATCATTTATCACTATTTGATAACTATTTCCCCGTGATTTGTATATTCTTCCAGGTAATGGAATATTGTACCATTAAGAATAATATTTATAACAAAAAATTCCACATCGCCAGAAATATCTACCAAATCATAATCATCTTATTATAAAAATAATTCTTTTAGGAAAAATTATATCACCAATTATTCTTTTTATCTAAATATTTTCCATGAACATGCTTCTCATTAGTGAAGTTAATTCTTTATACAATTAGACTCTATTCCCCTGGTATATGTGATATTTTCACATTATATTTCTTAGAATAATCGAGTCATGATTTTTAACTATGAAAAACACTATTAGTTAAAATGGATTCATCATTTTGAGATATTTTAGGTAAATTTTTAACCTAATTTGTTATGATTTCTCTCTCATATAACTATATGATTCATCTTTGAATTAAATATATTATTTTATTTCCTATTTCATCTATTTAAGTCCATTTTTAGGTGCAAGATATTTTGGCTATAATTTGTTTTAACATATCATCTTTCAAAACTAGTTTCTCTTCAAAATAAATCTTGATCATTCCTTTCTAAGTTGGTTTAAGATTTATTTTTTATGTTCCTCAAAATTTTAAATTTATCTTTTGAGAAATTATTCACGATGTTTAATAATTCTAATGTTTTCATAAATATCCTCTTGTTTTCTTTACATATGTTACCTCTTCATAAGAATATTCCATCACGATTTTTATCTATACATAAAAGTATATGATTCATGATAAAAATTATTAATAATACAAAGTATAAGGAAAAATAATCATTTTCATTAATAATAATATATAATAACACATAGAAATGTTGAATTATTATTATAAGAACTATTCTGATAACCTCTTAACATGGGAATTACTAAGGGAGAATTTAATATGAAATGGTATTAATGTCTTATGACCCTCCAACAACTAATAATCAAACACCATTAGTGTCCCATTAGACTAAGTTTATCTTGAATCTAGGAAATATGTTTAATAATATTTTTCATATAATATCTAGTTTCTCATTATAGTGTTTAAATTATATAATATATTGATAAGCAAAATACTCTAACTATATTATCATAAAAGTTTTTTATAGAAGAACAATCATTATGAGATAAGTTACTTATAAATATTTTAGTAATAAAAAAATATAATTTTGGTGGTTTTAGGGAATAAAATTTTTCATATCTATGTTTTTTAATGATTTAATTTCCATGGGGGAAGATACTTGAGGGAGGTTTCCTTACCAGAGAAATATGAATTTACAATTCCATGGTGTGCTTCAATAATTCCAACACATTTTTTATTTCTTCAAAAATCACAATTTGTATTATAATATTACATCATTGAATATGTACATGAAATTTAATTATGGTTTTCAAAAATTTTATATATATCTAATGAATTTATAATCTCATAAATATTATTCATGGATTATGAAAAATCTTAGAGAGAAATGTTTCTAGATAAAAATTTCTCTAATTAGTTCAACGGATAAATTTATTAAATAATTTTAAATCCTTTTAGATCCTTGTTCTTTGTGACGAAATGAATTTGGATTCAATAAATTTTAAAGAATTTATTTTGATAAAACATTAAAAGGTTTTATACTGATGATTTAAATAAAAAATAGATAAATTTTCAGTTTTATGCTTCATGTAAACTATAATATAAGAATAGAAATATCGTAGCGAGAATAATATAATTCATTTATAATTAACTCAATTGGAATTATAATATAGGAGTATATATAAAGTGAATATTTTGAAAATTATAATATCCCTATTATATTTGGCATACCAAAAGAATGATTTCTAGAAATTAGGTGTCACATTTAGGATTCATATATTGAGTACAAGATTTAATATAATTTATGTGTTTGTTTTATGTGGTCAGTAGTTGTGAAATCAATATAGGTGGTGGTTATAGTGGAATATGGTGGTATGAGTAGTGGAAACATCCCAACAATATAATTTATGATTCAGTGTTTTTTAAGGAAACATGATTCCCAACTAGGGTCCATGCACAAGTTCTGTATAGTTTGAGGCATTGTACCAAAAATCCATCTGATTAATCTGATTAAATGAAGCTTCGAATTCCACATCATCCTTAACCAATGGTAAAATGAAATTGAAGTGGGATAACTATGAACATATAATTAGATAAATTTAAAGGAAAACCAAGTGTCCATATTATCCTTGTAGCATAGAGTCCCATCCTAATCATGTTCTTACTATCAGATGGATCTAACGACATACTTCATTCCCATTTTAACAAAGCTAAAATGGACCACCTCTAATAGGGATCCAAGATCTAGGTCATTCATTTAAATATCAGATAACCAATGATAATATTATGGATGTTATAGTGTGAAAAGTTTAGGATTCAATAGAAGTAATGTGAGGGATACTTTGTGGTACCCCCCAAATTGGAATAGAGCATCAAGGGTCTGGGGTTTCATGTGAAATCGTTGTTTTTTGAAACTAAATTTTATATTGGACTCCTCATTACATCTAAAACCTATTAAAATAAAAAATTTAATATTTTGGACATGTTTTATTGATTTATTACTCTAAATATGATAAAATAATATTTAAATTAATTATTATAAAATAAAAATAATAAATACGAATAGTTAAAAATAGTGGTTAGGTGAATGATCACACCTTATTACTGAGAAATAATTGAATAAAAAAATGATATAATATGATGTGAATTACTGATGTGTAATATCAAACTTAATTTTTGTTAAATAATTAATATATAATTATTCATTATTAATAATAATATTATTAGACATTATTAAAAATAAAAGAAGATGTTGGGATGATCAATTTGATGAGTTAGATCGGCCAATGATGGACATGGATAAACTATGTTGGAACTTCAAGTGTTGTGATAAGATATGGAATAATGATAATAAAAAAATAAATGAAATCATTTAATAATGATTTATCTAAAGGATTTTTTATGAAAATTACGTAGAATAAAAAATTAACTATTGATGAATGAATTTTTTAACATAATTAAATGAAAAGGGTTGTAATTTAAATGATAAATTGAAATTTCAAAGATTAATTTATAGTGAAATAATTTAAAGATAATTATCATAATGTTAATTGACTTGTTAATTTTTTGAGATTATTTTCTACTAGAAGGGTAATTCTAAATAATTTTAGATTAATCTAGATGTGTGTAGGATTGAAACTCTATATAGTAAACTAGATTATATAAATACATTAATTTATATCATGACATTTTAGTTATTAAATACAATAATGTTTGAATAGAAAGTTAAATTATAAATGTACATTTTAATAAAAAATGTTTTAAGACATATAAATAATTAAAATATAGGTGTATCACATATAAAGAATTATTTACTCAATGAATTTCCTATAATTAATTGAATTATAATGAGTAAGGGGACATAGAAATTAAAATATAATGTGGTGGAATAATTTTTAATTATCCTGTTAAGACAAGGGAATGAATTTGGAAAATAGTTTAATTATATTAGGTCACTTTTGATAACATGATACAAAATTATATTGTGGGAATTAATATCACATGTGATATGATGTGGCTATCTGAATATTTCAATAATGAATATTTCAGTTTTATTTAGTGATCATATGATTTTGATGACTATGGAAAGTTAGAATATATTGAGGATGAAGAAAGTACTATTTATTACTATATATAATGTATTGTGTGACTGATATGAGGTTCCTTGATTGTGATGTGGGGTTTATTGTGTTCTTATCTACCTTGGGATGTGTTTCAGTTACTGATGGTAGGATGTAGATGGAGACATGATACCATTGTAGTTTCCTATCCACTCACCCTTTAACTAGGGATAGATTAAGATAATAGTTTCAATACCATTTCAACCCACTCTTTGAGGTAGAAAAATTAAATTAATAGTGTATATATATATCTATCCCCACACCAATAACTATGGGTTGAGATAGAGTGGATATTGGAATGGTGATTGGTTTAGATTGGTAGTTTTCTTCCAGCTTCCCAACATAGGATAGATGAGAATGAGTAGTTCATAAAACATACTAGTTATGAGAATAAGATAGGTGATAATTCACCTAAGTTTTTACCCTATCTATCCCACATCTCTAAGATCACTGTTAAAGATGATACAATATATATTATATCTTATCCAATTGATAACATTAGTATTGGTAGAAAATTATATACAACTATAATTGTGGGGATTTTTATTTCCTCAAACATCCATGCACATAACTGGATTTTTGGATCTGTGTATTTCACCAACCATATCAAAGATAAGTATATAGAAATATTTTATCCAGTGTCTCATATATGGGTCAATCTAGGTTAAATAAATGCGTAAGAAACATGTTAATGGTTATAACATCATATTATTATTTTTTAATGTTATTTCTATATCACTACTATAATCCATATGTGGTATGGATGAGTTAAAATATCTAAGGTGTTATGAAAACATGTTCTTAGGTTTATTCCCATAGTGTTTTCTCTAATGAGGGGGAAATCAAATCGATCTCTAAGATTTTATTTACTCCCTAGAAGGGAGTGTCCCTGACCACCCTTTATCTTATTCTCATAATGGTATAAGGTTATAAAACTTATGTAACATTATTATTTTGTAAGAATGATTAATATTAGTTATATGAATTTTGAAAAGTATATATCATTAATAAATATTTTTATAAAAAATATTTCAAGTGACATTGGCTTTCTAAACAATATTTTTTATAGAAACAAAGTCATACTAGATGTTAATGGTTTTGGCTAACTACATTGGATAACCATAATGAGTATTATCACTCACCCCTATGAGAAAATTTTACGTTGTTTTCCTTTTTACCATATATGTTAGAACGTTAATTTGGAGGATAAACTCATAGGATTGAGATGTGTGGTATAAGTTATATATTTTTTCAAAAGTGTCTCATTGGGATAACCACTCCGATTTTATTAGTGTTTTTTCTTACATTTGTTCAGGATGTGTTATTATATCCATTGATTCATTGGTGTTATATTAAATTATATTTTATAGGTTTTTATTACATATTTATATTTAATATTTCTTGTTTTGTATCTCATATATGTCAATCTAGATTATGTTTCATGACAGCTAGTAACATCTTATAATTATAGGTAAACCCACCCATCATTTTGTAAAGATACCTCAATGCTAGTTTTATCTAAAAATCTACTGAATGTTGACTTGGAGAGTTCACTAATTGGTATATCATGATGAGAAATGTTTCTATTAGAGTGTTCAGATGGATTTTCTAGTTAGGTATGTGTGAGTGTTGGTTAGGATAGTTTATATTGAGTCTTACTAGTGGAATTTAGTTAATGTAGTCTTAAAGACGGACCTGCGATGGTTACAAGTAGCCAATGTATTTATGAGAATATCTATTATTGATAACAAATGTCCAAGACCTTAGTATTTGAAATAGGATAATAAATTAGGGGAATAGTGTGTCATATAATCCTATGTACTAATTTTATTATTTTATAATTGATATGAATGAATTCACAAATAGTTTGTATTAGCCATATGGGTGGGAGATTAATCAAAATCCACATCATTTCCAATGATGTAGAAGTTGTGAAATTTAACTGGAGATAGTGGGTAGTTAATATGGATATTAATATATTTTTTTGTGTAGCCCTATATTTTATATAAGTATGAGATAAAAATATTAGATGACATATTTTAGAATACCTCAAGAAAATTAATTTCAGAATAATCAAGTAGATTCTCATAGTAGTCTTGTTACATGGTAATATCGATTCCATGTAATAAGACAAAGAAATTAAATGATGTATTAACAATTTCTACCTTTAATGTTATCTTTTGCATAAATCTACGAATTCCTTCATATATAATATTTGTGACTCTATGGACTTCTGTATTTATTTAGAAGTTGTTGGCCCAACTAGGTTAAATATCCTTTGGTGGGGGGGGGGGGGTTCTGGGTATTATATATTAATGAAACCCCCTTATCAGTCTTATCTCACATTGTTAAAAAAAACCTTATCTCTTTATCTAACAATAATATATGATAAAGTGAAAGCATGAAAAAGACATAAAAACTTTTAGTTAGATTACCTAAACTCAGCTAATCCAGGGAGCATGAAAAAGAAATATATCAATATACCTGAATCACTAAAGAATACTATTGTTTATAATTTTGGAGTAGACATTCTATCATTACTGGCTTAGAATAGTTCACACATGATAACTCACCATCATATCAATTAAACTGAACACATAACACCTCTCAAAAAAATTCGATGAACTTTATTAGCTTTAAATTAGTTACAACAAACATAGATGTGACATAAGTCTCCTCATTCATCAATGAGATGAAATACTATTGACTATATAAAATATTATTCATGCATACATACTTTATAAAATATTATTCTTCATAAACTACCTTTCATGAAAAGTTTTTATAGGAGATTCACTTTATATACTGCACCCTCATACACTCACATCACACTTCATGAACTACCTTTATGTAATTATTCATGAACTATGATTCATACAAGTTATTTTCAAAATTTCTTCATGCATGGTCCCTCATGTACTACACCCAATAGAAATCTCATTTTTGTTTTACCACTTCACATACTACCTCATGATTTTCATTTGTTCTTTGTACATCATGGTCCTTCAACTGCGTTAAATTACTCAACAAAAACTATATTTCTTTAATAATTACTACTATTTTAAAACTACTTTATGACATATAGAAATTACTTAGTGATAATATTTATAGTTATAAATTCACTCTAAAAATGAGGTGATTAGGGGATCCTTATGTTGAAAAATAAACCTGAAAATATGTTAATAATTTTTTTTTATTTAGACATTATATGAAAAAATCGTCAAAAAAATAAATCCCTTTATGGAATTTTATAGCACATTCTATTTGTAAATCATTCAAATCATTATCTTACAACTTAAATTGAAACCAAAACCACGCACCCCCTTTTTAGATGCATGAATTATTTTTTTTATAATCCTTTTTTTCCACACAACTATTTCTCCATGAATGTATTTTATGGAAAATATTCTATATAACTCATATATCATCCTCCTTCCCCGTAAAAACCATGAGATCATGAATATTTTTTGAAAAATAACTATCTAATTCTTCTAATGTGGTCATATATGACTTTAACATAAAATAATACTTCATGAAAAAATCTTTCTTTGTTAATTTTATCTATAAATTCCAAACACCCATATGTGGCTTCAGATCATCGTTGTCAACACATTTTGTCAAAAAATACATAAATATTCTTTTTAAAACAGCACAACAATCCAAAAACCATGAAACCAAATTTTGAGGGATTTTATCCGACAATATCCCCATTTGATTTTGTTGACGATTCATCAATAACCTTAAATAAATGTGTTGATGCATCTTCAATGATTTCTACTTCCAACACAATTAACACATAGAAAATCCAAATAGTAATTAAATACTTACAAAACACTTACTATAAGAACACATAGGATAATATTAAATGGATAATCAAAGGTATCATTTAAATATCATTATTAAATCACATCATTTTTTATAGAACCTGTGAAATAACACTTTGTATATAGCTTGTATGAAAAATTGAAAGGCCACCCTTCTTGATATATATTTAATAATAGACAAATTTGACAATAATATTATTAAACTAATACCCTATTTGTTTTATCCCCTTGATTTTATATAGATGAGACCTCCCTATTTTAACTTCTTTACTCATCCCATTAGAGAGTTTGGGAAATACCCGACCCTTTCATTAACAATATCACACCCCATTTTTCAATGAATCCAAAGTCCATTCCATAGTGGGATAGAACATGAAAAGAATAATAATTAGCACATGATGAAATCCATAACAAAACTCATGGACCAGGGGAATCACATCCATAATACTCAAGTGTGGGGAGTGGGAAGGACTTGACGAGTTAGTCAATATTATCCAAATTTCTCCTTGGGTAAGTCTTTTGTCATGATATCTATGACTTGATGTTCTATAAACATCTACACCTATTTCACTAGCCTATGTTTGAATTTCTCCTTCATGAAGTGATACTTGATTTTCATTTTTAGTCCATGATTTATGGATAATGTATTTTTCTAATATTGATATAACTTGGGATATCATAATTTATTCCAATTAGAGACATCACTTCAACTCCCATATCTTTAATTTGATTCTTTTCCCATAATATCTATGTTAGAATCTGAGTGGACATAATATATTTAGCTTCGATGGTACATTGTGTAATGTATTCTTGTTTATTTTTAATACAATAAATTCAGAATCCTCTGAGAATGAATGAAACACCAAATGATGACATATAGTTATCTGTTATACCAGGACAAATTTCATTTCCATATCCCAATAAAATATAGTTAGATGGTTTGCTATAAACAATCAAAAATAAACTATAAACTAAATATATCACAATATTTTCTTCAGGGATAAAAAGTTGATTTATTTGGGATTACATTTCTACCTAACTAAAAGAAAAGTGGAAACACAATACCTAGTTGGGTCTCTATTAAGTACAACATTTTAAAAAATATCAAATTATAATATATGAATTAGATATTTTTCCATCATCATCCCTTGAAAATTTTATCTAGGTAGAAACCAATTTTTTCATTACCATGGAATACCCTATTCAAAATCTTTTAAAAACCACCTTAAAATATTTAGATTGATATATTAATGTGTCAATACTTCCTCATATCACTTGTATAGATAGAAAAAAATCAATTATTTTGCAATAGACATTTCAAACTCAAACCTCGTGAATTCTGAAAACCACTTCCACCATGATTCATTTGATCCAAGAAGGATTATGTCAACAACATATACAATGACCATCAAAATTTATTACTCTTCTACTTCATGTTAATATTTCATCAATAACACCACTCAAGAAACTGATATTTTTCAAGTGTTGATCTTGCCTTGAATACTATGATTTTAGTTCCTTCTTTGGCCCATAAAGCACATTCATTTGCGTTAAACTTTGTTCTCATATTCTTGAACAAGAAAACCATATGGTTATAATATGGACACCTTATCTTAAGGTAAAAAATTTAGAAATTCTGATGTAGCATCCATCTATAAAACATTGAATTTAATTTTCTCTATTACGGAAAAAATAATAGAATTGACTCTATCCTCACCATGGGTGAGAATGGTTTGTATATATCAAAGCCTTGTCTTTGGGATTAACCTTACTATAAAATATATTCCTTGTTTCAAATAATTGTTCCATACTCATTCATTTTGTTACAAAAAACCCATTTGGTCTCAATGATGTTCTTATTTTCAATATGGTAAAGTTCTTTATGTGTTTCTTGAATGCAGTTTTCATATTTTATAGTTTCTATAGAAATTTTTGTGTCTACATATGATAATAGTGATGTTTTTTATTTATTCTTCATTCTCCAGATTTTCAATTATACTATATATTCACTGATGATATCTTTCTCATCAGTATTATCTCTATAATTTGATTATTGTATAACTGTTGTCCTAAAAAAAAATTCCTCATCATCAATATATTCTCCAAAATAATTTTCAACAACACGCACTCCCATGATGTTACTAACCTCCTCCTCATATTCATCTATAATATGTTCACAATTTTGTTAGTGATTCTACACATTATCTATTACTGTGAAATCATTACATTCAATAATTATTCCAAGAATCTTATTGAAGCATTTATATGTAATGATATTTCTTAAGTAGTCATGGAAAATATCTTTATCAACATTATAATAAAACATTGTATGATTATCCTTATTGTGAATGAATCACTTACTTCCAAAGATCAGAATGTACTTCAGTGTTGGTGATGTGGCCTTTATTCATTAATTTTTCCCACATCCTTTTTGGGGGAATTACTATGTATATGACACATCAAATGAAATTACTTTGATTAATCATATATTTTTGTTTAATTTATGGTAGTTTTGGTAAACTAATGATTTTAATAATTAAAATGTTTTATTTGTCATTTAAAGTATCAATTTTTTATCTTTTTATTTATTTAATTTTTTCATTTCTTTTGTCCATTTAGATTTATTGTTGTTTTCAATTTTTTTATCTGTGTAATAATTTTGAGTTTGTTTTTTTAGTATTAATTAATTAATTAATTAATTAATTATGATTAAAATTTAATTTCTCTACATCAAATAAATCAAAAAACTAGTAAAATAAAAATATAATTCAATTCCTTCATTAATTTTTGTTTTTTTATTATAGTTAATTTATTATTCAGTTATTTAATTTAAGAATTTGGTTTTTAATATTTAAAATTTTAATGTTTAAAAAAAATTATTATAAAATTATTGTCTTTATATGTTAAAATATCCTTTAAATTATTTTAACAAATTGTAATTAATTAATTATTTCTTTTATAAATTTATAATTTTTTAATTTTTTAATTATGTTTGTAGTAGTAGCGGTGTAGATAAATATATATTGATTCCCATGTAACCTAAATTAGTTTACACATAAGGGATCACAAATGGTCCCCACATAGTCAATTTTTGAGGAGGATACCACATATCTATATTTGGAAGGTTCTAATGTAGAGGAATCATTAGATCTCTATGTATCCAAATTTTAGACCCCTCTCCTCGTGTATCCAATTTTGTAAAGAAGGACGATCGACGAAAAATTTTGTGTGACCACCAAATCCAGTATTGGGGAAAGATGCCAAGAGACGAACGCACAAAAAAAGTGAACGTGTAGTAAAAAAAAATTCTTTCCTTATAAATAAAAGAAGATGCATAGCGACCCAAAAGTAAATTTATAGAATATAAAAGGTTGACACCGGAAATTTTTATGTGGAAACCCTAATGAGGGAAAAACCATGTTACCTATTCTAGAAAGAGGTATCCATGAAAATGAATAAGTAAATGGTAGACACTCCCCAAAAATAGAAGGGATCTCAAAAGTATAAATCTATGATGAAAAGAAAAAATGATCATCAATGAAAGGCGATAACCAAATTATCTCTTATCTTGGTATTGTAGATGTTGGTGTGTGTCCAAAAGGCTTGTTGCTGGCTCCTTTTATATGGAAAAATTATATGCGTCAAAAAAATGTCTCCATGTGAAGATTTTGTAACTCTGTAAAAACACTTCTTTGACCCGCGATAAAATATATTCATTAATTTAGAAATGCAGTCTTGACCTGCATGTTCCAATTGAGGAGGCACCCAACAAAATCCCCCTCCAAATCATCTGGGAATCACTGCCAACCCTACAATCAGTCAATTAGTCTTAAATTTACATCGGGGTAAATTATTGGTAGACATGTCGGACCCATTGTCTCTAGTGTGGATCTTCTCTAGATCTAATTGTCTCTAATCAAGGACTTTGCAGATCCAATGATATAAAATATCGATATGTTTTGACCTACCATGAAAAGTGGAATTCTTTCCCAAACAAATAGCACTTTGACTATCACAAAATAAAACATACCTATCCTGATTTAAACAGAGCTCTCGAATAACATTTTTCATCCACTAAATTTTTTTCCATACCTCTATAGCTATAATAAACTCTCACTCTTTTATAGATAAAGCAACCCATATCTAAAATATAGACTGTTAAGATACAGATCCCCCTATAAAAGAGATCAAATAGCCTAAAGTAGAATTTCTCCAACTGATATCTCCTGCCATATCTAAGTATATAAAGCCACAAAGAATAGGTTACCATTTTCCAAAACACAATCTTCGATTAGAAGTACAACAATGATAAAAAAAATATACTTCACTTATATAAAATGATCTCTATCTAGATTTGATAGAAAATGATTAACTATACAAACTACATGAGCTATATTAGGTCTATTACATATCATTTCATATATCCAATAACCAATGGCAGATGAATAATTTATGTGATGCATCGCATCTTTCTCTTCATCAATAGAAGTTGATTGAATGGTGTTGAGCATAAAATTTAAAGAAAGAGGATTACTAAAAACTTTAGCTATATCCATAGAAAATCTCTAAATAACCTTCTCAATATATCTATCCCGAGATAACCAAAATTTCCTAGCATTCTTGTCCTGGGAGATCATAATGCCAAGAATTTGTCGTGTTGGCCCCAATTCATTCATCGCAAAAGACTGACAAATATACATCTGTAATCTATCAATTCTATAAGCATCATGTAGAACAAAGAGTATATCATCAACATAAGGAAATAGTATAATAAAATCATCATGAGTAAATATTTGAACAAAAACACAATGATCAGAGGATGTATTCCTAAAACCCTAATGAAAAATGACATATTCAAACTTCTTATTCCACTACCTCGGAGCTTTCTTCAAGCCCTAAAAACTATTACTTAACCTACATGCATGATTTTATTTACTTGTTTCAAAAAAAACCCCTGGTTGTTCAATAAACATTTCCTCCTCTAAATCTCCATAGAGGAAAGCAGTCATCACATCCATCTACTCAATCTGTATATCAAAACTAGAAGCCAAACCAATAACAAACTGAATGGAATATATTTTGACAATAAGTTATGAAATATAATAAAAATAAAAACCTTTCTTCTGACAGAATCCTTTAACAACTAACCATTCCTTGTATCATGGAACAGAAATGGATTCATAATTTTTAATCCAATAGATCCAATGATTTTGCAAAACTCTCTTACCTATTAGTAACCTCACCATCTCAAAGGTATGGTTTTCATGTAATGATGTAATTTCATCATCCATTTCTGCAACCCATCTATCCTTCTATTCACTTTTCATTTCCCCATCAAAAGATTCTGGTGCTCCCCCTTCAGTGAGGATCACATACTCATCAGGAAGAAGATTTATCTTTGGTAAACAACCAAGACATTTCTCAATGATGTGACTGAGCCTCTTATTCCATAACTTAGATGAAACACTGAACTCAACAATGCAAGCAGTATCACAAGAAATAGAAGATCTAGTCTAGTACAAAGCTGATTGGTTCTTCCCTCGAGCCACAATCAAATATACCTTGGAAATTTTCCATGTAAAATCACTAAAATAATAAATAAATCCTTCATCATTAAGAACACTAGTATAAATAACATTCAAGATAACCTCTGGAGCATGTCGAACATTCTTCCAAATCATATTACTTCATATACTGGTCTCTAAAAAATAGTGTTGATACCTACAACATTAGTATGACCATCATTACCCATACAAAAAATCCCAAAATTACCTGGGCTATAATATGTATAGAACTCCTTCTTCAATGTCAAGTGAAAGTAGGCACCACTGTCAACAACCCAACAAGAATCATCAGAAGCAATATTCATGGATTTATAAACAATAACAACAACACCCCCGGTAGCGGCAAAAACACGATCATCTCCATCACAATTATTCTTTAATGGATTATCCTTCATTCTATTTTATCTTTTCATATGATAATAAAACTTCTTAACATGCCCCTTCTTACCAAAATGATGACATTGCAAATCTGTCTGCTTCGACATGTACTTTCTTCTACCTTTTCTCTTACCTCGACTACTCAGTCCCAAGTCCTAGATTCTCCCCTTTTTATCTGAGACTAAAATCTCTAAAGAATATTTGTCCTGAGTACATCTCCAGAATTATATATTCAAAACAACATACTTAAAAACAAATTTCACAACACCATTAGGAGAATAACCAATAAGAGTAACATGAAAATTCACCCATGAATCGGGTAAAGTGTTAAGCAACAAAAGAGAAAAAGCCGCATCTTTAAAATTGATACCCATACTAGATAATTGATCAAAACATCACTGATATTCACTCAAATAGTTATAAATATATGTACCTTCTATGTACCTCAAATTAATCATTTTTTTATAATAATATTTTTTTGTTTCTTGTCATGGAATCATAGGTAGTCTCAAGGTTCTCCAACAAAGTTTTGGCATGAGAGATATCGACAATGTGTTTTATCATGTTGTCTTCAATCCATTGGCGAATGAAACCAAAAAATAATATCATACTCAAATTACCATTCTTCATATAACATCCTTTCTTGATTCTAGGTACTAAACACTAGAATAAGCACTCTCCTAACAAAAAGCATATCCTTTATTTTTAGTCGCCACATATGGTAGTTGGTACCATTCAACAAAATCGTGTAACTGTAATTGTATTCTATAATAAATATGAAATAAAAACCAAAACCTTTGATAACATATATTGGGAAAGGACAAAAACTGATGAATGCGCAAACAAAATCAAAGTGAACGTGCAACAAAAAAATAAAATCTTTCCCTCCAAATAAAAGTGGTTGTGTAGTGACCCAAAATTAAATGTGAAAAATATAACAGGTTGAAACTAAATATTTTTACATGGAAAACCCAATAAAAGTAAAACCATGGGACCCAGTCCAGAAAGTGGGACCCACTAAAATGAAGAAGTACACAGTAGTGAAACCCCAAAAAATGGAAGGCATCTCAAAAGTATAACACTCCAATTCAAAGGAAAAATGATCATTATTTAAGGGTGGTCACCAAATTGGATATGCTATTGGTATTGTGAAAATCAGTGTGTGTCCAAAAGGCTTATCATAGTCTCCTATTATAGGGAAAAATTCTACGTATAAAAAAATTGTCTTCATTGAATATTTTTAACTCCTCAAAAAATATTCTTTGACTCAGGATAACATCACCTCATTAATTTAAAAACATGATCTTGACCCACATGCGACAATTGAGGAGGTTTCAAAAATCTCTCTAAAGCTAAATGAAGCGGGAAGACCATCCATTTATACCGAGAGAAGATATAGCCCATCCCACCATGTAATCTTACTAAAGAGGAAAAACCACCACCGATTTAAAAAAACACAAGATTGGTATTGCATATATCAGTGTGATGAATATTGAGCACAAATCTACGGGGATTTCACCTTTTTAAGTAAAGCTAAGCTAAAAACACACCAAAACTCTATAATGACAATACTGTTCACAATAAAAATGAGTAAAATCATAGATCTTGAATTGAAAGGATGATGGTGTGTCACCACTGGAGCCCTCCAAAGATAAATATGATATCTTAGTTGAACCAAATCATTATTCAGATCTGAAGATGCTGAGACCATCACTAAACTTAGCTCAAATGAGGATGTTGAATCTTGGGAACACATGGATGACTGAATTTGTTCTTTCTGCAGAAGATGAGATGATAATTCGTTTGAGTAGGGTGTACAGGGCCAAGTTTCTAGAAGCAATGAATATTAATATCATTCCCAAATGGACATTTAACTAAACCTAGACTTTTGATATAAGTAGAAGAAGATAGATCACTAGTTCATTCTTCTTACAGGTTTGGTTTTTTAAAGACATGAGGGAATCTTTTGGCCCCTGAATTGCACTCGTTGGAGTTTGAATGTTGTTATGTATAAGGTATTTGACCAAATTCCCCTAAGAACCTAGTGGAGTAGAAGATTGTATCTTTGAATACACCCGAGATAAGTTTGTTCAGGTTGATTCTTGAAGAAGGAGGAATATGAAACTGGATGATGTCTTGAGTTGTTAAGGATTTCTCAATCATTCCTTGATATATTCTTATTACTATGCCTGAGGTCAAAAGGGTTTCTGAGGTGGTAGTTTCCTATTGGGTATAATAATATGACACAAATAATTATGAATTATGGATCATATTAATCGAGTGCCGATGAAAGTGGTAGATTCAATTGGAGAGTTTTTGTTTAAATCTAATTTGTGCTGATATAATGTAATAAAATTTAATTCTTTCTCTTGAATATACCCAAATAAAGTGATATATTATGTCACTGAGATGGGGAGAAATAAAAATATATAACAGACACATGCACTTATTGGAGGTAAAAGATTCACATTATTATAACCGTTTTGGATGAGAAAACAGGTATATGAGAGTGCCAAAAATGACAATGAAGCCATGGGAGCACGAGACAGAGAATAAATACACATTTCCATTGAATATTTATCTCTCTATTTACTTTATTATTCTTTTCTTACTCTATGTAATGAATTTCTAAAATTTAGTTTCTTTTTTTCTATGTTCATATATAACTAAATAAATTTATGGGTTTTTGGTATATATTGAGTTGAATATTTTCTTCTAGGATCAATGCTTAGTTTATTTGTCTGATGTATGTGTTCCTACTTATTTTATTTGTAGCAAATTTCTTTATTCTACAGTGAATAATTGATATATGAAGTCAGAGTCAAATTTATTTAGCTGTTGAAAATCATTTTTCAGTTCTCTTTAAATCGAAATATTAGGGAGAGTTTTGTGGAAGTTTATAGCATTTAATTTTCATCCATTGTGCTTATTTGTTTCAATTCTTCATGAGTATAATTTATTTCCTAGTTCTTGTAATGATAGGTGAATAGTGGGAAATTCATTGCCTCATTAACTTCTTCCAAAGTACTCCTAATATAATAGGTTTTTGTTTTTTCTCCACTATGAAAAATTTCTATTTATTCTAGAGTGATAGAAATTCATATCAATCCTTAGGAAAAGTCAATAGACAACACTTCCTTAATATGACTTTTGGCATCAATGATTTTACTCTTAGAATGAGCAATGATATTTTTAAAAACTGAAACAATCCAATATCCCCTAAATTCAAATTTTTCTTCCCCTACTTCCAATCACTTTTTATTCACATTTTCACTTCTGTGTCATATCACCATTTTTCAACATCTTAACATCCATTTTTTATTTTATTTTATTTTATTTTATTTTATTTTATTTGTTTTGGTCACAAAAATTATCTCATTCTACCTTGTGGAAATTTATAATCTTATATACCTTATAACTAGTAGTTTGTGATTTTTAAATAATTAAATTTTCATGAAGTTCAATGATGTTCATGTCAAAATTTTGGCACAGTTTTGGGGGATGTCATGGGATACCAAACACACAAAAAGAATAAAAAATCAAATTAAAAAAAATATTTCAAAAAAATCTAGAAAATTATGTTAAAAATTAACTATTGATTGGTTTCCACTATAGTGTGATTATATTTAACTATTTAACCAAAGATTTTATATATACTAGATGAACTGATATTTCTAAAATTGAACCATTAATTCATCAAATTAACTTTAACGGTTTAACCCTTAAGAAGAAGTAAAAATCTAAAATGGGAAATCCAAATTTTAAAATTCAAAGAGCTTTTCGAAATATTAATCAAAATCATATTGTACCTCAACCTAGAATTGAAAATGATGAGCGGTATAGGATAATGGATTTCCATATTTTAACCATTGTATGAAAGCCTTCATGTATATAGTTATCCAAAATATCTAGGAAATATGAAATGAAGCAGTCACACCTCTCTATATTATCCTCATTTAACGGACAACCTAATAGTGATTCTTTAAAATTTATCAAAAAAGTTTATGGAAAGATTCAACAATTGCATTTTCACAAGTTGAATGAGGAGAAGATTAGTTTAAGATTATTTTGGTTTTGTTTAAATAACAAGGATCGAAGTTGGATCCAAAATTTTTATGAGTAAATTGTTTACACATGAGACCAAATTTTACATTATTTTGTTACAAAGTATTATCCTCAAAATGTCAAAAATAAAGTGAGGCTTAAAATAACTAGTTTCATTCAAGACAAGGACACAATTTTCCCCAAAACATGGGATGGTATTGGGGGACACTTTAGGAAATGTCCTAATCACTAAGTTTCCCCTCATCTCCTAATGGATACTTTATATAATGTTTTCACTCATCACAATAAAAATGTTTTTGATCAATCTTATGGTGGTGATTTCCTTGTTATGAAAGTATATTAACTCAAAAAAACATTCCAAAAAACCCAACATAGAAGAATAAGGAAGTGAGTAATCCATTGGGGCAAACCTAATTATTAGGTTGTTGTAGATAGTGGAAATTCTATTAGGGAGTTTTGTACTCATTGTGGGATGTATGGTCATTCTTAAATTTTTATCCCAACTTTGATCTCTCTATGAAGCCTAAAGAGAGTGCCCAATTTGTTGAATTTAGGGTTAGAAACCAAGATTTTAATGACCCATTCTTTAATCTGTTTAATTTTGGATATAAAAATAATCCAAAGATATCATGGAAGGAATAGGTTGTATTGAAACAATTTTCTACTCTTGTTTACCCACAAAAATCTAGACCATCATTTCAAAGCTAATTTCATTCTAAATCCTCAAGATCAAAAGTGGATTTTAAGGGCATGTTTTAGTAGTTAATAGGAATATTTTATTATCAAATGGTTGATTTAGATTATCAAAAGGTTATACTTGATCTAGATAGGGAATAGAAAATTATAGAATTCATCATCTTGAGTTATAAATTGATCAAATTACTATAAAATTAGGGTGAAGAGACAATGGAAAATTACCAAACACAATAGTATTGAATTTCAATGAAATATTTATGGATATAACTACCAAATCAGGTTAGAAATCTCAGGAAAAAGTTAGTGTAATACCTTGGGAAGATGAACTTGAAAAATATAACATCTAAAATATCAAATTTTGAAAACTAGACAGTGGTGGATAGAATCATCAAAATGATGAATCATCAAGTGAAGAACCCAATGGAAAAAATAAAATGATGTAGGAACTAGTTAAGGAGTCATATTAAAAGGTTAGGTTTGAGGATGAGGACTGCTAACTACCAATCATGAAGAATTATGTTCTGCCCATCCCTTTTCCACAAAGGCATAAAAAAAACAATAAACCAAATTAGTTGAAATTCGTAAAATTGTGTAGGATATTTAATTTAAATATTCCTTTTGTTGTGGATTTGAATAAAATCACTTCTTAGTTTAAATTTCTAAAAATATTCTTGGAGAATAAGAGGGATTGGGAATAATGTTCAATGATTAATTTGAATGAGGATTGTAGTACCACTGTTCAACAGAATATTCCTTAAAATTTAACTGACCTCGATTCATTTTTCATCTCTAGTAAAATTGGTTTTAGTGAGGATTTTAGGTTCATGTGTGATTTAGGTGCTAGCATTAACCTTATTCCCTACATATTATTCATGATGTTAGGACTTTGGGAGTTTAAACCAACTTCATTTTCACTGTTATTGGCTAATAGGTCACATGTTTTCCTTCTAAAAGGCTAGATGACTTGTTTGTTGACATAGGAAAGCTCACACCTCATATTGGTTTTCTTGTTCTTGAAATAGAGAGTGATAATAATGTTTCAATCATTTTAGGAAGAACATTTCTAGCCATATAAAGTGATATAATTTATGTTTCAAAGGGTAAAGTGACCCCTTAGGATAGTTATGATCATGTGGAGATCCATGTTTTAAAAGATTCACCTTTTTTTGGTTAGTTTTAAGTTGATTTATGTGGTTGATTAATTGTTTAGAGAAGATCTTAGGAAGGATACTTTTTATCTTTTTGACTAAATAACTAAAAGATCGGTTAATGATAATTTTCAAGAAATATTTCTAGAATATAAGTTCACACTTGAGACAGAAAGGCTAGGGAATAGTGAAAACCAAATAAGGAAATTTATTTCTTAGGACAACTAAGTGGTCAATCCACACCCAAAATTTCATGTTGAAAAGTTTTATCAAGTTGATGTTCTAAGTTCACAGGTCTCTCTTGTTTCCAAATTAGAAATAACATCATGTTTCCATCACCATGAGAATTCTGAGTCCTTTTTTTACTATATGAAAAGTGAATGTTGTAAGGATGAGGAAAATGATGGGTTTTTATGATCCTTTTGGGAATGAGTTAACCTAGTCCATTGAGAGTGTAACAAGTGAGAATCTATCCTATTTTCTAGATCTGGATAGCATGTCTATACATACTATTATAATATATTTATATGGATACTTTTTTATTAAAGATATTAAATAATTATAAGGGAATATTGATGAGATTTCACCGGTATCACAAAAGGGAGATGAATCTTGTAATATTGTCTGTAGTGGGAAATCTACTGAAGCTGTTGAGTCATTTTTTTAACACTATTTCATTCCAAAAACTAGATGATAAGATTTTTTTTCATAATTTTGAGAAGTTCATAGATGAAAATGATGAATGCTTCTCTACTTAAAATAATGAAGTTTTTTCTAAGTGTCATTCTAAGGATAGTATTTAGACGGTTGCATGTAACTCCCCATAAGGATATAGGGTTAAATTAATAAATGATATGACTCATATCAACAAGGTGAACCGTTCTTTTCTGAAGCCTATATGATTAGAACACCATAGTTTAGCACGTTTGGCTTGGATTAGTGATCAGGATGGGTGACCTTTTGGAAAGTTTCCAAGGATGCATGTGAGTGAGAAAAAATCACACTTGAAAGAACAAGTGTTGGAATGTGGGGACAATCAGATGACCTGTTTGGGCACATGGGTGAGCCCTAGAGTGGGGAAAACATGTATGCAGGGAAATTGGTGGTACTTGGTGGGCCAAGACCCAATGACCATGTTAAGGTGAGTGTTTTTGCTGTCTTTGAGGCCCAGTTATTAAATTTGGTATCATAGGAGGAACCTAGCCTCAAGTGTGGTTCACTGACTTGTTTGATTGGTAGGGTCCATAATGAGGATGTTGTGCTCTAGGGGGGGTGAATATAATACCCTATAATGATAAAGGGTTAAATTACTAAATGATAGAACTCGTGTCAAAAAGGTGAAACTTTCTTTTCAGGAGCCTACTTAATTAGAACCCCACAATAAAGTGTGTTTGAATTAGATTAGTGATCAGGATGGGTGACCTTATGGGAAGTTTCCTAGAATGTGTGTGCGTGAGGAAAAAACACACTATAAAGAAAAGTGTTGGCCTGTGGGGATAGTCATTAGTTAGATGACCCATTCAGGCACATGGGTGGGCCCTAGGGTGGGGAATACTTGTTCATAGGGAAACTGGTGGTACTTGGCGGTCCAAGACCTAATGACCATGTTAAGGTGGGTATATGTGCTGTTAGCAGGGCCCAATTGTTATATTGTAATAATATTGAACATAATTTTGAATCATTCAATTCCTCAAGTATGGGGGGATATGGGATGCCAGGTTGTTACTTATGATAAAAATACTAGTATGTTTATTTCCATGTTACATTCACTATTTTATGTTTTTAACCCTGGAGATGGTGGTGGTATGAGGTTAAATGATAGAATCCTGGAGAATTTTGGAAGCGTGTTGTGAGAAGCTAAAGTTTTTAAATAATTAAGAGAAAAAGGAAATATTTTCTCAAAAATAAATAACATGAAAACCGATATTATATCATACCCTTTGAATGACCACAGATAGAACATATTAAATACTATAGTAAGATAATCATATACCCACAGTTTTCCAAAAAAACCATTGGTATAGACCCATCTATACCCATAGTTCTTGCTAAACTGTGGAAATAGGACTCCCACGTAATCGTGGGTAAAGAAATATTTGTGTGGGAATTCCAATGGAAAAAATATACCAACAGTTTATAATGATTCAAGGTTATAGGTTTCCCTATACCCTCGGTTTTCATAATTAGTGGGGATAACCTTTCGAACTAAACCATATACTCACAGTTCTCCCCAGAACAATGGTATATGCACAGTTTAGGGAGAATGTTGGGTATATGATTTAGTCCCAAAGTCTATCCTCTTCATTCATGAAAACAATGGGTAAAATTGAAACTTACACCCACGGTTTTAATGAACCATGGGTATAGGTTACCCTGTGTTTGCGTGGGAAACAATCGGGTGGGAAAACCTATTGCCACGATTATTTATCTATACCCACAATTTATAAATATATATCAGAATATATATATATATATATATATATATATATATATATATCTGTGTGTGTGTGTGTATGTTGACACTATAATAATATATATATATAAATATATATAAGTATAAATATTTTAGTTGTAAATGACATTGAATGTGTAGAGGCGGTGAGGGTTCAAAACCTGCATGCAAAATTTTTTAATCGTATACCCACAGTTTCAGAAGCGTGGGTATAACATTTTTTAATCATGTCGATAGGTTACTGTTGTACCCACACATTGACGACCCATAGTTTTATGAGTTGTGGGTATAATTATTTTAAATTGTGGGTATAAATCAGGGCTATATTGATGCCTCAATTTCCCATAACTCCTTGAAACCATGGGTATAAGCTAATTTTCCATTAGTGAAAGGCTAATGTTTGGATAAATACTTTAAATTTAGCACAAAATTGGAGGAAACCCGTGATTTTCTTTATTTTTTTATTTTTTTATTGAATAAAATTTCTACACTATTGTTTACTGCTCTCCATTTTGAAAAAACACCCACTTTTTTATTGGCCTTGTTTTGATGATTTAGGAAGAATGTATTTAATGTTTAGGTTTCATTTTGTTGATACTTCTATGGAGGTGGTCGGGTGTATAATAATTTTCAAGGATATAATTTTTGAAGAAAATTTGATAAAACTTCCCTAAATATTGTATCTAGTTTATGTTTTATTTGAAAATTAAATTATGTAAATTTATGTTCATATTCATCATTTTGTAGGAGAGGAATTTTAGAAAACTAGGAGAATTCCTCCTAGGGAAAAAAGTAAAGGTTTCTTTGGTTGCGACTGGTGTGTTAAATCTTTATTTTTGTAGAGTTAAATTTCAAATTCTTCTACTTTTATTCTTCCTTGTGTTCAATAAACTATACTTCTTACTGTGTGGTGTATTTTAATTGATTGTAGAGTTCATATTTTAGTGATTTTTCTTGTTGAATTGATCATGTAAAACCTACTTCTCACTACTACTATTTTAAAATCCTGAATTTTTTAATCTATGCCTTGCATTTTTATCTAAATTCTTTAATGATTACCATTTCAAAATTCAATGTGTATCATGCATCCAATTTAAAAAACTCTATTAATTTTATTGATTTTTGAAGTAGATATTAGTAGGCATTATTTTTCTTTTTGAGAATGATTTTGTGTGGAAAAATTCCTTTTGTACTTTCTTATGACCCTTTACATGAAATTTAACTATTGAATCAAAAATTATTTTGAATCTTTTCTATAAAAATTGTTTCCCCCATATTTTTATTCAATAATGGACACATTTTTAATTTTGAAGTGTGAGGGAGGGGTCTTTTAATGTGTTAAATTACAATTCATAGAGATCCCATAAAAAACCTTTAGAAATTTTCAATATTGTGAGTTTTTTAGCATGAAATAGAAATTTTCACTGGTTAAAATATTTTATCCATGTTGAAGGATGTAAAGACACTTTCATGAGATTAATCTCTACTACCTAATGGATTTGATTGAGTAAATCATTTTTTTCTCCGGAAAAATGGTATTTGATAAAATCTTTGGAAAATGTCATACAATTGTTATTTATGTTCCAATTTTTAAAATTGAATTTAAATCATAAGATGTGAATCTAAATGGATTATTAAATGAAAAACCTAATCCATGTTGAAATATTTATTTCATTCCTTTCGGTCGTTATTCATAAAATTATTGGATGGTTTATTTATTCCACAAATAAATTCTCACTCCACCTTATCTAATGATCACTCTATTTATTATGATCACTTAAATTATGTGAGTCTGTTCACCTAGTTGTAAAGATAAATTTTAACTTTCAGTTAGAATAAAATTGACTTTTGTTAAATTCCCTTTAAATTTTTCAATTTAAATAATTTTTTGTAGAATAGTAATAGATTTTGGGCTAAATAAATTTTTTTGAGAAGAAATTAATTTTTACTACTTGAAACAATTGATAAGGGAAAATCAATATGAAAATTAATTCTTAGTGTCATTAATACTTTTCCATTTTGAGATTTATTTTCTATTATTGAATGTGAGTAAATGTTTCTTGAGGACTAGAAAAATCTTTTGTATGATTGAATTTAATGTGATCATTATTCATTACATTTTTCATATCCTTTTTGGGGGATTTACTATATATTTATTGATTTAAATGACATTAATTTGGATAATTATAATTTTTTGGATAATTTATGGTAATTTTGTTAAACTAGTGACTTTGTTAATTAAAATTTTTGTTTTATGATTTAAAATATCACTTTTTTATCTTTTTATTTATTTATTTTATTTATTTTCTTCTCTTCTCTTCTGAGTTCTTTAATTTATATGGTCTTTGTTTATTTTCAATTTTTATGATCTTTATATTAATTTTGTGTTTGTTTTAGCATTAACCAACTAATTAATTATTTATGATTAAAATTTGATTATATTTCTTCAAAATAATTATCAATTAGTAATATAAAATTATAATTTAATTATTTAATTATTTTTTTCTTTCCCTTATTTTAGATTTATTTTTTAGCTATTTAATTAATGAATTTTTTAATATTTAATATTTTATTTTTTAAAATACATTTTTTATTATAAATATATTGTATTTATATGTTAGTGTATGTTTTTAAATATTTTCAAAAAAATCTAATTTATTAATGATTTCTTTGAAAATTTTATAATCCTTTAATTATTTATCAATGTTTACAGTACTAGTGATGTAGCTAAATCTAAAGTGATCCCTATGTTACCTAAATCTAAAGTGATTTCAAATGTTCTCTATGTAGACTATTATTTATGAGGTTACAATGTATCAAAATTTGGAAGGGTCCGACATAGTAGAATAATTGGATCTCCACCTATATAAATTTTTAATCCCTCTTCTCATGTATTCGATTTTGTGAAAAAGGCTGGCTGATGCCATACTATGTGCATCCACTAAATCCATTTAAAGATGAAGATATCCGATATTTCATATCTTGATTATGAGAGAAGATGAATCCCATTCCACCATTGAAGATCATAGAAGAGGAAAATACAACATCGATTTGAATAAAATCATGATGGTATCACCTATTTCGGTGTGATGAAGCTTGACTAGGGATCTACGGGGATGTCACCATTTTGATGGAAAGTGCAGCTAAGATAGAAAGTGAACTCAATGAAGAGGATTCTAGAGGAAATTGAAACCAAGTTGAAATAGAGATCTGTAATTACAAGGTGGATGGTGTGCACAACTAGAGCTTTCTAAATAAAATGCAGATGTTGCCTCTAAACCAGATCTGTATTCACAGTTGATGATATCAAGACCACTGATGAACCGAATTTAGATGGGGATGTCATATCTTGGGAACCCATGGTTGACCGAATTTGTGCTTACCAAAGAATATGAGACATGATCACCTTCAAAAACCGTATAGAAGGCCAAGTTTTTTCGGTGATGAAGATTACTACAATTCCCACTCAGACATCGAACTGAACCTGAGTTTATAATTGATGTTGAAGAAGACATGTCATTGTTTATTTCTTCTAGAAGGTTCGATTTATTGAAGATATGGGATCTTGTCGCCCCCAAATTTTTCTATTTGGAGTTACAAGGGTTTTATGCATTAGATATTTGACAAAATTCCCTTGAGAACCCAACAACTAAAGATATTGTAGGTTAAAGACACTACATTTGAGAGTTTATACAATAATGCCAAAGGTGCGACAACTCAAGGTGGAGATGAAATTAGCTTCCATAGAGAGATTTCTATCTTTATTTTCCTGATTCTTCGCTTCTTTGTTCTATGTAAGGAATTTATCAAATTTAGTTATTGTTTTTTCTCTAATCATTTATAACTGAATATTTTTAGGTATTTTGGTATAACTTGAGTTAAATTTGTTCTTCCTCAATTCACACTTAGTTAATTTTTTCAAGGTCTAAGTTCTTCCTTCTTTTATTCACAATAAATTTCTTCCTTCTCTAGTGATGAATTGATGGGTGAAGTTAGAGTTGAATTTATTTTGTGGTTGAAAATAATTTTTCGTTTCTCTTTTAATCAGCATATTGAATATAGTTTTTCAATAAAGTTCACAAATTTTCATTTTCATCCAGTGTGATTCTTTATTTCAATTCTTTTTGAGAATCTTTTATAACATACTTCATGTACTCACATATAAAGATTAGGAAATTCCTTGCGTCATTAACTTCAAAAAGAGTAATACAAATGGAAAATTCTATTGTTATTTCTTCTCTGAGAAGAGTTTATCTTTATTCTCATGTTCTAGATAGACATTCCATCCATTAGTACAAAAGAAATGGAAAAAACTTCTTTAACATGGCCATTGGAATCTCTGTGTTTACTCTTATAATGAGAAGTTATATATTTAACAACAAAAACTATAAATTTTACCCTAAATTAATTTTTTTCTTTATTCTAGTCACTTTATATCCACGTTTTTCTCAATTGTGTCACATTACAATTTCTCAACATCTTCACATCCATTGGTTGTTTTCTTTTTTGATTGCTTTTATTTATTCTTACCATTCAAATTGTATCATCCTTCCCTATGGAAATCAATACTATTAATTACTTCTTAATTATAAAAAAAATATTTTCAATAATTTTTCATTGAATTTCAGTGTTTTAAATCCCACCAAAGTGTTATTTTAAGATAAATTGTCCCATTTTATTATTTTAGTGGTATTTTGAGCTTAATTGAAAAAAATGGCCCATTTTGGATTTTTAATAGTTTTAAATTATTTTTTTATTTCAAATATCACATTTTCTATAATAATCCAAATCATGAAAATATTTTTTTAGGGTTATATAAAGCATGTTCCACATTTCATCCTTATGGACCACAAGCACAATCCATCAATTGGAGGCCCGTAAGTTTCTCATAACACATGCCCCAAAAAATGTTCATGAATATAGAAGGTTTTCAATATGGTCTTATATATCAAAGTTGGACAACACATTGAAACTTAAATTATACCTGGATATTGGTATGGAATTTAATAAAAACTTTAATTAAGGAGGGAATGTATGAATTTTCCTTTTGTAAGGTCATTAATGCATGAGAAACCAGAGACATTGAATATATAGAGTCTATCTAGTAAGATTAATTTTTTAGAGTAAAACAGTCGTAAATTATGATACAAATGTCGCATGATGAAATTTTGTGGGTAAATGCGCAAGATAATTTTTAACAAATTTTATGGAGGGGATCATGCATTAATCATCCATTTAATGGGTCTAAGACACGGTAACTTTCGATGGAAATTTTGGCTTATAAAAGTAAGATTGCTCCTTCCCAAATCATTCCAATCCATCCAGTCGACCACCATTGGAGAGTAGGCCAAGGTCCATGCTTCTTATTTATGATTTTTTATTTTCTTTTTATTTTTTTTCTTTTCTCATGTTATAAATTTTCATATTTTTAATTCTTGTTTTTCCATATTCTTCCATCTCTCATTGTTTTCCATCCCTAATATAATTCTTCTCTTTCATTCTGATTCCACCATGACCTCTTACCCTAAAAAATGAGGGGACAACTCAAGGCTTGTCCTGGGGGAGGTATGTGGCAATTTAATTTATTTTTCACTTACATTATTATGTTTTATTATATTTGTGATGATCAAGAGTGATGTTCATGGGTGTTGTGATTTTCCACTATGACATTGATCTCAAACTAATTTATATTATTTTATTATATATTTTACCTCCCTTCCACTAGATATAAGATTTTCATATGATGGACTTGAGCCATTCGGTGGATGAAATGGCATACGGTGGAGCCAAGTCCTAGGAGATGTCACACTCTCGATCGAGGTGTTCTATCAACCTTTATTATAGGAGGAGATGAAATTAAGATTGAAAAATTCATTTGAGATTTCACACAACTAAGTAATATAATAGTAATTCACGCATGAGATCTCAAAATTGAATTATTATACTTAATCTAAACACAAACGAATAGAATGATGGAACCCACAAGCCAAACCATAAAGTCCAAGTTCTTTCTTTACTAATCTCATTATTTCATTGCATGTTAGTTTAATATTTTATTTCATTTTAATTTAATTTCCTTCTTAGATTAAATTAAAAAAAATTAGTTTATGTTAATTATATTAAGAGAGTGAACAACTAAGAAAGCTCCTTAAGTGAGATGACCCTGGTCATCCATTGTGCTACACTAGGAAAACATAGAAATTTTATTTTTCCACTCCCTATGACTTGTGTGCGTCAAAAATGGTGTCGTTTCTGGGGATCCAATCATTTATTCATTTAATTTTTATATTTTAATATCTTTGATAGATTTCATTTCATTTTTTAAAAAATGAATAAAAAATATATATTTCTTTCATTGTGTTTTCATATGATAGTTTTTTCAATTCATGGAACAACAAATACTATAAGGTGTAAGAACCGATAATTCAAAATATTCAAGTGGTGGATATCCTATAAAATCTTGTTAAACTCATTGACCAGGCTAGAAGAATGATAAATGGGAAAGTCACTAGAATTTAATCTCAAGAACTGGATGAAATGGTTGAAAGATTCAAAATTGAATATAAAAGACTGAATACCAAGAAGAATGTTCCCATGTTTTTCCCCAATTTCATTGAAGACATCCAAGAATTTGAGGCCCAAATCAAGGACCATAAATATCCTGAGTAATTTAAGAACCATATCCAAGAAGGCCATGATGAGCTAGAGTGGTTTCATGTTGAGAAAGACTTAACTTCTGATCTACGTGTGGGAGATCAAAAATATATAGATGAATTCTAGAATGAGAATGAGGTACTACATGATATACCAGATCCCTACAAAGTAGAAGAGCCAGTTCCATTTCATTTAACTCTATCCAAGGAAGAGGAGGAATCCATATAAATGGTAAAATTTGATTAAATGATGGAGCAACCCAACTAACTTCCTCCATCCACTAAGATACAACTTCAAGAGGCACTTACCAATAAAGAAGTGATTAAACCAAAACCAACTAAGGGAGATAATACATTATTAAAATCTTCCTTTTCTGATTTCATTCAATATTATTTGAGTATCACTCCTTATAGTTTTTAATTTTCATATTTTTTCAATCCTTGGTTTTCCTTAGAGGAAGAGGAAGAAACTGAACATGCACCTATTGAGGAACACATAAATCTCTCTGATTTTATTAAACATACATTTGAGGAGGCCCATGAAGAAGTCCTTGTTGTTGAACCTACAGAAACCAAGACAAAATATTCTTACTTTAATAGGGAAGAATTTGATATTGATACTTCATATCTAAATTCTATTAAAATACATTTACACTATAACTTCCCTTTTGATTATTCTTTTGATGCAGTATACATTGAGCAACCACTAGATTTTGAAGAAGATACCACACAAGTAGCAATGAAGGAGAAAGAGGTTCAAAACTTCATCCCACCCCTGCCATGAAAGTTGTACCAAATTGAGAAGAGGTAAGTTCTGGTGTAATATATACATGGAATTCTTCTTAACAAGAAAAAATAAATGCAATATAGGAACAAAAACATGTTGTGGTTAAAATATGAAAATATCCACCCATCAAAAGACTATGAATAATAGCTACTAATGCCTACTGGGGGTAATAAAAATCGAGGTCCCACTTGGGGGATCGTACCAAGATTTATCCTTTACATGATTTCTATTACTTTTATTTTAGATATTAGGAATTTATATTTTAAATTTAGCCTTACGAATTAGTCTCACATGCATCCCACTCCCTCTTAACTTTTTGAGCTTAAATGAAATGGTATTTGTTCTTAATTGCATAATTTTATTTTTTAGGATCATGATGGCACAAGGAAGCCCCAAATATAAAAGGAGAAAATATAACTAATATTCATTTAAAAATGGGGTTCACTTTTAATTTTTTATCTTTTAAACTCTTTACATTTTTGTCCAAATTATGATTTGAGCTTTAAAGTGAAAAATTTCATGCCAATTCTTGAATTCATGCTTTACTTGACCTATTTAGCAAACATTAATTTCTTAGGAATATAGTTATGCCATGTTTTAGATTTCAATGTTAATGAAATTGAATGTGTAAAATGAAAAATTGAGTGATTAAATTGAAGCATGGTTATTTAAATGAGGACTCATGATTTGAAGGAATAATTTGATTCTTGTAAATTATATTTCCAAATAAATTTTCATGAATTGATTTTATGAAATTCATGATAATTGATCTTTTTTATTTTTAGTCATTCCATGAGTTATTGTAAAAAATCATATTTCCCATTACTGATATGATTTATAGACATAGTAATTACTATTTATTCTTGATCATATTTATTGAGTGATCTGGGTCATGTCACCTGATAGAAATTGAATTGAATCTTATCAAAGCTAATGACTGGGAAAAACACATTTAAAATGATTAAGGCATCTTTTTAAAATCCCTTATCCTTAAACACCAATTTTACATCAGTCATTCTATAACCCATAGAGACCATGAATGACCATTATATGAATGATCCATGTTTTAAGCCAATTTTATCCATTGAAACTCTTGGTATTTTCATGATAATTTAAAGTTAATGTGTGGGGGTGAATAGAGACATGGTAAATGGGATGATTTAAATTATAAGGAAGAAGTGTGGGGCTGATTAATGTGGGAATTTTAAAACTTTAAGGAATAATTCATTAAACTCTTTTGGTTTTCCACTCTTGAATAAAAAAATGAAAAAGGAAAAAGAACCAAAAAAATGATAAAAATAGGTTGTGATTTAGGAAAACCAAAAATCACCATTACTAAACCTATGATTTATTTCATACATAGTTAGGTGGTGGGTGTGAGGTTTATGATAAAGAATAACTATTAAAAAAGAAAAAAAATTATAAGGTTCTTTGGAAAATAAAATAAAAATATAAAAGTAAAAAATAAATATTCAAAAGGGTGAACAAATCATTCATTATTCTTAGATTGGTCGTGATATTTAGTTTGATTTTTGAGGGAAGTAAGAGTTTCTACTTTGAATGGGAGAATTTCATTATAAGTTTTGATATCATGAATTATACTTAAGTGATAAACTCGTCCTTGATCCTTAGTTTTTAAAGAATCAAATCCTACCAACCTTAAGCCTCGAAGTCATTTGAACATTTATCATAAATTCCTCATGATTTTATGTTCCTTTTTCCATTACACAGTGGAAAAAGTAGTTCATTTACATGAATATGGATAATGAGAATGTTCTCATGATATGAGCATAACCCTACTTGAATTGTATCATTAGTGATGAGAGAAAAGAGTAAAAATTAAGGTAAATCATGACATGACAATTTTTATAATAATGAATTGAGGCTCATGAATGAATGAAATGAGAACTGCCATCATTTTAAAAGGGAAAAAGTAAAATGCATGAATTTATTATTTTATTAGAATGTGGGAAATTAAATTTTTATTTTATATAGATTTTTGAAATTTTTATTTGACATTAATAATTATTTAATTTTCTTGCTTTGGAATTTGAATAATGGCAACATTTGATCCCTCTAATTTTCAATGTTGAGATTTTATGCTCAAGGACAAGGATGGTTTAAGTGTGGGGGAATTTATAGAACAAATATTTTCAATAATTTTACATTTAATTTCAATGTTTTAAATCCCACCGAATTGTTATTTTAATATAAATTGGCACATTTTATGACTTTAGTGGTATTTTGAGATTAATTGAAAAAATGGCCCATTTTGGATTTTTGACAGTTTTAAATTATAATTTTTTTATTTCTAACATCACATTTTATCTAATAATATAAATAATGTAACACTTTTTTAGGATTCTATACATCCTAGTATACATTTAATCCTTCACCACCACAAGCACAATCCATCAATTGGAGTCCCAAAATCAACTCAAAACACATGCCTCAAAAACTATTCATAGATATGAAAGGTTTCAAATATGAGATTATATCTTGAAGGTGGATGGTATAATGAAAATTAAATTATACATGGAGGTGGGTAATGAAATTTATTAACAACTTTCATTAAGGATTCCATGTGTGAATCATCCTTTTGGAAGCCCATTAATGAATGGGAAACCAGAGACATTAAATATGAAGAGTCTATCTAAAAAGTTTAAATTCGTAGAGTGAAATAGTCATAACTTGTGATACACATTTCTAAATATGCTTAAATTATTATTGAAAACACACAAGACAATTATTAATAACTTTTATGAAGGGTTCCATTCATGAATCATCCATTTAATGGGTCTAACATGTGGTAACTTTCGAGGGAAATTATTGCCTATGGAAGGAGGAGAGATAATCCTTCCCAAAAAATTCCAATCCATCTAGTCAACCACCATTGGAAAGGAGGTCAAGGTACATGCTCATTATTTAGGATTTATTTCTATTTTTATTTTAGTTTTCTTTTCCCATGTAACACATATGTATATTTTTTATTTAAGTGTTTCCATATTATTCAACATCTCATTATCTTCCATCCCAAATCTAATTATTCTCTCTCATTATCATTCCATTGTGACCTCTTAACCTAAAAAATGATGGGCTAACTTAATACTTGTATTGTGGGAGTTATGTGGAAATTCTATTTATTCTGAAATTAAATTATTATGTTTTATTAATTTTGTGAGAGAAAGAGTAATGTGCACGGGTGTGGGGATCGTCCACCATGACACTGATATCAAACTAATTTATATTATTTTATTAAAAAATTTCCCTCCATTATACTATATACAAGCTCTTAATACTATTGATTTGATCCATTCAGTGGATGAAATGACATATGATGGATCTAGGTCCTCAGAGATGTCACAATCTCAATGGTGGGGTGCCATCAATGTTGATTATAGGAGGAGGTGAAACTAAGATCGGTAAATGCATTAAATATTTCACACCAATAAATAGAAGAATAATAATTCATGCATAAGATATAAGAATTAAATTTTCAAACTTAATATAAACACAAACAAATAGAATGATATAACCCACAAAGCAAATAATAAAGGTCAAGTTCTTTCTTTACTAATGTCATTTTTTCATTATAAGTTCGTTTAGTATTTTATTTTATTTAAATTTCATTTCCTTATTAGATTAAATAAATAATAATAATAATAATTAATTTAGGGGAATCATATTAAGTGAGTGAATAAATGGTAAAGATTCTCATGTGAGACGACCACGGTCAGCCACTATGCTACACTAAGAAAACATAGAAATTTTATTTTTCCACACTCTACGACAGGCGGGCGTCACTTAACTATTAGTTTGTGAATTTTAAATAATTAATTGTGAATCAAGTTAAATGATGTTGAAATCCAATTTTTGGCATCATTTCCAAGGAATTCACGTACAAAAAAACACCCAATAAAACATAAAAAAATACAAAAACGTTAAACTATTTCAATAAAAAATAGAAAAAATTATGTTAAAAAAACTACTTATTTCTTTCCAATACAATGTAATGATATTACCATGATCAAATTGAAATTTTATTCACACTAGATCAAGTTCCATATCTGAAATTGAATCATTAATTACTAAAATTATAATTCACTCTTCATACCTTAAGAATAAGAATAAAGAAAAAATGAGAAATCCAAAATTTAAAATTCAATGAGATACTGAAAATATTGATTGATATCATGTTGTAACACTTCATAGAAATGAAAATAATCAGAAGTCTAGGATTATGGATTTTTATATTCCAAATCTTCCAAGTAATCATTAATGTATATGTTTATCCCCTAGGTTTATAAAATATGAAATAAATAATGTATATCTATCAATATTAACCTCCATTAATAGATATGCTAATGGAGATTCTTTATAATTCATCAAAATATTTTTTGGAAGAATTGAACAATTAACTTTTCATGGGTTGAATGAGTAGGATAATAATTTTACAGTATTTTTGTTTTGTTTAATTAAAATTATCATAATTGGTTCCAAAATTTAGATGATGAAATTTCTTATACAGTAGAGCACCTTTACAATTCTTTTGTTACTAAGTTTTATCCTGGGAAATCACCCATGAAGTGAGGCATAAAATCACTGGTTTAATTCAAGATGCAGATGAACTTTTCCATGAAACATGGGATAGGTTTAGGGGAATACTTATATAATTTCCTAATCACCAACATTCCCCTCATCTTCTGAGGGATAATTTTTATAATGATCTCACTCCTTACAATCGAAATTTTGTTGATCAATCTTGTGGTGGTAATTTATTATATATGATAGTGGATGATCTCAAATAATTTTTTTAATAAAAATTCAAAAAAATCCATACATAAAAGAATAAGGAATATATTAATCCATTGGGATTAACTTAATTCTCAAGATATTGTAGTTAACAAAAATCATCTTTGGGAGTTTTGTACTCATTGTGGGATGTATGGTAATTCTCAAACTTTTTGTCTCAACATTGATCTCTCTATACAAATTGAAGAGAGTACCTAATTTCTTGACTTTTGGGATAGAAATCATGCTGTTAAAGAATAATTATTTAATATGTCTAATTATAGATATAAATATCATCTTAATATATCATGTTAGGAAGAAGGTGTGTTGAAACAATCTACAACTCCTATTTACCCACAACAATCAGGACCTTATTTTCAAAATAAATTCAATGATGAATCCTTAAATTCTAAAGTGGATGTTAGGAGAATGTTTAAATAGTTAATTGGATGATTTTATTATGAGAAGGTTGAATTATATTCCCAAAAGGATAGACTTGATTTATATAGGGCTGAAAAAAATTAGAGAATTCATAATCTTGAGGTACAAATAGATCAACTTTCTAGAAACTTAGGAGTAATATACAAGTGAAAATTACAAAGAAGAATAGAGATGAATCCCAAAGAAACTTTTATGGCTATAAATACCATTCTAGGTATAAAAACTAAATAAAAAGCCAGTGAAGAACATAGAAAACATGAACCTTAAATTTTAGATAAACTTGAAAAAGAAAAATACAAAAATACAAAATCTAAAATGTGGACAGCGATTAACAAAATCATAAAAATAATAAATCATCAACTGAAAAACCAAAAGAACAAACTAAAATTATGTGGGAACTAGTTAAGGAGTACAATAATAAGGTTATTTTTTAGGATGATGAGAGTGAACTATCCTTCTTAAAAAATTATGCTCCTCACATCCCTTTTCCATAAAGACTTAAAAAGAAAAATGAACTAGATTACTTGAAATTAATTCAATTTTTTAGACATTTTATATAAATATTCCTTTTGTTAAGACTTTGAATAAATTTACTACTTGGTATAAATTTCTCTAATATTCATGGTGAATACGAGGGTTTTGGATGAGTGTTCAATGATTAATTTTGATGTGGATTCTTATGCCATTTTTAAAATGAACTTTCCTCCAAAATTAAAAGACCCCAGTTCCGTTTTCTTATCTTATAAAATTATTTTTAGTGAGTATATTAGGTTATTATGTGATTTAGGTGTTATAACCAGCCTTATTCCCTAATCCTTATTCATGAAGTCCAAACTTCAGGAGTTGAAACCAACTTTAATTTCACTAAAAATGGCTGATAGGTCACATGTTTTTCCTTTTGGAAGGGTAGATGACTTATTAGTTGATGCAGGAAAGATCAAAACCCCTATATATTTTCTCATTTTTGAAATGGAGATTGATAATATAGTTCCAATCATTTTGGGAGGACCATTTCTAGCTAAAACTAGAGTTTCAATTGATGTTTCAAAGGGTAAAGTGGCCCTTCATGCTGATGATGATCAAGATGTGATCCATGTTTTTGAAGATTAAAATATTTTGGTTGGTTATATATTGATTTATATGGAAAAGGATGTTTTTAAAGTAGATATTAGTAAGGACACTCTTTTTACTTTTGGTGACGTAATTGAAAGATCAGTTAATGATCATTTTAAAGAAAACATTTTCAAATATAAGTCCACAATGGAGATGGAAAATATACAGAATGTTGATAAGTAGATAAGGAAGTATATTTCTCATAACCATGAATTGGTATATCCACACCCAAAATTTCAATTTAAAAGGGTTTCTCAAACTGACGTTTAAAATTCATATCCCTCTCATGTTTCTAAATTGGAAATAGCATTATGTTCCCATTATCTTGAGAAGTGTGAGTCTATTTTTTTCTTATTCTACTAAAATTGACTTTTTTATTATCAAAAAAATATTGTGTTAGTGATAATATTTTAGTCATTGGAAATGAGGCGACCTAATCTGTTGAGAGTGTAATAATTGAGAATCTAGATTGTGTTCCAGATATGAAAAACATGTATGTACCTACTATTATATGTTTTTTAAATGAATAGTTTTCTATTAAAGAGCTTAATTAATTATTAGGTAATATTAAATAGGTTTTAACATTATCACCAAAGAGAGGTGAATATGGTAATTTTTTAGGCAGTGGAAAATCTTCAAAATCTATTGAGCCATTTTCTAAATTTGTTTCATTCCAAAACCAAGATAATGATATTTATGTCCATAAATTCAATATGTTTATATATGTTCTTGAGGTATCTTCCTCTTTATCAATTAATGATGTTATTTCTTAGTTTCATTCTAAGGATAATAGTGATCTTGTTGTAATAACTATTGTGCATATTTCTGAATCATTTATTTACTCAAGTGTAGGGGAGAATTTGGGAAGCAAAGATTTTCATATGCTAAAAATACTAGGCTACTTATTTTTATGTTACATTAATTGTTTGGATTTATTATCCTTAAATCTACTAGTGGTGTAAGGTTATATGATAAAACCATGGCGTATTTAGGAAGAGTGATATGGGAATCTATAGGGTTTAAATCCCTAACATAACAAGACAGTGTTTTCTCAACAATAAATGAAATTAAAAACAATAATGAACCATACCCTTTGAATGATCACAGATAGAATAATTAATTAAAAAAATATGTCTGAAGACTTTGAATTTTTTTCTACTTGGGGTGAATCTGACGACTTTACTTCTTTCTTTTTTGTTTTTCTATTTCATTGAATAAATTTTCTCCTTCTCTATTGTGCACTGCTCTATATTTTTACAGAAACACCCACTTTTTTATTGGAAACATTTTGATTACATTGAAATAATAGATTTAATTTTTACCTTTCTCTCTTTTTGATACTTCAATTGAAGATACCGACAATGATTTTTTTTCAAGGTGCAGTTTTTTGAAGAAAACTGAATAACAATTAGCTAACTATTCTATCTGGTGTAACTCTGTTTTGAACATTATATTTTTTAAATTTATGTTTATATTCTTTACTTTTAGGAGCTTGTTTTTTGGACTACTATAGGAATTCCTCATAGTGAAAAAATTCAAAGTGTCTTTTATTGAGACTCAAGTGTTAAAGTACTATTCTAGGGGATTTAAAATTTAAATTCATATAATTTTATTCTACTTTTTGTTCAAGAAAAACTACTTATTTCTACATGGGATTTTTTAATTGATTTTAGAGTTAATATTTAATTGATTTTACATGATAAATTGACTGTGTAAAACCTATAGGTCATTGCTACTATTTTAAAATTAAGAAATACTAAATCTATGTCGTGTATGCTCATATTGGTGCTTTAATTATTAGCTTCTTTAAATTCAAAGAGTTGTATGAATGATCTTTGAAATTTTCTATTAATGTGATTAACTAGTTAAGTAATAATCCGTAGGTATTATTTTTCATGTTGATAATTATTTTTTGTGGAAAATACATTTTGAACATTATTATAACCCTTTACATGAATTTTAACTATTGAATCGAAAATATTTTTAAATCTTTTCTATCAAAATTGTTTATCCCACTATAGTATTCAATAATGGAGGAATTATTTGGTTATAAGTGTGTGTGTGTGTGTGTCTAGAGGGGTATTTTAATGTTATAAAATATAATACATTGAGAGCCCATAAAAAACCCTTAAATATTTTTGAAATTGCGAGTTTTTAAGAATTACTTAAAAAATTTCACTGGTTGAAACTTTTTCTCTAAGTTTATGGTTATGAAGCAACATTGAGGAGATTAATTTCTATTACTAGATGGATTTTATCAATTAAATAATTTTTCTTTCCCTCTTATAAAAAATTTATTTCGAATAAATCACAGGACAGTGTCATATGATTTTTATTTACTTTGAACTTTTAAATTGAATTTAACTCATAAGACATGCATACAAATAGATTATGAAATGAATATCCTAATCTAGCTAGAACTCATTCTTTCATCCATTTCATTATTCATTCATCAAAATATTGGATGAGTTATTTATTCTTCTGATAAATTCAAACTCCACCTCATTTAATGGTATATCTATTTATTATTATCTCTTAAATTATGTGAGTCTATTCACCTAGAGAAAAATATCTGTTTAGACTTTTAGTTGGATGAAAATTTATGTTTTTCACATTCTATTTAAAAATTTCAATTTAAGTCATCTTTTGTAAAATAGTGATCAATTTTTTCCTGAAGAAATTTAATTTGAGGGGGAATTTATTTTTTACTTCATAAAAGAATCCGTAAGGGAAAATAAATATGAAAATCAATTCATAGTGGTATTTTATCATTTCAAATTTGAGATTTATTTTCTACAATTAAATGTTAATAATGGTTTTTTGAGGACAATAAGTGACTTAAGTGTGGTGGAATTTTATGTGGCTTTAATTCAATATATTCTTTCACATCTATTTTGGGGGATTTACAATGTATTTAATTCATGAAAAGATATTAATTTGATTAATGACTACTTATTGGTTAATTTATATTAGTTTTGGTAAACTAATTTTTTTAATTAAAATGTTTTTTTACCATTTAAAATATCTATTTTTTATGTTTTTATTTATTTATTTATTTTTTACTTTTTATTTTATTTAATTTATATGTTCTATTTTTTATTTTCACTTTTTATGATTTGTGTATTAATTTTGTGTTTTTTTTAGTATTAATTAATTAATTAATTCATTAAGTTAAACATTTAATTTTGTTTCTTAAAATAAATTACCAATTAGTAATATAACATTAAAAATCAATTATATGATTAGTTTTTGTCTTTTATTTATTTTGGTCCATTGATTATTCAATTTTTTAATTTTTGTGCTTTGTTTTTAATATTTAAACTTTTTTATTTAAAAAGAAACTATTATTATAAATTTATTGTATTTATATATTAATTTTTTTAAAATTATTTAAAAAAATGTAATTTATTAAATATTTATTCAATGAATTTATAATTTTATAAGTTTTTATTGATGTTTGAAACCACAACAGTGTAGATAAATCTAAAGTTCTACCCATATTACCTAAACTAGCATCCATGTAAGGGATTTCAAATGCTCCCCACATAGATGAGTTTTTAGGAGGATACAATGTATCCAAATTTGGAAGGGTATGATGTAACTGAATCATTAGATCACTATGTGTTTGAATATCAGATCCCTATCCTCATTTATATGATTCTATGAAGAAGGTTGAACGATGCCAAATAGTGTGCACCCACCGAATCCCATTGAAGATGAAGGAATTTGAAAGATGATCTATTACTTACGGGATAATATGAAGCTAATTCCACCAATAAATCTCATTGAAGAGGCAAATACACTGAGTTGATTCCATCTTCATGGACATCGAAGATGATTTTCTTCGGGTTGACTATTGATGATGGATGAATATGAAACTAACTAATGTCTTTAGGTGTTAAGGATTTTTCAAGCCTTCCTTGACTGATTCCGGTTTCTAGGTTTGAGGTCAAAAGTGTTGACAAGGAAGTGGTTTTTTTAGGAATAATAATATGAAATTTATAATTTTGAATTCTGGATCATATCAATCAAGTCACAATGTAAGTGGTAGAATCAATTAGAGAGTTTTTGTTAAAATTTCATACATGGTGATAAAAGGTCATACAAATTAATTATACTTCTTTAATGTCACCAAATAAAGTGATAGATTGTGTTTTAAAGTTTGAGAGAAATAAAAATAGATAATATACACATTTTTGGGAGAGAAGAGATACAGATTCTACATGTTTTTAGAGTTGAGCGGAGTCAGATAAGAGTATGGGAGATGCCAATGAAGGTGTGGGAGATCGAGGCAAAGAATCAATTTATTATGACAGAGAATATTTCTATCATTATTTTTTTTCTAACTATTTTCATTATTATCTATAATGAATTTATCAAATTCAGTTGTTTTTTTCTCTAATCATGCATAACTGAATATTTTTAGGGTTTTTGGTATAGATTGGGTTGAGTATTTTTTACCATGATTCATGCATAGTTTATTTCTTTGAGGTTTGTGTTCTCCTTTATTTTATTCATTAAAAATTTATTCTTTCTCAAGTGGTGAATTAAAGGATGAAATTAGAGATAAATTTATTTGGTGGTTGAATATGATTTTTTCTTTACTATAAAAAATAGATTATACAGAGTTTTTCAAGAAGTTCACAACGTGTAATTTTCTTTTTTTATACTTCTTCATTTCAATTGTTCTTTAACATTTTTTCTTGCCTACTTTATCTACTAAAAGGTGAAGAGTAGGAAATTCCTTGACTCATTAACTTCGACCTAATTACTCCTAATAGAAAAGTTTATTGTGCATTATTCTCTAAGAAGATTTTCTATTTCTTCTCAAGTGCAATACAAACATCACAGTCCTTGGGAAAAGTCAATGGAAAAACCTTCCTTAACATGACCTTTGGAATCCATGAGTATAATCTTATCATGAGTACTGAAATACATTTAACAACTCAATATATCCAATTTACCCTAAATCCATATTTTCTTCCCTTACAGTGACATTCTCTTCAATGTTTTCTTTATTGTGTCACAACACCATTTTTCAACATCACCACATCCACTATTTTATATTTCTTTGATTTTATTTTTTTGTTCACAAAAATTCTATCATCCTTCCCCATGGAAATCAATACTCCTACTTAATTCTTAGCTAGTAGTTTATGAGTTTGAAATATTTCAATTTTTACTAAGTTCAATGACATTCATTTTAGTTAGATAATTTCCTAATCACATGTCACAGGGATTATTTTATTTCTTTTTACATAATAAAGATCTATTAGTGTTATAATTTAATGCCATGACTACTTCCTTATGAAACTACTCTTGTAGTTATTTCTCAAGAATAATCATTCTATACATATTTTTTATAAAATATTTTATACTTTAAAATACATCGTGGTGCTAAGGAGTTTTCATCGATTTTTCTTGGGGACTTATCCCCTAATTCTTGAGAAATTCCTCTACTTGTCTATTTCAAAATTCTATACCATTATCTGTTTGGAATTTCATAATTTTCTACCCATGTAACTATTCATCACCAATATTGAGTAACATAATTTAACACCATAGCCTTTGGGTAATCACCATCAACCATTCCATCCAATAGTAATCATCAATGAAAAGTACATAACATCTCTTCCCATCAGTGAATCATAGTGATATTGACCCACACACAAAAACATACACCAATTCAAGAACCATTACTAATTTATGGTATTTTAACTTGTACTTACATTAAATGATCAATATTTTTTTAAAAACATCACACATGTCACATGATCACATAGAAATAAATGGATATCTTGAGATGTATCTTTTATCATCAAATCATCCATGTATTCTTAGGCTATATGGACAAGTCCTTTATTCCACATTATATACTCTTATTCCTAGGATAGAAATCTCATATCACCTCTCCATATTCATGGTAGATATTTCCATTCATGAACATTTATTACATTAAAATTTACAAATCAAGTACCTTAATGATAAAGGTCTTATAGGTAATGTTTATTTAATTCCTTTATTCACATAGTTGATTGAAACTTAACATGATGTAACAAATGCCTTTAATAAAAAATGCATCTATGCATCACATATATTACCTATGAATGTGGATTTTCTAGAGCCAAAAACCATTAATCCTTGATGATTTATAAATATAATTATAATAACCTAAACTCCATATATCTAAATATGATAATTATATCACATTATCAATATAAAATAAATGACTTCCTATAGGATCCAAACAATTATTAGTATTGGAAACCTATCTACATAAATACGTCACATTTTAAAATATAAGATAAAACATGAACACTTTGTGAGAACAATATTATACCTTAAATTTTATACCTAAAAAATAAATATAGTTCTCTACTAGGTTTTTGTTAAAATGGAAAAAATAATGGTGAGCTTAGATTCCTAGTAAGGAGTAGAAAATAATGGGAGATATCAAAAAATTGATATAGAACAGGTGATATAGTAGGAATGAATAATTAAAATTAATGCATAATCAACAGAACTGAGCAAATACTATATTAATGAAAAAAAAGGAATACATTGATATAAAATTTATTAATCTCAAACTGATGGAATGCACAATAATGGACATCAAAACATGATATCAAATACTTATTCCTAGAAACTATACTAATACGGGGAGAGGTATACACTAAAACCCAAGTTGTTTTGTTTTAGGAGACCTATGAATGTATCAATGGTTTATATAATTTTAGGCCCCACATATCACCTGATTATGTACAATGCATTCACTATAAAAGTTGAAGATACATGTTATACCATTCCATAAGTAACCATTAGCTGAATTAAAATAAGGATATCTATTTAATTTAAACTATGGAAAATAAATACTTCCCCATTCAATGGAATAATGTGGATGTCTAAGAGAAGATCCCTTAATAAACAAGGAAGATGTTGGGTATCTTCTAAGTAATACTAATTACCTTTATTATGGATATATAGCAGATAAGGTTCATTAAATTTTCCCAGCTATCCATGGATGATATTAATTCTGTTTAACAGTTTTTACTGGTAGGAGACTAAGGCAATGGTATGAAAAATCCCTTATCATGGTTCATAAAGAGTGTGTGGATATTCCAAATCACTTCCACCCAGAGTGTCAAACATGGTGTAAAATATTAGGGACAAACACCATGCATTAGGGTGAAGGTTGAATTAATGCTCAACCAACCCTTGTTTTGGTGATTACCTTTAGGAAGATATGTGTTATAGCCGTATCCACTTGCAAGTATCCAGAAATGGCTGGCATTGCAAGGAAAACCATACATTCTTTACCTTCTGAAAATTTAGGATCATTGAGAAAAAGGATTTTTTAGAAAAAGTATTTAATGATATAAAATATCATTTTAAACATATGAAATGGTTGATAATTCCATATAATTAAAATAATGATTAGATTACAATAATGGTTTTAATTGAAAATAGAAGGGGAGGGATGAGAACCCTCATGTTAGAAAAATAAAGGCACTGTAAAAGATTATAATGGGAGGGGATAAGTAGTATGTCATAAGTAAAACAACAAAATGGGATTTAATACCATGAAATTATAATAAACAAATTATGTGGAAATAGTTTTATAACAAAATAAGATAATTTAAAATGGAAACAGAAGGATATAAAACCCTTAGTTTAATATATAGTTTATTAAAGATTAAAATGACTCACTGGAACTATAGAAACTCCTAGGAGGGATTTATAGAGGCATAGAGAAGGGAAATTCATGGTCAATTCCTTAGAGATGGAGTGGGTTGAGAGAATGGGTGAGAGTGTACTCTATTTATTAATAAATAAGGGGGGTTTCTTCATAAAATATAAAGTTAGGTAAGGTGAAAGAATTGAATCACAAGGGTGTTAGGTGGGTTATGTGATGAAATGGTATGTGAGATATGTGGGTATAAATTTACAATATAAAAAATTCTTTTCAAAATGGGTAAGATACCATGTAATTATAAAAAAATTTAGATAGTTCAATTATCAATTTCTACCCTTATAATATTGATTAAAATTTAACCATGGTAATTAGTTTATTACTAAAAATATAAGATCAATAAATTAAAAAAAAATTAACACTATGAATCCTAATTTTCTATTAATATAATATAATTCAATTTCTAAATATGAAAAACTCAAATTTTAAAATAAAGCATAATATATAAGAAAAACTTTTATTGTTGAAAAATGTATTTTTATACATTATTTATTTTTTATTCATATTTCCTATTAATTATGAATTGAATGTATGTTTATATATTTAATTATATATTTAAACAAAATATTAAATTCAAATTTAAAATAAATTAATCTAATTTAATTATATTAAATTTATATAACTATTAAAAAATTATTTCCTTGAAAATGACCATTTCAATTTTATTTTGGTAATTAGACTTCAATCTAAGTAATTTAATTTTAAATTCCTATAAATAAGAATAAAATTATAATATAATTTGTACATACTAATTCCAAATTTAGAGTCTATTTATATAATAAAATAAATATGTTTTGGGGAAATAAATTTTAAAATTAGCGTTCATAAAACCTATTTTTTAGAAAAAATGTATTTTTAATTATATAAAATATGTTTAGGATAAAATTACCAATTAATTATATAATAATGAAATAAATTGGTTTATTATAAAAAAATATATTCTATGTGGCATCCAATGTAATCTAAAACTGAATTTTACCCAAATAATATTTAATTAAAAGCAAAGGACAAATATATTTTATTTTTATGAAAAATATTACTTAAGTTCATATAATGTTAAAAAAATGGTTTTATAAATTTTGAATAGTATTTCAAAAATGTATATTTTTACTCCTTAAAAAATATTTGACCATTTAAAAGGTTCTGTAAAAATAATGGTCTTTATTGTATAATGATCAAGTTATAAAAGCTATTGTTTTGGTAAAAAGTGTATTTTTCGCTGTTCACTTTAAAATCAATTATTTTAGAAAAATCCCAAAATTTCATTTAAGATAATATATTTATGAAGATTTCATATATTATTATTATTATTTAAAACCAAATTCTAAGATTCATCATGTAAACCTTTAAATATACTCATTAATAATGTCTCTTTTGAGTACGTATTGTGTAATTGTTCAGGATATAGTGTTTACTTGCTATGGTGGAGTCTCATGTATTATATTCACCCAATAAGAAATTTTTCCACAAAATTAGGGTATATATTATCTATTGAATATATTTGGACATTCCTTCCTCATATAATCTTTAGGCTCCTTGGTTTCCAATTATTTTTTCTGATTTATTCAATGGAATTTCATTAATCTGGTTGTCCAATTCCATAATACTTATCTCTAGTGTCAATAATCTAGATAGGATCTTAATTATAATACATGTGAGGCTCCAACTATATTAACTTAGATATGATCACATGCATTGAACCTATAATATATTTCCTCATTAATGAAATATGTATGATTCGATGTATAGTTAGTTAGTACAGCCAATCAGTAATCTACAAGTGAAATTAATTCTTGTATTATATAAGCCATAATCTAACTTTCTATTAACATCCATATTTTACCAAATATTATAAATCCCTACCATAAGGAAACTTTCAAGAATACCTGACCCCGACTTTAAATTCTGAGTCATTCCTTTGATTATCAACATAACTTTTTTATTTGATCTATCATGATTTAATATGATCTTGAATAATATACACTTTAATATTCATATATTCCATCAAATCTAGGAAAACCATATTTATTTCTCAATATTCTTCACAATAACATATATTACAACACTTTTTCCCAAAAAAAACTTCATATGGTTTCATCTGGATGCATGAATGAAATATATTATAGTATGAAAATTATATAAAGGTAAAATACTTATCCAAAAATCCATGGAAGTTAAGATAAGATGATATAAGTATGTATTAAAATGTTTGGATAACCTTATTTCAATTCCCATAAGTTTGGGGAAGATATATGGAGCTTAAATGTATCACAGTGTTGAGATTCCATTGAACACCCTTTTAGAATTTTAATGTGATACAAGGGTCATGGTTAGATATAATTGATAGAAGCACCCCGTGAAGCCTTATGACATCATTGATATAATGTTGGGTGATACAATAAAGGGGAAAATTGTTGAGCCCTCTGGAAGATTGCTGATTTCATGTTTATAACTGATGTTTTAATAATCACAAATCATCACAACTCATTGATGCTTAATCTGGTTTGATGTCCCATAAACATAATTCCAATCTATGAATGAATCAGTTATCATGTTCTTTTTTAACTATGCTTATTAACTTACAAAGTATGTTTGGAAGCCTTCTGGATCCATCTGAGTCACCGATTCATCAGACTCACCGATCCATCAGAGTCACTGATCAATCAGACTCACTGATCAATCAGACTCACCGATCCATCTGAGTCACCGATTCATCAGACTCACCGATCCATCAGACTCACCGATCCATCAGAGTCACTGATCAATCAGACTCACCGATCCATCTGAGTCACTGATTCATCAGACTCACCGATCCATCAGAGTCACTGATCAATCAGACTCACTGATCAATCAGACTCACCGATCCATCAGAGTCACCGATGCAAATGAGTCACCGATGCAAATGAGTCACCGATGCAAATGAGTCACTGATGCAAATGAGTCACTGATGCAAATGAGTCACTGATGCAAATGAGTCACCGATCCAAGGACTCACCGATGCTGATCAAAATGACTCACCGATCAGATGACAGACCGATGCTGATCTATCTGAGTCACCGATCTTTACTCTAATGCTGATGACCTACCGACCTCTTGAACAGTCATAAACAACTGTTTGAATTTCTTTATCTTTATCTTTATTTATTCTAACCAACGGTCATATTAGTTATATTTTAATACACTGACAATTAATTAATAAAGGTTGTCGGATGTCAGGAAACCGTACCTCGTACCTGCGGAAAGGAAACCTTTTCTATCCTACGGAGCACGTGATATGAATACAAGAAGACTCTGCTGAAAAAGACATATAGAGCTGCGAAGAAGTGTGAGACAAGATACACAGAGACAAGGGAGCATACGACATACTCGAGAAGAGCTCTGTACATACAAGAAGAACCAAGCAAGACAGAATCAAATATACAATCAAGCCTACTCAAGAAGAGTGGTGTGCATACAATAGATCATTGAAGAGCTTCATCGACTACATCTCACTGCCTGTGAACCTGAAGCATACGACACTCTGCTTCTCAAACAAAATCGAGAAGAGGACTCAGAATCACTTCTGATTAATTCCAAAATGAGTCCAGTGCTACACTGAAATCACTAGAGCCATTTCTAAACTCTACATCTCTGCTCTGTGATTTATTTATTCTACATTTTGAGCAGTGTGTGTTATCTGCTGTATTAAACACACACACTGACTCCTGTACTTTCACTGGAGGATCTGTAAATCCTCAGCAAACTTTTTACACTTCACTTCCCACTGTGGATAGTGGTAGAGGTCTTGTGACCTGGACAGCTGGCTGCTGTTGTTTGTTTTCCCACGTAGAACTGTGGTAGAGGTCTTGTGACCTGGACAGTGTGCTCACTGTTGTTAACCCCGATCCAGGGTGTGGATCACTTTTATATAAACTTTTGAGAGGACTAAGTCTCGGCTTGAGACTGAACCTCTTGGTTACTTCTCTGTGTTTATAGCTATACTATATCCATACTATACATATTTATTTCATATTTCGCTGCTATTACTTTGAAATATAATCTATCTTCAAAGCTACTTTGATAATTAAATTCGCAAGTGTTTATATTTATTATAAATCAGTAAATTGGTTTCAAAAGTTAATTTAATCATAAGATTAAGTTAACTGAGAATTAATCAATCTTTGAGAAGCTAATTGAACCTTTATATTCTATATAAATTCACTACAGTTTAATTGATTTTTGAAATTGGGGGATTTTATTAGAAATTGTTTTTAACAGAAAATTTTGATTGGAACTCAATTCACCCCCCCTCTTGAGTGTCCACTCCGACCAACACTTGGTATCAGAGGAAGTAAATACTTTCTAAAAGTGCTCTGCTTTTGAACTGTGATTTTAGTTGTATTTTAAAGTTCTTAAAATTTCTGTTATTTCTAAATTTTTATCTCTTTAAAATTCTTTTTGTAATATCATGGATAATAGACTTGAGGGTGCTGCTACCAACCGGCCACCTTTCTTCAATGGAACTAATTATGCTCAGTGGAAACTGAAAATGAAAATTCATCTAGAAAGCATAGGTTTTGATATTTGGACTGCTATTGAATCTGAATACAAAATTCCCACTACTGCTAGATCTACTTGGGATGAACCTACAAAGACTGCTTACAATAACAATTGTAAAGCTATGAATGCTCTGTACTGTGCTCTAGGAGATGAAGAGTTTAATAGAATTTCTGCATGTAAAACTGCATATGAAATTTGGGATACCTTAGCTGTTTCTCATGAGGGAACAACTAATGTTAAGGAGATGAGATTGAATACCTATACTATTAAGTATGATAATTTTAAGATGAAACCTGATGAACCCATTTCTGATATGTATCTCAGGTTCAATGAAATTGTCAACACAATGACCTCTCTAGGAAAGGATGTTCCAGCAAAGGAACAAATTATGAGAATTTTGAGATGTCTACCTGAAAGATGGAGAGGAACCTCTGTCTCCATTAGAGAATCCTGTGACATTGGTGCTCTACCTGTCAAGGAACTAATTGGCAAGCTGATGATGTATGAAGAAGAGCTTAAAGTGAACAAAGAGGAAGACAATGAACCTGCAAGAAAGTCTATTGCCTTCAAGACTACAACCTCAAAGAATAAGGATAAGGAAAAGCTTCAAGCTATCAATGAAAGTAAAAGCAGTGAGGAAAGTGAGAATGATTCTGACAGCGATGATGAGATGGCTCAAATAGCCAGGAGATTCAAAAAGTTCTATAGGAAAAAGAAATTTTTTAGGAAACCAAATTACAAGGGAAAGTATGACCAACAAGGCAAATGGAAAAAGGACTGGAAGAAGAATGACAAATCAGATGATGTTGTCTGCTATGAGTGCAAGAGAAAAGGACACATTAAAGCCGACTGTCCAAAGCTGAAGTATAAAAAGAAATATGAATACAAGAATAACAAGTACAAGAAGGCCATGAAGGCTACTTGGAGTGCTTCAGAAGACAGCACAAGTGAAGCTGAATCTTCAGACTCTGAAAAGAATCGGGCCAACATGTGTTTCATGACAAACACTTCTGAGGTAACATCAGAGACTCCTGCTTTTAATTCATACTATTCTGGAGAAGATTCTGACTCAGAAAACATGTCAAAATCTGAATTGTTTGAATACTGTGACATGCTAGAAGAAACATGTAATGAGCTTAAAGATAAATATAAAGGTCTAAAGAAACAGTATGCTTTAAATGTTAAGCATAAATCTGATCTGGATATAGAAGCAGAAAAGAATGCTCAGCTGCTTAAAGAGAATACTGAACTGAAATTGTCTAATGAGCAACTCAAGAAAGATTTAGAGAAGTTCACCAATGGTAAAAATACTCTAACACAAATGCTAGGAAAGCAAGTTGCACCTAGATACACTACTGGTATAGGATACCAACCTGGACAAAGGAAAGTTGCCAAAACTAGATTCATTCCTAAATCTGGACAGAAGATAGTTAATTCTGGAACTTCTTATGCCTCATCCAGCTATATTCATAGTTATGAATCTAATAAGGTTTATCTTTCAAAGGATGTTATTTCTACAAATTATATGAGACCCATTAGACAAATATGGGTACCTAAAGTGTTATTGGCTAACCTGTCTGGACCCAAGAAGATCTGGGTACCAAAATCATCTTCCATCTAAATCTGTTTTGTAGGAGACCTGCTTGAAGAGCTGTTACAAGAAGATATGGTATTTAGATAGTGGGTGCTCAAGACACATGACTGGAGATTATTCTTGTTTCAAGAGCTTAATAAAAGTTGATGGAGGCTTTGTCACCTTTGGTGATAACTCAAAAGGGAAAATCATCGGCCTAGGCCAGATTGGTAACACTGATTCAATTTTGATTTCTAAAGTTTTATTTGTTGATGGACTTAAATATAACCTATTAAGCATTTCTCAGTTATGTGATGATGGTTTTCATGTTAAATTTGAAAATGATTCTTGCAATGTTTGTAACTCTAAAAATGTTTTAGTATTTTCTGCTTTAAGAAATGAAAATGTTTATGCTGTTGATTTAGATTCTTTAGCTAAACAGAACATTCCATGTTTAAATGCTTTTCATAAAGAGTCTTGGCTTTGGCACAGAAGATTAGGACACTGCAATGTGCACTCACTTAGAAAACTTTCTAGGAAGAACTTGGTTAGAGACTTACCCAAACTTGAATTTCCAGCAGACAAAGTTTGTAATCCCTGTCAAAAGGGAAAACAACACAAAGTTTCTTTTAAATCAAAGAAAGAAGTTTCAACTTCTCAACCACTTGAATTGGTTCACATGGATTTGTTTGGACCATCAAGAGTTTCTAGTTTAAATGGGAAGCACTATGTCTATGTTCTCGTAGATGACTTTTCTAGATATACTTGGGTATATTTTCTAGCTCACAAAAGTGAAGCTTATTCTTACTTTGTTAAATACTCCAAGTCTGTAGAAAATCTTAATAGACTCAAGATTAAGACTCTAAGAAGTGATCATGGTCGTGAGTTTGAAAATCAAGATTTTGAATCTTATTGCTCACACAATGGCTATACTCATAACTTTTCTGCCCCTAGAACACCCCAACAGAATGGTGTAGTAGAAAGAAGAAACCGAACTCTTCAAGAAATTGCTAGAACCATGCTCAATGAATATGACCTGCCTATTTATTTTTGGGATGAAGCTGTAAATACAGCTTGTTATGTTATTAATAGAGTCTTGATTAGACCTGTTCTTAAGAAAACCCCTTATGAATTGTGGAACAATAGAAAGCCTAAGGTTAATTACTTTAAAGTTTTTGGTTGCAAAGTATTTATTCTGAATACTAAAGATAATCTGGATAAATTTGCATCCAAGAGTGATGAAGGAATTTTCCTAGGTTACTCTATCTCTAGTAAAGCCTATAGAGTTTTCAATAAGAGATCCAAATGTGTGGAAGAATCTGTTCACATCAAATTTGATGAAACTGATCCACATGAGCCTAAAACCTCTCTTGGGAATCTTGAAGAAGATTTGTCTATTCTGGACCTTAATGATAAATCTAAAGAACCTGTTATAAAAGAATCCAGTTCTGGACATTCTCCAGAATCTTCTTCTGTTGAACCTCAATCTCTAGATGAACCTGAAACTTCTAGCTCTATCTTTTCAAGACCATCTAGGACTCTAAAGAACCATCCTTTAGATGCTGTTGTAGGAAATCTAGATAGAGGAACACAAACTAGAGCTTCTCTAAGAAACCAGGTTGAACATCAAGCCTTTCTTTCACAGTCAGAACCTAAAAATATCAATGATGCTATCAATGATGAATTTTGGGTAATGGCTATTCAAGAAGAATTAAATCAGTTTGAAAGAAACAAAGTCTGGGAATTAGTTGACAGACCTAAGGACACCTTGACAATAGGCACAAAATGGGTGTTTAGAAATAAAATAGATGAATCTGGAAATATAGTTAGAAACAAAGCTAGACTAGTTGCACAAGGATATAGTCAAGAAGAAGGTATAGACTATGAGGAAACTTTTGCACCTGTAGCTAGACTAGAAGCCATTAGGATCTTACTTGCATATGATGCACATCTGGATTTCAAATTATATCAAATGGATGTTAAAAGTGCATTTCTAAATGGTTTTATAATTGAAGATGTTTTTGTAGAACAACCACCTGGATTTACTAATCCCCATTTTCCAAATCAAGTTTTTAAACTTTCTAAAGCTTTATATGGTTTGAAACAAGCTCCAAGAGCTTGGTATGATAGACTTAGCAATTTCCTTATTTCAAAAGGTTTTACTAAAGGGATTGCTGATCCAACTCTTTTCATTAAAAGAATTTCTAAAGATGTTTTAGTTGCACAAATATATGTTGATGATATTATTTTTGGATCTTCTAAAAACTCCTTATGTACTGATTTTTCAAAGGTTATGCAAAATGAATTTGAAATGAGCTTAATGGGAGAGCTTAAGTATTTTCTTGGATTTCAAATCTTTCAAACTAAAAATGGTATTATTTTAAATCAAAGTAAATATACAAAGGATCTTTTAAAACGTTTTGGATTGGATAGTATTAAGGAAAGTAATACACCTATGAGTACTACCTGTAAATTGGATGTCGATGAAACTGGGAAACCAGTTGATCAAACCAATTACAGAGGTATGATTGGAAGCTTACTTTATCTTACTGCTAGTCGACCAGATATTATGTTTAGTGTATGTATGTGTGCTATATTTCAAGCTAATCCTAAAGAATCACACTTATTAGCTGTTAAACGGATTTTTAAGTATCTTAAGTATACTATAAATTTAGGTTTGTTTTACCCAAAAGAACAATCCTTTGAGTTAATGAGTTATTCAGATGCTGACTTTGCTGGTTGTAAGTTAGATAGAAAAAGCACATCAGGAACATGTCATTTGCTTGGAAAATCCCTAGTATCATGGTGTAGTAAGAAACAGAATTCAGTTGCATTGTCTACTTCCGAGGCAGAATACATAGCTGCTGGTAGTTGCTGTGCACAAATTTTGTGGATGAAACACACTCTATTGGATTATGGATTTGATCTTAAACATGTCTCAATTAACTGTGACAACACTAGTGCAATCAACTTATCCAAGAACCCTGTGTCTCACTCTAGAACTAAGCACATTGATGTCAGACATCACTTTCTAAGAGATCATTACCAGAAGGGTGATATTTCTCTAGAATTTGTTAGTTCTGAAAATCAATTAGCTGACATCTTCACAAAGGCCTTATGATCTGAAAGAATGAAATTTATTAAACAAGGATTGTGTATGAATGATCTGTGAAACTGATCTGTGAAACTGATCTGTGAAACTGATCTGTGAAACTGATCTGTGAAACTGATCTGTGAAACTGATCTGTGAAACTGATCTGTGAAACTGATCTGTGAAACTGATCTGAGAAACTGATCTGTGAAACCGATCTGTGGAACCGATCTGTCACACTGTTCTGTCAATCCGATTTTTTTATAAAAAAAATTTAATTAATTACTTTTTATTAATTAGTAAATTACTTTTTATGGGAACCCTAAATGATAAAGTAAATGATACGCGGATATTTATCTTCCCTAAACCTTTGACCTTTCATTTCCCGCCGAACCTCTCAACCTCTCTTCCCTTCTGCTTCGAACCTTCGAACCTTCGAACTCCTGCCTCTCCAAATCCTCGAATGGCTAAGCAAAAGAGACCGAGCAAAGGACCAGATAGCCATGTACCTTCAAAGCGTGCTCGAGGCGAGTCGAGCAGTACCTCTCAACGTTCAGTAAATCCGGACCTGGAAACTCGGATTGTAGCTGCAGAAAAAGAAGTAAACTCGGCGTGGCTTCTGTCAAGTAAGTCCCTGTTGCTACGAGTTCTTGAATCTCAAGGATGGATAGACTGGTTTTCAGACAACGCCCGAATAGATTATCCAAAGCTAGTACATGAGTTTTACATGAACCTGAAAATCACGCTGGATGGTGTGGAAGCTGCTAGGATGTCATCGGTTGTGAAAGGAAAGAAAATATCTTTCTCATCTAAGCAGTGGGCTGAATGTTTAAACGTACCTCATGAAGGTCGATATGAGGACTATGCTGGCAATATACCCCCAGTCACTGACTATTTTTCTTATGAGCTAGCTCTAGAGCTTCTAACTGGAAACAAAGAATCGAGGAGAATCATAGCGTCAGAATTAGATGGTGAAAGCAGACTCCTATTCAAGTTTATTCAGCACCAACTTTGCCCTCGAAGAGGAGATTTTGCTGCTGTTAAGTATCAAGATGTTTTTCTATTGTTTCTGCTCAAAACCCATGAAAAGATAAATCTGTGCAGATATGTGATGGTCCACATAGCTAGTATGCTGAAACCTTCCAAGAAAGCCACGGCTTTGTTTTATTCAAAAATGATATCTACTATGCTCCAGAATCTGGAATGTGTTGATGAAGATGATGAAGTTGTTGAAACAGAGCCTTCCTTCTGTCTCAACAAAGAGATCTGCAAGAGGATGAAAATCAATTGGAACCCATGGAAGAAGTGCTGGGTTGCAGATGAAGATAAGTTGTATGAAGCCTACAATCCCATAGATCATGGCAAGAGGCCAAAGGATGTGAGAGATCCTGGATTAAAACCAGATGAGGAACCAATTTATTCTGATGATGATGAGCAAGAAAAAGCTGCAACTGAAGAAGGAAGTGTGTCTTCTCCTGATGATAGGAGTGATCCAGACACTGCTAGCCCCAAGAAAAGAATAGAATTTGGACCTGCTAGTCCACCCTTAACCCTACCAGAGTCAGAACCTATTCTTGATGATGAAGAAGATTCTGATACTGAGGAATATCACAGTGAAGCCTCTGAGCAGAGTAATAATGAGCAAGGTGATGCTGAAGACAATCATGATGGTGATGATGATGATGCTGATGTTGTTGAAGCGGCTGCTGATAGTATCAACAGACCGGTGGATGGTCTTGCTGAAGTTCAAGTAGAACAACCTCAGTCAGTACCAGAAATCCATATCAGTGGCAAGACTGACTCATCAAAAATCAGTGGAACAGCATGCTATGAGAAACCCAACTACACCCTGTGTGCTGCTGTGTGGGATGACTACCCTGGATATGCTGTGTTGGGCTTAGACTATTCTGAAGAAGAAGGCGAATTACCAGAATCTGCTGCAACTGTGAAAAGGAACCCTCCAAGAGAAGTAAGGTCTATTCCTACTGATGATCCTGTAACTGTGAATTTACCTGGTTCTGAAATCTCTCGAGCTGATCTTGATAAGTTTAAGACTGAATTGCTAACCACTGTGAGAGATATAGTCAGAGAAGAACTTTCCAATGCCCTTCATCAAGTATCTCTACAAGTTTCTGAAAACTCCTTGAAAGCTTCTTCAACGGCAGTCTCAGATGTTCTCAAGCCAGACTTGACTGCTACGGGTGAATTTGTTGGTAGGCACATAGCCTCTTTGAATCAAACCTTGAAGGATCTCCAAGTTAGCTTACTTTCTCTGTCAAATGAGTTCAGATCAACCATCTCTGGTATGATGGAAGTTTTAAGAAATCTGATTGAACATCTTAACAAGTCTGATCTGAGGAAGTTGAAAGCTGAACTAACTCATATAGTCAGCCAAGCAAGTACAGGCAAGGTAACCAAAATCACTACTCGTGAGATAGAAGCTCTCAGAGAAGTTGTGCATACAGAGCTAGCTGCTGTTAGAAATATTCTTGACTTAGAATCTTTGAGGAGGATGAAAGAGCTCTGTGATAATAGTCATAAGATGGCCTTAGTATATTCAGCAGATGCTAAGAATGCCCTGCAAGAGATCAAGGAAAAAGTTGATGCTTTCTTTTCCAAGATTTATACAAAACATGAGATGGCTGCAAACTTCAATGTCCTGGCAGAGAATCTGAAATTACCTCCAGTCACTCAGGCCTTCAACACTCAAGTTCGCCAATTGCAAGATTTTGTTCCTTCCTTGGCACAGTTCATGGAAAACAAGGATGATTTTGAAAAAGCTATGAAGTATGGAGCAGAAGTCATTCAGGACTTCATTCATCTGTTGAAGCCTTACTTGGATGCACAGGCCACTGCCATTGTACTCCCTACATCCGAACCTCTAAGTTCCTCTGATGTCACTCCAAATCAGCTGTCTGTTGCCCAAGCCCTATCTCAATTGCGGCCAGTCTCTCAGAAAGCTTCTCATCCAGCTCCTGCTCCTTCTCCACAACCTTCTGTGACACCTCCAACTGCACCTGCCAGAGTTGTCCTGCCACCACTTCAGCTCCGTGACCCACAGCCTGCCTCCAAGCCTTCTTCCTTACCTACAATTGATCCAAAGGATAAAGGGAAAGCCCCTTTGTATCCCACCAAATAGCCATGTATTATTTTTGATGGGGTGCTCTATGTTTTGCTTGTCTTTTTCTGTGCCTTTATAAAATTTATTTTTCCTGTGTGTTATGTTCTATCCTGCCTGCACCCTGCTTCTCTTTTCCCTTATCTATGTTCCCTCCTTTTTGATCATCCCAAAGGGGGAGAAAGAAGATATATAATGGGAGAAAGAAGATATATAATGGGAGAAAGAAGATATATATAAGGAGAAAGAACTATATATCTAAGGGGGAGTACTCTACATATGAAGAGGGAGATCAATATCTCAGGGGGAGAAATCTGAATATTATATATATGGGAATGTTATCTTAAGAGGGAGATTTTTTTTTATTTTTATTTTTATATATATATATATGAAGATTTGTGATTATCAAAAAGGGGGAGACTGTTGAGCCCTCTGGAAGATTGCTGATTTCATGTTTATAACTGATGTTTTAATAATCACAAATCATCACAACTCATTGATGCTTAATCTGGTTTGATGTCCCATAAACATAATTCCAATCTATGAATAAATCAGTTATCATGTTCTTTTTTAACTATGCTTATTAACTTACAAAGTATGTTTGGAAGCCTTCTGGATCCATCTGAGTCACCGATTCATCAGACTCACCGATCCATCAGAGTCACTGATCAATCAGACTCACTGATCAATCAGACTCACCGATCCATCTGAGTCACCGATTCATCAGACTCACCGATCCATCAGACTCACCGATCCATCAGAGTCACTGATCAATCAGACTCACCGATCCATCTGAGTCACCGATTCATCAGACTCACCGATCCATCAGAGTCACTGATCAATCAGACTCACTGATCAATCAGACTCACCGATCCATCAGAGTCACCGATGCAAATGAGTCACCGATGCAAATGAGTCACCGATGCAAATGAGTCACTGATGCAAATGAGTCACTGATGCAAATGAGTCACTGATGCAAATGAGTCACCGATCCAAGGACTCACCGATGCTGATCAAAATGACTCACCGATCAGATGACAGACCGATGCTGATCTATCTGAGTCACCGATCTTTACTCTAATGCTGATGACCTACCGACCTCTTGAACAGTCATAAACAACTGTTTGAATTTCTTTATCTTTATCTTTATTTATTCTAACCAACGGTCATATTAGTTATATTTTAATACACTGACAATTAATTAATAAAGGTTGTCGGATGTCAGGAAACCGTACCTCGTACCTGCGGAAAGGAAACCTTTTCTATCCTACGGAGCACGTGATATGAATACAAGAAGACTCTGCTGAAAAAGACATATAGAGCTGCGAAGAAGTGTGAGACAAGATACACAGAGACAAGGGAGCATACGACATACTCAAGAAGAGCTCTGTACATACAAGAAGAACCAAGCAAGACAGAATCAAATATACAATCAAGCCTACTCAAGAAGAGTGGTGTGCATACAATAGATCATTGAAGAGCTTCATCGACTACATCTCACTGCCTGTGAACCTGAAGCATACAACACTCTGCTTCTCAAACAAAATCGAGAAGAGGACTCAGAATCACTTCTGATTAATTCCAAAACGAGTCCAGTGCTACACTGAAATCACTAGAGCCATTTCTAAACTCTACATCTCTGCTCTGTGATTTATTTATTCTACATTTTGAGCAGTGTGTGTTATCTGCTGTATTAAACACACACACTGACTCCTGTACTTTCACTGGAGGATCTGTAAATCCTCAGCAAACTTTTTACACTTCACTTCCCACTGTGGATAGTGGTAGAGGTCTTGTGACCTGGACAGCTGGCTGCTGTTGTTTGTTTTCCCACGTAGAACTGTGGTAGAGGTCTTGTGACCTGGACAGTGTGCTCACTGTTTTTAACCCCGATCCAGGGTGTGGATCACTTTTATATAAACTTTTGAGAGGACTAAGTCTCGGCTTGAGACTGAACCTCTTGGTTACTTCTCTGTGTTTATAGCTATACTATATCCATACTATACATATTTATTTCATATTTCGCTGCTATTACTTTGAAATATAATCTATCTTCAAAGCTACTTTGATAATTAAATTCGCAAGTGTTTATATTTATTATAAATCAGTAAATTGGTTTCAAAAGTTAATTTAATCATAAGATTAAGTTAACTGAGAATTAATCAATCTTTGAGAAGCTAATTGAACCTTTATATTCTATATAAATTCACTACAGTTTAATTGATTTTTGAAATTGGGGGATTTTATTAGAAATTGTTTTTAACAGAAAATTTTGATTGGAACTCAATTCACCCCCCCTCTTGAGTGTCCACTCCGACCAACAAAAATATTGTCTTATTTTTAAGAAATGATTAAAATTTGTAAGGTGATCAACAATAACCTGTATATCATCGTTATTACTTAGAGTATTCAGAAGTCCGATGAAAATTTTAAAAATAATATTGTCTCATTTATATATAGGTATAGATAGAGGTTTCATGACTCCATTAAGATGTTGTCTCTGATCATTTACCAGCTGGCATACTAAGCATTTGGTTACATAGTCTGGAATATACTATTTATACTATCCCACCAAAAATGTTCTCTTAAATCACTATACATATTTGTGCTACTAGGGTGTATAGATACATTTTATCTATACACTATGTCTAGAAATTCCTTCTTCAAATCTATTATGGATGGAAAACATAACCTATTTTTGACATTCAACAATCCATCTATATAGATGATTTTTTTCATTTTTGCATCATTTTTTACTTTAATCATACTTTTTATGTCCTCATCACCCTACTTGGACTTCTCTATTATTTCATATAAGGATGTTTTAAGAATTAATTATAAAAGGAATGGTGGATCTCCTCACCTAAAAATAACCAAATCCATCTTTACTATATCACTATATATAGCCGTTTCCCCCAGAACATGTGTTCTGGTTTGAAATCACTACTTCCAAATGGTTTCCATCATATTTAATTATAGAACTGAGAACACCCAATGATTCTGTATCCAAAGGGTCCTTTTTTCCAAATGCAGGTGTTTGTTATGTTTGTGGACCTATGATACTTAAGAACTCACATTGGTTGAGAGGATGGGAGGTCAGGCTCATCACACCCTTTTGGGGGAAATTATTTCCTACTCCAGGACTCTATTATAGATTTGATATATGTTCATGAAAACTTATTAATTTACCAAGAATAATCTAGGTTTCCTTTGAAAATTTCAATCAATTATTTAGCATGTGTGAAATCCAGAATCATCTGTATGTATTCAAGGATCTTCATCAATGGATTTATCTGAATATATTCGAGGTTCAACATCAATGGTATCCTCTCATATACTATTTTGAGATTCTTTAGCTGTTGTTACAATGATTCTTGTTTTTAATCCACATAGTGGGGAACTTCGGAATTTATGGTTATACAGGTAGATGAAAGTTGTTTTGATGTTGGGATCCTACCCATATATAGGCTACCTAAGTATCCTCATGAAAGGAATCAGAGCCCTCATAATTCTATGACGCCTAATGGGACACATCAAGGTCATGTGATTAGGTCCTAACCATATAGTTTAATGTCATGTGGTAAGGACATCTACGTGAGAGGTGTCTAGTCAAAGCATGGTGTGGGACTTATGTTGGAACAAACCAAGTAACTTATAAAGGATATGAGTTTACAAGTTAAATGATACCCTACTGGTAATGTGGCCGAGGGAGAACATGGTTGATTTGGAGGGTTGGATTTGAACCTCAAGGAACCTTCCTATGTATCTCACTTATATGGGAATCAAATCCCACATAGTTAGGTTAGTATCATATGGATATCCATTTGAGAGGATTAATTTGGAGCTTATTCCTGAAATGGATTCCATTGTAACATGGTCCAGGAGAGGTGTCCTACTCATGGATATTTAGGGGGATTAATTTGGGGCTTATTCCTAAGGAGGATTCCAAAATTAATTTAATTATGGTTGGATTACTTAGAAGGATTTCAATTAATCTCAGTCCTTAAGTGAAGGCTTCTTATGTATCCTGGTTATATAAGGAATCATAGTTTTCATAGTTCAAGATGTGAGGGGGGTTGTGAGGATGTTGGGATCATCTCAAATCTCTTATCCAATGTGATTCATGCATAGTGTGAGAAATAAGAGTATGTGAAAGATTTAAAAAATAAAACACTTTCTCCTTCACTGATGGAATAGGTCATACCTATAGTGAAAGAAGTTAGTGCAATGGTGGACGAGGGCACGAAGCAATGAAACCTTCAATGTGAAATGAAGGTAAAGGTCATTGGGTCCAATATGAAAGGTAGGGGATTACTCTAGGATAGATGAAATAAAATGGGTCCCATAGTGGGAGGAGGATATGATTCCCTATATAATTGAAAATTAATTTTGATCCTCACTCTTCCTACTAGGGTCTGGATGCTTTGAATTTAAGAGATTTAAAGGGGTGTAAAAATTCCCCTCCCCAGGATCCAAGACCCGGAAATCATTAACATTATCTTTGGGGTAAGGTTATATGTGACCATAGATATCCAAATCCATAGACACCCTAAAAATCCTTACCCTATAGCATGAAAAGTTTGGAAAAACTCTAAGAATAGATATCCAAATCTAAATAGGAGACACGTTAATGTGCCTTTCTAAAAAGTCTAATAGATCCAGAGTTCTTGGTGGATGCTTCAACTTGGTTTCTTTCAGATAAGGGAGCTAAGGAAGGATAAACCTTCCCATGAGTGGCTTATAAGAAGGATTAAAGACTGTCTCACATAGGAATTTCATGTAGTTGTACCACACAGGTCCTAGGAGGAACTGAAAAATTGTTAACATGGGAATTATAAGCCTTTGAAAGCTTGATATTCCTTGGTAAATGGACCACAAGGGAAACAACACTTTGGTGAGGCTTTAATTTAAGCACCCTCGGTCTCCCTTGATGTCCTTGAAAGCATCCTATGAAGGTCTTTTCTTAAGGAATGTTCCTTACAAAGATAACATTTTCTTATGGAAGGAGGGTACTTAATCAAATGTTTTGTATTTAAAACTCTAAAAGGAGACTAATATTGGTTATCCCATCTAATTATTTCTTATCTCATGTTTTAGAGAGCTACCTGGGAAACTTTGGGGGACCTGGGTGAAGGAGCTATGCAATGGAAACTTCGATAGTTCTTCTAAATTTTATAGTTATTGAAATAAGGGGCCCAAGGGTCCTATTTATAAGAAAGGATGGGGTTGGTCGAAATGATGTTTTTTGCATAGGTCATGGGAATAGAACCTCTATGTAGATACCTCACACATGGGTGTCAAACATATATAGCTATGTAGGTCCCCTGATGTATGTATGTTGTGTAGGTCCTCAGTGCAGGTACTATGCCTCTAAGCTATGATGGTAGGAGTTGTGCTAACCTTTTTTGTGTGTAGGTATTCTACGTAGGTCCTCTACGTAGTTTTGTTTTGTAGGGTATAAAAGTAGGCTTTTTGGGGCAGGTTGGCAGTGTAGTCCAGTGGTGCCTATAAATATCCTCGTTCCTTTTCTATTTTCTTCTTCCACATTTCCATCTTTTTCTCTCCTTGTGTACCTCATTTGTCCAGCTTTGTTGCACTTTGTTTTCATGAAGTTTCTTTAAAAATGTCTCAAAGTACTGAGTAACGGAGCTACATGTTGTTGTTTTATTGAAGGATATTCAAAGGAGGACCATGTCGAAAGGCCTGTGCTGGGTACCTTGTCGAAGGACCTACACGGAGGGACCTCATCCGAGGAGATATGTGAGGATTTTCATTTTTCAAATTTTTGAATTCCTTTAAGTTAAAATTTGAACTTTATTAAGAATAAAATTCATTGTTAATGAGAAAAGTTTCGTGATTCTCTTGTAGGAAATGACTTGCTTGATGACTTTGACTAAGGAATCCAAAATTCACCAAACTGGAATGATGAAATTCATTGGAACAGACTATTATGATGTTGTTGAGAGTACCATTCTTGAGTTAGAGAAAGGCTTGATTCCATACCAATGTGAATATTCACAAAGAGGCTATCTTCCTCTATATGGGAATGTTCTTCTCTAAGATTCCCACATTCCATCATATAAGAAACTTTTTAAAAATACTTTCTTTGTAAAACATATAAACTGTTATTGAATGAACAATACTATGAGGGGTGTCCCTATTCAAGAGGGAAAAATCCCTATTGGATGCATCCTATATAATAGTGTCTTTTATCCTAATATGAAGAATCATGTTCCAGATCCAATCCTACATTTCTATGATTCTATATTTCGTACATCAAAAACAGATCATTCCAATGGTTGGAAAGAAGATTGGGATCTTCAATCTAGAGAAGGATTTAGACCTAAATGGATGTGGGCATTTTGGTTATTCCAGACTTGTGTTGAGTTCAGGAAATTTTTACATGATGTTCACATTTATGAAGCAGTCTGGGTAGGATAGAATTATGTTTACAAAAACAAAATCATTATTGAGATATTGAGATGATGGAGTCTGTAAATAAATTATTTCCACTTAATGCATAGTGAGGTCAACATCAATTTGTGGGATGTCTACCAAATATCAAGGGTTCCCATTCACGGGGAGATGTACAATGAATTCATTCCACCAACAACAACATGGGATGATGTTGAGAGGATGTCACCATTGGATCATTAATTATTCAAAATATAAAATAATTTGTAGAAATGAAAGAAATATCCTCGTCCTAGAGATGATGTTCATACAAGAGTGTAGAAGGAAGCCTTTTTAGAACCAACAAAAGATAATGGTCCTACTTGCGAACATCCTATCATTTTCCCAACTACAGTTAATTAGGGTGTTTTAGGCACATTTTGGTCCACATTAGAGAGGGGTGATTGAAAGCATTAGGGTTACAATGTTAATCACAAGATTAATGCAATGGTATGATTATTCATCTTCCTTGCCATGTGCCTATTCATTTATTTTCTCCTAGTCTATGATTCCAATGGCAGTGTGAGACTAGTGAATTTTCTTATTGCATCCAAGTTGGTATGGGGGAAATATATCTTGTTTTCCACCCTCATATTAGCAAGAATATATCACTATCTATTACATTAATACAATGGGAAGGATCCGTTTATATTTGAAGGATTGTTACAAGTGTTAGGAAGCTAGATTGCAGCACATTTCTATTCATATTCAGTACTGAATTTAGTTAGAGTCCCTAATGGTCATTTTACCCCATTTGGGAAGAAGGATTATGGGATTTAGCCTCTGAACATGAAGCTTGATGAGGTATTAAAGACACTAATTGTTTTAGGAGAATTAAGCTTCTTTTCATTTGGTAACCCACCAACTGGATCTTTTATTGCTGATGGTAAGGAATAATATTATGAGCTATGGTCGTGCATTGAAACTAGTATGGAAAGTACGTTAAAGTGATTATTTGCGATGTAATTCGGTATTAAAGCTTGTTTGACATACTTTATAAACATGTTCACCTTCTTGTAGGATTTTTATCGCTTTATTCCCTTAAGGTTTCATTAAAGGACCCTGGGACACCTTGAGAAGGGAGGGGTGAATCAGGGTGACAATTTTTTCTTTTAATGCGATGGATCTTGTTCCCACGTTGGTGGGAACTTTTTGAACCTGTATGATGAATATGGTCAGAAAGCAAACATTCACACGCATAGAGAAGACACAACAGTTTTTACTTGGTTCACCGCTAAGGGCTACGTCCAAGGAGCATATGCCAAAAAGTTGTTGGTCCTACAAAATTCCACTAATATTCACTAGCTTTGGATTACAAAGGTTTGGGAACAATCACTCTATCCCAGGCTCACTTCCTTTACAAAGGTTCAGGGATAGCTCACTGCTTCCCTCGGGTCACTCCCATTGACTCCCCCTGGCTCACTGTTGTTGGTGAAGTCCCACTCAGTTTATAGACGTGAAGGTCTCGTCGTCATTGCATAATAATGCATCCTCTATCGTATCTAGATGCTCTGTTGAAGTCTAACTCTCACCAGAAGATGGATCCCACTTTGCACTGAGGGTACCGAGCGATCTTCCAGCTTTCGTGCAGCTTTAAAAGGACATATGAACTTTAACAACCCCGATGCGCTTATCCAAGCCCGGCGCGCAAGTCAAAATCCCGGCGTGCAAGTCACTTGCGCGGTACATAATCGGCGTGCAGGTGACACCAAAAAACTTGTGCGACACTACCTCCTTCAACACCAAACTTGCACGACGTTGCGCCTTTAACTCCCCAACTGCCTTGGTCGCGCAGCCTCTACTTGCGCGACCCAACAACCACTTGCGCGACTCAACCACTTGCGTGACGAGAGCTCGAAAAAATCTCTAAGTCTTGAACTTCATTACAAATGAGGAGGGGGGGTCCTCTATTTATAGGAAAAATGGATCCCCTGCGCGGTGGCACGCAAGTCACTCCTTGGCGCGCAAGTCTTGGCGCGCAACACATCTCCCAAGCCTCTGTCGCGCTACTCACTTGCGTGACTTACACAAATACTTGAGAAACCTTCTTTCCTTTACCATATTTTGAAGTTATGATATTGAAAAAAATAGGCACGCAAGTTTCCAGTCTTCCTAGGAATCGGCGCCCAAGTCTCTTCACAGCGCGCAGGTCACTTGCGCGACCGGCCCAAAACTTGCGCGGCTCTTATCCCTTTGTCATTTTCCCATTTTTATGATCTTGAAAAACATATGGCGTGCAAGTTTCCTCTTCATCCAGTACATGGAGTTCAAGTCTCTTTTCCAAAAACACTTTTCTCCATTTGTCGATTTTCAGGCCCAAAAATTTGGCAAACACTGGGAAACGGCGCCACCTTCAATACTGTTGTCTGCTTGAACTGTATGATCTCTTTGCGGGTACACATTCCGAACTTCCACTTATTATTGACAACAAACACAAACCATAATCCAAATCATGCATAGAAGACCATGGTTCTAACAATCTCCCCCTTTGGGTTTTTTGGCAATCAGAAAATAAATTCAATAGAGCTCCATCCATGTGAAAACTAAAAACGAAAGAATCAACTCAGCCAACACTCTAAGTTTACGTGATCAATGCTCGGTGTAGAAAACAAGAGAGGAATCTTGAATTGGGTTCCAATGTTTTCCTTCTCATTCTTCTCACCACAGAAGCATTACTTGCTTGAATTTATGTTTTCTTTCTCATTCTTCTCACCACAGAAGCATTACTTGCCTGAATTTATGTTTTCCTTCTCATTATTCTCATCAGAGAAGCATTTACTTGCCTGAATTTATTCCTTTATCCCCCATTGACAATAAACCCAAAGGCCAGTAATTTGTGTAATGTTCATCTCAAACCATACCCCCCCTAGATAGTATCTCCCCCATAAACCGTCATCATATCCATAAACAGATAAAACAGTTATCACAAATGGGGAGAGGGGTAATGTGTAACCTCCTTATGCAATGGGAGGTGGATGAACACAAAGGTTCAACCGATGCTTCTCAAACACATCCGCGGATAGTGGTTTGGTCAGGATATCAGCCACTTGCTCATCAGTTCCCACATGATCCATTCTAATCACCCCTTGTTCCACTTTTTCTTTGATAAAGTGATACCTGATTTCAATATGTTTCGTACGGGAATGCTGAACAAGATTCTTCGTAAGATCAATTGTGCTCTTTTTATCGTAGTAAATCACCATAGGTTTCTTTACCTCATCACCAATATATGTTAATTGTTGCTTCATCTATAGCAGTTGAGTGCATGCCTTTGTGGCAGAGATATACTCAGCTTCAACAGTACTAAGAGAAGTACTTTCTTATTTCTTGCTCAACCAGCCAACACATTTTTTCCCAATATAGAAAGATCCACCACTAGTAGACTTTCTGTCTACTACATCACTAGCCCAGTCAGCATCAGAAAATGCTGATAATTCATTATCCCTTCCTACAGCAAAAAATAACCCGAAGTTATGTGTACATTGGATGTACCTCATGATTCTTTTTACTACCGCCATATGTTCCCCTTTTGGATTACTCTGAAAGCTGGCCTCAAGGCATGTGGCAAAGAAAATATCTGGTCGTGTCACTGTCAGGTACAGTAGGCTTCCAATGATCCTCCTATACATGGTGGGATCAACAGAGTCCCCATCCTCATGCTTTCTAAGTTTAGTTCCAACTGCAATCGGAGTTGACATTTGTTTGGAGTCTTGCATATTAAACTTCTTTAACAGCTCTCTTGAATATTTTTCCTAATAAATGAAAGTGTATTCCTTCTTTTAAATCACCTACATCCCCAAGAAATATGTGATCTCCCCAATCATAGACATTTCAAATTCTGATTTCATGTGGTTGGAAAATTCGTCCACTGATTTCTATCTGCTGCCACCAAATATGATATCATCAACGTAGACTAGAACCATGAATTGATCTTTTGGATAATTCTTCACATAGAGCTTGTGATCAACTCCTCCTATTTTGAATTCCAACTGCTTGAGATATGAATCCAGCTGTGAGTACCACGCTCGTGGTTCCTGCTTCAAACCATATAGAGCTTTCTTCAGTTTGCAGACCTTTGTTTCATCAGTACCCAAAACAAATCCCAGTGGTTGTTCAATGTAGACTACTTCTTAAAGTACACCATTCAAGAATTTTGTCTTGACATCTTTTTGATATACTTTATATCCTCTTTGGAGTTCCATGGCAAGGAAAAGCCTGATTGACTCCAGTCTAGCCACTGGAGAAAAGGTTTCTTCAACGTCAATACCTTCAATCTGGGAGTATCCTTTACATACCAGTCGTGCCTTGTTTCTGATGATACTTCCATGCTCATTAAACTTATTTTTGAATATCCATTTGGTACCAATCACACTGTGACCTTGGGGTCTCTGGACAAGATCCCATGTCTGATTCTTGTCAATCTGATCTAATTCATCATTCATGGCTTTCACCCAAGATTCATCATTTGCAGCTTCTTCAAATGAGGATGGCTCTATAACTGATAGAAATGCAGATTGGGTGTTATTCCTCATCCTTCTTGTTTGAGTGGGTGAACTCTTGTCCCCAATTATGTTGGATGGATCAATCTCATCTATTCGATTTCTCCTGCGAGGTTCAGTAGCATTCTCTTTAGCCATAGTTTCTTCTTCAGATTCTTCTTTTGAGTCAACATCATGATGTGACTGCTGGGTGTTTTGAACAACTTCCTCTATTTCTGCATTTGTATTTTCTTCACGTTCACTTCCTTCCTGACTTTCTATCACATCAGCATATGACGTCCTTGAAGAATTTTTGGTTTTCCCTTCAATTATCTTAACATCACTGCTTTCCACAATCCTTCCTAAACGCTTGTTGAAACATTTGTAGGCTTTGCTGTTCATTGAGTAACTAAGGAAAATTCCTTCATCTGTATTGTCGCCATATTTCCCTTGATTTCCTTCTTTGTTCCTGATGAAGCATTTACTTCCAAAGACACGAAATTATTTTAAAGAAGGCTTCCGTCCATGCCACAATTCATATGGTGTCTTCATCTCACCCATATAAAGTCCTGTTAGATTTTGAATGTACACTGTAGCTTGCACAGCCTCTTTCCAGTAATGTCATGGAATACGAATCTCAATCAGCATAGTTCGTGCCATGTTATTCACCTGTTGATTCATACATTCAACAACTCCATTTTGTTGTGGAGTTCTCACAGAAGCTGCCTCATGTTGCATCTGATGCTTCTCCAGATAATTTTCAAATTCAATGGACGTGTATTCTCTTCCATTTTCAGATCGCAACACTTTTATTGTTCGTCTAGTATCATTCTCGGCGATTCGCCGATATGTTTTCATGCAGTCAAGGACTTGTCGTTTCCTGTGAATGACCATCACACATTCCATTATACTGTAATCATCTATGAAAAGGACAAAGTACCTTTCTCCATGAGTTTCGACAACATTTATCAGCCCACATACATCTGTATGAATCAGATCAAGATGGTGAGATTCCCTTTTCTTCTTTGGCCGATATGAACTACAGACCAGCTTCCCACGAATGCAAGCATCACAAGATTTTTCACGCTCATGCATCAGTTTGGGAATTTCCATGACAATTCTCAATTTTGATATTTTCTAAATGTATTTTTGATTGATGTGTCCCAGTCTCCGATGCCACAAATTGTTTTCTTCTTCAATAGTCATGTAACATACATTTTCTTCACTATCAACCTGATACAAGTTGCCTTCTATTCTCTATCCCTTCATAAGTGAATTGCATGTCTTTACCTTGATAGTGTAGCCTTTCTGATTAAAAGTAACTATAATTCCTGATTCACAAAGTTGACTCACACTAAGGAGATTATGACGTAGGTCATCTACGTAAGGGACTTCAGTCTTCTTTAGTTTTCCATTTGCTAATTCGGTACTTCCACTCCATTTGATTTTCAGAGCTCCATCATTACCAAATCGTATTGTACCATCAACCTTTCTTTTGATATCTGTTAACAGGCCGACATTACCTATCATATGAGATGAACAACTGCTATCCAGAATCCATGTACTGTTGTTCTTTCTATCTTTGAGGGCCACCTCTACAAGGTTGGATTTATCAATCTTTTTCCTTTCCTTACATGAGACATTGGATTGAGTATATAGTACCGATGGCCTTTCAATTATCTCTTCCGCATACCCAGGTTCTTTATAGTCAAAATCTTCTTTTAGAGGGGAAAACCTGTTTGAAAGAGAAACATTGTCTTGCTGACGAGACTTGACTTGTCTTGAGCTCTAGTATGAGGTGTCCATGTACCTTCTATGCCTGCAATTAGCGGCCTTATAACCAAAGTTAGAACAACAAAAAAAATATCCATAGAAATTGTTTCTTCTATAAGAATTAGGATATGAATTTGTTCTCCTCTGTTGAACTTCTATATCTTCTCCATTCAGATAGCTTCTTGCCTCTTCACAATAAGACATGGTATGGACCAAATAGCCACAGAACTGACACTTCATGAGAGGAAATGTATTCTCACTTGAATTTCTACTCATTCCTTCTTCTTTGGGAGAAAAGTTAGACTGTTTATCATTTCTAAATTTTTGATGATAATTTTCAGTTCTCCTTTTAGATTGGATTGAGGGTTCCTTTTTCATCACTTTAGGAAATGTTTCAACATGTTCAACTTTCATCTTGTATTTATTTTGGATATTTTCAATTCTAGCAGTTGATGTCTCAGCTTCACAGCCAATTCCACTCTTTCCCATGCAAGCGGGTCTTTGATCACTCAAGATTTTTCCAACCCCATCTGAACCACACTTGGCTCTTGCTAGTAATTTTGCATCTGAGAATCTTCCAAACTGTATTTTCTTCCTTGATTCTTTTGTAATTGATTCAGTCTCCAGTTTACTCCTTAGAGTAACAACATCCTCCTCAGGACCCTTAGCAGTCTTGGATTTCTCATCAAGTCTGGAGGTGAGGTCATTGGTGACCTTTTCCTTCTCTTCAATTCTTAGATTCAGATCTACTACATCATCATTTCTTTCAATTATTTTAGACTGTACCTTCACAAATTCTTCCAGTCGTTCAATTTCAGCTTCAAGTTGATCAACATATTCAGTTGATTCTTCTACAATTGATTTCCACTTATTGAAACTCTTACATTTAATCTTAAGCTTACTAACTGCATCCTTAAGTTGCATCTCGGGATCAACACAAGTTCTCAGTTGTTTTTCTCCACCAGTATCTTCTAACTTTTCAACAGTGGCCATCATAGAAGCATGGTTCCCAGTTTTGAATTCTGGTTCTTCTTCATCACAGAATTCATTCTCATCTTCTTCCTCTTCACATACAAAACTTTTCTTTTGCATTTTCTTTCTAGATTTGAAGTCTCCCTTTTTGAAGAACCTTCTCTGAGGCTCTTCGAAGCTTTCATCTTCACTATCATCATCATTCATCTTTCTTAAGCACTGAGAGGCAATGTTCCCAACTTTTCCACAACGGAAACATGCGAGAGGTAACTTCCCTTTGAATTTACCTTTCCCCTTCTGGAACTTCTTTGCAATGAGACAAAGAACTTATTTTTCTTTGTCATCTTCACCACTAATATCTTTTGAGATTTTCAGTTTATCCATGGCTTTGAATTCCATTTCCTTGCTCACACGAGTCATAGCATCTTCTGGTTTGACTCTCATTTCATATGCTACCAAGCTGCTCAGTAAATCATCTAGAGAAAGTTTGGAAAGATCTCTTTCCTCAAGAGTTGACACCTTTGCATTGTTCATAGGTGTAAGTCTTCTTAATATTTTCTTTACAATATCAATGTATTTGATTTCTTCTCCTAGACCCCGAATTTCTCCAACCACTTCAGTAATTCGATTGAAGAAAGAGTCTGCATTCTCGTCTGGATGCATCTTCAGATCATCAAACCGATTGTGCTGCACTTGCAGTTTCGCCTCCTTCACTTTTCTATCTCCTTCATAAATATTCTAGAGTTTATCCCACATGGATTTTTCTGAGGTTCAATTCATCACCTTTAGGTAGATCTGATCAGAAAGGGCTGCAGTGAGTGAATTTTGTGCTTTAGCATCTGCATCAAGAATTTTCCTTTCTGTTTCAGTCATAGCCAGGCCTGTTGGATCAGTGACTTGTATTCCTTTCACAGTAGAAAAAAGAACTTCCATTCCAAGAGATATTAGATGAGATCTCATTCTGTTCTTCCATATCTGGAAATTACTTCCATCGAAGTGAGGGACTCCCCTAACATTGACTGCATTCTCCATGACGATAAAGGACAGATTCAACACCAGCAACCTTTACCCTCTAATACCACTTGAAGGAGCCTGGGACACCCTGAGAGGGGAGGGGTGAATCAGGGTGACACATTTTTCTTTTAATGTGATGGATCTTGTTCCCACACTGGTAGGAACTTGTTGAACCTGTATGATGAATATGGTCAGAAAGAAAACATTCACACGCACAGAGAAGACACATCACTTTTTACTTGGTTCACCACTAAGGCCTACATCCAAGGAGCATACGCCGACAAGTTGTCGGTCGTACCAAATTCCACTAATCTTCACTATCCATGGATTACAAAGGTTTGGTCACAATCACACTTTCCCAGGCTCACTGCCTTTACAAAGGTTCAGGGATAGCTCACTGCTTCCCTCGGGTAACTCCCGTTGACTCCCCCTGGCTCACTGCTGTTGGTGAAGTCCCACTAAATTTATAGACGCGAAGGTCTCGTCATTATTGCATAAGAATGAATCCTCTGTCGTATGTAGATGCTCTATTGAAGTCCAACTCTCACGAGAAGATGGATCCCACTTTGCGCTGAGGGTACCGGGCGACCTTCCAGCTTTCGTGCAGCTTAAAAAGAACAGATGAACTTTAACAACCCCGGCGCGCTTATCCAAGCCCGGTGTGCAAGTCACAATCCCGGCACGCAAGTCACTTGCGTGGTACAAAATCAGCGCACAGGTGACACCAAACAACTTGCACGACACTGCCTCCTTCAACACCAAACTTGCGTGACATTGCGCCTTTAACTCCCCAACTGCCTTGGTCAAGCATCCAATAATTGGCGCGCAGCCTCTACTTGCGCGACCCAACAACCACTTGCACGACTAAACCACTTGCACGACGAGAGATCGAAAAATATCTAAGTCTTTAACTTCATTACAAATGAGTAGGGGGGGGCCTCTATTTATAGGCAAACTGGATCCCCTGTGCGGTGGCGCGCAAGTCACTCCTTGGCGCGCAAGTCTTGGCGTGCAAGTCTTGGCACGCAGCACAACTCCCTAGCCTCTGTCGTGCTACTCACTTGTGCGACCTACACAAATACTTGCACTAACTTCTGTCCTTTACCATATTTTGAAGTTATTATATTGAAAAACAATAGGCGCGCAAGTTTCTAGTCTTCCTAGGAATCGGCGCCCAAGTCTCTTCACGACGCGCAGGTCCCTTGCGCGACCAGCCCAAAACTTGCGCAGATCTTATCCCTTTGTCATTTTCCCATTTTCTGATCTTGAAAAACATATGGTGCACAAGTTTCCTCTTCATCCAGTACACGACGCACAAGTCTCTTTGCCAAAAAAACTTTTCTCCATTTGTCGATTTTCAGGCCCAAAAATTTGGAAAACACTGGGAAACGACACCACCTTCAATATTGTTGTCTGCTTGAACTGTATGATCTCTTTGTGGGTACACATTCTAAACTTCCACTTCTTATTGAAAACAAACACAAACCATAATCCAAATCATGCATAGAAGACCATGGTTCTAACAGTCATGTACTGGCCCCTCAAAGATTGAGAAGGAAACCCCGAGGGAAGTACAAATTCATGATGAAAAGTCTGTCACCATGACAGATAAAGTGCCAAGGGATGCGATTGTATCAGATCCTACTTCTATAGGGAGAGTGGATGGTCACAATAACGTTAGATAAATTTATTCTGGGTATCACATGTTGTTTCTAACATTATTTTCTCCATAATATTTCAGATATGTTGTCTGTGCAAAAGGATTCTATGACAATAGATGTTGATACTCTTGTTGCTCCATAAGGAAGGAGTGAGGGTCCTTGGCAGTCTGAGTCAGGTGTTGGGGCTGATCCTAATTTTGAAAGGCATGATGAAATTATACTAATTGAAGAGATGACAGAAGATAATGTCAATGGAGACAAGTTTGGCATCGATGAACATTTGGTGGATACCTCAAATGGTGAGGGTGATATGATATGTAAATCCATATACATTGAAATGGGGCAGGCTCTTAATCTAGACATTGATATTCCAGGTTCCATCAAGGAGTTTGGGAACATAAATGAAGATCTAAATGGATGTAAGTTATTGTTCTTGTATTTACCATACATAATTGTTCTTTTATTTGATAATTACCATCGAAGCTCAATTTATGTAGCCTTGTCTCTGGAGAACGTTTCATAAGCCATTCAAGAATATGGCATCCCATTTCATCCGACTTCCATTGACATCAGACAAGTACTGACTAAGAATATAGTGTTATGAGTTGTTATAGAGCCACTAGTCATGACAACCAGATAATCTCTAGAGAATGCCCCTCCCCAAGAAGTACTTGATCAAACTATTGATGCCAAGAATACTGAAAAGGAGTCCACTAAAGCAGCTGACTTACTACTAGATAAATTTAATTGATTTTCTTGATCATGATTTTCTTTTTTTATAAACATTTAGATCTAAAAAACATTTTAAATCACTATTTAGGTCTATTATCTCCCATGGTTCGGTACAAAGGTGAAGCCTCTATGTTATCTCAATCAGTAATGGAAGATGAATCATACACTACTTCGAAAGGAACAGATTTAGACAGCTCTTTAAGTGATCTAATTCCAGAATATCTTCTACCTCATGGTAGTGATTCTGATTTAGACGTAGAGTTACAGTAAACTATTGTAATTTCATGGAGAAAAACAGGGTGATACATTTGGGATATAATCTCTGAGAAGAATTTGGATGAGATTCCCCCATATTTTGGCAGACTTCCAGTACTGTTTAGCATACCGGGGTTTTGTGGATTCGATTATCACCCGATTTATAATGTGGTGTAAGAGATCGTTCATCGGCGAGAGTAAGAATAAAAACTACGGTATAATATTTTAAAGGATAATCTTCTCACCAACATTGAGGGTTTTCGAACTGAAGTATCTGATACGGAAGCCAATCATAGAAAAAAGTTGACATAATTCAATCAAAAAATTAAGAAGATGATGAAGGAAATGGTGCAACTTCAGCAACAAATGGATTTCATTCAAAATTGGCTTGAGCAATTGAACCAATCATTGGTAGAATCCTAATTAAAAGGGGTAACTACAATTTCAACATCTAGAGATGCACTTTGTTAGGCTGAGGAGACTGAAGCTTCTCAACAGACTGAGCTTCAGTATAGGGAGTAGGAGGTTGTTCAAAAAATAAAGAGTTATACTGATTTTTTTTGTAATATATGACAGAGAGACTCCATTCTGTGGGTGTTCCTCCGATTTTTCACTATAAATGAAAAGAATTTTGTCTTCAATAATATATATGTCTTCGTCACTTCTTTATTTCTGTAATTGGAAGATAAAATATGATTTTCAAAACATGGAACCTGTTTGTTAGATAATCATAATTACACTGACAAGGATGAAGGCACTTTAACTTTTACCTAATCCAAGGGGCCTAGTGAGCAGATTTTGACTATTACTAGAGTTTTATGAACAACCCAATATGATTTTTGTATTTTGTGTCATCACCCAATATGAAGGGGACTTAGCGAGTGAGATTTGGATTTTTTTAGGCTTTCCCTTTTGGGTTTTTATCTAAAAAAGTTTTTCCTTTTAACTTTTTATTGCTCATATATTACATAAATCATACAAAGTGTCAGTCTAGTGAGCTGATATTCGACATTTATCTAGAGTTCCCTTTGTGGGTTTTCAAACTGGTGAGTGTTATGTCTCTTTTAATGGGTATTTTAAAGTCATTCTTTTAATACTAATCAAGATAATGTTTTAAGTCAAATAGATTTGACCATGAATTTAGAAATTAGAACCCAAACAAAGTAGGGTGACTAGGAGGGTCTCGATATTTTCTTGGATACTTCCTAGGGAAATCTTGAGTAATGATTTTTGGGGTAAAAAAAATCTAAAATTTTAAGTATTAATATAGAGGATGTATCTTCTAAGAATGAATTTACTGTTATTTGAAAAAACCCATTATGGGGGGTTGTATTATGCAGGGCCAGATAGAGCATATGTTTCATATCCAAATAGAGGAATCCTTTGGATGACATGCCTGTTATGTGGGTGAATTTTATGAAATTCCAACCAGGGAACTTACTGCATAATCAGGTAAAGGAGTTCCTAAAAAATTTTACATTCTATTACTAATAGACAAAGGGGTTTTAGGATTTTGATGTCTCAAGACCACAGTGGGTGGATTATCCAAGGAAAGTTATCTGAAAATAAAGGGTAAAATTCGTGCCGATATATGCCATGAATGAGGAACCACTCCTACATGAATTTAGTGTATGAAGGAGGGTAAATTGTTTATAAAGGGGATTTATGATATTATGTTGTGTAGTTTAAAGTCAATGTGGAAAGGAAATTATATTTTGTAGTTTAAAGTCATGGAGTAAGGACATTATGGGGGATGTGTAGTTTAATGTCATGTAATAAGGACATTAGAGGGATTTAATATAAGGTCTTTAGCTTTGACCAAAGTTTTATGAATCTTCAATTTCTTAGAAATTAGTCTAGAAACAAACTACCATATTCAAGTATGGAAATAAATAATTATAAACTATGATTTGGGAATTTACAAATCTTGAGAATAACATGGGAAAAGCGATAAAGGCATTAGAGGAAATATTTTCCAAGAACAAAGTTACTGCTATTTGATGAACCCGTTATGGGGGCTATATTATACAGGGCCAACTAAGGAATGTGCTACAAATCCAAATAGTAGTGTCTTTAGGATGAAAAGCCTATTATGTGGGAGAATTATACAAGGCCACCTAGGGTAACATACTACATAGTTTGGAAAATAATATCTTAGGTACTAGACATTCTATTGCTACAAGATACAGAATGTTTATAGAGATTTTTATTTCTCAAATCAGAGATTTTGGTTTATTGAGAAAAGTACATGAACATGGAAAGAGTATTTCTAGTCATGATTTCCAAAGAAATGGAGGAATATACTTTCTATGAAGGTCTGATCTGAATATAAGAAATATCATGTCTATAGTTTTTAGGTCATATGACTACGACCAAAATATTATGGAAACAATGGATAAAATGTGGTTAAATGATCCAAGGTTATTTTAGTATGCTTTGAATAAGTGAAGAGGAAAACATAAACCATAATCTTGGAGACTTTCAGGTCAAGAGGATGGTTATGGGAAAAATATGCAACAAATGACCGCTTTAAAATACAGGTTCCTGCATACTGCCATCAAAGTTTAAAGGTGATAGAAGAGGATTCTCCCAATAACAAAGTTACAATTTCTTGAAAACCCTATTATGGGAGTTGTATTATGCAGGCCCAACTAGGTAATGTGTTTCATAGCCAAACAATGGAATCTTTTGGCTGAAGTATCATTATGTGGGTGACTTATGCAAGGCCACCAAAGGGAACATACTACATAGTTAGGAAAAATATATATCAGGTATCATATATTCCATCACTAGATATCAAAGAAATATTATGAATATATGAAAGTATTCAAGATTAGGAATATGAAATGCGAAAGGGGTAATATCCAAAGCACAAAAAAACATTTAGATCAATATTGGCCATGAGTTTGGAGTCCCTTACATAGATCTGACTCATATCTATAATGGGGATATCTTTTGTTTACATGATGTTTTATTTAAATTAAGGACTCAAAATAAGGCCTCCTGCATATATTTTAAGTTGTATGTGGGAGAATGGGAATTTTCTTTTATCCCATGGCTAGGATAAGATCTATAACCTAGTATTCACTATGTATCTTAATAGGATTAGAATCAAGCCACATGTAAGTACCGTGCAGTTTAAAGTCATGCTGTAAGAACACTATATTTTGTAGTTTAAAGTCACACAGTAATAAAATTAGGTGTCTCAACATTAATATCAATAATACAGTGTGGTTGAACCAGGGTATAGTGTGCAAGAATCACTGCTTATCTTGTTGGATAAAAAATTAAACCACACACATTTTTATCAGATACAATTTCATGTGTATGCTGAGAACTTGTATTGAATATCCTTACGTAGATATGATTCATACATAGGATAAAAGAGGTTATTTTTCAGGATGTTGTGGCTGGGTTCGAGATTGAAAGTTTTTACATCACTATGTATCTCATATTTTATGAGAATCAAGCTATACATAGTTCTTAAGAGGGTTTCTGTGTAGATCAGATCCATACATAGGGAGAGGGGGATTTTTCCTAATTATGGTCGGACTCAAGATAGGAAATCTAGGTGTCACTATGTATCCTAGTAGAATTATATTCAATCCATATATAGTTCTTTGTACTTCCATGCAGTAAGAACGAAACTGGCATGAAAAAATGGAGATATTGTGGTTGGGCCTAGGTTAAAACCTAAGAATCACTACGTATCTTGTTAGAGGAATAATCAAGCCACACTTAGTTCTTGAAACATTCCCTATGCGGGTTTGATTCATAAACACATGGAATGAAGGGGGGGGGTTTCTAGTTATGGGTAGACCCTAGATTTGAGATATGGGTTTCACTATGTAACTCATTGGAATGAGAATCAAACCAAATATAGTTCTAGAAAATATCATTCCACACACAAATTGATTTTTATGTGAGAGACATGGGATTTTAATACATTCCAGAATAATGGTTAATCTTAAGACACAAGTTGGTATGAAAATAAAACCATGTATTCTAGAAGAGTACTCTGTATAGGTTTAGTTCATATACCGGAAAAGATGGGAAATAAATTTCTTTATGGTTGCTGTTGGGACCAAGATTAGAGATCTGGGTGCCACTACATATCTCATTGGAATGAGAATCAAGCTGCACATAGTTATTGAAGATGGTATTCCCTGTGCAGATCTGACTTATAAACTCAAGGAATGGGGGAATTTTTATTTTTTCATGGCTGAGCCCAAAATATGAGATCTAGGAGTCTCTACATATCCCATTGGAATGAGAGTCAAACCATATGTAGTTCTGGAAGAACCATGCAGTTTAATGTGTGGTGGTGAGGGAAAAATTCAATCGATGTGAAATAAAAAATTTAGCTGGACCAGAGGATAGGACCCATGTGTCACTACATATCTTGCTAGAGGAAGGAATAAATCCACACTTAGTTCTTGAAAATGGGTCTCTATGCAGATCCAAGTAAAACATAGGGAGAAATGGGGCACATGTGCCACTATGGATTAGCAATGATAGGAGTAATGATTGTGCATAAAAGCTACTCTTTTTTTTAAAAAAAACACAATGAATACCAATTTGTGGTATCTTGGGGGATTTCTTAACATCAAATAAAGGAGACATTAACAGTACAATTTAATTTCATGTAGTGAGGAAAAATGAATTCTTTCAATTTAACATCATGTGATAAGGACAAAGATGTTATGCATTTTAATTTCATACATCATGGACGCATATGGTTTCTATGCAGTTTAATGTTCTCCAACTAGGATATAACGTTGTATGATTACACAAAGTACTTCTTCAAGAATCATATATTGGTTTGAGTTTTAATAAGTTCCCCATACATTGATATTAGGGAATAATCTCCATTATAGTGTACCTTATGTATGGAATAAGGACCTTCCCACTTTGGATCAAGCTTTGTAGGCTTTTTTCCTGGTATCATCAGAGTCCAGAGGACTAATACCCATTCTCCATGAAGAAATGATTCGAGGAAAACTTTATTTTCAAAAGATTGTGTTATTATTTTCTAATAGACTTAAAAGTGATTCAAGGTACACAATCTCTTTCCATATAATCATTCTATATCATCAAATCACTTATAATACTATTAATCTATAGATAAATGGTCACATATAGAAAATTTGAGTAAAGGAAATTGAATTTGAATAGGCAGAACTGCTTCTATCCTGTACAACAATGAGTACGGGGTTGATCATGTTGTTGTATGAGTAGTAGTCCGATAAGCCCACAAAGCATGAAATAGATTATTAGGATAGGACTTTTTATCTTTATCCAACATCTTTTAGAGTATATTTGATAGGGTCTTGTTGAAAGCCTCTATCTATCCATTGGCCACTGTATGGTTGCGATATGAATGGTTGGATTTGATATTTTCATATTTATATAGATTCTTTAACTTAGTAAAACATAAATTGGTACCATTGTTTATTAATATGGTATGAAGGACACAAAATATGGTAATGATATTTGTATTCAGAAAGAAAGCAATGCTTTTGGACCTAACTTCCTTAAGAGATATTGCCTCATCCCATTTGGATAAGAAACCAGTAGTAGTAATAATATACCTGAACTGCTTAACTATAGCTATAAGATAGGGTCGTACTACATCTATTCCATATGTAGCAAATATCCAGTAGTATTCAATAGTATATATAAACTCTAGGGGTTGATGAATGAAGTTTCCATGCATTTGGTAGGGATGACACTTATTAGTGAAATCTTTTTAATCTTGCGACACCAAAGGCCAAAAGTATCCAAGACTTCTGATTTGATCATAAAGCTTGTTCCCAGGCTGGTGGGCACCATAGGCTCCTATATGTATATCTTTTATGACAGCTGCAGTTTCGTCCCCATAAATGTATCTGAGAATAATTCCATTGAAGACTCATCTATAAAGGATCTTCTTGTGATTTGGGCCATTATAAAGAGTGAAATTAACTACACATCACTAGATGTTTTCTATTTAAATTATATCAGGTAGAAGTACCCCATTTTGGAGATATTCTATGATGGGTGCCATCCATCCTGTGGTATGATCATATGGATCAGAAATATGACTAGTTTCATTGATTTCCTCTATTACGATTTTTATAAAATGTGAAACCACTAGATTATGAGTAATGATAATGATTGATTCATCTAAATTTTGATCTTCCAAGTATGTGGATGCATTTAACAATGCATCAGATTGGGAATTTTGTGACCATAGGATGTAAGAAAATGTTCATCAGAGGGAAATTATGCCATTAACCCTCATATATAATAACATAGGAGAATTAGTTCATATATTTTAAAGATGTAATATTCATTGATTTATTTGATTACCAATTCTGAATCACCTTTCATCTATAGGAAATCCACGGGTACTTGGAGTTATAATTCTAGGATTTCGATGAGAGTTTGATATTCTACCTGATTGTCGGTACCACCTTATGAAAAAAGAAAGGAATATGGAAACATTTCCTTCTTTGGGTAGATAAGAAAAATTCCTAACCCAACATTATTGTGTTTATGGTATTCCATTATCTTCCATGTTTGACTTCTAGAAGCACCATAAAAGTACATTTCCAGTATTCTGGGACTTTCTTGAATAGATAAGATTTCTTAATCAGGAAATTCAGTATTCAATGATGTATCTTCCACAGAAGGGTGATTAGAAAGGAATTCTTATAATGCTTGGACTTTTACTACTTTCTGAGGCATAAACTGTATATCAAAATGTTACAGAATAATGGCTCACTATGCCAAACATTCTGTAATCATGGGACAACTGAGGATAAAGTTGAGACGGTTATTTTGAGATACCAAGTGGACATCAGGATACTCCAAATAGTGTCTCAATTTCGGAATTGAAGAGATAAATTCTAGGAAGCTTTTCTTAATGTCTGAATATCAATTCTCTATGTCTAGAAAGGTTTTAATTAGATAGTAAAGGCTATTTTTATTCCCAACACCATTCTTTTGTGCAAGGAAGGATCCCAGTGATCGCTGCAAGGCTATCACATACAAAATGAGTATATTTCCTTCAATGGGTGGCATCAATACTGGTGGGATCATGAGGTATTTTCTGACAGTATGAAATGATTCTTGGTAGTCATTGGTCCATTGATAAGTGACCACCTTCTTTATCAATTTTGGGAATGGAAAACGCTTTCATACCAAATTGGCTATGAAGCGCTTGATATAATCAAAGTACCCTGAAGTCCTATAAACTCTTTCAACTTTCTATGAGGTGACATGCCAAGGATATCCTTAGTATTTTTGGGATCAACTTCAATGTTGCGATTGCATACAACAAAACCAATAAATTTTCCTAAGGTTTTTTCAAAAGCACATTTCATGGGATTCGACTTTAAATTATGTTTCCAAATCTTATTGAATATGGTTTCTAGATCAAAAAAGTGATTAGAATTTTGTTTGTACTTAACCAATAGATTATCTACATGGCATTCAATGAATTTTCCCAATAAAGGTTTGAAAATGGGGTGCATTGCACCTAAATTTGTCTCACCAATATTCTTCAATCCAAAGGGCATTACCCAATAGTAAAATATGGCATGATGGGATATGAAAGCAATATATTCCTAATATTATGGGGCCATTTGAATTTGGTTATACCCAAAGTATCCATACATGATGGAGAGAGATTTTTAGCTAGTTGTTGCACCAATCAAAATTTCTATGATTGGAACTGGAAAGTCATCTTTGGGACAATACTGGTTGAGATCTCTGAAATCAATGAAAACTCTGATTTTAAAATTCTTCTTTTTCCCTGGGACAATATTGGCCATCCATTTGGGATATTTCACTACCCTGATAAATTTATCTTTGATAATATTGTTGACTTCCGCCTCAATTTTGGAGGCATGAGTTGGGTGTGTTCTTCTTGCTTCCTGCTTAAATCCCAAATTCCCTTATAGAAAACCCAAATGATGGGTGGTCACATTATAATCAATGCTTGGAATTTATGTATAATTACAAGAAAACACATCTTGGGGTTATTTAGAAATGAATTACACACCTCTTTCTCTTTTGAAGTCACGAGCAGACTAATTAGAGTGGGGCGTGGATCTTCCTTTGTACCCAAATTTATTTCTCTAAGCTCATCCACATTGGTGGAGACGCCATTCTCAAATGTTCGAGGGGATATCCTGAAATATCCCTCTTCTTCCCCATCCTCATGTGTCACTTCCTCTATCTCTTCTTGAAGGGTAGGTGATGAAGCAAGTCTTTAAAATCTATGGGAGGGGTTAATATTTGGACATCCTAAAGAAGAGGCAACCATTTCTGACCCTACTGATGATGAAGGGTCTTCCTGGAGCATTGAAGGGAAAATGATGGGTTGGGAATTAACATCCTTGTATTTCTGAATTAATGAAACTATTGGTGGAGGTGGAAAATCAAGAGGGGGGTGAATTGAGTTCCTACATAAAATTTCTATTAAAAACTTTATGATAAAATCCCCAATTTGGAACAACCAAGTTAATTAAGTCAGTAGAGATATAAATGTTCAATTTCTCAACAAGTATACAAAGGTTGATTATTCCTCAGTTAAATACATGTAGGAACACTTATCCAACTTTTTAAATAGGTTTACTGAATTAAACACCTGTACACACCAACCAAAACTAACTATTAGAGTTAATGTAAAATAGTTTTCAGTTTTTGAAATTATAAGCAGTGGAAAACAGAAAAATTGAGTATTAAAAAATAAAGTACACAGTAGAATTAAACAAGAGGTTGAGTCTCAAGCCAAGACTTAATCCTCTCCACTTGGTTATCACTTTCCACTAAGCAGTTTATATTAATAAACATTGATACACATCCTATATCGGGCTTTACAACATTTTTCACAAACAGTCTAGGTCTCACAACCTCTACCACAGTTCTTTACGGGAAAAACAATCAACCAGGACACACACAGCCTCTTCCATAGTTATACGTGAGAAATAAGAGTGTAAGAAGTGTTTGGTGTGAGGATTTTCAGTATTCTTCAATTTAAGCATAGGAGAAAATGTGTGTGTGTAGCAGACAAACACACACTACTCAGAAATGTAAAATAAAGAACACAATAGAGCTAATATTATGAGGATTGAGTTTAGAAGGATATATGTGCTTGCAGTTCAAATCCGGTGGAAACATTTTTAACAAAGTTACTATTCATAATGTCAAAAAATGAAATTGACCTCATTAATAAATTAGAACCTCCTAATTATAAATATGATATTTTTTTAATGATTCAATTTATAGAAGTTTTTAAAATTAATTTTAATAGAAGTGTTCAAAACACAATGTAAAATAGTAATTTTATAAATATGCATTTTAAATAATAAAATTAATCTTATTCTAGAACCAATTATAATTATGATTAGTATGAAATTAGTTTTACTATGTTTAATAAGATAAATCTTATGTTACTTTAAAACTAAATCCAAAAAATAATGCATCTTTTAAATTACATAATTTAATGAAAATAAATGATAGTTTTTCGAAAAATGATATTTTTTACTCTTAATCCAAAAATGAACTATTTCTAATAAATCCAAAAAATTCACCCAAAGATAAATTTAACCTTATAGGCTCAAATTTTATATCCATTCTATCTAATTAAATTTATAAATTTTATAAATTTTACTTTTAAATATATCCATTTATTATTTCTATTATAATGATAAAATAATAGGATGTGCATTGGGAAATTGTCTAGGGAGGTAATGATAACCTATTATAGGAAGATCCCAAGTATTAAAATCTAAGTGTATACTATGTGAAATAATAAAAAATATATTTTTATTAACCAACATCAAAGGTTTAATATCCAAATAGGTTAAAAGGATAAAAGAAGAAATTAGAATTTAGTAAAAAATGATCACAACTAATTCACCCCCACCCCCACCCCTCTCATCTATATTATCACTGGTACACTTAGACTAAAAATTGGTATCAAAGCCTAGGTTACCACTGATTGGATATTAAATAAGTCTTACCCGGTTATTTTCTCATAAGTTCATATGAGATTTACATTTGAAGTATTTTTAAAATAACCTTGGATGGAATAATTTGGTTCTATTCCTATTGCTACTATATTGGAGACTATAGACAATACCCAAATAAATAGGAAAATGATAGATTTAAATAATATTAGAAATAAAAAAAAAGTAATTTAGGATCAACTGTTATCTAAATCTTCCTAAAATGGTAATTGTTCTTTAAAAAAGTGGGAATATATAGGGACCAAGGTTATTTAAAGAGAGAAATAGATGGTATGTTGTATATCCTCATTGGGTTGATCAATCAATTTTCAAGCTAGGGGAGGTTTTTTTTTGATTCATGGTTTAATGTGGTAGGTTATAAGAATGTATTTGAGCATGAATGATGTTTTTTAGATATATAAAACATAGTAAATCTTTTCAGGAGGATTCAATGTTTAATGTGGCACATAATTCAAGTGTTTTCCATAATTTTCTCCAAAAAATCTCGGAGGAAAAAGATTTAGTTCTTTGGGATGTTTTGTGAAATCCATGTTCATAGATTCAATGAAATTATTCTATCACACAGTAAATTTTTCATGAAATTTGGGAGGTTTTATAAACAACGTTTCACAAATAAGGTTGCTAAAATATTGGTAAAGTCTAAAGTCTCAAGAAACTTTAAGTTCCAAGAACATCTATAAATTGGAAAATCTAAGGTACCTTGAAAACCTAGTGGTGAGGAATAGTTTCAAAAGATGGTAATTGTTTTCTAATAAATAAAATTTCGATCATCATTTGAAAAATTGATTTTTTTGGATGAGGAATGATTTCATTGAATTCACAAAAGTCTTATGTGATTGTTTTTTTTACAAAAAATAGTAAATTTCTGTGAACACATGTTTCATGAAAATTATAGTTTAGAATTAAGTTTAGAAAATGGATTTATTGAATGTGGTTTCATGAATGTTATGGGTTATATGAAAATAATACATTCATGAAAAATGAAGTTTTGATAAATTACTTGTGTGAACTAAGTTGAAATTTGGAAGAGTGTGTGGAATGCATTGAAGAATCATCTTCTAATCACCATGAAGAAAAACATCATTAATATATACTCATGTATGAATGTGGATTTTAATAAAAAAAATAAACTAATACTCGACCCAAAGTAGTGCGTGAGGGGGGTTGATTGAAGTGTTCTAAGAGAGGTAGTGTATTTTCCTAAAGGTTCTATTAAAGGCAGTGATCCTAGAATCGAGTGACCATGAATGAATAGTTATAATCCATAAAATCTACTCAAGTTTAGTGGATTTTGAAATGAACAATACACAATAATTGTATTCTACTTTCACAGTCCATTAGTGGGGAACCATGTAATATTATTGTCTTATGTTTTTATTTTAACATATGTGTGTTCAATGATTTCATAATTCAATCAAATAGGATTATTGAGTTCCTACTAACATATGGGAAAGATCTATTTAATTGAAATGAAAAAAATTAACACCCTAATTCACCCCTCCCATCTCAATGTGTCCCTGTGTCTAACAAAAGAGTGTTTGAGATAATTTAAAAAAGAAAAGTGTTATCTCAACATGAAGTATCCTAACCTGGAGATAAAATTGATAATTCTGGAGGAGGTTAAACCTAGATCTTCACAACCACCTAAGAATATAAGTGCTCCCACAAGTTTTTATAAAAAGGTTATTTCTTTAAAGAAGAATAAAAATAGTTGAAAATGGGACAAGGATATTATACATAGAAATTAACTATAAGAAAATGAATAAAGGTATCCCATTACTCAATTGACTCTAGAAATACTAAATCTATTTTATATAGGTGTAAATTTTTTAAATAAAAAAACTCTACAAATATGGAAGGATATGAATTCATAAAAGTTCACCACGTCATAAAGGGTGAATATAGGCGTGTTTAATAAAATCATCCCCCTAAATTATCCCAAAAGAGTGGTGAAACCACTAAAAAACAATAATGTTGTATATCTGGATAGATTGAACCTAAAGAGAAAAGGTGGTTTGTATTCCATTGTTGGTGATTTTTGTGGTATTAAAATAATTCCATTGATTTTTATAATAATATACAAGTATTTTTAAAAATACATAAGGCCTAAATCAAGGGCTCATATAACTTGAAAATTTAGTTGTGTAGGAATAGATTTGATTCTTTTTAAAATTTATGTGATTTTTAATGAAATTATGACCATTTTTTAAGATTTTTTGTATATACTAGACTAGTACAATGATTATGATGATAAAAGGACAAGGCCACAATAATTGAACAAAAAAAATGAAAAGTATTCCTTTGGACATAAAGAAGTTTATAATGTTTATACACAAAAGAAGACACTTGACCAAACTATAACCATGAATTCATTAAAGAAATGTGATGAAAATTATGTCAGAGAAGACATAAGGATATGCTTTTATTGTGGTAAGAGAGGCCACATCATGTAATATTACAAGATACCCATGAAAATAATTGATAATGGGATCAAGATATAATCTATAATAAGAGAGTAAATTCATGAAAGGGATAGTAGAATCCACATGGTGGTTTCCACATCAAATGAATAATTTTAATTTATTAATCATCTATCCAAGAAATACAATTAAAATGTTTCAAAATATATATGTGGAATCCATAAGTAATAGGGATGTGTGTCTCTTAGATGTATGTCTGCCTTTCCTATAAAAATAAAAAATTAAAGGGAAACCACTGATGAATTTAAGTTTAAAAATAATTTCTAGAAGGAAGAGTTCCACACTAAAAAGGATGTCTGGGAATATACTAACATATTATCAGAGTGTATGGAATGATCATTTGGAAGATGAAAAAAAATGTAGAAAGAAGGGGAGGATTAAAAATATTTATTTATTAAATTTAATAACCATATTCCTACTATAAAGAAAGTTGAAATGGAGAGAAACCAATTTATCCCAAAAAAATAAGTAGACTTGTAAAATCAAAATTGGGTAAATCATGAAGAGCTTCAAACACTTTGAATATTTAGTTAATGTGGTTTATGAGTTGAGAAACATGCCTCAGCCTTATTTCTCTCATTAAAGAGTCTATGGGGACCCACCTTATTCTCAACATAATTTGGTTTTGTTTAATTAAAGGAATTTAAGGTGTAAAAGAATGGAGAGAATACCTTTAAAGAGACATTTCACAAGAGAAAAGGTGTCAAAGTTTCATCATTCTCTATTAAATTGGGAACTCTGAACAGACTTGAAAAAATGAATTTTCAGGTCTGATTTTCATTATCCCATAGAAATTTTGATTTATTATAATTATGATGATCATGGGTGAGTGATTGGATAACAAATTGTGGATACACCAATTTTAACTTGAAATATATTTATCTGTTTGTTCAATTGAAATGAGGGTTTATGAAAATTCTTAATAATTAGTATTATGAACCCCTAGGGAAAGGATTTCAGATTAGTTTTCAAAATGTGATGTTATTATGGAAATATTTGTTTTCTAAATTGACCATTCTCATTTTCTACATCGAGATATCCCATGTGGACTTAGAGTTTATTAGTTGATGAAATATTGATAATTTTAATATGGTGAACATTTATAAGAGAAATATAGTTCAATATTCTCTCATTGAATCGATTTTTTTCTCTCAAAAAATGGAAAATGAAATTGGGGGAATAAGAGTGGATAAAATGTTATTCAAAAATGTGAGAATAAAATTTCATCTTACCCTATTTTGTTCATATGTAGGAAAGTACCTAACACCTTTTTATTTAGTTACAAGAAGGGGTACTAGACATATTGACATACATTAAGGTTTGAATAAATGTATTGGTGTTGACATAAAATGAAAATGGGGGAATAAATTTTCCAAAGGTTTTTTATAGTTGTATTTTTTATCAATAAGTCTCAATGTGTATATAAAATATAAAATGGGTGATGTAGAAAGTATCCACCCATTTAACATGAAGGATATTACCATAAACCAATGGGAAGAGAAAATAGAGAAGCTATAGTCTTTAAAAAACTTGCTGGAAAGATTCATTGCAGAAAATACACATAAAATTATTATAGAGATGGTTTGTATCTCAAAGACAAGTACTGAATTTCATAGTACTATCTAGAACATCTTAAATGAAGTGGAGAAAATTATGGATAAGAAAAATGTTGAATATTGTATAGCTTGTACAGATGTATTTAAAAAAATGATAACAAATTCAAATAATGGAGATAAGTTATCTTGATGTTGGAGGAACCATCCTTGTGTTAGTTAGCAACAAGGATGCTGAAATTTATTTTGAAAATACTCTTGGATGAAGGTTTTAAAGGTATAATTAGAGGTTGTAATTAAATGGTAGTGATAAATATTAAAGAACTCAAAGGATTAAATATATAGTGATAGTCATTAATAGTGGTGTTAAAGTGATTAAGATGGTATGATAAATTCAAAAAGGTGTTTTCAATCAATTTGAGAAGGACCGAGAAGATTCAGAGTAGATCTAAATTTATTTGAAGAAATATAGAAAACATTAATTCAAACTAAAATATTTTATTAGTCCACTAATATATATATTAGTCATTCAATGAAGTATATGGTTCATTTCATCACAAAGTATAAAAACAGATGAGCTATTTTGACTCTATGTATGATTCATTTTAACTCACTAGATGAGTTATCTCAAAGGAAAATTGACCAACATACGAGTCATTAAAACCTATATATGGGTCATATAGAACTATATACGATTCATTTGACTCTACATACAGGTTCTTGTAAGATTCATAAAATTCATCTATATACTATGGATGAGTCACACCTTTGGTAAAAATTTAGAGATTTTACTGAACAAAAATTGAGATTCCAAATCTGAAGATTTGGAAGAAGAAATAATTTGGGATGATTCTTAAGCAATGAATTTTTGTTTTAAACATTTTGAACCTCTTAGTATCCATGATCCAAGACTTATATAGATATTATATGGAGGGATATAAATTTACTCAATCCAAGAATTAGGAACATCAAAAATTCAATAAATCTATAAATTTAAATTAAAATTGGATGTTTTTTACACTAAACATTAAAGACATAAATATCACAAGGGACTTTTTGATTATAGATAACTGAGTTGATAAGTGTATTCAGTTTCTTAATGAAGTGTAAAAACTAAATCTTGAGTTTTTATAGGTTTTCATGAGATGTTATCAAGATGAAATGATAAGCATTGCATAACATATGATGTTGTTTTATTTTTTATACTGTTGAAAATAAAATTTATTTGGGGGTTTTTTTGGAGGAATTTTGAGAAGAAGAAAGGGTTCGATCTTATTATATTTTCAAGGAAAATATATTCTAAAAGGATATCAATAAAATGACCAAATTTGGAGATGTGTTTTCATTTTATTTCTGGAAACCAATTGTGAAAAAGAAAATATTTGAGGATCATGGGGCTTATTTGTGTTCACATAAGTACTAAAACATTTCTAATTATGGAAATTAAATGTGACCCCACTAATTTGATGAAGTAATTTGTATATAAAATGTGAGAACATATCCAAAAAAGAATAATAGGACTCAATATTTTATTACTTTAGAGGAGGAAAGATGAGATAAACCAAAAGCTCTCTCAAGGAGGAAGAGGAAGCATTTGATCCTGTACTTAGGGAAATATCATATGGATATCAAAGAAGAGAATAAGAAGAAGAATATTCTGAACTAAACCTTCTTGAATATATTCAGTCAAAGAGAAGAAAATATTGAGTGAAGGAAAAAATCTTACCAGTTCTACCTGGTCAGAACCTATGTATAACAAAGTATAATGAGAAATAAATAGAGTAACGAAGAACCAAACTTGAGATTTAATGCTCACTTTCCATGATATTCACTATGTAAAAATTTTTCATTGTTATCTTGAAGAATTAATCGATAGAGTCTAAAAAATATATTTTAAAGAAGATTTGTCAAGAAATCCAGAAATGGAGACCATTTTTCATGAGTTGTGTTTAGAAAATTAAATGGTAGTTGATGTCTCTATTATTGATAAAGTAGACTTGTTTTTTGATGTATTTAAATCTTGGATTGAATTTCTAATATAATTCAATAGATTAGTTGAAAGATGATAGGATCTATTAGGATTCCAGTTTGAAGAGGTGGTATGGCATGTATTTTATGTTTTTATGTGTAATATTTTGAACAAACACACAAGTGTAATAAGGTATTCATGGTTTCTAGATAATACTTGTCCAAACCACCACAAATTATAACAATATTACTAGTGGAGAACCTATAAATTGGAAATCCCTATCGCAATAAGGAGTAGTGTTATTTTTAAGGAAAAAACCTTGTAAAAACACTTGTGCCAACTTTACTACTTTACATGGATTTAATATAGGTGTATTCTAGGTTAAGGAAGAAAATATCCATTTTTATTAATTGAATTTGAAGGTTTAAATTCCAAAATGGTTAAAAAGTTAACATAAGAAATTGGTATTTGGTAAAAAATCACCACACCTAATTCCCCCTCTCTCATGTATATCTACATTGATCCACTAATAATAATAATGATGATGGTGATAAAGTGAAAAGAAAATCCCTTTTATGTTTTCCTCTATAAAAATAAATAATGTTATAGTTTCTTTTAGCAGCATTGTATATGAGAACAATTATAGAGAGAGGAAATATATCATCTAGCTATAAAGTTTAAAAAACTATAAGAATAAGATAAAATCCCAAATATCGTCAAATTTAAAAATAATGTTATGATAGAAAATGATATTAGAAAAGGGATGAAATTTCAAGTGATGTAGTTTTTCATGATTGAAAAAAGGATGTAGAATAGTTAATTATAAAAATTTCTAGTATATAAAGTATAAAAAAGGGAAATTATAAAAATATGAAAATGAAAGAATCTAATAGGATTTCATAAGAGTAAAACTTAATTGAGTTTAAAAAAAGTTAAACTAATGAAAAAAAGTATAAGGGTGATGTATGAATCATAAAATAAATAATTGAGGAATGTTATATATATATATATATCCTATGAGATTAAAATGAATAATCATTCAATTATATATACTAATTAATTGATGGAATATTGTTCCATATTATATGATATTAATAATGAAATGAATAAAAAGTAAAATTGGTCAATAAAGAATAAGGATATTCTGAAGGATATAATTTCTAATACAACAACTTTGAAAAATGAGAATCAAATTCTCAAAGTTAGAAATAATCAACATAAAAAGGACCTCGATAAATTTACTGTAGTCACAAATACAATGAATAATATGATAGGATCAAAAATATCACATAAATCCAATTATAGATTAGGATTTCAAAATGGGAAACAAAGGTAACTCAATGCAAATTATTTTGTGCCTAGTTTTATCCCTTGTTATAAAGTTAAAACACTAATTTTTAATTAATATTGGAATAAATTAAACGACTCAATATATTATTTAAATATAACTATGAATTTTATAAAGAAAAAAATATATTTGTTTCAAATAGATTAAGTTATACTTATGATAGACCTCTAAAATTAATATGACTTTCTAAAGCATTAATATATAACTGTGATGGATGAAAATTTATTTGGGTACCAAAAATTAATTAATTAATATTATTGTTGGTTAAATAATTGAATATAACTATTAAAATAACTATTTAGTTTGACATTGAATGTTAAACCCACATTGTTTGTGAATAATCAAACATATAGATCTTAGTAAAAAGTGTGGACATGCCTCACTTAGAGACAATTAAAATTGTAAAATTATATGTCACAAAAAAATTGTTATTTTTAATTTTATAATAATATCTAAAATTTTATTTTATTTTGATGTTTTAAAGTATAATATGCTTAATATTAGTCAGTTTCTGTGATGATGGATATTATATAATTTTGAGAGTGATTCATGTAAGATATTTATATCTAACCATGATCTGGATTTTATTACAATTAGAAACTATAAAGTTTATGTTATTGATTTAAATAAAAAATTTCCCAAAATGTTTCCTATTTATATTCTTTTCATTGTGGGACTCGCCTTTAGGCCAAGAGACATTGGAACTATAATTTGTACCCTCTTAGAAAATGTACAAAGAAAGGGTTGGTTTGGGATAATTCAAAACTAGATTTCCCAGACAATAAAGTTTTTATCCCATTTTAAAAGAGTAAATAATAGATATTTCTATTAAACCAAAGAAATATAAATCTACCTCTCTACTACATAATTTGTTTTAAATGGAATTATTTGTTTTCTCTTGTGTTTTTGGTCAAGGTGGAAATTATTATACTTGTGTCATTGTTGATTACTACTTAAGATACACCTAGATTTATTTTCTGTATTATAAGACTATATATTATGCATTATTATATAATTTTGTGTTTAAAGTAAGAAACCCTAGTGAACTTCTATAAATACCTTAAGAAGGGGTCATGGTTCTGAGTTTTAAAATAAATAATTTACATTTATCTTCTAACACCATAAATGTAACCACTCTTTCCCATACCCAAAAAATACTAAAAAATCATGTTTGTTCAATTATCAAGGAGTCACTAAAATCGACTAGAAAATATAAAACATAAAAACCTATAAAAAATTAGTTTTATGGAAGTTAAGTTTATAATGATAGATTAAAATTAAAGTTAAATTCCAAAATCAATGGTGTGTTAAGATCATAATTACTTAAATTCTTTAATTTTATTAATATTTATTGTGGGTTTTAGTTTTATACATGGTTCCTTAGAACAACACTAAAAAAATATCCCCTTCAAAATAAAATTCTTCTATTGGTATTATATTTAATGATGTTTTCATGAATTTTAAACCTATAAATACAAAAGGTATAAAACTAAATGGTCATGTAATATTTTATACTCAATTTTACTGAGTTTATATCTCTCTTAACCCATTTTATAGGGATTTAGAGTGACAAAAATAATAAATTCTAGTCATAAAATCATACCAACACCACTCGTAAAAGAATATGCAATTAAGCAATCAAAAATATGATTAAAACAACATCATCCATCATAAATAATCCTTCTAAAATAAAATAAATATACATATATCATATATCTATGTATTATAGATTATAAAACTTTAAAACAGATTAAAACCATTAGATCTATTATGATTCTACAAAATCTCATAGATTTGGGATAAAAAAATTGAATGAAACTTTAATTTTTCTTATAATCCTTCATTTAAAACCTTGTTACGATTAGATTTGAGTTGACAGTCTCAAATGACACTCCATAAAGTCCCCCTTTAATTCCAAGTTGACCCCCACCCCTCAAAACACATTAAAATTAAGTTAGATGGTGGTTGAGGGTTAGTAGAAGCTAGCATAGTAAAAATGCATGGTATAGAGACTGTGTAAGAGATATCACATTTTCTTTTGCATGGTTTTTAAGAATTCAAGGCTCTGGCTAATATTCTTCCAATCATGGATAAAACCACGAATTCCCCTCTGGATGAATCTTCTTTGTTTGTGTAGTCTTGAAACAAGTGGCACAATTTTCAAACCCTATGATGCCAAAAAGTGGTCTTTTTTTAACCATAAACACATATAAATCATGAATTCTTGTTAGGGAACTTCAATATAGTCCCAATATGACTAAATAAATCATTTAAGGATAATAAATCACATATTATATAGAGTTTTATCAATTGTTAAATGAAAATAACATAAAATATTATGAAAAATAAAATTAAATAAATTAACATTAGTTCTAATTAATAATCATTTAAAATCATACATGTTCCCTTAATAAATAACTAATTCCAAAACAAATCAAGAAAAGCATACCCAGGTTATATTTCCAAATTTCTATACTTAATTTTTTTTCTAATATGAAATCCCACTTGTTCATTTAAAATAAAGTCACTAAAAACACATCCATCTTGTCGTACACCAAGGTAATACGAACAAAGAACATATCAACACTAAAGAGTGGGTTATTGCTTTTATAAGTCACACAATCTCATTGATCATGCCTTTTTGTACTCATTTTTCAAATGAATCTCATTGAATACTTATTCAAAAAATCAAGAGATCATGAAATTAAGACTCTGTAATAACCATATGTAGAACATAAACAAATTACAAGAATCACTTTTCAAAAATATACAAGTAAAAATTAAATTTCAAGATCCCTATTGATTTAAACTACTCTATAAAAGTTTTATATTTATTAAGACAAATCTCCAAAAATAATGGTTTATCAATTCATAATCCAACATAATTTACTTGAATTTTCTTAATCCAACTATCCAGAAATAACGGTTTATCAATTCAATCATATGTAAAACATTAATATGTTTTGACCAAGATCTTTATTATTTAACAAATAGTCATGTTTAACATTTATAACAAGACCTTAAAGGATATTCGAGAAAAACTTTCACCATTGGTCATGATAGGGGAATTATTCAAGTATAGTATATATGAGAATCTCCCCACAACTAAAACCATTTATTATTTCTCAGATCTATTTTCAATGTTTGTATACATATAAATCATTGGATGTATCATTAAATTCAATTAATATATAAAATAAATAACATAAAAATTTGAAAAAAATAAACTCTTCTAATGGTTTCTCATGTCACTTCCCAAGGACAAATTTAATAGAAGTCTCCAACCCCCTCACATATTCCAATGTAGGACATAAAAAATAAAATAAAACTCATAAAAAATGACCATTCATTCATTCCTTTGCTGTCATGCTGCCTAAAGTGATTCTGGATTCTCTGAGAAGGAATGCAATAGGGATGCACTGATTGATGGTTTTTCCTCTTCAATTGATGTATGAGATTCTCTTTGGAGAAAAAGGGAGCCTGTTTGTATTTTGATGAAATGTTTATTGAGGATCTTTCCCCCATTTTTTGAAGTCCTTCTGCTGATCCTGAGAGCTATGCACTGGAGATGCTGTTTGGAAGCTGGACTCCTGTACATTTATTCCTCCTTTCCTGAGGATCTCATTTACAAAATTTTGTGGCTAGATGGACATTATCATGGTCTGTTGCTCATTAGGTAACTGATTCAGCTACGAGATGTTTCCCCAGATTGGTTGATGTTGATCTGGTCTTATTCTCCATTGAGCTGGTTCTTTTATCTCCTTGGTCATAGTGTTTTGATTTGAATGTTTTCTGGAGTTCCCTTATTTCTGGTTACTGTTAATCTACTGTTACTTGGATTGATTTTTTTATTGATTGCACGCACTATGACATGGAACCGAGATTCCCTCTTACTGAAATGAACAACACATGTGCTTTTGGATGAAGTTTTTTGAGTATATTTGGATGCTGATTGGAATTCTGGTTCTGACTTATCTTGCTTGCCTACAGCTTTTCAACTTAAAGTGGTTCTATAGATGATGTTTGGCCTTCTTTCTCTTGATCTTCTACAGCATGATTCATTTTGGATTCTTTATGGTTCCTTTTAAGTGTTATTATGTGGTATTCTTGTCGGCCAGTTGCATGCTGCTGCCGATCTCTTGCGTTGGATATTAGGATAGAAATTTTGACTTTTGTCAGAAGGTGCTTCCCTTTATAGAGTTCTTGGGCTGCCTATTCTTATTTGACACAAGCAGATTTCGAATGGGCAAGGACTCTAATGTCTAATCTATTTTTTCTGCTTACTTCCTGGGCTATGCTTCTCTGGATGACTTGATTTTGGTGCTGCACTTTCGAAATAGAGGAGGATTATTTTTTGATATTGAGAATCCTCAACTTTAAGATTGGATGCCTCCTCTGTGAGCTCTGTATTTTATGCAATCTCTACTGGAAAAGAAGGGTTTTCTCATGAAGTAAAGATTAGGTCTGGAAACTCCACTTTCACTTTTATATTCTTCATTGTTAATCCTGAATTGTTTCTTTAACTTTGTGATGGTGTAAGCATATTACACCTATAATTTCCTTTGTAAACTTTTGATTAAATAAATTCCCTCGACAGGAACTGGTTTTCCAGTTCTTTTCACTTTCAAAAAAAATGAAAATGTAATATCCTATGGATTAAATGTGAGTTATAAGGGTGTGAATTTTATTTGTTGATGCAAAAAAATTGAATTAAAATTCAAAAATGGAAATACAGAAATGATAAATTTATATTTTTATTTATTAGGTTTATTCCTGATGAGTGCCTTTTTTATGGTTATTGGATTGACCATGTAGAAAATAATTTATTTATAATAACTTGGCATATGGGTATCCTTCCCAATAACCCACCACATGCACTCAATTCTTTTATATCTTATTGAAAATAAACCATATTAATGAGGAAATATTTTAAGTTTACAACAACCTTTATCTGTGGTAAAAAAGAACCTATAGTGGATTCATGTTTCTTTAATGGTCCTCATATTTTATTCCTCCCATTTAGGATATAGTGTGACCCATTCATGGATTATAGTAGGTGGGTACAAAATGAATAGTTCATCATCTATTTGTTCACACTCTTGGTTGTCATAAATCAAAAAAAAATCAACAAAACCTTCCAAATAAAATTAATATTCAATTGAGTTATTAGGGAAAAAGAGTCTTAATAATTAATAAGATAATGGAATTGTGTATCTTCATTTTCAAATTCAACACATGAAAAATCATTTTTTTGAACAACAGAATTAATAAAAATTCATATACATGTCACAAAATGATTCCTAGATTGATAAAACAGCATGAGATTCAATTTTATAATCATGAACATCCAAATAAATATTTTAAAAAATTATTGTTGTTATAAATTTCATTGGTGGGTGTGGGAAATTTATAAAAAAATCTATTTTTAATTTTTTGGATATATAAGTTTATCCCTCATTCACTCACAAATCCACACCTTTCAATTTATCTGAATCTGGGTATTCCTTGGTATCTACTATCTCAAATAATTACCTAACCATAACATTAAATATTTCCAACATGTAAGATTATTCTAAATATTGTTTAGTGAAGGATTCCATAATTGATAATAAATTTAAAAATCCACATTGTGACTCAATGTATGTAAAGGTTCTAGTTTTGATGGTGGTGGAATTTAGTTTGTTTCATTATATGTATTTCACCAAAATTCATTATACCCTTATTGTTAAAAATGTGGTTAAACCAAATAATTATCCAATATGTCATGCAATATAAAGGGATAAACACAAGGTTATGGGTAACACGCCTCCCACTTTTGGTGATTTCATAAATATAAATCTTGTAATTGATCACTAATGGTAGATATTTATTCAATTTCACACATCGTACTCTAAAGATATATTTCCCAAAATATAACATAAATGTTTCTTCATGATAAGAGATATATCCAATTTTGATTTACATTCAAAACAATAGTGGAAAAATTATTAAATTAATTGGACTTAGTAAGTCCAAATTCTATACCATTTCCCCCCAACAATGGTGCCAAAAACATGATAGATCTATCAAGATAAACATTTATTTAAGAATTTATAGTTTACCTTAAACTAACTATCTATGTAGCTAGTGGAATTGGGGTTTTATCCCATATAAAACAAGGATAATAATTAGGGATAGGGAATTTACAAATTATATTAGTGAAACAAAATTGAGTGGAAATAGAAAAAATATAAACTCATCATATGTTAGTGCTATAGGGGATAAGGTTAAAAGGATGGGATGAAATATCAAAAACCAACCCATGTTATCCTAATATGATACCTGATTCAACACATGGAAATCCTTAAAAGGAGTTCCTGATCCCCATGGGCTAAAAAATAGTTCCTAGGAAATAATTAATCCTTCTTGGGAATAGTTTCTCTCCACTAAAAAATTAAAGGTTCAGTTGATATCTATCATAAATCTATCCTGACTTATCCATAAGTTGGACTTCCAAGTAAAATGAAATAAATAGTTTCAAAATAAAGAACTAATAATATAATGAAATCCCAAAATAAACATATAATCCATAAAATATAACAAATAAAAGATATATCATACCAAAAATAAAATTCAGGATACATAGAAGCTAGAATGACTGATAAATCCATGCTATGATCAAAAAAGAATAAGAAAAATACCAAAATGGAAAAATAATCTCTTTATGGCCCATGGTAATGCTCCAACATCATTTCCAAGTTCGCACTATGAGTGACTAAAAAAATATAATCCCATTGGATGAGTCTTCCAAATACATGATCTTGAACAACAAATAAAATATATTGGTGTAAGAAAAAATCCTAGTAGTTATCTAATCCACACCCCATACATTATCCTTAAAAGTAAAATCCTTTCATGCATGTTTGAAAATACAGCTCTAAAAATAATCATTCCATTTTCCTTGAAAAATAACATGTAACCATATTTGGATTTCATTTCATTCAAAAACTATTATTCATTAATTTAAACTAAAATCAATATTTGAAATATTTTAAGATGAAAATAACATTTAAATGATGGGAAACATTTCCAAAAAACCTTTTTAATATTCACATTTCAATAATAAATGAAAAGTAACCCAATTTTTGAATTACCCCATTATTCTTACATTTCCTCCATGAAAATAATTGCAGAAAATAATATCACGTGTAAATAACTACATAAAGAAAAAGAATATAACTAAAAATTGTAGTAACTCATGCAATAGAGATAATGGATTAATATAAATAGTAATAGCATCACTCATGTGAATGAAGAGAAATAACTAGAATCATAAAAAATAAAATAAACGTAACTAAATAATAACCCTCATCACAGGAGTGTCCCTAAGGAACTAAGGTCAAGGTAAACTAGGATCCTATAACATATTTATGATCGAATCAATTACAAACAAATACAAGAAATACCTAGAGAAGGTAATCTCAATGACTAGTGGAAGAGACCACCCCAGAAAGTGACTCCCTTAAAATATTCTATCAATTTTTAGTGAGTATTGTGGTGTTGTCCAAGGATAGGTATGGAATTCCATGATTAAAAGTACTTTTCCTAGAATTCATTACTTAAGATTCTAGGTTCACATGATCCATTAAAGTGATGTGATTTAAAGTTAAAGTTCAATAATATAAAACTTCAATGAAATATAAAAACAACCTACACCTCTAATTCAAGCAAATTTTATTAAAAATATACCCTTCTCGTCAAAACATAATTCATCACATACGGTCATCAAACCAAAATAATAATAATAATCAAGGGGATCAATCTAAATTTTTCTATAAAATACTAATTAGTCCATTGATATCCCTTTGATAAACTCAAACCCTGAAACTTATTTATGGTTCCCCAAACATGCCTTAAATATTAAAACCAAGTCTTTAAACATGAAAATCTATTTTTAGAATAAAATATGATTCAATTCCTGAAAATAATGATTTTGACCAAACTTTAAACTCAATTCCATAATAAACACATCAAACCCACTTAATATAAACTCAAACATCATTTAAAATGTCACTACATACACAAAAATTGAACCAAATAATAATAATCATAAGGTAATTACCAAGGAACACTAAGAATATTGAAAATACTCTATTTAATTTGAAATCTGAGTTCATTTATTGGGTTATTTCTCGTGAAAAAACTTTCAAAATTTTAAAAATTTAATTATTTAGATAATATTATAAGGAACTTTATAAAACACCTAGGGGGTTTAGAAATAATTTTTTAACTATAAATGGACTTAATACCATTAAAAACCATTTTAAAAACATGAAAATCACTAAGACTAAGATAAACTATTGTAAATCGCATAAACATTAAGAAATATAAATCATAAAAAAAATTGTAAATAAATTATGATTATAAGGTTTAAAGTATCACACATGGGGAATCATAACTCAAAAAATAGAAATATGACACCTTTAACAAATAATGGGACGCCTCAAGATGAGCTCTATGGGCCCAATGCATCAAAACCCACAGGATTAAAGAAAATCAAAGACCTATAGTTCAACCACCATGGGCCCTAGGAAATAAAGAGAAGGGAAAATAAGGATGAAAGTAAGAAAAGGAAGTAGATGAGCCATAACCTTTGAAAAATAAACTTTTACAAACCACAAAACAAGGTGAAATTAGAGAGTTCCAAACCTAGGGCTCCTCCTTGGTTGTGTTGTTTGACTATGGATAAATGGGGCTCAAGGATGGTTAATCATGGGAGGTTAGTTTAGGAATTTCATCATTTAAAAAAATATTAATTTCATGGTTTATCGACATTATTTACCAAAACATTTTCCAACCAAGAACCCCATAATGTACACACCTAGAAAGTCACATAGTTTGGTTGCATGGTTAGGAAAAACGTGTTCTATCTTTGAAAATCACTACTGAAAAGGAATTTTTGGTTTTGTATTATTTCATCATTTCTATCACTAAATATAAATTGATCATTCTTCTAGTATTGAAATGTAAAAAAATAAAAAATTAAAGAAAATTTCAAACATAATTCATGAACATAAATGAAAATTAATAAATAAATGTAATAATAGCGAAATAAAAAATCCAGGGTGTGTGGAATCTCCCCGCTTTAACGTTTTTTGTCCTTAGAAATTCACAAAAGAATTTAGAATAGTGAAATTAAAAAGAAATTTAATAAGGATATAGAAATATTGGAGGACACAACTCTTGAACCAAGGAACTAAAGGAGACCTCAATTAGGATACCTCTCTAAATCCAAAAAAATAAAATATTCCCAAGACCCAGTAAATCCAATACACCAAATAAGAACTATGAAGGATGAAATAAGAAATAAAGACCTATGATAAGTCTCCCCACCAATTAATGATCACACTTTCCTATTAGATCAATCAAAACCAAGTGATCCCAAGGAAAATAACTACAAGGCTCTATGTATCCCTCAATCGAGATTCTAAAATATGTCAATCAATCAAATGTTAAATCAAAAAAACCAGATATAAAAAATCAAGACATTATCTAAAAGATCACATAAATTAAACATTATGAAAGACAATGATAGGAACTCATAGACTACTAACATAAATCAAATTAATAAGGAAGATGAACACCTTTAACAAACTAAATAAACCTATAATCGAGATCCCAATTGTGACACCTCAATTAATAGAACTTCTAAATTGACTAAAATGACTACAAAAAGTATATGTAATTAGAATATCCAACCAAAAGGGCTAAGAATTCCCAAATTCATCATACTGAATAATTCTAAGAAATTATATCAAGGGTATATAAGACTATCACGCCTTACCAACAAAATCAGAGCCATTAAACATCATGGGATAGACCTGAGAAATAAACCTCATCATCCTACACCCATTGACCACATACTCATATAAATCTAGGACATATGACAATACTCCTAACTTGAGGTTTATATAAACTAATCTTCTAAGAACCAATAATTCATCAAGTCTTTAACCATTAACTTGATAATAAGGAACTCGTTCGTAAAAATATGAATATGAGCTAACTAAATAACTCTTATTCAAGGCTCAAACATCAAAGAATAGAATACCCTAACTTGAGGAACATCCCAAGACTCATATAAAAATTTTGGGTGGCACACTTTAGATAAAAATAACCACGATGCCCAACTAGAAGAACAAATAATACACCCAATTAAAATAAATACTCCACTACAAAAGAATAAATCAATAACATTTTCATTTTGAAACTTTTTGAAAGGGATTTTTATAAAATCAAAAATAAAATTTAAAACCATAAAAATAAACCATAAATGTATTTAAAGCTTCAAAAATTCAACTTTATAATAATTTTCATGTTTTTTAACATTAATCCCAATTCAATTATTTTTAGAAGATTAAATTATATACTTAGAAACCAGTAATAGGCTATTTAAAACTAATGTTTCTACTAAATCCCACCAATAAAACTATCCTATATTTAAAATTAATTCTATATGAGGTTATAAACACCATTCATTAGTTTCAAAATCACAAAACTCCACTAAAAATCACTTTAAAATGTCACAATTCATTTATTGAAATTATTTTGCAAATCTAAAACATCTAACTCATTTATAATAATTTAAGAAAACTTTTTTATTTTAATAACATAACCTTTATAATTTAAATAAATCATTAAAAACACAAATCATCGATAAAATAAAACCAACTAACATTAAATCCTCATAAAACTTTTCTTAATTTATTCCAAATAGTAACCAATAATTTCCAAAACTGGCCTAAAAGAAAAAGGGTCCAACATAAAGTCTATAGAGGGGTTAGTGAAACTTTTTTGAAATATGTTTCTACCTTGTTAAAATCAATGTGATCTTCTTAGAACCTTGTTTACAAGCTCTGCGTGATTTACCAAACCATGGGAGCTAATTGGGAGCCCCCAGTTCTACTCCCATTTTCACCCAAAACCATAAAAAACCTCTAAACTACCCACATAATCTTATTATGATTCAAAAGACTATCATAATAGATTAAAATACATCACAAATAAATGCGGAAAAATATCAAAATCAGGACTCAAAAATTGACAACTTTTAGTAACTTGAGGTTCTGACTGGTAAAGAGCTAGTTAGACTCTCCTTGAACTTAAATATTGAGTTCTGACATTCCTATTTACATACTACTATTACTTACCCAATAAAAAATATTTTATGAAAATATTTTTTCATGAACCATCCTAGGATATCTTGACCTGATACTCAATATAGTTTATATCAACGCCCAAATTCCATTCCTGATCACTATAGAATGGAAACTCGTGCATGGGAATCAAGGAATCACTATTTGGAAAGATTTAACCAAACTAACAATAATATATGTGAAAAATATATCTATCATAAATCCATCATGACTAATCTATAACTTAGACTTCCACAAAAAGTGAAATAAAAAGTTTTAGAATAAGAAACTAAAAAAACCAACAAATACAAAATAAAATTCCAATCCACATAAATATACAAAATAAAATATACAACATACCAAAATTAAAATCCAAGATACAAGGAATCCAAAATGGATAATACATTATAGATATAATAACAAGAATAAAAAACAAAATACAAAAAAGGAACAATGATCACCTTATGACCCATGGACATGCTTCAACGTCATTTCTAAGTTCACAATTTAAGAAACTAAATAAACATATTCCTATAACGGATGCATCCAAAGGAATGAAAAAAATAATACATGAAATATATAAGCATGAGATAAAATCCTAGTAAGTATCCTACCCAAATCCCATACATAATCTTTAAAATTATAAGCCAATTATACTTATTTTAAAATATACCTCTAAAACTAATTATCCCATTTTCCTTAAAAGAAATCACATTTTACCATCTTGTAAATTCATTTCATTCCAAAATCATTGTTTTCCCATTTTATCAAAAAAAATTCTTTGAAATATTTTAAGAATGAAAGTATATTTAAAGGATGAAAACCATTTTAAAGAAACTTTATATTATTCACATTTCAAAAATAATAGATAAGTAACCCACATTTTGAAATATACCCTTTTATTTAAAGTTTCTTATAATTAAATAATATTATAATGTCATATCACATGTAACTAACTATTAAAACCCAAGATAACCAATAATAATAGAAAAATGAGTAAGAGAAATAATTGTTGAATATAAATACTAATAGTATTTATGAAGTGAATAAAATTAAATAATGGAATCATAAATAATAAAAAATAACTAAATAATTGTCATCATAATGGGATTGTCCATAAGTAACTCAGTTCAAGGTAACCTTGGACCCTATTCTATATTAGTGATCAAACTAATTATAACTGACTACATGCAATCACGAGGAAGATTAATCTCAAATCCTAGTGGAATATGCCACACCAAAAAAGTGACTCCCTGACCATATCCATCATTGTTTAGTTATTTTTGTGGTGTTATCTAAAGATTGGTATGGTGCACCGTGCCTAGAGGTGCTTTTCCTATTATTCCTTACTTAAGCTCTTAGGTTCCCATGATCTACAGAATAGAGGTTAGTGTAACTTGTAAGTCAAAAAATATAACACCAATGACATGTAAAAACACCCTTCACCTTCTCTCTGAGAATCCCTTTTTCAAAACTACCCCTTCTCATCAAAACATAATTCATCCCATATGGTCATAAAACCAAAATAATAATAATAAGAAAGGTTCTCAATTAAATTATTTTCATAAAATTACAATATGGTCTTTGATACCAATTTGAGAAAATAAAACCATAAAATTACTTTACTATTTTTCCAAATGACCCTTAAATATTTAAACCAATACTTAAAGTATCAAAATCCATTATTGAGAAACAAATAGGGTTCAATATAATAAAACAGTGCTTTTACCCAAGATAAAACTCAATTTTATGAAAAACACATGAAACACATAAAAAAATCATACATCATTTAAAATGTTACTAAACAAACCATAAGAGTTGAACCAATTAATAAGAACCATAAGTACATAATAAATGAGCACTAAACTCTTCAAAAATACTCCATTTAATTTGAAAAAAAGTATAATTCTTAGGTTGTTTCCCATTGAAAACCTTTCAAAATAATTTAATATTATTAAATAACATTTTTAAAACAAAAATTACTTAAAAAATTCATTGAGACATTTTATCAAACACATAGGGGGGTTTAGAAATCATTTTCAACTATACATGGACTAAATTCCACTAAAATACCATTTGGAAATCTTCAAAATAACCAAGACTAATATAAACAATTTTACATTGCATAACCTTTAATAAATTTAATCCATAACATAAAATTAATTAGGAATTCAATCGAGTTTATTAACTTTAAAGGATTAACCATGGATTAACCTACCTTAAAAAATAGATACTTGTTGCATTCAAAGAAAAATATAAGAAAATCCCTTAGGATGAGCTCCACAACCCTTAGACATCAAAAACCACAAGCTTAAATAAAATAAAATACTTTGGGTTTTGATACCATGGACCCTATATGATAATAAGGATAGAGAATAAGAAGGGTATGAAAGGAAGGAGAATATACCTAACCTTTCCAGAATCATCTTGTAACCAAAGGAAAACACCAAGAATAAAAGGAGGAAAATGAATTATCTAGGTTTAGGGATCCTCATTGGCTACATTGCATGTTTGGGGAGAAAACGAGGCTCAAGGGGGGTCAAATCCAGGGAGGGTAGTCTAGGATTTTTCATTTTTTATTAAACCAATCCAGATCACATGGTTTGGTTTCATGGTTTACTAAAATTCATGCCAACCATGCTCCAATCCCTAGACACAATTGGAAAGTCAAATAGTTGGGACACATAGTTAAGCAATTTGGGAACTAATCATACAAATCACCATTGATAAGTAATTATAGGTTTTTCATATTTTCTATAAATTTTGAACTGAACATGTGTTTATCACTCCAACCTAAAAAAACTGGAACAATCAAGAAAATTCCACTCATACGTCAAGGAAACCGATGAAAATCAATAAATAAATAATATAATAGGGAAATAAAAAGTCATTGTGTGATATGAAGTTAAATGTATTTTCAGATTTCATTGAAATATTGAGATTATAATCACCTAAATGGATTAATTTCATGAATTTTTATTGAGGGGTCCTATTTTATGCATCGGTCCTGGGTCCAAAAATCAAAAAACAGCCCTATAAAAATCAAATCGTTGGTCACGTTTTTTATTTAACTATGGCTTCAAGAATCAAAAACCCATAAATAAAAATGATTTTGATCCAAATGGTTATGTAATTACCTATACATGACTATGTTTAGTTTTACTTATATTAACCCCACTTGTCTAGTAATTTATATGGATAAAAGTAAGAAATTTTAGTCACAACACAATCCAAACACAACTTATAAAAGTAAACACGATTAAATATGCGTAATCCTGTTCAAAATAGTATCATCCATAAAAAATACACTATTTAAAAGTAAATAAATTTCCATAAATCATATATTTATGGATTAGATATTATAAAAAATCAAAATAGAGGTAAACCATTAGACCTATGGAGGTCCAAAATTAGTATATAGATCCAAACTAAGCAACAATGGACTGGAACTCTAATCCACCATAGAATCATTCCTTAGACACTCCCCTAGGGATAGAGTGGAGAAAGAAGCCTCAAATGATCCTCCTTATATCCCTCATTTCAATTCCAACTCAAATACTATCCTCAATAATTGTCAAAAATCAAGTTAAATAGTGGTTGGGGTTCGTAGAAGATTTCATGGTCAAAACTCCATGGTCTAGGGATGGTGCATGAGACTATGTATTTTCATATAGAGTGTAACAAACTAGACTTTTGAAATATGAAAATTTCCATCATTAAATATAGGTGTTTCATATTTAAGTATAATAAAAACATGAAATAATAAAAAAAACCATATTTTATTACACAAAAATAAAACATTATATATGAAGAATAAATATAAATTATAAAATTAAAATAGTATAATGTGATGATAAACACATGTAAATAATAAAACTAAAACTTTAAATTCTAGTGCATCATGGTCTACTTGAATTTTCATAGGCATGAACAACTCTACCTAAATAAAACATATTATTGGAAACAAGATTGGGATTTTTTAAATGAAATAAAAATATATTTTATAGAAAATTGAGTGGATGAATAACAAATAAAATAATATATATCTATAAAAAGAAAAGTAATTATAAGACTATTAGATAAGAATATGGGAATTGGGGAAAATAATTGATAGTTTAAATGGAAATCTAACTAATAAGATTAGTGAAATTTCTAAAAATTAACATTTAAAATATATAAAATAATTAAATATAGATATTATAACTTTATAAAATGACATCTCAAAACATATAAATTAAAAAAATAGAATAATTTATAATAATGTTTGTTTAAACTTATTTATAAATAATATTATTTTTTATGTTAAAATTTAATTATTTCATTTTAAAATTTATTTTATCCAAAAGATATATAATAATTTATTATCAATCATATAATAATTAGGAATTATAACGATTAGAAACGTATTTAATCATGATAAAAGAAATAGTTTTTATTTGAGATAAAATTGTTTGTTGTATATTATATGAACTAACTTAAAAATAAATATTTAGAATTTGAATTTGATAAAATGGATTTCATTTTTCTAATCATCATGTTTAAATTAGTTGAGGGTGATGTTTTTTAGTTTTTGAAAAATTATTGAATAGTGAAAAATAATGTTTTTATGAATATTGTAATTTTATCATGTCATCATGATAAAAATATGACTCAAAATTTTGTATAATATTTTTCATGAATTAAAATGTATTTAATGGATACAAAAAATCATTTAATAATAATATACTTTATTTCTTGACCAGAAAATCAATTTTCAAAGCATAAGTTATATTCTTTACAAATTAAAATCTATATTTGATTCTTTACTTTATATAAAATATTTATATGATTCATTTCCATTTTTGGTGTGTTAAAATGTAAAAAAACCTATATGTTATAATCCTACACCAATAAAATTTATAAGAATCAACCCTATTCATTTTCTTTGTCCTAAATAAAAAAATAATCAATATTTTATTCTAAAATACCCCTCTTGGCTATATAAACTGTCCTCCCCCACCCCTTTCTCATCAATTACAAAACACATTACCTTGAAAAATATCTACCCAAATACATCTATAATATCCATTATATTCTTCCACAATCCTCTAGTGTGACCAAAATTCCCTCCTCCAGTTGATTTAGGCTCTATTCAAAAGAGATGACCCAAGGTGAAAAGTAAGTGTTTTAAAACTCATTCCCATTTAAACTCTCCCCTTAATCCTTCTATAACCTAAGTAATCATTAAAAGTAAAATTAAAAAATATTTTCTTAATCAAACTCTAATATTTTAATAAAATTAAACATTAATTGGTTATTATCATCATTTTAGACTCTCATACAAACATTGTTCACCTGTGGTAGCTTTATACTAACTAAGTGAACAATGATGTTTTATTTTTCACTTTTTCCTTTCAAAGATATTATTAAAAATAAATTCATCATTTAATATAAAATTAATAACAATACAATGTAATTTTAATGATTTTTTAATCATAAAATAGGAATAGTGATAATGATATTAAAATTAAGCCACCATATACATTTTTAAGCATCTCAAACAATCTTACTGAGGAAGTTTGTCTAAATTATAACTACTAGTTAAACTACTGAACTAATCCACTTCTATAATTACATTAAATATATAAATTTTCACTTATAGATCTTTTAGAATCATTTTATAGTGACCTGTTATTATTACCTCTATATAGAATCATTTTTAAAACTAAGAACTTAACAACCTCAAAATGGTCAATATGGACAATATTAATTTAATAAATTAATAAAAATTGATAAAAATTGATCTAGGGATAAAATAAATATGAAAAAGGTACTAGATAAAATAATTAAATAATTTAAATTTAGACTTTAGAAGGTTCGTGGAGTAACTAAAGCAAGTTGGTACTTGTGCTTAGGATTCCTTCCCACTATTTTTGGTTCTTATGGTTATATTCAGTATCACTCTCTATCAAATTCTCTCTTTTAATATTTTACTATTTATATAATGATTCTATTAATTAAGTTTTTTCATCTCTTTCCTACCTTTTTCGTTTATATTCATGTCTTTATATTTCCCTTTATTATATTTTCTTTAAATTAAACCCCGATAAAGGGTACATTTTCATTTCTCCTCCCTTTTCATGTTCCACTCCATAAAGATTAATTTATTTATATTATTTACAAAAAAACTCCTCATTTTAACAAAAATATAAATTAATTTATATATTATTTTGTGTAAATTCATTTATTTATCCCTTTTAATAATTTTTTTCCATTTTCTTAATGGTTATATAAAATTGGTTCATCTCATAAATTCTTCTTCATATTTTCTTATTATGTTTCCTTCACTTTGAGATCTATTTTCATGACTCATGATTATTTTTTTGATAATTAATATTTAATAATCTTTAATACATTTTATTATTGGGATTTTATGCGATACATAATGAAGAAATATTTATGGATTTATTATGTTAATATTTTTATTTTAATGGGTTTGTTTAATGTTTATGATTTATCTATATTTATTTTATCTGTGGCACACATTTGTATGAAATTTTATGATGAAGAATGGGCCTAAAGTTATATATCCCCCCAATTGGTTGGGTAATTTTTTATATCTCCTCATATCCTTATGCATAGACAAGTGATGATTATCTCTATCAATAATGATGTAATTTCTTGTAGATGAGTGTTGGCATATATTTATATTGTCTCGACAGTGATCTAGGATCTATGATTATGATGTATTTGTGGTGATTCATGAAATGTGTTTGTAATTATGTGCCTTATATTTTTTTCACATTTTATCAATTCTCATGATTTCTATATTCCTGTGATATGTTTTCTCATATACCATGTTTCCATGTGACAATTTATTGTACATTTTTTAATAAAATTATATTATAATGTACTCTCATGATATCTCACCCCATTTTATCTATTTTTACACCCTTATTGGGATTTATGGGTCTCCCCTTCTTTAATATATGTCCTCAGGATATATCATGTAGTGATAGGAGTTTTATGATCTCTAAAAGAATGTTATGGAGATACAAAAAAAGATTAAGTAGTTCTTTTAAAAAGTGTTATATTAGGTTCCTAATTTCATAGAAGCACTAAAATTATAGATTTATAAATGTATTATTTAAGTATTTTTGTTTAAAAGGATATAATATTATAGGTATGAGATTTAGGCCATTATATAGAGGGTTTTTGGTTATGTATGCTATTAATGTGTGGTCCTGAGACTATGTAGGAGACCATTCATTCCCCTTCATATTCATTTTTTATTCTGACCTTATCTAAAAACTAGGCGCACCATTTTCTACTCATGAAATACCAAAATTTTTATTTCCCAAAAACACATTAAATTCATAAATTCTTCCTAAAAAACATCAATTTTTCTCCAATTAACCAAAATGATACATTTGAATATAGAAAAACACTATTATGTAGTATTTGAAACCTTATGAAATATAAATCACATAAAATATTTTTACATAATTTGGATATATCATGGTTGTTCAAATGAAAAATAAAACTCTATAATAGATACTATAGGCCATACACAAGGTGTGTAATTTTATTATTATTTTTTTATAACTTTATAATTAAAACTTTTTATATAATCAATAGGGTTTTGATAAGACCTTTTTAAAAGAACTATCTCTCTATATTATGGAATAGTACAAATCCTAAGGTATGTTACTACAATGTCTTGTCTACAAAGTGATAATTATCAAAAACAAAGAGAACTTAAAAAAATTTCACCAAAGTTAGATGATTGAATTTTCCTTGATTATTCAACCTCCTAAAAGAATATGGAGTTTTTAATAGAAGAAATAATGTTATGAAAAATATTTTCAATTCACTTTTGATAAGATCAATCCACATGTGACAAAACCCCTTATTGAATACATTTTTATATGATATATAATAATTTGATATCAACAAAACCCCTAAAACCAGTGATTAAACTATCAATTTTATAGATGGATCATATAGTAGTATAGTGAAAGACATACCAATAAATGATGATGATTAGGATCAACCAACAGCTTCCTTACACATAATCTCTAGGGGCCTCAAAAATAATCATTTAGTATGAATTGTGGCTAATCTTGAAAAATAGACTATAATTATAGTTTCCATGATGAACCAGGTTAGACATCATACATACTTTTCATAATTTGAATCAAATAAAAGTAATGATACTATTATTGATAAAAACATAGTAATATCTATGAAAAATGAGTTGAATAAATTTAATAGGAATAATTTTTGGGAATTAGTTACCCTACTATTGGTAGTAAGTTGATATTCATAAGAATTATGGGTGAGTTAGATAATTTCATAAGAGAAAAAACAAAACTAGTTTCACAAGGTTATTTTCAAGATGAATCTATTGATATTGAAGAAATGTTTTCACTAGTAGCTAGAGTTGAATCCATAATAATCCTATTATTATAGGAAAATAATTTGAATATAAATATATATCAATTTAATTTCAATTTTTTTAAATGATATCATTTTTAAGGATATATTTTAATGTTCCATGTATTTAAAAAAAATTAAAAATCTTGTTTTTAAAAATTTTAAAGGATTTTTTTGGATTAAAATATGATTTAAGAACTTGATATGGTATAATCATCACTTTTATTTTACAAAACTATTTTTTATGGAAAATGTGGCCAACCTCTCTTTGTAAAAATAACATTGAAATATATTTTAATAACTAAAAAATATATTTTTGATATCTTGTAAGTAGTTAGAAAACTTAACACATAATTTGTTTTCATAGATTATGAAAATTGAATTTGAAATGAGTTTAATCGTAGAGCTATAATATTTCCTTGGTTTTTGGATCCATAATAATATAAATGAGATTGGTTTAAACTGGAGAATATACACCAAAGAGTTTTTTAAAAAATTAACATATATAATAAAAAGGGAAGTGATAATCAAATGTGTACTAATAGTAAATTAGACTTTGATGAAATTGGAAAGTTATGTAATTAGTCTATTTATAGATGTTTTAATGAGATTCATTGGTATCTTATTGTTAGATATCCTTATATAATCGTTTTGGTATATAGATGTATTATATATCAAGAAAAAACTAAAAAATATCACTTTGGTGTAGTTAAAAATTCAAATACCATAAGATTTATTTGAAATTTGAAATGTTTTACTCTAAAGGTAATACCTTATAATTAATTTGTTATTTATAAATTAATATATGTGGTTTCAAATTAGATAGACAAACCACTCATGGTTGATTTTAATGATTATTAAAGTTATTAGTATCTTTTTATAGTAAGAAACAAAACCCTCTTGCATTAACAACTATTAAAGTTATGTAAATTTCTATAGGAAGTAATAGTGTAGAAATTTTATAGATATAAAATATCATGACCTAACCTTTCCAAAAATATTTCTAATTTGGTCATGATAGTGAGAGTTTCCCTTGAATCCTGATACTAATAGGCTATAAAGTGGTGATCATAACACCATGTTACCTTTCTTTAGGTATACCTTTCATTTTTTATACTTTTCCTATTTATTTGGGTGTATTGCAGGATTCTTGAGAATGGAGAGCTTTAGTAGGGTACAAAGAATAAAATTTGTGAATTTATATTTGTTTTAATTAATGGAGTATGGGTATAAAGGTGTGAAGGTATTTTGAAGGTACTTTTTGGGACTGGAGAACCTTAACTTTCGGTTTATAGAATTTCCACAAGAAACCTGATGGAGAACTACTTGCTGGACATATTCATATTGTGAATGGGTCACACGGCGTGAGTATGTTGTGGGGAAAATATTGTGAATATATACAGGTTGTGAAAAGTTTTCATTGTGTGAAACCATTACATGAAGTTAAAACATCAATTGGTATTTAATTTAATATGATGTGATGCCTTTTTTGGAATATTTTTAATTAGTCAGATTTCATGCTGTAAAATGGATTCAGGACATGAATTTAGAGGGTTGAGATGTTGTAAACATGCTACCCACTTTATTATTAATTCATTTAGTTCACAAGCTTCCCTCCTATACCCTAAGGTAATTTTGAGAAACTTTTTTTGTTTTACCACCTTTTTCATCACTTCGTTTGATATTTGATTCCTTTGGTGGTTTCCCAATATATCCCTGGTAATAAGTATTTCTACTTATTTATTTTCATTGGACGTAGAGGTGGCGTTGAATGATTTTATGTTTCATATTCAAAATTGATTGGGGTTTTGAATCAATCATTTTTACTTTCTTTTAATTCCTTTTCATTCTATGGTCGATCCATGGTTTCTCAATATCCATTGTTGAAGGTGGGTAGGTTTCAATCATTCTTAAGTTAGGTGGATATATATAATTTTTTATAATTCTTGAATTACTATATCTTCTTGTTTATTCCTTTGGATTGTCAATTGTAATTTTTTTTATTTGGTGAAAAGGGTTTTAATTAAATTTAATTATGGTTTTTTAAATGGATTTGAAAAAAACATGGCACATTGGGAACCTTGGGTGCATCTTGAAATAGACATAGGTAACCCTAGTGTGTGTTGTACCACTAGGGGTTAATTTTGTGATATCAAAAGACTATGTAAACACTCAATATCATTTGAAACAAACTAAGTCTTGGTTTAGTATTGTTTTATTTATAGTACGTATTCTAGTTGGTTAGGTCCCTAATTGTGAAATTTTTATTTTATACTTAGTTTATCACATAATGGTTTATTTCATGTATATTTTCTCACATGTTTAATATTCCTATTTTTCTTTTATACTTTATATATTCCTAGATTTAGTGAATATGGTATGAATTCATGGAAAACAAATAAAATGTTTAAAAATGGTTTTTATGAAAATTATTTATAAACTTGTTATTATTTTAAAGCAAGAACTTGTGCATTCTGGATATTAGAACTTGCATAGATTCTTTAGTGTTATCTTATTGGTGTCTCTAATCACACCCTACTTTTTTGTGGTTGTTTATAGACCTTTTTTGAGGACTCGGGGAAAGGGAATGGAATCATGTATAATTACAGGTTCTCTTATAATTTGTTTCCATCATAAAGGGATGATTTGGAGGTGAAGTTTGGTCACACAGAGACTTGTGGGTCTTATCTTTTCATACTTTTATATTTTATCTTGTTAGCTTGAATTGTATGGAAATTTTTGTATCTCTTTCTTCTACATTGTAACCTTGTTGTATGTCTTGTTCTGATTATATTCATGACTTGTTTCTATTATCTTTTTTTTACTGGACCATGTGTCAGACCACCTCGGGTGACTTGTTTAGTTGACCTAGGTCGATTCGTTACAAATTGGTATTAGATGTATGCTCATATGGAAGTGTGTTAAAACTTCCTGATAGTGGTTATGTGTATTGGGAACATAGGATTTAGGACCATTATAATTCGGGTAGTAAGTATAGAAGGGTTCCTGACTAGCTCACTTTTGTTTTTGAACTCGAGTAACCATGGGGGGTCAGAAAAGTATTTACCAAGATTGAGACTTGGTGTTTGAGTTCATCTGAGTAAACTATATGATAAGTTTATTAAAATGGACATGTTATTTTCTTAAGGATTCATCCTTGTTTGAAGAATTTATAACTTCATTAAATTCTAATGATTTTAAATCATTGATATCGATACCCAAAATTGGCTCTATGATTTTGGAATATGCTCATGACTAATTGGTTTTTGTCTTAGATTGTTAAACAATGCCACCAAGAAGAGATATTTTTAATCTGAAATAGGAATCTATGATACAGGATATATAGGTGAATCCTCTGGTGCACCCTTCATTGGTAGAATATATAATCCACATTATTCAGACTCTAGGTCAAGAAGGTGTCGGGGACCTGGGATGAGGAGAGAATCATGATTTAGAATTTACATAGTAGCGTATGCCAGCCTTCTGTAGTGACAAAGGACTACAAGAATGTGAATAATTACTTGAGTGTATTGAGAGTATCTTTAAATTCTTGAATACACATGAGGAATCTATGTTGGGTTTTTCTATGTATATTCTTAAAGGGCCAGGAAGGAGATGGTAGGACTCTATTTTCCAAACTAGGTTGCATGAGGATCTTATATGGGATACTTGTAAGAAAATATTCAACCAAAAAATTTATCCTAAGACATTATTATGGGCAAATACTAGGTTATTTTTGACCTTAGATAAGTGAGATCATACTATTATATTGTATTCCACTTGTTTTTCTACATTAGAGAACTTGGTACCAGAGCTAGTCATCAATGATTACCTAAAGGCTCAGAGTTTGGAGTTGGGGTTGAGGGATGATATTTTTTCAATGCTAATTCTCATATTCCTTCTGAGCTTTGTATAGGTAGTTAATAAGGAGCCTTTGGTATATGATAATATAACTTGAAAATATGTTTGGGGGGGCCTTTGGTTGGAAATGTTGTTGACAAGGGTGTATCTTCCAGCCAGAAAAGGAAGTGCAAAGTTATCCAATTTTCTTCAAGACCAGTTTCAGGGGTATTTTCCTATAAAAATGAAAGATATTTTCTATTATTGTAGGTGCCTTGGTCACACTAAGAATAATTTTACATAGTTTTCAAATACATGTTATTTTTGTGGAAAATATTGACATCTAAAATGTTTTTGTGGAAAGATATCCCAAGGTAGTAATTTTGGATCCATAATCACAAAGGGATCACAGGTTCATAATAATGCTACCAAGGGTGGTGGATCTTATCCTTAGGCTAAAGGTAATGTTCATGTCTCTATGGAAGTATAAGGAAGAGTAGAGGTCATACATCTTTATGTGGTGGAATATGCAATAGATAAATATAAAGAAGGTTCATCCACAGTTAGAGGTATGATGTTTATTTCATCTTCTATGGTGAAAATTTTGTTTGATACATGTGATACTCATTATTTCATATCAGTAAATCTAGTTTACATGTTGGTCTTGTGTTTAGAGATTATTTTGTTCTTGTTGGATCCTTCCTCGCCTTTGGGAAAGAGGTCCGAACAAGGTTTCAAGTGTCTCATGTTTTGAGTGATGATAACGGGCCTTGAGGTGGTGTGGTACTTCTCAGTTCTTGATTGTGACATCATAACATTGATTATTGACATGTATTGGATGATCATTTTTAAGGACTAGATATAATTTTTTAATTTTCGAGTTTAGTTCTTTTTTTCGATGCGGTCACACGTGTTTTTTAGGGTGTGTGGGAATCTAGATCATGATGGGTGAGGCCTGTTGTTCATTATGTTGGGGTAATCTCGTGCTAGTTTTCAGATATTTTTCTTGATGATGTTTACCTTTGTTTAGGAATTAATCAACCTATTGTAGTGTGTACATAGACCTCGGTATTTATGTATGATTTTTCAAGTTTACCAATATAGAGAGAGGTAAAGTTCATTGTTAACATTATCCCTATAATGATGACCATTTATATGCCATATTACCATATCGATCATGCTGAGTTGGTATAACTTAAGGTCCTTCTTATTGATCTTGAGGCTAAGGGATTTATTTGACCTAGCATGTCACTGTGGGATTTTCCTATCCTCTTTGCGAAAAAGGAATACAGGAGGCCCAAACTATGTATTAACTATCCAAAGTTGAATCAGGTGACTATCAAGAAAAATATCCCATTCCCATGATTGATGATATCTTTGATCAGCTTAGAGGGGATCATGGGTTTTCAAATATTGAATTATAGTCATAGTACCACCACTTGAGAGTCCGAGAAGAGCATATACCTATGACAACATTTAAGAGCTGATATGGGAATTTGGAGTTTTTGGTTATTCTATTCAGTCTCACTAACATACTTGCAGTGTTTATTATGTTGATGAACCATATCATTCGTTGGTTCTTGGACTCTTTTTTTGTGGTGTTCATGGATGATATTTTGGTTTACTCTAATTTAATGGAGAAGCACATAGACCATTTGGATATCATTATTAGAAAATTCAGGGAATATCTTCTGTATGGTAATATTTTCCAAATGTGATTTTTCGAGGTAATGTTATATATATGAGTGGAATCGTTGTATATCTATAAAAGGTAAAGTTAGTTATTTCCTGGAGGTGTCCCATAAATTTGTTTGAGATCCGTAGCTTCATAGGGTTGGCTGGTTATTACAAGCATTTTGTTTATTAATTCTTCAAGATTTCATCTTTGATGACAGATTTAACCTATAATGGTGTAAAGATTGAGTGTAATGAAATGTATTGGATATATTTTGAGGAATTAAAGGTGATATTGACTTCAAATCCGTTTTTTATTCTTCTAAAACCATGTTCGGGTTATCATTTTTTCTACGATGCATCAAGAACAAGTTTGGGGTGTGTCTTGATCCAGGGGATATTAGTGGTAGCCTATGGCTCTAAAAAATTACACCCTCATTAGAATAACTACTCTACCCATGATCTTGAGTTGGTAGCAATTGTGTATGCACTCAAAACATGGTGTCACTACCTATTTGCGGTGCAGTTTATGTTATATTCTGAACAAAAATGCCTAAGGTATATTTCCTCTTAGATGGATTTGAACTTGTGATAGGGACAATGTATGGACTATCTCCATACTTTTTATTTTGATATTTCTTATACTCATAGAAAAGGGAATGTGTTTACTAATGTGTTGAGCAAAAAATTACTAACACAATCAGTGAAGGAATCAGTAGAAGAGTGGTATTTGATGAGTTTGTTTGCTGAGATCAGATTGGGAATAGAAGAAGATGGTGGGTGGTAATATCTGGATTCGATGAAGGATGAATCATTGTTTGATGAGAGGTTTTGGGTTGATCATATGTCTAACCCCAAGTTCTAGAGCATTAGTAAAATCCTTTTTGGTGGGGAGACCTTAGGTGAGTGACCTCAGTATCCCAATGGTGCTTTCTGTTTTCGAAATAGGTTGGTTGTTTCTTTTTACCTCAAGTGGGAGTTGATGGAAAGTATACATCATTCCTGTTGGTATGTACATACAGGTGATAAAATGATGTATAAAAATTTTTAATGTTTGTATTGGTGGTCAGGGATGAGACAAATGATTGTGGATTTTTTATTGTGGTGTCTTACTTGTCAGATAATTATGGAGGAACTCTAGAGACCTGGTGGTTTGTTTCAACCTTTATCCATTCCAGTATGGAAATGGGATGATATTTCCATGGATTTCATCATTGTTTTACCATGGAATCCTTGTGGGAAGGACATGATTTGGGTGATCGTTGATCGAATCATTAAATCAGCACATTTCCTTCCTATCAAGGAGTTAGTGGTGGTGGAACAGCTTGGGGACTTGTATGTCTGATAGATTGTGAGACTTCATTGGATTCCCATTGTGATTGTTTATAATAGGGACTTGAGGTTGATATTCTAGTTTTGGAAAGGTTTATAGGATGTGATGGTTTACCAGATGAAATTGAGAAAATCATATCATCCTCATATGGATGGACAGACAAAGAGAGCTACCGAGGTTCTTGAGGATATGCTCTGGGCTGGTGTTCTTTATTTTGATGGTTCCTGGGAAAACCATTTTCCTTTAGTCGATTTTTACTATTAAAATAGTTATTATACCTTGATTAAAAAGGATCCCTTTAAAGCTTTGTATGGGAGGTCGTGTAGAACTACCTTATGCTAGGAAGAGTTGGGAGAGTGGTCCTTGGTTGGGCTGAGTTTGTTCAGAAGATGATAGAGAGGATGTTGTTGATCCGAAAGAGATTGGTCACGACACATAGTCATAATAAATCTTATACAGAACATCTTCATAAGCCATTGGTGTTTCCTTCCCAAGTGATTGAATGGGTGGGTGTCAACATTGTGCTAGATATCACTGTGGTTGATCTACCAGTTCAGATAATGGGTCACCGAGAGAAGGTGTTTCATTGTAAAATGATTCTGATAGTCTGTGTACTCTAACAATGTAGATAGGACAACTACGAGACATGGGAGCGGTAATTGTTGAAGCGGTAGTAGTTGCCTTCACTTTTTGTGATTACAGGATCTTGATGAATTTTGGGGATATAAAGATTTTATGTTGGGGAGATTTTAATACCCGGTTGCCTTCCTTCAGGTATGCTTTGTATTTTTTTATGGTTTCTCTTTTTGTTTGGGTCCATTGCTGGCTTCATAGAAAATAGAGAGTCTTAGATATGGAAAATGATCTAAAATTAAATGATGTATTTTTATTTCAATTAATGGAGTCTGGATATAAATATGTGAATGGATTTATAAGGTTCTCCTTTGGACTGAAGAACCTTAGGTTTTGGTTTGTAGGCTTTCTATAGAAAGCTGTCCATAACACTACCTACTGGACACATTTACATCGTGAATGGGTTACACAACATGAATATGTTAGGGATAAAATTTCATGAATATCGTGCTTGTTGTGAAAATTTTATAGGCTATGAAACCATTACAAGACTTGAAAACATCCATCATGATTTAATTTAATTTGAGGTGACTCCTTTTTCAACGTATTTTTAATTCATGGGATTTCACATTGTGAAATGGATTCCCGATGTGAATTCCTCGGGTCAAGTAGTTTTAAGCAGGCTACATGTATGATTATATATTCATTCGATGTATAGGATTCCCACTCATACCCTAAGGTTATTTTAGGGTATTTTGGGATATTCCCATACTTATAGATCACTTCATTCTATATTTAATTCTTATGGTGGTTGCACCACATATCGCTGGTAAGAAGTCTTTTTGCTTCTTTTTTTCCGTTAGTCATGGAAGCAGCATTGGCTACTTTTTTGTTTCAGATTAATGATTTATCGTTGTTCACCACTGATTATTTTTAGTTTCTTATCATTCCTTCTCTTTTAATAGTTGCACCATGGTTTATCAATCTCTATTTTTGACGGTGGATATGTTTCCATCATTCTTGATGTAGGTGGGTCTATGCAGGTGTTGTTAATTCCTGAATTTCTATATGTTCTTGTTGATTCCTTTGGATTGTTCATTGTAATGGTTTTGATTTGGTTTAAAGGGTTTTAATTAAATATGATCATGGTTTTGGAAATGGTTTGGATAAGCTTGTCACAATGGGAACCTTGGGTGCATCGAGAAATCAACATAAGTGACCTTTGTGTGTGTGGAACCACTAGGGGTTACTTTTGTGATATTGAAAAACTACGGTAGGACTTAAAATTGGTTGGAAAAAACTTAGGCATGTCTTAGGATTCATTTATGCCTATTTTGTATTCTCATATACTAGGTCCCAAATGGTATGCTTCATTTTCATACCTGGTTTATCACATGATGGTTTATTTCATGGATATTTTCTCAAATGTTTAATTTAGATTTTTTTTAATTTTATACTTGATATATTCCTAGAATTTGTAAATATGGTATACATTTTTGGAAAATAAAGATTATTTTTACAAATGGTTTTATTTATGAAAATTTTTTATAAACTAGTTATTGTTTTAAATCTAGAACTTGTGAATTCTGGGTATTATAACTTATATAGATTCTTTAGTGGTGTCCTATTGGGATCTGTGATCACGCCCTACTTTTGACTTTGGGTGGTTTTGGACCTTGTTTTGTCATACTCGAGGAAAGGTAAGGGCATCATGTAGCATGATGATTTATCTTCTCATCTTTTCCCCTATAGAGGTATGGTTTGGAGGGGATAGTTAGTCACATGGAGACTTGGGGTCTTTTCTTTTCATACTTCTATTGTTTACCCTGTTGGCTTGGATTGAATGGATCTTGTTGTATCTCAATATTCTATATTTTACTCTAGTTGTACGTATGGTTTTGGTTATATTCAAGATTTTTATCTTTTATCTTTGTTTTACCACACCATGTGTCGGACCATCTTGGATGACTTTCCTAGTTGACATGGGTTAGTTCATTATAGTGACTAACACAAATGGTAAAAAAATCACTTCATATGATGCATTATCTTTTTTAAACCTACACACACTATAATCAATTATAATTCCACAAACCAAAATAAATCTATATGAAAACATCACTATCATATTATATGCATGATATTTCACACAACCAAACAAATAAAGAAACTCGATTAGTAAAAAAAATCCATAATAATAAATCCCAATATACTCGATATGAAATGTAAACAAAATAAAAACCTCCCCAACTCTATCTAATCACTACTTAATACTAAATATTAAGTCCCAACACTACTTCCAACACCATACTACAAATATGAAAATGAAAAATAAAAGTATGGGTGCATATAAATTATACTCAGTAGGCTCCTCCTCTAGAACTCTAATGTATCAATGTGGATGAAGTATATTAATTCCTCTGAGAATAAAATAGAAAACCAAGATAATCTAGTTCATCCCAATGGTAAGTATACAATTATCCTTGTCTCACAAAAATCACATTCCTTTGAAGCACAATATATAATTATAATGCAACATAAGTAAAATAATATATCATAAAGGGTTCCAACTACCCGCTCCCCACCAAAATTTTCTATACTAGACCATTATATATTATAATAAGAGAATACAACATATCTAATTGAATACAATATTCCATTTATAGGAATACAACACCTTGGAGATGGAAAGCAGTCAAAGATATAATAAAACATAGATGTTGGATTACTCCTAGAATATAAGGAAAAATGAACATTTGAACATGTTTTTCCAAATCGGGTGGTTAACATGTATAAAATAGGTAATTCTAAATCATCCACTGATCAAATAAAAAATATAAAATGAAATACTCGCATGACCAAAATAACTCATGTAACATAAGTAATCACCTCTACCAAATTACCAAATAAACTCAACCAAATAAATTCTTTTTACCCAATTCAAATCATGAAAATATTGAAGAAATTTTCCATATCCTAGGGAAAAAATTTATATCCTATCCCTATTGGTCTGAAGGCCTTGAATTTTTTTTATTATGAAAGTAAGAAATACCCACTTTTTAACTTGGTTGTGAGAGAACCCTTACATGAGACAGAGGCCTAGAGGCACAAAGGCATTGATAAATACATGGCCTAAAGGCCCAGTGGCTCATAGGACTATAGCACAATCCCAAACCTTAATAGCTCCTCTTATAAGTATGTCGTAAATTGCCACTGGTTTTCCACATCACCAGCCCCACAATTTCCTGCATTGACCTATTGGGTTCTTTGTATAATTGTTTCGTATGACATCACTATTTCAAATTCAATGGACTCCCTATATTCAGACTCACCATATCATTGTTTCCCACACTCCACTTGAGTTCCTCCAACAAAATCCCGATTCATGGATAAAAGGCATAAAATGATGGCCCAAAGTCCCAGTGACCTAGATACATGGCCCGATAGCCCAATTCAGATTAATAATACTATTTTTATAGTGCCCCACTATAGTATCTATTATATTAACAACACTAATATATTATTACAATATTTTTACAATACTAAAGAGTTTATCTACTGCTTGAATTTGAACTTGGGTCTGATGCAGGATTATAGGTGACCTCACAACTTGGGTAAAACTCCAATTTCTCCTAAGCATAGAATTCAATTTTTATAAACTGTTGAAAGAAAAAACCACACCTCCACACTCACAGAGGGAGAAAGTGATGAATACCAAGTGTTTCATCCTAACAATGAGTTTATGGACGTTTGGAAAGGACCCAGATAGGAAAAAATTAAAATTCTATCACTTGGTTTCACTTCTTTCCAACACATCGACCGCAATACTACCTTATATCCACGTGTGGACCACACCCATGTCCTAATAAATCAAACTTCAGCATTTCCTCAATAGGTAAATAGACTCCCAAGTAGGGTCAAAATTTCCAAAAATGAGACCATCCAGAATAGAAGAATCGATTCAACCACCATGATATTAATGTTGTACAGCCTGCACAGCAAGAGCCCTAATATCATTGCCCTTTTTTCTGCCTAAAGTGAGTTACCTGGGCCAAAACCCAAGACCATTGAACCCCAAATGTCCCACACCAACCCAACCCCTCTCATAACTCCAGAAACACATGAACCATCAACATTAAATTTCAGACCCCTCTTTGGAGGAGTCCAACTTACCCACCTCCCTCAGCTGCTGCAACCCACCCCTTCCTAGGTTCATGAAAATCCTCAGGAGTATCCTCCTTAATGCTGCTGAAGCTCCTCCACCATGGACAAGACCCCCCAGCACTGCTAACAGATAATTTATTCAAACCTGAAAAAACAGAGTGGGGAACCTTGTTCCATCTCCAATCTTGTTTCCTGCCTCCCAAAACACCCAGAAAACCACAGCAAAGGTCAAGCTTCTCACCTTCACTTCCGCGACCTGACATACCACATCATTAAACCAAGCCCCCATGAAGCAGTTAAAATTATAAACACTCCCAGATATGCCCATTTTAGAACCAATTAATTCCCACAAGTGCATCGCCCATTCACTTCAGGAAAAGTGGTGTCAAACCATCTCCACACATGGTGCCTCTCAGTAACGACACTTTGACGCCATGGCCATACCAATATTTTACACATTTTCGTCTATAAGAAGATCCTGGTTCCTTATCCACCAAATGATAAAATAAAATTTTATTGGTATCTCTTTTCATTATGGGAATAGGTTCGATTAACAAGTTTTCAAACGAACAAAATAGAACAGAAATAAGACGTTTCAGTTTATAAAGCCGGAAGAACAGAAAATGACTTGCAGGAAAGTAAATTGAACAGAGAGATTTACGTGGTTCAGAACACTTGGTCCTACTCCACGGCAAGAAAACCACCACAATATTTTATTATTATGCAAAACGAAATAGAAAAAAGGCATACAATCAGAGAAGCATCAAAGACAGACCACGCACGCGGACCGCAGAAGTTATCCGAGAATGAAGAACTCCGCACCCCAAGAGCCAGTGGTGAATTCTGGATCGGAGTGAGTGAAGTACTCTTCTGAATAGGATGGACTAATGCACGCAACCCCAGCTCAAGAACAAGATCGACATAGGAAAATAGAACATACAATGCAAAGATTGCAAGAAAAAGAAACGGGCTGGCAACAAAGAAGCATCGAAAGCCATGAATCTCTGACAGGGTTGAGGTTCTAATCTCCAGGATCATCTCCATAGAACTCGCAAAAGAGTTCTCCACCAGGGATCACCAGAATGGTATCTAAATGGCGGCAGGTCACAGAACCAGCAGTAGTTCTCCTTCTCAGAGGGCTCTCAGCATCGAAGAACCAGGGCGACGACGACTTGAAAACACAGTGGCTACTCAACGTAAAGGAGCAGCAGAGATGAAGTGACGCACTAACAAGTGAAACAGACGAGGGCCACACGGCGAGCATTGGATGGGCCGAAGATTCTCAAAGCAGGCGGAGTCTCAACAAATCTCGAACAAACTGGCACATGTGGACGGTTACAAACAAAAGGGCGGTGAAGATAAGATCTCTGAAGAAATACAAACAGAAGCACCAGCACCGTAGGATCGTCACTCATCAACGGTCATAAAAGAAGATGAAACAGTAGGATCTCCACAGTGGAAAAGGAGATCGAACAAACCGTGGGCCATAGTGAAGGATCATCCTAGTGAAACAGGCCCAGCAAACAAGCCCAGCAAAACAAATAATCCAGAATGCATAATAATAATAAAACGAAAACAAAAACTAATTTTTCATGGCAAAACTGAAAACGATGTTTTTAAATTTAAAAACCCATTTTCATAATTTTTTCCACGTATTCGAACTTCATTCATCATTTCCATTATTCAGCTACATTAGAGTTTGAAAATCTTGGCTGTTGAACTGCTCCGACGACAAACCCGAGAAATCACATTGATCAGGATCCTCGGTAAGAATAATACTGCCATGGAGATTTTTTGGTTGGTCATTGAGAGTAGTTTTAATCAAGTTCAGGTACAAACTAGCTTCCCAAAATGAAATCTTTGTAGCTAGGCATCCTAGAAAAAACAAATGCTCACCTGCCCAGTTGTCCACCCAAAAGTGGATTTCACCATGCCCTTCGATCCATCACGTTTCACTCACCAGCACCTCCAGCAAATCAACCATGCATCTCTCCAGATAGAAAATTATGCCATTACCCTCCTTCCAACCCCTCCAGTTCTCTCCATACTTGTTCCTCATAAATTAAGCCTACATTGATTTCCCTTCAATGATGTTCCATGAAATTGTTTACTACAGGGAACACACGGTTCCATCTACACCGTGCAGTTTCAGTCCTCCTTCCAATGGTCTCGCCATTTTTTTCCATTACACCCAATGATGTCACTCAGTTTGGTTCATGTCCCAAATGAAGGAACACTTGATTTTCTCCAGATGCTTAAAATTCTCCTTCAGATCTTTTATTTTATAAATCACATGCATTGGTATAGAATATAGGACACTGTTAGCCCGAGTGATCTTCCCCCCGAAATGAAAGAGAATTATTTTTCTAGTTTCAAATTCGTCTGGTTATCCAGTTGATGATGTCTTCAAAAAACACCTTCTTAATCCTCCCATCTCAAGTAGGGGAACCAATATATTGCATTGGGAGGAATTTTTTTCATGCCAAGACTATCCTGAATCAATTTACACCTCCTTCTTAAACATTTATTTGAAACACAAAGACTACTTTTTCCATAATTGATTAGTTTTCCAATGGGATTACCATATTTTTCCATAATCTTAATGAAGTATCTAACAGAACCTTCCATTATGAAAGAAAATCATGTCATAATAAAACATCATTTGAGACACCATACTATCTTCGTTCCTAAATCTAAATGGATTTAACCATCCCTTTACTATGCTTCTTTTGATGTTTCTTATAAGAGCCTCCTGATCCATGGTAAATTAGTTTGCTAAGAAGGTATCTCCTTACCTTAAGCCTCACACTATCCTAATGAAACCAAAGTCTTTACCCTTCATAGAAATAGAAATCTAAGGAGAATAAAATCACCTGAAGCATAGATCACGAGCCTATTCTCTGAAACCAAACTCCCTCATGAACCAAACAATAAAGATCCATTCCAACTGAACATAAGATTTATCTATATCCACTTTGATCATCATGTTGGACCCCGTGGTTTTCTTATTAATGTCATCAACCAATTATTTTTCAACCCCAATAACTCCTTTTATACTCCAACCCTTCAAAAAACTATTTCGTTCTTCATACACCAGTATTTGAATAAAGTGATTTAGTCTTCTATTGATTAGGAAACCCAAGATTTTATATGCAAAGTTTCAGAGGTAGATGGGTCTTCAATGGTTGAGAGAAGAAGGATCCTTCCATTTCATGATGAGAATAACTTTTGAAGTGAACAAAGCTCTAGTAAGTGCCCCACCTCTGAAGTAATATTCCATAGATTCCCCAACCTTCCATTTAATAATCTCCCATGCGGCCATAAATAAGGACCCTAGAAAGCTGTCTGGCCTCGGAGCACTATTTTGGTTCATAATAAAAATGGTTTCCCTTATTTCCTCCTCCCCCAGGATAGCCCCAATGTCAACTTTATCTGCATCCTCCTTCACCTTGGGAATATAGTCCAAAAAACGTTCTCTCCATTACCCTCATTTAGTCTTCCTCCACCAGTGTTTCTCACACTTACTAGTAGCCCTTCAAAATTATCCACATCCATCCATCCTATAACCATGATATCTAATGTAAAATAACCATCATCCAGTTTTAAATTAATCCATTAAGATGTATTCCCCTCTTTCAAGCCCGCCTGAAAAAATGTGGTGTTCCTGTTACCCTCACTGACCTAATTTGTCCTTGCTTTTTTCCTTGCACACCCTTTTGACTTATAACATATTCTCTTTCAGGATATTTTTTTATCCACCATTAACACAAAAACATCATCATCCCACCTTTCCTAGATCCTCTCTTATAGCCTTTCAATGTCCTTCTCAAGGCTCTCTAGGTTGGAAAAGGTACTTTCTCTACTAGATGACCACTTTTTCGTGTCCCTTTTAAACCGTTCGAGGTGGTTCACTAGACCAATCCATGAAGTGCCTATCTCGGGTTGTTCCCATGAATTTCTAATCATATCCAGAGAACCTTCCATTATGATCCATCTAGATGAGAAGCAAAACCTCTTAACCAATCTGTCCTCTTTCTTGAGTTGCACCAAAATGGACCAATGATCTTGTGATATGAGAAATCACTCCTTGGGCAATGTTTTCGATACCTTGTAAGTTGGAAAAATAGTGATCTAGTCGACTCTAGATCCAAATACTTCTGTTGTGGTTATTATACCAGGTGAATTTGGACCTAGAGAAACACTAGTCCACAAGGATATTAAAAGAAATAAAGTCTCTGATGTCTTGAGCTGCAATGGTGGAAAAGACACCCCATCCTTTTTTCTATGTGGAATCTGCAATGGTATTGAAGTCACCACCTAAAAACGAGGGAAGTCCCCTTTTTTGTATAAGAAAAAGTTTTTTCCAAATATCCAACATATCTGCTACTGTACATCTAGCATAAACGAAGTAAAATAAGATCTCCAAACCACCCACCTTGATTTTAGTAGACAAATTCCGGTGGGATGCATCCACCAAATCCGCTAAAACATCCTACTTCCAAAAAAACCAGATGTGATCGTTACTTGGATGAGCATGCATGCAATCAGAGAAGCCCATTACTTTTGATAAAGCTGAGATATGATCCACACGAACCATAGGTTCAAGGGCCACCATAATTGAGTCCTGCAATCGACTCACCTCACTGCGAAAAAAAGTGCTCTTTGCCCAGGACCCTAAACCTTGCTTCTAGAATCTTTACCTGACATAGATATCAAAAAAGGGGTAGACACTTCTCTAACTTGGGACTAGGCGACACGCCCACTGCCAATTAGAGAAAAAGGCACCTTCAAGGTAACAGAATCCTTATCGTCTATAGAAGCCAAACCTAACGCCTCTTTTGAGCCTTCGGACTCCTCAGTCATACTTGGAAAGCCTACCACAGAGTCCAAGATGGACACCATATCCCACACCCAAACGGATGTTTCCAACAACAAATCCTCATGAGGCAGCCCATCCACTTTGTCTTCCCCCGCCACTTTTTCAAAATCAACATCAAAAGAATGAAGGGGATAAATCCTAAAAGAATTCTTTCTATAAATTTATCAATCAATATCTTCATAGATATAGTTCTTTATTCATGGGTTTTGATGAGAGAAAAAGAGAGATGGTAGAGGAAGAATAAATCTAGAGATCTCACCTTGAATTTGACAATAATTAAATCCAATAACAAAAAAGATCCATCAAAGCCTCAAATATAGCACCCAAAACCACCCCTATAAACCCCTAAATGTGAAATAGTGAATTTAGGATTGATTAAGAAAGTTAAAAAATGGATTAGGTAGTTTTATGTCAAATTGTATAATTTAATTTTATGTGTATATGCTATACAAGGTTATTTAACCACAAAGTACTGATGTAACCGTCACAAAAAAATCTAGAATAAATGGTTTCATTCCACACGAAACAATGGATCACACTATAGCCACTACGTAGATATTCATCACTAATGCATGTTTATTTAATCATGCACATAATTTGTGCATCCCACCAAACTTTTCTCATCATATTTGATTCACAAAGAACATGTACCTCAAGGTAAACCCCTATTAGGGGCCTAATGGTTCACTCAAAATTCCATTTTTAAATAATTAATAAAAGAATTTCAAAATTACAACCCCCATAGACAATGAAATACACCCCTTAAAATCCACAAAGTGACTGAACAAATTTCTACATCTCTATATTATATACCATTTAAAGCATTTTCATCCTTGAAAATCCAAAACATATAAATTTAAAAACAAAAAAAAATCCATCACTAAAAACTCAATACATAATAATAGATACCTACCTATAAAAGGTTTTTAATACTTGAAAAGATCAACCATGTCACTGTAAAAGAAAACTCAATAATTTCTATATCAAAATTCAAAAAATCGCTACATAACTACATGAAACATAAAGTTTAAAATAATTTTTTATATTGAATTTTCATCGATGACTCCAATTTCCAATTTATCTCATCCAAACCATTATTTCTCCCTAGAAATCGTACTGATGTTATAACCTATACATGTAACACTGTCTTTTGATGATCTTAAGTCTCTATTGGACCTTTGATGAACATCAAATATGGATATATATCATGCTCACCCCAATCAATTGCATGAGAATCATCATGAAGGTACTTTTAAATCTATAACACATTAAAATCATCATAAAATTAGTCAAAATAGTATGGAAGGGTTAACTAACACACCACTTCACCTATACACTCCAAATCCATTAAATATTTGATGAACCTCAAAGAAACCATATTACCTCTAATAAGAATTTTTTATCCACAATGTGGTAAAACATTCATGAACAAATGACCAAAAATATCAAAATATAATGATATCCCCCTTTGTATAGAAAAATATGTATTTCCTACTCTGCATCGTCTCCATCTTCTCTTGAATCATATACCATTCTCTATCATTTATTATATCAAATCCAGTACAAGTATTTTTGAGCCACCAACATAAACCAAATTCAGTGGTGATCGACATTTTAATACATGAAATGCCTAAAATGGTTCCATACCATTATATGAGTGATAGTTATTATTATTGGAAAATAAAAACAATGGTTCATGATCCACCCAATATCCTCCAAAATCTAGAAAATATCTTAACCCTCCAAATTTGCAATCAACTTCTTAATTTGACCATAATTTTGTTGGTAGAATGTTTTACTAGGTATAAAATGGGTTCCAGAATAATGTTATAATCCCATCCACCTGGATGAAGTAAACCAAGTGTTATGACCCAGAATGATTTTCTAGTTAAATCTATGAATCTTTACTAACTCCACATTATAAATTCACTTTAAAGAATTAACTGGGATTGATTCATTTATTCATAATAAGTTATATGACTTCATACGTTTATCAATAATGAACCATATATCATTATGAACTCTCGATTCATAAGGTAATACATTCAAAAAATCTATGGAGATCTCCTATCACTTCTACTTAGATAATTTGAGGGTTGCAACAAACCTATTGGAAAATGATATTCAACTTTCACATGATCTAATATAAGAAACTTGGATATAAAACCAACCACCAATTTCACCATTTGAATCTACACTACCACAAATGTGGGCAAGGGAAGTGCTCGGGTTTAATCAACGCTAATCCGAAAGCGGTGATAAAAAGGGGAATTTTATCAGCGCTGATAAATCTACCCTTTATCAGTTCTAACAAAAAAATGATAATAAAATGGAGACTTTATCAGTGCTAATAATAGTGCTGATAAAAGTTTTTAATAGAAAATATTATTAATTTATATAAAAATATTTAATTATATTCAAAAATAATGTTTATATGTATACATTAAATAAAAAACAGATTTTATTATGTTTATTATGTTTATGTTTTATTTATGTTTGTTATGTTTATTAGTTTTAGTTATATCTTTATTATATATATTTATTATACTATATGTTTATAATATTATATATAAATACTTTTTAATATATATATTCACAAATACATTTTAAATATATATATATATATATTAAAATAAATTTATGTTTCCAAATGAATGTGTCAATTGATGTGCACATTCATATTCTCATGAATATATGTTCATTGTTTACCCTAATGTTGTCATATTGTTAGGACCAATATGGGCCTATATACCCTGAGAGGGGGGTGAATCAGGGTAAGAATATTCTTTTCTAAATTCTTCCTGCCCCACTGGATCTTGACATCTTTATTACAAGGGTCACTTTGTTTTCACTTGTGTGTTTATTATGACCACTTATTTTCTTCTTTATCTGATGATGATTCTTTAAATGCAGTGCAGGGAAGCAAGCAGGCAGACACAGATATTTTTACTTAGTTCACCCTCACTGGGCTATGTCTAAGAAGCATAAAACGATGATGTGCCACTATACCAAATCCACTAAAGCTCACTGCCAATAATTTTCTAGCTATATCACTTCTATACCCATGCTCACTGCCTTTACAATGTTCAGGGTCAGCTCACTGCTTTCCCAAGGGTCACTCCTTATTTCTCTTTCTCTGGCTCATTGCAGGTAGAAAGGATAACCTTCTTCTGCTTCCTTTTCTCACTGCACTTGGAAGGGATCCACTCACAATTTATAGACCTATAGGTCTCTTCATTTGCATGAATACATGCATCCTAAACTGTTGATAGATGCTCTGTTGAAGTCTAAATTTCATCCACAAATGAATACCACTTTTCCTATGAACACTAGGCAATTACTTTGGAAATACCTTTGCAAAGCACCCTACTTCATGAGGCTCCCAATTTCACGAAGCTCAAACAATCCTTCGCGAAGCTCCTATCTTTTCGCGAAGCACTCTCGCAAAGCACTCTCATGAATCACTCTCGTGAAGCTCTCTCGATAGGCTTAATTCATCACAGAGAGACTTCCCTCGCGAAGCTCAGTGATCCAACGTGGAGCTTGAAAGTTTCGTGGAGCTAGATTAGTCGTCACGAAGCTCTTCTTTCATGAAGCACATTGCCTTCACGAACCACCTTCATGAACTGAGAGCAAATGATTTTCTTTGAAAACTCTCTCTCCTTCTCACTGCTTCTCTTGAGGGGGTCAAGGTATATTTATAGGTAATTCCACTAACCCTCGAACTTTCTGTGCAAAGTTAACACCACGTCATCACAAATCATGAAGCTCTAAAGTTCCTGTTGAAATTCACCCAAAATCACGAAGCACCACAGAAATTTTCCGATCATGAAGCTCGTCGTAATCACGGAGCATCACCATAAATTCCTCCATGCCTTCATTGAAAATATCCACTCGAAATTCCCTTCGCTGCAAAGCTCCACTTGCAATGCCCTTTATCGTCACAATGCTCTTCAACGCTTCCGTTTGCGAAGCTCGTCGTAATCGTGAAGTACCACCATCACCATTCTTCTGGTCTTCACAAAATCCAAACCATGAAGCCTATCTTCATGAAACTCATGAATTTTCCATATTTAAATGAGATCTTCATGGAAATCCATATTTCGCGATGCTCACAAAACTCCAAATTTTGGACCCCAAAAATTTGGAAAACACTAGAAAACAGCGCCACCGTGTATCTGTTCTTTTGTACCGCCTCCAGATCATCTATTCTTTTGTCATGGTTCTTTGTCAACATGGATTGTCAACAAAATCTATAGAACTGGACAATTCATCATGGAAACCTTCTTAGTCAACAAACACAATCAACCTAAAAATGCTGCAATGTTACCTTGAGAGATTTTTCCCAACACATATATACTATAGTACTATATATACTTGGTGTATTCACTCATTTCCTAAATATATGAATCTTTATCTTCTCATAAATTGTTAAAATCATGATAAATATATTTAAATAAACAATAAATGTATTTACTATATTTAAAAATATACATATTTAGTTATATATAATTATATACTTTTTCAATATATTATATATAATTATAATTATATGTCAATAATTAAATATAGTTATGTTTAAATAATTATAAAATTACAAAATATTTTTTTAAATGGTAAATATATATTTATGAATACCTTGTGGATATATTTATTTATAAATATATGTCTTTAATGAATAAATACACAGACACATACATATATATATATATAAATACATATGAAATTAAAAATAATAATAAAATATCAATTTATATTTATATATATTAAATTACAATTTAAATTATACAATTATATAAATATTTAATTATAATTTATACACAAACACGAACATAAATATATATATATATATATATATATTTAATTATTTAATTATAATTTAAATTATTAAATTATAATAAATATATTAATTATATATATTTATAAAATTATAAATGTAATAAATATATTGGTTATAATTTTATGATTACGAATAAATGGGATATTTTATGAGTGCTAATTAAAAAGCGCTGATAAGACAGACATTTATCAGTGCTTTTTTAGCGCTGATAAAGGCATGTTTTATCAGTGCTTTCAATTACAGTGCTGATAAAACATACTTTTATCAACCCTTTTTTAGTGCTGATAAAGATGGGCTTTTATCAGTGCTAAAAAAGCACTGATAAAGACATGTTTTATCAGCTATTTCAATTTTAACGCTGATAAAACATACTTTTATCAGTTCTTTTTATCTAGTCTTGATAAAAGTTTTGCTGAGTTTTATAAATAAACCCTAACTTTCTCCTCCTTCCTTGCACCCCTCAAGCTCTCATAGAACCTGATCCCTGTCGCTACTACCACAGTATCCATCGCCACTGTCGTCGTCGCCTCCTCCACCTCTCCTTCCTCCTCCTCCTTCTCGGCCACCGACACCTCGACCGCCGCAAACCGAACTTCACTGTGCGACTCTCCTCTATCACGCCTCTCTTTCACTAGTGGCTCTCCTCCCCTGCGCCTCTCCTTTGTTGTGGATCTCCTCCACCATTGCCTCCCCTTTATTGCGCCTCTCCTCTACTGCGCCTCTCATACACCGTGAACGCACCTCCAACGCATGCTGAACCATACCTCTGCGGTTAGTTTTTTCCTCTTTCTCATTGGTTTTACTTATTATAGTTTGATATTGATGGTGATGTTGTGAATTGTATAGGATAAACGCCCTGATGAAAATTGTGGTTGTTGGTTGTCCTTGTTTGTGCACTAGTTATATTTTCTAAAATTTAATTTTCCTATACGATATTTTCAATTGGTATATTTAAAAATCTTCAATGCAATGTGGGTTTTCATCGTAGTTGAATATAAATATTGTTATTTCTTGAAACATATGAATTTAAGTTGGTACAATGTATTGTAGTGGTGTTATTATCCTAATATTTTATTTCCAATATCTTGTTATGACATAGTTGAATATATTTTTTGATGGTATAATTCTATGTGGTAAGATTACTCCATAAAAATATTTTAGCATTCAGTAATATTTTAATAATTTTCTTAAGCTTGAAACTCAAATTTAGAATTTTCCTAAATAAGTGGAGAATAAGCTGGAAGTTACAATATTCGTGAAATGTATTGTAAAATGGGGAGCCTATCCACTATAAATGTGATGAAATGAATATTCCAATAATGTAAGAGAATATTTATTGATGATTTTCCATGCTTATAATAAATAGTAGAGAATATTTCCATGAAAATAGTAGTACTAAAACTTTTTGGCCACTCCGAGAATAATTGAAAGGAGAAATTAATATAATAAGTGTCATCATGTGTTTCGAAAAATACTATTACAAGAGGCATCAAAGGAAGTGAAGTTTATATCTTTTTACATAAATACAATTTTGAGACAGTGATAATATACTAGAAAGTGACAGCCTTATTTCATAAGGTAAATAATTTATCAAAGACTCTATATTTTTCCTTGATGATGAGTGTTTTCTTTGGACTCTTTGTGAAATAGGTAGGAGGAATCATGATGAATCCATGAATCTATTGGTCCTTTAAATGTGGAGTAGGAAACATAATGTGATTATGTTTCGGATTCATGATTGAGGTTCCAAATAATTAATGGGGGATATTTTCAGGATTTAATTGAGAATTGGTGTTGGTATAGAATTTATTGGAAATGTGTTAATATTGGATTTATTGGATATAGGTTAGTATTGTATTTATTGGTAACATGTGGGTGATGTATTTATCAGAAAAAAATGTAATAAAACTGTGTTTTATAATCCTGAATAATGATAATTTTTTACAACGTATGTTGATTATTGGTGTTGGATTTATTATCAACACATGATTCTTTATTGGATGTTTTTCTAGAAGAAGATTTATGGAATGACATATGGTTGTTCTAAAAGTTATTCTATAATAGGGAATGAAGATGTTTAAAAGAATAATTCTGGAATTTTGATAATGCAGTTGAGTTGGATGGAGTTCATTTGATAAATTTCAGAAGTTGTAGAAAATACCATGGAATGAGTATAACTGTTACACCATGAGTAGAGTTCCTAGAAAAATTAAAAATTCATAATAATACCTGTATATATAAAATTATGCAGCCCACATTTTAAATTAAATGGAAAAGTATGGAGAACCTTATAGTGATATATGAAGGTCACATGTACCAAAGTGTAAGATACTTCCAAAAGAGAATATGATGTAATAGAGAAGGCTGATGGAGTTTTGGATGGTTTTGTGAAGCAATTATAGAAATTATATATATAGGACATATGTAACATCCTAACACCCTAATTGAATCTGATAAATCTACATCATTTTATAGTTGGTTCCATGAGGAATAATTCACACAATGTAGAGGTACCCATGAGAATTAAGATCCAAGATGTTTTGAAGATGACTATTTGATCACACTATGGGAGATGGAATATCAATATTCGTGAACTTTTTAATGGGAATATGGATAATTCCATTTATATGTAAGAGTTTTTCATGTAATGGTAATAATGACCAAACTTTGAGGGGAATGTGTAAGAGCAATTAATGGCATGGGGAGTTTATACATTTCGTCAAGTGGCTTAGGAAGACCTTGGTGGTTATACCTACTTTTTTATTTCCATGCCATATAGGACATCTTAGTATGAATGATTAAGTATATGTGGAGTCCATGTGAACACACTATGATGGAAAAAGTTGTGTTGTCATTCTCCAGTAAAAGTAAAATTACGAGATATTCTTCATAACATGTTTTTTCTATGTGGGCTATGAACTTTTGAGGTTAAAAATTACAATCTATAATAAACAGTATCACACCATGTAGTAGATTAATCTTGAGCCTCTGATTTCTTAAGAGAACAAGATTCAGATGGTGATGAAAATGTTCATTCCCAGAAGTATTCAAGTGATTATATGTAACAAACTAACACAGGTCGACATGACATGTCACCCAATATGTATCAGTACAAGGCATAAAGCCCATTCCAGATCACCATGTGTTGGCAATAACCAAATGGGTATCGACATACATAACTATGGGAATGACTTAACCCTAAAAAATAATAACTAAAATCACTTAAACGAAAGTCTTAAAATAAGAAAAAAAACACACCAAGAAATTATGAGTCCATTACAATCTCTCCCTATAAGGACTTATCAACCCTGAGAAGTGTCTTTAGAGGTATTATTCGACAAACTTGGGCCACTAAGCCTGCACATCAAACTTCTGATTCCAATATTCTTCTTGAATATGCCCACGATTCAAAAAACTAAAATGTTAGGCACTGCTTTACTTCTCAATACATTTTCAATCCAATAAATAATTCATAGTATATGTTTCTCAAACGATGTCTAAATAATACCAAGTTTTCTTACTTTCCTAAGTGTAGATGTCCATGCAACTCCCTGACCCCAGTTACCCAGAGTCGGTGCATTATTACATAACATTGGAATGATCACAAAATATCAAGTCTCGAAAGACTGATTAGTTAGTAGCCTTGGAAGTACTAGATACATTTATAAGGTTTACATTACATCATAAAATGGAAAACTACAAAAACATTGTTTCCCTAGAAAACACTGAGATCCCACAGACTATCTCTATAGTTCAGTCATAATATACTTCTTCGCATCCTGTGAAAAATAAAACATAGAAAGGGGTCAGCTCAGATGCTTAGTAAGGATAAAAATATAGCAGAAACTTTCATAAATAAGCATAAACATTAAAGAAAATTTATAAGACTAAAACAAAAGCCTTTTCAACATAAACTTCATTATAATATGGAAAATATAAATAAAAATAATTCCATTTACTTACTCACATGGATATTCTACTAGTCGAATAATCACATTCAATATCAATATCCACTTTCATAATGATGGAATGCATAATGCCAGACTTTCATAACCACATAGTCAAGGCCTTGTGCCAAGACTACAAATAAGATTTTGTCAAGGCCTTGTGCCAAGACACTAGTTTGTCTCATGAGACCTACCGATGCATCGAGGAGCTATATCAGGCTCCACCCATCACTTACTAAGTCCAATGCATTCCTCATATAAAATTTTTGAGACATAACATAAACATTAGTATTAAAACTTGCATACGAAATGTTAATACTTTATCCACAAACCATGAATGGTATAAAAATAGCACATCCACATTCAAACATAAATCATTCAATACAATATGGAAGATTGTATTGTAACATATTGACCTCAATCGAGAATAATGAAGAATAATGACATAGATGAAAATAATCATCAAAACTATTGGAGAGAAAGATCCCACTTTTTCTTGAAAACATTTAAAAGTCGCACTATTTATCAAGAAGCCGTTTAAAATATATTTTTGAATCAAAGTTTCCCATACCACTGTGAAACTTTTAAAAGGAATTTTAATTTTAAAACATGAATGTACATATAAATAAAACCTTAAAACCCATTTTAAAACATGGACATTAATGAGAAATATTTAGAAGAATAAAATTTTAAAACATTTAAATTGGTATTTTAGTTAGAGTTACTATCCTAATAAGAGAAACTTGAATACAAATAATGGAGGTAATCAAAACTTTATAATTCCATGTGAATAAAGGATTTCATTATATACTATGTCAAAGGACAGTATATACACCATATAAAAGTGAATTGGTGCATAACAATAAAGATGTCTCAAAAGAATGTAAATTGAGATGAAATCCCTTATAAAGACAGTATCCTTAGGTAAAGGATAAATCCATGACATAATTATGTGTGAAAAATATAAATAGACTAAATATGATTAGATATTCAGTGTAAATCAATCAGAGGACATTCACACATATTCTCGAAAAAACAACACCAATGACTTGGATATTTAACTCAATGAATGGAAATTGAGTTAAGATCAAGTTTATATCAATGACTTGAGAAATTATGAATGGAGTGATTATGTGTATCAAAATTATATACAAAAAAAAGGGATTGGAAATTAATACATAAAAAATAAATAGTGATTCCACACATAATCTTGGAGTAAAATAATCAAAGAAGTATGCATAAAGCCCACTGAGTGGAAATTGAAATTTGAAATTCCCTTACCGATTTGGTAACTTATGAAACATACAACCCAACAAATAAGGATCATACAGTGAAGATATAAATACTCATAAATTAAATTATATTACACTAAGAATAAAAACATGCACAGTACATACGCCACACAAAAGGAAATAGTGTTCAATATAGCATGAATCTCACGGGAAGAAAAAGTGAGATGAAAAACCATTACTTCGTTGTGATCAATCGATTTGTATGACCAAAAGTTAATAACCACCAAATGAATAACATAATACCATGAATATAAATAGATTCATGATAATATATATCAAATGGAAGTATACAATACACCACATGCAATAAATAAGTGGCGAACAGTGGAAATCTCACAGAATTAAAAGTGAGATAAGAAACCCCTCACCTTTTACTTTTCTTTGGTATTGGGTATGTTAATATCCTATATAATGGTGAAATAATTGTTATTAAATTATAAAATAACCATATATATTAATATGATATCATATATGATCTTCTAATATTTATATTTTAGTATTATCGTCGTTTCAGGTGTTAACTGATTCGTTCTCCTTTATATGCTTGGTTACGTAAGTCATGTTTGTTATGGATGGGATGTATCCTATTAATATTAATAATGATATTAATTCTTTAAACATTATTCTTAATCATCAAATTAAAATTATTCTTGAATGGATACGATGGGGAATGAATCTCATCGCGTTTGTGGAGTCGGTAATCCGTACGTACGCACATATTGTGACATGTCATTCAAAGGATGGATAGAATTATGAATATAGTTGTACCATATTTATAATAACATCAAAATTTATTGAAGATACTGAATTTATTATTTTATAATTGAAAAAACAAAGAAATAGGAAGTGGAAGAAGAAAGAAACTTGATAGAGGTGATGGAATATTTACCTCTTCTTTAGGTTCTTCCTTTTGATTTGATCAAAAGGGATCCATAGGCTGGATTTATGACTAAAGTAAGGCCTATAGGATGAAGTTATAAGAGTTGGGAGGATATTTGGATTGGTTTTGGCCGAGCCTAATAGCATTGAATGTGTGAATTACAGAGAAGGGGAATTTCCCCTTTATAAAAGGGGTGAGGGGCACCTTAGGAAAAGATTGAAATATTGTTTTATAATAAAATCATTTTCAGTTTCTAATGGATCCAAAATGATTTATTTAAATTCTAAGGTGGGGATGGGTCTAAACCTCTCAACCAATAGTTTTTATACAGGTTTGGGTCACTATATTAACCTTATCTTTTAGATTTAACTCTTACTTAAATAGTTTGACATTTACCATGTATCTTTGTATATTTATATCATATGGTTAATAAACTTACTATAAACTTCCAAGAGAACCTCAATTGTTTCATTAATGAAATAAATAAAATTATTTAAGACCTTTTTCTGAAACATAGATTTTTAGGAATAAAATATAAATTAATAATATAATATTTGTTTTAAAAACTCTTCTAGGTCAATTTTGACACTATTTGGTATTTTGTTTTTTCTAAATTTATAACAACATTATTACTTCGAAAAAAATTCATTTAACCAGCCCTAAAATGTCATATTAACCTATAAAATTAGTTAAATTCATAAAAATTCTCAAATTACATTTATTTGGATATTTATAATATCAATTATTTTAATATTTCTTTAATACAGTAATTACTGCATCATCATTGTGTTATAAATAAATTTAATTATTTAATGTCTAAAAATTATAAATAAAAAACTATTATGAAGGAAAGATTTTTATCTTTCTAATGAATATTTATAGTCTAATATATATTGTTTGTAACCCTATATTAAAAATGGTTTAGTTATTAAAAATTGAATTTAACTCTTTTAACTGTCCTTTAAATAAAATAATAATAAATGTCATAATCTAATCCAATTGGACTTAAAGGATAATATTTTATTACTAAGGTTGTTTTTTGTCTAATTACACTTATCCAAGTGAATTATGACATGTGTTGGGGTAATTATGATATCATTTTTACCCTTAATTACCATGTTTACTTTTAACCGTGGTAAATAAAAGTAAAAGTTACTATTCACCAAAAATTATTTTCAACTTATTGAACTACATTTTTCTTACTGATATCAACTTTGTCTCTCAGATTTTTGAAATTCAACTCACAGAAACGGTAAAATTAAGTTTTATGTAAATTTGCAAATGCTCTTAGGAGGTGGGTAAAAGACGGTAAAAATTCAATAAAATTTTATACATCTAATTTTATTATAAAATGAATACAATGAATTATATTGAAATTATATAGGTATTATATATCTATTTTGACTTAAAATAAATTTAAATAAAATAAATCATTATTTAAATAAAAAGTTTGTTTTAAACTATAACGCAGTGTTTTTCACTATTCATCAAAAATTGAATGTTTTTAGGAAAATAAAAAAAATTACCCTAATCTAATTTTGATATTCCAAATTCAAAAAATAACTCTATTTTAACAAATTCAAAACATATAAGTTTCATTAATTAATTTAAAATTACTTCCCGTTGTCAAAACCAAAAAGCGAGTTTTTAAAAAGCAAAAACTATCAAAAGATTGACATGTGTTTATGTCAAATTTTAATGTGAAATTACTTATAATCACTTAAATTGTATTAAATGATAAAAATATAATCTAGTTATACTTCCAAACCATTCAAATACATAATTTATCACTATAAATTATTTCGATTAAAAAAGTTGTTTTCTACTAAAATTCAGTATTTTTGAGTATTCATCAAAATATAAAAGTTATAGAAAAGTACCAAAAATTTATCCAAAATAAAATTTTATGTCCCGATTATAAATAAGAATTTATTTTCATTAAATTGAATATATAAAAGTGTCAAATACTGGTTTTAAAAAGGGTTTTCCATGAAAATGTGGTAAAATTGCATTTTTTTTGAAAAATACTTCTTTTATCTGAAAAAATGAATTTGTTCTTATATTATGTCTAAGAAACACATAATATGGATTCTAAAATTATATAGAGTATATAAAATTTAAAATTCAATTAATACTATTCAAAACTTATTTTGAACGGCTAGTTTGGTAAGTCATGGTGCGCTCGAACTCGGTGTTGCGTGTAGCACATGCTATTGAATTAAAGAAAATAACTTACTATGAAATATTGGTGTGTTACATTCTTCCCCACTTTTGGAAATTGCATCCTCGCAATTTTTAAATTGGGCTTGGGAACTTCATTGAAAGTCCCACATCGGAAAAAGAGTTAATATAACTATCTCTTTAAAAGATAGAAAGAAAAGTACAAAGGTGTCACGACCCGTCCTCGGGGCCCGTGCCGTGACTACCCCAAGCCCGCCTTCCATAGGCCAGGGGCTGACGACTAGCACCAAGGCGTAAATCCCGAAAAAATAAAGGGGAATTCATTGCCTTTGAAAAGTAAACAAGCGCCACAGAGTAAGCAAGCGGAAAAGTAAACACTAAGTAAAAACTGTACAAGCTGTGCTGAAAGTAAAAGGGGTCGGATATACAAGCCCAACTGTAAAGTACAACTGAAAGGAGAAAACAACAACTGAAAAGAAAATCCGCAGCGCCGAGCCATCCTCTGGAAGTCCCGCCTGAAGGGTGGGTACAGATAGTCTCCACTGCTCCTCGGGTCCACCTGACCGCTCCGAGTACGCCCGCCCAGTGGTCCACCTCCAGGTACCCTCCTGCTCCACACGCCTCCACCACGATCAGCGTTGTCCGTCGTCTGCAACCAACACAACGTAGTGCGGGCATAGCCCGTGCAGGGGTGAGTATAAGTTACTCAGTAGGGACCCCGAGACCCCCGAAGGTCTCCCGAAATCCACAAAAGATAATCCACAGAGGAAAGATACAATCACGAAGTAACAACCGACACTGCTTAGGTATATGCCCATACATGTACCTAAGTCATCAATTCTCGTTCGGCTCCAATGTCCGAGCCCAAGCACAACCCAGTCCACACAGGAAAGCAACGTATACCCACACAGGATAGCACAACACAATCCACAAAGGAGAGTAAACAGTAATCCACATAGGATAGCTCAACACAATCCACAAAGGAGAGTAAACATGATTCAGCTCACACAGGTATACTTCTTCGAAAGACGATAAAGATGATCACTGATCCATCTAAGTCGTCGGACCCACAAAGGATCGATAGGTAACTAACCCCCGCAATGACCCACACAGGATCGGGCCCACACAGGACCTGTAGGCGCTGGCTCACACAGAACCGCTGAGCGCTGACCCACACAGGATCGGACCCACACAGGATCGGGCCCACACAGGACCTGTAGCACTGATCCACGTAGGATCGTTGAGTGCAGTAGTCGTCGCAGTCCACTGAGGATCTCTGCACAGTCGTCGCCGCAGTCCACTGAGGATCTCTGCACGGTCGTCGCTGTCGAAATAGTAGTCGCAGCCAGCTCTAGGGTTCCCGCACACAGCAGGCTCGTTCGGGAGGGTCCACTCCACGAGCCGAGAGGCCGATACATCAACTGACACAAATTCCAAAGTTGATGTATCCAAAAGTTCTGTATCGTCAATAGGAACTCAACGTCGCAGACGGCGCGTCAATCGGACGCCCTGTCTGAGAGTTATTGGCTTTTTCGTCCTAGGGGCCCGGTTGGTTTTTAAGGCAAAACCAACCCGACCGTACTCCACCTGCATCCAAACCTCGGGCAGAGTGAGCCAAAAGATTTGTCTCACTTAGAGAAATTCAACGAAGTCGACGGCACGTCGATCGGACGTCCGTAGCTCAAGATATGAGCGTTTCCGCTCCGAGGGCCCGGTTGGTTTCGTGTACGAACCAACCCGGCCGAACTCAAAGTATTCCGAAACCTTGAGTGCGATATACCGAAATGACCGTCTCATTCCAAGGATCGTGTTTCCGCTGACGGCGCGTCGTTTGGAGGCCCGTAGCTCAAGTTACGGGCATTTGACCGAAATGGTCCGAAGACGGGGGGGTCCGGGCCCGGGCCGACCCGGCCCGACCCCCCATGGGTCGGCCGAACTGGGTCGACCCGAACCGGGATGACCTGACCTGGTCCGACCCGGCCTGACCCTGTCCAGCCAGGCCAGGGCGCGGCCCGGCCGGTCGGACGGACCTGGCTCGGCCGGCCCGGCCCGGCTCGTCCGAGCGGTCGCGCGACGCGGGGGGGGGGGAGCCGCCGCCCCCGCGTGACACCCTCGCGGCACCCGCGGGGTGTCGCCCTGGACGACCCGAGCGACGTGGGTGGGGGAGCCGCCTCCCCCGCGTGACAACCCTGCGGCACCCGGGGGGTGTTGCCCTGAACAGCCGGACGCGGCTTCAGTCACGTCCCGCGCTCGCCGGACCCGCGCGGTCGCGGGTCAGCGGGCGCCGCCGCCTCCGGCCGAAGCCGCAGCGGTTCTTCCGGCGGTGTGCCGGGGCGCCGCCGTCTCCGGCTTCCGCGGGCCACCGGAGTCGCTCTGGTGGTCCGATTTGGCTCCCGTCTGCGCCGCTGCTCCTCCCGGGACTCGTTCTTCACTACGGAACCATCAAACTTCTGTTGCGGCACGTTCCGTCGTCGCCCGTCAAATCCGCACAACAACGAAGAACGGCGGAAGGTTGTCGGGCCGTGTTCGTTTGGCCCGCACCCTCTGCGTTAGAGATAAACAACGGGATAAATATATTCAACACATGAATCAATAATTTTAATGGATTATAATTGTTCTTATTGTCCGGTTCTTCACTTTTAAAAGAAATGATCACGGGAAAAAGGAATTATTCACAACAACCCCTACCTCTTAGTCGTCGTCGTACGCACGTTCTTCGCGGATTTGTTTTTCACGGAAGGAGGGGATCGTCGCGTCGTCGCGGAAGGGCGTCGCGTCGTCGCGGACTCCAGCGTTGAGTCGGAGAACTCAACGGACCAAGAAACAACAGATTTAATTTAATTGTATAAAATTAAATCCGTGTCTTGTTAAAAAAACACAAGAGAGATTTAAGAAAATCCCGAAGTCTCTTACCTCAAACAGCTGATCGAAGATTTTGTTGCAGAGGAAGAGACATCACAGAAGAACGTTGCAGGAAGGGAACGTCGGCGTCGCGGAACACGACGTCACATCGTCGACTCCCGCGGGTTCGGCGTTCTTCGTCGGAGGCCGGCGTTCTTCGCGTTCTTCGTGTTCTTCGCGTTCTTCACGAAGGAGGATGAAGGCTCAAGAACTCTGACAAAACCTCTCAACGAGTAATCCTCCAAAAAGACTTGTTGGTCTTATTTTATTATTACGCCAACAAACGAAAAAGGTAAGTAACGACCCATCAATTCGTTGAATTAATTCAACGAAAGAAACCGCCCATTTAATTCATGAAATAAACCGCCCAATTAAATGGTGCGTTAAGGATTTAAGAAAATGCGTCAGTTGACTTTCATAATGACGGGTTTTCGCGGGTGCGTTACTTAGCGGAAAGAAACGGCGGGGCTCGTGCGGGCCCCACCTCACAAATATCCTACCAAGGGGGTAGGATATTTCTGGATAGCATCCTATCCCGATCAACTCAGCTTAAGCCGCCTTTAAGTGGCTTCAAGTGGCTTCCAAGTGGCTTAAGTGAAATAAAATAAAGTTTGTCGAACAATTTATTTTATTTCTTAACTTTAAGCCCAAAAATTAAAAACCACAACCGAGTAAACGCAACTCCGGAAGAGGCGTTTCTAAGAAAATATCGGCGCTGCGATTTCATCGGTGCCCTCAGAATTCGATTCCGGGCATCGGTTCAAAAGTTAGAAAAACTCGCTCGCCCGTTCACTGAACGTACCTGAGCCAAACTTCGGAAAATGATTCCGGGCACACCGGGCCTCGGAATTAGGTGCCGTCAGAAACTGCGTTCTTGTAAAATTCCAAAGAAAATTAAGAAAAAAATTTCCTTGAAATTTACGGGTCTTTACATTACTCCCACCTCAGGGCTTTACGTCCCCGTAAAGATACATCAAAAACTAGGGAAACAAATTTGGGTACTGAGCACGCATCTGAGCCTCCCGCTCCCAAGTGCTCTCCTGGAGGTTCCCGTGCTGCCATCTAATGCGTACAAGAGGAATCAATCGCCCACGTAGGACCTGCTCCTGTCGATCCTCTATCTCCACCGGGACCTCCGCAAAAGTCGACCCATCATCCACGTCTAGCTCCCCATGGTCAATAATGTGCGTCGGGTCGTGCACGTATCTCCTTAGCTGAGATACGTGGAAGACGTCGTGCACTCAGTGCAACTGAGGTGGTAGAGCCAGGCGATATGCCACCTCGCCAATCCTGCTGAGGACCTAGAATGGTCCAATGAAGCGTGGAGACAACTTGCCGCCTCGGCCAAATCTCCGCAAACCACGTCGAGGTGAGACACGCAAGAAGACGTAGTCGCCATCCTCGAACTCTAATGGCCTCCGCCTCCTGTCAGCATAAGACTTCTGCTGGCTCTGAGCTGTCCTCATCCGCTCCTGGATGACCTGGACCTTCTCTATCATGGCCCGGACCATCTCTGGTCCCACAAGTGCTGACTCCCCAGGGTCTGTCCAGCACAAAGGAGATCTTCAAAGCCTGTCGTACAACACCTCATATGGTGCCATCCCGATGGTGGAGTGGTAATTGTTGTTGTACGCGAACTCCACCAAGGGTAGGTGGTCCTCCCAGCTGTGACCAAAGTCGAGGACACGTGCGCGGAGCATGTCCTCGAGAGTCTGAATGGTCCTCTCCGTCTGACCATCTGTCTGAGGGTGAAAGGCGGTGCTCAGACATAGTCGCATCCCGAATGCCTCCTGCAATCCCTTCTAAAGCCGGGAAGTAAAACGAGTGTCCCGATCGGAGACGATAGTTGATGGCACACCGTGAAGCCGTACAATCTCTTAAATGTAAAGACGCCCCAAGCTCTCCACTGAGCCCTACTCTCGGATGGGTAAGAAGTGTGCCGACTTGGTGAGTCGGTCAACAATCACCCAAATGGAGTTGTGGCCTCTGGAAGTGCATGGAAGTCCAGTCACGAAGTCCATAGATATCCCGTCCCACTTCCACTCCGGGACCTCCAAGGGTTGTACCAAGCCTGCTGGTACCTGGTGCTCTGCCTTCACCTGCTGGCAGGTGCGGCACTGTGAAACGAACTCTGCCACATCCTTCTTCATGCCTGGCCACCAGTGTTGTCGTCTGAGTTCATGGTACATCTTCGCCACTCCAGGATGTACCGCCAAAGCAGAAGTGTGAAACTCTCTCAGCACCTCCTCTCGTAAAGTGACTGGCACCAAGGTATGTCCTCTGACAAGGACGTCGTGGTCTGCTCCAAGGGAGAAACCATCAGGTGCTTGTCCTGAGGATATCTGTGCACGCCGCGTCTCATAGTCAGCATCCTCACGATGTGCCTCTCTGACCCGCTGCAGTAGTGGAGGGGTGACTGTGGGAGACTGAAGGAAGGCTGCTCCATCTCTATCCACGAAGGATATCTGCAAGGCAGCTAGCTGCTCTGTCGCCTCCTCAAGTAGTTGAATGCCCGTCCTCCTACTGAGGGCATCGGCTACTACGTTCCCCTTCCCAAGAGTATAGACTATCTCAAAGTCATAGTCCTGGAGGAACTCGAGCCATCGCCGGTGTCTCAGGTTCAGGTCCTTCTGAGAGAAGATGTACCTGAGAATCTGGTGGTCAGAAAAGACTGTAAAGCGCTCGCCCATCAGATAGTGCCGCCATGTCTTCAGAGCGAAGACCACTTCTGCTAACTCTAGGTCATGGGTAGCGTAGTTCTGCTCATGCGGACTCAAATGACTTGATCCATAGGCAATCACGGCCCGCTCCTGCATCAGGAAACACCCAAGTCCGGTCCCTGATGCATCGCAGTATACTACGTATCCAACTCCCTCCTCAGGCAACCTCAAAATAGGTGCGCCGGTTAATCTCTGTCTCAGCTTCTGAAATCTCTGCTGACATCTGTCTGACCACACAAAGGGTTTCCCCTTCTTCGTCAAAGCTGAGAGTGGCGCCGCAACTCTGCAGAAGTCCGGCACAAATCTCTGATAGTATCCGGCTAGACCCAAGAAACTCTGCACCTCCATCACGCTCCTGGGTGGCTCCCAAGCTAGCACTTCCTCGATCTTCGCGGGATCCACAGTAACTCCCGGCTTAAAAATGACGTGCCCCAAGAAGTGGACCTCACGTAACCAGAACTGGCACTTTGAGAGCTTTCCATAAAGTTGGTTCTCTTGGAGTGTGTCTAGTACAACCCGCAAGTGGTAGGCGTGCTCCTCCTCCGTGGTCGAGTACACCAAAATGTCATCGATGAAGACCACGACAAATCGATCGAGGTATGGCTGGAAGATCCTTTTCATGAGGCTCATGAACACTTCTGGAGCGTTTGTTATGCCGAAAGGCATAACCAAGAACTCATAGTGGCCATACCGACACCTGAAGGCCGTCTTCTGCACGTCCTCGTCTCGAACTCTGAGCTGATGATAGCCTGAACTGAGGTCTATCTTCAAGAACCACTGTGCTCCCTTGAGCTGATCGAAGAGGTCATCGATCCTCAGTAGCAGATACTTGTTCCTCACTGTCACCTGGTTCAGGTGACGATAGTCGACACACAGTCGCAAGCTCCCGTCCGCCTTCTTGGCGAAGAATATCGGCGAAGCCCAGGGTGAAACACTGGGTCGGATGAACCCCTTGCCATGCAAGTCCTCCAACTGTACCCGTAGCTCTCGAAGCTCAGCGGGGGCCATCCGATACACTGAAGTGGATATCGGGGCTGTCCCGGGGTACAGATCAATATAAAATTCTACCTCTCTGCGAGGAGGTATCCCTGGAACGTCATCGGGAAAAACGTCTGCATACTGATCCACCACTGCAGGAAAACTAGGACTCTGCACGTCAACTGCTCCAAGGATGAGGCTAGCCAACTGATGAGTGATGGGATGTCCTATCCTCTGCGTGAGTTCATCCTGTGCTACAAAGGCTCCCTTCTCGCCAGTGAAGGTGAACCTGCTCCCGTTGATGCGCACACATCGCACCTTGCGCCTAAAACAGTCAATCTGAGCATGGACTGTAAATAACTAATCCATGCCCAAGATGACATCGTAAGGCCTCGACGCGGCTACAAGAAGATCCCAGTCGAAGCTCTCGCCTCCTAGAGTAAGCTCACACTGTCAGCACCAGTGCGTAATCGTCGAGTCTTCTCCCGTAGGAGTCTCTATCCGTAAGGATCGAGCCAACGACTCTGTCGGAATCTCCGAGCTCCGAACAAGGGCAGTGGCTATGAAAGAGTGACTCGCTCCTGTGTCTATAAGAACTGCAGCAAGGTTGGAATAGACACAGATCATACCTCGAATCATCTATGGTGCGCCGTGGTCATAGACCTCCACTTCCTGGAGTTGTGCCTGTCTCTGCCCGCCAACTCCCTGTGGTCGGGGCGGGCCTCCTGGTGGTGGTGGTGGAAGAGCCTCAAAGCATCGCCCACCACCTGCTGCTCGGCCAGCTCCTCTGCCTCGTCTGCCTCCTCCCTACGGACCGCCACGGTCGACCCTCTGCCTCTGCCTGGGTGGCCCCTCCACCGTCTGCTGCTCCTCGGTACGGCGGGTCGGGCAGTCACGAGCCATGTGGCCCTGCCCGCCGCAGGAGTAGCACTGCCTGCCTCTCGGAAGACTGGCCCCGCGCTGTGTGCCCCGCACTGCTGAGCCAGTGTCCCGAGGTCGTCTGCCGGAAGGTCTGGTCTGCCTGGAACCCTGAGTCATCTGTCGGCTACCAGCTGCCGAAGACTCTGCTACCTGCTGCCCTGCGGTAGGTCTCGCTGTGGACTCAGCATGAAAGCTCTCGATCAGAAGGGCTCGCTCCAGTACCCCTGCCTGGGTTGGGATGCTGAGGGAGATCAGCAATGCCCTGATCTCGTGTCTCAAACCCTGCTCGAAGGTCCGGGCCCGGAAGAAGGGGTCTTGTATCATGTCGGTCGAGTATCGAGAAAGATCGGTGAACCTCGCCGCATACTGGGCGACCGTCAGGCTGCCCTGCCGCAGCTGAAGAATCTCCTGAATGCACACCGCACGGAGGGTGGCTGGGATGAACTCTGAGCGGAAGAGGCTCTCGAAGTCCATCCAGAGAAGAGACGCCTCATCATGTACCTGGATCATCAAGCTCCACCATCGTCCTGCTGCTGCGTGTAGTAGGCCCGCCGCGAGGATCACCATGAGGTTTCCTGGTGTCCTCACTAGACTGAAAACTCGAACGACCACCTCCAGCCAGTCCTCGGCTGCCTGGGGGTCCGTATCCCCACGAAACCTGGGTGGTCGTTGGCGCTGGAACTCATGCAGAGCTCCGAGGCAATGTGCATCGTCAGCGGTCGGCGCTGGAAGCATCGGGGACTCAGTGGGTAAAGGTACCGCTGGTGCCTCTGCTGTCAACGGGCCCTGTACCGAGGCCTCGTCGCTCGGCGGGCTGTCGTCGCGCTCTACTCTCGGAACCCTAGCTGGCTACTGTCGTCGGTCCATCCTGAAAAGGAAACAAGTGCGTCATGGTCAGAACAGTATACCTGGTGAGCTGACACAAGTAATCACAAAGAAAACTTGAAACACACATGCAATCAATGTTTTCGTGCATTAAGTCGTAAATCAGAAGTCAGGGTCCTGGTGTACGCATACGTCGGCCGCCGCACCAACACTGGACTCCCTGGACTGATAACCACACCCAAAACGCTAAACACTATTGCTTAACATAGAAGAAAGATCAGAGTCTGCGGTAGAACCGAACTCCTCTGATACCAATTTGTCACGACCCGTCCTCGGGGCCCGTGCCGTGACTACCCCAAGCCCGCCTTCCATAGGCCAGGGGCTGGCGACTAGCACCAAGGCGTAAATCCCGAAAAAAAGGGGAAGGAATTTCCTTTGAAAAGTAAACAAGCGCCACAGAGTAAGCAAGCGGAAAAGTAAACACTAAGTAAAAACTGTACAAGCTGTGTTGAAAGTAAAAGGGGCCGGAAATACAAGCCCAACTGTAAAGTACAACTGAAAGGGGAAAACAGCAACTGAAAAGAAAAGTCGCAGCGTCAAGCCGTCCTATGGAAGTCCCGCCTGAAGGGTGGGTACAGATAGTCTCCACTGCTCCTCGGGTCCACCTGACCGCTCCGAGTGCGTCCCGCCCAGTGGTCCACCTCCAGGTACCCTCCTGCTCCGCACGCCTCCACCACGATCAGCGATGTCCGTCATCTGCAACCAACACAACGTAGTGTGGGCATAGCCCGTGAAGGGGTGAGTATAAGCTACTCAGTAGGGACCCCGAGACCCCCGAAGGTCTCCTGAAATCCACAAAGGATAATCCACAAAGGAAAGATACAATCACGAAGTAACAACCGACACTGCTTAGGTATATGCCCATACATATACCTAAGTCATCAATTCTCGTTCGACTCTAACGTCCGAGCCCAAGTACAACCCAGTCCACACAGGAAAGCAACGTATACCCACACAGGATAGCACAACACAATCCACAAAGGAGAGTAAACAGTAATCCACATAGGATAGCTCAACACAATCCACAAAGGAGAGTAAACATGATTCAGCTCACACAGGTATACTTCTTCGAAAGACGATAAAGATGATCACTGATCCATCTAAGTCGTCGGACCCACAAAGGATCGATAGGTTACTAACCCCCGCAATGACCCACACAGGATCGGGCCCACACAGGACCTGTAGGCGCTGGCTCACACAGAACCGCTGAGCGCTGACCCACACAGGATCGGACCCACACATGATCGGGACCACACAGGACCTGTAGCACTGATCCACGTAGGATCGCTGAGTGCAGTAGTCATCGCAGTCCACTGAGGATCTCTTCACAGTCGTCGTCGTAGTCCACTGAGGATCTCTGCACAGTCGTCGCCGCAGTCCACTGAGGATCTCTGCACGGTCGTCGATGTCGAAGTAGCAGTCGCAGCCAGCTCTAGGGTTCCCGCACACAACAGGCTCGTTCGGGAGGGTCCGCTCCACGAGCAGAGAGGCCGATACATCAACTGACACAAAGTCCGAAGTTGATGTATCCAAAAGTTCCGTATCGTCAACAGGAACTCAACGTTGCAGACGGCGCGTCAATCGGACGCCCGGTCTGAGAGTTATTGGCTTTTTCGTCCCAGGGGCCCGGTTGGTTTTTAAGGCAAAACCAACCTGACGTACTCCACCTGCATCCAAATCTCGGGCGGAGTGAGCCAAAATATCTGTCTCACTTAGAGGAATTCAACGAAGTCGACGGCACGTCGATCGGACGTCCGTAGCTCAAGATATGAGCGTTTCCGCTCCGAGGGCCCGGTTGGTTTCGTGTACGAACCAACTCGGCCGAACTCAATGTATTCCGAAACCTTGAGTAAGATATACCGAAACGACCGTCTCGATCCAAGGAGCACGTTGCCGCAGACGGCGCGCCATTTAGAGGCATGTAGCTCATGTTATGGGCATTTGACCGAAATGGTCCGAAGACGGGGGGTCCGGGCCCGGGCCGACCCGGCCCGACCACCCCCCCCCCCTCCTGGGTCAGCCGAACAGGGTCGACCCGAACCGGGTTGACCCGACCTGGTCCGACCCGGCCGGACCCGGTCCGGCCCGGCCAGGGCGTGGCCCGGCCCGCCCGGCCGCGCTACGCGGGGGGGAGCCGCCGCCCCCGTGTGACACCCCCGCGGCACCCGCAGGGTGTCTCCCTGGACGACCCGAGCGACGCGGGGGGGGGGAGCCACCGCCCCTACGGGACAACCCCGCGGCACCCGCGGGGTGTCGCCCTGGACAGCCGGACGCGGCTTCAGCCGCGTCCCGCGCGCGCCGGACCCGCACGACCGCGGGTCAGCGGGCGCCGCCGCCTCCGGCCGAAGCCACGAAGGTTCTTCCGGCGGCGCGCCGGGGTGCCGCTGTCGGCTTCTGCGGGCCACCGGAGTCGCTCCAGTGGTCCGATTCCACTCTCGTCTACGCCGCTGCTCCTCCCGGGACTCGTTCTTCACTGTGGAACCATCAAACTTCCATTGCGGCACGTTCCGTCGTCGCCCGTCAAATCCGCACAACAACGAAGAACGGAGGAAGGGTGTCGGGCCGTGTTCGTTTGGCCCACACCCTCTGCGTTAGAGATAAACGACGAGAGAAATATATTCAACACATGAATCAATAATTTTAATGGGTTAAAATTGTTCTTATTGTCCGGTTGTTCACTTTTAAAAGAAATGATCACGGGAAAAAGGAATTATTCACAACAACCCCTACCTCGTAGTCGTCGTCGTACCCACGTTCTTCGCGGATTTATTCATCACGGAAGGAGGGGATCGTCGCGTCGTCACGGAAGGGTGTCGCGTCGTCGCGGAATCCGGCGTTCAGTCGGCGAACTCAACGGACCAAGAAACAACGGATTTAATTTAATTATATAAAATTAAATCCGTGTTTTGTTAAAAAAAACACAAGGGAGATTTAAGAGAATCCCGAAGTCTCTTACCTCAAACAGCTGATCGAAGATTTCGTTGTGGAGGAAGAGACGTCACAGAAGAACGTTGCAGGAAGGGAACGTCGGCGTCGCGGAACACGGCGTTGCGTCGTCGACTCCCGCGGGTTCGGCATTCTTCGTCGGAGGCCGGCGTTCTTCGCGTTCTTCACGTTCTTCACGAACGAGGATGAAGGCTCAAGAACTCTGACAAAACCTCTCAACGAGTAATCCTCCAAAAAGACTTGTTGGTATTATTTTATTATTACGCCAACAAACAAAAAATGTAAGTAACGACCCATCAATTCGTTGAATTAATTCAACGAAAGAAACCGCCCATTTAATTCACGAAATAAACCGCCCAATTAAATGGTGCGTTAAGGATTTAAGAAAACGTGTCAGTTGACTTTCATAATGATGGGTTTTCGCGGGTGCGTTACTTAGCGGAAAGAAACGGCGGGGCTCGTGCGGGCCCCACCTCACAAATATCCTACCAAGGGGGTAGGATATTTCTGGATAGCATCCTATCCGGATCAACTCAGCTTAATCCGCCTTTAAGTGGCTTTAAGTGGCTTCCAAGTGGCTTAAGTGAAATAAAATAAAGTTTGTCGAACAATTTATTTTATTTCTTAACTTTAAGCCCAAAAATTAAAAACCACAACCGAGAAAACGCAACTCCGGAAGAGGCGTTTCTAAGCAAATACCGGCGCTGCGATTTCATCAGTGCCCTCAGAATTCGATTCCGGGCAACGGTTCAAAAGTTAGAAAAACCCGCTCGTCTGTTCACTGAACGTACCCGAGCCAAACTTCGGAAAATGATTCCGGGCACACCGGGCCTCGGAATCAGGTGCCGTCAGAAACTGTGTTCTTGTAAAATTCCAAATAAAATTAAGAAAAAAAATTCCTTGAAATTTATGGGTCTTGACAAAAGGTCACATGAGATAACCCACACTGGGATTCCATGTAAGAAAACATGGTTATGTAAGATAAAATAAGTGTTAAGTTCTAGGGGAGGGTGATAGAAAACAAGATTAGGAGAAAGTTAACAACAAGAAAACCACAAACTTCTGATGAGATAAATGTTCATTTGTTTCATAGTAGCAAAAGTAAACGGATAATGTTTTTTTTATTTTAAGTTCCATTTCATAAATTTGAGGAATTTATTTATGAGATTCAAAGAGAACATAAATACATACACTTACTTTTTAAGTATATTTTCATCCTTTAATAAATTTATACCACTAACTCATCTTTTTTTTCAAACTATGAGTATTCAAGATGACTTGGTCACACCTGAAGCACTAGAAACAACTTCTAGAGAATCACATAATCCATAAAGGATAAACTATATATATTTACTTGTCTTTAGAGATTAACAAAAACAAAAATGGTTAGTATAAGATCAGATGATCCCCAAAAAGGATACTCCTTTAGAGAAAGAAATACTTATCTTAATTTCTAAAATTAAACCCACAATACCCAAAGTTCAATAAATACCATTAAATAAACATTTCTCTTTAAAATCCATCAATATAATCTAAAATAATATTGAAACCCAAAACATAGAAGAATTTGATTACGCAGTCTTCCACGTTAAATTGTATTTCCAAATAACAAATACAACTCTCAAAGTCACATACTTAAAAGTAATTAATATAATCACATATTATCTATGATAGATTTATCATTTCTATAAATAACCCAAATTTCTATAAATCCATAATAAAAACACAGATAAAAATCCACCATTACTCCTCATATGAAATCTCATAGTATACTATTTTCCTTAGGCATATAGTATTCCCAACAGAGTGAACGTCTTCCAAAATAACATTTATCACTTAATCCCCAAATAATTTTCCTATACTAAGGATATCAATTTGATAAGACATAGGATCCCAAATCAACTTATTATTGATAAATAAAATCATTCAACTAAAAATAATTAGTCACACTAACCAGGGACTTCACGTAGTCTAGTGGTAGGAGATAAATCCCAATCGCACTATGGTAGTGGGTTCGATTCTGACATCTTTGTTCGACACGATGGGTTGTCACATGGTCTGCGTGTTGTCCTTTTTCAAAAACTATATTTCATAACATTCCCAAAAATGAGATAAATTCCTCAAAATAACTAATACATAATTTCACCAAAAATGTTATCTCATACCTCAAATTTTCATCCAGAAATTTAATAACATGTAATTGCCTCAAATTCAAGGATCATATAAACCCAAAAGGTTATTTATAACTATATCACCAATAGAAAATACAATTCTTCCTAAAATAGAATTTTCACATAATAAACCATAGGATTACACATAAGAGAGAAGTCTTCCAAAGTAATCCCATAAAAAAAGAACACTAATACTTTTAAACATTTCACCATCCATTTATTTCCACATAGGTTCTTCCTTGACCAAGGGGTTATCCTATTGAATAGGGCATTCACTCGGGTAATTCCCAGTTCCCCTACATTTACTGAAAATGACTGTAAATAGATTCTTGGGATGTTTTTTATTTTCTTCCATAGTACTCTTCATTTTTCCTCAGAAATTATTTACTTTATGTACTTCTTTCCCACACATAAAGAATTTCTTTGTTCCATTGATTAACTTCCCTAGGTGTGTCCTTCCACATTTCCTGCATGATGGAAATTGATATTTATTTTCTCCATGGTCTCCACTTCTGGAGCTCTTGTCATTCACCATATTTCTCTTATTTGTTGAGTATGGGATCTGGTTAATATATATGTTGTTGATCATATTTTTGGAAAACTGATTCGGCATGAACATGATATCTTTTACACCTATCAACATTCCATTTTGTTGCTCATTTCCTCCATTGTTCCCACCTTGTACATCATGTTCAATGTTACTATGACTTCCTTGGAATCCAGCCATTGACTAACAAAAAAAAGCATAGTGTGAGTCATAAAATCATTTAGAAAATATCAGAACACCATATTTTTAATCTAAAACACCTTATGATTAACGACGATTATTTATTCTCATCTTATATTAAAATCCTTAAAATCATTTTGTAAAGAAAATTTGAATTATCCTAACCATATCCCCTAGGAGTGTCGTAACCAAGAGTGCAGCAAGGCCCATTTTCGTGCACCAGTTCTCGTTCGAGTCTATCTCAAAGCGGTGTTTTTGGGTTTTACCCCTAGGTACATCTGTGCCAGAGCCTCCTCTAACTTCTCGTATCTATATAGGGATGTATTGCTTAGAAAAATCACAAAATCTCTACAATACAAAAATTCTAGGAAGTTCTTCAATAATAATCCTCAAAGTCTATCTTAGGGCTATGTGCTCTAATCAGAGTTTATCTAAATCAAGTTTCCAAGGTTTGTACTAAACTTCCTCTGATACCAACTTTAACTCCCCAACCCCAGTTATCTAGAGTTAGTGCATTATTACATAACATTGGCATGATCACAAGAGATCAAGTCTCGAATTACCGATTAGTTTAGTAGCATTGGAAGTACTAGATACATTTATAAGTTTTACATTACATTATAAAATGGAAAACTACAAAAACATTGTTTCCCTAGAAAACACTGAGATCTCATAGACTATCCATGTAGTTCAGTCATAATATACTTCTTCGCATCCTGGGAAAAACAAAACAAAGAAATGGGTGAGCTCAGATACTCAGTAAGGATAAAAATATAGTGAAAACTTTCATAAATAATCATAAACATTTAAGAAAATGTATAAGACTAAAACAAAATCCTTTTTGACATAAACTTCATCATAATATGGAAAATATAAATCAAAATAATTCCATTTACTTACTCACATGGATATTCAACTAGTCGATTAATCACTTGTAATATCAATATCCACTTTCATAATGATGGAATGCATAATGCCATACTTTCATAACCACATAGTCAAGGCCTTGTGCCAAGACTACAAATAATATTTTGTCAAATCCTTGTGCTAAGAAACTAGTTTGTCTCATGAGACCTACCGATGCATCGAGGAGTTATAGTAGGCTCCACCCGTCACTTACTAAGTCCAATTCATTCCTCATATGAAAATTTTGAAACACAACATAAACATTCATTTTAAAACTAGCATATGAAATGTCAATACTTTATCCACAAACCATGAATGGTATAAAAATAGCACATCCACAGTCAAAAATAACTCATTCAATACAATATAGAAGATTGTATTGTAACAGATTGACCTCAATTGAGAACAATGAAGTATATTGACATAGATGAAAATAATCATCAAAACTATTTGAGAGAAATATCTCCCTTTTTCTTGAAAACACTTAAAAGTCACACTATTTGTCAAGAAGTCGTTTAAAAATAGATTTTTAATCAAAGTGTCCCACAAAAATTTGAAACTTTTAAAAGGAATTTTAATTTTAAAACATTAATTTCCATATAAATAAAACCTTAAAACCCTTTTTAAAACGTGGACATTAATGAGAAATATTTAGAAGAATAAATTTTTAAAACATTTAAAATGGTATTTTAGTTAGAGTTACTATCCAAATGAGAGATGCTTAAATAAAAATAATTGTGGTAATAAAAGCTTTATAATTCCATGAGAATAAAGGATTTCATTATATACTATGTCAAAGGATAGTATATACACCATATAAAATTGAATTAGTGCATAACAACAAAAAAGTCTCAAAGGAATTTAAATTGAGATGAAATCCCTTATAAAGACAGTATTCTTAGGTAAAGGATAAATAAATGACATAATTATGTGTGATAAATATAAATACACTCAATATGATTGGATGTTCAGTGTAAATCAATCAGAGTAAATTCACACATATTCTTGTAAAAACAACACCAATGAATTGGATGTTTAACTCAATGAATGGAAATTGAGTAAAGATCAAGTTTATATCAATGACTTGAGAAATTATCAATGGAATTATTATGTGTATAAAAATTGTATCCACGAAAAGGGGATTGAAAATTACTACATAAATAATAAATAGTTAATCCACACATAATCTTGGAGTAAAATAATAAATGAAGTATGCGCAAAGCCCACTGAGTGGAAATTGAAATTTGAATTTCTCTTACCGATTTGGTAACTTATGAAACATAAAACCCTTGAAAGAAGGATCATACAACGAAGATATAAATACTCATAAATTAAATTATATTACACCAATAATACAAAAATGGACAGTATACACACCACGCAAAAGGAAATAGTGGCCAATATAGCATGAATCTCACGGGAATAAAAGGTGAGATGAAAAACCCTTACTTCGCTGTGATCAATAGAGTCATATGAACAAAAGTTAAGAACCAACAAATGAATCATTGAATACCATGAATATAAAGAGATTAATGATAATATATATCAAATGGAAGTACAAAATATACCACATGTAATAAATAAGTGGCGAACAATGGAAATCTCACAGAATTAAAAGTGAGATAAGAAACCCATTACCTAGTACTTTTCCATGGTCGAGGGTACGTTAATATCCTATATAATGGTAAAATCATTGTTATTAAATTATAAAATAACTATATACATTAATATTATATCATATTTGATCTTCTAATATTGATATTTTAGTATTATCGTCGTTTCCGGTGTTAACTGATTCGTTCTCCTTTATATGCTTGGTTATGTAAGCCATGTTTGTTATGAATGGGATGTATCTTATTAATATTCAGAATGATATTAATTCTTTAAAAATTATTTTTAATCATGAAATTAAAATTATTCTTGAATGTATATTGTAGGGAATGAATCTCATCGCGTTTGTGGAGACAGTAATCCGTACATACGCACGTATGGTGACATGTCATTCAAAGTATGGATAGAATAATGAATATGGTTGTACCATATTTATAATAACATCACAGTTTGTAGAAGATACTGGAGTTATTATTTTATAATTTAAACAACAAAGACAGAGGAAGTGGAAGAAGAAAGGAACTTGAAAGAGATGATGAAATATTTACCTCTTCTTCGGGTTCTTCCTCTTGATTTGATCAAAAGGGCTCCTTAGGTTGACTTTATGACTAAAGTAAGGACTCTAAGATGAAGGGAGGAGAGTTGGGAGGATATTTGGGCCGGGGTTGGCCGAGCCTAATGGCTTTGAAGGTGTGAATTAGAGAGAAGGGGGAGTGCCCTTTTATAAGAGAGGTGAGGGGAACCTTAGGAAAAGATTGAAATATTATATTATAATAAAATCATTTTCGGTTTCTAATGGCTCCAAAATGATTTATTTAAAGGCTAAGGAGGGGATGGGTCGAATACCTCTCAAAAAATAGGTTTTAGCTAGGTTTTTGTCCCTATATTAACCTTATCTTTTATATTTAACTCATAGTTAAATAGTTTGACATTTACCATGTATCTTTGTATTTTTATATTATATGGTTAATAATCTTACAATAAACTTAAAAGACAACCTAAAGTGATTTATTAATGACATATATAATATTATTTAAGACCTTTGACCGATCCATATATTTTAAGGAATTGAATATCAATTAATAATATAATATTTGTTTTAAAAACACTTTTATGATAATTTTGACACTATTTGGTATTTTGTTTTTGTGAAATTTCTAACTGCATTATTACTTCAAAAAAAATTAATTTAACCAACCCTAACATATCATATTAACCTACAAAATTAGTTAAATTCATAAAAATTCTCAAATTAATTTTATTTTCATTTTTATAATATCAATTATTTTAATCATTCATTAATACGGTAATTACTACATCATCATTGTGTCATAAATAAATTTAATTATTTAATGTCTAAAAATTATAATTAAAATACCATTATGTAGGAAATATTTTTACATTTATAATTAATATTTATAGTCTAATTTATATTGTGTGTAACCCTATACTAAAAATGGTTTAGTTATTAAACTTTGAATTTAACTCTATTAATTCTTCTTTAAATAAAATAATAATAAATGTCCTAATCTAATCCCAGTGGAGATAAAGTATCATATTTTATTTCTAAGGTTGATTTTGGTCTAATTACACTTATCAAATAGAATTAGGACATGTGTTGGTGTAATTATGATATAATTTTCAACCTTAATTACTCTGTTTACTTTTAACCGTGGTAAATAAAAGTAAAAAAGTTACTATTCATAAAAATAATTTTCATCTTATTGAACCACGTTTTTCTTACTGATAACAACCGTGCCTCTCAGATTTTTTAAATTCAACTCACCGAAGTGGTAAAATTAATTTTTATGTAAATTTGCAAATGCTCCTAGGAGGTGGGTAAAAGACGATAAAAAATTCAATAAAATTTTACACATATAATTTTATTATAAAATGACTCCAATGAATTATATTGAACTTATATAGGTATTTTATATCTATTTTTACTTAAAAATAAATTTAAATAAAATAAATAATTATTTAAATTAAAATTCGGTTTTAAACTATAATGAAGTATTTTTCACTATTCATAAAAAATTGAATGTTTTTAGAAAAATACCAAAACTTTACCCTAATATAATTTTGATATTTTGAATTAAAAACATAGAAGTTGAATTAATTAATTTAAAATTAATTCTCGTTGTCAAAACCGAAATGTGGGTTTTTAAAAAGTAAGAACTATCAAAAGATTGACATGTGTTTTTGTCAAATTATAATGTGAAATTACTTATAATCACCTACATTGTATTAAATGATAAAAATATAATCTAGTTATACTTCAAAACCATTCAAATACATAATTTAACACTATAAATTATTTTGATTAAAAAAGTTGTTTTCAACTAAAATTTAGTATTTTTCAGTATTCATCAGAATATAAAAGTTATTAGAAAAGTACCAAGAATTTATCCAAAATAAATTTTTATGTCCCAATTATAAAGAAGAATTTAATTAAATTAAATTGAATATATAAAAGTATAAAATATTGGTTTTAAAAAGGCTTTTCCATTAAAAGGTGGTAAAATTGCATTTTTTTGAAAAATAATTCTTGTAGCTAAAAAAATGAATTTGTTCTTATATTATGTCTCAGAAACACATAATACGGATTCTAAAATTATATGGAGTATATAAACTTCAAAATTCAGTTAATAATATTCATAACTTCTTTTCAACGGCTAGTTTGGAAAGTCGTGGTGCTCTCGAACTAGGTGTTGCATGTAGCACGAGCTATTGAATTAAAAAAATAACTTACTATGAAATATTGGGGTGTTACATCTAAATGAAACTTCATTATGATTTGTCACATGATTCAACCCATGAACTAAGTGAAAAACCATACTTTCTCCCATCACTAAGTTCCTTTAACAACCCTAGCCCCACTCTATAGGTTGAAATCATTAATTCATTCTTGATCTCCTCTAATAAATACCCTTACATGAGTATCTATCAGCTACCAATGCAACTCGGCCACTTATGCGCACACACAAAACCAACCACCCCTACCTATGGGTTAGGTTATCCTACACACCACTCCCAATGTGAACTAAGAAATTCCATCACTTCCAAAACATAAGCATGAACATATCTCATTGTCAGCTGAATATTGACACTCACAATCAGTGCCAACAACTCCCATACATGCTCAGATTACTAAACCCAATGGAATAACTCAAGGACCCATCCACTTACCCAAACATGACTCTTACAATTTGACTCTTCACACTCCCACATGGGATTGTTAGTGACCAAAACATTTATAGGATTTTCATGAACCACCACTACGCATTACTCAAAATACAAACTATCATGATGAGCTAACACCCACAACAAATTTTCAAACTTGGATTTCATCACCACACTACTCATCCCATGATAGGTCATAGATCGTTCCCCAAACGAACCGATTGTCTCACACACCTACAACACCATGACTTAGGGGTCTCTTATTTACCACATTACAGAAGCCTTTCCCCAAGAATACATTACGTATTTTTCAAGTTTGGAAAATGATAATTATAATATTATTTGATTTCTTAAGTTCGTGTGATTTGATTTTTTTAATTAATTAAGAAAACAATTATTTTTCCATTTCAAGCATTCTTCCCACTCTTTATCCTTTATATCCCATATCCCTCTTCTATTCTTTATTTCCCATAGTTTTATATTTAACCCAGGAACTGAAATTCATTTTTTCATGAAGATTTAGGGATTTAGTTTTTTTGAGTGTTTTCCAAGGAAGGTGACATGTTGTGTATTGGTTACCATTCATTTTAAAGTAGGTGTTTATTTTCTCTTCCTTTATTTTATAATTCATGGAATGTGCATAATTTATAAATTTATTTTCAATTAATGTATAGTAATGTATGGGTTTTGGGTGAAATTATAAATTTATTTCTTAAATTCTAGGCTTGGCATAAGGAGTTTTTCATAATAATTACATGTACTATTTTTAAATTAGATTAATTACCATGAAAATCATATTTGAAAATGTTAATAGGGAAATTTAAATGTTTTTATAGTAAATATAGGTCTTATTCCTTTTTTTGTTTCCAAAATGAATTTTCCATGTGCTTGGAGAATGTCTTTGAAAGAAAAAGGGATTTTTTTCAAGTGCTTGCAAAATTATTGAAATGATGAAACTTTAAAGAACGGAAGTGAGACTCTATATACTAAGCTGGTTTTCATTTGAAGACCCATTTGTTATGGATATATGATGTGAAAAGGGGATGTTATATGTGATGGTGTTGGAGGTGAGGTGTGAGACATTTTTTTGGGTAATTATCTTGATTTCTTTCTCACCTCTATGGTTGTTTGTTTATGGTAACTTGGGTGTCTAGGTGGGAGGTCTTGATTCATTACTACCCTAGTAGGTACACACACTTCTATGGTCCCCCTAGTTGTGTTCAAGACTAGGCTAGTGGGAAGGTTTCATTATAATGAGTTAATTAAGGTTTAATTGGGTGGATCATGTTATTGTTGGATGAAACATATATCAGATGTTGGTCCATGTAGTTATAGTTCTATTTTTGATCATCAAACACTAGTACCTAGTATATATCCCATGAAATTCTGTTCCATGATTAGTGGTTCTATATATATGATTCAATTATTATATTGATTTCATCCCCTTTATGCTTGTTTTATTAGTGAAACTATTAATATTAGTTTTATTTACTATTATATTTTTCCTTGATCACATGGTTCCCTTCTTCATTGTGAATTTATTTTCTCTAGTTGATATGGGTTCTTTAGGAGATAATTAGTGTTTGATTTTCAAGTGGTTAAATTTTTTTATGTATTATGAGATGATTAGTAGCTGTATTTCCCACCCATTCATTGGGTAAAAGATTATATATCATGATATATAAATGTTATGTGAATAGGTTAGTAAGTCTATAGGTTCAAAAAGGGTGAGTGTGATTATGTTAAGCTATAATCATAATAATACATGTGAATAAGTTATCAAGTTTCTATGTTCACGGGTGAGTGTGATGGTGTTAATATCTAATCATAAATTTAAATGTGAATATGGTTTTGAGTATCTAGTGGGGTGGTCAGAACACTGGAAAAGGAGTTCACCCACCAGTGATGGGTTGGCCAGTCCAAAAGGTAGATGGGGGGAACACTGAAAACTAGTGATCTGAGCTAGAGAGGGGGTGTCATGAGACATATAAGGCATGAGACCATCAATGATTTTCATTTTCTAGACAGTCAAAAGTGACAAGGACATATAGTGATTTTGTTAGGGGTTCACTTTTACAATAATTCAAGTGTTTTGAAATGTTTCCTAAAACATTATTTGTGTTCAAAATACACTTTTTTGGTTTTCAATTACTTTAAAATTGTTTAAAAAAAGAATTGGGGTTTTGAGAAAGGATTTTTTGAACTAATTGGTTTATTTTAAAAAGGTTTTGTAATTTTAAATATGAATTTGTGTAAATGGTAAGTTTTTTAATGGTATTTCAAATGTGATTTTATAAATACTTTTCAAAGAAGATTTAAAGTCTATAAATTTTTTAGCCTAGGTAAATTTTTATATTAATGTTTTGTGTATGTATTTTGTTAAATATTAGTATCACCGAATCAAATAGGGTGGATATGAATAAAGAACTGATGGATGCCAATCGTTTGAAAAAAGAGTATGAAGATGGAGTGAAAGAGTTCATCAAGTTTTCAAAAGATCATTCATATGATCCTTCTCAAATCCTTTTCATGTGTTTACGATGTTTTTATTAAAGACAAGTTAGTCCAGAGCAGTTAGAAGAACACTTGATCTATCATGGAATAGATCAAAGTTATAAATGTTGGAATAATCATAGGGAAAAAGTGAATCTAGCTAGTGACTAGGATAACACTGCGTTTTATGGATCATTTGATATGATTACAAACATGGACAATGAAAAAGACCATGTTGAGGATGTGATCAATGATGTGCATGATGATTAAGACCGTATCAAGGAAATGACAAGGTTAGTTGAAGATGAAATTCGTGATTTCCCAAAATTATTCCAATCCCGGTGACTCTTGGGGAATATCATTGGTCAATAGGATGGGAGTTTGGGCTCATCACACCCTTTTGGGGTGATTTTTTTCCTACTATGGGACTCTCTTATAGATTTAAGACTTGTTCATGAATCTCTCCCTAATCCCTGTGTGGGACCAGTCAACCTAAAAAATGACAATGGGTTAATTATCTTTTATGTGCAACAGACTAGGATCTCTTTTGTGAATCCCTATTTATGTATCCAAGCTTCTTCATAATTTTCCAGTAATTAGAGTTCACTTATCTATCTGAACTATGTGACCAAGTGTTTCGGGCTATGCTCCCTTTTAAAGAGCCGGTTTATATTCTGAGGAAGGGATTGAGCCGTTATGAGGCATAATATGTATCTTGGTTATTTCAAGAGTAAAAAACCACATATTTCGATTGATGTTGGGGATTACACATTGAGGCTACCTTGGTGAATGGGTATTTGATGCCTAATGAGGTGTTTGTTGCACCCCCTAAGCCCATGTGAGCCATGCTCATTGTGAGAAACAAGGGGGAGTGTATGATCAGCCTCATGGAATATGGATATGGGACCTATGTATTGGGGTAGTCCATGTGACATTTGATATGGATCTCATCCCTTTAAGAAGGCATCCTACATATCTTGGGTATGGTAGGAATCAGATTCATCATAGTTCGGTTGGCGATGTTGTGGATTTGGTGTCTAATGAGGTGTTTGTTGCATCCCCCTAAGCCCACATGATCTATGCTCATTTTTAGAAACAAGGGGGAGTGAATGGCCAGCCTCATGGAATATGGATATGGGATCTACATATCTAGGTAGTCATTGGAGTGCACAATATGGAGCTTAGGCCTTTTAAATAGGCATTCTACATATCCCAATTATGGAGGGAATCAGAGTCTCCATGGTTCTATTGTGTTGGGACTTACATAATGAGTTTTCCCTTGTGAATAGTACTTCTTATCTGGAAGGTCTCATGTGACCCAGTGGCCATACCCTAGAGGTCATCCCATGACCTGGCTTGACGCACGTGAAGGTTGTCGCGAGATCCATGGTGACGTAGTCTGAGGGGTGTCGTGTGACTTAGATGAAACCTCTAGGGGACATTGTGAGATCAAGATGACATGTTCGGAGGGTGTCGAAAGTCTTGTTGGACGCCTCAGGGAGACTATGTGAGACCTATAATACATGACTGAGGGGTATTGTGTGTCTAAGGTGACTCGTCCAAGGGGTGTTCCACGAGATTTGGGGTTTTCATGTCCAGATGTGTCGATGAAGCTCGACTGACATGAGTAGGTGTCAATATATGATTCAGGAGGTGCATCCTAAGGATGTCGCAAGACTAGGGTGAAAAACCAAGAGGGTTCACAAGATCCAAGAGGTATTCATGCAGGGTTTGAAAAACCTGTCCTGACAGGTTTGGAGCATTCCGCATATCCCAGATGACATGTGAGGGGGATTTCGTGAGTTCCGAGTGGCGCGACATGGCACCAGCATGTGCTCTTGGATAACACACGTGAATCATATAGAGGTCTATGATCATGTCTTCCACATGAGTCTTCCACTTGAATCTTAGTTTTTGGCCTTGCATTATGAGTTCCTTAGCTCAGTTCAGTGTCAGTTTTTTTGGGTCTCACATGATCTAGAAGCCATGAAATGCAGTCTTCGCATGCCTCACTATAAATCCTTAGCATGATCTTTAATTGATCACATGAAGGGATTTATGCCTGGAACATTACTGCTCTGGTGGTCCACTAGTGTCTTACCTGGAGGAAAGTCAGCCGGTTGCATGATTGAAAGTGTACATAAGCCTGGAGTCTGAGAACCGATGTGTGTAGCAGCAGTCTAGGTCAAATCTCTACCATCCGATCAATCAACCAACGCACCAAAAAACCCTTTTATGAGTTGGAGTAGAGAATTTATAGGTTTATCAATCCCATATACTCGTCGGTTTGTGCGGGGAATCTGTCGTGATTCTAGGTTAGAGTTTGTGCGGGGTCTGGCGTTATGTGATTTCATGAGTCTCTACGGCGGACTGCATTAAGGGCACTGGCTAATTTTCAGTGGCTATAAGTCTATATATTCTTTATAAAATTATTGTCAATTATTGAAGACTTACACATTGGAGGACTTCCATGTCATCATGTCGACATGTCCAAGGGTCTTCATAAGATCTAAATGTCTGTCGGAGGGCACCTGAAAGTGTTTAGATGGCTTGTCTCGAGGTCTTGCGGGTCCATGTTGAGGGTTCAATGGGTGCATCACACACCCTTCAGTGACTTCTAACCCTTCTCTCCTCCTCCTTTTCCATATCCTTCAATTTATGTGATGAATTTATAGAGTCATGCGAGATTGTATGTATGGTACTAAAGGTATTTTTTCTATTTTCTGGAGACTCATCGCGTGACCAATATGGGTTGTATAATGGTGCCCAATCATCCTATGGTAAAATCTATTTGTTTGTCCTTAGATCCTCACAGAGTTTCCTAGACTTGTGAAAGGTCTTCTATGCATCGAGGTTGATGAGCTAGAGGCACTTCTCTAGATAAGGTATTCGTGATACCGAGGTCTAGTGATGTATAACGGATCACTTATGGAGTGTGTCACATGTCTTTCAGTGACCGCGTACACCACTCACCTCCTCTTTTTGATCCCCTTTGTTTTAGGTGACAAGTTTTTGGAGTTATATAGGTTTCATCGAGTACTATCTATGTTTTTTACTCAATTTTCCAGTGGTGTATCACATGATAAATGTGGATCAAATGGGATTGTGCAAGTATTGTTGAAAAAACCATGCATATGTCCTTTGAGCATTGCAGTTTTTTCCAGAGGTTTCCATGTAGCATGAGTCGAAGGGGTTTTACAAGGTGCACGAGATAGGTCATGGTGTGTCACATGTCTTTAGGGATGCGCCACATGTCCTTCATTGGCCGCAATCCATTCTATCCTCATCTTAGTTATCTCCTTTGTTCTTTGTGACAAAGGCTCAGAGGTCTCTATAGATGGCTTGGACATTATATATGTATTTTATTCTTCCAAATGATGATTTTTCATGTGATATATGTGACCATTGGGGGTGTCTTCCTTATAATTATGCTTCCCTTAATTTTCAAAGGATTTTGAATGATTTGTTAGGCCCTTGTCAAAGCAAACCCACATGGTATGGGGGATTCTCATCCTGTTATCTCTATTTGGACACTGGTGAACATGGTTTCTCATCAAGGAGGGATTTGCGGGACTTTTCGTGGGCTAGGTGACTTGCGTGGAGAATTCTTGTAACCTTGAAATGATCATGCAATAACAATTCTTTAACCATCCTATTATTTCCTTCTCTAATGGGGAAGATAATATGCATTTTCGGATGTTTCTTCCTTTATGGTTTTTTATGCTCATTTGGCAGGTGTCAACAAATTCCCCCCCTCAAAAGTGATGTCTGGGGGGACAAGGACTCAGTCCTAAGGAAAATTAGATGCCTACTAGAAACCTTGGTGTTGTCATGAACTGGTGCTTTCGAGGGAATTTCAGTTCACCAAGAAAACTTTTAAATTCACTGATCCACCTATATAGGGGGTGGAGGTCATTTAATTCCATCGACTACCTCCCTCTCTAGAGCGCTCCTACTACTACATTGTTGCAATACCTCATCATGAACCCTGGTCATGAGCCCTATCTATGAGTCTGTACTACGAGCCCTAACCACGATCCCTACTCTTGCGCAAGATTAATTTCTTCCCAGACACTTGTCTACCTCATCTGCGGACTATGATTTAGTAATTTCTTAAACTTAGTCAGTTGTCATGAGGAATTTATGGGTTCCTCTAGCTCATCCTCCTGACTAATTTGCATGACAATGCCCATGTCACATGATCACGAGCCTCAAAGAAGGTCATGTGATGCACTTGGGGACTCACAGGGGTTATAAGCCCTGTGATTCTTCTAGAGGACATGTGGTTCATGAGTATATTCTTTCATCTGACATGCACCACTTACTTATTTTTATATAGAATATGGATCTCATCAATCATAACACAAGACTTCAAAGAGGTAGGCGATATTAGTGATTTCTCGCTGTGATGATTTGGTGGTGAGCATGGATCCCACCTGACGTTGTTTAACCAAATCATATCAGCAGGGCTTACTAAAGATTATGGGATCGAAATTCGCGAGCTTCCCCCTTTTGGACTACTTTACACTCTATGGGTTTGGTCTTACTGATGGTGTTTCTATCCCTCCGTCGAAGTAATCATTTATATCCCCCTCGTGGATCTAAAGGGCTCAGAACACCTTACATGGTAATATTTCTCCTGAGGGCCATTTTATCTCAAATGGAGACCATGAGGATAGTCATATGATGATGTTATTACCGAAAGACTTTGATGGGAATGATCATATATTTGATCGGGATATCCACATGTATCGCTCAATAATACGACAATCAGCCACTGATCAAACGTATGATGGATCTCCAATTGGGACTTCAAATTAGGGGGGTTCAGTTTGGATTGGGGATGACCCTTTTAGGTCCATTATATCACTTATGAATATTTTAATTAGGTGAAGGAAATTGGGATGTATGAAGCTGTCTGGATATCTCATACATCAGCAAATTGTAATAGGAACTTGACGGTGGAGTTACTCATCCATTAGAGCCAAGACACGAACACCTTAGGATGTGGAGAATATTTTTGGAATGCCCATACTTGGTGGTTTGTCTGAATAATTCTCCCCCCCCCCCTCCATTTTCCTGGGATGACTTGACCAAGACTCCTCCTTTAACTAAATAGCATATCAAGTTAGCTGAGAAGACCCACCCGAAAGGGGTGTTTCCTGGGGAGGATATTCCTTTCCAAACATGGGTTGAATATTTAATTCAACAGACTAGTCGTAATCCATCCATCAAGAAGCTGAGGACCTGGACAACCAATGATTCACTCAGTGTGTCGGGTTCTTACTGGACCATAGTTGAAGGTGGGAAGTACAAATATTAGGGGTGGTAGATCTTCCTCGGTATCGACTAGCTAGTCCAAACGGGTGGCTTCCTTGCAAGGCACCTGACTAGGTACCTACTCCCAACAAAAGAGAAAGGGGGAGTCAGAGTTTCTACTTTTGAAATGGTGACTGAGATGGCTGGTGGTGAGTACATTGGTCTGGCGATACCAGTGCTGGAAAAGATCTACCACCTTCTGCATCATGTTTATAAGGGTGAATCCCCTTGTAGGATTACATGCCCCTTCCAAGTGTTATAGGGTTGGATGGGGGCTCGTCTAGGTGGTTATGAGTGCCTGAACATTTGAGGAATCCCCATGACTATCTTTGTACCGCATTTGTGTTTTATTAACGGGGTAAGACCTGTTCTGTCGAAGGATTACAAAATCATGGATTTTTTGAAATGTCATGAACATTTCTCTTTTAGGACATATGATCTCGCGTAGCCATGAATATTTTTTTGATGATGGTACGACTAGCCTTAGGGAGTGTTCCTATATGATTTTCCTTCAGAAGGGGGCTATTTATACTCGCATTTATGGGGACCTTATTTTCGAATGGTATGAACCGTGTCAGTTCAGCCACAAATTCTTATGTGTCCAAAGAAGGTGTCCTAGTGTTGTCCATGTTAGCTTCAAGGGACATAGGATGGTGTCTCATAAATTCTAGTTGATTTTTACCAAGGAGGATACAGGTGTAGAAGTGTGCCTCCCCACTATTGAAGCATAAATTGGCCTATCACAAAGATATGTGGATGTCTAGATACAATCGTATCCCAACGGGAAACTATCCATGTTGGTGAGTGAGGACCACCTTCCACCAGTAGTTTAATATAACCCCAGACCTGGTAAGAATTTCTCCAGTAAGAGTTCGTAAGATCTAATAGAACCTCCCAAGCAAATCAATAATTCACCATTATAAACAGAGGAATCTACTACCATGAGTATGAGGGGTACACGTGGCTTGATGTTCCCAATCTCATCTCAGCAGTGGGCGGCCTGGAAAGAAAATTATTCTGAGGAATCCATCTAGAATAAATTGATCCTCTCATATGTGATTTTGGATGTCTTTACTTAGATTAATTCCCCCCCCCCCATGATATTACTTTTAAAGAGAACCCTATGGAAGTGATATCCTTCCTTGGAAGCATCAACATGGTTTTGGTGAGTCCCCAGGGTTGAATATTTTATTCTACTCAAGTCCACCAATTATTCCTTTCAGGCTCTCTTCAGGTTGCTACAGAAGAGCTGGGATACTGTGTCATTCAGGAAGTGGGGATTCCAGGTTTATTTTGGCCCTTAATATTCCATATTGCCTCTATAATCATGCTGAAATCCAATATATGTGTGGATCTAGGATGAGGGTATCAAATATCGCCCGACCTTACAGTCTCCCGAATATACCCCTTGAGGCACGGTCCTCATAGAGGAGTTTTATGGTGATTGGGGGGATAGTGATGAAAAATCCCTAGGTCAAATGGTTCAGATGAGAGTGGTGATTGTTGATACTGAGGGGGTGGACCTAACTTCAACAGATTCTTGATCTCCTTCCTTGGAAAGTAAGAAGAAGAAGAAGCGAACTGCATCGTCAGATCTATCTCTCCCAAAATCTTCAAGTAATAAAGTTTGACTCCCTTCTTTTCATCTTGGATTATCGTGGTGGAACAATCATTAATTTTCTACAATATACAGGCTATCACCAAGCTCATTTAGAAGAGCCTGCCCCTGCTTTTTGAGGATGCAGATGGGAATTTAGTGGTTCTAGCATATCCACCACCACTAGAACTAATTCATCAAGTAACAAATATAGCCGAGGTTACCATTCAAGCAAATCCATTTCCTATTTTAGACACTTTGGAAAGTGTGCCTTCTAATCTGACATAGATGGAGACACTCTTCAAGGGTTTCGACATTGGCAGTTATTCCTCTACTGCATTAGCCAATATATAAGTGTTATTTGAAGAAGGTAACAACATTTTCAGGGTTGGACCCTTTTTTCTATCCTTTTCACACCCCAACATGATCTTCCACTCTCACCATCTTTAAAGGTGGTGGGCAAGGCCCTTCTACACATCAGTTGTTGGTAGCCGTGTGAAATCCCTCATTGTAGGAGGGAGTTGCATCCTCTACCGAGGATGGGATTTATGTCGGGTATGCTATCAATGACATTTTCAAGAAAGGTAAATTTCCCACATCATTCATACATGTTGATGTTTGGTTGTTCCACATGATTCATCATGCAACTAACATACCCTTTCTCTTTCTATTGTAGTGACTTCACGTCAAAGTTCTGGGGTTTTGGTGCCTGCCCCTCCGGGAGTCCCTCCAATCGAGTATACTAATGATGAGGCTGGTTCTATCCCTTCTTCATTGAAGACTATTGACATAGACCTATATTTGAGGTATCTTGTTCTAGAATATGTTCCCATTCCTAAGATTTTTCTAGATCATGGACCTAGGTATGCAGTGTTCTATCAATCGATGTGGTGACATGTATAGAGGGAGATCCATATATTAGTGTCGAAAACCCTATTATATGGGTTGAAGGACCTATTAGGTAATCTTTGATTCATGTTTCCTGCCCTTGGCTATGAATGCTTTGATTATTCCACCCTTCATTCTCATGTGAAGAAGTAATATTTGTACGTAAATAGAGAAGGGACCTTTAATTAAGGGTGGAAGTTATTGAGGATTCCTCTTCCATGAAGCAACACATGAGTGAAGTTGTGAATGAAGATACTCAATGATTAATGGAAGTTGATGCTCACCAGGATGTGATTAAGGCTAGGGAGTCTCAGATTGGTCATCACTAGTCTAAAATCGGTTCCCTTCAAAAATATTTGTCCTAGTTTCAGTATATGCTTCAGTCATTGGAAATGACCATGCAAGAATAGCATGGAATTATGGATGCAGCAAAGAAAGCAATGATGTAAGTTATTTATAGAGTGGAGGAGTTGCAGTGCACCGCAGAGGTGGAGACTTAGTCAGTTGATCAGCTGCATTAATATATGGATCTACTAGAGAAAAGAATTTCTGATCTCAAAGGCTTGTCTGAGCATATATTATAATGGTAACAGAATTTTATAATTATATTTTGGTCTATAGGAGAGGATCTGGTGTGTGTAAATCCCTCCTTTTATGTGAATTGATGAACTAAGTTGTGGGTCTATATATGACATTGCTCACCTTTTCCATTATTTTTTGATGTTCATGACATTTTGTTGTTTTGATATTTCACTAATTTTCAATGATATTCATCCTCTTCATTAAGGTGAATGAGCATGGATTCTAGGTGTGTGGGGAGATCATAAGGGTAGGATATATGTCATAAGGGATGTTTGATTTGCATATTTGTGGAGAGAAGCTCGAGCGTGATAGGGCTATATAGAGGGCCTCATGAATACTATCACATGCTTCAGTTTAGGGTATTCATCTTAGACCACCTGTTGCTTTAGTTTAGGGTCTTTTAGCTAAGACCATCTATTTCTTTAGTTTAGGGTTTTTTTCTCATACCATCTATTTCTTTACTTTTGGTTCTTTTATCTCGGACCACCTATTTCTTTAGTTTAAGGTCTTTTAGCTCGGACCTTTATGGAATATGGGGCTAGAAATCCTGAAATTACTCAAAACACAATGGGAATATAAGTTTATCCATGGTACTAATAGGGCTCATAAGGATAGGAATTCCTTTTATGAAAAGGGTAAGATTCATTTAGCAGGAGGGTTAAGTCCCTTATGTGTCGGTAGCATGGCCAAGAAAAGCTGATCTCCAATCATTTCCAAGGGATATGGAAGGTATGTGAGGAAAACGTGATTGAGTGTGAAATGTTAGTGGTTATAGGCCCACCTGGATAGTTGGGATGTGGGTGGTGTAAATCACAACCCAGAATCTTTAGCCAAAAGATATGGAATGGGGTAAACATGCAGGGAATGTCCCTTGACACTATGGGGTTTTAGGTTCCTCCAAAGTGTTGATGAGGATAACAAGGATTAGGAGACCCTTTATGTCAGGCCATGATGTTCCCAGTCGTTGGGTCTGATTCCTTCCACATCAGTATCATGTCCGATTGGAGAGATAACTATTCCTTTCCAGGGGATATGAAATATTTATGAAGTCTCAAACATCAAGATGGTGAAGTTGAATATATAAGGAAGGTTATCCATGATGGGTTCCCAAAACCTAGGGAAACATAGATCTTAATTGAACAGCTCGGGCCTTATGCCTTGTGGTTTTGAATCATGAGGTGTGGGTCATCAAAAGGTTCAAGAACAAAGGATCGCATTCCAACTTTGAGAACATGTAAAAACATGGTGATACAACATCAATGATATCGGATCCTCTTGGATAGTATGGTATAGAGACTTTCAATCATATTCCAAAGAGCTCAAGTCATGAGGAAGGTATGAGATAGTCACCCTGGAGGGAGCCTATAAGGCAATGGGGTGTTGGGTTTGTTGTAATGATGCCAGGCTCAAAGAATCATAAATACCTTTATTTCAGGCCAAGATGTCTCTGGTTGGTGAGTCTGAGCCCTCGCATCAATATCATGGACAATAGGAGAGATTTATTTTCATCTTCAAGGTTAATGGAAGATTTGTGGTGACCTGAGATACTTCATATCATGAAGTGGGATATATGGAAAATGTAAGATCCAAGAAGGGTCTGAGCACCCAAAAAGTTGGGCCACCACTTGTCAAACATATTATCATAGAGAGGAGATGTGGAGAATCATTTCTCACATTTTTTCCTAGACCAGAGGGTCTAGTGATCATAGATTTAATTTTATTAGGGCTACACAATAGGCCCTATGAGATTTATTCCTTATTTACTTGCTCCCTAATTTTTTCCTAACTCTAGATATGACAAGTTTGGCATGAAATTACTCAACATTTTATCAGGTCACCCTTTGTGGGTTTTCGGCCTGACAAGTTTTATTTTTCTTTCGTTAGTAGTTTAAGGTCGTTCCATTTGGACTTGGTATGGGGATGTTACACAAGAGACTCATTAGGATATCCAGGGACAAGATTACTCTATCTTTCCTTTGAGAAGGTGGTGGAAGTGTAGTAAATCATGGTTCAAGGTTCTCTAATCATGAGTGATGATATAGGAGAATCATTCTGGGGATAAACTATAATGCAATGGGGTGTTTGGTTACACCTTAGTGATGTTAGGCTCACGATAATTAGAAAACATTTTATAAAAGGCCAAGGTGTCTCAGGTTTGTGGGTCTGAGCCCTCGTATCAATAGAATTTCAAAGAAGAGGCCTCTTTTCTTCTTCAAGGGAATTGAAAGGTTTGCAATGACCCGAGACACTTGAGACATGAAGTGTGGAACATGGATTGATTTGCTTAAAAAGATAATGTAAGAACTTTGTTCTATGGTTAAATAGGGCATTCTCTTATTGTCTTTTGATAAGGGGGTGATGGATGATGACCTGCACATTTTACCATCATGTAGCGGGATGTGATTCCGTGTAGTTTAACGTCTTACAGAGAGGACTCACTTCTATATAGTTTAATTTCATGTGGTAAGGATGAAGGCAGACCAACATGAATAGATTGGAATGTATGGGGTCCATGTACTATTAGGATTGAACCCCATGGGGTTTCATACATATCGCAATTGTTTGGGAATCACAGTCCATGTCACTCTAGAAGGACCACGTAGTTTAACGTCATGTGGAAAGGATGAACTTCCATGTAGTTTAGCATCATGCGGTGAGGACGTGGATGGGAGAATGAGGGCCTAAAGGGGAAGTGCATGGAATGATAAAGATAACCCACAGTCAACCTAAAGGGGAAGTGCATGGAATGATAAAGATAACCCACCTTCAATGATAAACAAAGAGATCCACACCACACCATACTTCCTTGAAAGGGGATCAGTCTAAGAGGACAAAAGGAAGGAAGGATTTATGGTACTAGAGGCTAGACCCAAAGACTAAATTCTTAGGTATTCCTATGTATCCTGTAAGGATGGGAATCAATCTGCACATTGTTCTAGAAGAACCATGTAGTTTAACATCATGTGTTAAGGATGAAATTCTATGAATCTTTACATCATTAAGTAAGGAATAAGGTCGTCCAATGTGAGCGGGGGTGGATGTCATGGGTTGGTGCAGCTTTATATCATGCAGTAAAGACATTGGATCACTCAACGTGAAAGGAAGATAATCCTATGGATGGTACCATAAGTAGGAGTTCAAGAGTCATTATGTATACATTGATGATTAGAATCAAGAAATATATATTTCTTGGGATGATGGTGTGGTAAGAGACTGAAACCAATGATAGTGATCCTCTCAGACGAGGTCCATAAGATTGTACAGTTTCATGTTGTGTAAGGGATTTGACCATGCAGTTTAACATCATGTGGTGAGGACTCATTGTATAACCTTTACCTTATGGTATTTAGGATGATAATTTGATCTTTCTAAGACTTCATTCCCCATTTTTTAGGGAACCCCTTACCAAAATTCATAAGCTCGTGTGAGCTATGCTCGGTGAAAGAAACAAGGACTCATAAGGGTCCCTTTCACTTTTCAGAGGCATGGAGGGCAAGATTGGAGTATTTTATATTGTGTGGTGGTTGGGAAAATATATAGGATCAAGGAATCACTATATATATCATTGAAACTAATAATAAATTAGTACGTTTTTCTAGATATATCGTGCTATTTAACGTCATGTGGTGAGGACGCACTTGCACAGTTTATTGTCATGTGCAAGACATTCCATGTAGTTTAACGTTAAGTATATATGATGAATATGGGACTTAAACCGATTTGGATGCCTAATTTATGGTGATTATGCAATGTATTTCTTGAGAAATATCTTATTGGTGGGTGGTGTGACACGCTCCCCGTCTATGGCGGATGACAACTATGATCTATTACGATATACCTTATGTATGATGTAAGGTCCCTCCCACTTGGGATCCAACTTCAAGGGATTATTTCTCAGTATCATTGGGGTTCTAAGAGCTAACATCAATTCTACTTGGATGAATGAATGGAGGTGAACCATTTTATTGAAGGATCGTGCTATCCAATTCTAGTGAACTTCAAGGTTGAGAAATGTAAAAAACCTATTCTAATCTAGCCTCTCTAACTCATCTAGTAATTTCTATGCTTTTTATTTATATGATAGTTTCCTACAAATGACTATACAGAGTGTGGGCACTTTTACCTCTAGGGGTAGCACTACCTTGATCCTGTACACCAATGAGTATGGCGTCGCTTCTGTAGCAGTAAGCGTGGTGGTACGGTTGGCCCATAAAGCATGGAGGAGTTTGTCCAGCCATGAATTCTTATCGTTTTTCACCATATTTTTGATTATATTTGACATAGTCTAATTAAAGAAATCTATTTTTCCATTTTTTCCACATTATAGTGTGATGAGTGATTGAATTTGATGTTATAATCCTGATATAAATTCTTCAAATCTACAGAATATAAGTTGGTGCTATTGTCTGTCAATATTGTGTGTGAGAATCTAAACCTGGTGAGGATATGGGACTTTACGAATTTTATGTTATTCTTCGTACTGAAATCCTTGAGTGATATCACCACAACACATTTGGAGAATATGTCGGTATTAGTAAGTATGTACTTGAACTACTTTTTGATGGCTTGGGGATATTTCCCCACAACATCATCCCCCAAATGGTGAATAGTCTGGAATATTTCATTGTTTCTAGTAATTACAAGGGCTGATGGAAGAATTTTTCATGAATCTGGCATGCATGACATTTTCTTGTGAATTCCACACAGTCTTGTATCATGGTTTGCCAGTAATACCATAACCTTCTGATCTTATGGGAGATCCTAGTTCCATATTGGTGGGCGCTGCAGAATATTGTATGGTCTTCTTCCATGATGGTGAGAATTTCTTCTTTTGTTATGCACCTAAGGAGGAGTCCATCGAAGCCATGCTTGTATAGGATTTTTGATCATTTATCTCACCCTATAAAGTGAGGTTTTTTTCCTAGCACTGAATTTTTTCCTTTCCAGTGTGATCCATCATGGGAGTCCATCCCGAAGATAACTTATTATCGACTTCATCCATCTAGAGGTGGTCACTGGTTCATCGTGCCATGGGGTGGTGTTGACCTGATTTATCTCTTCCATATTACATATTACGATCGATGAGACCATTATTTAATGTGTTATATAGAAGGTTGCTTCCTCCTAATCAGGGTCTACAAATATGGCCACTTTATTAACTAGTGTGTTGGCATAAGCATTTTGTGATCAAGGGATATAATGCAATTTGGGCTCAAAGTGGAACATTTCCATTAGTCCCCTGACATAGCTATTGAGGGGGTATAGTTCTTCCTTTTTGAGGGAATATTAACCATTGATATTCTTTATCAACAGTAATGAATCCCCTTTGATGTTCAGGTAGGCTATGTCCCACTATAGAGCTAATTCCAAACCATTGATGAGGGATTGGTATTCAGCCTCAATGTTTGTGCATCCTTTGGATAGTGATAAATAATAGGGTAGAACTATTGTGTCTAGAGAGACAAATAAAACCCATAAAACAACCCTATTGATATTCGGGTTTTCCATACTTATGTCGATGGGAATCTGAGAGGATCCACCAAAATACATATCCTATGTCTAGGGATTGTCGTGGGAATAGAAAACCTCTTCATTCAGGTGCTCGGTGTCCTCCAGTGTATTTTTTAGAGCGGGATGTGCCGCCATCAAGTCAGCCAGATCTTTCACTTTTACTGACTTTTGGGATATGAACTGCATGTTGTATTGCTATAAAATAACCATCCATCAAGACAAGTGCCCGATCAATATAGGGAATCCAAGGATGTACTTTAGAGGGTTGATTCAAGAGACTAGGTGGACCTCATGGTGTTGCAAGTAAAGCATCAGTTTTTTCATTGCGAAGATAAGTGCAAGGAAATTACATTTGACATCATATATAGTCTTGGTACCCATCATAGTTTGACTGAGGTAGTAAAAACTATGATCACTCCTCATGTCATTATTTTGTGTGAGGAGGGTTCCCAGTGAGCATTCCATGGTGTCTACATATAAGATGAGTATCCTCCATTCCACCAGAGGTGTCAAAACTAGTGGGTGTAGAAGATAATGCTTGAGATTTTAAAAATATTCTTGACACTCATCATCCCATTGGTAGGAAACCCCCTTCTTCATTATCCTTGTGAAGGGGAGGGATTTTCTGGACAGTTTGGATATGAATCACTGAATGTAGGCGAGCTTTCCTTGGATCCCCCTTAGTTATTTCAAATTATTAGGGGGATAAATTGCTTGGATAGAACTAGTCTTCTCCAGGTCTACCTCGATTCTATAGTGGCGTGCCAAAAAGTCGAGGAATTTTCCTAATGTTACACCAAAAGCACACTTTAGTGGATTCATCTTCAGATTATGTTGTCGAAACTTGTCGAAGATCTCCTAGAGATATGTGAAGTTATCACATTGTTTTCTGGATTTGATGACCAGGTCATCGACAAAACACTCATCTATCCTTCCCAATGATGGATTAAAGATGAGATAAATGGCATGCTGATATGCGGCACCTACATTATTTAATTCTAAGGGCATGACCTGGTAGCATAAGATTCCCTAGGGTTCCCTGTGGTCAATTTCCTCTTCATCCTCAGGGGCCATTTTGATATGATTGTACCCCAAGTACCCATCCATGAAGGAAAGGGCCTGGAAGCTAGTAGTTGCATCGATCAATAGTTTTGTGGTTGATAATGTGAAGTCATCCTTTAGATAATGATGATTAAGGTCTCTAAAATCAATGTATACCCTAATATGGCCATTATTTTTCTTGACCGAGACGATATTGGCAATCCATTTTGTGTATTTCAGTTCTCAGAAAAATTTGGCTTTGACCAACTTGTCAACTTTCCCCTCTACATTTGTTTCATGAGAGGGTTTCATTTTTCAATCTCCCTAATTGAATCCTCGATGCTCTTCGAGTAGTCCGAGATGGTGCATAGCCACATCTGGATTCAATCCGGGAATTTCTGTATAGTTCTAGGAAAACACATATCGGTGATGCTTCAGGAATATGATGTAAATCTTCTTCTCCTTGGGAGGCATGGTGGTTCTAATCAAAGTAGGCCACTGATCTTCTTCTATACCCAGGTTTATCTATCAGAGATCATCTATGATGGTGGAAACACCCTCCAAAAATTCCAGAGGGGTGTTTTTGAGATCATCCTCATCCTAATTTATTATTGAGTCCATAGGGACAATTCAATGTGAGGATGGATGCTTGGAGGTCCCTTCATCAATATCAGGGTGAGGGAGTTTATAAGAAGAAATTTCATCATCTACTGTTATCTGAGTTTCAGAAGAGAGATGCTGATGGTGACTGTCACTGAGGATAGGAGAGGTTTGAACCTATGGGACTAGGTTCTTTATTTCAACCATGTTAATGGGGAGTATGTAATACTATTCGATCATGCTATAAGGATTTATATGGGTGGTCCCCAAAACATTGGGGTATAAACCTTTATAACATCATCTGCCATCGATTATTTGCCTCCCTTCTTGTATAAGTCTACTTCAGCATATACGGATCCACATGTTTCGAAGGGGGCATTGTCACCGTGAAGTATTCAAACCTTTCCATTGATGGGGTACTTCAAACATTGATGGAATTTTGATGGTACTTTCGAGTGTCTATGGATCTAGGGTCTTCTAAACAAGACATTATATGTGGTGTCTTACTAAATTACCATGAACTCAGCATTAGATGTGATCTCCCCAAATTGGGTCTTTAGCTTAATCTTTCTAATGGGACTTTTCTCATGCTTATCATAACCAAATATGGTCATATTTTTAGGGGATAAGTCTCCTTCACTATACCTCAAACATCAGAGGGTTCGGGTACAGATGATATTGATCCCGGATCCATTTTCGATCAACACCCTTTGTATGTTGATGTTATTGAGTTTTCTTGAGATGTACAAGTGTCTAATGTGTCCCTGTATGGCCTCCACCCAATATTGATCAGTGAATGAGATGGAGGCATGACATCCTAAGGACATAGTATCCTCTCAATAGACCTTAGCTACAACGACTTCTGTCTAAAATTACTATGAGCTTCAAAGGGCTTCCACAAGTGCCTCCCTGAGTTCTTATGAAAGAAAAAGTGTATCCAGGATTTAGATCTTGGCTAGGTTCATTGATAGATATTTCAGAACATCATAAGTTTTCTCTAGAGGTCATTATTTCCTGGTATGGGGTTGTTCCTGGGAATACGGTTGAGGAGTTGGGGTGGCTGGGGTCGATGGACTTGGGACTTGCTCAGAGTCTGAGAGAGTATCTTCCATCAGTAGCATAAGTTGCTCCAGACTTCCCTATTTCTTGGTTTGATTAGGTTGAGCCCTCACCAAGCAGTCATGTAATACAATCAGGTGCAGGCAACTACTGGAGGGCTCTGATGCACCTCCTTGCCTCCTTTGAGACTACTGGAGAGCTTTTACATGAGTCTAGGATTCATATATGTCTTTTGTGGGGATATAACCATGATACTGACACTATCCATAACCACACTATCCCCTATATCCTCAACTCTGGCGCATGCGGCCTCCCATTCCCTTGTTATATGTTGGAACACCATATTTGGGGGCATACTCATCATTGGATAAGGGGTTCATCAATTGTATTTTTCTGACGGAATAAAATATGAGCTCTTCACTAGATGAGGATTCCATTTGGCAGGGTGGTTCCCATGCTGCAGATGTTGCCGAGAATAAATCTGCAAGAGTTTGGGTCTTCTTTGGAGTAGAATATGACTCTTCCTATTCTATTTCTTCCTACTTCTGTTGGTCACGCCCACCATTGGGAGGCACATCAGACTTCATCTTTTTGGGTGGTGGATCTCTTGAGAGTTTGAGAAATTATGCCTTGAGGGTTTCATGGGCTCGATCAACTATTTTACAAGTCATTCAGTTGTCGAAATTCTGTACTTTCCGTGTAGGTTCTTTTTTTCATCCTTCCTCTTCATCCAATCGAGAAATGGTTATGCAAGCCACCCATTCTGTAAAATATTCTAATGTCACCTATCTGAAGTTGACCATACCTTGAAGGACATTCTTAAAGAAAAAACTATTCTAGATAACTGTGGAAAGGGAAATAATTGGGATGGTCGGTGAGGTTGACTTTGTCAGGATTCTAGGGCTGCAGAAGCGTGAGTAGGTTGTTGTCCATGGCTGCCAATAAGTATCCTGAGACTTGTTCATTTCTGGAGTGCACCTTATTCATTCATTCTTGAAATCATGGGAAATCCTAGTTTCTTTGTTCTTCTAGACAAGGGAAATTATATGTAGTCCTCCAGTCAGTAAGAGGTGTTGGATGGTTTGGAACTTGACTAGGTTCTTGGACTATTGCGGGCGTGAGGGTGACAACTTCAGCTTCCGCTCTTCCTAGATTTTCCCTTATGATGCGGGTGTGATCTAAAACTTGGATTGGGTTCCCTAAATAGCCTCTTAAATACATTGTGTTATTTTATTGAACTTTTGGAATCCACCTAGATATTTCATGGGTATTACGGGTGTCTGCAGCTCATCCCTAATATTTTCAGCATAGAGTTCCAGCAGATGTTCCTCTGAGAGAGGGATGTTGAGAGAATAGGTCATACCCTTCCACCTAGCTATGAATTCGGAATCCCTATCATTCTCATGTTGCTTTTAGTTCTTTAGGTCAAAAATTTTCATCTTCCTTAATGTTGAACTGAATTGGTAGAGGAACTGAAAGCGAAGGCCTTCCCATCCCGTGATAGATCCTACGTTAAAACTGCTATACTAGACAAAGGTTGGTCCTATAAATGTCTGTATGAAACACCTCATATTTTTCACCTCCTATTGATCTTAAGATCCCATCATCGACCTCCATCTAGATAAAAAGTGTGTGAGATTCTTCTCAAGATTGCATGCACCATTGAAAGTGAATAAGGTAGGATTTCCGAAGTTGTTTGAAGGTGGGGTATCATCTACCCATTCGAGATATGGATTCTTCTAATATTTAACTAGTGTGTGTCACCCTTCCATGGATTCAATCTGAGTTTCTAGGAATTCAATGATAATGAGAAACTCTAGAGGTACTACTACCTAAGCCGCCTCCCGTCCATAGCGAGTGGGTGGGGGCCAAAGAGGGGATCCCACTTTTATCTCCCACTAATTCTCTATTTTTTCCTATGATTGAGGAGTTACCATGGAAAGGGAGTGGTTATCCCCATAGTGGAGGTATTTCTATATCATTCATGGCTTCCTCGTTTAATTTTATGGGTCATATAGACCTGCAACAAATATGATATTTAGGCACTACTCTGATTAGAGGATCAACCATAGGAGGGAGACTATTCACCTCTATCAGGAGACGATACGCAACGAGAATATTTCCCCTCATTAGCTCCCCATTGAGATGCTGGAGAGATCTTATTTTGCTCTCATATTGCAAAAATTTCTCTTCTGAAGATGGAAACCTATGTGTGGGATCTTATTTCCCTTTATATTTAGAGATATTCCACTGAGGAGGTGGAAACTCATTGTTTGGTGGTGCATAATTTTGGATCCTTCTTTGATTTTGGGTGCTCACACCCTCATTTGGTGCATCCAAATCACCCTCCTCCAGGGGTATGTATTACCTGTTGCAATTCTCTCTATTCGGATCTTGACCGATTTCTTCCATGTTAATAGTGATGACATTCATAGAGGCATTTTGAGCAATGGTGGTTACACCATTTCTTTCCAGTTGGAAAGTTGATTCTATAAGGATTTCGTTAGGGCCAGTATCAGAACCCTTGGCCTTATTGGGTTGTTATGGCTTGCGACCCCAGCAGATCCTAATTTCATTCACCTTACGCTCTTTTCCTCTTGGTTTATGAATGGTGAACCTGAGGTAATTTCTGGTCGGGGCTGCTGAACGAGCGCCCACCAAAAATGGTTTGTCTTACAGTAGGAGGAATTTGTGGGATGATGTCCATTGATATCTTCCTCCCAATCTAGAGAATATTGATACCCTTTATGCCACTGATGATGATAAAAATTTCCCTAGCCTTGTAGAGTAGGCTTTATCTAGGGTTGTTATTAGACATGAAGATATAGCTATCCCTATACCATTGTGTTTGAGGTGATCTGGAATCGCTACTGATGTCTCCTATCCCATTTTAGGGGATAATGAATTTTAGATGGTGATTGAGATATAAATCCCCCCATCCCTATGGGTTGGGGTTTTCCTATGATTTTTGTAAGAACATCCTAAATTTTCTTAGGAACTGATGAACCGAGGGGTGGAGAAAATTGAAAATTTTCTCCTGGAAAATGTCCTTAGTCCTTTCTTAGATGACAGCTATGGTAGCTACTACTATCGTCTCCATGATGCGACATAGTTGTGCTTGCGTGAGAGCTGGGTGTGATGGCATCCCATGATGAGGATCATTCCTCGCAGATAGTTGTCTAGGTGACCGTAACTTTGATCTCTATGTTCAAAATGTCATCTTATTATATTGAGGTGCCCATTTTGAATTCATATTGGCTACATTGTATCCATTTCTATGTTGTCTAGGAATTGTTCGAGCGGGTGGTATTCTATTGTAGTGGCCAAATAGACCGAGCATTTCTTCGTTCCCTAACTTCTCCAGAAGATATTACATTTCAGGATGTCGTGTCTAAGGGGCTCTGCTATTCTAGGGGAGTAGCAAAGTGTGATAGTATACACTTACCCATCCTCGAATTCGGATGCCTAACATGGCTATGGAGATCAAATGCTGAAGTCTCATGATACAATGGAGGAAAGTGTGTTGCAAATTTGAGCTGTGATTTTACTACTTTGGATGTCAGGCCATGGAGATAACAGCTAGGTTGAGATGGAAATAGAGCATCTTGATGGTTTGAAGGTGGAACTCATATCCTGGATAAGGTAGATTTCTATCCTTCATTCACTGATGAGTAGCCCACATATTATAGTATAGATAAATAATTAAATCCTTTTCTAGATCATCGGGGATCTCAGAACCGGAAGTAGCGAGGGGCCAGAACATGATGGGGAGGTTATTTCTAGATAACTCACTCCATATTTCAATGTCAACCTCTTATTAATTAGACTTTCATGCCTCCATCTGGTCAGACCATAGAAGATGACTCTAATGGTTGAATATTAATGGGAGTTTAGTGTTTTTGGATACTAATGCGGAACTATATACAGTTGAACCTGATGTTTTGAGCACCTATCTATAAGTTGGTGTAAATGTATGTTTCACCTCTCTATATATAGATGTCTGAAGAAAGGGAGGAATACCTTTTCGAAAGGAGATATCATCGTGGGGAGGTTGACCATGGTGGATTTCAAGAGTAGAGTCTCAGCAATCCATCTTCACATAACCATGAGGAGGACTATCATAGTAATAAATGTCTCCTAATTCCACTTTGATAGAAGATTTGAAAGACCCTTTTGGGGTTGAGAGTGTGTCTCGAACAACCTCAAGGACACTAGTATTGAGTATATTAGAAATACGAGTCATATTCTGCATTGTGGTCAGAGTATGTCGACCTTTCTTTCATGGTTGTGTAGGGATATGGTCCTGTTTTACGGAGATTGGCAGAATATGTATGTAAGTGCTTGGTGTTGTTAGGATATGATACCACTGCTAAGGAGATATTGGAATATGACGATAAGTTTCCTCATTGTTTACAAGTACATATGGTCCTTTCATGAGGCATGTTCCACTCTCACTTGTTTAACCTTAGTCAATATGGGGGTATAGGCCTGATCTTGAGCCTTTGGGATATGTATCTGATCTTTGTTGGAAAGAGTATGAGCTTGCCTTGGGGCATGTGCTGATCTCACCTTTTTGGGCCCAATTGGATCAAGAATATATGTCTGGTCCAAATATGAATTCCCTACCAAAATATGCCAACAAACCTCTGTAATGGGAAAAGTAATGTGAGACTCCTCCTATATTTCCTCAAAATGATGTTGGTGCATTCATTTGTCGGTGGAATCAGGAATATGCACCTTGCTTATGTGACCTACTAGAGTTTTCTAAGAAGATTCATTGGTCAAAATATGGGTTTGACCCAAGGATTTTTTCACTCTCACTTGGTTAGCCTGAGCCAGATTGGGGATATAGACTCGATCCTAGGCCTCCAAATTATGTTGAAGACTTCTTTGACATGCATGTTCCCATTTCCCAATGCATGTGCTGCTCTCACTTGGTTGTCCCTGGTTGAAATGGGATTATGATCCTGGTCTGAATCTAAACTCTTCATCCCGGTATGCCGATAATCATCCCAGGTGGGAGAAAGAATGTGTTCTTTCTCTAGTACAACCACATGATTGTTATGATCAAAGTGTTGAGTCATACTAGCTGTAGAGATAAGATTATGCACCTACCCCATAATCTAAAACAGTGTCAGAATATGCTGGTAGAGTTCTTCAGCATTTTTTAAAAAGTATTGTCACTTTAGCAAAGTGTGTGTCGGGATATAAGCCCACATGTTTTCTGTTTCCATAACCTATTGATATATCACTTCTATTGAATTGGGGATATGAACCCACTTCAATCCTCAATGTGCTATTGGGATATGCTGGTGGGATTCGTACACTAGGGTTGGAGTATGAGCCTCCCCCATGTTTTATGTTGGAATATTCACACAGACTTGTTCTGAGTGAGCAGGGATATGAGTTTGTCAGCAGGTCCCTACTAGAATATGATGGCAGGCGCTATCAGGATGAGTGGTGATATTATACCTCTCCTTGGTATCTGGAGTCTATCTTCACCAATGAGTATTCCTTAGCGGAGCCTGTGCATGGGTGTCCAAGGTGACTGTCTGTCGGGAGGTACCCCTAGCAGGCAGCTAATAGGTACCATTATGATGATGCTGGAGATGGTGGTTAGCAGGAACCCTCCTTAACAGTAACTAAACCATAAGGGAGCTATATTTAGCCTCCTAATCTACCTTCATCAGGTATGGAAGGTGGCAGTTTTTACGCTTTGGGGATAGGCTCCTGATGTGATTGGTTGTGGTGATGGGGGCCACCGGTTTAGCGGCAACCTTCGTTGAGTGATGCAGACTCACCAACTACCACACTTGTAGAATATCACGAGCAGCTTCCATAGTTGGGATTGTACTATTTGGGTGGTACTCATGAATAATCATGTTTTATACCTTATATTGGGGCAATTTACCAGGAAAGACCATTTTGAGACCCACGAGGGTCGCGATAGTGGATGTAGTACTGGAACAAGTGATGGAAGATGAAGACATTCTCTCAGATCGAGAGTCTAAAATCAAGCATAGAACAAGGAACAAGGCCACCAATCAGTTCTCCATCATTGGCATAATAATGCTCAATCAGATATGGATAGTTAACACAATTTTTCAGTATTCCCTTTCCAGCCATTCTGCTCGTGTGGACTTGTTAAAAAGAAGATGGACTTATGAGAATCCCAGTTTGTGACGGTCTTACTACTCTTTTTGTATATGGTTTAAAAATAAAAATTACCTAAGAAGCTCACATTAAGCCTATCAATGTCATTTTCATATAAGGGGAAAGTAACATGGCTCGACAGATTATAAACAAATTTTCTATTACTAGAGGGATTCGCATCGGATTCGTCACTTTTGTTTGTGTATGGGGGAAATGGAATGATCTGATGGATTATATCCCAATCATTTTATTATTTATGAGATTCACATCGAGTTCACCATTTTCATTTCGCGTGGGATTTTTTAATATGGAATGGATTCCACTCATTGCGTTACCATTTTCACTTTTCCCTGAAACTCTCAATGGTAACCCTATTAATGGATGGGTATGGACCTACTTTCCAAAGTTCAGTGGTCATCTGGATTTCCAGGCCCAACGAAACTTGGGGACTCGCATTGGTCTAGAGGATGGGAGGTTGGGATCATCCCACCCTTTTGGGGTTAATTTTTTCTTATTATGGGACTCTTTAATTGATTTAAGACATGTTCATGAATCTCTCCCTAATCCTGATGCGAGACCAGTTACCCTAACAAAATAATTATGGGTAAAAACTCTTTTACGTTTGACACACTAGGATATCTTTTTTGAATTCATCTATATATATCTGAGTTTCATCATCATTTTCTAGTAATTAGAAATTTATTATATGCTAGAACTATACGACCAAGTGTTTGGGTCTATGCTCCCTTTTATGAAGGTGGTTGATATTCCGAGGATGGGATTGAGCCATTATGAGGCATCATACGTATCCTGGTTATTTCAAGAATCAAAACCCACATAGTTTGGTTGATTTTAGAGCTTACACGTTGAGGCTACCCTCGTTAATGGGTATTTTGTAACACCCTAATAAATTTTAATATTAATTTATTTTAGTTAATTATTTTTTAACAATTTGTTTATAAATTAAAACCAATCAAGAGATGTTTTAATAAATGATTTTTTAAAACTAGGATATTATTATTCATGATTATACAATACTAGTTTTCAAGAAATTTTATTTTCTTTAAGGAAATGTATTTTAAAATAAATTAAAATATATCCTTTATTTTAAAGTTTTTTTAATATTTAATGTTTTGAATATAATATTATTTTTCAAGAAAAATGTTTTGATTTAAAATTATAATCAAATAATTTTTTTATTAAAAAAATGTGGTATTAATTTATTGAAGAGATTATTTTAATATAAATATATTTAGTTGATTTTTTTGGTAAAAATAAAATATTTAAATAACTAAAATAGTTTGAAAAATTAAAATTATAAAATGTATAAATATATAAATATCAATTAATTATGATACTAATTTTATTTTGTATTAATATTTTAATGATCATAATAATAATTAAGTGTAATTTTTTTAAGATAATATATTTTATAAATATATGAAATTATTTTATGTTTTTTATAAAATTTTGATATTATAAATAGATATAATTATATTAATATTAAAAAAAAGAAATATATATATATGTTAAATAAAAAAATGCTTAACCTAAAGTAATGTAATTATATAAATACAATAATTTGTTTTATATAAAAATGGAGGAACATTTTTTTAAACAATTATTTGATGATTTATTTAAACGATATAAGAATTCTTAAAAAAGAGAATGTGTATTGATTAAATAAAAAAAGAAAATTATAATAAAATGATAATGACATGACATGATATTATAATGATATATTTTTTACTTAACCAATGGAGAGAGAATCGATAGATTAAAAAAACTAAAAAATTTGAAGACTTGGAAATACTGTTTGACATGATAATATTATCTAATAACAAAGGTAGTGGGATATTAGACAATAGAAACTACAATTTTTGGTTTAAATGGAAACCAACAAACTCTCATCTTTGGGAGAGGATTTGAAGATCTACAAAAAAAATTTAACCCAACTTTTGAAGGATGCTTTAAATCACCTTGATATATATTTAAATTCCCAATTGCATATGCAAACCTCATCTCTCAATTTCCCCATTTTTGTTCTTCTTGAATTCCAGTAGCCTCCATCCCTTGATTCTTCCAAAAATAAGTAAGGGATTTATTGTTATCTAATTTATTTTGTAAGGGTTCATTGTAGTTATTAAAAAAATTAATTTTTTACAAAGGTGATATATATATATATATCATTCCATTTTTTGAACTTAATGTTTTACAGGGGTTTATTTTATCTTATAAGGTTATTTTAAAAAAAAGTTATATAGATATATATGTGTGTGTGTGTGTATGTGTGTGTGTGTATACACATATATAACCATCAATTTTCAAAATATATGAGATTAGGGTTTTTAAAAAAAAAATTAATTCCTAAAATCTATGATTGTAGGGGATTTATATTTTAAATTTTTTCAATCCATAAATACCTATATACGTATATGTCTATACATATACATATATTGTCATATATATACATGTTTAAGTACAACTAATCTTCCTGATTTATTTTCAGGAGTTATAAATGGTATTTTTAACCATCAAATTAATGTTTAAAATTTATGTAAAATTTTGTTTCCTATAATCACCTTCTTTAAAAAATAACATGTGTTCTTTTATAATTATTATCATTTTATGTGAAATTATGAGTCAAGCTATTATTTTATGTGAGAACATATATCTGAATCCCCTGAAATGTCATTCATGAATAGTTATGGCCATAATCCAACCCATATGTTACATTCCACGGATTATGAGATCATCCACGAACTTATTTCATTTATCATACAATTATAGTTTTTAAATATTAATAGTCATTACAATCATGAGATTCTTTTAAATGGTTTTAGAAAACTTATTTAAGGAAAATTTTATGACATGTTATAAGAAAAATTATTTTATTGAAAAGAAAACAATTCTATGTATGTGATTTATAAATGTTTTGGGTTAAAACTCAAAAAGATTGTTCAATAGAAAATGTTTTAGAAAATGGAACTAGTATGATGAATGTTATGATATGGGTAGTGAACACATAATAATTAAGGGAACTTTTTCCTAAATGAGTAATGTCTAGTGGCCTTACATTTTGGTTTCTAATTATGGTTGGCCAAGTATTAGTGAATGATCCACCAGAAAATTATAACTTTCAAAGGATAATTCCCAAATGATTTTACAGATATAATTATTTAATGAAATATATATTTTAAAAAAAATATGGATTTTTAATGATTTAGAAATCTAAATTAAATTTAATGTATTTAAATATATTTTCTAATAAAAATTCATTTCAAGAAAATATTCTTAAAAGTTATTTTTTCAGAAACGTTTTTCAAAACCCCCTTACTGGGAATATTTAATGCTCACCCTATGTATTGTAATCATTTTTAAAGGTTTATAAATCTTGATACAATGTAATTAGTTTTTGGAGGCAACACACTAAATAATATTTTGTTTAATTAATTTAATTTTGTATAGTTTTGATGAAATGTAATATTTGTATCTAATTATCTAAAACATAGACCGATAAATGTCCTTCTTTGTGTAATGTGTTGTGTAATTTTTTAGTTTATTTTTATAGAAAAAAATAACACAACAATATTTATTCGTTGAGTCAAAAAGCACTTTCTCGGGGCATTTCAATTGGTGTCAAAGGAATGGTCTAGTTAACTTTGGAGATTAGATGTTGTCGTCTTAGCAGTCGAGTCTATAAGTTTACTAGTCCTAGTTTTCTTAATTCTAAAGATGTATATTCAGAATTATCAAGAGTCTGATGAATGAATTGTGAGGACACAATTCTTTTGAGGGGGGAATACTGTAACACCCCAAGAAATTTAAATATGAACTTATTTTAATTAAGTATTTATTTAATAACTTTTTTAAAAATTAAAACCAATCAAGAAATGTTTTAATAAAAGATTTTATGAAACTAAGATATTTTTATTCATGACTATAAAATACTACTTTTCAAGAAATATTATTTTCTTTAAATAAATATATTTTTTAAATAATTTAAAATATATCCTTTATTTTAAAGTATGTCTGAATATTTAATGTTTTGAATATAATACTATTTTGAAAGAGAAATTTTTTGATTTAAAATTATAATCAAATAATTTTTTATTAAAAAAATGTGGTATTAATTTATTAAAGAGATTATTTTAATATAAATATATTTAGTTGATTATTTTTGTAAAAATAACATATTTAAATAACTAAAATTGTATGAAAAATTAAAATGATAAAATGTATAAAAAATATAAATATCTAATATTCATGATACAAATTTTTTTAATATTTTAATGATAATAATAATAATTAAGTGTCAAATAGTTTTTTAGGATAATCTATGTTATAAATATATGAAATTATTATTTTTTTTATAGAATTTTGATATTATAAATAGATATGATTATAATATTATTAAAAAATGAATTATATATTTATATGTTAAATAAAAAATGTATAACCTAAAGTAAAATAATTATATAAATACAACAATGAGTTTTATATAAAAATGGTACAATGTATAAAAAACAATGATTTGATGGTTTCTTTTAAAAAATGATACAATAATTCTTAAAAAAGATAACGTGTATTGATTAAACAACAAAAGAAAATGATAATGACCTGACATGATAATATAATGATATCTTTTTTACTTAACCAAAAAGAGAGAGAATTGATAGATTAAAAAAATGAATAATGTGAAGTCATGGAATGATTGTTTGATAAGATAATATTAACTAATAACAAATATATTCTGATATTAGATCATCAAAACTCAAATTTTTGGTTAAAATAAAACCACCAAACTATCATCTTTGGGAGAGGATTTGCAGATCTACAAATAGTTTTTTTAAAACCAACTTCTGAAGGAAGCTTTAAAACACATAGATATATATTTAAACTCAAATTTTCACACCCGACTCTCGTCTCTCAAGTTCCCCATTACTTTTCTGCTTGAATTTCGGTAGCCTCCATCCATATATTCTTCCAAAAAATGTGAGGGATTTATTATTATCAAATTTATTTTGCAAGGGTTCATTATAGTTCTTCGAATTTTTTATTGTTTTAAAAAGGTGATATGTGTGTGTGTGTGTGTCTATATGTGCATATATACACACATAAATACATATATATATATATATATCAATCTATTTTTTAAACTTAATGTTTTATAAGGGTTTATTTTATCTTATCATGTTATTTTTGTTTTACAAAGTTATATAGATTTGTATGCGTGTGTGTATGTGTATGTGTTCGTGTGTGTGTGTGTGTGTGTGTGTCTATATCTAACCATCAAATTTCTGAATATATGAGATTAGGGTTTTTTTAAACGTAATTCCTAAAACCTACGGTTGTATGGGATTTATGTTTTAGATGTTTTTAATACTTATATATATATACGTATATATGTTTACATATACATATATATGCATATATATAAACATGTTTAAGTATACCTAATCTTCCTTATTTATTTTCAAAAGTTATAAATGATATTTTTTACTGTCAAATTAATGTTTAAAATTTATGTAAAATTTTGTTTCCTATAATTACCTTGTTTACAAATTATATTTGTTACTTTATAATTCTTATGATTTTATGTGCAATTATGAATCAATCTGTTATTTTATGTGAAAACCAGCATATTAATCCACTAACATGTTATGCATGAATAGGTACGTCCATCATCTATCTTATATGAGACATTTTACATATTATAAGATCATGCATGCACTTGTTTCATTTTTCATACAATTGTAATTTTTAAATAGTAAATGTTAGTACAAGCATGAGATTATCTTAAATGGTTTTAGAAAAATATTTTAATATAATTTTTATGAAGTTTTATAATCAAAATTATTTTCTTCAAAAGTAAATAATTCTATGAATGTGATTTAGAAATGTTTTGGGTTAGAACTGAGAAAGGAAGTTCTGTAGAAATGGTTTTAGTAAATGACACTCGTATGATGAATTCTATGATATGGGGAGTGAACCCATAAAAATTAAGGGAACTTTATTCCACATGAATTATGTCTAGTGGACTTATTTTATGGTTTAAATTATGGTCTGAGAAGTATGAGTGAATAATCTACCAGAAAATTATTAATTTCAAAGGACAATTCCAAAATGATTTTATAAATATAATTATTTTATGAAATATATATTTTATAAATTATATATATTTTAAATTATTTATAAATCTACATTTAATTTTATGTATTTACATATATTTTCAAAAAAAAGTTTATTTCAAGAAAATATTCTTGAAATTTTTTTTCAATAAACCTTTTTCAAAACCCCCTTACTGGGTATATTTTATGCTCACCATATGTATTATAATAATTTTTACAGGTTTAGCAATCTTGTTGCAATGTAATTCTTTTGTGGAGGTGGCGCACTAAAGAATATTTTGTTTAATTAATTTCATTTTGTATAGTTTTGATGAAATGTAAAAGTTATATCTAATTCTCCAAAACTTGGACCGGTTAAGGTCCTCGTCTGTGTAATGTTTTTTGTAATTTTTTTGTTTATTTTTTATATAAAAAATTACACAGCATGATTTATGCACCAAATTTGGAATCACGGGCATGATGCACATTATATTTGATGCCTAATGAGGTGTTCGTTGTATCCCCCTATGCCCACATGAACCATAATAATTGTGAGAAACAAGGGGGAGTGCTTTATCAGCCTCATGTCATATGGATATAGGACCTGTGTATTTGGGAAGTCCTTGAGACATTTGATATAGAGCTCAGGCCTTTAAAAAGGTATCTTTCATATCCTAGTTATGGAAGGAGTTAGATTCATCACAGTTTAGATTGAGATTTCGGGGATTTGGTGTCTAAAGAGGTGTTCTCCACATACCCCTAAAACCACATGAGCCACGATCATTGTAAGAATCAATGGGGAGTGCATGATTAGCCTCATGGAATATGGTTGTGGTATTTTTGTATTGGGTAATTCTTTAGAGTGATTAATATGGAGTTCAAGCCTTTTAAGGAGGCATCCAACGTATCCTGATTATGTAGGGAATCAGAGTCCTTGTAGTTCTCTTGTGTTTGGGCTTATACACTGAGGTCACCCTTGTGAATGGGACTTCTTATATAGAAGGTGTTGCATGACCCTGTTGGCATACCCTGGAGGTCATCGTGTGACGTGGATTAACACATATAGAGGGTTTCATGATAACCATGGTGACATGGTCTGAGGGGTGTCAAGTGTCCTAGCTGACACCTTAGGGGTACATCGTGAGACCAGGAAGACATGTACAGAGGGTGTCGCGTGTCTTGGAGGACACCTCAAGGATACTTCAAGAGACCTAGCTAAAATGTCTGAGGGGTGTCGTGTGTCTTATATGACTCATTCAATGGGTGTGTTGTGATAGCTGGATTGTCATGTCTAGATGTGTCGATGAGGCTAGGATGTCATGAGTATGTGTCATTATACGAGTCAGGCGGTTCATCCTAAGGAAGTCACAAGTCGAAGGTGATGAAGCCAGAGGGTGTTTGGGATCCAAGCGGTGTTTATGAAGGGTTTGAAAGACCTATCATAGCATGTTTGGAGAATTCCTCATATCCCCGATGACATGTCGGAGGGATGTCGTAAAGTCTAGGTGGCGCGACCTGGCATGGTCAAGTGTTCTTGGATGGTGCACGCGAAGCATAAAGATGTCTATGATCATGTATTCCACTTGAGTATTCCAATATTAATAATAGTTTCTTTATTTCATTATGAGTTCCTTGGCTGCATTTAGTGTCATTTTTTGGTCTCACATGATCTGGAAGACATCTGATGCGGTCTTCGCATGTCTAACCAGAAGTCCTTTGCGTGATATTTAATTGATCATGAAAAGGTATTTATGCTTGGATCATGACTCCTATGGTAGTACACTAGTGTATTAGATGGAGGAATGTTGGCCAGTTGCATGATCATATGTGTTCAGAAGCCTTTAGTCTGACTATCGATGTGTGTAGCAGCAGTCTGGGTCAAACCTCTAGAGTCTGACCAACCAACAAAATCACCAAAATGTCCTATTTCTGAGTTGGAGTAGAGAATTTATAGGCACAAACATCCAACATACTCACCAGTTTGTGTGGGGCATATGGCATGAGTCTAGGATAGAGTCGATGTAGGGTTTGGCATTACGTGGTTTTACGAGTCTCTACGATGGACAACATCAAGGGTGCCACCTGATTTTCAGTAGCCATAAGCTCGTCCATCCTTTATCAGATTATTATTGATTATTGAAGACTTCCACATCAGATGACTTCTATATCTTCATGTTGATGTGTCCATGGGTCCTCGCAAGATCTGAATGCCTATCAGAGGGCACATACGAGTCCATATATGGCTCATACCGATGTCTCATGGATCTGTGTTGAGGGTGCCTTAGGCGCATCATTTTCCCTTCAGTAACCGTGAACCCTTCTCACCTCCTCCTTTTCCATCTCCTTCATTTTTTGTGATAGAGGTCAGGATTAATGTGAGAATGTACATGTGGTACTGAGGGTATTTCCTTTAATTATTGGAGATGCGTCCCATGACCAATATGGTTCGTATGGTGGTGCGCGAGCATCCCATAAGCAAACCTATTCATTTGTCCTTAGAGCGCCGCATAGTTTCATGGACATGTGAAAGGTCTTCCATGAAGCAAGGCTAACGAGTTGGAAGGACTTCATAAGACAAGGTAGTCATGATACCGAGGTATCAAAATGTCTTGCAGATCGCTCAAGGTGCGCATTTCATGTGTTTCAGCAACCAAGAACACCAATCGCCTCCTCCTTTTTGATCCCCTTTGTTTTATGTGAAAAGGCTTGGAAGGTATAAAAGTTTTCTCAATTAATATCTATGATTTTAACTTGATTTTCTAGTGGTTTGTCATGTGATTAATGTGGATCATATGAGAATACACAAATATTGTGGACAAAACCATGCATCTGTCCTTAGAGCATTGCTGAGTCATCTGGAGGTTTCTATATTCCGCGAGCCGAAGGGGTTTTGTGAGGATCACCAGACAGATCATGGTGTGCCCCGTGTCATCCAGGGTGCACTACATGTCCTTCAGCAACCGTGTTCCCCTCTTGCCTCTTTCTAGTTATCTCCTTCATTCATTGTGATGATGGCTCATAGGTCTCGTGAGATGAATTGGACCTTAACTAGTGATTTTATACATTCAAATGATTATTTAGCATGTGATCTATGTGACCATTGGGCGTATCTTCCTCAGAATGTTGCTTCCCTTGATTTTTAAAGGACTTCAGATGGTTTTTCAGGAACTTATCAATAAAAAATACACGACTTGGGGGATTCTCATCCGACTATCTCCGTTTGGCCACTAGTGAATAAGGGTGCTCATCGAGGAAGGATCTTTGGGACTTGTCGTGGGATAGGCGCCTTGAGTGGATACTTCACATGACCTTGAAATGGTTAGGTGATCACGAGTCTTTAACTGTCCTCTTCATCCTTGGTCTCATGGGGAAGAAAATATCCATGTTTAGATGTTTATTCCTTTGTGCTTTTGCTTATAATCATTTGGAGAGCTTAAACAGATATATTATTCTAGTATCATTATTACATAATATATAAGGTTATATATTTATATTTTTATGATATTTTTGGTGTACTTTTTTAAAATTGTATCAAATTTTATCACCATATCATACCGTAGATTAATTTTTAGGTAATTTGAACCCAAAGGCTTAAATAGAAAAGGAGAGGAAATCAATGGTTCTTTAAAGATAACCAACATTGATCAAATGATTTTTAGGTAGATTAAAGTTAACTAGAATTGTTAGAGAAGGTTTTTGGTGAAATATTATAAATATTTACATGATAAATTTACTATAGTAAATAAACTAAATCCTCCTGAAAGTTTTAAAGACCCTATACTAGAGCTAGGTGGAATGTTTTTTGATATTAAAGGTGTTAAAGTTGGTGATGTTGACGATGATAAAGTTGGTGAAGTATAAGTTTTTAATAGGTCTAAAATCTAGGAAGACAAAGAGACAAAAATTGTTTTGTTTGAATAACATGAAGAGGGGGTGGATGATTTCTACCTAGATAGTCATTCTATAGATCTTGGTTTTGCAAAATATTTAAGGAATTAACCATCTCTTCTACTCACTCATGGGGAGAAACACATCTTGTTATTGATAAAGGATATTATTCTTGTACGAGGGAGGATTATTCCAATTGGAATTCATATAGACCAATTAGACATTGTGGATTGCCTCCTTTTAGAGATACATCTATATCCATTGTTCTATATATTCCTATGATTATTGTAGTAAAAACAGTTGAAACACCTATATAATATACTAAAAAAATTGATGCATCTCTATAATATTTTGATGTTTTTAATGTGACCAAAAAAATTATTAATTATTTATAGAATGGAAAATACTTTCATTAATAGAATTTAAAGGAAGGATTGTTTCATACCCCATGAAAATTAATGAATATTACCCCAAATCTAATGAGGAGATTCATGTTATTGGTAATCTATCATGATTTTATGAAGAATTATTTATTCCTTTATTTTTTATTAAATATATTAAGAGAAGGTAAAAAATTTACATCATTCTATTGAAAAATTATCTTAACTTATTAAGGACGTTTTTTTAGGATGATTTAGCTATCTCTTATGACATGGTTGAATCAATTGAGAAGGAAGGGGAAGGGAAAGTTGATATCATGGTAGAAGAAGAACTAAATCTTTTTTTTTGAATATTAGTTGAATAAAATATAGAATTTAATATTCTAGTGATTAAAGAATAAATTATATATCTATCTTTTTTATCGATGATAACCTTGGTTATGGAAGTCCATTTGACACTTTGGTTAATCATGCTTCTATTTCCTTGACTATAAAATAGATAATGTGTGTAGACACATATTCTTTTCCCATAACTTAAAGTGAAGGATGCATTCATATGTTTACCAATATAGACATAGATATATTCAAGGATCAATTATTATAGACTATCAATAGTCAAGCTGGCTGAAATGCATATTCCTTTGTTATAAAAAGGGACCAAAAATATCCAAAGAAGAATCTTCAGCTTTGTTGACCTTTTAACCAGCTCTATTCAAAATGATGAAATTTTTGAAAAATTTACTTTATTATTTTCATCAAAATTTGGTGTAATTAAATATAAATCTCACCCTTTTAAATGAAGTGGTTATTTTATGGAGGTATTTATGGAAAATATCCTACACTTAACCTAACATGGAACTCAATTTAGAGTAATTGAGAACTGAAATTATTAAAAAAATAAAAATGGTTTCCAATAGAACCATCATCTTATAATGCTAATCCATGTCAATGTTTTATCTGGTGCAACTTAGGCTTGAAATTATTGAGGTTTTCACCAGTTAGGTGAGTCAGTTAATATTATCTCTATATATTTTAAAAAAATCATGGTTGAGATGAAAATTATTATTTAAAATATGACTTTAAAGAAAAATTTGAAAATAAAAAACTATTATTAAAGGTTAAAATTAATAATGAATAATTTCTTAGAAATATATGTTTCCACATTTAATATCTAGTTTAAACATATTTGGAAGGTGTAAAAAGTAATAAATCAAATTAAAAATAGGTTATACACTAGGACATACATCATGAGTCGATTTTTCTATCTCACTCAAAATTTAAAAATTCTAAAGCTCATAAGAATTTTTAATAATTAGTTATGGTTACTTGATACTCAATATTTTTTAGAAATTTAATTGTAATATATAACTTAATTTTTTTAGAATTGCAAGGTTTATATGCATCAGTTATTAGAATAGGTAAAGAAGTTGACGGAAAGAGATTTATTATCAGTGGTACAGTTTTAAGAACTGGTTTTTACTCAATATAACATGAATATTTCCCATATATACTATATATTCTAAGTTTTAACTTTTATTAAGTCACATTATGCATGAGGAGAATGTGATAGTTAATGAGTAAAATTAATGAAAATGTGACTCATTTAGATTACACATAAGATTCTTTCTTTTTCGTTGATCGAGTTGAATTATAAACTTATTTGTGTTTATAGTTTGTCTTATATTATTTATTTATTTTTATACCATTTTGGTTTTAGGATTTCTGGTGATGAACTAAAAATTGTGACAAATTTTCATTATTTATCTTAGTTTGGTTTAGGATTTTTTTTCTTTTTCAAAAACTCTAGTATTATTAAATATTCTCTAATGTTATGTTGAATTGATAAATTCTTTATAGAAGTATAATTTTGATGTTATTTATTTTACCCCATCATAATATCATTTCTATGATATATCAAAAATGAACTATATTATTTCACACCTTTTAGTTTCCATTGTACAACTCTGAATATAATTTTGACATTCATCAAATAGAGAATCTATATAAGGGAATACTAAAGGGAGAAATGTGTAAGATGTGATCCTTGTTTCATTTTGGGTTCTTTTGTAAAATTATTTCATTTAAAGTATATTTTGATAAGTTTATTTATATATGTACTAATTACTGTTCATTTTTAACTAAATTTTTATTATTTTTTATAATAAAAAATGGGTATATTATTGTGACAACTTTAACAATTCTGTTATTTAGATAATATAAAATTCATGATGATTATGTGTTTAATATGATTCTTTTTTACTTAACCCAACCCAATTGGTCCTATATCAAGATAGATGATAAGTCAAATGTGCCACCCCAAGCTCACCTCTAGTAGGTCAGAGACTTGTGACTTGCCTCAATAAGGAATAACAAAATGGGAGGCCTTTTCCTAATGAGAACCTGCAATAAAAACATGAATATTTGGATCCCAATAAAACAACAAAACACCAATTCAATACTAGATATAAAACTTTTATAGTGAATTAATATGAATACAAGTAACACCAACCATCTATAGCAGAATGATGAGGGAAATCTTGAAAAGTAAAAATAGATACATAAGAAAAATATCCAAAAGTATGGAATAACTAGGAAAAATGTAAATGATTACCCCTCATTGAAATGACTCCTAATATAAGATATAATAGTAGATATCATCATTTATGGCCACTAAACACCAACTCCACATTATTCAATATCACCTCTAAACTATATGTATTATACAAAAACATTTCATAGATGGGAAGGTCTATGCATGTGGGTTTGAGTATAAAAATACCCCATAGGATACCCCAAATAAAATGAAAGAATAAAAAATGACTTATATCACAACAAAAATAATCCCATATATGTAATAAGGTCGATAAAATAAGAGATATAGTGAGGTCCCAACTTTGCAGGGTTTTTCTATCATGATAATCTCTCATGTCTAATAGAGACCCCCTATGATTTGTAATCCAATTAATAACAACATCATCCTGCTTCATGAGTTCCATATTACTCTTAATAAATCATATTAGGGGACCCGCACCTCACTTTGGTAACCATGCTAGTTAATGGATTTCTGGCCCTATAGATGGAGGATCAGCACCACTATAAGGATAAATATATTGATTAAGGGAGTTAAAATGTGTGGATAGTGTATTGATTCCCTATCTCTTGGGGGACTTACATACCCATTAGTTACACCATATCATGAAATTAATGATCAAATGAGTACTTGAATACCATATATAAAGTAAATGACCCACACACAAAACCTCATAGAACTACCAAACTATATAGTTCATGTGAGGGACCCATAACATTTTATCACCTTGGTTTAGCAGAGTTGTACCCCTATCATTTGAGTCAGGTTATGGGAGCAAACACACCTCACTACACCCACCCAAACTCTAAGGCCAAGCCTGATATCCCCTATATATTTATCATGCTTCACATGTCCTAGAAAACTATGTTGGGATAGCTCACTAGGGCCACTGGTTATCACAACCTATTGATACACCCCTATATACCTTATACAGGGATGGAAGATGTCTCTTTATCCATGGATAATTCAATATCCATGGATCCTCCACAAAATCATTCCTCCACCTCCTATAAAACCCAATATACCACCCAAATCCATCTCACTACAAAATACGAACCAAAACGATTCACCTAAACCATCACACATTCCTTTTTCATTCCACCCAACATTCACTATTTTCCAGTGTGAAGGTTTGTGTATTAGTTTCCAACCAAGGTCTATGTTACATAAAGAGTAGGTAGAGATAGATATAAATGGATATGGGATGGATTTATAGATAGTCAGGTTTTTCAAGTCACCCTTCAATGAATTGATGTATCACTAAGGACTAATCTTCTTCACATATTCTATGTGTCATGAGGGGTTAGGGAGAGTGATGGTGGCCAATGGTGGCTCATCCACTCAAGAACCTCCCTAATTCCTCTTCATCTTAAATACAAATTTTCAAAACCCCATAATTATAAAAAATAATACTGTGAAATAAATGGATAATAAATAAAAAATAAAAACACATAAATAGTAAAGTACAAACAAGAATGAGAGTACATAAGGAAAATTCAGAATCAGATTCCTACCTGGAGGGGGTCCACCTTCTCTCTAATATCCCCAAGTTAGACTCCTTATTGAATGTCCAAATGGTTAATCACTTGTTTAAAGAGATTAATCAATTTTTTTAAGGTAATTTTCCTAGACTGAACCCATGAAACCTGATCTAAAATTATATCTCCCCTAATTGGAACACCCTATATTGAGAAACATTGTGATGAAATGTATTCAATTTTAAATAATTTCTTGGATATATCAACATATTTCACAACATTCGTGTGTTTAAGATTAATTTAATCCCTAAAAATGTATTATTATGTTATTTTGTTGCCAACAGAAAAAAAATATGTTTCTCATTATGCATATAATAGATTTAAAATATTAATATAATATAAAAATAATTATTAGAAACATAAAAAATTCATAAATGGGGATGGGGTATCAAGATATAGATAGAAATACCAATTGATATATTCTCCCCACCTTCAATATTTTCCATCATGAAATTCACAGCTCACTGAAAAATATATGAGTAATTGATTCCCATATAATTATCATCATCTTGGGTTCTCTTCTAAAGTTTTGTGTGCTTTCACATAATACAAAAAAGTGGTATCACCTCTCCTAAAGGAATATTTTATTCTTATACTCAATCTCCACCACAAACTATATAAAGTTATATTATTCCTATTCATTCATATCACTCCAATCGATAATGTGTAATGGGACATACAAATACCTCCTTAGTTGTGACACATGAATGATGTTGTGTACCCAATACAACTGTGGGGAAGACACCTGGTGATAAGAAATCTCTCTTACTATATGAAATGTTTGGAAGGACTTAATAATCCTCAAGGAGATAATGATCTAATTACTGAACATCATCAAGCTACTTCATGGAAATACATTTAGGGATACATGATATCAGTCCTTAAAATCCAATGTGCTCTATCTTCAGTCAAAATAGTACTTTTCATATTTTCAAACCATCCTCATATGCTCCCAGGTCACCTATACATTTTTCATCATCAATGGCACTAGCTCTGGCCCCATATGAGATTACTTTAGAATCATTGTCAAATAAAGGGGGGCTATAAGGGATCCCATATAGGGATTTGAAATACTTCATAGTAATAGTGGAGTGGTATCTAATATTGTATGTGAACTCTACTAAAGGTAATTGATAATCCTAGCCTCAATCAAAATCAATAACATAGACTTTCAATATGTCCTCAAGAACCTAAATTTTCCTTTTAGTCTAACCATGAATATAAAGTTGGTACATTATAATCATTTGTAACTATGTCCCAAATACCTCCAATAAAATCCTCTAGGATCCGAATGTTGATTGAGCATCCTATATCATCAAGGGTACCCAATGTAACCACATGGTCTCATCCATGAATAGTTGTCACATAATCTCTATTGGAATCTAATTTTCAATAGGGAGGAAGTGAGCCAAAATTGTTAGTTGGCTGATGACAACCAAGATAGTGTTGTTTCTATTAATTGAGCATGGAATTTCTACCACAAAATCCATCACTATACTATCCCACTTCCACTATATATATCCTCAATAGGACGGATCTAACTATCTAGAACCTAGTACTCTACCTTCACTCTCTGATAGGTGATCAATCAAGACATGAACTTTATAACACTCTTATGCATTCTTGGGAACAAAAACTATAACCGGAGGTCCTAATACATCTTCATAATACTGGGATATACCAACAATTGGTAGGTGTAAAACTCCCTCAACACCTCCTTATATAGCTCAATAAAGACCACTATAAATCAATGAAATGGGATGATGTTCTCCCCATCTTAATAGAAAACCTCAGGTGCATCAGTTAAGTAAATCTAGTTATGAAATATCTTTCAATAAACATCTCCATATTGGTCCTACCTCACGCAATGTATAAGAGTGGGGTCCATGCTATCAATTGAATGTTGGAGATATCTCCCTCATCCACAATGACCAACCACATTTAGGATAATTGTCCCATTATACACCACTATTTGGATTCCTTATTCACCAACTGAGCATGAGACTTCTTGATTGGGTTATTAACCACAATGTTTACCATCCTATAATTATAGATAATCTCAAAATCATAAACCTATAAGATCTCAAACCACTACCTCTGCCTCAGGTTGAGATCTTTCTAGGAGAAAATATACAAATAAATCTTGTAATTTATATTAACTAATAGAATTATTCACTATAGGCACTTCCATATCATGGTGGTTTAGACCTCAACATCTTATATGTTGTTATGAACCATGGAATGGTGAATGTAACAATTTTGAGGTGGTATACATGGGTGTTAATGTGATATAATATATCCATTGGATTAGATTTCTTCTTCCACTCCCACTATCATGATCAGTTAAAATCATTATAACATGATGATTATGATGATGTTAAATGTCAAAAATGATCATTTAAAATTTGAATGACCATTGCATATATTGAACTTAACATTTCAAAGGTGTTGAAACATTGGATCATTTGGGAAAACTCTCAACTAATGTGAGGTAAATGGTTAGAGTTCATGGAGTCATATATGAGGGAATTAATCCATGATCATGTGTTTGAAACTAATAAAAAGAAATCCTAAGTTAGAAATATTCAAGTTGAATCTTAATTTAGCTCTATTTATCTCATATATTTATAAAAGGTTCTAGAAAATCATGGTAAAGATGGATATACTTTTTGATCATTGGGATATTTTTACAACCCATGGAAACCATATGAGTAAGAAATCTATTGATTACTTCCCAGTGATATATATCAAGAACTTGTTTGAAATTGGATCAACTACTGAAAGTTATACCATTCTATATGTTTTTATTTTATTCTAAATATATAAATAGATATTAGTTATATTTGAGTTTATTAGTTTCATTTAAATATGTTTTGGATGATAGTAATACCTCTAAAACCTTTTAGGGGTATCAGAGAAAAATTTTCAACATTTGGATTGATTTTTGAATGAATGGTTAAATTAGAAAAATTATTCTCTAGAAACCATGGGAGATCATAGTTCAAAATGAGTGTGACCCTGGAGGTTTTACTGAACCAATATACAATAGTTATGTAAAACTGTTATAGTCTTATCATGGTTATATGACTATGGAATTATTCAAGATAAATGGTTGTAAAATGGTTTCACGAAATATAGTGTCATTTTAACTTGATTATATCATGGTTTATATGTCATAATGTCATGTTGGAATTCACCATGATGAAAAAACATGGCATATTATATATTGTAAAGTTATTTTCAGAATTTTATTGTTCTACTTGAAATGAATTTTATGAGGAAAATAGAATGACCAAAACATCTTAGTTTAACAAAAAATATTCAAAAACTTCTATGGTTTATGGTGTGAATATTATTTTTAAAAATAGATTTCTATATGTTATGGTGACAATACATGGTGGGTAGAATTTTATAGAAAATTATATTTTGGTAAATATTCTTAAAAACCTTCATCAGTGTATATAAGGAACTCTGGATTTTAGGGTTGTTACTTTTTAAAGGGAATTTGAATTTTGATCATCGGATAGATATTTATTTTAGAATATGGATTTAGATTAATAATTAGAGCATTGGAACTTCTCAAGAATATTCTTTTATTCATGGTACGAGGCTTAGTTCATATTTTAGGGTTTAATGTGAACATAGGAAAATAATTAGGGTCACCCTATAGCTGAAAGTTTATCTACATGTCGTAATATTAGCATAGGGAGGTGTGATGCAGCATTGTGGACCAAGGATAAGGAGCCCACAACATAGTTTTTATGTTTGATCCATGGTGGTACTTTAAGGGAAATACCCACACCACAACCCAAGGGTTGTGTCATAGGGGTAACCTTGGGTGTTTGGCCCTTGTGTTTCCCCTCCCCACTTAGGTCGATTGTATCATAGGTCGTTGGGTTTTACTATAGAGGGGCCATTACAGTGGGAGTTTCACCACAACCCCTAGGGTTGGATTAGACCTTTCCACCTAGAGGGGGTATTGAACCATAATGTCAAGTTGTCATGCCATAATGTAACCCCTTGGATATTTTGTATGATCAAATATTGGTAATTTACTAATTATCACCTGTTAGAATTTTTTAGGGGATAATAATGTGGGAAGATATATTTTTTCTAGGATTCTACATCTTCTTCCTTCTTCAGATCCCCTATAGAATGGAGTATTTTGGGGTGATATTATGCAATGATTTTGGGTATTTTATTCTTTAAACATCCTTTTCTTTGGTTTTCTATTATATCCCTATAATTTGTGTATATTTTGGTTAGGTTTTATTAAAATTTTAAAATGGATCATAATGTAAATAATCTGAAAATGGTTATTTTCCAAGAATGGCTAGAGGAGGACCTAAAATAATTAACACATGTGGTTTTGTGTAATTTTGGGGCACCAACAATGAATAATGAGTTTTTGATGAATATGAATCTTTATAATAAATAAGATAATTATGTATAATTATGTATAATTATTAATTTATATTTTATGATGTGATAAAAGTGATCAAGAGTTGATGAGATCTTGAATAAGGTATTGACTGGATTGGATAAATATCGATGGAGCTTGGTGAGGTGGAAAATTCATTATTGAGGTAGTCAATCCCTATAATATAAATTCATATGCCGGTTAATATATGGTTGTTTTAATGTATTTATATTTCATGTATCATGTATATGGATAGGGTCTAAGAGTTCCCTATATAAATATATAGGATTAATTTATGCCTCTTAGTCTTAGGATAAGTTCTATTTAGCAGTTTGAGTATATTGGGATTTTCTGAAGAATATGTCACTAAGGGGTGAACATTTCGATGGGGTGATATGAGACCTTGAGTGGTCTCGGGATGTGAGATTAGTTAAATGTATCCTAGGATAGTCTCATAAATCTAGTTGGGTAGGTGTGAGAATATTTTCCATAAGAGTGATGGATGCAACAACCGTACGTCTCATTTGTGATGAGGAACACCCTTTTAGAGTGGCGTAGACTTTAAGAATGTTCCATGATTAGGGGTAAATACATAAGAGATAGATGTATTATACATATAATAGTTTCCTCATGGTTATGGGTTGAGATTTCTCCCAGAGTAAATGTGATACGGAACAAGTATGGGTAAAGTTAATGGGTTGGTGACTTGGAATTGTGATTCCAAGGGGTTAGTGCGAGTTATATTGGGATATTCCTTGGTTAGTAAGGTAGGGGTAAATGTATATCTTAGTTTCAGTGAGATGAGATTAGGATGGGTCTGAAGAACCTTATTGGACACTTAAGAAGGTGATATGATAATGTAAAGTGAACTAGAATGTGGTGAATAGTAGATCAGGCATTTTTTAGGTAAGGGGATGGATCTCAAGTTACTATAACTCTATTGTGAGTCAGTGATATTCTGATATGGGATGAATTCAATTTTTTTATTTCATATATGTTCTTTTTGTAACCCATTACTCGAGTTAGATGGAGGTATGGTTGTAACCCTCACCCTTGGTGAGAGGGGAGTGAGGTATGGATTAGACCCCATATTGAGTGTTTGTGTATCAATCATGATGTTTAGCCTTTCCCTATGAGAGATTGTATTTGTAGGGACCACCCTTAGTGAGAGGTTCTTAGTCCCCTAGTTCATGTGAGACCCACCTTGTAAAAGGGGTGTGGTCGGGTTGTGACCTCGTCCTGAGTGAGAGGGATATAGATGTGATGTGCAAGCTCCCTGAGAGAGAGAGAGAGAGACTAATAAAGGTGTGATGTGATGTGAGGCATGGATGCCAAACCCTACCATCAAATATAAGGTATTGTTCAGTATATGTATGTCCCCGCCTTGAGTGAAAAGGTGTTGGTTAGACCATCTTGAGTGAGAAATTGTCTCCAAGACTTGGAAGTTGGATCCTATATTATTCCTTTGATTATTGGTCGAGACATGGTGAAAACTATTCCTTGCACCTATAGGTATGATTAGGGATCTAGTGATATGCCCTTACCTAAGACTTTTGGTAAGGGCAAGGATATAGGTTTCATAGCATAAGGAAATTATGGGATTCTAGCATGGTGTTGAAGTAGGTATGATTAAGTGCCATGGTGTCCTAGTTATCACATGATGAACCAATGTTCCTAGAGTCGTGATGGACCGGTTAGCACACAAATTACAATATGCTTGTGTAACATGTTAATTTTCCTTATGAATACACACATATTATGGAATATATTAGGTTCACTTAGTGATACCCTATTAAGATGCATTTCTCACACCCTGCACGGGCACTCTGGTGCACGTGCAGACTTTATGTTAACTTTTAGGTTGAGAATACGATGTGAAACATATCAAGATAGAAATATTTATGTGGTATTGGAGATAAGGATGAGGTGAGACTCGAGGATGTAAGTAGAGTCTATTTTAAATTTTATTTAATTTTCTTATTTTGTATATGTGATTGAACCTATAGAAGATCAATGGTTGTATGTATGTATTCTTTCACATGATACATTTGATATAGAATTGTGTTTATTTGATTATGTGTACTCTAATGTTTTTTTTTTTGATTTTTTAGTTAGTTTTTATGATTTTTTTACTCTAGTTTGAGGGTATAGTCTCCTAAATATATGATCTAACGACTCTCTGCTAGTATCTAGCATACAAGGAGGAGCTTATAAGGCAATGTGGCACTGATAATATGAAAACTAATGATTTATCTCGGGTCAAGTCATAAAAAAATATTAACAAAGTGTTTTATAATCATACTATTTATGGAAATGGTAGACAGATAATCTAGGAATGTAATGGAGCTTGTGATATGCCTTATATTAGTGCATCTTGATCACCTTTCTAATGGGTCATCCTATTTACCAAGGGTATGGTATTGTTATTCTTTGTTATTTCTATTATAATATTAATATTTTTTTTGAATATGATGTGTTTACAAGAGGTTTTTTTTGTGGTTTTTTTCATCGGCTAGTTATCAAGAGACCTATGTACATACATCATAATTGGAACGTAGGATTCACATGACATACATATACTTGAACATGATTTATTTCACTAACGATATGGTTCAGTTGTTTAAATTTTCAATAATAACATATATTGATTTTTTACATGTAATTAGTTTGTGGAGTTATACATAGAAGAACCATAGTATTTTCCTATTATGGTAGGACTTATGGATCTTATGATGAGGAATTCTATTATGATGGTTATACTGTCCCTTCATGTAATGGATGTATATAATCACTTTTTAGGCTAATATATGCATTTAAATCCTTGGTGATGGATCCCTCATGGGTGTAGTGATGGTTCAATTACATAAATTTTCAACAAAACCCTATATGGTGTTTTCCCGTATAGATTCTTAGTGGTAATATACGAAACCAAACTGGGTGTTTTTTTGGACACCATTGAGAGATTTCATAAAATTCATGTGATATTCCTTAGCTTATTGGGATTTTAAGTGCTTGGAGAATTTTTTTTATCAAGGTTGTGTGATAGGATAGGATTGATTGGATTCTTATCCCTATTGATTTTTTGGTATACTTTTACTAGGTTTGGTGGGAGTGTGGGAATACTCTCATAGTTTTATAACAATTCTTGAATGGTGGGTAATCATGTTGTTATCCTTTGTGTGATTGAGAGGCCTTAGGCTAGTTGAATGGGGTTGACCTGTGATAGTAGAATGGTTAGTTGGTTAGGCACATGATCTTAGGTTCAATGAGACACAACTCATGGGTCCATGAGTTGGGTTGTCAAATCATGTGTTATGGGAGAGCATGCTTATTGGGATAAGGTATGATCAAGGTAGATGGGGGTAAAGAAAGAGACAAAGGTTTCTCAGAGGATTACTCTTCCTCAAGGAGGATATGGGTGGTTAGTGTGGCTTTTTAGGAAGTCTTAGTGCATGAGGTCTAGTTCATGCTAGTTACACATGATTCCAATTGTGTTTCAGATTGGTGAGCATTCATGTATAGACCAAGGAATGACAATTTTGGAGAGATTCTCATTGGAATGGTTTTCTAGGGTATCATTAACATTAGTAGGTATCCCTAGGTTATAATAGGTGACATCAAATATTGATTGGGATGCCATGGTATAGTTGATTTAAGTGGTACTTGATGAAAGTGTTAGGCGATTTCTGGAATTGGGAGCATGGGTTAGCATAGAATAGAAGAAGAAACATGTGTGTAGTTATGAGAACCACTTTGGTCAGTAATCAAGGAGAAATATAATGGAAGTTGTGTGGTGGGATCGCTCCTTAGTATGTTGGAGGGTTTTCCTTAATTGTGGGTGGTTTTTTGGGGGATATTGAGGGAGAAGTTCTTTATGAGATAAAATGAGTTGTGAACAGTGCTTAATATTGTAATTTAGTTAAGAGAAGATGGGTTATATACAGTTATTAATTTCAGTAATTGATAAATCATGGTCTATGTAGATTTGGTGTTTGGTTTGGTAGGGTGATGATAATAATACATATATGGTTGGGGTAATAGGATCAACCATGGATATATGAACCTCATATTGGTAAGGTCATATGTATAATGAGACTAGTAAAGAGACAATCGAGGTGGCCTTGGGATGCCAATCTGTGAGAAGTATACTATTTGATATGGCTCCATAGTAAACACCAAATTCATGATTCATATGTGGTGTCAGGAAAATTCCACGCATTGCATCGGGATCAAGATAGAGTTGAGGAGATCCAAGAGAAAGTTGGATCATAATTACACTAATTATTATGGTGAGATAATGATGGATAATGTGGTTTTCTAGTGATACAATTATTTAATTACACTATGAGTGCAGTTTTAACTTCAGTGTGGGTGATTGGGTGATGTGATGACACACTAGTGGGTGAGATTGATTGCTTTTGGGAGAGTTCATCCAAAGGAGGACCCATTGGTTTTTTGGTGTAGAATCGAATATGGTTAGGTTGAAACCACATCAAGAATGTATTTGGACAATTGGATATGTATTCTAAGTGGTTTATTTCTTTAATGTGAAGAATTGTGATGTGGAATTATCCCTTGTGAGTTATATCTTATGGTGGGGAGAACAATAAGTTTAGAGATATATAAGGTTATGACACCTCATTGTCTCAAAATAAATAGATATGGTTGAGAATCCTCACAATTTTGGAATTGGTGATGATTTAATGGCTTGGATTTTGGATAATAGTGTGATTTTTTGTTTTGAGTTGCATAAAGGAAGTATTTATTGCATTTAGAGATGGAACATGGTCAGTTGATGGTGAATTGTTGACCTAGGTAGGTTAGGATTCATCATTGAAGGACTACTGAGGATTATAAATGAAAAGAAGTGTTATGATGGGGAGTTTATAATGAAACAAAAGTTTTAGGGTCATTGTTTTTCAAGAAAATTTGATTTTGGGTCTCAAAAAAGGGTTAATTTCAAGAACTGGGATATGGATTATGAATTTTAGCATTTAAACTTCTCAAGAGGATTTTTTTGTTGGAGTTGGTTCCCTAGAACCAAATTCTTTTTATTTTATGATAAACATGTATTCACGGTTTTTGAATATTAATAAATTAATTATCACTTCATGATTGTTCTTCTATGTAACATAGTATGTGATATTGTCCTAAGAGTAGATGTCACACTAAAAGGTCATAGTAGTTTCCTTCTATGATGAGAACCCGAAAGTGCTATGATGTTATTCTTGAATATATATTCTATAGTCGGATGATATCATTGGAGGGAAAAAAATGATACAGGCTATCAGGGGTGGAGACTCGTAGTACTTTGAGTCACCTTCTCATGGTGTACTCCCATGGTAATGTCAAGTATCGCTATTATGAGAATAAGACCCACTATTAGGAAATACACATTTCTAGGTGTCATCAGATGTCCCTATCTATGGACGTGTGTATTGGTCTATGGAATTTAAGATTATTTTTAATGGTTATTATGAGTCTCTCACTTTGATGTATTGATAAAAACCATGATGACAGATGTCTGCGGTGAAGTAGGATGTGTTGGGTGTGTCACGAGTAATATCGCATTAATGAATAATGATAGAAAAGACTTATCCCTTCTATTCATTAGTGACAGTTAATATATTAATCCCTTTGATGGAAATGATATAGCCTAAATAAATTAATAGTCATGGTATTCTATAAGTAATTTTTATTTATGGAAAATCAAACAAAGAGATATCAAGCGCCTAGGTAGATGGCACTAGAATGCAACATTTTCAATTAGAGATATTGTAATAAACAGATTATATTACATGGTAAGCATTCATATGAGGTGAAATTTCATTATAGAATTAACATCTTTCTCTATGGGAACCTCGGCATGTTTCTAGAGGCTAACCTTGAAATTTAGGCTGTTTCACCTAATTCCACTAAGAAAGAGGCCTAGAAAGTCACACACTAAGTGTATCTAGAATCTCAATTAAATAATATATTATTTTTTATTATTTAACATGTTTAATAAATATCATTCTTGTACATGGTTTAATAATTATTCATGTATTCTTGATCGTATTTATTTTGTCACTAGTTATTTGAGAGAATATATTATGAGTGGAATATTTAATAAATACTTACTTACAATTTAGTGAATATAATATTTATTTATTTATTTGAGAATAATGTAGTGATATTTATTTAACAAATAAATAGATATTATTCAAGGCCTGATAAATATTTTTGAGGAATGGAGAACGAGTTTAATGGTCCTATGAGAAATGATAACATTGATAAATATTTAATTAAAAAATATTTAATTTTAATTTGCAATTTCAGAACATGTCCAGAAATAATAATATTACTATTATTATTTGACATGGGGTTTTTATAGGACTAAATAAATAATAAGGTCACTTGTACAATTATTTTATTTTACCCCTAGAAATACAAATACCCAATTATTTTATTTTATCATAAGTCGATTGGGTTGTGCACACTGGATTTGGAGAAAAACCTCTCAAGCCTAGAGAGCTCTATTCTCCAAGAACGCTCTCAAGAACAGAGAGAAATAATCCTCCACCAAATCAAGAAGAATGTTTTGAAGCAATTATTGAGGTGATCAAAGGAGGAAGAGACAAGCAAAAGTATTTTTCATGCTATCACTTGGAGACTCCTTCAGTGATGTTTGAAGATTCTTAGAACATGTGTGGATCACCACTAGAAGAAATCTACACTTGGTTTCTACAATGCGATGATGGTGCACTGCAGATCTATCGTCGGACACATCAATAAATAAAGAACTCCTTAGAGGTAATTTTTTATCTTTTTAAATTAAATATAAACAATATGTTTTGATCCCTATCTCTTGATTCCGGAGCAATTCATATTTTTATATTTCTTTGACTCAATCCTGTGGATCACTGCATTCATCGTTGTATAGTTCTCTGATTGATCATTGATTACAGAAAAAATTAAAGTTAGGTATTTTCCATCACACACTTCTGCTATACCCGAAACCTACAAGTGGTATCATAGGGGGAACATAATTTTTCATAATTATTTAATAATATTGTTGATATAAGCATTTATAATTTAGTTTTTTGATTCAAGATTAATTGTTCTTTTAATATAAATTGCAAGATCTGTTTCTACCTCATTAATTTCTCATCGATATAATCAAGTTGTTTAATTTTTTTATTAAAATAAACTCGATGAAATAATCTATAGGAGCCAAGGATTCTTTCAACATAACACATTAGTACATGTCGTGTAACCGAAGATACACACCATGTATTTGTGTTCAATGTAGCAGGAGTTAATTAAGAAATTAATCAACCCATGTGCACTAAAGATACACGGTGTAGTTAATTCTTAAAACATGTTTTGACAAGGATAGACTGGTGAATAGTCATCTAGAATACATTTCTTGTGGCTCATTGTACATGGAATATTGTCCCTTTGTGTCAAAGGAAAACTGTGTATTCAATACACAACCTACATGGTAGGTGACCATGTAATATAGAGTCAACATGACGTGTGGACCATTGGACATGTCATGTTCTACAAATTTTCTGAGACACAGACTATATGCTAAGTCCCTAGGTGTATTTCTCAAATAGACGGTGAGATTTATACATGCCATGTAGATCAGATCTACACATCATGTAATTATACCAAGTTATGTAGATTTAGAATTTATTTATTTTACTATAAAAACCTTGAGACATGTAATTGTGTGTGGTCATAAAGATAAGACATGCCATGTGATAGGTTTTAATATACATAAATATTTAAATGTTTAATTAATATCTGTGAAATGTTCAAGATATTAATATCATTTATGAGTCATATTACAAGTTTTTACTCTACTTACATTGAAGCATAACACATGACCAAAAAATCATGTAATTCGTGTGATTATTTGTGAATTACACGTTGTGAAAGTACTTGATAAGTCGTGTATGAAATATGTCAAAAGAGTAAAATATTATTGTAGTATAATACATGTTGGGTAGATTTGGATAGGTATTCACTTTGTTTCCTCCAAGGAAAATTTATGTACAAGGTAAATTTTAAATGAATTTATTTAATTTTCTTAAAATTATAATGGATGATAATATCAAGGAAATTAAAATAAGAGATAAGATAAATGGATTGATTAATAAAATATAATAATTAATCACTTTTAGCATGATTTATCTTCAATAAAAATGATTAAATAATTGAATGTGAGTTTTATTAAATGTTTAATATGTTGCATGATTTTGCATGATCATGAGTTAGACTAGACCTTTTGTATGTGATTGGTTTCATTTAATTTATTATTAAATTAAATTATTGGCTTTCATGACTTCTCTCATCATTATTATGTAGGGCATGTGTGCCTATAGTTTCTTTTATGTAAACCCCTTTTTCCCTCACCTGCGTGTGAGTAAAAGGAATATGTAATGGATATAGATCCTAAGCTAGTGGAGGTTGTTCAAATTAGAAGCCTAGGTGAAAACAATCCAAGGAGATATAGAGGTGGACAGGTGTAAATTTTTAAACACAACCCTCAATTGGTTCGAGGTGTTTCTACCCTAGGTCAACAGTTAGTTTATCAACCTATAGATTAACTAACCATTTGTATAAGCTCATAATCATAACATTTATTTTATTTGTGTTAATTTCATGGTTATTTTATTGTGGATGTCTTCTTGTAATCACATAATAAATTAATTAACAAGCATGAAAGATAGAACTAAAATAAATCAGCTTATGCATAAATATTATCTAAGATATGGTTAATCACTTAAGTAATCCCACTGAATATTAACAATCATGTAATAAATATGATAATTGTAAACTAACGAATAAAGGATAAAATCTATCAATAAAATATTAATTTAGTATAGCCTTCCATTACTTCGGTTAGAATCGAACCATATTTCAAAGTGCTTGACCAAGCGAAGTTGGGGTGCATTTAATTATCAAGGAATTATAACACGGGTTTTTGGGTTGACTTAACTTGTTTCACATCAATGGCTGACTTCTAATAAAGGGATTGGTGTAACTGATATGTAAAGGTTAAGGAAATATAAATTAATGATTTCATGATTGGGGAGTCCACTCAATAGATCAAGGAACTATGAGTTAATGTAGTTGGCATTTAGAATGCTTACCTAAAACTATTCGAGTTTCTTGACCAACCATAGGTGGGGGTAATGAGAAGGGGAATATATATCCTTGCCACTATAATGTCCAAGAAATACTATATTCCAAAGAAAATTATGAGGGATATTGGGTTTTGATGAAATTTTGGGAGACTAATAAATGTAATATTTATTTATTTATATAAATTTTATCAGATAAAGTAATAAAAAATTTCATCTCTATTTTATAGAAATAGAAATAAAATGACATCAAACATATAATTTTGATCCATACATGAGAAGTAAAACCTTCTCACCATCACTTCCTTCTAGGAGTGGAAAAGGTTCTTATAGGTCATCCTTATCCATTAAAGTAAATTGTATGTGATTGAAGAACCTTTACCAGTTGTGCCTGGAAATGAGGCAAGTGATGAAAAACTATCTCTCTATGAGAAACATCTAAATGATGCTACATATGTTCAGTGTGTCATGATATTATCCATGTCTAATGAGATTTTAATGAAACATGAGGAAATGGATACCTATAGCATGATAAATCACCTTTGGGATCTCTATCAAGAGAAGGAAATAGAAGAGATGTATGGGATCTCCAATGCTTTGTTTACCACTAAGCTTAGAGATTTTTCACCAAATGGGCCTCATGTATCCAAGTTTGTTGGATACATTAAATTCATGGACATCTTAGGGATTAAATTCACTAATTATTTGTGTATAGATCTCATACTTTCATCATTTACCAAGGAATTATCTAGTTTTATTTTGAATTATAATATGAGAAATAATAAAAAGAGTCTATCAGAACTTCTAATCATAATTCTCCATGTGGGTAAGGACATGGGGTGTTATAAACCAACAGTACTTATGGTTAATAAGGAAAGGAATAATAAGGAAAAGAGGCCCAAGACCTGTAAATAATTTAAATCTCCCAAGAACTATCCTTCCAAGAAGGAGAAGATCCATAGCCAGGGTAGGAAATGCAGGAAGTATGTTTTTCTTATGGAAATCTAGGACACTGGAAGATGAATTGTACCCAAAAGAAAGGGGAAGCTAAAGGTGTATTCCTTATCGAGTGAAATATTTCCATTTCTACACATTGGGTATTATATATAGCTTTTGGTGTTCACATCTATATCCAAATGCAGTAAGTAATTAGATTTCGAAAAAATCAAGAGGAGGGGTAGATTTTCGAGCTGCCAATGGTGTGAGAAAATCTGTTATTTCCATTGGCGATTACCACCTTTCAGTTTCAATGGAAATTATTTTGGTTTTACATGATTATTATTATGTACCTACTATTACCAAATACATAATTTATGTATCAAGTTTAGATACATATGGGTTTATTTTCAAGATCATAAATATATGCTGGTTATTTTATAAAGACAACATATGTTATGGTTTGGAACATTTAAATAATGGTCAATATGTAATAAATTACCAATTGATAATGAATCAAGTTCACAGACACATATAACACCAAGATTTGGCATCACTGTCTTGGTCATGTAAACAATAATCATTTAACAAAGCTCTATCAAGATGGTTATTTAGAATCTTTTGAGCTAAAACCACATGATAGATTTCATGCTTATTTACAAGTAAAAATGACCAAACCACTATTTTTTGGGGAGGTTGAAAGGTCCATAGAGTATCTAGGATTGGTACACAATAATGTGTGTGGACCATATCCAGTAGAATCTAGAGGTGGATATTCTTACTTAATAACTTTTAATGTTGACTTGAGTATATATGGCTATATCTACATGATGAGGTATAAGTCTGGTCCTTTAAGAAATTCAAGTAATTCAAGAATGAAGTAGAGAACCATCTTAGTAAGAATATAAAGAAGATTCGATCAGATCGAGGTGGTGAATATCTTAACCAATAGTTTATCAAATTTCTATTGGAGTTTGGGATTCTATCTCAACTCACTTCACCTTATACACCACAATGGAATTGTGTTTGTGAAAGGAGGAACCATACCTTATTAGAAATCATATGGTTGATGATGAGTCATACAGATCTTCCATTATCCTTTTGGGGATATGAATTACAAATAGTTACACACACATTAAAGCAAGTAACAACTTAAGTGATAAATGGAATTCTCTTCAAGCTATGGAGTATAATGAAACCCAGTTTATTACATACAAGTCTATGGGGTTGTGAGGAGTTTGTTAAGGCCTTTTCAAGAAACAAACTAGAACCCAAGGGAATAAAGTGTATCATTATAGGGTAACCTATGGAAACAAAGAGATGATACCTATACAACCCCACATACAAGAAAGTGATGGTCACCATACAAGATATATTTCTTGATAGGGATCACATCCTCATGATTGATAGTGGGAGAATGATTTACTTTGATGAAGTTGATGCACACAATACACAGGAGTTGGTATAGGAATAGATTTCACAGGTCCTCTTAGAAGAAGTAGTTCCTGAAACATAACTATTGTATAGGATCACAAGAGATGTAAGAGAACTAGAGAGATATGGTTTTCTAGTCACTAAGGATGGTGAATCATTATTGGTTGATAGGGAACAACCTATCTCCTACAGGGAGGTAGTAGAGAGATCAAAAGCTTCAAGATGGATAGAAGATATGAATTCTAAAATAAATTCCATGTATCATAACCAAGTTTGGGTTTTGGTCTATGTGCAATTAGATGTAAATCATGTTGGATACATATGGATATTCAAGAGGAAACTAGACATGGAAGGTAAATTAAGTACCTATAAAGCAAGGCTAGTTGCTAAAGGGTTCAAACAACATCAAGGAATTGACTATGATGAAACCTTTTCTACATTTTCCTTGTTTAAATGCATCAGAATCATACTTTCTATAGAAACTTACCATGACTATGAGATTTGGAAGATAGATATCAAAAATGAATTCCTTAATAGAAACATTCAATATGATTTCTATATGACTCAACCAGAAGGGTTTGTGACTCTAAGTGACGTTGAAGGTATTTTCATGTTTCATATATCCATTCATATATTGAACAAAGAATCGAGTTCATGTAATATTTGATTCGATGAACCCATAAAATAATTTTGTTTCATTAAAAATGAATATGAGCTATGTATTTACAAAGGTTTTAATGGGAATGAGTTCATTATCCTAGTGGTATATGTTAATGACATATTAATTATTAGAAATGACATACCAATCTTGCAATCTATTAAGGACTAGTTGAACAAGTGTTTATCCATGAAGGAATTAGGAGAAGCATCCAATATTATAGGGATAAAGATCACTCATGATATATTCAAGAGGTTGCATGGACTAAGTCAAGGTACATATATTGACGAAATACTAAAGAGATTTAGTATGGAACAATCCATGATGGGATTGCTTCCAGTGTCATATGGTTTACATATTTCTAAGAAACATTTTCCTCAGATATAATAAGAGAAATATAGAATGAGTAAGATCTCATATGCTTAGGTGATAGGATCAATCATGTATGCCATGTTATGTACTAAACTTGATGTTACCTATGCACTGATCCTGGAAGGAAGATATCAATCATATTTAGGATAACAACATTGGAATGCTATTAAGGCTACCCTAAAGTATTTGAGAATAACTAAGGATATGTTCCTGGTGTATGGATGAGACGAAGATCTGATCATCAGGGGTTATACCAATTTTGGTTTCATACATATCAAAATTATCTGAAATCAAAGTCAGTATATGTTTTATGTTTAAATGGAGGATCTGTGAGCTGGAAGCGTTCAAAATAGCATGTTTCTGTTAATTCTATAGTGGAGTCTGAGTATATAGTGTCTTTTTATGCAGCCAATGAAGCCATTTAGATTTGGAACTTTTTCCAGGAGATTGATGTGGTACCTCATAATAAAAACCCTATCACATTTTATTATTATAATATTATAGCAGTGGCTCTTGCAAAAGAGCCAAGGTCACACCAACAAGAAAAAGTATATACTCTAGAAGTATAACCTCTTAAGGGATTTATATTAGAGGGGTGAAGTTACATGGAGAAAAGTAACCATGTAAGAGACTATGGTGGACCCCTTGACTAAAGTCTTATCTCATCAGAAGAATAAGTATCATGTGATCGATAACAGACTGAAGGTTATTAATAGTTGTATTTAGTGAAAATGGAAGTATGTTGGAGTTAGTTCCATAGAACCAAATTCTTTGTACATTATGATAAACATGTATTAATGTTTTTTTAAAATATTAATAAACTCCTTATTACATCATGATTGATCTTATATGTAACAAAGTATTTGATAATGTCCTCATAATAGTTATCACACTAAAAGGCCATAGTAGTTCCCTACTATGATGAGAACTCGGAAGTGTTATGACACTATTATTGAATATATGCTCTATATATAGACAATATCAATTGAGGTACACAAATGATATAGGCTACCAGGGGTGGAGACTTATATGACATTGAGTCACCTTCTCATGTTGTACACCCTTGGTAATGTCCAGTATCAATATTATGAGAACGAGACCTGCCAGTAGAAAATACACATTTCTATATGTCATTGGATGTTCCTATCTACTTAAAATTGTATTGGTCAATATACATTAATATTATAATTAATTATTATTATGAGTCACACACTTAAATGTATTCATGAAAACTATGACGACAAATGTTCGATGCGAATTATGATTTGTTGGGTGCGTCATGGGTAATATTTCATTAATGAAAATGCCAGAAAGGATTTATCCCTTATGTTCACTAACAGATGTTAATATCTCTAGACCTTTGATGGAAATGATATAAACTATATAAATCCATGTTCATGGTGTTCTATAGGCAAGTTCTATTTTCAGAAAGTCAAAGAAAGAGATATCGAGCACATAGGTTGATGACACGGGCATGCAACCTGTTTGATTAGAGATATTGTGATAAAGGGATTATATTACATGGTAAGAGTTCAAATGATGTTACATCTTGTTGCGGCATTAACTTATTTCTTTATGGGAGCCTTGGCATGTTTCTAGATGCTAACCATATACTTTAGGCCGATTCACCTAATGCCACTCAGAAAGAGGCCTAGACGACTACACAATAAGTGTATCCAGAATCCCAATTAAATAATATATTATTATTTATTATTTAATAGGTTGAATAAATATCATTACCATACATGCTTTAAAAATTATTCATGTATTATTGATCATATTTATCCGGTCACTAATTATTCAAGAGAATATATTGTGAGTGGAATATTTAATAAATATTTATTTACTATTTAGTGAATATAATATATATTTATTTGTTGGTGAATAAAGTAGTGATATTTATTTAAAAAATAAATAGACATTATTCAAGGCTTGATAAATATTTTGGAGGAATGGTAGACTGAGTTTAATGGTCTCATGAGAAATGAAAATATTGAATATTATTTAATTAAATAATATTTAATTTTAATTCATAGGTTCATCACATGTCAAGAAAGAATATTGTTACTATTATTATTTGATATGAGGTTTTTCTAGGATAAAATAAATAACAAGGGAACTTGTGAAATTATTTTATTCCAACCCTAGCAATACAAATACCCAATTGTGGTATTTTCTCAAAAGCCAATTCGGTTGTGCGCAACAGATTTGGAGAAAAACCTCTCAAGCCCAGAGAGCTCTATTCTCTAAGAATTATCTCAAGAATGGAGAGTGATCCTTCTCCATTGGATCGAGGAGAATTCATTGAAAGTGGTTATTGAAACAATAATAGGATGACGATATAAGCGCAAGGATATTCCATGCTATCACCCGGAGAATCCTTCAGTAACGTCTGGATATTCATGGAACACATGTGGATAACCACTAGAGGAAATCTATGATTGGTTTCTACAATGAAATAATGATGCATTATAGATCTATCTTTGTATACAACAATAAATAAATAATTACTTAAGGGTAATTATTTATATAATTAAATTAAGTATAAACAATATGCGTTGATCCCTCTCTCTCGGTTTCGGTGCAATTATTCTTTGTATATTTATTTGACTCAATTCCATGGATCACGACATTCATAATCATATAGATCTTGGATCGATCATTGAATATAAGAAAAATTAAATTTTTTCACCACCCATCACACACTTCTGCTATGCTCAGAACCTATAGTTTTTTTATATAGGATAGGTCTCGATTGATTATTTTAATTCTCAATTAAACATTGGAGAAGGATTGGGGTGTCCCTAAATCTAAAATTTTAGTTTCATTAAATCACCAAAACACATCATGGTGTGTTTTTGCATGGTGTCTCATGGAAAAAGTGGTCATGGTGTAGTAGTAAATGGTTGTTCCATAGTGGTGATACAGTGGAAATCCCATTTTCATGGCCTAGAGGCTTCCTCATGGATGGTCTTTGTGAAATAGGCACATAAGATACCCCCCACCTCCCCACACACACACACTTTGAGGTCAGTTCTAGAATACGGAACTAGGTTGCATTGCAGAGGGGTAGTTGTGGTGAGTGTTACACTATAACCCCTCTGGTTTCATCTTAGCCTTCCCCCAAGAGGGGGTTCTGGGCTATAGTCCCATGGGAAGGGCACCATAATGGGCCAAATGGGTTTTTTTATGATCATATACTTGTAATTTTCCATTCACCCCCCTTTGAATTTAGAGGGGAGATAAAAATGGAGATGGACATTTTATCAAGTCTTCTCACCCTTCTTCCTCTATTTGATCCCTCATGGTATGGGGTGGTTTTTTGTTCTACTTTTTAATAATTAAGGGAATTTTCCTCTTTATCCTTCTTATGTTTTGGGTTTTTGTTTTATCCTTTTATTTTATGATGATTTCATTTAGTTTATATTGATAATTTCCACTAGAGCATGGTGGAAATCATCGAGAAAGATGTGAATTTTTCCTAGAAGGGATAGAGAAGGATACATAAGGATGAACACATGATTTTCTATGATTTTTTGGTACAACAGTGATATCCAGTGATTTTTCCATGAATATAACTCTTTAAATTAAATAATATAATCAATTATAATTATTTATTTATGTCATTTTACGTTAAATAATAGTTCTAAAGTTGATGAAGGTTCGGATAAGGCATTGACGGCCATGGATGAGGTTTAGTGGAGCATGGAGAGGTTTTCAATATATGATTAATCTAGGGGGGCCCTATAATATAAATTCATATGCCTATTTATATATGGTTACTTTCTTTCTTTCATGTTTCATGAGACTAGGTAGACAAACGGTGATCAAGACTTCCCTAGAGAAAGAGATAGGATGGTGTTGGACCTCGGGGGAATGGTATAAGTGTTCTTTAGCACTTAGAGTATTTTAGGATTTCTTGAAGATTATGTACCTAAGGGGATAAGGTACCTGATGGGTGAAATGATACCTTAGGTGGTCCTAGAATGCAATATAATATGTGTATATACTAAGTTATTTTCATAAATCTAGTTAGGAAAGCATGAGAATATTTTTCTTAAGAGCGATAGATGAGATGGTAATAAATCTCAAGTTTAATGTGTAACACCCTTTTTAGGATGGATTTGACTCTTAGAGAGTTCCATGATTGGTGTAAGTCCTTTGAGGTTGGACATATGTGACAGAGAGGAGTTTCTTAGGGTTAATAGGTTGAGATGTATTACTAAGGATATTTGATATAGGATTGAGTAAGGGTTGAGGGAATATGCTAATTACTTGGAATCGAGATTTCATGAGGTTATTGTTAGTTATCTTTTAAAAATACTTGGCTAGTAGGACTGGGGTTTTAGTGCGTCTTGGTTCTAGGGTGAAGAGATAGAGATAGGACTAATAGACCCTAGTGGGTTCCCTAGCAAAAAATATGATAATTTTGAGTGAACCAGGATCTTGTAAATGGGTGATGAGACGTGTTAAAGGTGAGGGGATATGTATCAAGTGACTAAAACCAAATGGAAATTTTATAATATTATTATATGGGCTTTATTACATGTTTTTTGTTACATGTGTGCACTAGTTTTAACCCTCGCTCTGTGTGAGGTGGGGGAGGTATGGGTGTGACCCTTTTTCTTTGTGAGAAGGGTGAGAGGTATCTATAGGACCCTACCCTAAGATATAGGGTAGTGGTAATAATTTTTAGACTTTTCCTAAGAGAGAAGGTATTAATAGTGACTACCCTGAGCGATAGTGTATTGGTCCACTAGTGCATATGAGAGCCACCTTGGAAGAGGGGTGTGGTCGAGTTGTGAGCATGTCCCAAGTAAGAGGGTAATGGATGTGATGTGCGACCTCCCTAAGTGAGAGGGACCATTTGAGGTCTGGTGTGATGTATAACATGGTGGGTATTACCTTTCTTAAGAGACAATACAATGGTAAGGATATGGATAGCCCCACCTTGAGAGAGAAGGTGTTTACAAGACTAGCTTGAGTGAGGTGAGTCCAAACCAGGGACATAGGACCCTACCCTATTCCTTCGGGTTGTGGTCAAGACCTGGTGGACACCCTAACCTACACATTTGGGTTTAGATTGGGATTTAGTGTGATTCCCAACCCTGATCCATGTGTAATAAGTTGGTTTATGGGTTTTTGTAGAACAATTTGATGGTAGGATTACAACATAGTGTTGAGGAAAGTATAATCAAGTGTTGTGGTGGCCTGGTTGGCACATAATGACCTGATGCACATTAAGTTATGGTGTCTTCATTATCACATGGTGTCCAGTGCACTTTTTTTCATTTTTATTTTACTCATGAATACACACATATGATCATTTATATTATGGAGACTTGGTGAGATCCTATTGAGATGCATTTCTCAAACCCTACACAGACACTTTAGTATGTGTGTAGAACTTATGTTTGCTTTCAACTTGAGCACAATATATGAATATTATCAGGATGGGAGGGTTAATGTTGTAATGGATATGGGGATGAGGTGAGGAAAAATTTAAGACACCAAACATCCATATAACATAAATATGGGAAAACATAAAAAGTAAAGATAAATACCAAAGAAAAATATCAGAATGTATGATTGGTCTATAACAAATGAAAATGAAACATCTGTATAATAAGGGATCCATACATGAGAAATGATGGAAGTTATTGAATTAAAACACTATTTATCACTAGATTCATCAACCCCACATCCCCCAAGATCTATCGGGAACTATACATCATCTACGTAAACACATCATAGATGAACAGGTGTTCCCATATTGGGGTAAATATAAAAATACTCAATAAGACATCCCAAATAAGAGTAATGACTGCAAAACGACTCAAATCACAACATTAATAATCCCAAATATTTTATAAGGTTCATAAAACATGAAATATATTGATGTTTCAATTTTACACCATAATTCCAACATGATCATCTATCATATATAATAGAGATACGTTGCGAGCCATAAGCTATATAATAATTTCATCATCCTACTTCATGAGATCTACTTACTCATTTTATATTATATTAGGGGACCCATACCTTATTTTGGTAAAAATTAAAGTCAATGGATTACTATCCCTATAGATAGAGGATACTAACCTTACCAAGGATAAATAAGTCAACTATAGTAATACTAACTTCAGGGATGGATGACCCATTCTGTATTTCATGGAAGAGTTCATTACCCCATCAGTTGAATAGGGAACCTATGTGATGTTGTGAATGTAATGATCAAAGATGTACTTAAAACCTAAGTTTAAAGTGTAGGAATCATACCCCAACCCTTCCAAACATTATAGTTCATGAAGGAGACCCATACCCCCTCATTAGTGTTCCAACATGAGATTACTTGACCCCATGTATACTTTGAATACCTCACACGAACCATGTCTTCTTTAATGGAACCAATGAAATAATTTAACTTTAAAAATACCTCAAAAATAGAATCTTATGGAAATGAGGACCCTTATCTTGAATCTATGTAGAAAAATGGGTGAAATAGAATATTTATTTTTCAAATGTTGACACCGAAGTGAGAATTTTTGAAAAACACCCAGAGGTAGGTGTTTGGGGCCACATGGAGGCCCCTAGGCATGCCATGTGGTGTGGAAAGGAGGGGGAACCCTAATAATAAATGGAAACACAATCATATTTCATGGTATAGGCATATAGATCCCATGAATTCTTGGTACTACCCGGTTCAGGTCAGACCTACACCATTACTTAATTCCACTCGTCTGGATGATTAGGCTGCCTGGGGAGGTCATTCCATAATACTAATCGATGCCACCAAGGACCAATAATTCCTATACCCTCTCATTTAGGTCAGGTCAAGGGACTCGACTCACCTAGATTCCACTTTATGATCCCCATGGCATGTCCCCTTATCCCTCGCATGGTTAGCCTAGCAGGCCGACTCACTCTACGTAGCACAACATAGTGTGTTGGGGTGCCCTTCTCAGGCCACCGGTGGATGCAGAGAACTAGTTCACCCCTATATATTCATCACTTTCTTTGAAAATATTTATCTATCCTTATACAATCCAATGTATAGGGATCCAACCTTAACCATCCCCCCCCACAACTGTTTATGACACCCAAGATTATACCAAAACAATGCTCTCTATCATACACCAAATGTTATCATTCACCTGATCCACTACACTTACAACCAAAACATCACACCATGTTCTCAATCGTCCAGTACTAAGGCTAGAATTGGTTTCAACAAGCCTCGATCCACAATAAATAAATATAGGGGAGATATAGAGAGATAAGTGGGAGAGGGGGGATCGTCTAGGAGACATGGGGGATTAGCCACCCGACTAAGAACTATCACAACCTTGAGGGTCATTTCATCATGCACCTACCATATGTCACTAGGGGTCATGGAAGGTGGTGGTGGAAGAAATTGGTCCATTCATCCAAGAACGTCTTTGATCCCTCTTATTCTTCGATAAACGGTGTGGAAATCCATTATTTCATAATAATAATATTTTTTATTTACCATTTGGTGTCCTTAAAGAATGTTCATCCTCAAATTTAGTGGTGATATAGATATGTATAGTGTTTCAAATTTCTCTTTTTTTTAATACCAGGGTTTATTTACTGAAGATGTTGTTTTTTCATGGTGACATTGGATTTCCTTTCCTTAGTTATGTATCAGCAATGAATTTTTAATGTATTATGCCTATTCATATTGGGTCATTTATTTTTGTTATAGATTAGTTTTCATGGTTGAAATTCTAAATTTTAGATGTACCTAGGTCTATAATTTCTCAGGTGGAGTTTCATTGATGGCCCCAATTATTTTTTGAAACCAACTTACATAGAGTTTTTTCTGGTTGAGGTTTGACCACACGTGAGGATTGAGGATTTAACATGTCACTACCTTGGGATTATTCCATTCATTGAAATCAGGATTTCTTATATAGGGCTTCGAGTCTTGTTCTATGTTGGGCTAGGATTGGGTCAAATTTTAAGTTCTCCCAAACAAGTTTTTTTTCATTTTGATACATTAGTGGGGATCTGTGCATTCCATGGGATAAAATTTGGTTTTATAGAGGATAGTTCTTATTTAGGTTTTGTACATGGATCCCACTTAACCTTAATGTGGATATTTAAAAATTCAAAACATTGGATTATAGAAGAGAATAATATTAAAAGTTAAAGGGATTATAAATTGTAAATCCAAACACTAAAATATGAAAATCTTAACATGAATAAAAATACATAAAAAAATCAAGAACCAAATTTCTACCTCAAGGGGGCCAAATTCACTCCAAGATCCACTAATTGGATCTCCTCGAAGAATGTGAAAATGTATAATTCATTTTTTATAGAAACTAGTTGTAAATAAATGAGATTTTACTGCATGTTATCCTTAAATGAATTAAATATTGAATAGTGTGTTTTACACACAACACCAAACTAAAAGTAAATTATAATATATTATATTTAGATAAAAATATAAATGTTAAATCCTAGACATAAAATTATTATGTATGAATAAGAGTAAAAAAATTGTGATATATATATAGGTCATTTTATACAAATTTACATTGTTTTTATGCATAAGAAATAATTTAATAAACAAAATTATTTTTATGTTTTGGAGATTTTATTAAAGAAAACTAACTATATTATTTTTAAATTATGATATTAATAAAATATAATATTAATTGATTAATTCTGGTTTTATTAGCGTATTATAAAAATAAGAAAAAGTATTACTGGTATTTTAACAAGTTATTTTCATATAAAACCCTTTTTAATTATATTTTAAGATCTTATTTAAATGTTACATTCCAAAATTTTAGAAATTAAATTTAAAGATAAATTCATTTAATTTCTTGATTCATCTTGAAAATTTTATCTTAGGATAAATTATTGATATTTTTATGAATAGATTTATTTTTAGGAAAAATAGTGAAAATTCCATTTTATGAATATCATGGCTGTTATGAAATTGTTAGTATATAATTATGAATTATAAATTTATGAAACCCCATTATAGAAAAAATATTTATTTTATAAGATTCATTGTAAATTTAAAAATATTTATTTTATTCTACAAACCAATGTTTTATATTTTATAACATAATTTATATTATTCTATAAAAATGTTTTTAATACAGTATAGATTTAAAATTTTAACACTATTTTTATCACTTTTATAAAGTGAATATAATGAAATTAAATATAAATTTTAAATATAAGGTATAAATTATGAAATAAATACCATTTTATTTTAGGAATAAAAAATTAATTATGTAAAAACTAATTATTGTGGTAAAAGACAGAAGGGTAATAACGGTTAACCAAAGGGGTAAAAGGCCTAACTTGTTAAATACATGTTTCTAATTGAGTGGTTGTGCATGGAAATAAATTTATCTCCACTCCATTATTGTCCATTTTTTATTCTTCATTACATGTGAAACATGTTCTATCTTTATATTAAGACGAAACATTTACAAAAACATCATTCCAACCACTTATAAAAAGTGTCTCTCACCACCCACTCTAGACCACTCCAAAATCATGGTTTCCTCTTGAAACAATACCTTATTTTATTCCCCAATAATATTATTTCACATCCTTAAGCTTATAACCATAAGATCTTTTCATGTGTCCTCTATTTTGAAGGTATCCTCTAAGGGAAATCTCAAGTTCTCAATCTGAGTATTAATCTTTCCCTAACTTCATTTACATTTTATCATATTTAAATTTAATTTTATCATTACTATTTAATGAAAAAGCTATAATTTTATTATGAAGAATTAATGATCATTAAACACCTTGTATTTAAGACATAAAAAATTATTAACATGAAACACTAAGCTTTAAGAGAAATGCAATACACTATAAAAATATTATAATTTAAATTTGACAATTGTAACCTAGTCATTGAATTGGAGGGTATGAATAGGAGTAAACTCATTATAAAATATATGTATAAATTTATTATTAAATATAAATGTAGTTATTAATTCTTAGGAAATTAGGAAAAGATTTTTTAAAGTCATTTTACGCTTCAAGGATACATTTCCTTGAAAAAATGAATTTTAATACATTTTGTGAGAAAATATTATAATTAATTTTTAAAAATTTTATAAATTGAATTTTTTTTAAAAGGATATAATTTTTTAAACAAAAAATTTCTAAATTATCTTAAGGTGAAATTTTTGGATTCTTCTAAAAAGATTAATTTTTCAGTGAATAATGAAAAAATATTGATTTTGTAGAAAACTATCTTTTCCTTTCACTTGTTTACAAATACCAATTTATTTTAAATTTATTTTATAATTTAATTAGTTAATTTTTGTTAAAAATAACCCATTTAATTTAATTATAATCAATATTATTCTAAACTTTTCTATAAAAAATTTTAATACTTAAAAATACATTTTTCTGGGAAACCGTTTTTCATCGCGTTTTGTGAGTTTATTTTAAAATTAATTTCATGCACTTATTGATATTAAATTTGATAAAATTCATTCCATATTTTTAATTATAATTTCTAAATATGGTAAATATTTCAACATTATTTTTGTTCATAATGAATAATGACCCAGGTAAAAATGTTGTCACCGTGGTAAGGGTAAAATGGTAGAATACGGTAAAAAGTATGAGATAAGGATTCAAAATCATCTATAAACTTACCTATTTTTAATTTTTTGTGTTTAATTCTACCAAACTCTTAAATATTTTTAAAATATGCAATTTTGGTTCCATAATTCTTTGATAGAGACCTCTATAATATTTTAAGCATAGAAAAGTTCCAAAATTTCACTCTCTTGTACTTAATTTATCTTATATGTTCGCATTGGGATAAAAATATATTATGAATGAATATAAAAGTTTATTTTGAATATAATTTATTTTTTTATTATTTTTATTTATTTTTAATTCTTATTTTTCAGATAATTATATTAAATTCTTACGCAACGCTGACACAGTGCTTGCGAAACCAGTGGAAAAATCAAAGTAAATGATTTTAAAAAAATCAAAACTAATATTTGTTGAATAAATCATAATTTAATATGAATTTTGGGTTGATAATAATATATAATTTATTTTTAAATATTTTAAATTTGAATACCATAAGTTTCTTGATGTCTTTAATGTCAAAATATGTGATCAGTTTTTAAAATGACTATAGTAGTATTTTATGCTAAATGATATATTACTAAATGATTTAAAAATTATAAAAATATTTACATAATATAATGTGGATGATATATTGTATAAAATTTCATCCCTTAACCATTTTTTATCTAATTTTTACCATAGAAGTAAATTTATAACCCTTTTGAATTGAAAATTTTGTTACCGTGGTTAAGGTTAAAATTGGTTAACGAATGATTTGAACTAAAAAATAAGGCTTAAATTCCACATAAAACTATAAATATTTTATTTTTGGAAGTTATTTAAATCTTTCACTATATAATATTTTAATTTTTGTCCACTTTGTTCCACTTTCACATAAAATATAATTTATTATATTTAAATCATTTAAGTAATTTCATGTGTGTCCTTTCCTTCACTATAAAAGGATACCACCTCTCCTATATTCTTCACAAAAACTTGAGCCGCTTTTCTTGACCAAAACCTACCCAAATATTTTCTTAAAATCCATACACATGTTTATGAGGTTCTTTTCTCCTCAAAACACCATCCCTTGGAACCTTAATAAGGAATCCAAAGGAGGTCCCTCAATGAGGAGGTAATCATTCTAATCAATATCTTTCATTTTACATATTTTATTACCTTTTAAATTCTATTATAACCATTAAATTATAACAAAATAAGTATCTAAAATATAATAATATATTGTTATGTTTATTTAATAACCTTTATTCATCACTTTTTCAACAAATTGGAAATGAAAGTGGTGCTTGTGTGTACTTGTGGACTACCACCTCCACATAGTGATATGATTCATTTCCATTCACCATATTTAATTTTTTTTATTATCATGGTTTTAATATTTATATATGATAATTATGTATTAATTATTATTCTATAATTATGATATATTACCTACCTTCTTACCTTCATATCATTGTGAAACAACAACGTTGCACATGAATATATGTGGAGTACCACCTCTACAAAGCGATTTGATTCATTTTTCATTTATGATTTACATGAATGGTAATAAGTATATATTTTATGAATATATATCATATTTATGATATAATAATTATTCTATAAATTTTTATTATTATTTATCTTTATTTCATTCAATCCATATAAAAATGAAAACATTATTCATATGTATGTACGGACAACTGTCTTCACGAAGTGAGGTAATTAATTTTTCACCATGCCACTATATGAATTTTTATCAAAGTGTATATAATGAATAAATATGATACCTATGATATGATTAAGAGTTTTTATATTATGAAACTATAACCGAAGTCCATGCACCGGAACCATTGAACTAAAACTTGCATGGAAAACAGAACAATTTTCAGTTGAATATCAATTTTAAGTAAGAATTGTTAATGAAGGTATAACTATAAAATATAAATGGAATGATACATAGTATTTTATGTATGAATATGGTTCTATAATATATTTATCATAAATATATTTTTATTATTCTTTAGGATTTATTGTGTACACGGCATGATTGTACATGAGGTAAGGGTTACTCGTCTCACTTTTGTTTATGTGATATATATGTCATATTCACCACTTTTTTATTTCATGTGGTGTATATAATACCCATTTTATATGTTATATAAATAAAATTTTATATTCATGGTATTTAAATTTCTATTTAAATTTATTTATTTCATGGGAGTTATGATTCAAAAGTTACTAATGTAGTATGGGATTTATGTTACAATCTCATTTCTTTTTGGGGATGTCTATGATAGATTATTTTTTAATAAAATTACATGGTTTTTATCCTTTAAAAACAATATATTTTCTTATCCTTTAGTTATTCATGAAAAATTTAAGTAATATTACCATTTATCTCTCCTTAGTGCGTAAAATAAATGATAAAATATTTTTAATAAAAACATACTTTATTTCCTCTTTAGTCATGAATCATTTAATTTTATATCCATGTTCTATAAAATGTTTTCAATAATTTTTTTACCATGATCCATTTATTTTTTTAAAGTTATTTTTACTCATTCTTGAATTTCTATAAAAAAAATAAAAAGAATGTTTTTTTGGTTTCATGAACAATGTTTGTTTTAATAAAGGTGTGAAATGAATCTTTGTCTTTAACGATTATGGCATAAATGTAATTTCCCACCATAATGATCACTCAATGATTTGAATATGAAACGTTTCCACATTTATTTTCAAAGAATTTTTTTTCATAATTGTTTAATACAATTTTCTATTTTAAATATGTCATTTCAAAATAAAAAGGGTATTTTCTTCAAGAAATATTATAGTAATATTTTAAAGGAATTTTTCATCTATGATAAAATAATTTTATTTTACTTATGCTTAATTGTGGATATGATATAATGGTATTATCCAATTCTTCTCTCTATATGGTTTATGATGATGAATTTTTATGTATAATTATATGAAACTCATTACTTGTTTATATGTTAACTTACTTAAGATGAAATCTTTATGAAATTCAATTATTTTACTCAGGTTATACGATGATGAGAAAATAAATTTTTTTATGATCGTTGTGAAATTAATGGTTTAAAGTTATGTAATGGGAGGGTCTGTTATATCCCCCTAATTCATTGTGTAATGATAGATAACTCATCAGATAATTATGTTACGTGTGAAACTAATTTCATGTTAACAACATGATGTGTAGACCTAGTTTAATGTTCATATGTTTATGTATAGACCTGGTTTCATGTTAATAAGTTTATCCACGGACCTTTTTTCATGTATATAAATTTATGTGAGGACTAGATTTCATTCCCATAACATAATGAATGGACCTATTTTTGCTTATACATGTTCACAATGATATAAGAATATGCTTGTGACACATTCCTATGTTTATGATATGCACTCATGGATCATTTTTTAGTTTTTATGATTCCACACTCTAATGACTTTTTTATTTTTTTTATGATAAAACCTTATAGTATGAATCATGATATTTGATCAATAAATTGACTGGGTATGAATTTATTAGGTTGTGATCATGTTCTCAGGACCTTTATTCTTACATATAATCCTTGATTAATATCTACTATGTTTACCCTTATTGTACATCTGATCTCACCCTTTCTATTATTTTCTATTTCCTAGGATATGAAGAAATGTTTTAAGTATGTTGTACTTAATAAGGGTACTAAATGCGAATAAAATTATGGTATATGATACCTAATTTTATAAACCAATTGTTTCTATATCCATGTTTCCAAAGTCACTTAACCATAATTATTCTAGCATGGATTGTACTAATATGTGATAAATATTCACCTATAATGATGTGATATTTATCTATGTAAATTTCAGTAACTATAGTTGGTATCAAGAAAAAATTTAGTTATTTTTAAAAACCTGGATTAATAAAAATTAGTGAGAAACCTTAGGATAATCCTATGTATATGAGAATATACTAAGTTATAGTAAATATTGGAGTTTGTTTTTCCTAAAAAATACATCTCTGTTTAGATACTAGAAAGTGGATGTGGTTGTGACATAAATTCACCTAGGAGTAACAACTCTAAACGTGGATGATTGGGTATTAACTCGATCAACACTGGTGTATGATGAGTGATCCTAATACTACACACCTATATAGACACTCCTGGGGGATATTTTTGGGTTAATCCACATCTTCTTTATTAACTATTGTGAAGGATTTGAACAGATGGTTACCATGAATAACCTTGGTTAATCCTAAGGTGTCATATATTGAAATGAAAGTGTTATGATTTAGACATTATATGAATGATTTTTCCGGATTATATGGTTTCTCTCCATGATTATTTTTACTCACACTATAATTTTTGGTTTTGGTTAATATTTGAAACCATGAAGAATCACGTTAGCACTGAATTTGATAAACAATGTAGTGATTTTCCTCATGGGAAACTGAATAAAATAGAAAATGGAATTTGAAAGATTGTTATTATTCCTAAATAGATATCACTATGTATAATTTACAACCTAAATTTATAAGATTTTCTGAATGAACCAAATAATATAAAAATGGGGTTTCATGAAAACAATAGATCAAAGAATATTTAGTTTCCAAATTTTCAATAATATGGGAAAAAGAATGTGGGGAAATGTATTAAATGAATAAGAAGATTTTTTTTGGAAATAAAGTACATAGATCATGTAATTTGCAAGGGGAAAAGAAAATTCTAATGGATGGAAATAAATCACATCCTAAGGTACCATATATAGTAAAATGTCTTATGTGTGGGGAACTTGGGTATTTTCTGATTCAATTTCCCTAAACCAATGGCTAAATCCTAGACCAAGTAAGGGACTATGATATGTTAATAATTGAAGTGGAATGATTAAAGTGTTTATGTATTGGGATTCTAGAATTATGTTTTATAAGTGTATTATCAATGATATTATAGTTAAAAAAATCATGAAATGTCTAAGGATGGTTTTGCAATAGTTTTTCATTAAGTATTTTCAAGTAAATTTTGAATGGTAATAATAACCTAGAAAATTGATTTAGTGGTAATGTGATATATTTAGAAAACACGTGATTGGGGGATAAATAACTATTAAAATGTTCTTGATGTTGAGATAATAATTTTTAGTTGGGATGAGTGGATTCTTGATATTGGATTGTATTAATGATATTGGAATTGATTATTAATTTGATGATAAAGTGGTTTATGTCATCTTTGATGAAGTTTACTTCATTTTTGTATTTATAGAATATATTTGATAATCTTTTTTTGTATAAGGAATAAAGATAGAGGTAATTTTATGAAAAATTTCTCCGTTCATTGGGGATATTTTGGGAATGTATTAGCATATTTAAAGAGAATATTTGATCAAGGTATTTATGTGTTTGGTTTTTTAAATTATGAGTTATTTTATTTTGTTTGGGGATTAAAGTTAAGTTGATTTTTGTAAATTTTGGGACCTTTTTTGCTAAATTTTTGGGTTTTAAATTTGGTCAGACAAATTTTTGAGGAGTCTTAATGTTAACTACTTATGCAGTCGTTTAAGATGAATTTTGGGTGTTATTATTAAGGTTTTAAATATTTATATAATATTTCATCATATGAATATTTATAAATTTTGGGAAAATTGTGCTAACCATTATTATTTTGGTAAATATCTCGAGATAAGACAAATGACTTGTTATTATTTTATGGATCCTACGATCTGTAAAAAGTTAATTTTAGTGCTTCTGGCATGAAAAGTTCATCTTGAATATTCATTTCTTGGAGTAAAATATGAAGTGAAAATTGATTGAATCACATTCAAAGGATGAAATTTTGATTATGAAATTGAAATAAATCAAGTAATTATATTTTCTCATTATCTCTATGTTAATAGTAAAATAATCCCTTAACATTAGGAAAAGGATCTTTAAGTACAAATGTTATTATTTTACCTTAATTTTTAATGAATTGATGGTCTTTTTACCTATCACTAGTTTATAGTTTTTTGGTCACTAACTTTCTCATGACCATGTTCTCTATCAATCTCTATTATTCTTTGGAAATCGTGTTTTCTCCTTTATATCAATATTTTTTATACCCACCAATGTTCACCTTATCTGGAAGTTTGATTATATGTCATTTTAGGCAACCATTATGTTTCCCCCTTCCCCTTTATAAATGAATTTTTGTTTTCTCTTTGTATGATGTGGGATTTCAACAAAGTTATTTTTAAATATTGAATATTTGATGATCGAGATAAAATTGCGAGGATGTAATTTATTTAAGGTGGAATTTAATGTCAGTGTTTTTCCCTAGAACCAAATTTTTTAATATATCATTTCATGTTATCATTATTAATGATGTTTCTTATAACATCGTGATTGTTACTTTATATAAAATTGGTATGTGATAATGTCCTAAGAATATATGTCACAATTAAAGGGCATGGAAGATCCCTTCTGTGATGAGAAATTTGGGGTGCCATGAAATTATTCATGGAAAATTTTCTATGGATGTATGATATTGTATAAGATGGAGCTAGTTATATAAGATATCAGGGTTAGAGGGATAATAAGACATTGATATGCCTTCTCATGGTCTTCTCCCTTGGAAATATCTAAGATAAGAGGTTATGATAACAATATCATCAATAGGAAATTCACATTTTCATGTATCATTTGATGTTCTTTTTAGGGGAATTGTGTATTGATCCTTAGAATTTAAGGTTATCATTAGTGAATATCGTGACTTGCGTACTTTGACGTATTGACAAAAACTATTATGACATATTCTCATGAAGTGGTATGATATATTGGGTATTTCATGAGTGATATCTCATTAATGGATAATAAAAGATAGGATTTAACCCTTTTTCCATTGACAGAAGTTGTTATCTCAATCTTTTTTATTATAATGGAACTGCTTATATAAATTCATAACCATGGTGTTTGGTCAGCAAGTTCAATTCCAAAAATTCAATGAAAGTAACATCATGAATATTGGTTGATGGCACCTTATTGAAACCTTTTTATTTGAGATATATAAATAAAGGGGTTATATTAAATGGTAAGCATTTATATGAGGTTTTATGTTTTTTGTGAAATTAGTTTCCTTCTTTATGAGTGCATTTACATGTTTCTAGACACTAACCTTAAAATTTAGGCGGTTATTACTAATACCACTAAGAAAAAGTCCAATAGGGTCACACACTAATGTATCAACAATCTCAATTAAATTAAAGTATTAAATTTAACAAGTTAGAATAAATAATATTTATTCATGTCTGGATGATCACTATAATTTAATTACAAGTTATTCAAAATAATAAGTGGGTTAAATAATAATAAAAATAATAATAATAAATATTTTTTACAAGGTTTATCCAATATTATATTTATTATATTACATTTATAAATTAATAATATAGTTATATTTATTTATTAAATAAGTAGTCATTATTCAAGGATTCATACATGTCTATGAGGGAATAGGGACCGAGCTTAATGGTTTGGTCGTAAATAGTATAAATGATAATTATTTATATTATTAATGTGTTCCACATGTCAAAAAATTATTTATTATTATTATTATTATTATTATTAGACAAGGGATCAACTAATAATTAAAAGGCAGGTAAAGGGATTGTGTGCAATTTTACAACTCTAAACCTTCCAAAATAAATATCTAATTATATCACCTTCTAAAGTCACTCTTGTTGTGTATAATGGATAGAGAGAGACTCTCCAAATCCCTAGAGAGAGATCTATAGATCTAGAGTGCACTCTCTCTTCCTTCTTTCTCAAGCCATCGAGAGAAAATCAAGAGTTATTTCTTCTTCAATAAGAATTAAGTTGTGCCCACAAACAATGAAAATAATTAGGATCAACCATGATATCACCCAATGATTCTAAGGAAGTATTTAGATATTGTGTTTCATGTGTAGATCACTGCTAGAGGTATTCTACACTTTGACCCTTCATCACAACAATGGTATAATGAGTTCCAGTCAACCGGTTCATCAATAAAGGACAAATTGAAAGTTAAGGTAATACTATATCTTCTCCTAAATTAATTATAAACAACATGTGAAGTATAACAACCCAAAAAGTTATGGTATGTTTATTCTTAAATAATTTTAATTCATTATATATCTTATATGCACACAAAAGTGAGTCTTTGTGAAAAAACACTATGTTATTTATAAGAGATAGTTATAACCTAGCCATTAAACATAATTTTTCACTTCTGTGTTTTTGAATTTCAAAAAATTGACATACGCGGTTGTGATCAGTAAGATATTTAGAGTCTAATAGGATAAACATAATTTTTTGTGAATAATAAACCACACATATGAATAGTAATGTCACCCTTATGAATAGTAATATGAAACTTATGAATAGTGAATCAACCAAATGAATAGTAATCTCACCCATTAGTGTTTAAATAAATTTTAGGCATATTATAAATGAAAGTCTGATATAATTATTATTTATTATGTACTAGTTTTTTAATAAAACATAAATTTTTATTTATAATTAAATAATTTAATATAATTATTCAAAATAAAAAAATATTTTTATAAAATATAATCATATGTTAATATATTGATGTCTTATGATTATAATATAATTTTGTGAGACCCTAGTGTCATAAAATCAGTTATAATATTAAAATTGGTATTTTTCAAGTAAATGGTGATTTTAATTATAATAAAATTTATAATATTTATAAAATTATATTTATAAAATTGAGTTCATTTTTGGATTCTACACATTGAAAAATGGCTAGGATGAAGTTTTGTTTTTTTTCCAAAATACATGAATTTTTGGTAAAATACAGTATAAATACATTATAAGATAAATACACTATTCCTTGAATCATGGATGATGTAAGAAACCATTAGTTCAAACTCACATGACCTATTTACAATATTTATTCACAAGAATCAATACTATTTCTTGTCTTGAGAAAAAATAATAAACAAATGAATACAATATTCAAAAATCACCCCTCTCCTCCACTATAAAAACCACCCCTACCCCTTCTTGTCTTCACATATCTATGCATTGAAGCTTATCAATGTTCTTCCCAAATAATATTTCCTAGTATCTCCCCACGTCCATGAAATATTTTACCTTACAAAAGACCAAAATAAATCCCCTTAAAGAGACTCTCTAGGAAGAGTATCAAAGAGGTAAAATCATCTTCCTTTTCCTTTTATTTTCTTTTCAAGTTCCTTATTTATTTATTATTATCTCATTAACTCCCCTATCCAAATGATCATGATAACTCCAATATCATCTATATACTGGAATTATAACATGTTAATGGAATATCCTTTATCAAAATCCTTTCTCTCTCTCTTTTATTTTATAAACGAAATCATCGTCCGTGAGGTGCATATTTACAAACTTTGTGGATGACAAATTTCCATACTTCAATTTATTCTTCAAGGATGTCTATGAAACAATTTTAATGGTTTAAAAAAACAATAAAATTTATATTATAACTCTTTTTATGTTCTGGATGTAACATATTTTCATAAAACCAAATGAAAAAAAACAAAATGAGTTCGTTAGGTTCAATAATCACTGTAATAATCTAAATGATTATCATTAAATATCTTACCCAATGATTCATACACATACCATGTAATGACATTATATTAATAACAATTTACAATTATTTATTCTAATTAATTTTATATAATTATAATTTTGGATATTTATACCCTTTTTACACGAACTTCTTTACATGTATACAAGTAAACTGATCATAAACCAAGGAAACAAACGATCCCAAGTGATAAAATTGTATCATATAACTAATAAAAAATATCATAAATGAAATTACTAAAATTATAATAAATAAAATAAATTTATAAAAGTTTAATAGATTATTTAATTAATGGGTTTAATTTGACTATACAGGACATTAAGATCAAGGGCATAACACATTCGGACATAAGGTAAGGGGTTTCTCATCTCACTTTTATTTATGTGATATTACCATTGTTTGCCACTTATTTCTTGTAAGTAGTGTATGTATACTTATATTTGATATATAATATCATGATCCTATTTATGTTCATGGTATTGAATGGTTCATTTTATGATTACTAATTGTTTTTCATATGATTTGATTGATTACAAAGTGGTAAGAGACTTTCTCTCAATTTTCATTTCATTAAGACTTTCTTGGTATTGTACAACTAATAATTATTATGTGGTGTAACTAATTCCAATTTGAGATAATTTTTTATTTTAAATTATATTTTTATTCAATATCCATGTTCTTTTATCATGGATGTTTATTTTCTTAGTCGTATAGCATTTTACATACGGTGTTTATTTGGAATATTGTTTTAACTGGGGAAATATTGATGAGTCTGTATCCTCTAATCAATATGGATATTTATAAGGCATATTTTTCGTGAATTAAATCTATGTATGAAGAATGATTTGGACTTACAGTGATGGTAAGGGCCTGCTATATCCTCCTGATGCATCGATAGGTCTCATGAGACAAAATAGTTGGCGACAAACCCTTCTTGTTTGTTTCCAAACAGAATCAAACGAGTTTCTACCCAGAGACTAAAATTGTCTCAATGGTATAATGTTTCACATGCCTTATACATGATGTCCACTAAATAATAATATTCTTTATTCATTACTCATTTATTATTTTTCATGATATTTTCACTATGAGAAAATCTATATATGCATTTACATTCATAGTTTATTGTCATCATGTGTATTTCAGACTATTTATATTGACATATTGTCTATGACTTATTGAATTTAATTATCTTTTTATTGCTTCATTTAACCCTTATATAGCATTTGATATCACCCTTATTATGTTTCTTTTCCCCAAGTTATGAAGATTAAAACCTTGATTGAGCTTTCAAGGATGCAATTTATTTAATATTATTATGTATCTTGTTGTATTTTCTATATTTATTGATGTATTATGGGTATCATGTATGTAATATAGTCATACCAAACTACTAAACTAATCAGTCCTTCGTGATTTGATTCGTTGTAATCATCACAATTTAATAAAATAACGCACTATCTCTAGATTTCTGGGGTGGGGGCGTTACAGTTCCTAGGATAGGAAGGTTAGCAAAAACTTGGAAACTAGATTTAGAAAACATAGTTTAGAGGAAATAACCATAAGATATACTTTGAGAATAATCACAGAATAAAATCCTGGAATTTTGGTAAAGTTTATATTTTTTGGGTCTTCCTAACAATACATCCATGTCTGGATACTACAAGTGGACGTGGTTCTGGCACATAATTACCTAGGAGTAACAACTCCAACAAGGTGTTTCGGGCCTAACTCAGGGTAACCTGGTACACAACAGTGGGCCTTACTATGCACCTGGTTTGAAACTCCTAGGGGATATTCTTAGGGTAATTCAAATTTTTGTTACAAACCAGTATGAAGGGTTTAAAAGTAAATATGTCCTTAATGAAACCATGTTTACGGTTATGAGATTAGCTATGCATAAATTTTTAATTTATGTTAAGTGTTTATATAGTTTAAAAATCATGCATTATGATTCAAACCCTAATTTAGTGTATGCCATTGTATATTTATGGAGCCTAATGGAAGAAATGGAATCAATACCTTTGGATTTTGTATGGATTTTCCCACAGAGCAAGTCAACATGGTTAGTGTTGGAAAAGATATATCTGGCATTAAGATGTGATGAAAATGAAAAGGTAGTACTAAGAATATATTTTCTTACGGGTGATTCTGATCAATGGTGTCTTTGATCTAGAATACCACAAATGAATAAGAAATAGAAGATATGGAATGGAGAACTTTTAAGGAAGTATTATTTGAAAAATATTTCTCTCGTGAGAAACAAGCTAAAATGAAGAAAAAATTACTTAGCTTAAAGCAAAGGGAAGAAGAGATTATTGTGGAGTATGAGGCTACATTCACAAGACTATCTAGTTATATTATAGATTATGTACGTGATTTAGAAGACAATATAGATAATTTCTTTAGAGGACTTAAAAAAGTCTTAAAAAGGCACTAGCTTCTCAAACATTTTCATCATATGATGAAATTTTATTAAGTTCCATCAAAACAGAGAAGGAATTTTCTAGATCAAATTTATTCACAAAAATCAAGAGAAAAAGTGGTATTCTTATAACCATGGAAAAGGTGAAGCACCAAATAAGAAGAAGGGAACCAAGAAATTCCCATTATGTGATTAATGTAGAAAGAATCATCCTGGAAAATTCTTGAAAGGCATGGGAGTTTTCTATAATTGTGTAGAAAAGGATCATTGATCTAATGAATGAAAGGGGGAGAAACAAGTCAATTATGTTCAATGATATAATTTTATAAAGATGGGACACTATGAAAATGAGTGTCCTAAGCATCAAGGAAACCTACCTTAGAAAAGTCCAAGGGAGAAATGCCAAGCTTATGCAATCACAACTTCTATGTTTGAAATTCCGAATGATGTGTTGGTAGGTACTTTAGTCATTTCCTCAAACTTTGAAAATGCATAATTTGATTTTGGATCATCACATTATTTTACATCTTCCAAGTTTTCCAAGAAAATTAGACATTCCCCTTATCATATAATAAATGACTTTTCAGTCAAAACTCCTAAGGGTAGTATCATTGCAACAAAGATGTGTCGATCTGTCCCCTTTACAACACATAAACGTGATTTAGTTTATTACCTTATCATTATATCCATGATTTATTTTGATATAAAACTCAGTATGTATTGTATTTAAAATTTTTATGGAAAAATATATTTCAAGAAGAAGGAAGTTACAATTTTTGAGAATGATGTAGAATCCCTTATCTTTAGAGAAGAAAACTCTCCTTCTGATTCTTGTCTATATCCACCACCAGTATCTCTACTGAATGCAATTCTTGTGGATGAATGGAACGAAATATATATGGGTGAGGTAAGAAATATTCAAATTGAGTATGTACCTGTTGTGAAAGAATATGTTAATGTATTTCCATAGGATTTACCTGGACATCCTCCAGAGTGGTAAGTTGAGTTATCTATTGATTTAAGTCCTAAGGGATGACCGATATTAAAGACTCCCTATAGATTGGCCACTGTGGAATTAGTGGATCTGAATAAAAAACTAGAGGAATTTAGTGAAAAGGGATTTATTCACCTTAGTATTTCTACATGGGGATCCCATATTCTATTTGTCAAGAAGAAAGATGGATCCATGAGGTTGTGCATTGACTATAAAGAAATCAATTCTATGAAAATAAATAAAAAGTATCCCTTCCTTAAATAGATGAATTATTTCATCAAATTCACAAAGATCAATATTTTTTAAGATTGGCCTTCGATCTGGATATCATCAATTACATGTGAGGAAGAAAGATATTCTAAGGATAGAATTTTGAACTAGGTATGGACATTACGAGTTTACATTAATGTCATTTGGACTGACTAATGAACCCTCTGTTTTCATGGATATAATGAATAGAGTTTTCAAGGAATATCTAGATCATTTTTTTGTGTATTTATTGATGATATCTTGATATATTCTAAAATCTATGAGGACCATGGGAACCGTTTTTGGGTTGTTCTAGAGACTCTTAGAAAAATAGTTATATGGGAAGTTTAGTAAGTGTGAATTTTGGCTTTAAATAGTTTCTTTTCTTGGTTATATTGTCTCTAAGGATAGAATCTCAGTTGATCCTATGTAGAAAAAAGAAATCCAAGAATGGAATATTCCGATGAACATAACCAAGGTACGTAGTTTTATTAGATTAGCAGGTTACTATCGTCATCCCGTTTAGAATTTTTCCTTATTGGATAACCGGCTAACAAAGCTCACACGTAAAGGGGATAATTTTGTATGGAAAAAATAATGTATAAAATGTTTTTAAGAATTGAATAGAATATTGGTCAATGCTAAAATTTTGAATTTTACCTCTAGAAATAATGGGTTTGTGATATAAAGTGATGCATCAAAGAATGGATCGGGTTGTGTTCTTATGCAAAATGATAAAGTTATTTCTCATGCATCAAGGTAGTTGAAGGCACATGAACAAAATTATCAAACCCATGATTTTGAGTTAGCATCCATAATCTATACTTTGAAAATATAGAGACATTATCTCTATAGTAAAATATGTGAGATATATACAGATCACTAGAGTTTGAAATACATTTTTTATATAGAAATATGTCAACATGAGGAAAATTATATGGCTCAAGTAACTCAATGATTATGATTGTTCAATACACTACGACCCAGGAAAGGAAAATCAGATAGCAGATGAATTAAGAAGGAAATATCACGGAATTATGACCCAAATAATGATTTAGGGAGATCATATATTCATGGATCTAATAAGGATATATATGGTGATTATTAAGGAAGGGGAAAGATCATTAATTTTCAAATTATTGCTAAACCATATTTATTAGAGAAGAATCTATCAATCTGATGATGATAGAACCTTCAAAAGAAAATTAAATTACTTAAGTATGGAAGATTAGAAGACTTCATGTATGTGGATGGTGTTATAAAATTTTGAAAGACATTGTGTGTTCCATTAATACATAAGGTAAAAAAGGAAACTATTAGATGATGCCCATAGATCAAACTTCTCTATACACCCTGGTAGCGCCAAGATGTAATGAAAACTAAAGGATCATTTTTGGTGGGATAATATGAAGTGATAAATTGATGACTATGTGTAAAGATTCCAATTTTTTCAACAGGTGATGGATGAAAGATGACACACTAAAGGAATCATGAAACATCTTCTTATACCTTTGTGGAAATGGTATGATATTATGATGGACCTTTTCATAGGACTGCCAAAGATACCTGTAAGGAATGATGAAATATGGGTAATTGTTGATCTTCTTACAAAATTGGCACATTTCCTTGCTATAAGAGAGGATTTTCCACTAGAGTGCCTAGAAAAACTCTATATTACTAAATTTGTAAGACTTTGTGGTGCACCTATATTGATTTTTCCGATTCAAGATCCCTGATTTACATCAAAAGATCATACTCACTTGACTTTCAAGGTATGTGGGATTAGTACTTACCATTGGTGAAATTTACTTAAAATAATAGTTTCTATTATAATATTCAAATGGCTCCATATAAAGCATTATATGGAAATATATGTCGAACTCCAACTTTCTGGGATGATGTTGGTGAGAGGAAACTTATAGGACCATAACTTGTGGAGGAAATGACAACAAAGGTAAAGGTTATTCAAACACATTTCAAAGCTGCACGAAGTAGACAAAAGACAAATGTTAATAACTGAAGGAAGGATTGAGAGTTTCAAGTGGGAGATCATGTCTTTCTAAAAGTATCTCAATGGAAGGGTGTCTTGAGATTCGGTAAGAAAGGGAAACTGAGCCCCAGGTACATCGGACCATTCAAAATTCTAGAAAGAATTGGAGCTATAGCTTTCTATTTTTCAATGGTACTAAGTCTCTCCAATGCTCATGGTGTGTTCCACATGTCGCTGTTAAAAATTAACATACTAGACCCAATGCACATACTCACCTTGGAGGAAATAGAACTGGAACTTGAGTTGTCTTGCAATAAAGAGTCTATTGATATTCTTGACACTAGAGAGAAATTATTGAAAAATCAAACAACATGACTAGTAAAAGTTCTTTAGAGAAACAATAAAATGGAGAAAGCAATGTGGGAACCGGAGTATGTTATAAAGAAGAACCTCTCACATCTTTTTAGAGGGAATTATACCTGAAATATTTTTAGGATGAAAATTCTAAAGAAGGGAAGATTATAACACCCCAAAAATTTATGGTATATTTCTTCTTAAATAATTTCTATTCATTAGAGAGCTTATATGAACACAACACCGAGTCTTTCTAAAAAACACTTTATTATTTATAGGAGATATTTATAACCTAGTCGTCAAACATAATTTTTCACTTCTGTGTCTTAAATTTCCAAAAACTGATATAGACGGTTGCGATCATTAAGTTATTTAGAGTCTAATGGGATTAACTTAATTTTTGGTGAATACTAAACTATCCATATTAATAGTAATGTTACCCTTTTGAATAGTAATATGGCCCTTATGAATAGTAAATTGGCTAAATGAATAGTAATATCACCGATGAGTTTATAACTAAAATTTAGGAAACATATAAATGAATGTATGATATAATTATTAATACTTATATTATAGTATTTTTATAAAACATAAATTTTTATTTATAATTTTATAATTAATATAATTATTCAAAATATAAAATTATCTTGATAAAATATAATCATAAGTTAATATTTTTATTTATTATTATTATAAGATAATTTTATGAGACCCTAGTTAATTTTTCAAAAATTTCATAAAATCAGTTATAATATTAAAATTGGTATTTTTGAGTAAATGATGATTCTAATTAAAAATTAAATTTATCATATTTAGAAGAAAATTTCATAAAATGAAGTTTTTTTTTGTATTCTAAACATTGGAAAATGTTAAGGGTGAATTTTTTGGATTTTTCTGAAATACTTGAATTGTTTTTGAATAGTAAAATACGATATAAATACATTATAAGATAAATACACTATTCATTGCATCATGGATAATATAAGAAACCATTAGTTCAAAATCAAATGTAATATTTACTATATTTAGTAACAAGAATCATTATTATTTCTTGTCTTCAGAAAAATAATAAACAAGTGAATAAATTATTCGAAAATCACCCATGCCCTCCACTATAAAAACCACCAGTCACCCCCCCCCCCCTCTTCTCCTCACTTCTCTAAGCCTTGAAGCTTATAAAAGTTCTACCCAAATCATCATTCCCATTCCCTCCCCACATCTAGGATCTCTTTTTATTTCCAAAATACTAAAATCAATACCCTTAAGAATACTCTCAAGGAGGAGTATCCAAGAGGAAAAATCATGTTCCTTTTCCTTTTATTTTATTTTCAAGTTCCTTATTTATTTATTATTCTCTCCTCAACTAATCTATCCAAATGACCATGATAAATCCAGTATCATATATATACTATAATTATTTCATTTTAATGGAATAAACATAAACAAACTCCTCTCTCTCTCTCTCTCTTATTTTATAAACGTAATCATCATCCGTGAGGTGCTGATTTACAACCTTCTTGGATGGCAGATTTTTGTACATCAATTTCTCCTTCAAAGATATTCATGAAACAATTTTAATAGTTGAAACAGATTTTAAAATCTATATTATAACCCTTTTTATGTTCTGTATGTAACATATTTACATAATACCAAATGATAAAACAAAATGAGTTCGTTATGTTCAACAACCGCCATAATAATCTAAACGATTATCACTAAATATATTACCTAATGATTCATCCCCATACCATATAAAAAATGATATTTATAACCATTTAGACTTCTAGATTATCATTAATTTCATATAATTCCAATTATGGAGAATTATACCCATTTTACCCAAGCTTCTTTACATGTATACAAGTAATCTGATCATAAAAACTAAGGTAACGAACGATCCCGACCGATAAAATTGTATCATTTAACTAATAAAAAATACCATAAATTAACTTACAAAAATTATAAAAAATAAATAAAATAAATGTAGAAAAGGTTTTGAAATTATTTAATTAATGGTTTTAATTCGACTATGTAGGACTTCAAGATCAAGGGCAGAACACATTCGGACATAAGGTCAGGGGTTTCTCATCTCACTTTTTTTTCTGTGATATTACCATTATTCAACACCTATTTCTTGTATGTGTTGTATGTATAATTACATTTCATATATAATATCATGATAATTTTTGTAATCATGGTATTAAATTATTAATTTGATGATTATAAATTTTTTGTCATACGATTTGATTGATTACAAAGTTGTAAGGGACTTTGTCTCAATTTTCATTTCATTGGGACTTACTTGGTATTGTACAACTAATAATTATTATGTGGTATAACTAATGACCATTTGAGATCATTTTTAATTTGAAATTATATTTCAATTAAATATACATATTCTTGTATCATGGATATTATTAATGTCTTATTTGTATAGACTTTTACATATGGTGTTTATTTGGAATGTTGTTTTAATTGCGGAAATATTGTTGAGTCAGTATCCACTACTCAATATGGATATTTATAAGGGATATTTCTTGTGAATTAAATCTATTTATGAAGAATGATTAAGAATTTTAGTGATGGGTGGGGTCTGTTATATCCCCTCGATGCATCGACAGGTCTCATGAGATAAAACAGTTGGCGGAAGACCCTTCATTTTTGTTTCCAAACAGAATCAGATGGATTTCTACCCACAGAATTAAACCATCGTTATGGTATAATGGTTCATGTTTGAGATACATTACAACCACTAAATAATAATTTTCTTCATTCAGTACTCATTTATTACTTTCCATTATATTTTCACTATGAAAAAATATATGGATTCATTTTCATTCCCAATTTATTAATGCCACGTGTCTTTCAGATTATTTACCTTTACATAATCTCTAGGAATTATTGAATTTACTTATCTTTTTATCAATTCATATAACCATTACTGATCATTTGATCTCACACTTATTTTTTTCCTTTCCCCGGGTTAGAATGAAGAAAACCTTGAATGAGTTTTCAAGGATGTAATTTATTTCATACTACTATTTGTCACATTGTATTTTCTATATTTACACATCAATAATAAGTATCATGTATATAATATTTTCTTCCAAAACTATTAAAATAATCAGTACTTTAGTATTTTATTTCTTGTAATCAAGCCAATTTAATAAAATAATGCCCCGGATCCGGATTTCTGGGGTTGTGTCGTTACATGAAGATCCTCCTCTTATAGTCCCATATTTTTAATCTAGTCATGTAATAAATTATTTTCATTGTACATGATTTTTTAATCATGTGTGTAAAATACTATAAGTAAATTGAGTAAAAACAATTAGTTGTTCATTCCATCAAAGGATTTTTCAACTGTGTTTGAAACTCATATGTTGTTTTGGAGAGATCACAGGGTTAATTTATAATTATTTATTTTTCATTGATTATTTCATGTATTTGTGTTTTATATTACTCATATAAATTCATTTTAATATCTAAACAACCTCATATCTTCCCTTGTTTTTTCTCTCTAACATAAACTATAAACAGTTAAGATTTAAAAATGAAGAAACATCTGAAAATCACCATCTTGAGGTGCCAAGGTTCTTCTTAAACAATTAAAAACTACAAGGATTTTACTTCCTAAATACACAATTTGTATAGTGCATCTCACCTATATCTATCTACATTAGGTTAGATCCCATAAAATTGTATCTAAGATTTAATAAAAGTAGACTAGAATATAGATAGAGATACTTCAGCATAGGGTTTAAATAAATACACATCGTGTGACCACTATACATGACATGTAGTCCTCATTTTCTCATTGATGATAAAATGATGTGTCCGAACATGTCATTTATTGGATACACAATATGGGTACCATAATGTCATGCAACTCTAAGGACACATACCATATAATATGGATAACATGACATGTACCTCAATCTCATTTGTGATAGGCAACACACCCAGTCCCTAGGCATGTTCTATAGACACATGTAAAAGACAATACATGTTTTCTACTACAATACATGTTGTGTATTCTGTGGTAGACAGTGTGTCAAATTTTACATGGATAAAAATTAAATATATAATCAAACCTATTCACATGTGTACCATGTGTCATTTATTTGATAGTAAACACCATGTAATAGGGTTTATAATTATATATTAAATCAATTTCTATGTTAAAATTTTGGATAAGCATAAATTTTTTTCTCTAAGTACCCTTGTGTACTATATTAATTTTAAATAAAATTAATTTTTAGAAAAATATTTATGAAGATGAGTTAAATATTATTATGGAATTAATTGGATTATTTTTTGGCATGTTATCTTAATTAATGAATTAATAAAAATAATTAATAGTAAGGTTGAAAATGTAGGATTGTTTCATGTTACATGGAGTATCATGAGATTAGACCATTCATGTCTATGTGATTGCTTTATTTTAATTTATTATTATTAAATTAAAATTGATGGCATAAGGGTCATCCACACTTTTTTATTATGTAAGGGTCTGTGTGTCCATTGTTTCATTTATGTAAATCACATTTATCTAATATACTCAATACCCTCACCTATATGTGAGTAAAATTTTATTTAGGGATAGAGATCCTAGGTGAAAGGAGACCATCCAAGTCCAGGAGCAGAAGAGAAACCAATCTATGTGATACATAGGAACCGAGGTGGAATGCTGCAACAAGAACCAAAGTTATGATTCACAATGTTTACCCCTAGGGTCAAGGTTTAGTTTATTATCCCATAGATAAACTGGCCATTAACTAATCTCATGATCATGCTACTTATATTTCATTTCTTTTAGTTTCATGGTTAATAATTAATGTTTCTGGATATTCCACAATCAACTAATAAATTAATTAATAATAATGAAATATTGAATAAAATATAACTGGATTATGCATGAATGTTTTATTAGACATGGTTAATCACTTAATTAAAATACACTTAATTGTCAAGACCCAACCTGTAATGAGGATCAAGTCGCAACTACCCCAAGCCTGCCTCCATAGGCCAGGGGCTGGCGACTAGTGTCGAAGGCACAATAAACTAGGGGAGGCCTTTGCCTAAGAAATTGTACACACACACATGCAGCCAACTCAAGAAACAGTGCAGGGAAAAGAAAAGCAAGATACATCACTGCTACAAAAAGGGGACCCAACATACATGCATCGACCTCTAACCAGTACAAGCAAAGTGCTGAAAAGTAAACTGAATAGTAAAAAGGGGCAAAACACGCACCCATCCAGAAAGGTTCCACAACCCAACAACAGGTAAAACAAAGGTAAACCGCTAGTGAGTCTCACACCCAGGAAGTCCTGCTACGGCCACCGAACTCATCCCAAGATCATGTGTCCTCCATTATCCTCTATAGTCTCGATCGACATGTCCGTCCTCTGCAAGGGCACACCAAGTGCGGGTAAAGCCCAAGCAGGGGTGAGTATAAAAATACTCAGTAGGATGCCCCGAAAGCTCTAGGGAGAAACAAGGGAAGTACTAAAATGAGGAGCAGTATACAGATCAGAGAACAATGTAAGAGTGCAAAAGAGAGAAAGAGAGTGTAGCTCAACCCAACAAGAGAAAATAAGAAGACTCGTCCAGACGCAAGGAGCTAGAGACGGTGAGAAGACGAACTTCTCATCGAGCCTTCGCTGCCTATAGCAGAAGATTAGACTCATCCAACCAAGAGTATCTAGACACGGAAAGCACGTGTCATGCCCCGCACGTCTTCTCCCCTCCTAGAAGGAGAGTAACCAAACCCAAGGAGTGGGAACAACAATAGAATGTATATATATGCTCAACGAGAAACTCGAATGAGTGGGTAAGGGGATCTCTATCTCCAAGCTCAGCCCAAGAAGAGTCACCAATAGTTCAAAGGATATCTAACACTGAACCCAAGCGTCATGCACGTCATCCTAGGAGGTACAAGTCAAAGGGGATCAATCACCACACCTCGATACTATCTGCTTTGGGCGGAACTGTCTCGCCCACACGGCTTTTAGGTCGTGTCGCAAGAACGCGTCTTGGTGGGAAAAGCGCCCCTTGTTCTCGTATGTCCTAAGGTCATGTCAAAGATGTCACAACACTAATCCACACAACTAAAGATCATGCCCCGATAGTCATGGAGAAAAAGTCACTGACTAGCCTCATAAGAAGGCTTGAGTCTCAAATGCCAACAGGTGATCCACTGCCCAGCCCTGCTGGAGGGTAAACCCTAATACATCATCAGGTGACCCACTGCCCAGCCCTTCTAGAGGGTAGACCTGGAAGAAGCTGAAAGGTGACCCACTGCATAGCCCTGCTAGAGGGTAGACCCGGGACACATCGACAGGCGACCCACTGCCCAGTCTCTGCTGGAGGGTAGACCTGAAAGTAGTCAACAGGCGACCCACTACCTAGCCCTACTGGAGGGTAGACCTGGAAGAAGCCATCAGGAAACCCACTGCCCAGCCCTACTGGAGGGTAGACCCGGAAGAAGCTGTCAGGCGACCCACTGCCCAGTCTCTGCTGGAGGGTAGACCCAGAAGAAGTCGTCAGGCGACCCACTACCCAGTCTCTACTGAAGGGTAGACCAGGAATATTTCATCAGGCGACCCACTGCCCAGTCTCTTCTTGAGGGTAGACCCAGAATAAGTCAGCAGGCGACCCACTACCCAATCTCTGCTGGAGGGTAGACCTGGTAACGGGTCCGATAACTCAGCACTGCAACCGACATCACCGGGCGTTACCAACTTCGCTAATGTGCATTGGTTCATAGTGCATCAAAGGGACCTCCATCCAACACCCTTTCATGTTTCTACATTTAATAAGATCTCAAATGAGGCTCCACATGCCCAAACAGATCACATTGTTGCAAACCTCGCGAAAAAACACGCGAGATAGACCATTTACTTGCCCGAAACTGTCAACCGGTGAATATGGCACTATTTTCCGTAGCCATCCCATGTGGGGCCCATAACAAGACCCCCAAAATTGAACAAACGATCACACCCATGTGATCCTCTCAGAAAAACACACGGGATTGACTACTTAATCGTCCAAAACGGACACCCGGTGAAAAGGGTACTATTCACCGTAGCAAGCCTGGGTGGGACCCACACCACGATCCCGAAAAAGGTTGGGCGAACTGCGCCATCGTGAAGCTCTTGGAAAAACACTTCAAACGACTATTCATTCGCCCCGCACGGATGTCTGATGGAAAAGTCGCAATACGCTGCACACAGCTCAAAAGACAGCCCATGGGGCCCACGCCTCAACTCTGGCTTCATCGCTTGAAACCACCCTAGTCAACCTCATCTCGATGCGAGGGTCACAACGGCGCTGACGGCGCCTAAAACGGACTCTGGATGCAGAAGCTGCAACTCCCCACGTTATACGCAAACGGGACTCCATGGGGCCCACACCTCGGCCCGAATTTATGCGGGCAGATTGCACCGTCGCAATCCCATCGGAAAAACACTCAGAAACGAGCACTCATTCAACCCAAATGGATGTGGGGTGAAAAAGTGACGTTCCACCGTAAAATGTGCGAACTAGGCCCTGTGGGGCCTTCACCTTGTCTCTTACCCGAACGCTTCATAAAGCTTCTCAAAAAGTCCGCACGAGGACTAGAATCATGCTGCCGCTGACGGTGCGTCAATCGGACATCCCAAACAGAAGTTAGGTCTGACGCAATAATTAATTAATTAATTAATTACTCACATTTGGAATTTCGTGCCACAGAGCAATGAAACCAACCTGCAGAGGCTCCAAACCAACTTTGGAAGGACCGTCTCAGCTCCGGGGCCACTGCGCCTCTGACGGATCGTCAAACGGACGTCCGGCTCACAAGCCACGTTTGTCGCAACCATAATAATAATTTATTGTTATTAAATTAAAGCTCCTCGGGCCACCCGTATTTGGGCACGGAATCCAAAAATCCCAAAACCCACTTTAAAGAGAGCGTCTCACTAATACGAACTCATCACCGCAGACGGTGCGTCAAACGGACGTGCCGTTTGGAACCTACGGCCCCCCGAATGCAAGGGGGCCCAAAGTGGGCCGGTCCAGACTGGTCGGCCCATTCCAAATCGTCGCGGTCTGCTGGTCGCGGCTCACTCCCATCGCACTGGACCCCTCGGGTCCGGTTCTTCCCAGAAAACCATCCAAAAGGTTGGTCTTCGTCTTCTCCCATAGGACCCGCAAATAGCGGGTCCTTGTCCACCTGTTCCTCCCCCGAGGTCAGCGCCTCGGGGGGCCTCCTCCTTCGACCGCGAGGGCACCGTGGTCGCCCCTCGCCTGCACCTCCGCTCGACGCCGAGAGCCCCCCCCCCCCCCCCCGGCCACCTCCGTCCTGCCGACACCGATCGACCGAACGCCTCCGCCGGCCTCCGCTCGCACTCGCCCAGCCGACACCCACGACCCCGCCGCTGAGTCGAACCCCACTGAGCTCCGCCGCGTTCCAAGACACGATCGCCCCATTCCACCGCCGGTTCGGTCTCCGGCCGCTGCCCCTCACTAGAGTCGAGCCTTCGACCGGTCCCCCTGACCATACCGGTGATCAGAAAAATTATCCGACACCGGTTTCGGGATCCCTGGAACCGGATCTTCACAACGCCCTCCTCGGCTCATCGACCCGTCGAGGTTCGCGCGTGCCCGAAAATTTTGTACGACGAACATTTAAGAACGAGGTATTGAACGGGGCTCGGGCATTGTCCGTGTTCATTCATCCAATGCTCCACATTCTAGAAACTATAAATAAAAGAAATTCAAATGCGAAAGTGATGAAGAAATTGAGAAAAACGACGAGGGCGTGAAATTCAACAAGAATCCTACCTTGGATCGCTCGTCCGTCGTTGGCGGCACGTCCACGACGCTCCTGCTCCGATCCGCCAAGGCTCCAAGGGAGATGGATCCTCGAACCACCGAAGAACAGCGAAGAACGCTGAATAAAATGAGAGTGAGGGGGGAGGGAGAGAGAGGGAGAGAGAGGGATGGGGGAATGGGTCTTCCCTCAACAGTGAATTTATAAAATTTCACTAAAACTCTCCCAACGGGCGTGGATTCTGAAACCCTCGCGCCTGCTTATTTTATTTCACGCCTAGGAAAAAAACCCACTCCGAAATCAACGAAAGTCTCAGATTTCAATTCCGAGACTTCGTTCAAAAGTTATTCAAAAAGAAAGCCAGTGATAAAAATCACTAAGTGGACATTTCGAAATGTCCATTTTGACCCTGGGTGATATCTCTCACAGCAGGCCCATGCCCGCAACTTTTACACCCCGCATAGGGTAAACGGAACGCTCCGGACTCAACAGTTCCCTCAGTTTTCCCATCTGAGAAACTGTTTATAAGATACTTGAGTTTGAGCTATTAAATGAATAATTTTTATTTTAATTTATCCATTTAACACACCGCTAGCGAGTGAGGGGCCCGAACGTCCCGTGCCAACTCATTTTATATCGCTCCTAGGGTAAACAGCTCATTTAGGACCTATCCGTACACTCGGATTTCTGATCCGGATCTCCGTTTAGGAGTTATTCTATTTTTTGGCATTCCTAGTGTGAACGCACTGAAAATTTAATTCCGGCCACACCAGGGCTCGGAATCGTACGCCGTCGGAAGGCGCTGCTCTGGAATAATATCAAGAATATTCTAAATTCTTTGATAGAAAAAACCGGGTTCTTACATCATTCCTTTATTCAATATTTTCGCCCCTGAAAAGAAAAATCAGGGAACAACCCAGGGTACCAAGCCCACACCTGGCTCTCCTGTACCCAGAAGTACTCTTGCACAGTTATGTGTTACCGCACACAGAACAAAGGATTTTATCCGTTCAAGCAAGGTTTTCCCTTTTCAATGACGCGCATAGGAGCACGCACACATCTCCTCAGGTAAGACTTGTGGGAGATGTCGTGCACCCACTCCCGACTTTGGGGTCAGGACAAGGCGGTAGACAACCTCACCATCCCTTCGCACGGTCTTAAACGGTCTGAATGACCTCGGGGGTATATCACCTCCCCGGTCGAACCTTCATGTCGCATGCAGTGACTGGAATCACCGCCCGCACCTGGTATAAGGCCCGGTTATTCCCTCCTTCAGAATATCCATATGGTAAAACACCCAAGGATATCTGGTCACGCAAGGTTACATAGTCGATGTCTCGCAACCAAGACTCTCTTACACGCTTGGAGAGCGAAGGAGTCAACACCATCAACTAAAGAAAAAGGTCCTACGCCTTTTAACTTACCAACACAGGGTTACACCGACGCCCCGTGTCACCCTCGGTAACCCCTCGAGCAAGGAGTTAGAGGAAAAAGTACCTTGCACAATGTCTAACAAGTTATACTGAGAAAAGTATAAAAAGACGCAGAGTGTACCTGTCATCATCTCTTTCATTGCAGGATTGTAAACATCCACAACACACAGCCACCCACGACCCATCTGTCAGCTCCCTGAGCCTGGCAGGGGCCACCAAGTGGTGGTGGAAGGACCTCGAAAAGTCGTCCTCCAACCATAGTTCTTCCTACTTTCTGTCGAAACCGCCTCCCTGGGGACCACCCTGTCCTCACCTGGGAGTTTTCCTATCACGAAACAGCCTCCGTCGTGGTGGTGCATCTACCAACCCTCTGGAATACTTAGCACATTTGGTCGAGTAGTCTGACTCCACGTGATCTCTCACATCACAAACATAGCACTAGTCTTTCCGGGACTATCTCGGTGCACTACGTTGTCCCCGACCATGTGCTTGAGTCTCATCAAGGGGAAACCTCTGACGTTGAGGCCCCGCCAATCGATGTCCCTCTACCAGAAATTTTTTCTCTCACCAGTGACTTCTCCCGTACCCTGAGATGGGTGAGGATGGAAAAGGGCACTACACTGGCATGAATATCCTCTTCAAAGATCTCGTTCAAACTTCTATGCTCGGAAGTTGTCGTCATGGACCACGTCCAAAGAGTACCGGGTAAGGTCTGCGAACCCAGTCGTGTACCCAGCCACTACCATCGCTCCTCGCTGAAGCTCCAGCATCTCCCAAAACCGCAAAGATCATAAGTAGGAGGGATATTACTCCTCATGAAACAGCTTCTAGAAGTCACCCCATGAGAGTACCAACTCATCGCATATCTGAGTAACCCTGGCTCTACTACACCAAAATGCGTGGTGGAAAAAGACTGGTTGTCAAAGCCACCATCTAACATGTCAGTGTCCGAACAAGCCTGAAGTGGCGGACCACCGACTCTAGCCAACCCTTCACTGTCTGAGGGTATGGCTCACTGTGGAACCTCAGCGGTCTCTGTTGATGGAACTCACATAGCGCGCCCAACCTGTGCTCGTCATCGGCCCTCACTGCCGGTACTATCCGCTACTACACAGGTGGAGGTGCTATTGCATGTCTTCCTGGAGAAAGGGTAATCGTATGATGGATCTTAAACTGAGGCCTCTTCCCTCACGGAATCATCGTCACGAACCGGAGCTAGTATCCTGGCTGGCTATCATCGCGGAGACATCCTGAACCTGATCAAGGATCACCCCAGTCAAATTAGCATATATATATCAACAATGATGGGGAGATGACTCAAGAAGGACATTCAAGGACTCAATACTATATGATGCATGGACCAAATTCCCTGCAACAAGTGTCTCAGTGTGCTGAGTTGAAAAGCGGGTTATCAGGGTCCTCATGAATGGATATGTCGGCCGCCGCACCATCACTGGACTCCCTGTCCTGAGAGCCTCTCTCGAAACACGTTGACATTATTTCCCCAAAACTCAACCAATTACTTTTTAGGGGCGTCCGAACATTTCCCCAAGGAACGAACCACCTTTGATACAACTTTTTCACGACCCGACCCGTAACGAGGCTCGAGCCCCAAGTACCCCAAGCCCGCCTCCATAGGCCAGGGGCTGGCGACTAGTGCCGAAGGCACAATAAACTAAGGGAGGCCTTTGCCTAAGAAACTATACACACACACACAAAGCCAAATTAAGCAACAGTGCAGGGAAAAGAAAGAAAGATACATCACTATTACTAAAAGCAGAACTAACATACATGCATCGACCTCTAACCAGTACAAAAAAAGTGTTGAAAAGTAAACTGAATAGTAAAAAGGGGAAAACACGTGCCCATATAGAAAGGTGCCACAACCCAGAAACAGTTAAAAAAAAGGTAAACCGCTAGTGAGTCTCACACCTAGGAAGTCCTGCTACGGCCACCGAACGCAGCCCAAGCTATTGTGTCCTCCACGCTTCTCCGTAGTCTCGATCGACCTGTCTGTCATCTGCAAGGGCACACCAAGTGCGGGCAAAGCCCAAGCAGGGGTGAGAATAAAAATACTTAGTAGGATGCCCCGAAATCTCGAGGGAGAAACAAGGGAAGTACTAAAATGGGGAGAATTATATAGAGTAGAGAACAATGTAAGAGTGAAAAAGAGAGAAAGAGAGTGCAGCTCAACCCAACAAGAGAAAAGAAGCAGACTCGTCCAGAAGCAAGGAGCTAGAGACAGTGAGAAGACGAACTTCTCGTCGAGGCTTCGCTGCCTATATCAGGAGAGTAGACTCGTCCAACCATGAGGAGCTAGACACGGAACGCATGTGGCATGCCCCGCACGTCTTCGCCCCTCCTAGAAGGAGAGTAACCAAACCCAAGGAGTAGGAACAACAATAAGATGTATATATATGCTCAATGAGAAACCCGAATGAGTGGGTAAGGGGATATCTATCTCCAAGATCAACCCAAGAAGATTCACCAACAGTTTAAAGGATATCCAACACTGAACCCAAGCGTCCTGCACGTCAACCTAGGAGGTACAAGTCAGAGGGGATCAATCACCAAACCTTCATAATATCCGCTTTGGGCGGCACTATCTCGCCCGCACGACTTTTAGGTCGCGTCACAAGAACGCGTCTCGGTGGGAAAAGCACCCCTCGTTCTCGTATGTCCTAAGGTCACATCAAATTTTTCACATCACCAATCCTCACAACCAAAGATCCTACTCTGATAACCATGGAGAAAAAGTCACTGACTAGCCTCATAAGAAGGCCTGAGTCTGAAATTTCAATGGGTGACCCACTACCCAGCCCTGCTGGAGGGTAAACCCTAATACATCATCAGGTGAACCACAGTCCAGCCCTCCTAGAGGGTAGACCTGGGACACGTCGATAGGCGACCCACTGGCCAGTCTCTGCTAGAGGGTAGACCTGAAAGTACTCGACAGGCGACCCACTGCCCAGCCCTACTGGAGGGTAGACCCGGAAGAAGCTGTTAGGCGACCCACTGCCCAGTCTCTGCTGGAGGGTAAACCCTGAATAAGTCTTCTGGCAACCCACTGCTGAGTTTCTGCTAGAGGTTAGACGAAGAAGAAGTCGTCAGGCGACCCACTTCCCATTCTCTACTGAAGGGTAGACCCAGAATAAGTCGTATGGCGGCCCACTGCCCAGTCTCTACTGGAGGGTAGACCTGGAATAAGTCATCAGGAGACCCACTGCCCAATCCCTGTTGGAGGGTAGAGCTGGTAACGGGTCTGATAACTCAGAACTGCAATCGACATCACCGGGTGTTACCAACATCGCTAACGTGCGTTGGTTCAGATTGCGTCAAAGGGACCTCCATCCAACACCCTTTCATGTTTCCACATTTAATAAGATCTTAAACAAGGATCCACATGCCCGAATGGATCACACCGTTGCAAACCTCGTGGAAAAACAGGCGAGATAGACCATTTACTCGCCCGAAACGGTCAACCGGTGAATATGGCACTATTCACTATAGCTAGCCCACGTGGGGCCCATACCAAGATCCCCAAAACTGAACAAACAGATCACAACCCTGTGATCCCCTCAAAAAAACACAAGGGATTGACTACTCAATCGCCCAAAACGGACACCCAATGAAAGGGGTACTATTCACAGAAGCTAGCCTGGGTGGGACCCACACCACGATCCCGAAAAAGGTCGGGCGAACCACGCCATCGTGAAGCTCTCGAAAAAACACACCAAACGACTATTCATTCGCCCCGAATGGACGTCTGATGGAAAAGTTGTAATGTGCTGCACACAGCTCAAAAGACGTCCCGTGGGGCCCACGCCTCAACTCCGGCTTCATCGCCTGAAACCACCCTGGTCAACCTCATCTCGATGCTAGTGTCACAACGCCGCTGAAGGCGCCTAAAACAGACTCTGAATGCAGAATCTGCAACTCCCTGCATTATACGCAAACAGGACTCTATGGGGCCCACACCTCGGCCCGAATTTAAGCGGGCAGATTGCACCGTCGCAATACCCTCGGAAAAACACTCATAAATGAGTGTTCATTCACCCCAAACGGATGTCGTGTGAAAAAGTGACGTTCCACCGTTAAACATGCGAACTAGGACCTGTGGGGCCCACACCTTGTCTCATACCTAAAAGCAATGTAAAGTGTCACAAAAAGTCCGCAGGAGGCTGGAATCATGATACCGCTAATGACACGTCAATCAGACATCCCAAACAGAAGTTAGGTCTGACGTAACAATTAATTAATTAATTAATTAATTAATTACTCACATTTGGCGTTTCATGCCACCGAGCAATGAAACCAACCTGCAGAGGCTCCGAACCAACTTCAGAAGGACCGTCTCAGCTTCGGGGCCACTGCGCCTCTGACGGCTCGTCAAACGGACGTCCGACTCACGAGCCATGTCCGTCGCAACCATAATAATAATTTATTGTTATTAAATTAAAGCTCCTCGGGTCGCTCGTCTTCGGGCACGGAATCCAGAAAACCCTATACCCACATTAAAGAGAGCGCCTCGCCAATACGAACTCATCACCACAGACGGCATGTCAAATGGACGCGCCCTTTGGAACATATGGCCCCCCGAATGCAAGGGGGCCCAGAGTGGGCCGGTCCAGACCGGCCAGCCCGGTCCGGACCGCCGCCGCCCGCTGGCCATGGCTCACTCCCATCGCACCGGACCCCCAGCAGACCGGCCAAAAGGCCGGTCTTTGTCTTCTCCCGCAGGACCCGCAAATAGCGGGTCCTTGTCCACTGGTTCCTCCCCCGAGGTCAGCGCCTCAGGGGCCTCCTCCTTTGACCGTGAGGGCACTGCGGTCGCCCCTCATCTGCACCTCCGCTCGACACCGTGAGCCCCCCGGCTGCCTCCGTCCTGCCGACACCGCTCGACTGAAGGCCTCTGTCGGCCTCCGCTTGCACTCGCCCGACCGACACCTGCGACCCCACTGCTGAGCCGAACCCCACCGAGCTCCGCCACGTTCTAAGACGCGGTCGCCCCATTCCACCGCCGGTTCAGTCTCCGACCGCTGCCCCTCACTGAAGCCTAGCCTTCGACCAGTCCCCCCGACCATACCGTTGATCGGAAAAATTATTCGACACCGGTTTTAGGATCCCTGGAACCGGATCTTAACAACTCCCTCCCCGGCTCATCGATCCGTCGAGGTTCGCGCGCGCCCGAAAATGTTGTACGATGAACATTTAAGAACGAGGGATTGAACGGGGCTTGGGCGTTGGCCGTGTTCGTTCATCCAATGCCCCAAATTCTAGAAACTATAAATAAAAAAAATTCAAATGCGAAAATGATGAAGAAATTGAGAAAAACGACGAGGGCGCGGAATTCAACAAGAATCCTACCTCGGATCGCTTGTCCGTCATTGGCGACGCATCCACGATGCTCCCGCTCCGATCCGCCAAGGCTCCGACAGAGATGGCTCCTCAAACCGCCAAATAACGATGAAGAATGCCGAAGAAAATGAGAGAGAGGGGGGAGGGAGATAGAGTGAGGGAGGGGGAGGGAGGGAATGGGTCTTCCCTCAAAAGTGAATTTATAAAAATTCACTAAAACTCTCCAAATAGGCGTGGATTCTGAAACCCTTGTGCCCGCTTATTTTATATCACGCCTAGGCAAAACGCCCCACTCTGAAATCAACGGAAGTCTCGGATTTTAATTCCAAGACTTTGTTCAAAATTTATTCAAAAAGAAACCCAGTGATAAAAATCACTAAGTGGACATTTCGAAATGACCATTTTGCCCCTGAGTGACATCTTTCACAGCAGGCCCACGCCCGCAACTTTAACACCCCGCCTAGGGTAAACGGCATGCTCCGAACTCGACGGTCCCCTCAGTTTTCCCATATGAGAAACCGTTTATAAGATACTTGAGTTTGATCGATTTAATGAATAATTTTTAATTTAATTTATCCATTTAACACACCGCTAACAAGCGAGGGGCCCGAACGTCCCGCGCCGACTCATTTTATGTCACTCCTAGGGTAAAAACATCATTTAGGACCCATCTGTACACTTGGATTTTTGATCCGAATCTCCATTTAGGAGTTATTCAATTTATTTGGCATTCCCAGTGTGAACGCACTGAGAATTTAATTCCGGCCACACCGGAGCTCGGAATCGTACGCCGTCTGAAGGAGATGCTCTGGAATAATATCAAGAATATTCCAAAGTATTTTATATCAAAAACTAGGTTCTTACATAATATTAAAAATACATGTGATAAAATGGGATTAATTCATAAAGATAAAAAATCCCTCAACTAAAATATTTATTTGGATTATCCTTCCACTAATGAAGTTAAAATTGACCTCATAGTTCAAGGTGATTGACCAACCAATATTGATGTGCTTTCAATTATCGGGTAACTTTTAACTTAAAGTTTTTAGTTGAATTAACTTAGTTAGCATCAAGGGTTAACTTCCCAAGTATTACTTGGTGTAACAAAGAGGAATGTGTGGAGGAAATCTTTATTTAGGATTTCAAGATTTGGGAGTTCACTCAAAAGATCAAGGAACTATGAGTTAATGTAGTGGGGAAGATATATCTACCAAAAAACCTTAAAATAACTTATTAGGCCCATGTCTCAGTCATGAGATGGTGAATGTGGACCCTTTAGACTAGAATATATAAGATACAAGACATTAGAAAAATAATGGAGAGGGATATTGGGTTTTTAAAAAAATAGTGGGAAATTAATGGAATTTAATTTTAATTTTTTTAATTAGTTTTTATAATAAAACAAGTACAAATTATCTGCTCATAATTTGCAGAAATGGAAAATCAAAAGACATTTAAAATATCACTATGATCCATAATAGTGAAGGGTAACCATATCCCTAACATGAACTTCTAGGAATTTTATAGGCATTTAAGGTGTATACTATGCCAAGAATAGACATTATGCATACCGGAAACCCCACTTCCTGAGTCGCTCTCCAAAGATGATAGTGTGAAGAAGTATCTCTCTATTTTAGGCATGTGGGCGATGCAATGGATTTCCAATGTTTCATGTTATTCTCCATGTCCAATGATATTTTAAAGTAATTTGATGTTATGGATGTTCATACCATCATTTCTCACCTTCGGGGTCTCTATAAAGAGAACGTGAGATCTGATATATATCATGTGAAATGTTGGTGAGTTAGTGCCAGTTGGAAAACATGTAGTCAAGATGATTGGGTGCATTGTGAACCTATACATCTTGGGGTTTACAATCCCTGATGAGATGCATATAGATATCATTATATCCTCACAACCAAAAAATATCCCCAGATTTATAGTGAATTATTATTTGAGAAACAACAAGAAGACACTTTCATAACTTATTACTCTTATTCCCTATTTTGGTAAGGACATGGGGCATGAAAAACGCATTTTACTTATGGTGAATAATATGAGGAAGAACAAGGGAAAGGGGCCGAAGACTCATTCCAAGCTAAAGAATCTACAATATCCCCATTTCAAGAAGAAGAATATCTGGATTTAAGGAAAGGAAAAGGATGTGGTATTCTTTTCATGTGGCATTTAGGGCCACTGGAAGAGGAATTGCTCCCAGACAAAGAATCAAGAGTAATCCTCAAGTGAATTTATTACAGAGTGTAATATTCTCATATATATAATTTGAATACAAGATACCACATGTGTTACACACATTTGTATCCAAATATAGGAACCAAGTATATTTCTTAAGGTTTTAGTGGTGATGTGGATCTATTGGATTCTAATGGAGCGAGGTTGGCTACTCTACCATTAGAGGCTACCATCTCACATTGCCAACAGGATTCATTTTAAATTTAAGGAATTTTTTCTGTTATTCATTCTAACAAAAATATCATTTCCATTTATTGTTTATACTTGTAAGTATTTATTTTCATCTTTAGAAATAAGAATTACTACTTTTATAAAGATAGCATATGTTATTGTATGTCAGAGTTGAAAATGGTCTTTATGTATTAAATTCAAAAAAAATATTGTTAATAGAAAATGAAAAAAAATACAAATGACAAATATAACACTCAGTTGTGGAATCATCATCTTGATCACATAAATAAGAAGTATTTGAAAAATCTCTATCTAGATGGTTACATAGACTCATTTGAGATTAAAACACTTGAAAGAGGTCATAATTGTTTATTAGGTAAGATAACGAACCCACCATTCGGTGCTCAAGGTGAATGTACTATTGAGATTCTAGAATTGGTATACACTAATGTGTCTGGACCTTTTTAAGTATAATATAGAGGTAGATTCTCATATTTTATTACTTTTACTGATGACTTGAGTATGTATGGTTATATCTAATTGATGAGGTATACATTTGAATCATTTGAGAAGTTAAAAGAGTTCAATAATGAAGTTGAGAATCATTATGGTAATAAGACAAAGAAAATTTGATTGGATCGAGGTGGTGAATATCTTAACCAAGACATTTCAACATTCTATGGGAGTATGGGATTTTACCTCTACCCACATAACCTTATAAACTATAGTGGAATGGTGTTAGTGAAAGGTGGAACCATACCTTATAGACATGGTAAGGTCGATTATGAGTCACACAAGCCTTCCATTACCTTTTTGGGGATATTCATTTAGATTTCATCATACTAACTAAACTAAGCACCAACTAAAGAGGCGTAAGGTATTCCCTTCAAGTAATGGAGTGTAAAGAAAATCATTTTTTCATATGTCCATGCATGGGGTTGAGAATCATTTGTTAAGGAAAGATCAAGCCACAAACTAACACCCTGATGTATGAAGTGTATTGTTATAGGATATTCCAAGCAAAAAAAGGATACTATCAATTCAACCCTTCAGACAGGAAAGTAACTTTCAGAAGATAGGCCAAATTTCTTAATAGGGATTACATCCTTAAGAAGGATAGTGGGAGCAATATTGACTTTGATGCAGCTGATACTCATGATACACAAGAGTTAGTACAAGAAATGATTCCACAAGTCCCCATGGAAGAAGTTTCTTCCTGAAAGACAAGTATTGTGTAGGATCACTAATTAGGAAAGATAACTAAAGATATATGGTTTTATAATCACTGATTATGGTGAGTTTTTACTGGTTGAATATAAAGACCTTCTCTCCGAAAAGGAGGCAATAGCGAACCTATAAGATGCAAGATGGAAATAATACTTGAATTCAAAGGTAGATTCCCTCCCTAATAGAGTTTCTGTTTTTTTCGATGGTGCATTAGCGATGGATTTCTGTCACAAAAATTCATTTGTGGTGAGAGTCCATCGCTAATGCACTACTGCAAAAACTGGCGTCGCAATTGTGGTTATTTGTCACAGCTCGTCAAAAATAGAAACTAATTGTGATAGATGAAATAACAGTCCCAAATGATGCTCATAATTTTTTTAAATGATCAATAGTGAAGGTCTATCACAATTGATATTATTTACAATGGACTAATCTTCGGTCACAAATAATAATATTTTCAAAAAAAATCAAATAAAATAAAATAATTTTTAAAAAAATAAAAAAATAATAAAAAAAATGAATAATTAAAAATTACTAAAAAAATTAAAAAAATTAAATATTTAAAAAATAAAAAAAATATTTAAAAATATTTAAATAATGAAAAAATTAAAAATTAAAAGTATCTTTTAAAAAAATTAAAAAATTAAAAAAAATTAAAAACAATTAAACATAAAAGTAACACATCATTTCAAACATAATATTTTTTTCACCACAAATTACAAAATAGTCATAAAACATCACAAATCATCAACTAGTGTCAGGTAGAGGAGGATCACTTGAAGGATCAGTGGGAGGAAACTCTATACCAATGCCATGTGTTAGCCATCGCATATACTCCAACATCTTCTCATCTCTCTGGTGTTGTTGCTCATGATCCTCTTTCAACTCTCTCTATATCCATTGTATCATCACATCCTGAGCTCACAACCTCTCCTCATACTATGTAGAGGATGAAGATATTGAAGACGACTCTCCACAAACTCCCTTCGATCTCACTGATGATATCATATAATTACCATAATAACTCATATGTATCATTCAAGAACCAACATTAATCACCTGGCCTTTCTCGACGCCATGTAAAGTCACCTGTATCCAGCCCCCCTCATTGAAACCTGAATCAATAGTGGCATATGATTCACTCTTGGATGGATTATCTTATGAATGAGAAGCTACAACCTCATATGTTTCCTTCAAATATAATTAACAATAATAATAACATTAAAATTAATATTAGTGAAATTTCAAAAACAATTACTAACCACAATGTGGCGTTGTTGGTAGCCTACAAGTTCCCCAGTATGGGGATCATTATACATCTTCTTATAAACTTAAAAATTCATAATAAATGTGTTAGTAACGTAATATATATATATATAATTTTAAAGTTAAAGTATATATACATTAAAAAATAATATAACTCATCATATGTTCTCGATGTATGCTAAATGTACAAATTTTTATCCTATGTGTAACCTCTTACCTCCCTCGACTTTAAAGTCAAGATGATGAACTCCTTCTCAAAGTCTCTCATCACCAGTAGAAGAACAATCTAACCCACACCCAAGTTGAGATATAGTTAGTTCAAGGGGATATGCAAGACTGTCTGAAAACAGTAGTAGAAGCTTTATCCATAGCTTGCTTTCTGAGGTTGTGTAAATAGACGAAAATGATCATGTATACAAATATCTCATGCCTCTTGGATAGTATCTCTCAGACCATCAGCAATCAGAGACCATATATTCTATAAGACAATTAAAAAACAATATGTTATTAATTCAATAAATTTCAAAAATTATATATTATTTAACAACAAACAATCCAATAGTTGAACATCTACTGAATAATAGAAATAAGAATTTGGTCTCATGAAACCCATGGTTCAAAAAAATAATTTCTTTGAATCACACCAGCTGTCCCAACAACGAAATGAAAAAACTATACAAATAAATAAATTACTAGAATATTATTACAAAAATTAATAAACAACATAATATAAAATAAATATATTTAAAAATTTAACATACCTCCATAAACAAGGATCAAAATCAAGAGATGTACATCCCTATGGAACAAGGTCCAAAATCACCAATCAAGAAATATTTTGCCCCCTCATATTAGGCATCGTTTCCTATAGATCAGATGAATTGGACTCATCAATAGGAATTCCAACATTATTGAGAGAACAAATTAGATTATGGAGAGTATATCTAGCCATCTGAAACAAAAAATCTTACCTATAAGAAATTTTTAATACAAATTTTAAATATTGAAAACTAAAAAATACAAGAATATAATAATCTCACCAGTAAGAAATTGTAAATACATATATCAAATATATAAAAAACTAATAAATACCAGAATATAATAATTACCTTTAAATAAATACCAAAACATAATAATTTTACATTTAAATATTTTTTAATATAGATATCAAATATAAAAAAATAATAAATATCTTCTATAACGTAATATTCTTACCTATAAATAATTATTAAAATGGATATCAAATATAAAAAACTAATAATTAAACGCATCAGTGAAGGAACAGAGTAGATCATCAGGTCCAGCCATATGAAACAATCAATATTACCTGTAAATAATTGTTAATATAAATATAAACTATAAAAAACTAATAAATACATAAATATAATACATAAGTCATCATATTATTCATCATTTTAATCGACGGCAATATCTTCATCTTCATCTTCAGTATCGTCAAATTCCATACAACCTTGAGTTTCATCATCCCTTATAACTTCATAAATATTATCTATATCATTGGATCTTAACTAGGGTATTTCATCATTGATATTTATATCTTATCTGGTAAGATATATATTTTGGGGTGTTTCTTGAAAAGTTTCAATATGTTATACTACCGCAAAACAATTTTAATTTTCAATAAACTTATTGTCAGGTGATTTAATTTTTATTACACTCCACAAGTCATTTAAATATATTGAAGCATCACAATAATTTTCATAATAAACTTGATGTTCTTGATGTGACAAAACAAATGGTTCATCTAATTCAAGAAGACCGTTATATTTAATTTCAAGGACTCCATGTTGTGGATGAACTCGCAACCCTCAATCAGTATCAAAACAATGAAATATAAACATTGTTACATAATTCTTAACCATATAAGATAACTCAATTATTTCATCCAATATACCATAAAATTCAACTTCACTTTATTTATGATCATATCATTTCAAACAAACATCGCTATTCATTGATTTATTTTAGTCTCCATTTATGCATGTATAAAATCAAAATACATCAACAACATACCCATAATAAGATTTTATCAATTTCGATGGAGGGTTTTTGAACACATATAATCGATTATCAATTTTATTTTCATGTTGTGTTTCTTTCAAAAAATAAAAAATATTAATAATAGTTATCATTACAAAATTGATTTATTGTTCAATCAAAAGTAACTTAACTTATCTATCTTGGATACCAATATGGAAACTTTTATTGATCTAATTATTCAAAAAAGTAGTTATAATTTGTATAAATTATTCTTCTATATAGTTATCATATATTTTACAAAAAAATTAATTTAAATAAAGGTATCTATTATAAAAATTTAATAAAATAATAAAAAGTGGTACATATTGCACAAATCATGTCATTTCTTCACAATTCAAAATAACATGTGCATGGGAACTGTGGAGTTTCTCATTTGAAATCCATCCTTCATGATAACCACCAAAACTATTCTTAGGGTGATTAAAAACTGACAACGGATGGTTTGTGACATTATCAACATTTCCCTTATTATGACCCATTTGGTTATATTTTGAAGGATATTCTGATTAAAAATAATAAGATTAGAAATTTTATATTTCCTCTAGTTAGTATTCTTCTGTAATTGAACCTTCAACCGATTCATTTTTACATAATTTCTTCTTTAAATTTTTATTACATCTCTTAAATGGGTACATCCATCAATATTATAACGGCCCACCACATTTAGCTTTATATATAAATGCAATACTAAATTCTCCATTAATTCAAATAAGCCTCGCGGAAATATTTTCTCCAATTTACATAAAATTAAAACAACATCCTTTTAAACTATAATCAATGCATCATAATTTGATGTTTCTACACAAATATTCTGGATGAAATATTATATTTCGTTCAACACATCCCAGATTGAAGAATTCAATATCTCTCTAATACCAATAGGTAGTAATGTTTCCATTATGACATTAAATTCATGACTTTTTAAACTGGTAAAATGTACATTTTTGATATAGTGAGACAAATTAGAATCAAAACCATCTAGTAACCTCAAATCTCATATCCCTTGATATAATAAATAATTAATTTATTTATAAAGTTCATAAGATGATTTTTTGCATCAATAAATTGTGTGATCGTTCATCTTTAAATAATTCGAGTTTACAGCATCTTAAATCTGGGCAAGATCTAAACCATGCCTTTACATTGTCTTTGGTCTTACTGGGTGTGTCCAACTTGGTACTAAATATGTTATCAAAAAATTCTTCTCAATATGCATTACATCTAACATGAGATAAACCAACAAATCATACCAATATGGATGGTATTATAAAATTCTCCACTCTATATAATTATGATCTCTATTAAAACCATTCATTTTTTGTTCATTTATGGTTGGTCCAAAAGTAACATGATGTAATAAAAAGATAATATATTTTACCTAAATACCATAGAGCACTACTAGAGGATCATATCTTTCCATTCTAACTTTCTTAAAATTAGTTATGTTCCTTCAAAAAGGGTGATCTGTAGGTTTAATTATATGATGGCAGTCAAAATAACTAGTCTTTCTCCCATTACCAATAACAAACACTTTATTCTCATCCATGTAGAAAAAACATGATTTTAGACCACGTATACTCCATCAAAATAACATACATCGCACAAAAAAGTCATTGATCGTCCATTTTAAAAAAACATTGAGTGTAAAATACTGATCAGTAACTATATCAAATGTAATCACACCATTATTCCATAATGAAATAAACTCATCAATTAGTGAATTTAAATAAACATCAATATTCTTATTTGGATGTCTTAGAATTAATATTATCTAATATATATATGGATCCCTGATCATCATCCAAGGAGGTAAGTTGTACAGACTATTGAAAATAAGCCAACCAGAATATTGACTATCGTAAGTGCCAAATGAAAAAAAAATATCAATAGAAATACCCAATTATAAGTTATGATATTCTAAAGCAAAAGAATGTTTCATCTGATCAATGTGATTCCATGAATCTCCATCACATGGATGATTTTATCTTTTAATGAAATAAATATTTGATTTATTCTATGTCATCAATATAGTTGTGCTGTGATACATAAAAAACATTTTAAATGAGGTTTAATTGGAAAATAACTCAAATGTTTCATAGAAAATATGAAATTTCCTTATTGTTCCTTTTTATACCTCGATTCTCCACATGTTGGATAATTAACTAAGGATTCATAATTACTATAATATAATATGTATTCATTTAAACATGCACAAATCTTATGATAAATATGACCCAAATTATAGACCAACCTCTTACATTCATAGAAACTTGTAGGTAATGTACTTTTATTAGGAAACAAAAAATTAATAGATAATTCTATTTAAACAAAAAAACTATTTGACAATCCAAAATCTAATTGAATATCAATAAATTTTTTAAAAACCATCATGTTTTCTCATCAATCTCCCAGATATAATTCCCCCTTGATATAGTTCAAAAAAATTGTAAAACTGAGAAGGTTCTAATTCAGGATTTGGAATATGATTTTCAGTTGTTTTTTCCTAAATAGATAGAGTAGTATCCTCAAGTAAAATATTCAGAAATGATGGATCTACAACCAAAAAATATTCATTTTCTACATAATTATGTTCCCCATGTTGATACAAAACTATATAAACTTTCAAAAAACCAAAACACATTAGATAAAGTCACCCCATGTAAAACATTTTAAATCTCCTAATATCACATTTCTTACATGGACATTTAAATGTTCCTTTATAAATAAATTCTGAATTTTATGATTCAAAGGATATAAATGTTTCAACACGCTCAACGTAGAAAGGAATTATACCAGATCTGTTGGGGTTTTTTCAAAGATTTATCCAATCAAAATCGCATAATAGAAACTAGTGCCTACTTCCTGAGTCTATAGTTATCAAAAAATGATATAAATAAGAATAATTGTTATTGATCATTATGACTGATTAAAAATTATTATTATATTTTTAACACCTAGGAATATTTTATATAATGTGATCGGAGTGAGGCGCAAGGGTTAACACTAGATTAGAGGGACCATAGAGTTCTGGTGCAGATAGAATAAAAATATTAAATATATTATATGAAATATAAGATATTTTCTAAAAACAATGCAACATCTCTTGAACAAAGTCTCGTATGGGAAATCTGAAACCACTATTAGTTATAGGATATAGGACATTTGTTTTTGTCATGTGTTTGGTTCCATTGCACATTAGGGTAATTCATTTAATATTTTTATTATATTTTTTAATAAAAAAATAACTTGTATCCAAAATAATGTATCATATGAATAATATGAGACCACTATTAGATCTAAAATGTGGGGTTTTTCCTTAATGCAACAAAATATTTGAGTACGTCGAGAGTTTTCTAACATCACTCACAAAAGTAATTTTTTTAATTTTTTTATTATATTTTTTTACAAAAAAAATTAAGTATATTTATAATGGTGTATCATATCAGAAATCTGAGACCACTTTTATATTAGGGATGATGGTTCTACCCTAGGTGAGACATAACATTTGTGTGTGTGGGGTGATTGGATATATTTCATATGAGGGTAATTCATTTAATATATTTATTATAATTTTCTAGAAAATATTTAATTATCTCATAAACTGTGTACCATATAAAAATTTAGAGACCACCGTTAGGTATGGGATGTGGGGTTTACCCTTGATGCGTTATAACATTTTTGGGCATTGAGAGTTTGGTAACATCCTACGCGATAGTAATTCATTTAATTTTTATATTATCATTTTTTATAACAAAAAATTGAAGTATCTTCATAATGGTGTATCATATCAGAAATCTGAGACCAGAGTTAGATTGGGGATGTTGGGTTTACCCTAGGTGTGACCTAAAATTTTTGTACATTGGGTGTTTAGTTACATTGCACGTGAGGTTAATTCATTTAATATTTTCAATATAGTTTTTTATAAAAAAATTAAGTATCCCCAACCTATGTATAGTATGAAAAAACAGAGACCACCATTAGGTCCGACATATGGGGTTTACCCTAGATATGGTATAACATTTGTGTGCATAGAGAATTTTGTAACATCACACATGATGGTAATTCATTTACTTTTTTATTATATTTTTTTAAAAAAATGAAGTATCACTATAACGGTGTATTGTATTTGAAATATGAGACCCCTATAAGATCGGGGATACTGGGTTTTCCCTAGGCACAACATAACATTTGAGCGTTGGGTGTTTGTTTAAATTTCACACAAGAGTAATTAATTTAATATTTTTATTATAGATTTTTATAAAAAATCTAGGTATCACCCAAACATTGTATTGTATAAAAAATTGGAGACTTCCATTGGGTCCAAGATGTGGGGTTTTCCCTAGACACAACATAAAAGTTGTGTGCATCAAGAGTTTAGTAAAATCACGAACAATGGTTATTCAGTTCATATTTTTTTTTTTACAAAAAAAGTTAAATTTTATTAATAATAGTTTATTGTATCATAATTATGATTCCACCATTATATCGGGGATGGTAGGTTTATCCTAGGCGTGATATAACATTTGTGTGCATCGTGTGTTTGGTAACATCGCACATGAGGGTAACCTTTTTAATATTCTATTAATATATATATGTGTGTGTTTATATATTTAAAATATTTATGAAAATTATTAATACAAATTATTTTAATTAATACAAAATTTTTATAAATTATTCTAAATTTCTAATGGTTATTATTTTTTATATTTTTTTGTAAGGTATGACAAAAAATTTAGTATTTATTACAAATATTTTTTTATTTTTACTAGTTGATAAAATTATTTTTTAATTAATACCAATTATTTTTTATTTATAAATAAATTTATAATAAATATTACTAATTTTTATCAATTACTAATATTTCAGATTTTTTCTTTTACAAATTATTTCAAATTATCATTATTTTCTCAAAGTTTTAAAATATTAATAATAATTTTTAATTAACACTAATATTTATAATTTATTAATAAAATTGACTAATTATTTATTAATTATTATTAAATATTTAGTGAATGTTACTAATTATGTAAATTATTATTACATTTTTAATTATTACAATATATATCATGATTTCTTAATTAATATAAATACATCAAATATATAATCACTCTTTTTAAAAAAAATATACATATCAAATCTATATAAACTTATATATATATAATAAACCTTATCGGTTTTTTAAAAATGTTTATATATAAAAATTTTGATGTTAATATATATTTATTACATGATTTATTAATCAAATAAATTTGTACATGTTTTTTTAAAAAAATATACATTTCAAAATAATATATACATACAAAAATACATATATATATATATATCAAAAACCCTATATGTTTTTTTAAAACATTTATGTGTGTGCATGTGTGTGTCAAAAATCTTATACATTTTTTTAAAACTTATATATATATATATATTCACATATTAATATATATATATATTAAAAACCATACACATTTTGTATATAAATATTTATATATATATATATATTGAAAAACTTACACATTTTTTAAAACGTTTATAAATGTATATTCAGAAGGTATTATATGTATATATATATTATAAGAATTCTTAATTAATATAGATACATCAAATATATTTTACAACTTTTTTAAACAAATATACATGTCAAATCTATATACACATAGATACAAACAAACATTCAGACATATATATAATCATTCATGTTTTTATAAAACATTTATATATGTATATATTCATATGTATATATTCATATGTATATATATATATATCCAAATTAAACAATGAGAAAAATATGTAAAAAACAATTGAAATAACTCATCCGGTCCTAGTTTACATGAAAATAGGGAATAATAAATTTACAGTAATTCTAAATACCAAATAAACCATGAAAATCAGATAAATTTCTTTAACTAAAGTTTTCCAAAACTAAATCCTGATAAAATGAAAAAAATGAAAAAAAAATGAAAGAGATACATGGTAAATCCATACTAAGTTTATTTGAACACATATCAGTAAAAAAATCAAATAAAATGGATGATGTCGAAGGGAGAGATCATCAGTCATGCACTGCGAGTTATTTGGGAGAAATAGAGGAAGTGTAGTGAGAGTAAGAAGGGGGTCCAAAGGTTTTTCATTTATTATTAATTGTTACGGACTATTTTTGAAAAAATTTATTCTCTTAGAAGTAATATTTTTCGTCAAAAGTATTTGAGATGGGAATTAATAGATGTTGAAAATACTTATAACATGGTGACAATTAGCAATGGATATATTATTCCATCGCTATTATCCATTGCTATTATCAATCGCTACATCTTTTCATGCTGGGCAGCGGGGATTCTCAACAAAATTATTTATGATGAAACATTTATTCCATTGAAAATAATGACATTTTGTGATAGAATAAATCTTCTGTTGAAAATAATTCCTTTTCAAGGACTATTTGAGATGGGTTAACTACATGTCACAATTAACCCATCATGAATAACCTATTTTCTAGTAGTGCATGTATTAAAACTAATTTTTTGTTCTGATTAATCCATTATTTAATGTAAAGATCAATGAGTATAAATGGGTATTCAAGAGAAAACTAGAAATGGATGGTAAATTAAAGATGTAGATATCCATTTATGGAATAAAAAACTTCTAGGTCATGGAATAATTAGTCTGATGAAACCATAAAAGAATTTGGTTTCATTTAGAACGAATGTGAGCCATGTGTTTACAGACAGATTAATGGGATTAAATTTTTTCATATTAGTATATTTTGATGATAAATTACTAATTGAAAATGATATACTAGCTTTATAATAGCTTAAGGAATGGTTGATAAAGTGATTCTCCTTGAATGAATTAGGTGAAGTTGCCTACATTCTTAGGATCAATATCATATGTGATAGATCCCAGAGGAAACTTGGACTAATAAAAAGTATGTGCATTGACTAGATATTGAAGAGGTTTAGTGTGGAACAAACCAAGAGAGGATTGGTTCCAGTGTCACATGGTATACATCTTTCCAAGAAAATGTGTCCTCAGACACAAATGGTAAGAGAGATAATAAGTAATATCTCATACAATTATGTGATACGATCTATTATGTATGCAATGTTATGTACAGGGATTGATGTTATCTTTTATTTCACTATGGTAGAAAGATATCATGAAAATATAGGTGAAGCTCACTAGAATACAGTTAAGGTTATCATTAAGTATCTGAAAAGAACTAAGGATTTTTTCTTTGTGTATGGAGTGGATGAATTTCTAGTCATCAAGGGTTATACAGATGCTATATTTTAGGCAGATTATAATGATATAAAGTCACATTCTGGATATGTTTTTCATCTCAACAGAGGATTTGTGAGCTGAAATATTTTTAAGCATCCGGTTTTCACTGATTTTATAGTAGATTCATAGTATATTGTGTCTTTTGATGTATAAAATAAAGAAGTATGTATTTGTAACTTTGTTCAATAACATTATGTAGTACCCAGAATTTAATACCCTATCATAGTTTGTTATGATAACACTTTAGCAGCGGCTCTCTCTAGAGAGTCAAGGTCATGCCAAAGGATAAGGAACATACATTTAATGTTTCAACTCTTGATTGATTTTTATTAACGAGATAAAGTTATGATGAGAAGAATATCCATTGAGGAAAACATGGGGGACCCCTTAACCAAGGCTTTATCACATTAAAGTAATGAGTATAATGTGAAAGCTAGTGGACTGGGAGTTTTTATCAAATGTCTCTAGTGCAAGTGTGAGTCTGTTGGAGTTAGTTCCCTAGAAATGACTTTATTAGTACTTGATTACATGTTTTCATTTTTAATTATGTTTTTCATCACATCATGATTGTTCCATTGCATGAAATAAAATTTGATAATTATTTAAGAATATAAGTCATGCTGAATGGTCATGGAAGTTCTCTACTATGATGAGAACCTAAAGGTTCTATTATATTATTCATGAACATTGTTATATGGTCATATGATATTGTCTAATGGGACACAGGAAATAAATAATATTATGTGTATGAGGCTCATAAGAAACTAATACTTCTCATGGTGTTATCCCTTGTTAATATCCAAGATAAGAAGTTATTATAATAGTCTCATAAATAAGAAATACACATTTCCATGTGTCATTGGATGTTCCTATCAGCAGACACATGTATTGGTCCTTAGAATTTAACATTATCACAAATGAATATTATGAATCACGTAATTTGATGTATTAATAAAAACTATGATGGAAAATTCTCATGGAGAAGTAGGATGTGTTTGGTATGTCATGAGTGATATTTCATTAATGGATAATGAGGGAAAGAATTTATCCCTTCTATACCTTAGAGGAAATTTATATTTCATTCCCTTTGATGGGAATAGAACTACCTTCATAAATCCACGTCAATGGTATTCGGTGAGCGAGTTAAATTTTTGAAATTCAAAGAAAGATACATAGTGGATATAGGTTGATGGCACCGTTATTAAACCTTCTTGATTTGAGATATCATGATAAAGGGATTATATTACATGTAATGTGTTCGTAGGATGTTGGTTGTTTTTGTGACATTAACTTATTTCTCTATTGGTTCCTTGGCATATTTCTAAATGTTAACCTTGGAATTTTGGAGGTTAGGTCTAATGCCATTGAGAAATAATCCTAGTGGGTCACACACATATTGTATCCACAATCTCAATTAAATTCAAGTATTGAATTTGACAAGATAGAATAAATAATATTTATTTGTGTTTATTTGATCCCCATAATCTAATCACAAGTTATTCAAAATAATAAGTGAGTTAAATAATAATAATAATAAATATTTTTTTTCAAGGTTTTGTGAATATAGTATTTATTATAATATATTTATGGATAAATAATAAGTTTAATTTATTTTTTAAATAAATATTTTTTATTCAAAGAATAATAAATGTTGATGAAGGAAAGTGGATTGAGTTTAATGGACTGATTGGAAATGGTATAAATGGTATTTATATACATTCTTAAATTTTTTCACATGTCATGAAATTAAAAACATTATTATTATTATTATTATACATGGGGTCAAATAATAATTATATGGTAAGGAAAGGTATTATGGGCAATCTTATAACCCTAAACCTTCCATAATAAATATATATTTATATCACTTTCCATAATCACTCTTATTGTACACAACGGAAAGAGAGAGACTCTATAAATACCTAAAGAGAGAATTAGATATCTAGAGTTCACTCTCTCTTACTCCATTCCCAATGCATTGATATAACATCAAAAAAATACCCCTTAAAGAATAATTATTTTGCGATCAAACCCAAACAATGCACATTGTCAAGATCATCCATGCTAGAAACCAATGATTCTACGACGATTTTCAAAGATTGTGGTGCACATGTGGATCGCCTCTAGATGGATTCTACACTTGGATCTTATAGTTCGACGATGGTATGATAATATTTAATCAACAGGTTCATCAATAAAAGTTGAATTATAAGTTAAGGTTATTATATATCTACTCATAAATTAATTATAAACTAAATTTGAATATCCTTCTCTTCATGTTCTTATGTTTTAATCTAACCAATTATTCTATGGTTTTTATTGGGCATGATGTTATAATAATGTGTGGAAACAATTACATGTAAATAAAGACTAAAATATGAGTTGGTCATGCCCTCACAAGATGCTTCTAATTTATCTGAAAACACCATTTAACTTACTTAAAAAATTATTTTAAAATAATAATAATCTCAATATCTTACTTTCACATGGGATGTTAGTCGAGATTTACCTGCTGTTTGTACCCCTCACTCTCTGTGGGAACTGAAACAGGATCGAGTCACACCAAACTCAGAAACTATGAATATTATGAATAGGGTGATTTAAAATCATTTCCTAGTAGTGGAATGTATAGTATTCTCTAATTTTGATTGGGTCCCTCTGTTGGGAGTCAATTGTAACCCATACACATGTTTTTTATGTTTGGGCCTTTGGGTCATGGGGTTTTGGTCCATCAAAATTGTAATGATCCTTTGAGTAACTAGTCCTTCATGTAATGTAAAGTGTTACCTCTCAACCCAATTGAAAATAGGTATTTATTTACTCAATAAAGAAAGGGGATTTTCCCCCTACCTAGTAAAAAATATCTAAATTTTCTTAACATTCAACACCAAGCATTAAGTGAATTACAATATATTATAAAAATGTTACTATTTAAAAGTGAATGTTATAACCAAGTCACTGAATTAGAGAGTATAAATAATAGTAACCAAATTATGAAATAAATTTATAATGGTCATATTTGATACAAATTTAATCAATAATGTTTAGTAAAAAACACTCAATTTTTAGTGAAGTCATTTTATGCTTCAAAAATATTTTTTCTACAAAAAATGGATTTTTTTCTTTTTGTGAGAAAATATTAAAATTAATTTCTACCACTTTTAGAAATTTTATTATTTAAAAAAAATATATCTCTTTTTAAATCATCAAATCAAAAATATCTTAAGGTGAAATTTTGGGAATCTATTTAAATTATTAATTTTTTAGTGAATAGTGAAAAAATACCAATTTTATAGAAAACTAACTTTTCCATTGATGTATTTAAAAGGTCCTATATTGTTTTTAATTGATTTTAAAATTTAATTAGTTCATTTTTATTAATAATAAAACAATTTATTTCATTGTTTTAAATATTAATCTTACTTTAGGGATAAAAATATTTCTATACTTAAAATGCATTTTTCTATAAAACTATTTTTTGTAGCATTTTGTGTGTTTATTTTAAAATTAATTTCTACCACTTATAGGGATAGAATTTGATAAAATAGATTAAATATTTTTAATAATAATTAAAAAATATAACTTATATGTCAACTTTATGTTTTTTCACAATTAATATTAACCTTGGTAAAAATGTTGTCGTTGTAGTAAGGGTTAAATGGGTGGAACAAGGTTTAAACTATGAGATAAGGGTTAAAAATAATCCATAAACATTACTATATTTCAGTGTATGAGTTTAATTATAAAAAAATTATTAAATAATTGAAAATATTTCATTTTTTTCATAATTAATTGATAAAAGCCTTTATAATAATTTAAGTAAAGGAAATTTCCAAAACATCACCCTCTTGGATTTAATTAATAAAATATGTTCAGATGGGGATAAGAAGAAGTTATGAATGAATGTAAAAGTTTATTTTGAACATAATTATTTCTTTTTGTGTTGTTAATTAATTTTTAATTTCTAGTGATGGTATATTGGCCTTAAATTTCTACACAACGTTGACACGATGCTTGTGCAAGTAGTAGAAAAATCAAAGTAAATGATTTAAAAAACATAGAAAGTAATATTTTTTGGATGATTCGCAGTGTCACGTGAGTTTTATGGTTAATAATAATGTATAATTTATGGTTAAAGAGTTTATATTCTAATTAAATTCCTTTATTTATGTATTTAAATTCAAAATATATAAATAGTTCATAAAACGACATTAATGGTATTTTATGTTAAATAATATATTATTAAATGATTTAAAAATTATAAATAATTTAAAGTGGATAATTGTGATGTGATATGGAAAAAAACTTCGTCCCTTGACCATTTTAAGCCAATTTTTACACTACAAGTAAATTTATAACCCTTTATAATTGGAAATTGTGTTACGAGATTTATTGTTAAAATCAGTTAACAAAGGGGTTAAACCAAAAATTAGGTTAAAATGCCCCATAAACCTATAAAAATTTAAGTTTTTATAATGTATTTATACCTTAAAATATCTTATATTCTAAATTTTATCCCCTTTGTTTCTCTTAAAAAATAAAATTAATTTATTATATTAAAATATTTTAACTAATTCAATGTGTGTCCTAACCTTCACTATAAAAGACCGCCACATCTCCTCTATTCTTAACTCCACATTGAGCCACATAGTTCAACCAAACCCTAAAAATAAATCTTATAAAAAACCTTATAAAATGTTTGGAGGTTATTTTATCCCCAAAATACCCTCCTTGGGATCCTTAATAAGGAATTCAAAGTCTATCTCTCAAAGAGGAGGTAATCATTTTAACCGATGTCTTTAATTTTACTTCTTTCCTTTAATTTTTAAATTATTTCCTAGAAATTAAAATATAATAACATAATTATAACCCATATTCTATTATTTTATTATTTTTCTGGCATAACCTTTTTCCATCACCATTCTATTAAAGGGGAAAGAAATTATCGCTCGTGCGTACGTGTGAACTACCGCCACCACGTAGTGATATGATTCATTTTCCATCACCATATTTCATGGTTTATAATTATGATAGATTTAATTTTTATATATTATATTTATGGAATAATTATTATTATATAATTATAATATATTATCGTTCTTCTTACCTTACCATCTTTTGTGAAACGTTAAGGTCACTCATGCATATTTGTGGACTAGCACCTCCACAAATCAATGTGATTTGTTTTTCATTTTTTATTTACATGGATCATAATAAGGATATTTTTAATGAATATATATCATATTTATTATATAATAATTATTATTAAAAGTTGAATTATTATTAACATTTCTTTTATTTTGTCTATCGAAAATGGAAAACCTCACTCACGCGTATGTACGGACTATCGTCTTAACGATGTGATGTAATTCATTTTTCTCCACCAATATTTATGAATGGTTATAAAACTGTATATAATGAATAAATATGATAATAATTTCATTATTAGGAATATTTATATTGTTATAACATATCCAAGGTGCAGTACTGAAACCATTAAACTGAAATATGCATGGAAAACAGACCACTTTTCACCTGAATGTCCATTTTAAGGAACAATTGTTAATAAAAGAATAATTAGAAATTATAAATGAATGAAAAATAGTAATTTATGTATAAATATAGTTCTGTAATAGATCTATAATAAATTTATATTTTTTATACAGGATTTTTGAATGTGTATGAAGCAATATGGGACTTGATGTATGCTTTTCTCACCTCACTTTTGTGTCTATGAGACATATGTAATATTCACCACATGTTTCTATAATTTGGTTTATATAATAACCATTTGATATGTTATATAATAAATCTTTTATATTTATATTATAATTTATTTCTTTAATAATTTTTATGATTCAAAATTTACAAAAGTTGTAAGGGATTTATGTTATAATCTCATTTATTTTTAGGATTATCTATGCTAGATTACTATTGAAAGAAAACATATAGATATTATTATTTAAAACACTAATATTTTATTATCCTCTAGTTACTTACGTAATATTTAATTAACAGTAACATTTTCCTCTCTTTGGTACTTAAAATGATCGAGAAAATGTTTTTAAGAAAAACATACTTTATTATTTATTTGGTTCCAAATCTTTTTATTTCGTTCCCATGTTCTCTAAAAAATTTAATGAATGTTTTTACCATAATACAATGATTATTTAATTCATTTTTAATGATTATTTAATTGATATAATTTTTTAAAAAATATTCTTTTTTCATTTTCTAAGCATTGTATGTTTTAAAAAAGGGGTGCAAAGAATATTCATATTTAACAATTATGGTATGAACAGAATTTCCCTAACTCATGACTAATAAATGATTTTAGGCTTACCTTATAATTTTCCTTGTTTAGTTTCAAAAAAAATGTTTCCATAATATTTTATTTTGAAATTTTTAGATTTTAAATAAGTGACTTCAAAAGGAAAACGTTATTTTCATCAAGAAATGTTCCAGTCATATTTTTCAATTAATGTTTCTTATATATCATTGGGTATATGATCCAATTTTACCATCCAATTCCATTCTCTAGATAGTTTATGATGAAGATGTTTTTTGTATGATTCTATGAAAATTGTTACTTGTTTATGGGTCGGCTAAGTTAAGATGAAATATTTTTTAAACTCATTACTTTTCCATGGGTTATATGATTATAAAATAATGAATGTTTCTATGAATTTTGGAACATTTATTATATAAATTTAGGTGATTTTTTGGTATATTGTATCCCTATAATTAAGTGGGTAAATATTGATAACTTGTGATATAATTATGTTATGTGTGAACCTGATTTCATATCTATAACAAGAACTGTGGACCTAGTTTCGCGTATATATATTTATTAATGGACTTAGTTTTTTTCCATAATTTTATTCATAGACCTAGTATCTGTCCATAAGTTTATAAGAAGATCTAATTTCATGTCACTAAAAGAATTAGTGAACCTATTATTATTTATGCATTTTCACAATGTTGTAAGATTGTATTTCTTCTAAATTCTTATATTTATCATATTCTCTCATGGATCGTGTTTTATTTTTTGGGGATTTTGAAATCTTATGACTTTTATACTTTTTCTATGATAAATAATTATCCCATTAAACATGATTTATGATCAATGAATAGATTAGGTATGAAATTTTTATGTTATGATCATGTCTTCATACCATTTATGCTTAGTTATGATCACTGATTGATATCTATTATGTTTACCCATATAGATTATCTGATCTCACTCTTTATTATGTTTTTTATTCCCAATAATTTAAATAATGGTTTTAAGTATTTTATTCCTAAAAGGGGTACTGGATAAGAAGAACTTAGTGGTAGATTATGTTGATTTTTATGAACTATTTTTTTATGTATCCATGTTTCCAAATACCCTTAACTTTTATTATTATGTTGTGAGTAGTAATTATATTTAATTAATATTCATATAAATGATGTATATATTTATATATGTATATAAATTTTGGGTTACTATATTTCCTCATTTCTATTAAGAAAAACGAAAATTCCATTTGTGTGCATCTGCGGACTACATCCTCCATGACATAATGTATTTCGTTTTCTATCACCACCTTACAAGGATGGTTCAAATAAGGAATTTAATAAATAAACATTATATTTATAAAATATTTAAGGTTAATAAATAATAAACCATATTAAATAATTATACTATTCTAGGTAAAATGAAATCATCTTCCATGTGTATGTGTGGACCATAGCCTCTATAGAATAGTGTATTCTATTTTTCATCTCCACCTTTCATGGATGGTCATGAGAATAGTTTTAAGAGATAAAGATGATATTTAGGAGATTATAAGTATTTTTGTAAGAAAATTTGGGAAACTATTAATAATATGGGAGACAAAAAATCATTATAATTTCAACCACCTAAAATGACCATACTAAGACGGAAAAACAATGTATTCATACTATGTAATAGTTTCATATGTGTTGCATCTTATTTTAATTCTCTTAAATTATAATTTATAAATTTAATAAAACCTTAAAAAATATCATTATGTGTTATAACCTAACCCAATGGTGCTTGATCCGTAACTACCCCAAGCCCACCTCCATAAGATCGGGGATAACGATAAGTGTCGAAAGGCATAAATAATATGGGATGTATATTCCTAATGTACCTGTATACACACACTTGAGCATCCCAATGAAAAAGTACAGAGGAATAAAAGAAAATGATGAAACATCTAGATTAATAACCATACATGAAATACCTCTAGAGAATACAATGGGTACGACAGTGTAAACTGAAAAGTAAAGATGAAAAATACAAGCCCTACTTGGAAGATATCCCAACCTGAAAAAACTAGAAAATTAATGTGCTAAGAGAGCCTGATCATAGATATCCAAGACTTGGGAACCATGTATCCCTATACTCCTTTATAATCACCATCGACCTACATGTCATCTATATAAGATGCAACATGTGTGGTCAATGCCCATGCAAGGGTGAGTATATACATACCCTATAGGATGCCCCAAAAGTTGAAGGGAGGGGAAGTAAGAGAATCAATAGAAATACACATCTCAACCCAAATAAAGAGAATAAAAAATACAATGACATGGATACATACATACATACATGTGTATATATATATATATATATATTCTTAACATAAGAAGCCCAAATGAGAGAAATATGATATGAATCTCATATCATAACCCAGGAAAGAGTGCCAATAGTTCTAAGGGGTCTATCAATGATTCCAAATATCTCGCACGTATGTCCATAGAAGTAACCATGTAGAAGGACCACTCCTCTCCACTATGCCACACAGTCAAGGGGACACAATTTCTAAGCAGAGGACCCACACCCTAGTTTGTCAGGGGGTGAAACTCACTATAAGGAGGACATGCATGCTATCTGATCGGGGAGAACCACTCAGTGTAAGGAGGACCTACACCATAACTAAAATAGGGTACCACTCAGTAGATATAGTACTCACACCCTAATGTCATAGGGGTACCACTCAATAGAAAAAGGACCCACACCCTAACACCATTGGGGGGATATCACTTAGTAGAGAGAGGACTTGTACCCTAAATACATGGGGGTACCTCTAAATAGATAAAGGGCCCATACCCAAATGCCATAGGGGGATACCACTCAGTATATAGAGTACCATCACCCTAACACCATAGGGGGTACCAATCAATAGATATAGGACCTACAACCTAACACCATAGGGGGTACCAATCAGTAGATAGTGGACTCTCAGCCTAACACCATAGGGGGTACCACTCTGTATATAGAGGACCCGCACTCTAACACTATAGGGGGTACAAATAAGTAGGTAGAGGACCCTCACCCAAACTCCATAGGGGTACCAAAAAAATGATCATGCCTGATCATTGTTATCATCACACACTGCCTAAAGATGAATCACTCTCAAAACATCTTTCATTGTATCTCTAAATCCACACCAAAGGCCACCACCACATTCTATGTTGAAAAACACGTAGGATATGCTACTAATAGGACAAATTATGATTAAAAATTAAGGATATATGATATATAGAAGGTTCATAAGAAGGGTATAAGGGGTAAATGACATGTAAGGGGACCCATATGGTATATTGTCCCACTCCACTATCTGGTCATGTCCCTACCAGTAAACGGATCACTAATCGTGTAAAACTAAAATACGTATAGAAGGACTACCTGGTTTTCCTTAACCACCCAGGGTCCAACCCATGCTCTTGGTCATGTCCATGTAACCTTTCATGTGTCTGTGTACTTTGGTAAATGGTGTGTGATTGGTCATGCTTGGGCCCATGTACTCTGGTACACGATGTGTCCTCCCACAGGGGGTCCTTCCCATGTGCTCCGCCACATGACATGTCTACCAGGGGAGGTTCACTTTGTGTGTGACCTAGTTACATGACATGTGATCCATAAATATTTTTTTAAAACCTTAGTCCCACCTCTAAAGGGGTACTACACAATGTGTCATCATCCATATACACGTCGTGTAGTCAGGTTTTTGAAAGAAAGTTAGATCTTCTTTAGGCTTTCTGAATCTATTTCTACCTCACAGAATCTCACCTTTAGGACACCTACAATAAGTGGAAAGGAATATTTTCATCATTTCAATCCATTAGTTGTATGGAAAATGGATTTCCATCAGTCCTCTTGAAGCTTGTTTGGATCATACACCTCTTGTGTCAGGCATTCATTCATCTTGGATCCCAAATACACAAAAAAATCATCTGCAACTCACAAATCCTCTAATTATTTATTCCATTCATCACATGTGAATCCTTCATGAATCCAGGGGTCCAATCAGGCTCAATCCCACACATAAATTTCAAACCAAGACCCCGTAGGCCAATCTATGAAGAAAAAGAAGAAACATTGGGAGAAATGAACAATAAAAAATGAGAAATAATCGTTTCCCAAGTGTTCTCATAAAATAGATATAGATTGGGATTCCCAAGGTGAGAAAAATCGAATAAATAATTTAAAAATTGATGCATGGGAACATACAGAGGCTCAATTAGTCTATATCAAAGGAATAGTAATATCATGATCAAAAAGTTAATCAATAGGGTAAAATCCATGAATTAAAGAGTCCTATATCAAATTGGATCATTCGTCGATGAAGAATATGTTCACCAATGAATAAGAGAAGTTGTTTCATTCACTGCACCTCGATTTTCATGGATCCAGAGTTTTTTCGATGTCTAATTTCGATTCACCAATGATAGGGTGTGATAACACTCATCTCAATGGTCCCCGGGTTATGCGGATAAACCTATAGATCCATCATAATTAATAATTTATATAGGAAATTAGGTCATTAAATTAAAATAAATAATTCAATTAATTATTAATCAAAACAAACCTACTATAGGATGTTATTATCTGAACACCCCACACCGACCCATTTTAGGTCATGCCTAGGGTAAACCTCACATTATAAATTCAATCATGGTCTTATATTTCAGATCTGATATTATATTTAAGACTTATCCTATTTTCTTTAATAAATCATGCATGTGTGATATAAAATTTATTTAATATTTTTATAAAATAAATTTTGAATACATTGTGCCTCAGAATCATATGTATTCTCATTTCCTAGCTCTAAAAATATTTCTAAATATAATCTAAAGTCTTATTAAGAAAAAAAATGGTCTCTATATTATTCCCTCCATGATTTTTGTCCCTAAAAATAAAAACTAAACAAAAAACTCATGGTAATGAGCCTATATCTGGATCTCATGCTCCTAGAAGCTCTTCTTCATGCTCTCATGTTTCCAAAACACTTGAAACAAATAGATGGTCCATCCACACTAGGTCCTCTCCTATTGATCCTAGATCACTATTAGGTGATCCACAAAATTGGCTCCATCCTTGATGTCTAGAACTCCCCAGTCAATAGCATTTTTGGGGTCATCAACATATCTACTCATCTGCAACATGTGGAAGATTCCGTGAACCCGCTCTAACTATGGGGGTAGGGTGATCCAGTAAGCTACCTTGGAAAACCTCTGTAAGATCTCAAATGGCTTGGTGGACCTTAGGGATAGCTTTCCTCCCTGTCCAAATCTCCACAATCCTCATCAAGGGTATAATCTTGAGAAAACGTGGTCTCCCTACTCAAATTACAAGGGCCTACAACGTCGATTCTCATAAATTTTTTTCCTAATATGGGATATCCCCATCTACTCATAGATGACCTAGACAATTTATGTCATTACCTACACTATCTCTAGACCAAAAATAGATTCCTCACTGATCACTATCCAACACAAGGGTGTCCTATAGGGTCTCCAGTACAGAGCCTCCAAATGTTCCATACTAATAGTAGTGTGGTAGCTATTATTGCATGAAAACTATAACAAGGTAAAGTTATCCTCTTAACTCTGGATGAAGTCTAACATGAAAGACCTCAGCATATCCTTTAACACCTGTATATTGTGATTAATCTTCCCATCTCTCTGGGGGTGAAAGGTTATACTCATCCTGATATGGGACCCAATTTCCTTTGGTATGCCTCTATACAACTATGATGTGAACCACACATCATGATCAGATCTAATAGTCGAGGGTGACCCATGTATGTAAATAATATCTCATACGTACATCAACCCAAAACTCTCTACTAAACTCTTCTCCCTACTAGCAAGGAAGTAAACCAGCTCTGTAATTTGGTCAACTATCACCCAGATGGAATCATTAACCTTTGTTTTCCATGGAAGGCCTATCACAAATTCCATTGATATGTCATCTAATTTCTAATACGAGACCTCAATAGGTTGCAACAAACCTACTGAAACCAGGTGCTCATCCCTCACCTTCTCACAGGTGAGGCACCGAGAGATAAACTCAGTCATGCTATGTCTCATATCAGACCACCAAAACTACCACTGAATGTCTATGTACATCTTCCCCACATCGGGATGTAAAACCAAGGGAGATGTGTGAAAATATATCTTCACCTCCTCCCACATTATAACTAGTATAACTATCCTTCCTGGGAAAAGGATGTCATGATTCCCTCCTTTATAAAATCCACATACTGAATATCCTAAGGATATATGGTCACTCAAGACCTTGTAATCAATGTATCTCAACTAGGAATCTATCAAATATTGAAGGAGAAAAGGATTCAACACCATCGATATAAGAAAACACGCACCCTCCTGCTCAAGTACGGTTAGTTTCAATGAAGCAAACTACTTAGATGCCTCCTGAACCAAACGATCCAATGAATTCTTATTATGGTAATATTTCCCCACGTTTCCTCTCTCATGAGTATATATTATCTCAAATTCATAGTCCTCACTACTTCAAAATAGGCCTTTAACAATGCAAGAAAAATCCTATATCAGTGCTAAAAAATGTTGATAATCGAAGCGCGGTTAAAAGCTCAAAAACATTTCAATGCTTTTTTAGGGCTATTAAAGGCCCCATTTATCATCACTTTTTTAGTACTATTAAAGGGGGCCTTTAACAGCACTGATAAAGGATATATATAAAAATTTCCAACTCCCCACCTTCCCCCCTTTATTAGTCCTTCCCACCCACCCACCCCTTTAACAACACTTTAGATAATCCCAGCCTCCTACACACAGCCCTTCCTTCAAGGAGTTTTAAACCCTATACCTCCATCATATACATCATAGCCTTTTCCACTCCCATATACTATTTTGTTTTACATTTTATGATATATCTATATATTTATATATTTCATTACATTTTATATCCACATATTTATATATATATATGTGTGTGTGTGTGTGTTTATATATTAATAAATATATTTTATATGTAAATATATTTAATTCATTTATTTATAAATTTAAATTTTTATGTGTGAATATATAACAAAATATTTATATATTATTATATATTTTATTAAAAAATCATTTTGAAAAATTATAAAATTTAAAATCCAAAATATCAATATACATGTAATCCCAAAGAATAAATTTAATCCCTGCTAAAAAAGGGAAAAAAGACCCCCACAAATGAGGCTTAAAATCCATTGAAATTAAAACAATTAGGGTATCCCAAAAAAACATAGTTTTAGAGTCCTTATGTCCCCTTTTGTCCTTAAAAAAATAGTGACCAGAGTCCTTCGAGTCATGACGGAATCGATCTCATCCTAGGATTTGATTTGATATGCGGTAGAGCTCAAAAAACACCCAGATCAAAATTTATGGTCGTTTGAAGTTTGAGTTACGTTTTCAACTTATTTGAGATATTTTATTATTTTTTTGATTTTTTTATCTTCAAATTGATATTAAATGACTATTACTTGGTAACAATAAGCAAATTATTAATTTCAAATATATTTTTTAGTTATTTTATAATCCATTTTAACTAAATATCTTATATTTTAATTGTAAATGCCTATTTACCTTATCTAAAAAAAATTTAGAAAAATATAAATTATATTTATATCAATATAAATATATTTATATGTTAATATATTATTTTTAATGAATTTTTTTTTGAAGTATAATTTTGTCAGTGCTTTAAAAAAAGTTCTGATAAAGGGGGTCTTTATCAACACTTCTAAAAAAGAAATGACACCCCCCTCAATGTTTTTTACAAGTGCTGATAAAATACCCCTTTTACCATCACTTTTAAAAAAGAAATGATAAAGGTGCCATTTAAAAATTATTTTTTCAGCTCTATGAAACACCCCCTTTAATAGTGCTAAAAAAGTGCTCTTAAAGACCCCCTTTAAGAGAACTTTTTTAGCACTGAAAAAGGTGGTCTTTAACAGTGTTTATAGCTAGAGTTGTTAAATCCCTAGCAGTGGATAAACCCAATTTTCTAGTAGTGCCTAGATTAACACCAACTAGTGCCTCTATTTTAGGTTCAACTCTCTCTTTGTGAATACCAAAGTCTCTGATGGTTAGCGTAAAAATAAACACTCTCCCAGAAGATAGTACCTCCACATCCTTAGAGTGAATAATACCACTTCCATATCTAGTTCATGAGTTTCATAGTTCTCATTATGGGGTCTCAAATTCCATGACCCATGTACGATAACTTCCCATCTCTGCATCATCATGCAGCCAAGCCCATCTCCTGAGAAATCACAATACACTATTTACTCCACGCCCTCCCATAGTAGTCTCAAAATAAGGTCACTCATCAGCCTCAACCTCAACTCCATGAAGCCACTATTACACTGCTAATTCTAGGAAAATGGCTTCTCTTTCCATGTAAGGGTAGTCAAAGAGAATGAAATCATGGAGAATTCTTGTATAAACCTACTATAGTAGCCTGTCAAGACAAGAAATTTCCATACCTCTGACATGATTTTAGGTGGATCCCAAGAAACCACTATATTGAACTTCACTAGGTCCATGGATAATCCATTATCATAAATGATATTCCCTAGGAAGTGAACCTAAGGAATCCAAAACTAGAACTTCAAGATCTTAATATAAATTTGGTGCTCTAGAATAAAATCTAGGATTATCCTCAAGTGCTCTGCATTCTCCTCTAATGATGAAAAGTATATGAGTATGTCATTAATGAAGATAACCAAAACTGGCCAAAGTATAGCTGGAAAATATGATTCATCAAAGATATTAATATGGTGGGGGTATTCACCACACCAAATTCCATCACCAAAAACTCATATTGTCCGTAGCGACATCAGAATTCCATCTTTAGAATATCACCCTTGTGAACTCTCAACTAGTGTTAGTCAGACCTGCGATCATTCTTTGAGAACCATATCACACCTTGTAACTGGTCAAAGAGGTCTTCAATCCTAGAAAAGGGTTGTTTTTTATCATGGCATGGGTCACACAATGATAATCCATGAAAATCCACAAGCTTCCATCAAACATTTTCATGAATAATACTAGAGCTTCCCAGGGGGACACACTAGGTCTAATAATACCCTTATCTTGAAGGTCATCCAACTATAATTGTAGCTCCCAAATCTAGGTAGGGTAAATACGATATTCCACAGAAGATATCAAATAATTCATGGGGTGAAAGTCGATGAAAAACACCATCTCCCGCCTCAAAGGTAGTCCTAGAACGTCCTCGGGGAAGGCGACCCTAAAATACTAAATGAATGATGGAATCAAGATGCTTGAAGATTGTGTTGTTTAAGGGGATACACTCACCAATAGATTAGTAATGGGATGATTCCTTCTACATTCAAAACTCACTTGTCCCTCCAAGAGATCTCTCTCTCCCATAAAAGTGAAACTCATTCCATCAGTGTGAAGGCATCTGACTCATCTATTTTGACAATCGATCTGGGCCCAGACCGTGGAAAACCAATCCATACCCATGATGACATTATGGGGTTCCATCGTGATGACCAAAATTTCCCAAGAGAACTTCTATCCACAAAGTGATAGCTCACACTATTGGCTGATAAAATATATAGAATAATCATTCCCTATAGGAACCTCAAGACAAATATGATTGGTTAACACCCCAAATGGTATATCCAACTCTTGAACTCTGAGTAAAGAGATGAAGTAATGACTCACACTTATGTCTACTAATACTTAATCAAGATTATAATAAACACAAATTATACCTCTAATCATATTGTATTCTATAGGGTCATTTTCCTGAATATCTTGCAGTAGTTTGTGGCCCCGACTTCCATCTCCCTGAGCCTAACATGGGCTGCATGTTGGTGGTGGTGGAAGGATATCATAGTGTCATCCACCACCCAAATATCCTCCTCCTAGAGTTAAAAAAATCACCTATACCATCTCTGAATCCCTAGGTTCCACCCTGCCTGTGCCTGGGAGATCCGTGATCACAATGCTACCTCTGCTTCGGTAGCCCATATTCTATATGCCTACCCTCATCAGCATGTTTTGTCAGAAAATCATGATCCATGTGACCTATCCCATAACATTCATAACACTGACCCTATCCGGTCAACCTTACTCCCCTATGTCACACGACCACATTCTTGAGTCTAGTCTTGGATAGGTATCCTGCACCAAGATCCTTCTAATCATTTTCCACTAGCTATTATAGATGAATCATGCCTAGAATTCCCACTACCATCTCTAACTACATGGAATCCCTCTAAAAGGAAGCTTTATATCACTAGTTCCCACTCCAATACCCCGACATAGGTGGAAATACACAAGGCAATGACACTGTCATGAATATCTCTACAGAGACCCTGCTCAAACTTCCACACCTAGAATTAGCAATCTTAAACCATGTTGAGGGAGTACCATGTATGTTTTGTAAACCCCGTGGCATACTTGGACACTATCAACCCTCCCTGTTTCTTCTTCAGAATCTCCTGAATCTGAACTGAGTTCAAGGAGGAATGGTATTACTCCTCACCAAACAGCTACTAGAAGTTGGGTCCTGAGCATGTCGAATCATCATTCATTTGTGTAATTAGACTCCACAAGCACCCAGATTCTCCATGTAAAAGGATAACTACTAGTGAAACCACATGATTGGTCGGTGTCTGGAAAATTATGAATATTTTATTCACTAACTCTAGCTAATCCTCTGCTTAGGGATCTGGCTCACCACGGAACATCAGCGACCACTAGCACTGGAACTCGCAAAGTGTGAAAATAATGTGTACATCCTCATACTTATTTTTTGGTGTGATATGATTCGAAATAGTTGAGTGTGATATTACCTATCCACCTTGAGTAATAACATCACATGATATCCCCTAAATTTAGGCCTCATCACTCATCAGATTATCGTCATGATTTGGAACTGGTAACCTGGATGGATTTCATCATGAAATCATCCAGAAAATTTAATCAAGACATACCACAATCATATGATCATATATATACAATGGGATCACACTCAATAAGTATAGTCAAAAGATTCAATCCTATATGATGCATATATCCTTGATCCCTATAGCCAATTTCTTAGTATACTAATTCAAAATGTTGGTAGTGAAGGTCTTGGTGAATAGATACATTAATCTCCACACCGAAACTGGGTTTCAAGCCCTGAAATCCACACTAGAGACACATTGACACTATTTCCCTATATCCCACCCAAATACTCAAAAGGGGACTACCCCAAACACCATATCAAGGATAGAACCACCTCTGATAACAATCTTTCATGACCTGAACTAATGGGTCTTGAGACTAAACTTCCCCAAGCCCAACTCCATAGGCCAAGGTCTAATGAGAAGTGACAAAAATCATAACAAATATTGGAGTCATTTTCCTAATGTGCATCTATGAACACACCCAACCATCCCAATGTAGAAGTACAGAGAAATAAATTAAAATGGGGAAACATCTAGAGTAATAACCATACATACATAACCTCTAGAGAATACAAAGGGTGAAATAGTGTGAACTAAAAAGTAAAGGGGAAAAATACACACCCAACCATGAAGATGTCCCAACCTACCAAAACTGGAAAAGTAAAGTGCGGAGAGAGCCTAGCTCTAGATCTATAAGCCTTGTCCACATATACAGTCTAATGCACCAGGTAACCATATGATCATATGTAATCATGGTGGAACTATCCTTTTTATGTATCAGATAAGACATGTGTGGACAAAGCCCATGTAGGAAGAGTATATGCATACCCAGTTGGATGAAGGGGGCAGTAAGAGACATGATAGGAATAAAAATCTCAACCCAAAGTAAGATAGTTACAAATCTAATGACATAGATATAGATATAGATATACTCAACACAAGAATCCCAAACAGGATAGAAAGGGGGTCCTCGTCTCATATACCAGCCCTGGAAAGAGTTCCAACAGTTCAAAGGGGTCTATCAATGATTCCTAGTATCTCACACATATGTATATAGAGGTAATTATGTGGATGGACCATGCCTTTCCACTATGCCACATAGTTGAGGGGGCACAATCTCCAAGTGGAGGTCCTACACCCTTGTCCGTAAGAGGGGTGTCACTCAGTGTAAGGAGGACCCATACTCTGTCTGATAAGGGCACCACTTAGTGTAAGGAGAACCCTCACCCAACACCATAGGGGGTACAACTAATTACATAGAGGACCCTCACCCAATCGCCAAAGGGGGTAACACTCAGTAGATAGAGGACCCACACCCTAATGCCATAGGGGATACCACTCAGTAGATAAGGGACCCACACCCTGACACCATAGGGGGTACCACTCGATATATATAGGTACCACACCCTAATGTGATAGGGGTACCACACAGTAGATAGATGACATGAACCCTAACAACATAGGGGGTACCAATTCTTATATATAGGACCTGCACCCTAACGCCATAGGGGTATACCACTAAGTAGATAGAGGACTCACACCCAAATTATATAAGGGGTACCACTCATTAGATATAGGACCCTCACCCTAACACTATAGTGGGTTACCGCTCTAATGATCATTCTCGATAATTTCCATCATTGAGTGATTCCTAAAGTAGTATCACAGTTGAAAAATCTTGAATCAATATCTAAATCTATCGCGAAGTCCACCATCGCTTTCAAAGTGGAAAAACACTCATAATAGTAAAATTTTGGTCTAAAATCCGAGTACAAATGAAGGAGGTATGATAGGTAGAATGTTACTCAAATAGTGAGAAAGGGTACATGGGGTGTAAGGGGACCCACACAGCATGTGGTCCCACTCTACTTCCTAGCCCTGTCCCTGTTAGTATATGGTTCACTACTCATGTAGAACAACATGATGTATATAGGGAATACATTGCATGCCTCAAACACCTGGGGTCCAGATCATGCTCTTGGTCATGTATGTGTAACCTTGCCTGGGTCTGCGTACTTCAGTACATAGCATGTGTCTGGTCATGACCATGCCTAGGTAGTATGGTACACAAAGTTTCCTCCTACACGGGGTCTCACCCATGTGCTCCACCACATGTCAAGTCTACTCAAAGAGGGTCATGTTGTGTGTGACCTAGTCACATGATGTATGATCCTTAACTTTTTTCAAAATCCTAGCACCACTTCTATAGGGGTACTACACAGTGTGTGTTCATCCTTATACATGTAGTGTAGTCGGTTTTTTCTCATAAAGTTATATTTTCTTCCGACATTCCATATTCATTCCTTCCGTACTAAATCTCACCTAAAAAAATATCCAAAATCATTGGAAAAGGAATTAGTTCGTCATTTCTGGCCAATTGGTGGCCAGAAAATGGATTTCTGTTTCTCCACTCAAAGCATGTATTCCTCCCATGATGCGATTTTGTTAATATAAGATCTTGGATCCATAAAAAATCATCCAAAACTCATATATACTATGAATTCAACCCTGATTTTTCGTTTCATTAATTTCACCAAATATGTTGTGAATCTAAGAGTCCAATTGGGCTCAATCTCACCCGAAAATGTTGAACCAAGACCCCGTAGGCCAATCAGAGAAAAACACGAATAATAATTGGGAGAAATTCACTATAAAAATGGTTCCATAATCTTTTTTAAGCATTCTTGTCCAATGGATATATATATATATATATATGGATTTCTAGGGTGAGAAAAACTAAATAAAAAATTTAAAAACTGATGTGTGGGAACATTCAAAGGCATAATTAGTGCAGATCAAAGAAATAGAAAGATCATTATCAAAACGTTTAATCAATAGGGGAAGAATACAACAATTTATGAGTCCTACCTCAAATTGGATCGTTCTTCAATGAAGAAAATTATTTCCAATGAATTATAGAAGTCGTTGTGCTCGTTGCACCTCGGTTCTTCTTGATCTGGAGTGTCGTCGTCGTTTGATTTTGATTCTCCAACAAATTAGTGGAAGAATTATCCTCTTAATGGTCCTAGGGTTTTGTGCATAAACCTGGAAATTTTTCATAATGAAGAATTTATATAGGAATTTAGGTCATTTGACTTAAATAAATAATTCAATTATTTATTTATTTTACTAAATGCACCTACCAATGTATTCTTTTATTTGAGTTCCTATTGCTAACCCATTTTAGGTTGTGCCTAGGGTAACCCTCACATTCCAGATTCAACCATGGTCTCGTATTTCTAATATAATATTAAATGTAGTATTTATCCAATTCTCTTTAATGAAACATGAATTTTTGAAATAAAATATATTTAATACTTTTATAAAATTAAATTAGGGCACACTGGGCCTTGGAATTGCATGTCGTCTCAGTGCATGGCTCCAAAAATATTTCTAGATATATTCCAAATTATTCCTAGGAAAAAATAAAGTCCCTACATTATGTCTCTAGAGTAATGATATTACAACTAAATCACTTCACAATCATCCATTAATTATGGTATGTTCATTTTTGGGTTGGTCTAACCACTTAAACAAAGCTATAAAATGATATCATGGATGACAATGAGAACTTAACTACAAATAATATATTATATAAATAATTAAATAATTATATGATTTTGTTTTTTAATATAACATTAATATTAAACTCATTAATTAAGATATTATGTCCACTTTATAAAAAAATCAATCAAACGTGATCATTATCGATTTTATTTTTAAGTATCATAAAAAAATATCATACAATAATATTATAACATTATAAATAATTGTAAAGAATCAATTAAAGTACCTTTTATGATCATGTTATGATGTAAATTTGGATAATAATAAAAAATATCACCGCTATTATGAAACTAGTTCAAAACAAACAAGAATACTCACACACGATATTAATAATATATAATAACTAATATAAAAGTAGAGTATAATTATAAATAAAGTATATAATAGATTATAAACATGAATAAGGTTCTAAAATAGGTGATTAAGATATTTTTTTCATATAAAGGAGATTCAAGTGTTTTAGTGGAAGTCATGAATTAAGGTAAGGGGATCATTGTCTTAAATATAATTTCTTGAGACATATTTCATATTGTGCACCATGATATCATTGATTTGGTGTGCTACTTCCAATGAATTTTTTTACCATACTCATTTAATTCATGGGGTTTTAAGATACATAACATGTTCTTTATTTAAATGGATTTTTTTTCAAATTATACCAATTTTTTAATGGTTTTTGCATCTCAATTTTTCATTATTGAGAAATGATATTTATTCACCACTTGTTTTCTTTTTCTGGTGTATATTTATTATCCATGGAATTAAATTATCATACATTTTTTTGAAATGGGTTTAAAAATCCATATTTATATATAATTTCAATGGTGTCTAATTCAAGAGTCACTAAATCCATAAGGTATTTGGATAAATCAAATATCCTTTCATTGAGTTATAATGCTTCCCCATGTACTTATGTCTTCCAAGATTGGTTTCTTCCACCCTTAGATTTTATTTAATTGTTATTTCTATTCCTATTTGGAGTTAAATGGCCTTTTAATTCAAATAAGTTATGTAGACAAATTTCTTTCTCACAAATTATATCATTTTTGTGAATAATCAGCATCCTCTTTAACAATAATTTCCCATCATTGTTTATATTTTCTCTTCTTGCCAATGTTATCATTTATATTTGAAAACCTAATTATATGTTATATAATGTGATATTCATTTCTCCATTGTCATATTTTTAAGATTAATTTTTATTAACTCTTACTAAGATCTGGTTTTGTGACAAATTTATTTTAAAAATATTTAAAAGGTTTTCCTTTCATGATCATGTATTTTATCTTCCACTCAACATTTCATTTAAAAACACTTTATATAATTTTCATGTCTCTATTATTGAAAATCCTTTTAAAAATAAAATATTTCCAAAATTTCACTTCAATTTTCTAAAAAGTACTTTTGAATGTGACCTATAACCTCATCTTTAAAGAGTTTGATGGAAACATTATCCAAAAAAACTATTTTAGATTTTCTCTCATCGTATGATCATTCTTCTTTATAGTGCCTATTTTACTTGTTTTAAAATGTTTTTATAAATTATTTTAACTTTATGATTTTTAAAATAAAATTAAATATTATTTTATGTTTTAAAATTTAATATTTTATTTAAAAAAACAAATTCATGATTTTATAATAGATTTTAAGGGCTTGTGTTTTTAAGAATAAATTCTTCAATATTTCTATATATTCTCAAATAATGTTTATGAAAACATCTTTCACTTATAATTTTTTTTATAAAATAATTTTTGGGTCGAAAATATAATTTTTATTAAGGTCCAAATATTTTATTTTAATTGAATCGTATTTTAGGTATTTTCAAACCTTGAAAAAAGGGGGTATTTCTTCCCATTTTTCAAGTGATTTATCCAATGATCTTAAACTGTTATTTTTCATATTTATAAATATACTTTGATATTGGATATGTTATAGATGGATGTTTTTTTATTTTAATATCCATTTTCTTTCTCTTGGTGGTTTATTAAATGTTTAATGAATTTTTTCATGAAACTCATCTCTTTTCCACAGGTTAAGTATGTGATGTTTGAAGTTTGAATGTTTTGATATTCACATGGAATGAATATGTGTGGATGATTATTATTATAAATTTTGGGGTCCTATATATCCCTCTAATTCATGGGTTAAGTCTTTAGATCACATCAGATAAGAATGTTGTCTGTGGGTATGATCACATTATGCTTTGTTCACATGATGGTGCATGGACCTAATCACAAATATCTTTGTTCACATAATGGTGTGTGGATATGATCACAAATAGATTTTTCAGATGATTGTGCATGGACATGATAAAATATAGCATTGTTTCACCTGATTTTTTGTGGAAAGGGTCATTTTTTCATAATATTGAACCTAATCATGATTTTTGCTAACCATATTAATAATATTATGATTTATTATGCCTATTATCATGATATATTTTTATTTCATATTCCAGTGATTATTATACATGGATCATGTTTATTATCTCACACTCTTATTCCATGTTATTTTTCTTATCAATTTAGATTACATAAATTTCCATCAGGACACGTGATAAACTTTTATTATTACACGTTCTTTTTAAAAGTATATTTCAACTCTAATAATGTTTTATCATGTCCTTATGATCTAAACCTTGATGAAATATTGATGAGTTTTTAACATTATTAATCATTTGATCTCACCCCTTTTTATGTTCCCATTATTTAGGTTATGAACATGAGTATAACATATAAAGATTATAAAAGGAAGTCTACTGTGGTTTGATGATAGAGAAACATTCACGCGTATCATAAAATAAGTCTCTTATGTAGTTTATCCACAAGGATAGTAAACCTTGGATTATCGGGATTTGTGTGTTTATTTGTGAGATGTAATGTTTAACTTATAGAAATTATGTAAAAGAAATATTTTATTATCTTGGGTCTTATAATTGGTATTAGAGTAGGGTTAAGTTATATTTAGGATTAATTTAGTTATTTTGGGGAATGGGATAAGAGATCTTTAGTTAATACCCTAGGGATAAGTCTAAGGGATAAGTTTAAGTGTGGGATATCGTACTTAAATTTTGGTAAAGTTTTGAGTAAGTAGTTTTCCTAGAAATTACATCCTAGTATGGATACTAGGAAGTGGATGTAGTTATGGAATAGATGCACTTAGTTGTAATCTACTTGAAAAATGCTTGTTGAGTATTAACTCGATATTCACTCTGTGAGAAATAATTAGACCTAAGAAATCAAACCTATATAGAAATTATTGAGGCATATTATTTGGTTAATCGGATTATTTTTATGGACCATTATGAAGGTATTGAGTGAATATTTATGGGGTGGTTAGAAAACCTAATAGGATATAGATAATTAATAACCTATATTCAAACCTATAAATTAATAAGTTAGGGTACATATGTCTTTTATTATTTAGTACTTTTAAGTTAATAGTTTTTCTCTTTATAAGGTTATTGAATTAAGTGTTATTATCTTTAACTTCCTTATTCAGGTAATGGATGATGCTATGGGAAACCAAGTTAAAAATAGACGTAATGGACAATATAGTGATGGTCCAAAAGTGTAACCAAATGGTATTGAATCTAGTCTTGAATATTTTATAGTTATTCTCACCCAGCCATCTAAAGTTATGAATAACTAATTGAGTGTATAAAAAATCCAAAACACACCAAAAAAATATAAATATGCAGTCTCATGGAATTTTAGGTGATGAATATGATGAATGAAAGAATATCCAATTTCCTTTGTATCAAAAATGTTGGAAGAATTATCCAAGGGAATGTCTCAAAGGAACAATAAAATGTTTTAAGTGTGAAAGGGTTGTTTATTGAGGTTGTGACCATTTAAGAGATATGAAGAGGTAATCCAATACAATAGAAGTTATTATATTCCCAATTACTAAACAATCCACACATCAATGCTTTAAGTACAAGGAGTTTGGAAGTTATGCAAATTAATGCCCTAGTCTAACGTCTAACAAGAATTATAGGTACTAATAGCCTCCTAGACCATGGGAACAAGGGAAAGACTATCTAATATCAACTATTTTGAAGGGTCATTATAGATATAAAATCTAAACAAACATAAATAATAAATTTATTCTAAGGTTTAATTAATACATCTCCTAAATAGGGGCATAACCCAAGGACTGATAGATTTAGTGTCTTAGAGACTAGTTATATAAACATCAAATTTTATAACACTTATTGACATTTCACATAAACATGATCCTCTAGTATATATTTTAGATATATTATATGATATAATAATCTTCATAACCTAGTTAATTGAAACATAAGAAAGGGGTGAGCTCAAATACTTAGAAATAGAAACTTATCAAATAGTCATAACTGTTAAATCATAAGTATGAGGGAAAATTTAAGAAATGGAGAAATATTAAAAAATTATTAAGGGGTCATAAGTGAGAATAGAAAAATATTGATTTATCATTACTTATCATGGAATATAAACATAATACCCAAGAAATTAATAAAAATCATGAAATAGAAGAATATAATGAAAATAAAACAAAACATAAAATCATAACATAAAAAAGAGGAAAATATTTAAAACATGGAATATCATAAACATTTGGAATAGCTTGGAAACAAATAATATCGTAGGAAAAATAATAATAAAAGACATAATCATGGGTATGAATGTTATAGTGGATAAAAAATCACCACCCAATTCCCATAGTGGAGCAAGCATCCCTACATAATTTCCATAGTGGAGTGATTATTCCTTACTCAATTCCTATAGTGGAGTGAGTATTACTTACTCAATTCCCATATTTATCTTGTGAGATATAAAACCTTAAACAATTTATTTGAGGGTGATAAAATAACCCACCCGTCATTATCCATATATATGAGTTTCAATTAAAATCAAATCATTTATCCAATCATAGATAACCCATGGGAAGAAATGGGTTCTATAACTTTTCTAAATGGTATCACATAAAAAATAATGATAATTTTATATCAAAAACATGATAATGTAAAAGAAATATTTAAAAATATGACATATTGGTTTATTTATGAAACATTACTTCATTAGAGAAAAATCCTTTAAAAATATAAGAAAATCATAAAAAGAATTTTTCTTAAAAGATGTTTCTTAGTATCACCTTAAAAAGACTTTATTTTATAGTTACTTTCCAAAATCCATTTTTTGAAGATAAATAAGAAAGTACTTAATACATAACTTCATAAAAAATTTAAATATATATACCTTCATTATAAATAAAATATGTGTGAAAATTTTATATAGAAGGCAATAATATAAGATCATTGTATGAATAATCCTTTTAAATATTTTAAAACACCTTTCTTGAAAATCCACATCATTAAAAGGATAAGGAAACATTTATTTTTATAATGAATAAATTAAAATAAAAGGATCATTGAGGATAAAAAATTTATTTTCCACTAGGTAAATGAGAATATTTGTAGGAATTAAAAAAATATGGAGGAAAAATCCATTAAAAGATATGGGAGTTATTCTTAACAAAATTTCATTTTTATGGAATAGTATATTCATAAAGGAAAAATACTTCGATGTGAAACATTATTTCCTAATAAAAAAATATTTAAATAAAATATAAAATCATCATAAGTAAGAATAATTCATTCTTGAAATATTTTAATCAATGTGGAGTGATTTTGACTCAATAAAAAAAATGAGTCGAGAAAAACCCTTACCTTGATTTCAGACTTCCACTAAATCTCTAGAATCTCCTCTATGAAAAAAAATAACTATCATGATCACCAAATTCATATAATGTTTCATATATATAACCTTTTATAATATTAATTTATATGGATACACTTTAATTATATTATATTTTGGTATTTGAAACATGAATATGGAAAATCAAGGAACGATTTTGGCAGTACGATGGGTATACAAAAGGATTATGAAATGGATTTAATGAGTCATAAAGGTCATATCTCATTAATAGGAAATAATATAGAAATTAAAGGATTTATTAATAACATATATAAACATAATTACATTTAAATAAAATTTCTTATAAAAAATTAATTTCTTGAATTGAAAACAGGAGGGAGAGAATCAAGGAGTGATTTCACCACCATGAAGGTTATACCAAAGGGATTATGAAATGGGTTTAGTGAGATAGAATAGTAATATTTAATACATATGGAATAATATTTCCATTAAATTATTGATTATTAACACATTTAATTATAATAAAATGGAAATTAAAATGGCATATCACAAAAGAAATATTGAATCAAAAAGAGGAGGGGAACCCTTACCTTTCCAAGTAACTTATTGCATATTGGTATGGCTACTTAGGAACTTATGAACTCTTTACAGGAGATTTAATGAGGGATAGGGAAGGTAAATTCCGGATAAATTCCTTTTTCTTAGAGAGGATTGAGAGAATATGTGGGAGTAAGCTTCTTTTATAGGAGAAAAAGAGGGGTGTTTTCATAGAAACTAGAGTTTGGTAAGGGTTAAGAATGGAATCACATGGGTTTTAGGTGGGTTTACTGAGTTAAGTGAATTAGGTGGATAAATTAAAAGTAAGGCATGCATTTATAAATTTAATACATAACAAATATTTCTATAAGGGGTAAGTTTTAGTTTAATTATTAAAAATTCTAGATACTTTATTTACCTATTTTTACCCTTATTAATCATGTTTAAAATTTAATCATTGTAATTATTTAATTACAAAAAAAAATAATATGACCCTAATTACCCAATTTTGATGTGAATAATCCAAATTTGGGCTCCATTTAACCTAATTAAATTTATAAATACAAGAAAATTAACTTTTAAATAAAAAAAATATAATGTGTATAATAACTATTTTTTATAGAAAGATGATGTTTTAATTGTTATGTGTTCTTAATCTTATTGAAAATTTTTTAGAAATTAAATGATTTTAAATTTATTTATATGCATATATATGCATAATATTATATTACTAATTGAAAATGGATCCATTTAATTAAAAAAATATACAATATTTAAATAATTAATATTCTTTGAACAAAAACTATTTATCGTAGTAATTAATATTCACCTTGGAAACTTAATTTTATGACTAAAAGAATTGACCATAATAATTAACTTTATCATGATGATTAAAAATATTCAATTAATTATATCCAATTAAATTTTTAATAGTAGTAAATTAATTTTAATATAATCTTGTATAATGTGTAAAAACTATTTTAGGAAGAATATATTTTCTAATCATGAAATGACCTTTGTTTTGTTATACCATTTTATATAGTTTTTATAAAGTGGTTACTTCTAGTGACAACAAAAAATTTAATTAATATAATATAATAGTAATATTTAATAGTTTTATAAATGTAATAAGGTTTTTCATTTTAGTAAAGTGTTGTATTCAAGACAAGCTACTCACACAATATTTAATTAGGGAAAATTAATTACTAAAAGCATGGGTCATTTAAATCATAATAATTAAGGAACACTTATCCTCCACTCTATATTTCTTGATGACTTATTGGATTCTAGACTAGTGTATCTTTGATATTTTCTAGGGGCATTAAATCACCATACCAAATATTTTATATTTAAAAAAACTTCTTCTTGTATTAATTTCTAAGTTGAATTTTATAGGAACATACATTATAAAAATTTATTATCTATAAATTAGATAAATTTAAAGTTATTTCATAAAAGGATCGGTTCTCTCTAATTAGAGGAAAAATAATATGGAATAAGGAAATCACATTTTATATCAACATATGGAAGTCTATCAATGGAAGGATGATTATTAACACACTTTAGAAGTAAATTATATAATCTAGGTCTTGATACCAAATAATGATTGACTCTTGGATAAAATTTTTATAGAAAAACTAAATGTTTTGGGTAATCATATTATAAGGAAAAAATAATGTTTCCTAAGTTTGTAAGGTTTATATCCCTATTGAAATTATATCTTAAGTAATGTCTAAATTTTAGATACCCTAATATATTTCCATTAGTGAGTAGTAAATAAAAGTTTGAGTGTGTAATTTATTTAAGGGAGAGAATATAACGACATAAGAATTTACTGTATGTTCTCCTTAAATAAATAGAAAACCGAATAGTGTGTTTTACTTGAAACACTGAAGTAAAACAAATCATGATATAGATTATTTAGATAAAAAGATGACTATTAACACATATCCATATAATTCATGTGTATTAATAATAGTAAATTAATTATTAAATATATATGTGTGTGTGTGTGTGTTATTTTATATAAATTTAATTAGTTTTTTATGCTTACAAATCTACTTTAACTAAAGGTTTATTTTTATACATTGTATATTTTATTAAATAAAACTAATTATATTATTATTAAATGGTGATTTTAAATAAAATAAAATATTAATTAATTAATTAATTTTTTATTAGTGTTTTATAGAATTAAAAATAAGAATGACTAATATTTTAAAAATCTATTTTCCTATAAAATCTATTTTTTATTATATTTTAGGATTTTATTTAAAGGTTAAATTCCTAAATTATAGAAATGAATTAAAAAATGAAATAATTTCTAAATTAATAAAAAAAATATTATCTTAGGCTAATTTTTTTATATTTTTCTAAAGATATTGATTTTTAGATGAATAGGGAAAATATCATTTTTAAAAATACTATGATTTTTTTGACATTATTAGTATATAAGTATAACATAGAAATTTTTGAAACCATTTTATATAAATGATTTTAATTTTATAAGATATTTTAAAATTTAAAACTATTTATTTTATTTTACAAACCTATGTTTGATATTTTAGAACATAAGTTTCATTATTCACTAAAACTTCATTTAATACATTATACATTTATTATTTTAAAAAAATTATCACTTTTATAAAGTGAATATAATATAATGTATTTAAAATATTGAATTATAAGGTCCAAATTATGTAATAAGAACCATTTTATTTGTAGTCATAAAAAATGAATTGCTTAGGTGAAAATTAGTTATCGTGGTAAAATCCCAAAGCATAAAAAAGGGTTAATCAATGGATAGAAATGTCTATAATGATTAAAAAATGTTTATAATTGATCATTTTAGGTTTTTATAAAACAAAACTTATCTAAAATGAGTTATTTTATATTTTTTAATCTTCTTGACATGTGAAACATGTGTTCGCTTTTTATTTACGATAAAATATTTACAAAAATTTTATTCTCACCACTTATAAAATCAGCCTCTCACCACCCCTTCAATACCACTCCAAAAATTTAGTTTCATATTAAAAATAATCCCTCTTTACTACTCTTATAATAATATGTTAATTCCCTAAGATTTTGGCAACAATAGTATGGATTATGTACTCCATTTCCAAGGAGGCCTCTAAGGGAATGTTCAAGTTCCCAATGTGAGAACTAGTCGTTCCCTAACTTATTATCCTTTATATATTAATTTTATATATTTAATTTTCATATTATTATATAATGGAATAGTTATTTTTTATACATAATTATATTATGTTAATTTAATAGTCATTAACCACCTTTCCCCTTATCCATTAAGAAAAATGAAAATGTCATTTGTGCGCACGTACAGACTAGCTCCTCCACAACGCAACATGTTTCATTTTATTTAACCACCTTACAAGTTTGGTTAGAAGTAGGAATCTAATTAATAAAAGTAATATTTATAAAATTTTTAAGGTTCATAAATAATAATCCATATTATACTTTTCTCACATTCTATGGAAAATGCAATCACCATCCATGCATATGTGAAGACTATAGCCTCCATGGAACGGTGTATTCTATTTTTTATCATCGCCTTTCTTTGATATTCATGAGAAGGTATTTAATATATAAATGTGATTTTTTTAAAATATTATTATTTTGTTAAGGAAAATTATACAACCTACTAATAATATGAGAAACAAACGATTGTTGTAAATTCAACCGTTTAAAACTAGCATACTAAGATTGAAAAATAATTTATTCATACTATATAATATTTTTTTATACATTACATATTCTTATAATTATATTAAATTATAATTTATAAATTTAATAAAACCTAAAAAATTTCATTATTCCTTTGGAATAATGATATTCTACATAAATCACTTCATAATCATCCAATGATTATGGTATGTTCAAGTTTGGGTTGGTCTAACCACCAACTTGAATATTGATATAAAATAATATCATAGAAAACTGTGAGAACATAATTACTAATAATATATGATATAAATTGGTAAATATTGATTTTATTTTTGTTTTTTAATGGTAGAATAAATATTAAACTTATTAATTAAGATATCATCATTCATTCATGAAAATTCATTGAAACATGCTCGTTGATGATCTCATCATTAAGGATTGAAACAAAAAAAATACAATAGAATGAAATTTTTCCATTATAAAAAATTAAAAAGAATAAATTATTGTCACATGTATGATCTTGGAGTTATGAACTTTGGGATAATAATTAATAAGAACACAGTTATTATGAAACTAGTTCAAAATGATCAAGATTACTCACACCTAATATTGAAAATAAAATAATAAATAACTATTATACATGTAGAGAATAATTATAAATGAAGTTTATAAAATGTTATAAATATAAATACGGATAATAAATATTTTATTAATATTATATATATATATATATATAGGATATTTAATCACTTTAGTGGAATTTGTAAATTAAAGGTAAGGTTTTCTTTGTCACAAATTTAATTTCTTGAGAAATATTTCATATTGTGCACCATGATATACTTGATATGGTGTGATTACTACCTAATAAATTTGTTTTAACATATTAATTTAATTTATGGGGTTTTAAGATCCATATCATTTTCTTTCTTTAAATGGATTTTGATTCAAACGTATAAAGGTTTTAACGGTTTTTGCATCTCAATTGTACTTCATTGATAAATGATGTGTATTCATGACTTATTTAATTTTTATGGTGTATATATATTATCCATTGATTTGTTTTATATTAATTTTTAATTTAATATAATGGATTTAAAAATCCATCTTGATACCCCCTTTCAATGGTGTGTGATTCAAGTGTTACTAAAGTCGTAATGGATTTTGATAACTCAAATATCCTTTCTTTGACTTATAATGGTTATTCTTAAATTTCTTTCTTCCTATACTGGTTTCTCCAAAAAAAATATTTCATAGTACCTTATATTCCTCTTTATTGGAAAAATTCTTTTTAATTCAAATCTTTTACTTTGATAAATTTCTTTCTAAAAAATTATATCATTGTTGAGAATAATTCTCATACTCTTTAATGATGGTTTCCCCTCCTTGTCAATGTTTTCTCTTCTCTATACTCTTTTATATTTAGAAAATTAATTATGTGTTATATCATGTTACCATCATTTTTTAATTCTCCTCTCCTCAAAATTAAGTTTTATTATCCCTTATTATGATGTAGTTTTCAATAAAGGAATTTTAAAAATATTCAAAGGATTTCCTTTCATGATAGTGTGATTTATCTTCCACTCCAAATTTCTTTTAAAAAAATATTTAGATAGATCTAAAGGATCAATTATTAAATATAATTTTTAATAGTATTTTTATGAAAAAAATCACTTCCCCATTTTGAAAATGGATTTTGAATATGACCTAAAACCTCTTCCTTTAGATAGTTTTTGAACCTTTCAAAAAAAGGGTATTTCTTCTCATTTTTCAAGTAATATATCCAATGATATAAAAAAAATTTTTATCATATATGTAAACAACCTTTGATGTTACTTTTGTTACACTAGGTTTATTTTTAATGCCACCATCCATCTTATTTCTCCCGATGGCTTATGAAAGGTTATAGGAATTTTTTTCATGAAACCCATATCTTTTAGACAAATTAATTATGTGATGTTTAAGTTTAAATGTTTTCATGGTTTGATGGAATAAATATATATTCATGATTATTATTATGAATTTTGGGGTCATATAGAGTCCTCTAATGCATTGGTAAGTCTTTAAAACTCATAATATAATATTGTGTAAGGAAATGATCATGTTTTTACTCACATAATAGAGCATAGACATGATTATAAATATCTTTGTTCACATTATAATGTGTGCGCATGATCACGTATATCTTTGTGTACATGATTTTTCATGCACATTATTATGTTTTTATTTTTTTCAACGTTTTTCCAAAACATGATTTCATCATCACCCATATATTTTAAAATAATACTATATTCGATAGTGTAAATGACACATAACATGGAGCTTTAATAATTGTGAAATATTATCATTTAAAAATGACCATTATAACCTATCAATTGAATTAGAGGGTATAAATAGTAGTATTTGATATATAAAATATATTTATATATATAAAGGTCTTACTCAATGAAAATTTATTGAAAATTATTAGGAAATAAATACTTAATTTTTGGTAGTTATTTTATTCTTCAAATATATGTTTTCTTCAAAAATAATTTTTATTGTTTTTGTGAAGGAATTTTATAATTATGAAACTTTTAGAAATTTTATTTTATAAAAAAGATATTATTTTTTCATTCATCATATCAAAATTATATTAGGGTAAAATTTTGGGATTTTCTTGAAAAGAATGATTTTTTTTGTGAATAATGAAAAATACTGATTTTTTAAAACCATCTTTTATTTTTATTAAAAATTATAATTATGATTTCATTTTTATATCAAAGTAACATAAGACTTATTTAATAACATATAATTTAATTAATTATATTTTATCAATCAGTATACCTAATTTTTTTATAATTTCATTTTTGTGATTGAAAACGCATTTCTCTAAAATCTATTTTTCATTTTATTTCAAGTATTTTTATTAAATTTTATTTCTTCCACTTATAAGAATTTAATATTCAAAAATGGATCCAATATTTGGAATCCTTAGGTCCAAATTTGGAAAATAATTCCCTTTTTATGTATAGTCAATATGAATAGTGTCGTAGTAAATATTTGTGACCTCAATAAGGGTAAATCATGAAATTAAGGTTAAAAATAATATGATAATGACTAAAAATAAACCTAACACTTGAATTTAATCAATTTGATGAGTGTTATTTTTTCATACTCATGAATTGTTCTAATTTATGTCATTTTTTCCATTCTACTTTGAAAATAATATATATATATATATATAATTTTAAGTAAAGAAAAATACAAAATGTCACCCCTTATTTTAAATTTATATTATATGTTCACATAAGGATAAAAATAAGTCCTGAATGAATATTAAAGTTTATTTTTGATAATATTGAAACAAAATTATTATGGAAAGTTATTTTAAATTTTTAGTGATGAAATTACTACCGTAAATGCTTACACAATGCTAGCATAGTGCTTGTGCAAGTAGTAGTAAATTAAAGTGAAATTATTTTAAAAACATAAAAAGTAACATTTTGTTTGATAAATTGTGGGTTTACATGAATTTTATGGATAATAATAATGCATAATTTATTTTTAAAGAGTCTATATTTTAATTCTGTACCTATATTGAATTTTTAAAAGCCAAAAGTTGTGAATAGTTCTTAAAATGGCATTAGTGATATTTTATGCCATAGAATATTTTATTAAATTATATAAAAAATATAAAAATATTGAAAGGGGACAGTTAGGACTATAAATGGTCTTAAATTTCATCTCTTTTCTATTTAGGAGTCAAATTTTAACATGTAATTAAATTTATAACCCTTTTGTATTGAAAAGATTGTTATAACAGTTAAGGTTAAAAAAGGTTAACGGAAGGGATAATCCAAAATATAAGGCTTAAAATGATATCTAAACCTATAAAATTTAATTTTATGATTATATTAAGACCATATACTCTATTTATTTAAATACTAGTCATTTTTAACCATTTTACATGATTTATACACATATTATATTGTAATATTTCATTTATTTCCAAAAGTTACCCTCCCCTCACTTATAAAAGGACACTCCATGTCATCTCCAAACCACACATACAGAGCATTTTATTTCAAAAAATATCTACCCAAATCCCTTCCAAACATCACTATCCATGTACTAAAGGCCTTTTTTTGGAAGAATACCAACCTTATAGGGGTTAAGTGGTAAAGAAAATATTGTTGTCTCAAGAAGAGGTATAACATTTAACCAGATGATTTAGTTTTATTTATTCTTCTACCTCCTTAAAATTTTATTAAAAATTATGAAATAAAAAAATAATTATATTACATATAATAAGATTTTGTTATTTTTGTGTAATAAACTTTATGCATCTCCTCTTCCCTGAAATGGGAAATAAACCCATCAATCATGTTTACGGTGGATTACCGGCTCGTGAACCGATGTAATTCATTTTCCATCACCAACTCTCATAGTTTGTTATAATGATGGATTTAATGAATATATATATGATATTAATTACATATTTATCATTCTTAAAATATAATATATCATCTATTTTGTTACCTTTCCATCCATTGGAAAATAATAACATCATTTGTACATATTTGTGGATTACCACCTCCATGGAGCAATGTGATTCGTTTTTCATCATCTTATAACATGGATGGTATATATAAAGTATTTAAGGAGATAATATAATATTTATGATATAAAAATTATTATTTAAATATAAAATAATACTTACCTTATTTATCTTGTGTTCATTGAAAAATGGAAATGCCACTCATGTGTACGTACGACCTACCATCTCCATGATTATAATGTAATTAATTTTTTATATCTATATTTCATGGTTGTTTTTTAAAGTATTATTAATGAAAAAATTGATAAATTTTTCATTATTACTATTCTTAATATTATGGAACAAATATACCTTTGACCACATTCAACATAACGAAGCCATCTTGAAGTTACGAACCGAACATCCTCAAAACACCCGACATACTGATTAAGTAATTAAATATGTGATTAAATTAATTTAAATAAATTATTTAAGTATATGTTTTTAAACCATAAAAATTTTCTTAAGAAATAAAATAATTTTTATAAGTTTATTATATAGGAAATAAATGACATACATTTAAATATTGGACTTGAGGTAAGGTATTTCGTCTCAAATTCCCTTAATTGAGGCATGTTTTAATATTATATAGCTAATTTATTTTACGTGGTGTATATAATGACCTTTTAAAAGTTATATCATTAATCCTTCATAATTCATGGTATTTTAAGTTATAATTCATGTTAATTTATCAAAGGGTTAGATTTTGAAGTTAATAAAGAGGTAAGGGGTTTCTTAACTCAATTTCCTTTCATTGGGTTATATCACTTATTCATTGTTTATATTATTTCAAGATTATGTGTTAAATGTAAATTTTCTGATTTATACTATATTTAAACTTATATTTTTTGGAATTATATTTTTTACACATAATATCTCTATTTATTAATTCTTAATTCAATGATATGATATTTGTAAGGGTTATTCATCTTAAATTATCTTTCTTTAGGACATACATTTATATTATGAACCTATCATATATTATGAGGTGTATATATATCTCATTTGACAATTTATATTATAAATATCCTGATGTTCATGATACTTAAATATTCATTTGAAGTTATTCTTTCATGGGGCTTATGATTCCAAAGTTTCCAATTGGTAAGGGGTTTATGTTTCAATCCCATTTTAATCGGGATTTTTTTTTGCTTAAATTTACTTTGAGGAAATTATATAACCCTTATCTAATAAATCGATTTAATCCTTATTATCCTTGGGATTTTTTTATAATTTTTATTTTTAAGTAATATTTTTCTCTCTTTTTTTATTAAAATGGTTCAGAATTTTTTTTAAGAAAAGTAAAACTTATTTCTCCACTATTGGTCAGAAAAAAAAATTCTCCCATATCCATGTTTTCAAAAAAAATCTATAGTTTTTTTTATAATTATTCTATGATTTTTTAAATTAATTTTTACTTATGTTTTAAATTTTATAAAAATGTTTCAAAATAATCTTCGTGTTATTTTCTGAATAAGGTACTTTTTACCAAATGTGTGAATAGAATATTTGTTTTAACATTTACAGCATGAAAAGAATTTCCCACCATCATAATTGTTTAATTATTTAAATATTACTTTAAAAGTTTCCATGGTTACTTTCAAAGTAGATTCTTTTTCCTAATATTTTGTAAATTTTATGTTTTTAAAAAATATTTTCAAAGTGGAAAGGGTGATTTGCTCATGAATGTTTTTAATGGTCTTTTAATAGTATTTTTGTTCATCGATGACATAAAACCTTGATGATGCCTATGCTTCCCAGGGGATATGTTGTAATAATAGCATACTTATTATTTTTCTAGATGGATTATGTTTGTTTCAAATATAATTTCATGAAACCCTTTTCTATTCCATGGGTAAATTATGTTATGAAAGAAAAGTGGTTGTTGTTGTGTTGAAAAATAAAAAAAAATTCATGTGTTATGATTATGATATGGTTCTTGGACATCATTTATAATGAATGGTGGGGCTGATATATCCCATTATGGAGGTTGATCCTGATATTTTTCTCCAATTCATTGGGTAATAGGGGGAGTTAACTAATTATAGGTTTCTTCTAAGATATTTTTAGAATTTACCTGGTATGTTATTCCATTTCTAATAGTGATTGTAAGAGTTATATGAAAATGATTTTATAAGTTATCAATATATTTTCTTTATTACTATATCAAATTCTAATGTATCTTTTGCTCAAGGATTTTTTTCACACGGATCATGATTGTTGACTTATATGACTATTTTAATATATTAAATCCTTATACCATGTTTCATGATTTATGGTCCATGTTTTGATGGGTATTAATTATCGTATTCAATTCTCATGAACATTGATTTTTTCATCATTCCCTTGTGTTCATCTTATGCTCACTAATTATATTAAATTTTCAATTCTTATATTTACCCTTATTGAGAATTTGAGTTAACCCTTATTATGTTTTCCCTTTCCTAAGGTTATGAGTAATGGTGTTAAATTAATTTTGTCTAGAAATGTTTCATGTGTAAAGAATTTTATAGAAGATGTTGAAGACTTAATAAGGGATGGTAAAATATGGGTATAGTGGAGAAAATACTCTTTTAAGTCATGGTTATTGTTATGTAATAGTTTTTACAAATTTTTTAAAACTCTAAACTTAAAAGGTCTTTGGGTATGTAAGTGATCCAATATTTTCATTTGATATTGTATGTTTTCTATATTGAAATTGGGTCACATTTTTTAGCATCAAGTAAGAAATATAAAGATTATATTTTAAGCACTATATTATGTGAGTGAGTATCTATGAAAATTATAGTTGGTATTAGATGGAAGGTTTATATAACTTTGGATATTAAGATTTATTCATGTGAGTTTAACTTATAAATACCATCATGGTTTTAAGAGTTTAAGGTTTCTTATAAGTTCAAAAGCATCAAAACCCATTTTGAGGATTAAAGTGATGGTATTTTGAGATGATTAATGATATTTTGGGACATGTTTTATTGGGTTGAGGTAATGAAACCCTTATGTTTAACATGAAGTATTATTTATGAATAATTCTATTACATTTTTGGGGATGTAAGTTGAATGGTATGATGTAACCTTTGAGGTTAAAACATTCTTTAATGTTGTGGTCATTTACGGAATTTGCGATGTAGGATTATTATTTATGGAATGATCTATGTTGAGCCACTAGTGTTATTGTGGAAATTTTGGAGTAAAGTTTATTATTTTTTCATAGAAATGTTTATACATTTTTTATATTATCTTAACTTGTCCTAAATATTTTAGTTTTTTTTAATATTTAAAGATGGTAGGAATGGATTGTAACCTTTTATGGATTGTTTGATCCATTAGTAGTTGATTTTAGTGCTTTGGTCATGAAAAAATTATATTAAATACTCCTTATTTGGAGAAAAAAATGATATTGTGGTGGTAATTGATTAATGGATGAAATTATACTTGTAAAATAAGTATTTTTACTTATTTTCTAGACTATATGATAAATGAATTCCCAAAATCTGGTAAAAATATCTAGAAATAAAACATTTATCCAATTACATTCATTTTTTACGAATAGATGGTATTTTTCACCCCTCATTGATTTTGGTTTTGTAGTTATTTCCTATATCATGATCATTTATATTTATGTGATTAATGTTTTATGTCAATTTTCATCATTATTTGGAAATTAAAATTTTCCTCCATGTCCATATTTTCACTTCCTCCTAATGTTCACCTATATAGAAACATAATTATGTTTTATTATAGATGTCCTTCTTATTTCCCTTTCCCTCTTTTCATGAGCATGTTTTATTAAACCTTTTTATAGTGTGGGTTTTGAAAAATGGTATTTAAAAATTTTAAACCCTTGATTATCAATCTTAAGTTAAAATTTATAAGATTAAATTTATTAAATAGGGCGAGAATGTGACACCCTAATATTTTTAAAGAATGTTATGTTTAATAGCATACATGACACGCAACATATATATTTAAAAATAATGAAATATTATCATTTAAATATGATCATTATAACCTAGTTATTAAATTCTTGGGTATGAATAGAATTAATCACATTATGAAATATATATATAAACTTCCTACTCAATATAAATTTATTGGTAAATTCTTAGGATATAAGTACTCAATTTTTAGTAAAGTAATTTTATGCTTCAAAAATGTTTTTATTGGTTTTTGTGAGGAATTATAATAATTAATTTATCAAACATTAAGAAATTTTATATGATAAAAATTATATCATTTTTAAAATCATCATATCAAAATTATTTTCAGGTGAAATTTTTTGGATTTCTCTGAAAAGATTGATTTTTCAGTGAATATAGAAAATTTATATGTTTTCATTTATTTTCATTAAAAAGCATCATTCTAATTTTAATTTGATCTCAAAGTAAAATAATAATTATTTAATTATATATAATCTAATAAATTACATTTTAATAATCATTATACTATATTTTGGTATAAGTTCATTTTTAGCTAAAAAAACATTTTTCTAATTTTTTTGTTGTGTGTTAAAAATTTATGTTAAAATTGATTTCTACCACTTCTAGGAATTAAATCATGCAAAAATGATCCCATATTTATAATAAAGAGTTTAAAATTTAGTAAATAACCCCCTTTTATTTTTGGTCATTATTAATAGTAATCTTGGTAAATATTTGTCTCATTGAAAAGGGTAAAGCATGTAACTAAGGTTAAAAATAATATGATAATGACTAAAAATGCGCCTAAAACATGACATTAATATATTTTTTGAATGCTATTATAAAATTATCATCCATTATTCAATGTTATGGGAATTGCTTTATTTTTTTATTTTAAAATGACTTGTATCATTTTAGGTAGAGAAAAATACAAAATGTCACTCTCTTACTTTTAAATTTCTGTTATATGTTAACATAGGAATAAAAATGATTTATGAAAAAATATTAAATATTATTTTAAAATAATGAACTTTTTATATTATTGTAATTTATTTTTAATGTTTATTGATGAAATTACTACCTTAAATGCTTACACAATACAGGCATAGTGCTTGTTCAAGTAGTAGAAAATTAAAGTAAAATGATTTAAAAAAATAAAATGTAATATTTTTTGGGATGAACTAAGGTATAAAATGAATTTTGTGGATAATAATAATTTATAATTGATATTTAAAGATTTTATATTCTAATTATATACCTATTTTAATATTTTTAAAGTCAAAATATATGAATAGTTCTTAAAATGAAATTAATGATATTTTTTGTTATATAATATTTTTTAAAATTATTTAAAAAACATAAAATTTAAAATAGTATTATTATGATACTAAATGGTCATAAATGTTATCAATTTTCCATTTATGGTCCAATTTATGACATTTAAGTAAATTTATAACCCTTATATATTGAAAAAATCATTATCTTAGTTAAGGTTAAAAATGATTAATGGAAGGATTAATCTCAAAGATAAGATTTAAAATGATATAAAAACCTATTTTATTTGCTTATATAATTATATTAAGACCATATATTCCTTATATTCTAATAAATTTATTTTTGGAAGAATTTTACATGATTTAGACACATATTATATTATAATATCTCATGTGTTTCCAAAAGTGCCCTTCTCCTCAGTTATAAAAGGATGCCCCCTCTCCCCTCTTCTATGCACATCAAAATAATTTTATGTAGGAAAATAACAGACCAAATAACTTCCAAAAATCCCTCCCCATATCCTATAGGTCTTAGTTTTGGAGGAATACCAACCATTGAGTTATTAAGATGTAAATCAAATCAAGTTGTCTGAAGAAGAGGAATAGGTTTTAAATGAGTGTTTTAGTTTTATTTATTATTCTACAACCTTAAAATATTCTTAAACCATGATAAATAGTAAAATAAGTATCTTAAATACACTTATATGTTATTATTTTTTTGTAATAACCTTTATTCTTCTTTTCTTCCATGAAATTGGAAATGAAACCATCATTCGTGTGTACGGCTGACTACCACCTTGTGAACCGATTTAATTCTTTTTCCATCTCCACCTATTGTGAATTGTTATAATGATGTATTTAATGTATATATTATATTAATAAAATAATTTTCATTTCATAAGGATAATATATCATCTATTTTATTTCCTTTACATCCATTTAAAAATGATAACATAGATCATGTGTACATGTGGATTATCACCTCTATAAAGTGATGTGATTACTTTCTCACCACCACCTCACATGGATGGTGTATATATAGTATTTAAAGATTTAATATTATATTTATGATGTAATCATAATTCTCAAAAGATAAAATAATTATTATCTTCTTTCTCTCATGTTTGTTTAGAAATAAAAATGTTACTCACGTGTATGTATAGTCTATCATCTCTAAGGTTGTAGAGTAATTCACTTTTCATAACAGTCATACATAGTTGGTTTTAAAATTATAAATAATATATAAAAATAATAATTATATAATGACTATTATTCTATAGATTATGGAAAAAGTATCCCTTACACCACGGTTAACATACCAAAATCATTTTGAATTTATGAACTACAAATCCTCAAAACACTTGATGTGGAATTAAGTGACTAGGTAATTAAATATGTCATTAAAATAAGTTAAATAAATGGTTTAAGGATAAATTATTAAACCTATAAAATTTTTATAAGAAATAAAATAATTGATATAATTTAATTATACATGAGTTTAACGACATACAAAGAAAGTCTAGACTAAAGGTAAGGGATTTCGTCTCAATTTCCCTAAATTAGGAAATGATTTAATGTTATAAACTTAAATTATTTTATATGGTGAATATAATGAGATTTTAAATATTATGTAATAAATCCCTCATAATTGATGTTAATTTATGTTTCAATTCATGTTAATTCATTCAAGGCGTACGATCCGTAATTTACTAAAGCAATAAGGGGTTTCTTATATAAATTTATTTGCATTGGGTTATACCACTTCTTAATTATTTATATTATTTCAAGATTAATTTTAAAAATTAATTTTATTGATTTAGGTTGTATTTACACTTATTTTTTTTGTAATTAAATTTGCTACACATAATCTCTCCATTGATTAATTCTCAATTCAATGATACGATATTCGAAAGATTTATTCATCTCAAATTCCCTTTATTTGGGACATATGTTTATATAATTTAGCTACATTATTTTATGAGGTCTATATACTACCCATTTTAAATTTTATATCATGAATATAATTATTTTCAAAATATTTAAAAATTAATTTTATGTTATTTTTCATGAGGATTATGATTCAAAATATACTCAGTGGTAAGGGGTTTATGTTTCAATCTAATTTTAATCATGATTGTTTGTAATGTAATTTTCTTTGAGGGAATTATATAATCCTTATTTGACAAACCCAATTCATTTTTATTATCTTGTGGATATTTCTAAAATTTTATGCTTAAGTTTCATTTTTCTCTCTTTGGTTCTCAAAATATTTTAGAAAATGTTTTTAATAAAATCAAACCTTATTTATCCTCATTCAGTCAGAAAAACATTTTCTCCCACATCTATGTTTTCTAAAATGTTTTCAAGAATATTTTTTAATATTATTCAATTATTTTTTAAACTCATTTTTACATATATTTTAAATTTTATAAATATGTTTAAAAATAATATTATTTTCATTTTCTAAACAAGGTACTTTTTATTGAAAGTGTGAATATAATCTTTACATTAACAATTATTGGATGAGTGGAATTTTCCATCATCAAGAATATTCAAACCATTTAATCTTACTCTACAAGTTTACATTGTTATTTTGTAAGTACCTAGCCTTAACAATACATATTATAGTTATTTTAAAATTATAAATGACTTTATTTTCCAAAAGATATTTTAGGTTTAGAATTTTAGAAAATTAGGAAAAACTCTTACATAGTAAACCCATACATTACAAGTGGAATCTTTTATATAGTATCCATTTTGTCTGTAAAAAATTCTTTAAACTAAAACATGATTTTGTTCCACGACAAATCTTCAAAATTTTCCCCTTTATCTCATACTTGTCTCTACTCTTCATTAAACCCTATGAAAAATACTTTAAAAAGTGGTATGGGCATAAAATATTATTAAGGGACATAAAATAAAGGAAACCCTTATTTCAGTGAAAACTTGTAAAAATATTATCTTAAAAACATACCATGTTATAGTAAAATGGAATAATCATTGTTTTTAAAGAAAATGATATTTAGTTTACCATTAAAAATCAATGATTCTAATTAAAACTCACAATTCATCCATGAAAACTCATTTAGGTTTCTTGGGATATCATCATCATAAAACCATTAAAACCCCTCATAATAACCCTCGCAAATTTGAATAATCATATGGTAGACTTCCTATATAATTCTCGAGAGAACAAAAGCATTACCCAAAGCATTGGAGCACTATCAGGGTGAACCCAAAGCTGTAACGGGATCATCCATAAGATATAATGGGGATCAACCCTTTTTATATAATTTCCAAGGACCATATCATTAATAAAACCCTTGAAAAACTTTTAAAACCATGGGAAAAACACTTCTAGATATCAAAATATCCATTTTGTAAAAATCACTTTTAAAATATAAAAATCACACACATAATAATGAAACAATTTTATCTGAAAAAAACTATAAAAACTTATGAATTAAACATTAAAAAATTAAATAATCATGAATACAATAAATTTTTTCCATGTCGTATATGTTAAAAAACATTCCTTTTAATTTTTATAAAAAGACACCTTATAAGAATATTTTTAAAAGAAAGTGCCTTAAAAATATCATATCAATTATCAAAATAATAGATTGTGTGTATTATTTATAAATACAAATAAAAATAGTGTAAATAAAATATAAGATAATCAAAATTTATTTCACACATAATCTTATCAAGGCATAATCAATAAAGTAGAAGTTTAACTCAAATAAAGGAAATTGAGTTAAGAATTATCTTACCTTGAGACTAGCTCATCACATACAGTATTTATATTCCTAAATAATAAACATAGGATAATTATTTACTTTATTTATAACCTTTTACAAGTTTATTATTCCTTTTATACTACTTATTACCATGTTATAACAATTACTTAATTATTTATGTTTACGTCTGATGATTTGGAGATATTCCGTACTTGAATCCAAAATTACATCGATATGATGTTTATAGTCAAAGTGTTCATTAGTACATAATATCTAGAATAATAATTATGAAATAATTATCACATTTATAAATCAATTATACTTTTAAATATATCCATTAAATATGGATATGAAAAAATGAACTATGTTACAAAGATGGAGACGGTAAACCGTACGTACTCATAAGTAGCATTTTTATTTTTCAATGATCATTATGGAAAATAGGTAAGTATGATTTTATTATTAAAAAATGATAATAATATCATTAATTTCATATTATTCATTTAAATATATTTATATATATCATCCATGTGATGTGGTGATGAAAAACAAATCACATCGTTTCATGGAGGTGATAATTAACACGAACAAATGAAAGAAGTTTTCATTTTTCTATGCATATAAAGGTAAGAAATATAATGATAAATATTACATTAATATCATATATAAAAATTAATTCCATCATTATGAGATGATGATGGAAAATGAACTATATCAGTTCGTGAGGTGGTAGTCTGTCATACACAAGAACGATAACTTCTTTTCCCATTTAAGTGAAGTAGAGATGGATTTAGGGGACTATATTAACATAATAAAATCTAGTTATGTTGATGATACTAGAGTTATTATTTCATTATTCTTTAAAAATATTGAAAGGATTTTTAAGAAGAAACAAAATAGAAACTGTTAATTAAAAATGATACATTTACTTCAGACAATCTTCTATGCTTAACACCTTACGACCACTAAGGGTGATGTTCTACCTAAAATAAAAGCTCCAGAATGTGGATAGGGGTTATATTATGATAAAAGAGGCATTTATCAGCATTTTTTTTAGCGCTGATAAAAGGGGTGATTTATCAGCGCTTTTTAAAAGCACTGATAAATGTAAAAAAAATTATATTCGGGGGGAGGTTTTAACAGCACTTGACCCCCCCTATCAGTGTTAGGCGGACCCTCCCACTTTTGAACGCTTCCCTTTCCCGCGCATCCCACACATGTGAGTGAAATTCCTTTCTTTCACACAAACTCGAACCTACGACCTCCCCCTTGTGCGCCTGCACCATTACCACTAAGCCATGTTATTTTTTTTCTATTTAATGATGCATCTATTTATTTATATATATATAGTTATATTTATTTTTATATTAATATAGATTCATATTAATATAAATATATTTAGTTATATTAATACATATATTTTTATTCATATATTAGTATATATATATTCATTCGTATATTAATATATATTCATATCTATTTATAGATATATTTGTAGTTACAGTTTTTTATTCGTATATTTATTTGTATATTAATATATATGTATAATATTAGTTTTAAATACATTTCTAAAATATTTTTTTATGTGTGTTTATAAAAAAATGCATACATATATACAACACACATACAAAGACACACACACACATATATATTTACGAATAAATACATATATATGTGAATTTGAAAAGCCATAGAATGTTAAAAAGCCCATAACTTATAATCCAGAAGCCCGTTTCAACTCCACAACCAGTAAAATCAAAGAAAATGAAACAATATTCAATATTATATGTGGTACAGGGCTAACGGACATCCATATCAGAAGTTATACCAGTTTTAATGTTAACAAATCAGTGTATCCTGACTAAAAACTCAGTTATGGAGGCCTTTTGAGCCTTTTTTGGACTCAAAAAATGTGATATAAGCATCACTTGGGTGACCAAAAGTTAGAGATCATCGCATGCTTTGATTTGATATGTTGTAGAGATCAAACGGACACCCGGATCAAAAGTTATGGTCGTTCGAAGTTTGAGTTACATTTTCAACTTATTTTAGATATTTTATTAATTGTTTTGATTTTTTGTGTCTTTAAATTGTTATTAAATGATTTTTAATCAATAATAATTATCAAATTATTAATTAATTATATTTTTTAAAATATTTTAAAGCCATTTTCACAAAATTTCTTATATATTAAATGTAATAGTCTATTTATACGTATCTAAAACATATTTAAAAAATATATATTATATTTATATCAATATAAATATACTTATATAAAAATATATTATTTTTCATGCAAATTTATTTTTTTTGAAACATAAAATTTATCAGCTCTAGGAAAAATCACTGATAAAGCCCACCTTTATCAGTGCTACTAAAAAAACGTTGACAAAGGGGTCCCCTTTAACATTGCTAAAAAAGCGCTGATAAAGTGTCACTTTTAACAGAACTTTTTTTTAGTGCTGTTAAAGGTCCCCCTTTATCGGCGCTTTTTTTAGCACAGATAAAGGTCCCCTTTATCAGGGCTTTTTTTTAGCACTGATAAAAGGGTAGCACTTCCCTTGCCCATTTTTGTAGTAATGACTATTCATCAAAAAAGGAAACATATCATAAATATATCAAAAAATCAACCAAATTAAATTTTGATATTATTCTTTAAAAAATAATATTTATCTTTTCAAATAAAATGCATAGAAGTTTCAACATTTATTTTCAAAACAGGGGCATCATTAAAAGGTGGCAAAACTACTTTTTATAAAAATACATCGTTTATGCATAAAATTGGATTTTTTTTAAATAATTTATAGAAAAGAAATAGGATTAATTTTAAAAATTAAATTGAATATATTATATATATATTTCATTAGTATAATACAACAAGATTTAATTGTTTATTTATTGGTATAAAACACACTTGTACGCATTTAAATAATTTTTCATAAAAAATATATCATTTTATTTTCAAAAAGGATTTTATTTTCATTTATAATTGATTGGTTTCAAAATAATTAATTATATATACATTTTTAAACCACATTTTCATAATTCAGTTAATCATGTCCATACATTCCATTCTAAAAGCTAGGTTATAATGGTAACATTTAAATAATAATATGTAGTTGTTTATTTAATCACAATGTGGCATATCTTGTACACTATAGAACACAGTTTTTACTTTTAAAATATCAAGATTTTACATTCTCCCCCCACCCCCAAAAAATTTCATTCTCTCAATTTGAACTAGGAATCAAAAAATAAGGTATGACTTTTCAAAGTACCTTTGTCAAAATCCCATATCGAAAAAGGGCCAATAAAAATTCAATTTGAAAAGACACAAAGGAAAGTAAAAAGGTCACCTAAGATAAAAAATTATAGGATTACATATAGGAAAACATTGAAATGGAATAGAAAACTAACTATCATGTTCTGATAGATATTGATAGGGAAAATAGTCATGAGAAAGTGAACAATCACAAAACCATAAATCTGTGATGGGTTAAAAGGTCATTGATTTCATAGTAATAAAAGTAAAGGGATAACATTTTTGTTTAAAGATCCTTTACAGAAAGTTGAGGATTTATTTTACTAAATGGACTAAGAACATAAGAAAATATACTAACTTTACAAGTATAGTTTTTTCTTTAATAAATTTCCACCAAAAACTCATCTTTTTATCCAAACGATGAGCATCCAAGATGAATTTTTCACATCTAAAGAACAAAAATCAACTTTTAGAGAATAACATAATCTAAAAAATATTACATATATATTTATATTTTATAGAATCATTAACCAAAACAAAAAAAATTAGTATAATATAATACAATTCCCCAAAAATAATAAACCTTTATATGATGAAAAACTACTTCAATCTCCAAAATTCAATAGTGACACACACAGTTCATCTTAGATTATTCGATAAATAGTTGTCCTTAAATTTCCAAAAAATTATTATAGACTAATATTTAAACCCAAAAATATAAATTATTTTATCACATAGTCTTCCAAGATACATTTTAGCATTTATCTCCAAATAACACCAATTAGTCTTGAAGTACCATAAAAAATGTAATTTCATTAATCATATAATCTCCAAGTATTCTAATCATTTCCATAAATAAAACAAAGCACCATAAATCCATAATAAAATAAAAAAATACTCCAAAAGATAATTTAAATTTCATTTATAAAGTAAAATATCACAGTATTCTGTTTACCTTAATCATATAGGGTTCCATAAATAGTGAACGTCTTCTAAAATAACATTAATCACTTAATCCCCAAATCATTTTCCAATATCATGGTTATCTATAAAAACTATTTTTCAAAATTAACTTAAACTTTATCTGGAAGGAATTTAAAATAAATAAAAACAATTTCACACTAACAAGAGAATCACATAGGATTGTGGTAGGTGCTACATAATTACCATCATTCTGTTGTGGGTTTAATTATCTTAGATGGAAAATAATTTTGATAAAACACTTGAACTCCATTCTTGAGGAAAATATCCTTTCTTCTTCAAAAACACTTTTCCTTTCATAACATGTCATACAATTCTAAACTAAAAGAAGTTGATTAAAAATAAACTTTAAAACTTGTAAAGGAATCTTCTTGGAAATAATGTTTTAAAAATACATTCATGTCGTATAAGTTAAAAGAACATTCTTCTCGTACTTTTGTCGGAAAAGTCAAAAAGTACCTCGTATGAAAAACGACAAAAGATTCCTTTCATATCCTTTACTAAAAACTCAACAAAGGGTAAAAATGGATTTAAACAATTGTAGGGGGATGGAAATAATATTACATATTGATGAAACATGGATGTGGATGATAAAATACACCCCAGTAAATTTCAAAGTATAAACAATCTCGGATAAAAATTGAGATTGCGAGATTTTCCCTTACCTTAAGTCTGATTTGCTTCGTAAGTGTCCGAACCTCCTGTATAATGATTTAAATAATGTCATTAACTTATTACAGAATCATGTTCATTGTTATGATATCATATATGTTTCACTTATGACTTTATATTACCTGTTCTTTTGTAAATTCCATGTTAAAGAAGCGTTTTGGGTAAAATCGTTTCATTTATCGTAGGTGTTTGTACTTGTTGTTCTTGACATTATTATTAATTATATCATAATTTACTTACTTCTATAATATAAAACAAGATTTATATATCATATATATTCAGTATATATATATATATATAATAGATAGATAAATGAAATGAAACACACCGTTCATGGAGACGGTAGTCCGTACGTACGCATGAACGTTGTTTTCCTTTCCTTATTGTCTTGAATGGAAGTAAGTAGATGACATACATATATACATAAATCCAGTAGCTTTATAATGTCATATATTTCATTATTATTTCTTATATATACTTTATAATCATTCTTAAATGGTTAACATGGAGAATGAATCTCATCGCGTCGTGGAGACGGTAGTCCGTACGTACGCACGAGTGAGGATATCGTTCTCATGATCGTGAACTTGTGTTGAAGTGTATGTATACTATTTCAGTATCAATATCACTTTATAATAATAATATATAGTTACTCATTACACCATTATACCCATCCAATTAAGGTGGTGGCGGAAAATAGATTACACCACGGCGTGGAGACGGTATTCCGTACGTACGCACGCGCGGTGATTTCCTTTTTCCGTAGGATGGATAGAAGGTTAATTAGAGTTGTTTCATATTTATAATAACATATAAGTATATAATAAATACTTATGTCATTACTTTATCATGAAACAACTAAATAAGAATAAGTTTAAGAAGAAAGAAATTGAAAATGATCGGTAATGGATATTACCTCTTTTTGACGCGCCTTTTCTTAACCTCCACTTAAAGAACTAAGGATGGTCTTTGAAGAAGACCAGGACCTCTAGGATGATACTAGGGAAGTGTAGAAGATATTTTGGTAGGGTTTGGCCGAGATTTAATGCTCAAATTGGTGTGAGGAGGAGAGGGAGGAGGTGCCCTTTTATAAGGGAGGAGAGGGGCACCTTTGGGAAAACTAAAAATATTATTTTATTATAAAGTCACGTTTGGTTTTAAAAAGCTCCAAATTGATATATTTCGAAACTAAGGTGGGTATGGGTCGAAATCCTTTCATCCAATAGAATTTAGACAAGTTTATGTATCAATTTTAACCTTAATATTTAGATTTAACTTTAAGTTAGATAATTTAACTTTTACCATGTCTTCTTGTTTTCTTACACTATAAGGTTAATAAACTTACTATATCAAGCCAAAAGAACCCCAAGTTGTTTATTATTAATATATCTATCCTTATCTAACTCATTTGGCCGAACCTTAGATTTTTAGGAATTAAATAACAATTAATAATATAATATTTTTGTTAAAAACTAATTTATGTCAATTTTGACACTATTTGGTACATGATTTTTATGAAATTCATAAAAGAATTATAAGTTCGAACCAAGTTACTTATATCAACAATAACATGTCATGTTAACCTAGAAAATTAATTTAAGTCATAAAAAGTCTCAAATGTTATTTATTTGGGCATTTATAACATCAATTATGTCAATATTTCATTAATAAGACAATTACTGCATCATCTTTGTGTCATACTAAATGATAATTATTTAATCCCTAAAAATTCTAAATAAATTCCTATGATGTAGATAATTGTATTAGCTTTCTGGAGAATATTCATGTTTTAAGTTTCATGAAGTTTATCACTAAAGTAAAATTATTATACTTATAATATTTAAGAAAGTGACATGTTGTCACATTCTTTGGTTTTAATAATAATTAAATTATTTTCATGGAAAAAAGTCCATAAAATGAATCTAATCCGACCCTTAGGTTATATGGGTCTACTTTTAGCCATCCAATAGGATTTTTCCAAGTTTTATAGTAATTTTATAATATTATATTTACCCTTAATTACCTGATTTACCTTTAACTATAGTAAATAAAATTTACCGTAGTTACTATTCACAATGCCCAAAAATAAAAAGTAGCTTATTAACGTAATTTGGACCCACTGATTCCAAATATGGAATACATTTTTACAAATTCAATACACAAAAGATTCAGAAATTAAATTAAAATTAATCCCGTTGTCGAAAGAAAATGGGTTTTTCTTTAAATCATTGCAAAAGATTGAATTGTTTTAACCTACGAATTCAATGTAAAATCAATGCTAATGACATACATTATATTAAATGGTAAAAATATATTCTATTTATACTTTAAAACCATTCAATATTATAATTTAACCACATAAGATATTACGATGAAAATAGTTGTTTCTAATTAAAATATAGCGTGTTTTTACTATTCATTAAAATATGAAAGTTATCGGAAAAATATCAAAACTTTATCTAATGTAAATTTTTATATCCTGATTCAAAAGAAGAATTTTATTTTGTCAAATTTAACATATAAACATGTCAAAAACTAGATTTAAAGTGGGTGCGCCATCAAAAGGCGGCAAAACTGCATTTTTTGAAAAATACTTATTTTACCCGAAAAATTTATTTTGTTCTTATACCATGTTCTAGAAAATGTGTAAGATGAATAATAATGTTATAAAATTCAAATTTTAGTTAATACTATTCATAACGGCTAGTTCGTGACAATATTATAATAATATATCATTGTTTATTAAAACCCGGTATTGCGTACAACACACGCTATCGAGGAAGGTCGCGATTGCGTGTAATGCAAGCCAAGTCAGGGTTGCGTGTTGTGAAAGAATCCTTAATTGTTTCATATAATAGAATCCAACCATATTTCATTTATACATTGAATATATATATATATATACTCAATGTTGCATAGAATAACTATTTTCAAAATTGTGTGTAACACGATCCAAGAATAGTGTTGCGTATACTGCAAGCTAATACAGTGTTGCGTATAGCGCAAGGTAATCTTGGTGTAGAATACAACACAAAACATTAATGAAATTAAAAGAATATTTTTCATAAAATCTCGGGGTGTTACATTCTACCCCCTTAAAATGAATTTCTCCCTCGAAATTTTTCGGGGTTATAAATGGTTTACTACTCGAAAGTTTGTTTAATAGAAACCCACATCGTAAAAAGGAATACCAAAATATGGCTTTAAAAACTAAAGTATGAAATTTAACGGTTACCCAAATTAACTCATCACTGGGTTTCCACGTAGGAGAACATAGGTGAAAATATGGATATGGAAGAAAAATCTAACCATCAAGTTCTGATGGAGAGTGGTAGAGAACATGGCTATGAAAAAGCCAACAATCGCAAAGCCATAAATTTTTGATGATCTAGGGTACCATATGATTCATCAGATATAAGATCACTAGGACAACATTTTTGGTTTTCAATATCATTTCCCTAAAGTTGAAAATTTTGAATTAGAAGAAATACTTACTTGATTTTGGTACAATATCACTATTATTCGTGCTTTGAACAATTTCCACTTCATATCTTAAAGAAATGAAGTTGAATTTGTTATTCGTGAAGTGTTAAAAGATCATGTGATAGAATGATGGGTCATTCCATCTGTTTCAAACAAAAGTTTAGCAATAGTTATCAAATATACATAAGTCCGTCTTTGGTGAGGTTAATCATATACGATTCCAAAAATGAACTTATACTTCATATATCATACCACTTAATAAAATAAAACTATTTTCTACTAACCAGGGACTTTCTGTAGGCCAGTGGTATGCAATAAAGGCCCGTCGCACTTTAGTTGTGGGTTCGATTCCCACAGCCTTGGCCGACGCGATGGGTTGTCGCACATCCTGCAGGTTGTCCTTTTTCTAAAACTACATTATTATAACATCCCATCAACAATATCAAAAACAGTTTTATCCTTAAACAATACTATCTTATGTCCAACATAATCCATTCCAATCTTTAGGCTTATCTAAAATACTTCGGTCCAAGCTCATAGTATAGAGAAAATGATCACGTGAATTCCATCATTTATCCCTCATATATCTTGTTCGTCACATTCCAGTCATGTGAATACCATAATCATGTAATCTCTTGAAAAATGAATACCCATTGAATCTTAGTGAAAACAAGAGTGCTGTCAAAAGATAACTCTTTCCACATACCAAAATCCTCAAAATTCTATATACTTAGTCCTTATATCAATCATGAGCTCATGAATACAATAAAACATCTCATTATCTTCTTGTCCCTTCATTATGCGCATATCATCTACTTTCCAAAAATATTTCAATCACTTTTTTTTTCCTGGTTACCAGTATCATATAATTATTGAAAACCAATACGTAGATATTCCAAAATTCCACAATACCATAAATGATATTCCATGATACTATTTTGAAATCCCATTACATAAACACTTAATCATTCCACCACATCGTTGTCATATTCAACATCGCCAATAGTGATCGCATGTGACTTCCCTTTGTCCTTTGCCTTAAGCGGTTGCTCATGTCGATCATCACTAACCCTTGGATTAGGGAATTTATTAGCATAATGCCCCATTTCCTTGCACTTGAAGCATTGAAGTGTTGGTGGTGCGTTCTCTGCAGTGTTTGCTTTATTCACATCATTAAAAACCCTTTTTCCATTACTTTGACACTCAGCTGCTCGATGACCTTATTTTCCACACTTAAAACATTTTCTAGTCCCTTTAATACAATCTCCACCATGCTTATTTCCACACTTTGTGCATAAGGAAACATTCATCTTCTTTTCACCATTATTCTAAGATTTCTCCTTGAACTCCATGTTTCGTTTCTTGTCAAAACCATGAGATGGATATGTAACACCAACTTCCATTTCTACCTTGATAGCACAACGCACAATTTCTTCATAGCTACTGAAGTCTCTTATAGCTAATTCCCTTCAAAGACTTGGTTTTAATCCACTGAAAAATTGATCAACTTTACTTTCAGGTTGGATGATAATGCCAGATGCATACCTTGCAAGTCTTGTAAAATTTGCTTTGTATATACCAACAGATTCATCATCCTTCTGCTTCAGCTCAAGAAATTCCTTTTCCATCTTTTTTCGAAGAATACGAGGGAAGTACTTACTGAAAAACAAGTTCTTGAACTCGTCCCATTCCATGGACTCAATTTCATCTCTTGGCCTCGTATTCTTGATAAGATTCCACCATTGATCAGCTTCACCTTCCAAACGATATACTGCTAAGATGACTTTATCATGTTCAGAACATTGAAGAACTGAAAATATCTTTTCAGTGGTACTGATCCATTGTCCAGCAACTAATGGATCAATAGACCCGCTAAATGAAGGAGGACGTTGTCTCATGAAGGATTCAACCAAATGTTGCTCCTTCCTTTGCTCATTTGGAAGTCCTGTATGATTCATAGCTTGAGAAAGTTGTGTGAGCATGGCTACAATATTTTGCATTCCAGCTCCTATAACGTTTGGTTGCTCAGGGGGACAATCATTGCATTGCCCGTCGCATTCCGCATTAACACAGTTCCTTCGGGTTCCAGCCATTGACTAAAACCGTGAAGAATAGTGTAAGCAACACTAATTATAATAGGAAAACCACATAATCAAGAATAAAATTTCACACTTAAGATCTTATCCTAGGTTATTCAGGGCCATTTCTAAAACACTAAGATTGTGTTATACGCTTAGACTTATCCTTAGGGTTCTTACTAAGGCTTTCACATCCTAGTTTCCGAAGGTTAACTATACCTTTCCTCTTATACCAACTATAAAGACCTGAAGCCTGACGTACGTGGACATTACATTACTTTTGCGGAATACTTAGTACATAACAAAAACACACACACAAGGACCGTAATAGTTTAGTGTCTTTGGAAACTCGGAATATAATCTTCTAATCGTGGTGAAAGATCTTCAACATCTCCCATAAAGATCTTCTTTTTTTTTCTAAACCTAAATCCTTTCTTTATATCCTGGGGAAAAGAAAACATAAAAGGGTGATCTTAAATGCTCAGTAAGGGTAAACAAAAGAAATATCAATCACGTCATATTCATAAGAACATATCTATTGGAAATCTTAACCTACAAAAGAGATCATAATTTCATAACATGAGATAAATCATAGTAGTGAAATGTAATCCCAATAATCATAACTTAAAACATGAAACTTTGTGGAATACACACATAATAATAGAGAATCATTTCTTGTTAGTCAAGACTCATTTCCAACACTATCTTAGTGGACAAAGTCCCTTTCTGAACCGAGTTCATTCCTCGTTTCAGTCCTGTTTCACTGAACCGGTATAACCTACCGTTCCAGCCATGTCTATCTCATGAGATATAAAATCTTTACCCAATGCATTGGAGGTAGATATAGGTCCCACCCATCTCATAATGATACCATTCTTAAGTGTGCCACAAAATCATAAACCATACATCATAGCATAACCCATGTAATAAAAATGGGAATCTTTAACATCATGACATCATAAAACAATTCATATAAGATAAAGGAATTCATAAAAATAATTCCATTACAACATAGTCAAATCAATGTAATAATAGGGAAATAAACAGAACCCTTTATTATATTAGATGGAAAATAATTTTGATAACACACTTGAACTCCATTCTTGAGGAAAATATCCTTTCTTCTTCAAAAACACTTTTCCTTTCATAACATGTCATACAATTCTAAACTAAAAGAAGTTGATTAAAAATAAACTTTAAAACTTGTAAAGGAAGCTTCTTGGAAATAATGTTTTAAAAATCCATTCATGTCGTATAAGTTAAAAGAACATTCTTCTCGTACTTTTGACGGAAAAGTCAAAAAGTACCTCGTACGAAAAACGACAAAATATTCCTTTCATATCCTTTACTAAAAACTAGCCAAAGGGTAAAAATGGATTTAAACAATTTTAGGTGGATGGAAATAATATTACATATTGATGAAACATGGATTTGGATGATAAAATACACCCCAGTAAATTTCAAAGTATAAACAATCTCGGATAAAAATTGAGATTGCGAGATTTTCCCTTACCTTAAGTCCGATTTGCTTCGTAAGTGTCTGAACCTCCTGTATAATGATTTAAATAATGTCATTAACTTATTACAGAATCATATTAATTGTTATTATATCATATATGGTTCACTTATGACTTTATATTAGCCGTTCTTTTGTAAATTCCATGTTAAAGAAGAATTTTGGGTAAAATCGTTTCATTTATCGTAGGTGTTTGGACTTGTTGTTCTTGACATTATTATTACTTATATTATGATTTACTTACTTACAGAATATAAAACATGATTTATATATCATATATATTCAGTATATATATATATAATAGATAGATAAATGAAATGAAACACACCGTTCATGGAGACGGTAGTCCGTACGTACGCATGAACGCTGTTTTCCTTTCCTTATTGTCTTGAATGGAAGTAAGTAGATGACATACATATATACATAAATCCAGTAGCTTTATAATTTCATATATTTCATTATTATTTCTTATATATACTTTATAATCATTCTTAAATGGTTAACATGGAGAATGAATCTCATCGCGTCGTGGAGACGGTAGTCCGTACGTACGCACGAGCGATGATATCGTTCTCATGATCGTGAACTTGTGTTGAAGTTTATGTATAATATTTCAGTATAAATATCACTTTATAATAATCATATATAGTTACTCATTACACCATTATACCCATCCAATTAAGGTGGTGGCGGAAAATAGATTACACCACGGCGTGGAGACGGTATTCCGTATGTACGCACGCGCGGTGATTTCCTTTTTCCGTAGGATGGATAGAAGGTTAATTAGAGTTGTTTCATATTTATAATAACATATCAGTATATAATAAATACTGATGTTATTACTTTATCATGAAACAACTAAAGAAGAAGAAGTTGAAGAAGAAAAAAATTGAAAAATATTGGTAATGGATATTACCTCTTTTTGACGCGCCTTTTCTTAACCTCCACTTAAAGAACTAAGGATGGTCTTTGAAGAAGACCAGGACCTCTAGGATGATACTAGGGAAGTGTATAAGATATTTGGGTAGGTTTTGGCCGAGCTTGAATGCTCAAATTGGTGTGAGGAGGAGAGGGAGGAGGTGCCCTTTTATAAGGGAGGAGAGGGGCACCTTTGGGAAAACTAAAAATATTATTTTATTATAAAGTCAAGTTCGGTTTTAAATAGCTCCAAATTGATATATTTAGAAGATAAGGTGGGGATGGGTCGAAATCCTCTCATAAAATATAATTTACAAAAGTTTAGGTATCAATTTTAACCTTATCAGTTAGATTTAACTTGAAGTTAGATAATTTAACTTTTATCGTGTCTTCTTGTTTTCTTACACTATAAGGTTAATAAACTTACTATATCAAGCCAAATGAACACCAAGTTGTTTATTATTAATATATCTATCCTTATCTAAGTCATTTGGCCGAACCATATATTTTTAGGAATTAAATAACAATTAATAATATAATATTTGTTTTAAAAACTAATTTATGTCAATTTTGACACTATTTGGTACATGATTTTTATGAAATTCATAACAGAATGATAAGTTCTAACCAACTTACTTATATCAACAATAAAATGTCATATTAACCTAGAAAATTAATTTAAGTCATAAAAAGTCTCAAATTACATTTATGTGGGCATTTATAACATCAATTATGTCAATATTTCATTAATAAGACAATTACTGCATCATCTTTCTGTCATAATAAATGATAATTATTTAATCACTAAAAATTCTAAATAAATTCCTATGATGTAGATAATTGTATTATATTTCTGGATACTATTCATGTTTGAAGTTTCATGAAGTTTATCACTAAATGAAAATTATTATACTTATAAGATTTAAGAAAGTGACATGTTGTCACATTCTTTGGTTTTAATAATAATTAAATTATTTTCATGGAAAAAAGTCCATAAAATGAATCTAATCCGACCCTTAGGTTATATGGGTCTACTTTTAGCCATCCAATAGGATTTTTCCAAGTGTTAGGGTAATTTTATAATCTTATATTTACCCTTAATTACCCGATTTACCTTTAACTATAGTAAATAAAATTTACCGTAGTTACTATTCACAATGCCCAAAAATAAAAAGTAGCTTATTAACATAATTTGGACCCACTGATTCCAAATATGGAATCCATTTTTCCAAATTCAATACACAAAAGATGCAGAAATTAAATTAAAATTAATCTCATTGTCGAAAGAAAACGGGTTCTTCTTTAAAACATTGCAAAAGATTGAATTGTTTTAACCTACGAATTCAAGGTAAAATCAATGCTAATGACATAAATTATATTAAATGGTAAAAATATATTCTATTTATACTTTAAAACCATTCAATATTATAATTTAACCACATAAGATATTACGATGAAAAAAAAATTAATTAAAATATAGCGTGTTTTTACTATTCATTAAAATATGAAAGTTATCGGAAAAATATCAAAACTTTATCGAATGTAAATTTTTATATCCTGATTCAAAAGAAGAATTTTATTTTGTCAAATTGAACATATAAACATGTCAAAAACTAGATTTAAAGTGGGTGCGCCATCAAAAGGCGGCAAAACTGCATTTTCTGAAAAATACTTATTTTACCCGAAAAATTTATTTTGTTCTTATACCATGTTCTAGAAAATGTGTAAGATGAATAATAATGTTATAAAATTCAAAATTTAGTTAATATTATTCATAACGGCTAGTTCGTTACAATATTATAATAATATATCATTGTTTATTAAAACCCGGTATTGCGTGTAACACACGCTATCGAGGAAGGTCGCGATTGCGTGTAATGCAAGCCAATTTAGGGTTGCGTGTTGTGAAAGAATCCTTCTTTGTTTCATATAATAGAATCTAACCATATTTCATTTATACATTTAATATATATATATATATATACACTCAATGTTGCGTAGAATAACTATTATCAAAATTGTGTGTAACACGATCCAAGAATAGTGTTGCTTATACTGCAAGCTAATACGGTGTTGCGTATAGCGCAAGGTAATCTTGGTGTATAATACAACAGAAGACATTAATGAAATTATAAGAATATTTTTCATAAAATATCGGGGTGTTACAAGGAAAATCATCCACCTTATTACCTTCCCTCCATGTGTGATTGATCTCCAAGCAATCGTTCAGAATATTATTGATTCTCCAAATGAGGCAGTTGATGGACCATCGAGTATTGTTGGTCTTATGATATAGTTCTGTAGAATCAAGGAATCAGTTTCCATGGACTCCAGACTGAGGTCCCTATCCTAACAGAGAGAAAGACCATTGATTATAGCATGAGCCTCCACCGTAACGGAGTCCCCTTATCCATAGACAATAGATAACACCCGCAAGACCGATCCACTAGGATCATGAACGACCCCTCCACCCACATAAGACCCTCAGTGTAGGACCCATCAGTATTCATCTTCAGACCTAGGATAGGAGGAATCAATTTCACCCATGTACCATGTAAGCGCACCGCTTGCAACTGGAAGGGGGCATATAACAGAGAATGAGAGATCTCAGTGATGGAGATTTAAACCAGTGTTTAATTAATAACATGAGATAATATTCCAAATTCTAGGATCTCATTGCCACCATTATCCAAGATCTATAGGGTCCTTCATGGCGAGATTTGTTTCGAGCGGACCAGATGGTCCAACACCCCGCCGCCATAAGAGCCGACATGTCCTTATGCTCATTTTTGTTATTCATAGAACCCAAAAACCATCTTGAGAGAAAAGAATCAATGTAACCATTGTAGTGAGGGAAGATTAATCCCTCTACCGGCTTTACCCATACAGCGGCCACCCAATTGCTATAGAAAAATAGGTTCACTATAGTTTCGACCTCGGTTTCCCTTAAGCATGCACATTTGGAATCCAGGATGACTCCTTTTCACATGACATTGCTATCAATAGGGACCGTATGATCCCTAATATTCTAGACTAGGAAGCACTACTTTGGAGGTATCTACCAACACCAAATAGTTCCACCCCAATCATCCTGGAGATCAGAGAGTGTAAATTCATCCATTAAAGCATGAAAAGATTTTATAGAAAAAATTCTTGAGAGGGCATGATTGAAGATCAATTTATTAGGATCTCTATTTAGAGTAACGTCTCCAAATATTTGAAGTTATAGTGGTCTTAGGACTGAATGTATAAAGAAGGGAAACCTGATTTTTTGATAGAATGAGATATTGGGAGTCAGATAGCCAAGAAATCCCAACAACATACCTAACCAATTATGAGGCCATAATTTGATGTCGTCGTGCCCAATAATCCATCTTGAATGCTGCTGGAGAATATTAGCATGTCCATGAATTCTTATCCAAATCCCAAAGCTTCCTCTATGGGGATAATCCAAGATCGATCCATAATTAAGATAAATGAATCTAGCCCACATGGAATTCCCCTCTATTGCCTCCCATAACATCCTAGCCTGCATGCAGTGCATTGTTTTGAATAGGCTCCTAAGATTAATACCCCTTTCCTCTGAATGTTTTGTCATCCCTTCCCATGCCACCCAATGGTACCGACCCTCATCATGTGCATCCCAAATTAATTTAGTCATAATGCACTCCATATTTCTTATCACATTTTTGGGCACACTATGGGTAGAATGAATATGAATGTGAATTGAAGTGATAACCCAAATCATAAGGGTAATGCACCCTCTAAAAGAAAGAAAGTGATTTTTCCAATTAAGAATACTTCTAAATATTATATTGACTAGCCTGTCAAAATGGTGAATATGGAACCTCACCGAAGAAATTGGGGCCCCCAAGTACTCCAAAGGAAAGATTTTTCTTTGTACACCAAGAGAGTCCTCAATTTTTAACTCTCCTCTTCGAGGAATTAACTGAAATATAGATATTACTTTTGTACTTGTTCATAATATGACTACTCCACTTAGTGTACTCCTCAAAATTTTTATTGAGGTTCCAGATTGATCGATTATTCACACTAACAAAGATCAAGATATGATTCACAAAGATAATATGGTAGATACCATTATGATTTTATTTTCACCAAAAAGGGAGAATTCTACCATTTTCCATGCCTCCTGTGATATATCTACTGAGATAATCTAAAATCAGGATGAAGATGTTGGGTGAAAGGGGGTATCCTTATCAAAGACCCCTCACTAACTTGAAGAAACCACACTTCTTTTCAATGAGAGTAATGAATATCCATGGGGAATTTTAACATCTGAAAAAAAAAATCAACAACTTCGTTAGAAAAACTCATCTTTGACATCACTTTGATAATGAAGCGCTACTCCACTCTGTCAAAAACTTAATCCATATAAACCTTGAGAGAAATACTTGATCCAAAAGTTTTAAAATTGATATCTTTTTTCATTTCCTGAGCCATACTGATATCATCTTGGATAGATCTATCATTAATAAAACCATGTTTTTCCTCGAAAACCAATTCATGCAAGTAGAGATAAAGCATTCTATAGATGATGTCATCCATAACCTTATAGAAAAAATTGCACATAGTTATGGTTCAGAATTTCTTGACATAATATGGGTTATTGAACTTCAGTATAAGAACAACAGTTTTTACACAAGCCACTCTTGGATTAAACAATTCAAGATCATTCCATAACGATTCCATCTCAACCGAGTTTCATGTAGCATACAGAAGAGAGAAAAATAAAGATATGTTTCCAGAGCTAACCTTCGTTAATATATGCTGATTGGAAAGAGAAAGTTGTTCCACAGTGATGGAATGGTTATAAAATAGCCAAATATGCTTATTGGTCGGAACTCCATGCAAATAGTTGGGCATACCAAGGTTACGAAAAAACCATTGAATTCTAGAGGCATGTTTATTGGTTTCTAGAACTGCTATGATAGAATCATTGAGATGACAGGATTCCATTATGATATAATAAGAATTCACCAGGGCACTAATACCACAAGCGTTCCAAATGATTAAAAAATCATTTAATGTGAAGGCACCTACATTTTTCCACAATATATGGGAAACTCTGTGACATCAATGAGGCGAGATTAGACAATTCCCTTTTGGAATGATACCTGGTGAGAAAGCCATTGAGAATACTAGGCATGAAGACGACCAAGGCATGACAGTAAATATCTTGATCCACCAGGGATGGGGGAGGCTCAGGACCCACCGGAGGTAAGTTTTGGGATTTTTTGTTTTAAAATTTAAATAATGAGGAGAGAAAAAATTATTAATATAGAGATTTTCTCAAAATTAATGGAGTATTTTCTCCCAAAATTAATTAAGATTTATTCCCAATATTAATTGATGTCATAATGAATATTGACCGCATTAATTGGAGATATGGGCTGGGTGTTTATATAAGAGGATGTGGTAGCATGTTTTGAAATGTAGAGTAAACAAGATATAGTCGGTGCATGAGAGAATCGATAAGGGGATATCACATTTGTGAAAACCGGTGCGAAATGGGGTGTCAAAAAAGATGTAGCCGCAAAGAGAGAATGAGGAAGGGGTTGTCATGTTTGCAGTAGTTGGTGTGAAGTGAAGATGGTGAGAATGAAGCAGAGGTAATGATGGCGAAGATTATAGCATCTCAAATATGGTGAATGAAAGCATGTGTGCGAATAGTATGGTGTGTGATGATGCAGAGAGAATTGTCGATGAGGGTGTGAAAAAAGATTCATGATGAGTCCATGTATCGAAATTCCTCTTGGTTTCGGAGATCAATCGGTGTGTCCCGGTTGTGATGATCACTGGTATAACAAAAATGGTACGTTCATGGGTGTCGGTGTGTCGAGAGATAAATCCTTCAGGTGAGTTGTAAAAGTCCTTCGGGTGTTATTAAAAATCCTTCGAGTTATGTGTCAAATTCCTTCGGTGTTGCATTGATAAAATGCCTTTGGGTGATAAAAGGTCTTTGGGTGAATCTTTTCTTCTCTTGTGTGTTTCTAAAATGATGACTTCCACAATGGCACCAGGCTACGAGTGCCAACAGTGGTATCAAAGGGAACGGATGAAGTTCTCGGTTGTAGAGCATGGTGTCAAGAATCTGGTGGAGCAGAATATCAAATACTTATATGTCATCGGAAAATGACAGTGATATCAGCAGTGTTGCTGAAATATCAAAAGTCTTCTTGGCTGCAAGTGTCATCTGGCATGTTCTGTTCATTGGGTGACAATGAGAGCTTGGTGGAGTCGGCGATCAAATTGACCTAGATAGTGGAGATGAATGTGGAGTATTTTAATCTTAAATCAAGAAGGAGATTGTTGGGATTTTTTTATTTAAAATTTAAATAATGAGGAGAGATAAAATTATTAATGGAGGGATTTTCTCAACATTAATGGATAATTTTCTCCCAAAATTAATTAAGAGTTATTCCCAATATTAATTGATGGAATAATGAATGTTGACCGCATTAATTGGATATATGGGTTGGGTGTCTATATAAGAGGATGCGGTAGCATGTTTTGAAATGAATAGTTGACAAGATGTAGCCAGTGCATGAGAGAATCAGGAAGGGGTTGCCACATTTGTGTCAACTAGTGTGAAATGGGGTGTTGACAAAGATGTATCCTCCAAGATAGAACAAGGAAGGGGTTGTCGTATTTGTGGTAACCGGTGCGAAGCGGAGATGGTGATAATGAAGCAGAGGTGATGAAGATGATGATTATGGCGTGTCAATGATGGAAAATGAAAGCATGTGCACGAAGAGAATGGTGTGAGATGATGCAGAGAGAATTGTCGAAGACACCGTGAAAATAGATTCATGATGATTCCATGTATCTAAATTCCTCTTGGTTGTAGAGATCAAGTGGCATGTCCTGGTTGTGATGATAGGTGGTAAAAAAAATGGTATGTTTAGGGGTGTCAGTGTTTCAAGAGATAAATCCTATGGTTGATTTGTAAAAGGCCTTCGGGTGTTGTTAAAAATCTTTTGGGTGATGTGTAAAATTATTTCGGGTGAGAAAAGACCTTCGGGTGAATCTTTTCTTCTCTTGTATGTTTCTGTAACGATGACTTCCACTAAGGCATCGAGCTCTGTGCGCCAAAAGTAAGGATGTCAAGCCCAAAGAGGACAAGGGACCTCCTACTTTTGAAATAGACTCCTGGAAAAATGGAACCTGACATCCCCCAGAGAAAGGAGGTGGAGCTTGACGATTTCTGAAAATCTAAGCTTTACCCAGATCATTCATAGTAGCATGACTATACTAACAAACCAGTTTGGTGTGACCATACAAGTGGAAAAAGGACCAGAAACTAGTCTTAGAGGAATAATGAATTTCCTACACTCATGAGAATATCTCTCTCAAAATCAACCTAATGTGTGAAGGAAGATCTTTGGAAACATTGAGCTCAACAAAAATCTGAGTAACATCCACATCAAGAAGACAAAGAGTGATGTCAGCCGCAAAAATTAAGGATCCTAGAGAATTCATGATACCTTTGAGGAATGAAAAGTTGTGTAAGGGTAATGGGAGTTCTGGGAGATCGATCCAAACTATAGCAGTTGGGGTATTTTTTCCAAAGTGAACGTCCATTGACCAGCAGAAGATCGAGAATCGTCATCTACTAAGAGATCTCCCCGGGCGCGACCATGCCTTGATCATATCCAACCGGGTGGAAAGAAAAACACTAAAGGAGATGGGGTTTAACGCCGAGACCCATACCAGAGAGTTGAGATCCTTGGAAGCTAAAAATTACTAAAAAATAGATAATGTAGGATTATTCCACCCAAACACAGCCACTAAGGACCACTTCAAGAAATCCTTTACTGATGAGAAGGACTCGTTTGGAAAGAGAACATCCAGAATGCCATCAGAGGAGGAATCTTGAGGGACCATCGAATATATTTTTAGAAGAGGCAGAGGATAAGACACATAAAGAGATAAGGCATGAAGAAAATAATCATTGAAAGAGTGACCAACCAGGAAATCTTCAGGCACCACTCGAGGGATTAATATTTCTAGGGGAGTCAGGGGATCCATCGTCATGTCTCCAAAAGAAGAGGGGAGAATGGATGGTGTTGCTCCTGAAGAGATAGCCACCATATATGAGACTAGTGGAGAGAGAAAAACCGGAAAAAAAATTTGAATCCACATAAGGCACGTAGGGAGGATTCTCAAAAACATCACTCAGGAACATGTTTTCTTTATCAGAAACACTTATTTAAAAATGATATCTTTTCTTCATACAATCTTTCTTGTTTAACAGCTTAAACCCACTAAGGGTGGAGTTATTTTTAAATTAATAGTTCTATAATGTGGGTATGGATTCTACGAAGGTATTTGGGTAAATATTTTCTAAAACAAATGGGTTTTTAAGTGTGAAGAATAGAGAAGAAGATTCTTCTTTTTATAAGAGATGGGAGGGGCACTCTTGGAATTTCTCAAAAATATTAATTAATATAAATTAATTTTCTATTCCCAATGGATCGAAACTAATTTATTTTGAAAATAAGATGATTATGGATATAAATCCAGTCATACAATTAAAATTAGACAAGTTTTGAATATTTTTTAATCATTATCTTTTTTATTTCACCCTTATTTAACCCCTTTAACTCTTATCGTGCTAACATAGATTTTGACACTTTATGAATTAATATAGTTACTATAAAATGAAAAAACAACCATAAATGAATAATTGATGACATTATAAAACTTATCCCAATTTTTTTGATGAATCTAATATTTTTAGAGAATCTTTTAATAAAATACTATTTATTTTAAAATATCATTAATGTCAATTTTTATACTATTTATTACTTTGACTTTTATTAAAATCAATAAAAAAATAAAACTTTGAACCAAACCATCTAACACATAAATAACATGTAAAAGTAATATATAAAATTTGTTTATCCCAATAATTATCTCAAATTATAATTATTTTAATATTTTTAATATCATTTATTTTGATATTTCCATTAATTAAACAATTATTATATTATCATTTTGTAAGCCTTTAAGATAATTATTTCTTCCCTAAAATTAAAAATAAATTTACATGATTAAGATATATATTTTATCTTTAAAAATACTATTTATGGTTGAAAATATCTTCTAGATGACCATGTATTAAACATGTTATACTTATTAAAAACAATAGTGCGACAAGTTTGGTTTTTCTTAAAATAAAATACTATAAGTGGAATAATGTCCTTCATGTGGATCAAATAGGTCATATATTTGGACCAAGAATGTTTCTGGTAAACAATAAATTATCCAAAAAAATTATTACAAGTGTTAGGGTAATTTTCTAATCCTTATCATAATTATTTTTACCCTTGATTACCTTATTTACACTTAACCATGGTAATAAAAATTACTAAAGTTACAATTAATATTGGTCAAAAATAAAACGGACTTATTTAATTAATTTGGAAATTATAATTAAAAATATGGAGTTCATTTTTCAAAATTTAATTCACATAAGTGGCTAAAATTAATTTAATATTAATCTTGTAGATAGAGAGAAAAAGTGAATTTTTAAAGTGAAAATGTGCAAAAGTTTGAAATGTTTTTATATCCAAATTCGATGTGAAAAATATTCTAATGAAATATATTAGATTTATAGATATATAATTTATCTATTTTTACTTTAAAATCAGTTTAAAATATAATTTAACATTGTAAATTATTGAGATGAAAAGTTAGTTTTCAATTAAAATTCAGTATTTTTCGCTATTCATCAAAAAATGAAACATATCAAAACATACCAACAATTAAACCAAAATAAATTTCTAAATTTATATATGAAAAATGAATTTAATTTTTTCAAAAAAATTCTAAAAGTGTCAAAATTTAGTTTAAAACAAATTCACCATTAAAAGGTGACAAAATTCCTTTTTAGAAAAATAAATCTTTTATTGTAAAATTTAATTTTCTTTATATCATTTCTAGAAATCACAGTGGAAAATTTTTAAACTTTAAATTTAATATTATATATATATATATCATTAATATAATCCAACAAGAGTTAATTTTTTATTTATTGGTATAAACCACACTTGTGCACATTTAAATAGTTTTTTAGAAAAAAAATATTTCCTTTTATTTTCAAAAAGGGTTTTATTTTCAATTGTAATTAATTGGTCACCAAATAATTAACTATATATACATGTGTATATAATATTTTCATAATTTAGTTAATCATGTTCATACCCACCATTCAAATTGCTAGGTTATAATTGTAATATTTAAATAATAATATTTAGTTGTTTTTTTAAGCTCAATGTGGCATATCTTGTACGCTGTCAAGCATAGTCTTTCCTTTTAAAATCTTGAGATATTATATATTTCAAAAGAAATTTTTTTCTCAAATATTATAGAAGTTTTTATTTTTCAAAAGTGATTTTAAAAGTGGAAAGGTTATTTTCCTCAATAATTTTGTTAATTATCGCTTAATAGCATTTATGTTTATCAAAGTCATAAAACCATGATGTTACTTATGATCCACTAGGGATATACTATAATGATACCATATTTATTCATTATTTGTATATATTATGATTGTTTCAAATAGATTTTCATGGAAACTATTTCTTTTAAATGAGTAAATCAAGCATTGAAAGAACAACGGTTATTGTTATGTTGAAAAATGAAATCTTTCATCTGTTATGATTATATTATGGATCTTGGAGATTTTTTGTAATGAAGAGTGATCACAATATATCTCATTACAATAGGGGATCCAAATATAGCTTTCCATTGCATTGGGTAATGGGATAAATTTAATCGGTTATAGGTTTCTATTAAGAGATTATTAAAATTTATTGTGTAAGTTATTCCATTTATAAGAGTGATGTAAGAGTGATATAAAAATAATATTCCACGTTACCAACATGTTTTCTTTATGCTTGCATCAATTTATAATGTATCATTTTCTCAAGGATTTATTCTACATGGCTTAGAATTGTTGACTTATATGATGCTTGTTTTATATTAAATATGTACACAATGTGTCATGATTTACGATCCATATTTTTATGGGTATGAATTCTATTATTTTATGCACATGAACATTGATTATTTCATCAAACCCTTATACTCATCTTATTTTCAATGATAAAATTGAATTATTTATTCTTATGTTTAGACTTACTAAGAATTTGAGCTCACCCTTATTATGTTTCCCTTCTCCCGAGATTATTAAGAATGATGTTAAATGAATTATGACAAGAAAGTTTTCATGTGTGAATAATTTTATGGTAGATGTTGAAGAGTTAATGTAGAATAGAAAAGGATGGGTATATTGGGAAAATACTCATTTGAAGGCATTGGTATTATTATGTAAGAGTTTTTCCTGATTCTTTAAATTTTAAACCTAAATGGTCCTTGGGTATGTAAGTGATCCAATATTTCTATTTGATATTATAAGTTTTGGATTTTAAAATTAGGTCACATTTTTTTGGTATCAATCTAGAAATGTAAAGATTATGTTTTAAGCATCATATTTTGGGAGTGTGGATCTTTGGATGTTATAATTTTTTTAACCTTGTTCATAATATTATAATTTCTTATGCATATGATTATGATATATTTTTATGTCACATACCTATGATTATTCTACATGTATCATGTTTATTATCTCACACTCTTATTCCACGGTATTTGTTGGTTCAATTGAGATTAATGCCTATCCATCATGACCTATGAAAAAAATTATTAATTCATGTTCTTTTTAATAAGATATTTTACCCCTTCTCATGATTTATTATATTCTTGTGATATAACCCTAATTGAGTTGTTGATGATTTTTTTCCCTTATTGAGCATTTGAGCTCACCCCTTTCTTATGTTTCTACTCTCTATGTTATGAGATGGGTAAAACCTATAAGGAGTCTGTAAGGTAGTCTAGTATGGTTTGATTATAGAAAAACATCCACAAGTATCATAAAATAAGTCTCTTATGTAGTTAAACTTCAAAGATGCTAAAAATTATATTCTTGGGATTTGTGTTCTCATCTGTGAGATATACTATTTAACTTATAAAAATGATTTAAAATAAAGATATTGTTATCTTGGGTCTTTATAAAAACCAATTATTTAAAGCCTAAAAATGTTCGTGGATTGCGTTCGAAACTCAATCACAAATTATATCACCCAAACTAAAGTGCCTCATCCTAATAAATATTATAGTGATGGATTTTCTATCCAGTCTTATTTTAGAAATATGGACATTTTTTCTAACATTCATTAATGTGATATTTATTTAATTATTATAACCTAATTATATAATTATTTGGGTACTAATGACCCAAAATAAGTTCCCCTCTATATATCCAATAAATTTAAAATATTAATAGAATTTTCAAAGACCCAACAATAATGTTGAAAAATTCTTACCTGAGGAGAGTGGAAGAAAAATTTGGTTGATTGAAAATTTATGATAAGTAAATATTGATTATAGATAAATAAATTGAAAGTTATTTTGCCTAATATTTACTAAGTATTTCTAAATAATTTCACCTTATGTGACTGGTGATATAAGTGACCATGACTATGGTAAAAATTAGTTCACAAATAGTCCAACTAATCGTGATAATGGAGAGAAGTTTTTTTTAAAAGGTTGGGGTCGAAGCCTCATTTTATTATTAAGGCAAAGAAAATATCTCTTTTTAACTGGGTAGAGGGAGACCCATTACATAGCCCGAAGGCCCAGTGGGATTGTAGCCTATTGCATAGCTCGTAGGCCCAAATTATTGGCCTAAGGCCCATTTTTTGAATATTAACCTGGCAGCTATAGTGCCCGCCACTGCTACAGTGCACTGCCGTCGCTACAGTATCTTGTCGCCGCTACAGTACCCGCTGATCAACATACCACTGCTGATACAGTACCTCTACAGTACTGCTACAGTACCTGCACCCCATGGGTTTTGAACCCCCATTTTTTATGTAGGATTACTGGGTGCTTACCATAGTGCCAAACCCCAACTACATGGAGAGAATTGAACATAAATGTCAAATTAGAATTAAAAACTATCTTAGAGTTAATTTTAAGTGATCATGGATTCCAAGTAGTTTTATAATAGTGTCTCATGGATACTTAACCCAACCATGACTAGAGGTGGAAGTAACTATGAAGACCAACTCAAGTGATCATGGATACATAATTGAAGTGATTGTGGTTATTCCACACTTAATTAAATTTATAAAGATAACACAAACTATGATAAAAAAACAAATGACTAAGAAGTTATTATCTCTAATACATAAAGGATAAGTATTAAATGTGATTAATATCTATTATAACCTATATTTATAGTAACTAATTCTAAGATCTAAAGATATGATTACAGATAATTTCTTTATTGGATCAAAGAAAATAATCATTAAGGATAACCAGTTATTTTCCTTAAAGATAAAGTATTTATATTAAAAGGAACCTTATAATTAAACTAATGATTTTCTAAATGGATTTTTATTCTAGATAAAAAATCCATGACACTCTATTTTACTTTAATAAGTAAACAATGAGAACCACTTTTTGGTTGTGAAACAAATTTATTTCCAAGTTAAAGGAAACATCAAAGGAACCATCTACTTTGATTTACTACTACCCCACATCAATATTTCAAATCAAAAAAATCATTATTTTTATACTCTATTTTATTAAAATTATATTATAGAGAAGTATTTATCTATTTATTTCTTATTATCTAGTGATTTATAATATTATGATGAATAATTTCTAACTATTTTTTATTCATTTCATTTTTATTCTTTTTCACTAGTGTAACAACCCCAAATATAGTAACTCAGAGCCTCCATCTACATTATTATATTGGAATAGATACTAAGAGTATAATCCAAAGGTAATGATTGGTTTAGTAGTCTTGGAGAACCATATTCATACATGATACCCATTAAACATTAAGAATAAACTATTAATGTAACAAAATTAAACATTCTACATGCCTGAAACTCATTCATTGATTTCTTCTTCATAACTTAGGGGAATTAAGAAAAATAATGGTGATATCAAATTATCAGTAAGGGTTACATATAGTAGAAGTTATCATGAGTAAATAATTCATAATAATTATGGTAAGGTTAATAACTGAAAAAACATTTCATTTAATCAAAACTTTTAGCAAAGAATGAATCCTGGATATATCAATATAGTAATCGCATGGATAATTATAACTAAATTCTCAATGAAAGAAATTCATTCTATTGTAAATCATGATCTCAGACGTTATGATATATATAATTTCAATACCTTTCACTAATATAGTTTAAAACTCATGGTAAATACCCATTTAATTTGGCAAACAGGTTTGTCTTATGATACCTTTCCATTCATTGAGGAGATATATAATTCTAGGACCCACATGTCACTGCATGTCTAATGCATTCCTTATATATCTAAAGATAAATTTAATTAATAAACAATATTCCTTATCAAAAAATATCCATATTGATTAAATAATATGGATTTATCAATAACTTCCCATTTGATCAAATACATTCAAAGTATAACACCATATGTATAAATTCTATATGGTTCATGAAATAATCAAATACATGATATAAAGAATATATATATTTAGAGAAATGAAATATACAATTATCACAATTAAGTAAATTTTTCAAAGGATGGTATCATTACAACATATCCTCATTGGAGAATAAGAAAAATAAAGGGTTTTTTTAGTGATTAATAAATGTACCATAAAAATATAATTAAAATTTTTTTTGGGGAAAATACCTTTTCACTTTTGAAATTCACTATTAAAAACTAAAAACTTCCCAAATATTAAAGAAAACATTTTATTTGAAAATAACCTTGTAAACTTGTAAAGTAAGATTCAAAACATTAACTATTCATGATGGTGGAAAAATCCACTCATTTCATATAAGTTAAAAAAACCTTTCATCCATAATTTTGTTAGAAAAGTCCCAAAGTACCTCATTTGGAAAACCACAAAAAGATTCTTTTCATGAATTTTTTTTAATTAGAATATGGGGAAAATGTATTTTGATAAATCTTTATAGAATTATAAAAACATTTTTTAAAAAAATTATATAAAATATGGATCTGTAAGAAAAACATATCCAATCAAAAGAGAAATAAGTTTGGTTTTTCATTTTTACATTTCTTTTCTTGATTGAAGTTCCAAAGAGATGAAAAGTTGGAAGAAAATAAATAGGTGCTTATTACCTAAAGGGGTATTGTGTACACCACATAAAAATATATATGCATGTTAATTACATAAAGGGGGTATTATTTACACCACATAAAAATAAATAGGTTCATATTACCGAATATGTCTTAATGAAGTGGAAATTGAGATGAAATCCCTTACCTTGGGTCTGACTTGTCACGTAGGTGATATAAACTCATGTATAGTAAATTTATATTTATTATACATGCATACCAGAACTATATTCATATTTATTATATCATATATTATTCATTTATTATATTTTATCAACTTTTTGTTAATAATCATTTATTATTATCATTATTTTAGGGGTTAAATGCTTTGTTTTTCAAGTATGCTTTGATTCGGTAGTTATGGTAGTTATACATTTATTACAGTTAAATTATATAAAAACATTATTAATGGTATAATCATCATATATATTAAATATCTATATATATATATAGATTCATCCAAAAAATATAGATATATAAAAGTTAATTACATTATTCATTGAGACAGTAGGTAGTAGGTACGCATGAACATTGTTTTCACCTTTTGGAAAATGAAACAAAATAAAGGTGAATAACAATTAATATTTTAAAGAATAATTTTTATATCATATATATGATATATATTTATTAAATCATTCCTTATTACCATCCATGTAAAACATAAATGAAAAATGTATCATAATGCTTCGTGGAGGTGGTAGTCCACATCTGTGCACGATCGATATTATCATTTTCCAATGGATTGGAAAGTAAGACGGTATATATAATATCATAGTTACATAATAATGGTTATGTAATAAATTTCATAAATAATCAATAATTTCATCTTTATAACCATCCAAGTAAAATGGTGATGAAAAACGAATTATACGGCTATGTAGAGACGGAATTATGTGTGTACGCACTAGCGGTGTTTTCAATTTTCATAGGATGTAAAAGAGAAGGAATGTGATTCTCCCATAATTATAATAACATATCATAATATTTATGAAACTATACTTATTATCTTAGGATGGTTACAACACTTTAATAGTAAGTATAATAAGAAATATACTTGAAGGACTCGGTAAATACATTTTCCACTTCTTCGGTAAAATTTTCTTTGATATCTTCTTAAGGGACTTAGGATAGGTATTTTTGAATGACCATAGTGTATAAAAATTATCTAAGGATGTTTAGAAGACAAATGGGAAGGTTTTGATCAATATATATGGCTCTAAGTGGTCTAAATAAGTGAGGGAGTAGGTTCCCTTTTTGTAATTGAGGTGAGGGGAACTTTTGGAATTTCTTAAAAGATTAAATTATAATAATTTTATTCTCAAGAAAAATGCATCAAAATTGCTAGGTATTCAAACATTAGGTATTATATGGTTTTAACTAATTAACTAATAAAAAATTTCATGTTTTTTGTGTTTTAAACCTTATCATTTGGTTTAACCCCTTAGTTAACCAATTTTAACATTAATCACGGGAATGTATGTTTCACTCTTAAAGAGTTCTAATTTTACATATAAGATAAATATTAACTAAAAATGGAAAAGGTGTGAAATTATATACCATATATTTCCCCCTTTTACTCTTTAAATATTTATTTATTTTTAAATAATTTAATAAAATATTATTTTGATAAATTATCATTAATGTCAATTTTGACGCTATTCATTTAATTTGACTTCAAATAATGTTGGATTTCAAATATAATTTAGTTATATATAAATAATAATTTATATTACTATATAAAATTCATGTAACACTTTTAATCGCTAAAATTTTATAACTTTTAATATTTTAAATATCATTAATTTTATTTTTCTATTTATTGAATAAATATTGTATTAGTGTTGCGCAATCATTTAAGAAACCTATATAATCATTAAAAATTATAAATAAATTATAATAATGAAAATAATTTCATTATCCACAAAATTTACATTTTTATTCATTAATAACTTCATTTTTTCCTATGTGGACACATAATAGATTTTTAAAACTAATAGAGTGATATTTTGTAACTTTCATTGATTTAAATATTATATTAGACATTTTCATAGACAAGTGTTCATTAAACATATAAATTTAGAGACTAAGGTGATAAGGTTATAATTAAATTCATAAAATATGAATTAAGATGAAATATTATGACCTTATCACTTAGTTTTAATCTAGATTAAATAGATTTACCCTTTACCGAGTTGATAAATTTTACCACAGTTACTATTCACATTGACCAAAAATAAAAGTGACCTATTTAAAAATTTTATTCTTCATAATTTAAATTATGTAATAAATTTTTCAAGATTTAATTTCTATAAATTTCATAATTTAATTTTAAAATAAGTGCGCAAAACGCAATAAAAATTGTTTCTTAGAAAAAATCAGGTTTTAATCATAAAATTGGATATATTCTTATCCAATGCCTAATAAAAACTCTATATGAATGTTAAAACATTTGATTGAATATAAAATATGTATATTTAATTAAAATAATTCACTAATATTGATTGAATAAATTTATAAAAACACATTGTGTGCATATAAAAAAATTCATAAAATGCATTTATTTTACATTAAATTATTTTTATTTTTATTAATAACCAATGAATTTGTTTTATAAATGTGTAAACCATATAATTTTCATAATTTAGTTAGTACTATTCATACCTATAAATTTTAATAGAAAGTTTATAATATTCACATAATAATATTTTAATAGTAGATCATTGTTCGTTTAAACTTATTGTTTCCTACAGCATAAGCAATTGAAGAGATTAAATTTATTTAAACAGAAACATACTGTTAAATCATGGGGTGTTACATTATTCCCTCCTTAAAAAAATTTATCCTAAAACTTTCTAAATTTTCACCTCATAAATATATTTCCTTATTTTTCATCATAATTCTCTCAGGTTCTCACATCACCTCTTCTATCTTAGGATTTTTCCAAAGTACCTTAACCAGTTGAGTTGTTCAATTCCTATACACGTATTCTCTAGTGTCTATAATCTAGATCAGGTTCTAATTATATTTCTTTAGAAGTGATAAAATGTGTTGGGTTTTTCATTTACTTACTTAATATAGAGATATGGAACATGTCATGTGCATTAGAGAGGCTAAGTGGAATTTCTAAATAGTAATCTACAGCTATAATTATTTCCAGAATTTCAACAGTTCAGATGTACCTGGGGCCCAATTATCCCTTATTAACGAATTATAGAACTCTATTCCATGGATATAATTTCAATAAAACATTTTCACACACTTGAAACTTCAAATCATTCCTTCAATTATCAACATAACTCTTTTATTTCTTTGAGTAGCTTTAATATGAGTCTGGATGACCTTTACCTTTTCCATTATTTCTATAATAAGATCTGGATCTACATGTTTTATTTCACGAACTTCTTCCCAATAAGTGGTAGTATGACATCTCTTGCTATATAATTATTCATATAGTTCTATTTAAATACTTTAATGGAAGCTATTATTATAAGAAAACTCCACCAGAGGTAAATACTGGTTCCACATACCTCAAAAGTCAAGTGATCATGACCTCAATATATCTTCCAATGATTGAATAATCATTTTAGACTTCCCATCATTTTGACGATGATAAGTGATGCTCTAATGAATCCTCGTATTAAAATCCTTCTGAATACTTTTCAATAATTTTGATATAAATCATGGATCATGATTAGACACAATTGAAGGAGGTTCTCCATGAAGTCTTACAACTTCATGAATATAGAGTCGTGAAAGGCTCTCCCAAATCAATTCTTCTCTTATAGTAAATAAATGTACATATTTGGTAATGTGGTCAATAATAACCCATATTAAATCATTATTTCTAGGTATATTTGGTAATCTAGTGACTATGTCTATAGTAATGTCATCAAATTTCTATATAGGAATAGGAATAGGATGCATAACCCCTCTAGGTTATTTTCTATCAGCCTTTACTTTTTGAAAAACCAAAAATCTTGAAACATAATCAATAATTTCCCACTTCATATTATCCCACCAAAAATTTCCCTTAAAATATCTATACATCTTGGTGATTCCAAGGTGTATAGAGAAATTTTAGTTATGATAATCATCTAATAATTCCATTTTTTCCTCAGGTATATATGAAATACATATCCACTTTCAAAATTTCATAATTGAATCTTCATATGAAAAGTCAGATGATTTCTCATCATTCAAAGCATTAATTTTCCTTTGAATATTATCATCATCGGGTTGATAAATTTTTATCGTCTCTGATAAATATGGTTTGTCAATCATTTGAAAATGGAGTGATGTTTCCCCTTCATTAATAATTCTGAGTTTCATTATTACTAAATCCGTGGACATAGGATCCTTGTCCATCATAATTTTTCTTAGAACTCCATGATCTTTCCTATTCATTGCATCTAATACATTATTTTATTTTTTTTGGAAGAGTAGTGTATTGATCAATCATAATCCTTAAGTACATCAAGCTATCGTCTTTGTCTCATGTTGAGTTCATTTGGTGAGAATATTGTTTTCAAACTCTTGTGATCTGTATATATATCACATCTCTTATGATAGAGATAGTGTCTCCATATCTTCAAAGAGAACATTATTATTTCTAATTCATGTTCATGGTCTGGATATTTTTGTTCATGAGTCTTTAAATGTCTTAATACATATGAAATAAATTTATCATTTTGAATAAGGACACAACCACGTCCCTTCCTCGATGCATCACTATATATCACAAATTCATCACTTCTTGATGGTAGAGTCAAAATCATAGTATTCACCAATCTATTCATTAATTCTTCAAAACGTTATTCACATTCCTTCGTCAATACAAAGTTATCCCCTTTATGAGTAAGCTTCGTTAACAGGTTTTCCAATCAGGTAAAAGTTTAAACAAATCATCCATAGTAAATTTCTAAACCAATGAAAATACATATCTATGTTATGTTTATTAGTGTAGTAAATTATTAGATTTTCATTTTCTTCATAAGATAAACTAATATTCTATCCTTGGAGAAAACATGGATGAGAAAAGAAACATTATGAAGCCATAATTCAGACTTGATAAATTTCTCATATAACACTTTTCTTCTAAGAGTCTCGATAATAATATGAAAGTTATTTTCATGGTCCTCATAGATTTTGGAGTATACCAATATTTTATCAATAAATACCACAACAAAATTATCAAGATATTACTTGAATACTCTTTTCATTACATCCATGAAAACATAGGGTGAATTAGTCAATCCAAATGGAATTAATGTTAACTTTTAATATGCATACCTCATTTTAAATATTTTATTCATGATATCTTCTATCTTTACTCATAGTTATTGATACCCATAATGAAGGTCAATATTTGAAAAATAATGATGTCCATGAATTTGATCAAATAATTTATCAACGTGAGGTATTTGATACTTGTTCTTTATCATAACAGCATTGATTTACCTATAATCAATGCACAACCTCATAGATCCATCTTTATCTTTAATAAAAAGAACATGGGATCACCAAGGTGAAACACTAGGTTGTATAAATCCTTTATTAGACAAATCATCTACTATTTAATTAACTCCACTAATTCTATAGTGTCCATTCTATAGGGAGTATTTTATATAGGTCTTGAATCTTGGATTAAATAAATGGAAAACTCAACTTCACACTTGGGTGGATATCTAAATAATTCCATAGGAAATACATCAATGTTTTATTGTACAATAGATAAACCCTCTATCTTAATATTACTTTTTTAATTTGTAGGTTGTGTCTACTCTTCTACCTCAATAATATCATTCAGAGGAGCTATTGGGGGTGGATCTAAACATGATTCATGTGATGAAGTCACCCCTTTAAATATAAGGAAGTCCACATCTTCATCATGAATCATAACTTCCTTATCTTTGTAATAAATTTTTTCATAATATTTTAAAATCCAATACATACAATGGATTATATCAAAATCAACCATAGGTATAATAATCAAGTCTTTAAATAGGTCTTTTTTTATGGTTCATAATGGGAACTGACTGACACATCGTTGTTGTAGTGAGATTTCCACTAGGAGTTTTGATTGATAACTCCCTTATTAAGGTGACAAGGAAATATATAATATTCTTAGAAAAAATGGATGATGTAAAAGAGTGAAAAGATCCAGAATAAAATAAATAATTGAATAAAATTGTGTCTATGATTAAAGTACCTTCCACCACATCACTGGGAAATTCAACCTCAGTTGTATTGATCACATATTCTTGGACTTATCCCCTAAGTCTCTTCTATGGTATCTTCCCATAACGCTTAGGGAAGTAATATGAATGATTCTCAATTTTTCTACATTTTAATCATTATTCATCATTTATTTGTTTCTTCCCCTTTCATTCATTGGCCAGATTAACTTTATCTCCACACTTGTAATAAACTCATATGTCCTTAAAACGTTCTCCATGATGTTTATTCCCATAATTTTTACGTGATAGGAATTAATTTCATACCCTATTATTATTTTACTCTTTACCTTTTTCATGGTTCTCGGACGACCTCTTCTTCTCTTGATTTACCTTAATGATATAGAATCTCAAAAATTCATTCTCTATTTTTATGGAACGTAAAACAATTTTATCATATGATGAAAAATTTTAATAAACTGGAGCCATTTAAATGTTTGGCTTAATGTATTAAAATAAATGATCAATATTTCTCTTTAGAATACATTTATAATCCATAGTATGTTTTTCTAGTCTTATAAAGGTAGAATCATACATTGCAATACCTTTTTCCTCATTTTTCTTTAAACTGAGAAACTTTCTCTTTATTTCAGTTCATTTGTTGTGAGGTAAATATTTATCAAATAATATTACTTTATTGTTATTTACTCCATATGTTCTATTTATTCTTACTCCTTAGTATTCTAGATCAATTATCACCATTTATCAACATCTCCTATGAGATAATTCACTAAAGCATAACATTTTCCATTTCATTACATCCCAAGGCATGGAATATCTTTTCAAGAGATTTTATCAATTACTTAGATACCACTAGATTAGTAGTTCTTCTAAAATATGGAAGCCTATGTCACATGAAACGGTCCAATATAGGTGTATCATACCATGTAACATCATCTTTCTCCATATATACAATGTTATTATACATAACCTAAGTCATATACCCTAATATATTCATGTTCTTCTTAGTTCCAAAACCAACTCTATTGGATTTCTCAGTGGGAAAATCCCTAAATTGACCACGGGTATTGATTCTCCTTCCTTCGTTAGTCATCTTACTAAATAATTTCACGAACTAAGTTATCTAAAAATCATCATGAATATTAATATATAAAATGAAATACCTATAATAGTAAAAATTCTAAAATACTATAATGGGTTATCATAGTTATCATGTTAGTTGTGTTTATTTAAAATCTAGATCCCAGGGTTTCTAATTGATTTTATCTAATACTAAACATAATAACCCAAACTTTAGTAACCCAGATCTAGCATCTACTTTATTAAATTGGCATAGATTAAAGGATTTTAATCCTAAGGTATTGATCAGTTTATTAGTCTTGGAGAACCAAATACATACATGATACCCATTATACATTGAGAATAAAATATAAACATAACAAAAGTAAATGTTTTGCATCCTTGAAACTCATTCAAATATTTATTCTTCATAACTTGGGGAAAGGAAAAAAATAAGGATGAGATAAAATGATTAGTAAGGATTATGTACAGTGGAATCTATCAAGAATAAATAAGGAATAATCAATATAGAAAGGTAAATAACTGAAAACAGAAGCCATTTAATCAAAATTTTGATCACAAAATGAATCCATGGGTAGTATCAATAGAGTAATCACATGGATAATAATTACTGAATTCTCAATGAAAAAAATTAATGTTATTAGATGTCATTATCTCAGATATCATGATATCTCTACCATCAATAATTTTCAATAAGATGGTTCAAAACTATGGGTAATGACCCATTTATTTTGAACAACTAATTTGTATCATGAAATTTATCGATCTATTTAGGGGATATATAATTTCAGGCATCAACTATCATTGCATGTTCAATCCATTCCTCATATATAGAATGATCTATTTGATTCATGAACATTATTCATTATTAACAAATATCAATATTGATTAAAGAGTATGTATTTTTCAATTATTCCCTATTCAATCAAATGAATTCAAAGTATAACACCATATATAGAAAAGGTATATGGTTTAGGCAATATTCATATCCATGATACAAAGAATAAGGATATTAAAAGAAATGTAAAATCCAATGATCAGAAGTAAGTGAATTTTTCAAAGGATGTTATCATTTCACCATACCTCTAGTGGGTAATAAGAAAAATAATTTTTTTTTCATTTATAAACAAAAGTACCATAAAAATATCATTAAAAACATTTTTAAGAAAATATATTTTTTACTTTGAAATTCACTTTTAAAAACAAAAAATTTTAAAAATATTGAGGAATAAATTTCATTGAAAATAACCTTGTAAAATTATAAAGGAAGCTATAAAACATTGAATGGTCATGATGGTGGGAAAATCTACGTATTCCATAAAATTTAAAAAACTATTTCTTCCATACTTTTTTCAGAAGTCACAAAGTACCTCATTTGGAAAACAACAAAAAGATTACTATAAAAAACTTTTGTAAAAATTAAAACATGGGTAAAATGTCTTCTAATAAATCAATGTATAATTATAAAAAAAATTAAAGAAAATATGGATAAGGAAGAAAAATATATCCAATAAAAAGAGAAATAAGATTAGTTTTTCTTTTAAACATTTTTGCTTGATTCAAGTTCAAAAGAGAGAAAACATTTTCATAAAATGTTGAAAAGTTTAAAGAGAGTAAACATGAAATGAAATTTAATCATTATTAATAAATATATATTCATGTTAGTTACCTAAAATAGTTAGTATATACACCACATAAATATAATAAGTACATATTACCAAATACGTCTCCATGGAGTGGAAATTGAGATGAAATCCCTTCTTTCAGGTCTGACTTGTCACGTAGGTGCTCTAACCTCCTGGATAATAAATTTAAATTTATTATGATTATATAATAGAACTATGTTCATATATATGATATATTATATGATCCATTAATAACATTTTATCACTCGTTTGTTAATAATCTTTTATTATTATCATTATTTCGGGTGTTAACTACTTTGTTTTTCAAGTATGTTTTGATTCAGTAGTTCTGGAACTTTTATATTTATTATGGTTGAATAATATCTAAAATTTAATTAATGGTTTAAATTTAATTTATATTCAATATATAGATATTTATAGTCATCCATAAAATATAGATATATAAAAATGAATTACACTGTTCATGGAGACAGTAGGTTGTACGTACGCATGAACTCTATTTTCACTTTTTGATGGATAAAACGAAAGAGAAGTAACTAATAATTAATCTTTACATTATCATTATTATATCACATATATCATATATATTCATTAAATCTATCCTTATTACCATCCATGTAAAATATAAATGAAAAACAAATCACGTCGCTTCATTGAGATGGTAGTCCACACGTACGCATGATCGACATTATAATTTTCCAAAATATTGGAAGGTAATAAGGTATATAAGATACTATAGTTACAGAATAATTTTTATTTCATAAATATAATATATAATCATGAGTTCTATTTTTATAAATATACAAGAAAAATAGTAATGAAAAGTGAACTTCACCGCAACGTAGAGATGGTAAGTCATGCGTACACACTAGCGATGTTTTCACATTTCATATGATGGAAAATAGATTGAATGTGGATTTAAAAATACTATAACAACATATAATTATATTTATGATACTCTATTTATTATCTTAGTATGGTTAAAACACTTTAAGAGGAAGTAGAAAAAGAAATAAACTTGAAGGACTCGGTAAAGATGATTACCTCTTCTTTAAAAGACTTCATTTAGATCTATTCTTAAGAGACTTAGGGTAGGTATTTTTTAATGTAAATTATATATAAAACTTAAATAAGGATTTTTATAAGATTAGGGGGTAGTGTTTGGTCAATCTACATGGCTCAAAGTGGTGTAAATAAGTGAGGGAGGATGAGCCCTTTTATAATTAAGGTGAGGGGCACTTTTTGGATTTCTTAGAAAGATAAATTATAATAAAGTCATTATAATGAAAAATGCATTAAAATGTATAGGGACTCAAACATATGGTATCATAATGTTGAAATATCATCAAAAAATAAAATTTTGACAGGTTTTTGTGGTGTTTTAAACCTTATCTTTTAGTCTAACCCCTTAGTTAACCAATTTTATCATTAATCATGGTAACATATTTTCACACTTAATGAGTTATAATTTTATATATAAGGTAACTATTGACTCATAAATGGAAAAGGTATGAAATTTTAGACCATATTCTACCTAACTTTTCATATTTAAATTTTTTAATTATTTTTAAATAATTTAATAAATTATTATTTTAATAAATTATCATTAATGTCAATTTTGACAATATTCATTTAATTTGACTTCAAATATATTAACACAAATATGGATTTATAATATAATTTAGTTAACACACTAATATTTCATATTCATCTACAAAAATTATGTAACACTATAAATCACTCAAATTATATCACTTTTAATACATTTAATATCATTTATTTTATTTTTCTATTAATTGAATAAATATTTTATTAGCATTGCGCAAGAATTTTTGATTATTATATAATCACTAACGATTATAAATAAATTATAATCATGAAAATAAATTCATTATTTTCAAATTTTAAAGTGATATTTGTTCATAAATTTTTTTTATCCCAATGTGGACACATAATAGATTTTTAAAACTAAAAGAGTGATATTTTGTATCTTTTTTTGCTTTAAATATTATATTAGTCATTTTCAAGGAAAATTTTACATTAAACATATATATTTTGAGAATAAGGTGATAAGGGTCTAGTTAACTTCATCAAATATGAATTAAGATTAAATATTGTGACCATATCACTTAGTTTTAACCAAGATTGACTCGATTTATCCTTTACTGTGGTGATAAATTTTTCCACATTTACTATTTTTATTGACAAAAAAAATGGACCTATTTACCAAATTTGAACCTCCTGATTAAAAAATGGAATCCATTATTAAAGATTAAATTTCGATAAATTTAAAATTTTAATTTTAGAATAAGTGCGCAAAATAGGACGAAAATAAATTTTTAGAAAAATACATTTTTTAAGCATAAAACCAGATTTATTATTATCCTATACCTAGTAAAAACTCTAGATAAATGTTAAAACTTTTTATTAAATATATAATATTTAATTTTAATTAAAATCATTCACCAATAATGATACATTAAATTTATAAAAACACATTGTGTGCATTTAAAAACATTTTTACATGATAAAACTTTAATGATAGATTGTGGTTTATTTAAACTATGTGTTGTGTGTAACACAAGCTCTTAAAGAGATTAAATTTATTTAAAAGAAACATATCATAACATCACGTGGTGTTATATATTGTTTTGTGGAAGATATTTGAATTATTGTACCTAGTTAGATATTGTTTCTACAATGTTAACCCTAATCAAGTTTGTAGACTTACATATTAGGGGTAAAACTTCTCTTTCTATTATAGTGTTGGTCCTAGGTAAGGAAAAACCTTCAATGGGGGTGAATAAGGGTATGTTGTTCTTTTACAATTAACCTTAATCAAAAATCTTGTTCGAATAGTTTTTATTAAAAATATCACCCTCAAATTGATTATGAATAGATAATGCACAAAAAAATAAGGACAGAGTTTTTTTACTAGGTTCACCAAAACTGGGTAAATCCATGAAGCAAAAAAACCAATAATGTGTCGATGTGAAAAAATAATAAGCACATGACTATTAAACTTTAGAGTGGCCACACTTACCATCCACATTTATAACCTTCAAAAAGATAGAAAGATCAATTGTCTCAATAACTCAAGGAAATCACTACTCCATGAGTTCTCTATTTTTCTCCATAAACTATAAAATATAGTTAAACCACATGAGTGTACATATTCGATTATCCTTATTCTTATTTGAATAACTATACAATATTTCTAGTGATATGATCTCATAGAATCCCTTCTTACCTCGGATTATTTCCAATTCTTTTCCTAGAACTCCCATCTTATCCTTTGTATTTTTTAGGACTTATTCTAGAAAATGCCTTTTTTCTCTATTTATCTAGTCTTACATGATGATGTATCTTCTCTCATTTTTAATAAAGGTATTATTCCTAGTTTATTATTATTTCATTTCTTATTTTTATCTCAAATGGGAACATGCCCTTTTAATGAATATTATTTTTAAATGGGGTAGTTCAACTCTCTATTTTTCATTCCAAACAAATAAATCCACCAAATATGGAAAATTACCCTTTTAGAGCATGGTAGAAAACTTTATATTATTATCGCCAATAAAAATCTAGATCCACAAAATCTACTCAATATCTCATTTTTTATTCCTTTAAATTTGTAGGGTATATTTATCAATCCATTTTTATTATTTAACCTATCATAGCATGAATATCATCTTTGTGGGGTGGAGCTTTATCCAGATATAGAAAAAAAAAGATACCCAGAACCAATTGATACATGGATATTTAGTTTAAATCATGAGCCCAACCTTGATAGATCTACTAAAATCTACCCAGATCATATTGTAGGGGGATCTTTGTTTCACACTATAAATCCCTCCAGGAAAGATCCACTGAGATCCTCCCAGATCCTATTGTGGCATCACTCCCCTCTTCACAAAGTGATCACTTTCCCTCAAATAAAAAAATTAAATAAATCTGACATAATATGAGATGATTTTTGTATAGATCGACATTAGTTTTTTATAGAATAATTATCCATTTTTTTAGTGAATTCCAAAGTCGTAGTGTGACACCCTAGTTCATTACGTGACCTCTTATTCTATTCAAATTCTAGTTAACTCCATAATAAAAAACATCAGGTCCATGGGGACTCTTTTTTAGTCCATGGATTTTTTTTATTTATGAAAAAATCCTCCATGATTCAACATGTACTGTCATAGTATGACCTACACTTTTGAATTCCTTGAGTACTCTTCTTATATCCCTAAAATATCTTTACAAACATTTCATTTACCATGTATAGAACCTTACAAAATCTAGTCACAGAATAACATAATGTGTCATGGAAGGAATCAGGTTCTATAGACTTAACTCTTCCAGTTTCTTCCACAATTACTTATTCCATCTTTATCCCCTTGAATTACTCTTAGAAGTTCCACTTTTAACCTTTTCAACAAATACAATATAAAAACCTCTTCAAGGGATTTTTTCTAACAATGTTCTCCTTTGGTTTTTTAAATATTCTAATGATCCTTCAATGAATGATCCACTATAGTTCATCCAAAAACACAATAATAAACCATATTTGGAATTTTAATGCAATATAGACCACTTTCCTTCAAATAGTTTATTAATGATTTACTAATCACCTACTCTATGATCGCATTAGTTAAGATTGGAATGATAAACATGACTTATGTGAAAATTTACTCGTTACAACACTTCTATTAATTCCATGATCTTCAATATCCCTATAAAACTAATCGCCCTGAAAAAATATTCAATCACACTCCCCCTTTATCAAACATCGGCATAGTATTTCTCCCCCATTGTTAATAAGGAAGAATAATCTTGGCCCATTGCACTTTACCTTGACATATTTATGTCTTTTATGGATTATTCTTCCAAATAAGTGAAATATGAACTATTATCCTCCTTTATCAATGAACCCATAGAGTACTTATCTAAAATATCACAAGAGAGAATTAAAAATTCAATCACTAGTGGTTGATTGCATATTCCACCATGGAACATGATGTAAGGAAATAAATGAAATAAACAAGAATGCATAGGGATGTGACCCTGTGACCTTCCCCCTCAACCCACCCAAATAAAAACCACACCACTATAAATGGTGAGGTGTAAATTCAATCATTAAGTTAATTAGAGAAACCACAACTTAATAGTAAGATAAAATCCCATGGTGAGGGTATAACAGCCCTAAACTTGAACTCTTGGATTTGGTGCGAAAAAAAATAATATTTACATTTATGGATTTGTTTCCAATAAATGTGACTCAATTTCATCCATAAAAATCATTCAAAATAAAATATAAATATTGGATCACATGAATACCCAAGGACCATTTCAGTTTAGAGTTTTATAGAATTATGAAAAACTCTTACATAATAATAATTATATCTTCAAGTGATCATTCTCCCCACTATACCCTAATTTTCTTATTCAAAATCATGTCTTCATCATCACCCATATGAAACCCTTCTATAAATATCTTACATAACATCTTTATTCATAAACTAGGGAAAATAAGCACAACATGGGTGATCTCAAATGCTCAGTAAGGGTAAACATTAGTATTAATAATTGAATATCACATGATGAGTATATGGTAATGAGAATATATTCAAAGTGAATGTGAATTATATCAGAGAATTAATACTAATAAAAACCTCAAGAATTAAACATGTTACATGGCATAAATATTTAATAAAGTCAAGAGACAAAAAAATCAATAATCATAAGCCATTTGATATTAATCATGATCAAAGGAACCATTAAAAAATAATAGAAAGCATAGAGAAACATATTGGTATCTTGGAAAATCAAAAATTAATCATGGAATCACTAAAAATAGGGTAATCATAATATATCTTAGCAGTAACTTACAATATCTAACTTTTTCACTTCATTGGAGTACTTGTCAAAAGATAACTCTATCAGACTCTCTTAGGAGTAACTTGAATCAGTTAACTTTGGAACTTTACAAAATACATTAGAGGGATATAATGGAATCAATCATCCTTGGGTTTTCAATAAAAACACTCAAAAATAATCCATACATATTTTCAAGTACTATATAATAAATAAACAAAATAGAAGATTTCACTTTTCAATATAACACCCTTGAAAAAAACCATCGTTCCTTTTTAGATTGATTAACCCATAGAAAAAAAATGAGTTCACTAAAAAAATCTTTAAAACAATCATAATCTATCCATATAAATAATAAGTATGGTATCATTGGAATATATCCCCATAGTATCATAAGAAAATCATAAACAATGATACCATAGAGGGAAAATATATTTAAAAGAACATTTGAGACATTTCTTTGAAAATGGGGGAAAATATCCTTTTATTTATACAATATCTTATAAAAAATTCTTAATATTGGTAAAAATATTTTCTTTAAAAATAAATATGGAAACTTATAATGTAATTTTCAAGGAAAATAATGGTCATGATGGTGAGAAAATATTTTCATGTCGTAAACATTATAAATAAAAAAAATTCATACTTTTGTAAGAGATTCAGAAGTGACCCATGTAGAAGACATTAAGAAATATATTTTAAAACATTTTAAAATAAGTTCAAATATCATGGAAAATAAATTTAGGAAATTATTTGTGTTTAGAAAATAATATTATTTAATTAAGATAAATAACATGGTGGAAGATTTTGGTTGAAAGTATTTAAAAACTTTAAAATAATATTTTTAAAGAAAAACAATTTACAGCCTTTTAAGACCAAAAAATAATTTGAAATAAATAACATAAGAATGAAAATAAAATAACATGACCATAAAAATATTCATGATATTATATGTCAAGATTCATTGTATACACCATATAAATGAATATAGGTGCATCAATCAAAACATTTCTCAAAGATGAAACTTTGTTACGAGAAACCCTTGTAACTTGGGTAATACTTGAATCAAAAAGCCATTGAATGAATGAAACTAACATGATTCTATAAAACCCATAATTTCAATGAATTAATTTATTTATACACATTCATTGATTATTAAGTACACCAAATAAAATAAATCATGGTACATAACATGAATTATGTCTCAAATAATTATAATTGAGACCATGAAAACCCCTGTAACTTTAGTAACATTTTAATCAATATCACATAAAAGAGAGAACTTAAAAAGGAACTTTAAATATAGTGATAAAATATTAATTCATGATATAATATCTCAATGGGTAGAGTATACACCTTATAAAAGGAATTAGGTGAATAATACAACATATGTCTCAAAGAAACAATATTGAGACAAATCATCCTTACAAAGATGGTATCATTGTAGGTAGAATTTAATCAATGAGGTGATTATGTGTAAAAATTGTAAGACCCTATAAAACTAGTTTAAATTAAAAATAATAAAAGTAGGGTTTATTTCACATATAATCATGGAATAACATATTCAATTTTTCATGACTAGTCCCTGAGAGTCCCATGTCGTAACTACCCCAATCCAACCTCTAATGGGCTAGGGGTTGGCGACTAGTATCGAGTAGGCATATCCCACAAATGGGAGGCATTTTCCTAAGTAACTATACACATGCACACGTCTCCAAGCCCAAAATTCTAAAATGTAAAAACACTAATTAAAAAATCATGCATACCACTAAGATACCAACAAAAGAGTATGACAGTAGGAAAACTGGAAACTGAACAGGGCCAGAATACAAGACCACTAAAAGAAAAGTTTTTCAAAGTGAATGCACAAGTTTATAAAACTCATCCACAAAAAACCATACCTGAAGGGAAGGTGTAGGACAGCTGTCTAAATCCTTAGGTGCACACCTTGCATGTCTGATCACTCTAGGTGCCACATGGTCCTGGTCTGCCGAGGACTCCATCAAAGCATTGATTCTTTGTACAAGACAAGACACGTGCAGAAATATCCCATGCAGGGGTGAGTAAAACAATACTCAGTAGGACACCCTAAAACCACAATGGTAATACCATTAAGAAATGAATGAAGTATGCAACAAAGGAAACACACAAAGTACACCACAAAGGGAACACATGAAGTATAGTCAATACGATCATCTCACATAGGAATAAGTTTAAAGTATAAAGAGAAGGAGTTACAGTTGTAGTCCACATATCACCATGTTTTCATGAAACTATAACTGTTGATGGCACACAAAGTGTCTATAGAACATAGAGTTTCAATGTATCACAAAGTTTCAATGGCGCACGGAGCGTCAATGGTGCACCAAGCATCAAAGGCACACAGAGCGTTGCTGGATCATGAATCATCAATGGAAAATAGAGCGTCGATGGTTCCCAGAGTGGTGATGGAACCTAGGGTATCAATGGTTCATGGATCATCGATCAGGCACAAAGCATTCTTGCAGTCCCCAAGTCACATATTCACGAAGATCACATAGTCAAAGCTAGTCACATGATTCCGCTCGTAGTGCACTTGTTCCGGGAGAACCTACTCCTCAATCCATTAGATCTTAAACCAAATTACAAAAAAAAACTCAGTTATATTATCTCAAAAGGAACTTCTCATCGCAAGGGTTCCAACTCCACAAATGTCTTGTCAAACGAACACACGAAATGAAAGTTACGACTTTTTTTCTGAGAAGGTCCAACTCAGGTCCATTCCGGGTCTGATCTGACCCGTTGAACCCGAACCAACCCATTGTTCGATCCAACCCAGTTCAGCCGAACTGACCTGACTGGGTTCGTTTGGCCTAAACTGGTTCAGCCTAGGCTGAACCGGCTCATCCATCTGGGTTGAAGGGTCGTTGTAGCAGCCCTACACAACTGGTTTGGCCCGTTGTGTGGGATGGTTTGCTCCACCAACGCGGCCCACCCTAGCCATGCCCCATGTTCCACATAGTCTTCCTAGATTGTGTGGTTCACTCGGTCAATGTAAAATTGGTCCACATTTCACATGATCATCCCGCCTCCTCTACCGGGTCCCACGGCCTCATCGCTGTCGCGGGTTCTGTCTGACGTGGCTCTAAGTCACATTCCGCTGAAACCATAACGGCCTTCTTCTACGGCCCCTGGTCACCACCTATGGCATCTTCCACCTCTAGATCCCTCTGGCATGGTCCCTTCCAGACTTCTTCCTTCTGTCACTGATGGCCACCCTTTCGGAGGCATGTCGATGCCATGCTTTACCTTGCCCAGCCTCCCTTTTTGGGTCAGTGCTATCTCCACCGCTGACCACCCCGAAAATGGCCTTTCCCTATCACACTCTGACTAAACCAGCTGGAGTACCCACCTTGCATCACAACTGCCTTTCATGGTCACCTCCTTGCACCACTGTAGGATCGGATCCCCGGTCTCAGATCGTTACATCATGGATCGAAGGTGAAATGATCCTCTGATCATTATTCACCAATAACGAGGAACGAGGAATACAGGAGATTTGGGGAAAGAGAAAACGCACATAAATTCCCAAATGGATGGATCCTGTCCTTGTTCGTGTTGGACTTGACCCTCTCATGTTTGAAGGTTTAAAAAAGAACAATAAAATGATATTCATAAAGATCTAACACCCCTTTAATCCCCACAACAAAATCCATCCAACAAGAACGATCGAACCAAGAAACAAAATATTTTTGGGTTGGTCCACGTTTTTCATTTGAATCTAAGAAGGTACAATAAATCATAAAGAGATTAATACCCTACCTCGAGTTCGGATCAGTCGTTGATGAAGAACGGGTTTCCATGTCGTTGTCAATCCTCGATCCATCGGTGTTCATCATCATTGATCAGAGAGGTTTCCATCTCATTACCTCAGAATAATTTATAGGGTTATGGCGATAACCCTATATTTCTAACAATAGGCCTTAATATAAAAGAAACCAACACAGCATCAAATAAAATATTTTTATTAAAATATTTTAATAATGGTAACGTCCAATTTCTAACTTTCATAGTAGACTTTTTCTGGTCAATGTTAGGACCCGAATAAGGTAAATTTGTTGCTCTGAATACAATGGTTCCCTCATATTTCTGATTCAAGCATCTGTTTAGAATTTATTCTCATTTAAAATAGAAACCTCTTGTGCGTTTTATCAAAAACATAAATTTTTCATTGTATCATTTCAAACACATAGGGCCTTGGAATCTCATGTCATCTCAGTGCCTCGTCTTAAAATTTTCCCAATTAATTTATAAAAACAAAAATCAGAGAAAATATGAGTCATTAAATTCTCTCCAGCTTAGGGATTTACATCCTCTAAATCAAAAATAAGGGATACCCAACAAAAAGATGAGGGTACTGAGCACAAATCTGAATATCCTAATCCCAAGTTCACTCTTAGATATTCTTGTGCTGCCACTGAATGTGCACCAGAGGAATTGACTACTCATAAAGGATTTTCTCCTGTCGATCCTCAATCTCCATTGGGTACTCTGTAAAAGTATCTTTATCATCAATTTCCATCTCACCCCAGTTGATGATATGTGATAGATCATGCATGTACCTGATCGGTTATGACACGTGGAAGACATCATACATCCTCTACAACTATGGGGGTAGAGATAAGTGGTACACCTCCTCACCAACTCTACTCAGAATCTTAAAAGGGATGATGTATCTCAGAGATAACTTTCCACCTCAACCAAATATTCATAATCCATGTCAAGGTGAGACCCGAATAAACACATTTTCTGCCTCCTCAAACTCCAGATTCCTCATTCTCTTATCATCATTCGACTTCTTCCACTACTTTGTAGTGCTCATCCACTACTGGATGATCTGCACCTTCTCGATGGTATCCCATAATGACTCTAGACCCATGAGTGTTGACTCCCCTAGGTCTATCCAGCATAGTGGTGACCTGCATGGTCACCCATAAAAGGCCTCGAACGGTTCCATACTAATGTTGGACTGATAGTTGTTCTTGTATTCAAACTCCACTAGTGGTTGGTGATCTTCACAACTACAGCCAAAGTCTAGGATACAAGCCTATAGCATTTCTTTAAGAACCTAGGTAGTCCTCTCCATATGGAAATCTTTCTAGGGATGAAATTTTGTGCTCAAGTGAAAATGAGCCCCAAACACCTCATATAATATCTTCTACATCCAAGATGTGAAATGTGCATCACAATATGAGATGATTGTAGATATAACCCCATGCATTTGTACTATTTTCTGCCCATGGAGGTGCCCTAATATCTCTACTAAACTCTACTCATAGATTGGTATGAAGTGATCAGACTTCGTGAGTTGGTCAACGATCACCCATATGCTTTCGTGACCATGGACGTGTGTGGTAAACGCATCACAAATTCCATCGATATCACATCCCACTTCCACTCTGGAAACTCATGTGTTTGGGTTAATCCCACTGGAACCTAGTGCTCAACCTTCACTTGCTGGCAAGTAAGACATCGATAAACGAACTCTTCCACCGCCTTCTTCATCCCCAACCACCAGAACTGATGTCGGAGGTCCTGATACATATTTTCCAATCCAAGATGTACCACCAAATGGGAAGTATAGAACTCCCTCAATACCTCCTCATGCAATGTCACTGGTACTACTATGTGCCCTCAGAAGAGAACGATGTGCTCCCCACCATTTGAATATCCATTAGGGGAATGCTCTATGGAAATCTAAGCACGTGTAGTCTCATAGTTGATATCTATAAGATGTGAATCCATGACTCATTGTAATATTTTAGGGGTGAAAACCATCAACTAGAGGCAAGATTCTCCATCTCCATCCAAAAAGGATATCTATAACGTGGCCAGCAGATTTGACACCTCACTCAGCAACTACAAGATGGTCCTCCTTCTGAGAGTGTCTGCCACTACATTCCCCTTCCAAGGAGTATAGACAATCTCAAAGTTATAGTTATAGAGGAACTCTAGCTATCAACTATGTCTCAAGTTTAGATTCTTCTGAGAGAAGATATACTTGAGACTCTTGTGGTCAGAGTAGATGGAAAATCGCTCGCCCATCAGGTAGTGTTGCCACATCTTCAATGAGAAGACTATCACTGCTAGATCAAGATCATGGGTCATATAGTTATGATCATGCTACCTCAATTGGAATGAATCATAGTCAATCACCTATTAAATCTACATCAGGACACAACTAAGCTCAGTCCCTGATGCATCACATAACACCATGTAAACAACACCCTCCTCTGGTAATCTCAAGATGGGGGAGCTCATTAATCTCTGCCTTATATCTGGAAATCACTATTGGAACTTCTCTATCCACACGATAGGCTGCCCCTTTCATGTCAAGGTTGTTAAGGGTACTGATACTCTATAAAATTTGGTTATAAAACTCCAATAGTACCCAGCCAAGCCTAGGAAACTCTGCACCTCGGTAACACTCTTAAGTGGCTCCCAAGTAAGCACTGCTTCAATATTCACCGGATCTAATGCAAATCCAACCTATAAAATGAATTTTCTAAGAAAGTGGACCTCTCAGATCCATAACTAACACTTCAAGATCTTCCCAAAAATTTGGTGCTCTCAGAGTGCATCCAGGACCCTCCTCAAGTGTATCATGTGCTTCTCCTCAGATGCTGAGTACACCAAGATGTCATCAAAGAAGACCACGATGAACCGGTCTAAGTTTGGCTGGAAGATCCTATTCATGAGTCCCATGAACACTTCTGGGGAGTTATTCCTTCCAAACAGCATCACTAAGTACTCATAATGGTCATACCGACATCTAAAGTCTATCTTCGGTACATCCTCATCTTGTACATGAAACTAGTGATTGCTAGATATGGAGTCTATCTTTGAAAACCACCCCACTCCCTTTAGCAAATTGAAGAGGATTTCAATCCTCAGTATTGGATACTTATTTCTAACGATCACATGGTTTAGGTTTCAGAAGTCCACACATAACCTCAAGCTTCTATCTTCCTTTTTGGCAAACAAAATTGGGATTACCTAGGATTAAACATTGGGTATCATGAAGCCCTTCCTCTACAATTCCTCTAATTGTACCCTCAACTCAAAATGATTTGTGGGAGCCATATGATATGCAGGTGTAGATATCGGCACCATCCCAGGGTATAGGTCAAAATAGAATTCAACCTCACTATAGGGAGGTAATCTAGGTATATCCTTAGGAAAGACATCCCTATAATCTACCACTACTGTAGGAAACTGAGTACGCATCTCATATACTATGTCAAGGGTCAGGTTAGCTAACTAATTTAGAATCAGATGAACCCTCCTATGCATAAGTCTTTCATATGCTACATGTGTTTCATTTTCACAAAAAAAGGAAAACATGGTCCCATCACTACAGACACATTGCACTCTGCACCTAAAACAGTCAATCTGGGCATGAACTGTGGATAACCAGTCCATACCAAAAATGATGTTGTAAGGCCTCAAAATTGCCACCAAGAGATCCCAACTGAAAATTTTACCATTAGATTAAGGTCAAACTATTTTCACTAGTGTTTGATTATAAAATTGTCCCCCATATAATTCTCAAAGCATAGGGATCATGTCAACGGTTCCATTAGAATCTATGAGTCTTGAAAAAGGGTCATGGCGAGAAAAGAGTAACTAACATCTATATCTATAAAAACTGAATCTGGGGTGGAAAATACACAAATCATACCTCTAATCATCTTTGGAGCACTGGGTTCATAATCCTTTATTGCCTAAATCTATCCTTGTCCCTGTCCCCCAACTCCCTAATCTTGTGATAAACCATATAGGGTGGTGGTGGTGGTACGCCGAACCTCCTCCCACCGTCTGCTGCTCTACCTACCCCCCTGCCACGTTCACCACCCTATGTAACACCCTGATCTTTCCTCCTCCTCTGCCTTGGTGGTCCCCCAACCATCTACTAATCATCTGAACAGTGAGTCTGTCAATCTCCCTCCATGTTTCCCTGACTCGCTCTGCCCTGGGAGCGAGTGTAACACAACATTTCCTTTGGATTACTCACTCTGCCCTGGGAGCCCCACACTGCGGATCCCATATATTGGGGTCATACCATAGAGTTATTGACCCATTTGGTTCTCTGCGTCTGTTGTCGGCTACCCACCGCTGAAGACTCAGCAACCTGGTGCCTGTTGGTAGCTCCCACTGATGGCGTCTGCTCCACCAGAAAGCTCTCCACTAGTAGGGATCTCTCTAGTACCCCATCATATATAGGGATGATAAAAGATATCATGGATGAACTGATCTCATAGTGTAACCCCTTATCAAAGTTTTGGGCCCTAAAGAATGGGTCCCACACCATATTCATGGAGTAGAGAGAAAGTTCCATAAATCTCGCCGAGTGCTCCGCTACTGTCTGACTGTCCTGCTACAGATGCAGGAGCTCTTGTAAACGCACTGAGCATAATGTCGTTGTAAGGAACACCTCCTTGAAGAGGCACTCAAAGTCTTCCCAAGAGAAATTTTTCTCATCATACGTTTAGATCACTAAGCTCCATCATTTCCTCATTGAGCCCAGAAGAAGTTTCGCAGCTGAACAACCATCTGGTCGGAAGGTGTCCTCACAAGGCGAAGAACACGAGTAACTGCCTATAGAAAATCCTCAGATACTTGGGAGTATATCTCGCCCCTAAACCTAGGAGGTCACTACTTTGGGAACTCATGAAATACACTTAGTCTGTGTGCATTATCTACCTATAGCACTGATAGTAACTGCTGATCAATGGGTGGTATTGCTAGTACACCTCCCAGAGGTGCTACCTCTGGTACTAGGAGTATCTCAACTACAAGCCCCTATAAGAAAACCTCATCGCTCAGTGGATCATCCTCATGATCACGCATCAAAATCTTGGATGGATGGTTGCGTTGAGGCATACTGAAATAGGTCAAGACATACCACAGTCAATAGAGTATACCTAGTGATCTTACACAAGAAGGACTAAAGAACACACTCAAAATACTATATGATTCATGTACCATTTATTTTCCCTACAAATAGTTTTTCATGTACCGAGTTGAAAAGTATAATTTAGAGTCCTCATGTATGGATATGTTGGCCGCCGCACCAACACTGGATTCCCTGGTATGAAAGCCGATCTTGAAACACTTAACATTATTTCCACAAATCAATCTCATGGACTCTTGATTCTTTAGGTAGAATGGACCTCCTCTGATACCACTCCGTCATGACCCATCCTAGAGGGGGTTGTGCCATGAATACCCCAATCCGACCTCTGATAGGTCAAGGACTGGTGACTAGCATCGAGTAGGCATATCTCACAAATGGGAAGCATTTTACTAAGTATGCATACACATGAACACATCTCCAATCCAAAAATTCTGAAATATAAAAACACTAATTAAAAAAATAATTCATACCACTAAGACACCAACACAAAGTATGACAATAGGAAAACTGGAAAGTAAACAGGGACAGAATACAAGCCCACCGAAAGAGATTTCTGCCAAAGTGAATGCACAAATTCCTGAAACTCATCCACAGAAAACCCTAACTAAAGGGTAGGTTTTGTAAAAATGTATGAATATATTGGAGCACACCTCACCTATATGATCACTCTAGGAACCACCTATCCCCGGTCCACCTAGGATTCTGTCAAAGTGTTGATCATCTGCATAAGACATAACACGTGCAGGAAAAGCCTGTGTAGGGGTGAGTAAAACAATACTCAGTAAGAAACCCAGAAACCACAAAGGTAATACCACTAAGAAATAAACAAAGTACACCACAAAGGAAACACATTAAGTACACCATAAATGAAACATACTAATTATATTCAATACGATCACCTCACATAGGTATAAGTATAAAACATGAAGAGAAGGATTTCTAGTTGTATTCCATAGATCTCCTAGTCTATATGACACTATAAGTGTCGACGGTGCATGGAGCATCGATGGAGCACAGACCGTCAATGGTGCATGGAGCATTGATGGTGCATGGAGAATCGGTGCTTCATAGAGTGTCAAAAGAGCACGGAAAGTTGATGGACCATAGCTTATTGATGGTTCATGCATCCCCCAAGTCACATAGTCACCAAGATCACATAGTCACAGCGAGCCTTAGGATTCTAATCGTAGCGCGCTTGTTCTGGGAGAACCTAATACTCAAGCCAATAGGTCATAAACCAACTTCTACAAAAACTCACTTAGAGTATCTCAGAAGAAAAATCTCATCTCAAGTGTCCCAAAACTGTAAACGTCTCATCAAACGGATACACGGTATGAATGTGATGGATTTTTTTCGGAGATGGTCTCACCCGAGTCTGGTCCTGACCTGCTGGACCCGAATCGACCTCGTCATCCTGCTCAACCTGACCCGGTTCAGCCAACCCAACCTGGCCATACCCGGTTCAGCCTGGCCCAAACTGGCTTGGCCCACTGCACTGTAGGTTTGGCCCAACACAACTGGTTTGGCCCGCCCTGGTCACGCCCCACTGGTCCACATTGTCGGCCCCGACTACATGTTTCGCCCGATCAATGTAGTGTAGGTCTGCATTTCATGTAGCCAGACCGCCTCCTCCACCTAGTCCTACGGCCTCTATGCCATTGTGAGTTTTGTCCAATGTGGTTCTGAGCTATGTCTTCCCACCACCATCGTGGCCTCCTGTCACGGCCCCTGGTCGCCGCCCATAGCCTCCTCTGTCACGGCCTCCCTCCGATGTCGTACCCATCGGATTGCATCCTACTGTCGGTGGACTGTCTCCACCACACTCTACCTAGCATAGCCTCCCTTTTCGGGCTGGTGTTGCCTCTACTTTCAGCTTCCCTATAGGTATCCTTTCCCTGCCAAGCTCCACCTAAACCAGTCGGACCTTCCACTTCGCACCACTGCCACCTTGCATGGTCGACTCCTTGCACTGCCGTAGGATCAGATCCTTGGTCACAGATCATTTCACCATCGATCTAAGAAGCAATGATCCTCTGATCATTATTCATAAGGAACAAGGAGTGAGGAATGCATGAGATTTTGGGAAAGAGACAAAGCACATGAGCACCCAAATGGATGGATCTTGGCCTTGTTTGTGTCGGCCTCGATATTTTCATGTTAGAAGGTTTAATGAAGAACAATTAACCGATATTCACAAATATATAACATTCCTTTAGTCCCGTCAACAAAATCCATCCAACAAGAATGATCGAACCATGGATCAACTTATTCAGGGTTTGTTCCACGTTCGTCGTTTGAATCTAAGAAGGGACAATAAATCACAAAGATATCAACACTCTACCTTGAGGTTGTATTAATAATTGATGAAGAATGGGGTTTTGTGTCTTCATCGATCCTCGATCTTCTAGCGTTCATCATCATTCTTCGAATAGTTTTTCATCTTCTTGCCTCAAAATAATTTACAAGGTTATGGCGATAACCCTGGATTACAAAAAAATAGGACTTAATTTAAAAGAACCCAATGCAAGAACAAATAACATATTTATACTAAAATATTTTAATAATTGTTACATCTAATTTCTAACTTTGATAGTCGACCCACGTTGGTCGATGTTAGGCCCCGCCTAAGGTAAAGTCATTGCACTGAACACAATAGTTCCCTTAGATTTTTGATCAAGGAATCCATTTAGAAGTTATTCCCATTTAAATTAGAAACTACCCATGTGCTTTATTAAAAAATTAACATTTTTCATTGTATCATTCCAGGCACACCGGGCCTCGAAATCTCACGTCGTCTCAGCACCTGGTCTCAGAATTTTCCCAATTAATTTATAAAAATAAAACCAAATAAAATCTGATTCATTACACAATTAATTATAAGTATAACCCAATAAATGGAAATTGAGTTAAGAAACCTCTTACCTCGAGTCCCAAGATGCTATGTATGTCCTTTAACTCATGTATAATAAACTTATATTAATTAGCTAGTTGTTTAAGAAAATTTTATAGGTTTTATTAATTATCATTAAAAAATATTTCATTTATTTAAATTTAATATTTAATTACTTAATCGATTAAATCCACATTGGAAGTTTTGAGGACGTTCATCTCATAATTTCAAAATGACTTTGGTATCTTGACCATGGTAAAAGAGGTCATAGATCCATAATCTCAAGAATAATAATTATTATAAAATTATATTTTTTATATATTAAATAAAATTTCATAACCATCCAGGAATATCATATGTGAAAAATGAATCACATTGCTTCATATAGGTGGTAATCCACACGTACTCATGAACGATGTTACCATTTTCCAAAAAAAAATGGAAGGGTAAGAAAATAGATGATATAACATTTTTATAGAATTAAAATCATGTCATGAAAATAATTTATATACATTAAATCCAATATTAAAAATATTCATGAGATGTGGTGATGGAAAACGAAACACATTTCTTCAAAGAGGTGGTTGTCCACACATACGCACGAATGATGTTTTCATTCCCTATAGGATGGAAAGGGAGATGAGTAAAGTTATTCCATTAACATAAAAAATCTCATTATAGGATATATACTGATGTTATTATATAGTAATGGTTAGGATATAATTGAATGAGGTAGAATAATAAGTAAAATGAAAATTCTTGGTTAAGGCCATTACCTCATCTTTAAAGAACATCATTTGGATCTCTCCTAAAGTACCCTAAGGATAATATTTTTTAAGAATACTAGTTACTATAGAATGTATATAAGAAATATAATAAGAGTTTTTTTAAGGTTTTTTTGAGATAAGTGGATCAAGAAGTGCGAGGAAGAGAGGAGAGGGAGTGTCTATATATATGAGTGGAGAGGGCACCCTTGGAATTACTTAATGTGTTAAATTTATATAAATTAATGTATATTAATTTTCATGTTAAAGTAGAACCAAAATTATATATTTTCAATATAGGAAATATATAATATGAAATATTCTCATAAATTAAAATTTAGATAATTAAAGGTAATTTTTTCACCCTTATCTATTATTTTTAACCCAATGTTAACCTTTATGATGATTACTATGATATCAAAGTTTTTTACTCTTTATGGGTCAAAAACTCTAATATAAGAGAAAAATTAAACCGTATGTTAAAAATAGTAAGAATTATTGATCATATCCCAATAAAGTTTCCAAATATAATACTTTTTATGAATTTGAAATCATTTAATAAAATATTTTTTAACATCAAATACCATTAAATTCAATTTCAAGACTTCAAAAAAATTAAATTTAATTCCATAAAGATATAAATTTAATTTGAATCTAAAATTTTAAAAAAATCACTTATATTTTTTTCATAACACAATAATTCAACCAAATATTATTACTTTTAATGTTTTTTAAAAAAATATTTACTTGATTTTTCTACTACTTGCACAATCACTGTGCTGATGTTGAATAATAATTTAAGGTAATTATGTTATATCTAAAAAACTAACATAAAAAAAATATTTATCTTTCAAATATCCTTTTATAACTGATCATAACCTATTTTTATACCTATGAAAAAATATTATAGATATTAAAACAAAGAGAGTGTCATTTTTTATTCTTTACCTAAAATCAATCTAAGGTCACTATCAAAGAAAAATGGAACCAAGTTTCCATATTTTTTTAATATTAGATTAGGATTGTTGAACTAAAATTTTCTAATAAGGTAGGTGTTAGATATATTTTTAAATCCTAATTACAATATTTTTAACCTTAATTACTTGATTTACCCCAACTAAGGTGAAAAATATTTAACAAGGTTTTTATTCATTATGACCAAAAATAAAGTTGACCTATTTGAAAAAAAACATGATGATTTAAAATATGTAATCAAATTTATCAAATTATTTCCCTTTAAGTGGCATGAATTACTTTTAAAATAAACCCAAAAAACATGATGAAAAAACGCTTTCTAGAAAAAATAATTTTTAAGTATAAAATTGATTTTATATCAAAATTAATTATAATTTATATTCCAATGAAATTAATTGGATTATATTTAATAAAAATGAACAAATAAAATTTTAAAATCAATTTTAAAAAAAATGGGACTTTGTAAATACTTGAATAGAAAATATAAATTTACATAAAATAAATATTTTTCATTATTTACTCAACAATTAATCTTTTCATAGAAATTCAAAATTTTCACATTAATCTAATTTTGTTCTGATTATTTGGAGAATTTTATCCTTTTATCATATAAAAATTCTAAAATTGGTAGAAATTAATTAAAATATTTTCCAATAAAAAGAAATATAAATTATTTTTGAGGAAATTTTATTTTGAAGAATTAAATGACTTTACTAAAAATTGAGTGTTTATTTCATAATAATTTAATAATTGATTTTTTTATTATGACCTTTATATATATATTTCATAAGGTGGTTACTCGTATTTGTGCCTACCAATTCAACAACTAGGTTATAATAGTCATATTAAAATAATAATACTATGCAGTTGTTAATGTTTAGTGTCAGGTGTCTTATAAACTGTCAAACATTGTATTATTTTAAAAAAAATAGGTTATTATAGAGTGTGGGTTTCATCTCCAAACCGTATAGGTAGATGGAGTCTTTGGGACTTCAAGAGCCAATTGATTCCTTTTGAAATCCATATTAGGTAGTTCCTTTATCATAATGTCCACAATCTAATATTGGGTTGACACATACTCCTACATTATGAGACATTTCTCAAAATTATCCTTTAGAAAGTGATACATGATCTCAATGCTCATTGTTTCTGAATGATGGAAACTATTTTTTCTAATATTGATAGCACTCAATTTTTCACACAAGATAGCAATATGATATTTCGTATCCACACCATCATCATTAAGTTGTTATTGTATCTAGGGTAATTGAGTACATTATTAGGTAATATCAATGTAATAAACCTCTAAAATGTTCAATTAAATTCAATCTTTCTTCTTACTCGGATAAGAAATGAAAGAAACTCGAAGATAAAAATCATTGCACAATGTTGACTTCCTATCATGTGTTGAACCTACCTAATATGTAATAGTGTATCCATATTGTTGGATTGGGTTACCTAGAACTAACTTATATATACTTTATGATTACATTCATTAATTTTTTTGAATATTAATAAAGTTCTCATCACGTCATGATTTTTCTTATGCATGATATAGTATATGATAATGTCCTAAGAGAAAATAACATGCTGAAATGAAATAGTAGTTACCAACTATGATGAAAACCTAGAAGTGTCACAATAGTTTTTCTAAATATATGTTATATATCCAAATGATATAATTTGATGGGATGAAAATCATACAGTCTATTATAGTTGGATACTTATAGAACTTTGAGAAACTTTCTCATAGTGTACCCCCTTAGTAATTTTCAGAGCATGAGATTATGAGAACATGAACCACCAGTAGGAAATGAACACTTATATATGTCATTATATTTTCTTATATATGGATGTTTATATTGGTCCTTATATTTTAAAATTATTATTTATTCATATCATGAATTTTGTACTTTTTTTATTGGTGAAAACTATGAGGAAATATATTCTCAGTGAAGTAGGATGCATTGTGTATGTCACAAGTGATATTTCTTTAATGAATAATATGGGAAAAGATTTTTTAGTTTTATTATTTCATAGAAGTTGATATCTCAGTCTCATTGATGGGAATGTAAAATCTTAATTAAATCTATGCCCATAGTGTTCTATGAGAATGTTCATTTCCAGAAAGTCAAACAAAGAGACATTGAGAACATTGGTTAATGACATCATCATGCAACCTTATTGATTAGAAATATCATGATAAATGGATTATATTACATAGTGAGAATTCGTATGAGGTTTATTTTATTTTTATATTAACTTATTTCTCCATGGCTTCCTTGGTGTGCTGTGAGACACTAACCTTGGAATTTAGGCAGTTCTGCCTAATGTCACTAAGAAAGAGTCATAGAGGGTCACACAACGTAACATACCAAATCTATGATGTTTTTAATTTTTTAATAAATTTTGTCAATATAGAGATTAATAACAAAACAAGGAATATTTTTATTAATAAACTACTAAGTTCGTTACATTTTTCAAAACTGGAAAACCACGACTAATTTAGTAAGCTCTCAATAAGTGCTAGCAACACAACAGGAACACCTCCTATAAAAACAATAAGGCCAAATGTGTATCCCACCTCCTTTTAATATTCTATAATTATAAAAGTTATATAAAGAAGAATAGAAAAAATACTAAGAATAAGATGAAATTATAACACCATTATAGAAGTATATAACAACCATTCTCTTTATTTCATATTAATACATGATTTATTACACAAGATTACACTTAATAAAACCCGTAAGATTTATAAGTATAGTGTATTTGAGAATTAGTTACATTAAATAAAAACTTATAACATGGTATATAACAACATTATTGAAAACTTCTTTGACATGATCATAATATTCCATCATACTTAAAACCGCATGGGATAACCTAGAGACATACATAAGAAAGGAGTGTGCTATAAAGCCCAGTAAGGAAGTAAACATGGAATAACATGAGGAAATTAATATATGTCAGACAATATTAATATTAATGAGACATAAAATGATTTATAATCATAAACTTTTACAATAAGACATGATATAACATGATAACATAAATGCAGTATGGGAAATATGGCAAGAACATAAAACACTACATCATAAACATACGTCAAGGATAAATGCCAAGACAACATAATGGAAAAATTTCTATAAAATAATTAATATCACTCACTATCCCAACATGATTTATCGTGAGACTAAACTTTAAATAATTAATTGGAGTGCTAAATAATTTAGGGTGCACCCATCACTTTCATTTCATTCTCATGCTAAAGTGTGTCGCATAGATCGTAAAACATGGATTCATTCATCATCATATTTTATTAAATGATAAAGGAGTGTAGAATACGTACATGTAAGTCCCAAGTCAAATAATTATAATTGTATAAATTTTAACACCCTTTATAGTAAATGGGTATGGTATTTACTACACAATTTTTTTGGAATGGAAAATCGCAGTGAAATTTTGACAGCATAACGACGTCACATAAAAATTCATAAAATGGGTTGATGAGAGAGAAAGGGTTATATTATCATTTGAACATAAAATGTTCAGTAATATATACATATAAATACATATCCAAACATTATTAATTGTAAATATAATACATAAGATAATAAAGAAACTTGAATAAAGAAGAGAAGGTGAGGGTCTCTTCCTTGAGTGTGTGCCTCCAAATGCTAGGGAGGAGCATCTTGAGAGATTATAGGAGACTTGGGAGGAATATAAAGAGGAGAGGAAAGAATAAGGATGCGCTCTAAGCACTTTTAGTGAAGATAATTGGGTGATTTTGTGGGTTTATATTGGGAAAGAGTGGGGAATTCTTTAATATTTCTAAAACTTTGGTTTTAGACTGTATATAATAAAATAACCAAAACCAAAAACCTTCCCATAGTTTTGCCTATTATTTATAACAAATAGTATTGGATTTTATTATTTTATAATTCCAAAGGACGAAAATAATAAAATAATACCCTTTATTATTGTAGGTGGGTCATACTCTAAAAGAAATGATTTTAAAACTTTAAAATATATTAATGGTCTTGAAGGATTAAAAATAGTTTTATTAAATTAATCAAATAAACTTAAAATCCTATTATTTTAAATATAAAACATATATTTTCTCATTTATACCTTTTATTGTATTTATTAAATCACTTTTGGGTCATTATGATGTCATAATACAAAAAGTATATTTCTATGGTATTTAATTTTTTACCTGAAAATTCAAATCTCAGAAAATTATGAAAAATTCACAATTAGATAATTTAGATGTTCTGATTCCAAAAATGATATTAACTTTATCTAAATAATTTTATAAATATGTGAATTTTTACTTTTAAAATAAAATTTACATTTATCAAGAAATACTCAGTTTTTTGACAATAACAGTTTTCAAACCCTTATAAATATTACATTTGACTTCATAAAAATTATATGATCATTTATATTGAATAAATATTATGTAATAATAATATAGTATTAATATATAATTTATTTCGAAAATAAATTAATTCATAAAAAGAAATGTCTTAATTGAAATTTCATATTACTTAAAAATGCAATTTGTGTTTTATTATATCAAAATATAATTTTTTATCAAAATCATTACTCAATCATCTATAAAGTAAAAAATTGAATAAATATAATCATTATTTCAATTAAAATTAAATATAAATTTTTTTACTATTTCAGTTACTTTGTTTCTAGTATTTGTTAAATTATTTTTACCCTTAATTAACTTATTTTCCTTTTAATGTGTTAATAATTATTTACTTCAGTTATTATTCATACTGTTCAAAAATTAATTTGACCTTATTACCAAATTTTAATTTTTATGATTCTAAATATGGAATCCATTTTATCAAAATCAATTCACCAAGTTAGAATAATTTAATTTAATATAAAACCTCTAAGGGTGATGGAAATCGGTTTTTGAAAAAATAATTTTTTTAAGGAAAAGATGATTTCACTTTAACTCTATAACAAGTATTCATAATTATATGAATTTAAATTCAATAATATAGATATATAATCTAAAAATTTAATTTAAATCATTTCTATTTAGGGGTTTTTTAATGGGTAAACATTATGAAAAAAATGAAAATTTAAAAGAATAATTTTACTTTTAAATTAATATATTTATCAAAAAATGACAATTTTATATAAAAATAGTATTATTCATTATTCACTAAAAAATCTATATATTATGAAAAATACAAAACTTGCACCTTAAGTTAATTTTGATATGATGATATCAAAAATGGGTTTTATTTTATAAAATAAAATTTCTGAATATACTATAAAATAATTATAATATTTTTTATAAAAATAAAATAAAAAACATGTTTTGAACAAAAAATATTTTGTGGAACAAAGAGGAATTACCAAAAATTGGTTGATTATTTACTAAAAATTTATCAATATATTTAATACATATAGATATTTCGTAAAATTATTAATCCTACTGATATATTAAAATTTAATGGAAAGGTTAAAATAGGCATATTTAAACAATAATTGTTTTTTGGGTTTTGTGTAGCACATCACATATGCTATCAAACAAACTCTTCTCTTTTAAAAAATCTGGGTGTTACATTCTTCCCCATTTAATAAATTATTTCCTTGTAATTTAAACTAGAACTCTTTTATCCTATTTCTATCCATTGGATAGAATAAAGGGAAAATTAGGGATAAGTTTTTTTAAACTATTAAACACATAAAAGGGAATCCAATGAAATTAAAGGGATAACTTATAAATTATATACGTTTCCTTAACTTATGGATTTCTAGGCTTAAATATATGTTATCTGTGATCTATTTCCTAACATATACACTTATGGGAATTTATTATTCCCTTAATAATGGTTTTTAATGAGATTATGAATTTACCAAATCATATCCCCTAGAAGTATCAAATCAGGTGTGTAGTAAGGCACGTTTTCATGTTCCAAGTTATGTCAAGTCAGGCCTAATGCACCTTGTCAGAGTTGTTACCTATAGGTACATCTATTTCAAAACCACATCTACTTATAGTATCTAAATAGGGTTTTATTTTCTTTATAAACCATTTAATCTATACTAAACAAAATTTAGGGATGTTTTCTTAAAATTTGTTGTATCCCTAAGGCTTTTTCTAGAGTTTTCTAATCCTAATCCCAAAAATAACTAAAATTTTTCTTTGAAACCAACTATAACAACCCATATCTTTATTTCAAAATAATACATGATTTATTACACAATATTACACTTAATACAACCCAAAAGATCAATAACTCCATTATCTTTAGGAATTAGGTACATTACATAACAACTTATAACATGGGATACAACAACATTATTGAAACCTTCCATAACATAATCATAATATTCCATCGTACTTCAAACTATATGGGATAACCTAAGGACATACATAATAAAGGTGAGATATATAAATCCCAGTAAGGGAGTAAACATGGAATAACATGAGAAAAAATATATGTCAGATAATAGGAATATTAAAGATACATAAAATGAGTGAGAATCATAAACTTGTACAATAATAAACGATACAGCATGATAACATAATTGAATTAGGGAAATGTGGCAATAACATAAAACACTGCATCGCAGAAATAGTTCAAGGATAATTGCATAGAAATCATGATATAAAAATTCCAATAAAGGAATCAGGTTCACTCCCAATCCCAGCATGACATCTCATGACACAACCTGTCCCAAAGGGTCCCATACCATGACTACCCCAAGCTTGCCTCCAATAGTCTAGGGGCTAATGACTAACAACGAGTAGGCATATCCCAAAAATTAGAGGCATTGGACTAAAGTAATAGTACATACCCACACATCTCCAAGACACAAATTCTGAAATGTAAAAATACTAGGTAAAAAAACCATACAAATCACTATGTCCCACAACCAGAGTACAATAGTGAAAGTACTGGATAGTAAACACGGTCAGAATAAAATCCCAAAAAAAATAGTTTGTAACCAAGACAAAAAAACACATTTATGTGTTTCCCACATCATCTTGGTTGTGGATGGGATTATAAGAGGTGTTTGGTCTCAATTACGCTTGAGTACAGCGTTTCTCCCACACAGACGGTCAGATTGAGTGGACCATTCAGGTTCTAGAGGACATGCTATGAGCATTCAATTTGGATTTTGGTCATATTTGGGAGGATCACCAGTCATTGGTAGAGTTTTCATACAACAATAGTTATCACTCCACTATTAGTATGACACCATTCAAGGCCTTGTATGAGCAACCCTGCATGTCACCACTTTATTGGACTGACCTAAGAGATTCAGAACTCATGGGCCCAGAGTTGGTGTGAGCTACTAGAGAGAAGGTGCAGATCATAAAAGAGTGGATGAAGACTGTACAGAGCCAACATAAGTCTTATAATGATTGGTGGTGGAAGCCTTTGGATTTTGAGTAAGGAGACTACATGTTCTTTTAGGTATCATATCAATAGGGATTATGAAGATTTTTCTAGGGCATAAAGCAAACTCCGAGGTTAATTGGCCCTTTTCAAATACTATGTAGAGTTATTGAGGTGTCATAACACTTTTTTATACTACTATAGTTAGATCGGGTACATGAAATCTTCCATGTATCGCAGTTGAGGAGGTACGTTCTTGACTCATAAGATGTCATCGACTGCCGCGAGATGGACATTGAAGATGGTGTAACTTTTCCTGAGTACTCGGTAGAGATCAAGGATCGGTAGTAGAGGATCCTTCATGGGTGTTTGATTTCTCTAGTTCATGTTTGGTGGGAGCATGGGAATCTCCATGAGAGCACCTGGGAGCGGGGGGCTCAGATTCATACTTAGTACCCTCTTTTGTTTGAGTATCCTTGCTTTGGATTTCAGGGACATAAATCCCCAAGGTGGGGAGAATGTAAAGTCTCATATTTTCCATGTATTATTTTTAGATATTATGTAGATTGATTTTGAGACTAGGTACTGAGACGACGTGCAATTTTAAGGTATTGTGTGACCAAAACTATTTTTTGAAAAGTTTTAAACTTCTAATAGAATGAGCGAATGCTTTTCCTAAAAAAGTAAAATAACACATAAACGGGTGCTCAGATCGAATATATGAGGGACCATTGATCTCATAATGGCGTCTTTACCCTATGTGTGACTTAACATTAGTCGTAATGAGTCAAAAATGAGAAAATTGTCACGGGACATATCAGGGATAAAATAAATTAATAAAAAATTATTTTATTCAATGCAGAAACATTTTATCTTTTTAATAATCCTTTAGGTAGGGATCTAGGGTTAAGATCATAACCCTGCAAATTCCCTAAAGGCTCTGGAGAGAAACCCTAGAGATTTATCTCAACGGTGATGATATAGACTTTGATCGAGGATCGTTCTTGATAGATTTTGTTGGCGACAATCATTCTTCAACAGCGAATGATCTAATTCCCAGGTAGGTCAGTTATCTCTTTGTGATCTTTCCCCATTCTTTATTTTCACAATGAATGTGGGTCAATCCATGAATAGATTGATCCATGGTTCGATCATTGTGGGATGGTTATAATTGAGGGGATTTATTTCAAGGATTTTTCTTAATTGGTTCTTCATTATTCATTCCTCATCTAATGAGAACAGATTGAGGACAACACAAACAAGACCGAGGTCTATTCATTTGGGTGTTCTTGTGATTTTCTATCCCCCGTTCTTTGTATTCTTCATCGTTGGACCTCTTTTTCCACAGTTTGACTTTCCGAGTAGTTCTAAATGCGATCAGACCCTTGGATTTGAGGAAAAGCGACAACAGAGGCCAGATCTATGTAGATTCGGACCAAAGGAGCCCAGATTTGAAAGTATTTTAAATTATGAGCATAGATGGTAGCTCGGTGGTCTGCGGAAGAGACCATTGGTGTAGGTCCGGCGAGATGGTGTGGCAGTCTGGTGAGGCGAGGAGGTGGTGGTGCGGTGACTGGAGGCGGTAGATGCGGAGGACGGAGAGATGGTGATGGAAGGTTGTGGGATGCGGAGGTAATGAAGTCAAGAATGCAGAGACAGTGTGGCACGGGGCTATGGGACATGATAGAGCTAGCCATGGGATGCGGCGGAGGGCCGCAGAACATGGTGGGGGACCACGGAACGTGGCGATGGTGGCAGCCACGTGGTATACAGTGGGCAACTGCATTGATCGAGCCAGACCCAGTAGAATGGGTCATGCCCAGCTGGCGGGTCGAGACTAGTGAATCAGGTCATATATAGTATCCTGGGTCAGGTCAGACTTGGGGCAGCCAGACCGGGACACAGTCGATCCAACTAATGCGCACCTGCGGCAGCTGGGGGCACGGTCGACCTCCATTATTAGTCCATGACCTAGTGACCCCCCTTTCTTTGCAAACTTCAAACTCCCATAACTTTCAAATGGTGCATCCATTTGATGATCTATATGTGACATTAGGTACCTGCCGATGAGATGGTCCTTTTGAAATATTGTGGTGATTTTTTAGTTTGGACCAGTATAGGGAGATAGAATTCCCTTGGTATTATACTCAAGGGTTCAGTATGGCATTACATCCACATTACTGGATTTTAGTACCCTCTATAGGTTGAGTTCTAGATAGAGTTATGGTATTCCTTCTTGGGACTCGAGTACATCCTATATCACCCCTAGTTGAGTTTTTGTGGAATTGATGTAACCCCTAAGAGCAGGGTTTTAGTCCTCCACCTAGTGGGCTGCATCAGTATGGTTAGTGGTATTCTCTAAGAAGCATCCCCTACATTATAAGCTACATCAGTAGGGTTAATAGTATTCTCTCGAAAGGATCCCCTACATTAAAGATTGATCCAGATTGTGTTAGTGGTATTATCTAGGTAGGATCCCCTCTCTATGTGACATATTATTCATTGACCAATGTGTTCTCTATGGGCAGGGCCCAAATGAGATAAACCTCTTCGTGAGTGTCTTTGATGATATCATGAGTCGAGGAGTGAGTTCTCCCAGAATGAGAGTGCTTCGAGCAGAATCCTATGGCAGGAAAATGGTTAACACCTCCTGATGGCATGGTGTTTATCAAGAGTATATCTAGATATTCTTGTTATATGTGATATTTACATATACCCGTGTGGATCTAACTAGTATTTACTTTTTGGTATTTTCTTTATGGTTTTGGGTGGCCTATTGTGTATTATTTACTCACCCATGTATGGGATTTTCTCATATGTGTCGTGTCTTGTGAAGACGATCGACCCTTTGAAGGATTCCTAGGTGGACCAAGACTAGGTAGTGCTTAGAGAGGCCAAACAGATGAGGTGTGCTCCTATGGCTTCAGACAGCAGTACCAGTACCATTTCCCTCAGGTTAGATTAGGTAGGGTTTTGTGTGGATGAGTTTCAAGAACTTGTGCATTCACCTTCCTAGATTGGGATAACACGGGAAACACATTGCCATATTTTTTGGTCTTGTTTACAGACTCTTTTTGGTGGTCGTGTATTCTGGCACCATTTACTTTCTAGTACATTATCTATTATACTATGGTTATGGTATATAGTGATTTTCATGCATTTTTTACTTAGTGTTTTTACATTTCAACATTTGTGGCTTGGAAATGTGTGTGTGTGTGTGTACATGTAATTTAGGCTAATACCTTCCATTTGTAAGATATGCCTGCTTAGTGCTATTCATCATCCCCTGGCCTATTTGAGGTGTTCTTGGGGTAGTTATAGAATGATCCCCTCTAGGAAGGGTCATGATAGAGGCCTGCTGACTTGACCTGAGGGAACCTGGTGATCATCCTTCACTTGATAACAAGTAAGGCATTATGAGACGAACTCTACAACTCCCTTCTTCATCCTTTTCCACAAAAACTAATGTTTGAGGTCTTGCATCTAGATGTACCATTGAAGGGGATGTATGTAACTCCCTCAAAACCTCCTCCTGCAATGCCACTAGTACAAATATGCACTCTCTGAAAAAGAATGACATGCTCCCTACCTTTTGAATATCCATCAAAAGCATGTCCTATGGACATATGAGCATGTAAGGTCTCGCAATTGGTGTCCCCGAGTTACGCCTCCCTAACTCGTTGTAAGAGTGGAGGAGTGACAACCATCGACTGGAGGTATACTGCTCCATCACCATCCACAAAGGATGTCTACAATGAGGCCAACTATTCTGGAACCTCATTAAAATAATGCAAGCTAGATCTAATACTAAGAGCATCTGCCACCACGTTCCCCTTCTCAGGAGTATAGATAATTTCAAAGTCATAGTCTTGGAGGAACTCTATCCATCGCCTCTATATCAAGTTCAGATCCTTCTGAGAGAAGATATACTTGAAACACTAATGATCAGACTAGACGATAAACTGGTCACCCACCTGGTAGTGTCGTCACATCTTCAATGTGAAGACTACCACTGCTAGCTCAAGATCAAGGGTTGCATAGTTCTTCTCATGTGGTCTTAATTAGCATGAACCATAATCAATAATTGATTTCCCCTGCTTTAGGACACAACCAAGCCTCGTCCCGGATGTATCGCGGGATACTATATATTCAACACCCTCCTCCAGTAACTTCATGATCGGAGCACTCTTCAACCTCAACCTCAGCTCATAAAAGCACTACTCGCACTTCTTTGTCCATATGAAAGGCTACCCCTTTCATGTTAAAGTTTTCAAGGGTGCGGCTACTCTATAGAAATTAGGAACAAACCTCCGGTTTAGCCACCCTGAGACTAACCAGGGACTGACCAGACCCGGCCTGCTGGATCCGACCCGGCTTGCTGGGCCCAACCCGCTCACTCAGACCAGCCCATTCTGATGGTCTCAGCCTGGCCACACAGTCATCGTCTATATCCCATACGGTTTTCACCACCGCTGCGTTCTGAGGCCCCCCTCTGTGTCTCACGACCCCACTTCGTGCCGCCTCTGTGTCCCCAACTCCTTTGTTTCTCTATCTCATAGCCTTTCATCGCCACCTTGCCATCCTCCATGGTTGCCGCCTCTGTTTGTCGCACCATCGCTGCCTCACCTCACCGGACCTCCGCACCATCTCGCCAGACCATCGTGTTGAACCCACGCTGATGGTCCCTTCCATGGACCATTGAGTTGCATCTGATGCTTGGAATTTAAAATAGTCACATATCTGGGTTACTTGGGTTCTAATCTATATAAATCTAGCCTCGCTTTTCAGTTTACCTCTAATCTGGGGTTCTGATCACATTCGTAGCCACCCGGCAAGTCGAACCATGGCTACAAAGGTCCAACAGAAAAGAACGTGAAGAATGAGGGAGATAAAAGCACAAGAACACCCTGAGGAATGAACCTTGTTCTTGTTCATGTTGGCCTCAATTCATTCTCATTATATGATGAATGAAGAATGAAGAACCAAATAAGAAAACTCCCCGCAATAATACCCCGCAATTATAACCATCCTGCAACGATCGAACCATGGATCAATATGTTCTTGGATTGAACCATGTTCATTGTGAAAATAAATAATGGGGAAATATTACAAAGAAATAACCACCCTACTTTGAAATCGGATCATTTTTTGTTGAAGACCAATTATCGATGGTGAATTTCGTCAAGAACGATCCTTGATCCAAGTCTTCATCATCATCGTCGATAGAAATCTCTAGGGTTTCTCTCCAGAGCCACTAATGAATTTTATGGGTTATGATATTAACCCCTGATTCTATCCTAAAGTCTTATTTAAAAATAAAAAAAATCTATGTCAAATAAAATAATTTTTCAATAAATTGTTTTATCCCCGATGTGTCCCATGACAGGTTTTTCACAGCTGACTTGTGATGACTAATGTTAAGTTGTGCATAGGTTAAAGTCTCCATTATGATCTCCACAGTTCCCTATAATTCCCAATCTAGGAATCTATTTAATATTTATTCCACTTTTTTAGGAAAACCATTCGCGTGTGCTATTAAAAGTTTAAAATTTTCAAACAATTTTTACGGACACACTGGGTCTCGGAATCACACGTTGTCTTAGCACCTAGTCTCGAAATAAATCCATATAATATCTAAAAATAATACATGAAAAATTAGATACATTAAATATAATGAGATTAAACATTATGCAATTCATTGGAGCACTATATAATTTTGGGCGCACCTGTCACTTTCATTTCATTCTCATTATTAAGTGTGCCACATAGATCATACAACATAGATTCATTCATCAATATATTTTATTCCATGATCAAGGAGTTTGGAATACATACATGTAAGTCCCATGTAAAATAAGTATAAGTGTATAAAGTTAAATAAACTTGATAAGAAATGGATATGGTATTCATTACACAATTGTTTTGGAATGGAAACTCACGGTGAAATTTCAGCAGCATAACAACCACACATAAAAACTCATAAAAGGGATTGATGAGAGAGAAATGGATCTATAATCATTTTTAAATTAAATGGTAAGTAATATGAACATGTAAATTCATATCCCAACATTAGGAATTGTAAATATAATGTATAATATAATAAAGAAACTTCAATAAATAAGATAAGGTGAGGATCCCTTACTTGAGTGCGTGTCTCCAAATGCTTGGGAGTATATTCTTGAGAGCTTGGGTCACCTTGGGAGGACTATAGAGAGGGTAGGGAAGATTAAGGATGTTATAAAAGGATTTTTAGTGAATATAAATGGGTTCATGGGTGGTTTTATAAATGGAAAGAGTGGATAATTATTTACTATTTCTCAAAATTAGGTTTTGGACTCTATATAATAAAATAACCAAAACCACAAACCTTCCCATGGTTTTTACCCACATTTTCTATCAAATGGGATATTTTTTAATTATTTTATAACTCCAATGTAATAACTTAATAAAATAATACCCTTTATTATGTTTAGTTGATCATACTCTTAAAGAAATTATTTTAAAACTTTAAAATATTTTAATTATTTTTTAGGATTCATAAAGGATTTATAAAATTGAAAAAATAAACATAAAATATCATTATTTTAAAAATAAAACGTATATTTGTTTGTGGATACATTTTATAGTATTTATTAAATTACTTTTGGGTCATTATGATGTCATAATACATAAAGTATATTTATACAGTATTTAACTTTTTACCTGAAAATTCGACTATCTCGGAAAATTATGAAAAATTCACCATTGAATAATTTCAAAATTTTGATTCCAAAAATAATATTCATTTTATATAAATAATTTTATAAATATTTAAATTTTCACTTTTAAAATAAAATGGAAATTTATTAAGAAAGGATGGGTTTTTTTACAATAACAGTTTTCAAACACTTATAAAAATTACATTTGACATCATAAAAATTATATGATCATTTATATTGAATAAAAATTATTTAATAATAATATTTTATTAAAATAATATTTATTTAAAAAATACATTAATTAATCAAAAATAGCGTCTTAATTGAAATTTTATATTATATAAAAATACAATTTCTGTTTTATTATATCAAAAAATTTAATTTTTATCAAACTAATTACTCAATCATTTATAAAGTAAAAAAAGGAATAATTATAATAATTATTTAAAATAAAAGTAAATAGAAATTTTCATACCATTTTAGTTACTTTATTTCTAGTATTTGTTAAATTATTTTTACCCTTAATTAACATATTTTCCTTTTAACATGGTAATAAATATTTACTACAGTTATTATTCATATTGTTCAAAAATTGAGTTGATTTTATTACCAAATATTAAATATGATGATTAGAAATATGAAATAAATTTTATAGAAATAAATTCATAGATTTGGAAGAATTTAATTTAATATAAAACCCAACAGGATGATGGAAAACAGTTTTCTATAAAATACATTTTTTGTGGAAAAGATGATTTCTCTTTAACTCTATAACTAGTATTCATAATTATATGAATTTTAATTAATTAATATATATATATAATATAATCATTACATTTAAATCATTTCTCTTTAGGGGTTTTTTTAATGGAGAATCATTATTCATTTTAAAACAGTTTTTAGAAAAAATACATTTTTAATCATAAAAATAAACTTATACTAAAATCAGTTATAAAGATGATTAATGTAATGCCCGGAACCCGCTCTTTTGGATTCAATACTAAAATATTCTCTGTATTTTTTTATAAAGGATAAAAAACACAGTACAGTATTCATTTAAGGACCATTTCTAGTCTAGGTTCTGAAGGATTAGACAAACCATACATTAAATCAAAGTTTACAAAAATTATTACAAAATAAATAATTGGATTCATCTGCACTAACACCTTAAATATCCTTTGAACTTATAAGGAATCCTGTGAAAAACATTTTAAAAACTTGAAATGAGAACAAAAAACTCAGTAAGCTAATAAGAACAATAATAAAGCTTTAGCACATGGGTTAGAAAGCATGACATAATGATATAAAAAATTCATGGATCATATGGAATCATAGAATATAAACATCGGATCATATAAACATGGATTCATAATAATTTGGAAGAAACATAAAACATGACTTTAGCATGATTCAAGTACTATTTCACATGGAGGATCACAATTCAAGGTTAACCACCAAGATTGTTGCACACGGTAGCATGAGTCATGGCTAATTGCCAAGACTGTTGCACATAGTAGCACGATTCAAAACTAACCACAAAGACCGTTGCACATAACGTCTCATGAGAATCAACTTTACCCAATGCATTGGAGAACTATATGGGAGCACCCATCTTAACATTTTCACAAATATGCTTTCCACATAATGAATCTTACATAATCAATCATATATAAACATGAGGGTACCCATAAAAAGAAATGGGTATAGTAATCATGTTATAAAGCATAATAGATGGGTGTATCATACAAGTGTCCATGAAATAAAGGAATTAAAACATAAATGGAAATTAATAATGGAAAATAGTAATATATCATGGTAAGTGATTACAAACATAAGTGATAACATGTAGGATGAGTATTTCATAAATTTTAGCATTAAAACATTTTAGTGTGGTTTTAAGGAAAATACTAAAGAGCCTTTAAAATAAAAAAGGAAATAATATTTTATATAAAAACAGAATTTCAAAAATAATGTTTTCATAATAAAAATTATGATTTTATAAAAACAATAGTTTCTTAAAACAGATGATATAGTGAACTTGAAATTATATAATAATTCTCTTTTAAATGAGGTTTCTTATCATGAAGTATTGAGGAGGAAATAATTTTAAAACATTTATATCCAAAAAATATAATAATGAATGGATATTGATAGATGAGTTTTTATAATTTAAATAGAATTTAAAATATGTAAATAAAACAATAGATAACTTCATTTGGGTAAAAATAAAGGTAGAGAAACCTGAAGTAATAATGGAGGATTGGGTAGAATACCTTACCTTAAGTCTGATGGTGTTATCCACTTGATATTAATGACCGGAATAATAAAATTAGGTTCATAAATTAATAATTCCAGAACCTATTTTACTTGTAATTTATTTATTATAGCCTTTTGAGTTCATTCGTAACCTTTTTAATTGGTTATGAGGTTCAATTTTATTATTCGGGTTTGTTTGTTTCATGATCGGTTTACTTATATACATGAATGGATAGTCATGTAAAATGAGGATGGTTGTCTATAATTGGAGTTATATTTTATTATTTGAAATCCATAAGGTTACATTGTTGTAAATTTCATTTGGTTACTTGGGGTGAAGATGAATCATTATATAAGACTTTAGTGATAACCTTTTAGGTTAATTGGTGGTTTTTTATCACAAAGAACACATTTTGTTTTATAAATCAAAACCATGTGTACAAAAATATTCTAGAACCATAGATGATACATAATACATATATTATATTCTAGTTCAACCATAATAATGGTTTCATGACCATAATTGAAGACGATAATGGAAATTGAAAACCCATTATCCTTGAATGTGGTAAATTAACACATCTCGGATGGTGTTATTACTACTAGTATAAAAGAAGGGTAAAGGAGAGATAATAATAACTTGTTCCATTATCATAACAACATTCCAGTAAATATAAGTTATTGAAGTTTTCATAATATTTAGATGTGGATATGTAAGGATAGAAAATAAAACAAAGGAACTTGAAAGGAAAGTAAAAGAATTGAAAAGAGGAATTTACCTCTTAAATTAATCTTCCTTGAGAGCCTCTTAAGAGGAAAGGATTTGGTCTTTTGAAGAAAGAAATTGATGATGGATGTAGGGGAGGAGTTTATGGAGAGATTTGATGAAAATTTAAGCATTTTACAAGGCTTCATAGGAGTGAAGAGAAGAGCGGAGTATGAATGGTTTTCATAGTGGAGGGGAGGAGGGTTTTCTTAATATTTTAATCATTAGTTTATTATTTCTCCATAAGACAATAAATAGTGATAATTACATGACCAAAAATAGTAATAATTACATTTGAGTTCGAACCAATGTCCATTTACATCATCCATGACTCAAGCATGACGCATAAATTCATTTATTTAGCATTTATCGTAAATTATCATATTTTACTATTCATCAAAAATTCAAGTATTCTAGAAAAATACCAAAAATTCACCCTAACTATTTTTTGACAAGTAGAATCCAAAAATTAAATACATTTTTCAAAAATAATTTTCTATATATGATTAATTTTATTTTTAATTAAAATCATAATTTACTTGAAAAATACAGATTTTAAAACTATAATTGATTTTAAAATGATTTCAAAAATTACATAAGGACTTATAAAGTTATCTTAAAACCAGAAGACATAAAATTGTTAATTTATGAACACATTTCAGGAAAATATATTTTCCTTTAAATTCATTAATTAATTTTAATTAATTATTCATGACTTACAAAAATACTAATACTTTTACTATTATCACTTATAAGATGCCTAAATTTTATTTATACTCATGGGTGATGTTACTATTATTTTGGATGATTTACTATTTATAAGGTTCATATTACTATTCATAAGGGTATGTTATGATTCATAAGGGTAGGTTACTATTCACCAAAAAAAATAAGTTTGTTCCATCAGACTTCAAATAACTTACTAATCACAACTGTGTATGTCCATTACAAAAAGTAGGAGAATTATTTTTAATGGTTAGTTTATAAAGGCCACATAGTATTTAGTAGTTCATTTAAGAACATAGTGTTTCCTTTTAAAATATTGGTATGTTACAATTAAAATGTACTTAATTGAATTAAATTTTACTAAATAATACTTATGTTACCTTAAAATCAATTTAAAAGAATAATTGTACTTTTAAATTAATTAATTTATCAAAAGAATTGACAATTTTATATAAAAATGGTATTATTCACTATTCACTAAAATTATATATTTTATGAAAAATAATAAACTTTCACCCTAAGTTAATTTTGATGTGATGATATCAAAAATGGATTTTATTTTATCAAATTAATTTTCTAAATTTTCGTAAAAATAATTATAATATTTTATATAAAAAAATAAAAATCATTTTTTGATGAAAACATATTTGAAGAACAGAGAGGAATTACCAAAATTTGGTTGATTATTTACTAAGAATTTACCCATATATTTAATACAAATATATATTTCATAATTCTATTAATCCTACTAGTATCTACAAATTTAATAGAAAAGGTTAAAATTGTTATATTTAAATAATCATTGTTTTCTGGGTTCAATAAAGCGTATCGCATATGATATCAAACATAGTATTCTCTTTTAAAAACTTGTGGAGTTGAAAATAATGAAATAAACTTTAAGGAATTTTTAGGTTTTTCAAATTCCATTAGACATAGGTATTTAAAAGACTTTTATTTGTAAACATTGTAAAAATAAAATCATTGAGGTTTTAGTAGTTGTTGGGTGGATGAAAAATAAAATTTAAAATGGCAAAACAAAATAATAATATAATATTTAAAAAATATCACTTAATGAAAAAAATTAATAATAATTAAAACTTTTGTAATTTTGTAATATAGCTTTGAGAAAATGAAATAAATTTGAAAAAGTTGTTTCAAATAATTATTTTCAACTAATAGTCATAAGAATACTAAAATAATTTAACTTTTAGAATGATATAAGTAATCTAATAAAAATGATTAAAAAATAAACAACAATAAGTAAAAATAATGTTACTTTGATATTTTTTTTACTGTTCCCTCATTTAATTTTTTTTTACTTTGATAAAAAAAATATTTTTGTACTCACACACAACCAAAGGCCAATCATGTAACCACTACTTATGTGGGCACTGGTCAGGCCATCAGTGAGTGGGGGTACACATGTTCAGAGCACCATGTAAGCCAGCAGGCTCAAGCATAGCACCCGCAAGGGTCAAGTGTGGACTCATGTGTAGGGCTTGTTCAATGGGTGCATAGTGTAGCCCAATAGCCCGTAGAAGCCCATGTGTAGGTCTCTTCCATGTGTGATTATTTTTTCAAAAGGGTGCATCTACATTCTATATTATAAAGAACCTCCTGAACTATCCCTATTTTGATGTGGGGTGGGTTTTTCACCATAGGATGCAATTTGAGTCGTCCATTCGAGATCAAGCTCATTTGAGCCGTCCACCCTTTTTCTCGATCATCTTACTCATTGAACCTATTTCTCATGCCTATGAACCAACAACCCTCGACCCATTGTGTCCTTCTTCTCCATCGGCGTGGTCTTCTTCAACCCATGCCCCCAACACAATTTTTATTATTCTAAAAATGACATGAATAATTTTTAAAATATGAATCCAACCCTTGAATCAAAATCAAATATCACATTTTCTTAGGCTTCCACTACAAACTAGAAATAATATATATATATATATATATATAACTTTAATATATTGATTTATTTATTATTTACACAAATTAACACCTATTTCTTATTCCATATGTCAATATTTTGATTCCTCCTATTTTTCATACTTACAACAATGAAGGAAAATGACAGCGATATATATATATACTATTTAATATCAAATAGGATTATTCGAACCATTGTCCGAATAAAAAAAACCTTGAATACTTGTTTTCCCAAATACATAGTATTCCACTAAATTTTCTATCTATGAATGATTAATGAAATTAAAATATATAATATTTTTTTATAGAACCCTCATTTTTCACACCCATAAGACCCAATCCTTTCCCCAAGAAAATTATTCTCTCATTATTCTTCATTGTGTCCAAGAGCCAACAGCCTTGAGTTCATCCTCATTTAAGTTAAGGGATATTTTTTATTCACAAATTTAAATGTTTATATATATATATATATATATATATATATATATATTCAAATTCTATAATATAAGGATTTTAATACTTCAAAATTTTCATCATGTCTATGTTTTAGAAAACAAAGTTTCTAATTTATTTTCAAACTTTGTTTTCAATCATAATCCTTCCGAGGGAACTATTTGAAATCCAATCATCAATTTATTATTTTCAAATAAATCTATAAATATATATATTATGCAGGGAATAAATTTTAAAAATAATTATTTCATGATCTTAAATAAGTTATTTTAAAACAATAACAATTTTTTGTTATTATTAACTTTAAATTGTTTCTTTTATAAATAATTTCTATGAGAGAAGTTATCAATTTATGCATTCTATATAGGTTATCATTTTATGTGTACCATCCATTTACAAAAAGTTGTAAATGATAAAAATTTAACATTTTATGTGTGATTTTTTTACATATCCATGAATGTAATTCATAACATTAGATATGGAAATCATCTAAGGTATTGTTAACATTCCAAGATCTTTACTTCAAGTATTTTTTTACTTTATTTAAAATTTATATTTATGTACTATAAAAAGAGAAATTATTTATGAATATGGATTTATCCTAGTTATTTTTAGAAATTATTAAAAATAATATTATTCCATGTAAAAAAATTGAATTATTATTGTATTTTATGAAAATAATTTAAGTATGGTTTTGAAATGTTTTGTGTTAATAGTGATAAAGAAATGACTATTAAAAATGTTTTCTTAAATTATGGAACTATAGTATCAAATGAAATGATATTGAATGGGTAGAGAACCCATGAGATACGGCTATGTGGCCTTATGGTTTTCTTATTGCATGATTAGTATCATAAATAACCCATAAAAGTTATTATTTTAAAAATGGAGAAATCCAAAGAATAATTTCAAAATAATTATTATTCGAAAATTATATGATTTTCAAAGTAATATATATATATGTACTATTTTGGGATATTTAAAAATGTTTCATAGTTTGATAACCCATTTCTTTTTATTGATTTTATCCAATGATTTATTTGATAAATTTTTTCGAAGAAAAGTATTTCCAAATTATTTTAAAACCATTTACTGGGAAAATTAATGCTCAACCTATGTTTTAAATTATTTTTCATAGGTTTAGTAAAATATATTTTGGTGTTTATTTCACATAATGAGGCAGTGTACACAAATAAATTTGTTTTAATTTTTTCACAACATTTTTAATGTGTAATGTACATGTCTAATTCTCCAAAAACTAGACTAGAAAAGGTATTGGTATGGAAAATGCTCTGTTTATTTTTCATTTGTCTTTTATAAAATAAAATACAAATAATTTGTTAGTACTGAATACAGAAGTGTGGGTTTGGAGATTCATAGTTGGTATTAAGTTGAAGTTCTAGATAACTTTGGAAAATTTGAACAAATTAATAATTTAATTATGCCTACTAAGTAAAATTATTTTTCCTTAATATTTTTATATGGAAGGAAGAAGAATACAAACAACACTTTAGTCCCTTCCAGAAGAATTTCTTGAAAAGGTAATTCTAAAATCAGGCTCAAATGATTTTTAACCCTTTTCAATCCTTTTACTCTCTTATAAACAACTTTACAAGATATCCAACACACTGGATATACTCCAATTCTTTTGAGGGTCAGGTTTTTTCTATTATGTCATTGTGCATAGACAACTTCCATCTTATCCATGACAAGGAAAATACTATGAGGGTCTTTTCAAATGATTTACCCTATCTTATCTTTTGAGTTTTTAGTGGACTTTATAAAATCTGTAGAAGAGGTGACCTTTTCACATCCTATATGTTTCAATATTTGTGTTTTAATTTTTATGGATGACTTAAATACTTTGATATGTTATAAGATGAGACAGTTTTTTTGTATTATAGTAATCTATTCCACTTAGATACCTTTAAACTGTATACCCCTCATACCTCTATCTCAATTTTTTATCAATGTTTATATGATTTTTACTCAAGTTTATGAATTTTTGTATGGGAAAAATAAGTTAAATAACTTGAAACTACACTGAGAATCAATTTGTTTGGAAGAAACATGTCTTTTCATGAGAATCACCAACATTGGAGATTATGGTGAAGGTATGAATTCACTGTTACAATGAAATTTTATTAATTAATAATAATAATAAAGTTTCTTGTGTAGTAACACCAAGGTTGAAAGAAGAAGAAATGGGATGTGTGTATCAATGAATTGTGAGGGTGCAATTCAATTAAGGGGGGAAGAATTTAACATCCTGAATCTATGATATATTTTTATTTTTTAATAAATTCTATCAATACATAAATTAAGAACAAAATAATTAATATTTCTATTATTAAACCTCTAGATTCATTATATTATGTAAAACTATAAAACCACATCTAATTTAGAAAGATTTCAATAAGTGCTAGCAATAGAACTGGAACACCTCCTATTAACACAATAATTCCGAATCTTATCCCACTTCCTTTGAATATATCATAATTAGAAAAGTTATAGAAACAATAATATCAAAAATACAAAGAACAAGAGGAAATTATAGCACCATTATAGAATTAAGAAATGAACTTCTAATAATTTCAATGTTTTTTGAATTCCATTATAGATAGGAATTTATAATAATTTTATTTGTGATCATTGGAAAAATAAAACCTTTGGGGTTTTAGTAGCTGTTTGGTGGATTAAAAATAAAATTTAAAATTAATTTAAAATGTTAAAACAAAATAATAATATAATATTTAAAATAATATCACTTAATGAAAATATTTCAATACTAAATAAATCATTTAAAAATTTGAAATATAGATTTAAGAAAATGTAATAAATTTAAAAAAATAGTTTCAAATAATTATTTTTTAACTAATAATTATAATAATAGTAATATAAATTAACTTTTAGAATGCTATAAGTAATCTAATGAAAATGATTAAAAATAAACAATAATAATTAAAAAAATGTTACTTTGATACTTTCTTTACTTTTCCCTCATTTAGAAAATTTTTACTTTGACAAAAAAATACTTTTGTACTCACCCACAACCAAAGGCCAGTCATGCAACCACTACTTTGGTGGGCACTGGTCTGACCTTCAATGAGTGGGGTGCATGGATATAGAGAACCATGTAATCCAGTAGGCTCGAGCATAACACCCACAAGGTTTAGGTACAGAACTTTGTGTAGGGATCGCTCAATGGCTGCATAGTGCGGGACAATAGCCCACAGGAGGCAATATGTATGGCTCCTTCTATGTGAACCTATGTTTTCAGAAGGAATCATCCACATTCTGTATTATAAAGTCCCCCACAAACTCTTCTCATTTCTATATGGGATGGTTTTTTCACTGTGGGGTGTGATCGGAGCCATCCATTCAAGATCAGACTCATCTAAGTTGTCTAACCTTTTTCTCAATCGTCTTCTTCATTTAACCTTTTTCCCACTTCAATGAAACAGCAACCCTCGGCCCACTATGTCCTTATTCTCCACTGCCACAGTCTCTAATACCCGTTGGAAAAATCTTGATTTCAATTCTTCTAAAATCAAAATGGATAATTTATAAAATATAAATCAAACCATTGACTCAAAATCAAAGATCACCTTTTCCACGGCTTCCATTGAGAGATATGAATATAATATATATAACTTTAATATGTTGATATTTTATGATTTACACAAATTAAAACCTTTTTCTTAATCCAAATGTCAAGATTTTGAATCCTCTTATTTTTCAGGCTTACATCAATGAAGTAAAATGATAATGATATATGTGTATATATATTGTTTTTAATATAAAATAGGATAATATAAACTCTTGGATTAATAAAAAACCTTCAAATGCTGTTTTTTTCAAATACATAGTATTATACTGCATTTTGTATCTGTGAACACTAATTTAATTAAAATATATAATATTGTTTTATAAAACCCTCATTTTTCACTCAGAAGACCCAGTAATTTCCCCAAAAAAAATATTTTCTCATTATTCTCTATTGTTTCCAAGAGCCAACAGTCTTAAGTTCATCCTCATTTAAGGTAAGGGATTTTTTTTATTCACAAATTTATATACTTGTATATATATATATACTTACAAGTTCTATAATATAAGGATGTTAATACTTCAAAATTTATATCAATTATATGTTTTATAAAACCAATTTTCTAATTTGTTTTCAAAAAAAATTTTAAATAATAATCCATCTAAGGGAAGTATTTTAAATCAAATCATATGTTTATTTATTTTCAAAGAACTATATCTCTATCTATATATATATATATATTATGTAGATAATCAATGTTAAAAATAATTATTTTTTTATCTTAAATAATCTATTTTAAAACAATAAAAAACTTTTTTTTGTTATTGTTAACTTTAGATCATTTGTTTTGTAAATAATTTCTATGATAGAAGTATCATTTTATGTATTCTCTATAGGTTATCATTTTAGGTGTACTATCCATTTACAAAAATTTGTAAATGATAGAAATTTATCATTTTATGTGTGAATTGTTTTTACATATCCATGAATGTAATTCATGACATTAGATATGGTCATCATCTGAGATATTTTTGACATTCCATGCTCTTTAATTAAAGCATTTGTTTAATTGATTAAACATCTATATTTATGTCCTATAAATAAGACCAATTCTTTATGAATATGGATTTCTCTTAGTAATTTTTTGAAATTATTAAAAATAAGATTATTCCATGTAAAGGAATTTATAATATTATTTTATTCTATGAATATAATTTAAGTATGGTTTTGAAATCTTTTGGGTTAAGAGTGAGAAAGAAGGGACCATTAAAAAATCATAAATTATGGCACTAGAGTATTAAATGAAATGATATGGAAAGGGAATTAAACCCATGAGTTATGGATAAGTGGCCTTATGGTTTTCTTATGTCATGTTAAGTGCCATAAATAACCCACAAAAGTTATTATTTTCATAATGAATAAATCCAAAGAATCATTTTAAAAGAATTATTATTTTTAAATTATATTATTTTTAAAGTAATATATATATATATATATACTATTTAGGTATATTTAGAAAATGTTTCAAAGTTTGATAGCCCATTTCTAAGTATTTATTTTATCAAATGATTTATTTGATCAATTTTTTCCAAGAAAAGTATTTTCAAATGATTTTAAAACCCCTTACTAGGAAAATTAATGTTCACCATATGTTTTAAATTATTTTTCATAGGTTTAGTAGAATATATTTTGGTGTTTGTTTCACATAATGAGGCATCACACATGAAGACATTTGTTTAAATATTTTTACATCATTGTTAATTTTTAATGTATATATCTAATTCTCCAAAACCAAGATCATAAAAGGTCTTTTTATATAAAATGATCGATGTATTTTTTATTTATCATTTATAAAAAAAATACACAACAATTTTTTTGTACTAAATCAGGAAGCGTGGGTTCGGGGATTCACACACACTAAGTGTATCTAGAATTTTAGTTAAATTATATTTTTTATTTGACAAGTTAGAATAAATATTATTCCAACATTGTTGATTAATAATTATTTAGGGTTGGTTGATCACCAAGATTCATTCATGAGTTATTTGGAATAATAAATATGTGAGTTAAATAGTAATAAATATTTATTCACAAGATTTATTGGATATAATATTTATTATATTTATTGATAATTAATATAAAAATATTTATGTATTAAATAAATAGTTATTATTCAATGCTTGATAAATACCAAGGAGGATAAATATACTAGGTTTAATGGTCTGTCTAGAAATCATATATTAATATCATTTAAATAAATATTAATTTATTTATTTAACAAATGATATTTATTTATCTTCAAGTATTGAACATGTCAAGAGAATAATAATAGTATTTATATTATTATTAGACATGGGGTTATATAAGGAATATGGAATCATATAAGGGATTATGTACAATTATCAACCTAAACCTAGCTTTATAAATACAAGATTATATCTCTTTTTAGGGTTATCAAATTGTTGTGAAAAAAAACCTATAGTGAACTCTCTCAATACCTAAGAGATAATCTCTCAGGAATATTCTCAATAACTAGAGTTACAACTGTTATCCACCCTCTCAAGCCTTCGAGGGATCATAAATAATCCTTCATCCATGAATAGAGTCTTACTACAATCAACTATGGATGATTCAAATTATCAAGATCAATTATTCCATAACCCAATGATTCTATAGTGATGTTTTGAGATTTTAGAACACATTGGATGGCCTCTAGAGGGATTCTATCATTGGATCCTATGCTACAACAATGGTACAATGAATGTAGTTAATCAAAACATCAACAAAAAAAGAATTAAAATATAAGGTAATTCTAAATCGAATTATAAATTAATTGTAAGATAATTCAATTAATATTTGATTTAATTTCATTACTCGTGATGTTCTTCATTATGAAAATCTTGTATTATTCATCGATTACGACAAAATTAAAAGTTTTCTATGCTCAATAGGTGATTTTTCTACAACTGAACACTAAAATTGGTGTTATAGTGGTAAAATAATTAATTTATAATTTTTTATTAATTATTTATTAATTATATGAATTAATTGTTAGTTTTCATTTCTGGGTTATTAGTTATTTAAATAAAAATGTCAAATTATTCTTTTCCCTGCATAATTCTTGTTCATATAACCAAGAAAATGTTAAATCAACACAGAGAAGATTTGATGGATCTATTTGGAGGTGTCAAGGGTTCTGGTCAGATAACACAATAGTACATAGTGTGTAACCCAAAGGTGCACACCCTTTACACATGTTCAATGCACCATGACAACTCTCAAATTAATTAAGAGCATCATGCATTAAATACACATGGAATGAATTAAATTCACACCGTATGTTGATCGAGCTAGGCTAGAACAAGGCTGGTAAGATTATATATTTTGTAAATTTCTTACATGTCATTTAGTTTGTGTATTTTCCTGGAACAAATCATGGGGTCTAATTCATTTCATGCATGACATAAGGACTGAAAAACCATGCAACATGGAGGACACAAGGCATGTAGTTGTACACGCAATGTACCTCATCCACACCTTTGACTAAAAAAGCATGCCCAGTCCCTAGGTATGTGTCATGGATATGGGTAGAATACATTACATGGTGTGTATCCCAAGTACACATCATGTAACCCATTGTACCTTGTGTAATTAATTTAACACAAATAGAGAAATTAATTATATAATTAAACCTATTTACATGCATTTCAAGTGGAATTTATTTCTAGTACACACCATGTGGTATGATTATGATTATATATTAAATTAATTTTCATTTTAAATTTTCAACTAAAAGTTGTGTATAGTCTTTTCTTGTAGTGTACTCTGTATGCCTTAATAGTATCACATGTCGCATAATTTACATATGATCATGAAATATTGATTGATAAATTCATGCCTTATAATTACATGACATGAAATGAATATTGGATGTCATGTGAATACATAGTACAAGGACTATGATAAGTAGTTTGGAAGGGTTCATATCATTGCCTCCAAGTAAACATGTGTACTTTATCAATTATAAATATAAGTAACTTATTTAATTTTTTTTAAAATTATGGATGATGGTAATTTCAAGATAGTTTAGATTGAAATAAGATAAATTAAATTAATTGATTAATCAAATAATTAATTGAATTAATTCAAGTTGTTTCATCTTAATTAAAAAATTAATTAAAGTGAATTATAGCTAGATTGAAAATGTATATCCATTGAATGTATGTAGGTGAACATGCAACTAGACCCGACCCATGCATGTGATTGGTTTCTATTTAATTTATTATTATTATTATTATTTGATTAAATTATGGCCTATGATTCATCACCTCCTCTCATTATATATGGGTTTACAAGCATGTAAACCCTTAAACCAATCCTTTAGTTCACCTCACCTATGTATGATTAAATCCTATGTAATGGATAGACTTCCCATGCGAGTGGAGGTGATTAAAGTTCATATTCAAGGAAAAACCAATCTAGGAGGTACAAAAGGTCATATGTAGAATGATACAGTATAAACCAAGGTAGGATTCAAGGTGTTTTCCCCTATGTTCTAGGTTTAGTTTATCATCTTTAGGAAAAACTAAAAATTTAAGAAGCTCATGTTCCTACCAATTTTATTATTTTATTTCCATTGAGTTTCATGGTTAATTTATGTATGGATGCTTTTTCATGATCATATAAATTAATGGATTGAAAATTATGTAAGATATAATTAAAATAAATTGTATTATACATAATTTTATTGATACATGTTTAATCACATAAGTAAAATCAACATATTATTAAAAAGGATGTAATAAGATAAAATGGTAATTTTACACATAAAGATTAAAATCCCTTAAAAATATATTAATTTAGTATATCCTTCCACAAATTAAGTTAAAATAAAATCACAGTTCAAATTTCTTGATCGAACCAAGTCGGGGGGCTTTCAATTATCAGGTAATTTTATCTTGGGTTTAGGTTTGACATAAAATTGGATCACATCATGGGTTAATTACCCAATTAGGACTTAGTGTAATTGAGAGGAAATAGTTAAGGAAATATTTATCTAGGGTTTTAGGATTTGGGAGTCCACTCAACAGATTAAGGAGTTATGAATTAATGTAGTTGGATATTTTTTCCTAACAAAAATCCTTTTAATAACTTGTTAGGCCCAAGTCTATGTTATGAGAAGGGGAATATAGATCATTTCCACTCAAATATCCATGAAAACTTATATTCTAAAACCAATTTTTAGGATTATTGGTTTTTGAAAAAAAAAATGGGAGAATAATTAATTGAATATTTATTATCTAATTTTGTAATCCAGATAATGCACTAGTCTTGTTTATTGTAAAAATGGAAATTCATATGTCTTTAACTATATCACTATGATCTATAATATAGAAGTATATCCTTATCACTGACTCAAATTTCTAGGAGTGGTACAGGTTCTTTCATGTTATAATATTCCATAAATGGAAATTATATGTGCTAGAAACCCTAGTTCCTGAGTTTCTTGCGAAAGAGGCTTGTGAGGAAGAAGTATCTCTCTACCTAAAACACATGGATGATAACACATATGTCTAATGTTTCATTTTGAGAGGATGATGGGCCCGTAAGGGGCATAGCAGTTTAGGGATCTCTCCTCGTCGCCGCCTCCTTCCCTGGGGTTTTCGCGGCGGCCTTCCATCTTCTCGGCGAGTCCTAGCGGTTCCTCAGTTTCGGTGGCTTCGGGGTTTCCATCGTCTCTCCCAATCACCATTGCTTGCACTGCTCGCTCTATTCCTTTCGCTGGATAGGGTTTTCGTTGGCAGCGTGGTGTCAGCCCGAGACCGAAGTTCCAGATCCATTCGCCTGATGTCTTGGCCTTGTTTCCAGTGTGGTCGGTTGGTGTTTTGTGGCGGCACTCGAGGTCGAAAAGGATGGCAGTGACATGATCTGGGTAGCAGGTTTCCTCTTGCTTGCAGCAGTTTCCTGCTTCCTTGTGTTTGTTGAAACTTGATTCCTTAATAGTGATGATATTGTGCTGATGAATCTGAATGCTGGAGATAACTACCATGTAGGGTTTGAAGGTTTGTGTTTTGAATTTTGAAAGTGTGATTTTTGAATTTGTGCTTGGATATTTCCTACTGGTGATTTATGGTATGGTATGGCAATGCTTCCCGGTGGTTGGCCTCGCTGGCTCTCTGCTCTGGTGGTGACGCTTGACGGCACTGCTGGTCAGACCTATGGGTGTAGACCGGTTTTTCACCGGCATACTCTTCAGAGGATTCTGGGTCCTTCTCGGTAGCGCGTCGACGTCTTACGATGAGTCCATGGGGGTCGCCTTCTGCGGTGGTTGTATGCCTGGCTTTTTCTTCTGGAATGTATTTTGTGTTTTGATGGATGATTTCGACCTGGTTGTTCATGGACCATGGTGGGTTGGTTTTTTGGATCTGCATCATCATTGGTGGTGATGACGGTTGATGGTGAAGCTCTTCCGAGCATTTGATGCAGTGATCAGGCTTCGGCGATGACGACGACAGATGGTTCCGCCGGCATCCTGCTGTGAATGGTGGCGCATGGAGGAGTCTGGTTCATGACGCAGTTCGATGGTTGATGCGGACAGGTGAGCGGAAAGGTGCGCGGTACCAGGGTTGGTGCGCAGCTCGATGAGTCTCATGATTTCTGTTTTGGGTTTTGAAATTTGAATTTTGATGTTGATATGGATGGTTTGAAGCGGTGAATTGGCGGTGGTGAAGTCCTGTAATGGGTACTGTCAACCCTTAAACCGGCCTTTGAAAATGGTAAAAAAATGTTTTGTCGGGTGTCTAAGGTTTCATGCTATCATCCATGTTCAGTGATCATCTAATGAAACATGAGGATATGGATGAATATATAATCATGTCTCGCCTTTATTATCTTTATCTAGAGAAGGAGAGACAAGAGAGATATGAGTTCTCCAATGCGCTATTCATATGTGAGATTAGAGAGTTGATGATAGTTGGGAATCATATATTAAAGATGGTTTGATATATAGAATTCTTGTATATTTTGGAATTCAAAATCCATGATAAATTACCCATTGATCTCATTATATCCTCATCCTTGAAGATCATCTAAAATTTCATTGTGAATTATAATATGAGAAATAGTGAGAAGATACTTTCAAAACATCTTTCTTTAATTCTCCAAGTTGACAAGGACACAGGTCATGAAAAAATTATGGTATTTATGGTGAATAAGACAATGAATAATAATGAAAATTTCCCCAAGACTCATTCCAAATCTAAGGCTCCTAATAATCGTAATTCCAAGAAAAATATCCAATGAATACAGAAGGAAAAAAATGTGATATGTTTTCCATGTAGAAAGAAAGGCCATGGTAAGAACGACTGCACCAAGTTGGAGACACCATGGGGAAGTTTTCGGTGTGTTCATTATAAAGTGAAATATTTCTATATATATACATTGGGTATTAGATAAATCTTGTGGTGCTTACATTTGTATCCAAATGCAGTAACCAAGTAGATTTCAAAATATTTCTAGAGAACATGTGGATCTTTGAGATTCCAATAGAGCATGAATTTCTACTTTATCTATATAATACTATCACCTTACATTGCACAAAAGGATGATTTTTATTTTAAAATATTTTTATTATGTTTCAAATGTTACCAAGAATATAATTTTGTTATTCTATTTAGATACAGATGGTTTTATTTTAAATTTTGTAAATAATAGCTATTTTTACAAAGAAAATATATGTTATGGTATGGTGCCTTTAAATAATGGTGTTTAGATATTAAATTATGAGAATCAAGTATTTATAATCGATAGTGAATAGATTTTTAATAACTCATTTAACACCCAATTGTGGAATCACCATCTTGGTCATGTAAATGAGAATTTTTTAACCAAGCTCTATCAATATGGTTATTTATAATCTTTCGAGCTAAAACCACTTGAAATATATCATGCTTATTTATAAGTAAAAATGACCAAACCACAATTTTGTGGATAGGGTGAAATTTCCAAAGAGCTTCTAGAATAGGAATACAATGATGTGTACCGACTTCTTCAAGTTTAATCTAGAGGTGGGTATTCTTACTTCATAACTTTTACTAATGACTTGAGTATATATGGTTATATTTACTTGATGAGGTATAAGTTTAAGTCCTTTAAGAAATTAAAAGAATTCCTGAATTAATTATAGAATCAACTTTGTAAGAAGATAAAGAATATTTTATCTTATTGATGTGGTGAATAACTTAACCAAGAGTTTATCAACTTTTATAAGAGTTTAAGATACTATCTCAACTCATTTCACCTTATACACCAAAGTGGAATGGTGTTAGTGAAAGGAGGAAACATACATTTCTTAACATGGTGAGTTTAATAATGAGTCATGATGACTTTCCATTTCCCTTTTGAGGATATTCATTAAACACTATTTCATACACACTAAAATGTGTACCAACTAAAGAAACCAATGGTATTACCTTCGAGTTATGTAGTTGAAAGAAAAATGTTTTATCACATGCTCATGTATAGGGATGTGAGGGATTTGTTAAGGCCAACTCATGAAAAATAAAACACCCAAGGAAGGAAGTGTATTTTTATATGTTATCCCAATGAAATAATAATGATATTATTTATACACACCCTCATACAAAAAGGTGGTTGTCACCAGACAAGCACTTTTTCTTAAAAGGGGGCATTACCACAAGATGGATAGTGGGATAAATATTTAATTCTATGGATTTTATGATCAAGATACACAAGAGTTAGTATATGAACATATTTTAGAGGTCCCCGTGGAAGATATTTTTCTTGAAACACATGTACTAAATAGAATCACTAGAGAGGTCAAATAACCAGAAAGGTATGGTTTTATAGTCACTAAGGATGGTGACTCATTGTTGGTGACAATAATGATACTATTTCCTAAAAGGATTAATCATATGTCTTAGAAGGTATAACATGGTAGAAATACATGAATTCGGAGATGGATTCAATGTATGAGAACCATGTTTTGGTTATGGTCGATCTTCTAGCTGATGTAAAGCCCATTCGGTGTAATTGGATATTCAAGAGAAAACTGGACATTTAAGGTAAAGTGATTACTTATAAATAATTGCTAGTAGGTAAAGGGTTTAAAAAACATCAAGTCATAAACTATGATGAAACCTATTCTCTAGTATCTGTGGTTAATTCCATAAAAATTATACTTAATATAGCATATTTCCATGACTATGATATTTGGAGGGTGGATGTTAAAAATAGATTTCCATAATAGAATATTCTAGAATATATCTATATGAAATAACTAAAAGGATTTATTATTCTAGGTAATTCCATAAATGAATTAAAGCTACATAGATCCATTTATGGATTGAATGAATCATTTAGATAATGAAACATTCAGTTTGATGAAGCTATAAAATAATTTTGTTTCATTATGAATGAATGTGAACTATGTATTTACAGGAGGTTTAGTGGAAGTAAAATCATTATCCTGGTATTATATATCAATTACATATTACTTATTTAAAATGAAATAACTATATTATAGTTAATTAAGGAATAGTTTAACAAGTGCTTCTCCATGAAGGACTTGGGTGAAGTAGCTTGCATCCTTAGTATCAAGATCATACGAGATAAATCCAAGAAGCTTCTTGGGATAAGTCAAGGTACATAAATTTACTAGATACTAAATAGATTTAGTATGTAATAATCCAAGAGGGGATTGGTTCCAGTGTCACAAAGAATAAATCTCTCTAAGAAAATGTTTCCTCAGAAAAAAACAGGGAGAGAAGGGGGAGGGGAGAGAGAGAGAATGATTAAGATAAAATATTCTTATGTGATATGATCAATTAGATATGTCATGTTATATACTATCCTTGATGTTTCTTACTCTATAAGAATTTTAGGAAGATGTAAATATGGTTTAGGTTAATAGTAATGGTATGTTGTTAAATTTATCCTCAAGTATATGAGATAAACTAAGGATATGTTCTTGGTATATGGAGGAGATGAGGAGATAGTCATCTGAGGTTATAAAAATTATAGCTTTTAGAAATTTCATAATGATTTTAAGTCACATTCAGATATTTCCTCAGTCTCAATGGAGGAGCTACGAGCTGGAAGAGTTTAAAGTATTTGATTTTCACTAATTCTATAGTGGAGTCCAAGTATATATTAGATTTTGATATATCCAAAAAATATATTTGGATGTTAAACTTTTTCCAAGATCTTGATGTGGTTCCTATCAATATAGACCCACTTATATTATATTTTGATAATAATATAGTGTGGCTCTCACAAATGATCTAAGGTCACACAAATGGACGAAGTGCATACTCATAAATTATCACCTCTTGAGGGATTATTCTAAAAGGGTTAAATTCATTGTGAGTAGAGTATTCAGGGGATAAAATGTGGTGCAACACTTTATAAAAACCTTATCTCTGCAGAAGTATGCATACCATGTGATAACTAGCATACTGAAGGTTGTTAATAGTTATCTCTAGTGTAAGTGGGAGTCTTTTGGAGTCAGTTGCCTGGAACCAACTTCTATATACTTTGGTATTACATATATTTATTGTTTTTCATATTAATAAATCTCTTATCACATCATTAAATTTTTTTACATGACATATTATGTGATAATATCCTAAAGTAACTATCACACTAAAAGGTCATATTAGTTCCCCGCTATGATGAGGACCTATAAGTTTCATGAAAATATTATTGAATATATATTATATAGCTCAATGATATCATTTTATGGGATAAAAATGATATAGGATATTATGGATGGAGAATCATAGGACTTTGAGACACTTTTTCATGGTTCGCTCCCTTGGTAATTTTCAAAGAAGAAGATTATAAGAACATGACCCGCTAGTAGGAAATTCACATTTATATGTGTAATTGGATGTTCCTATTTTTGGAAATGTGTGTTAGTCCTTATAATTTATGATTATTATTAATTCATATCATTACTTACGGACTTTCATGTATTGAGAAAAAAATCATGACTATATATGTTTTCATTGAAATAGGATATATTGGGTTGATCATGAGTAATATTACATTAATGAATAATGTGAGAAATGATTTTTCCCATTTGTTATTTAATGGAAGCTAATATCCCTAGTCCTTCTATGGGAATGGAATGGCCTAATTAAATCCATGGTCATGGTGTTCTATGGACATGTTCATTTTCAAAAATTCAAAGAAAGATACATCAATAATATAAATTGATGACACATTTTTGAAACCTTCTTGATTATAGATATCATGAAAAAGGTATTATATTATGCTATGATAATTCTTATGAGGTTGTATGTGTAGGACCCCAAAACACCCTAAGAGGGGAGGGGTGAATCAAGGTGTCAAATTTTTCTTCTAAAGTGATGAATCTTGTTCCCACATTGGTAGGAACCAGTTAAACCTATCATTAGTAAGGTACAATATTAAAACAATCATAGAAAAGAGACAACATAATAGTTTTACTTGGTTCACTACTAAGGGCTGGTCCAAGGAGCATACGCTGATAGTGTGTTGGTCATACCTAAATCCACTAATATTCACTATTTTTAGAATAAAAAAGTTCATACATAGTCACTCTATACTAGGCACACTTCCTTTACAAGATTTTAAGGATAGCACATCACATCCCTCAGAACACTTCTGTTAACTCCCCTAGCCCACTGCCATGGGAGAAGTCCTACTCAATTTATCGACATAAAGGTTGCTTCATTATATTGGAATTAAATTCCTTGTATATAAATAGATTGAGACTTTTTGTGCATCAAGGACCTAATTTGATGCACTTTAGAAGCATTGTTCAATTGAAACAGATGTTCAAAAACTGCCTTTCACGAAGCTCCTTCATGAAGCTCACTACCTTCACGAATCTCACTTCCTTCATAGAACAACTGACCTTCTTGAAGATCATTTATTCAATTTCGAATACCCATTCATCAAGAAGCACCCATTTCCCATAAGCATTTTCATCATTTAATACTTAACAAGCCTTTTCGTGATGCTCAAACTTTCATAGACAACCAAATTTTCCAAGCTCCTCAACCTTCATGAAATCCAAGCAATTTTGATTTTCCCCAAATTTTTTGTACAAAATGAATATTAGGTACCCTCATATTTATAGGCTCAACCGTTCACATTTCTCCACCACCTCTTAGTATATTTTCTAGATCCTTCAAAAAAATCACCATGAATCTCTTCCATTCACAAATATCCATTGACATTTGTTGTAGGTACAGAGACCATTATCAACACATCACGTGGTCACGATGCTCCACTTATCCTAATCACAGAGATCACCATGTCCATTCGCGAAGCTCCATATCTTCACGAACCTTAACTCGATATTCATGAAACCCATGCCTTTACCATATTTATGAAAATATGATTCCAAAAAATAACCCTTCATGATGTTAACCTATTCCTCCAATTTTTGAGCCCAAAAATTTGGAAAACACTGGGAAATGAAGCCACCTTCAATATTATTGTCATATTTTACTATAATATCAATATTCTTGAAAACTCCCTACTCATAAAAATGTGGATTGAAAAAAAACACAAACTATGATCCATTTCTATCTATAAAAGGACTCGGTTCCAACAATCTCCACCTTTGGGTTTGTTGGAAATCTACAGATAAATTAAATAAATAACGAGTCTCAATCAAAACTAGATACATGCTAAACAAATCATCCAACACTCTAAGTCTACATGACCAAAGATCAGTGTAGAAAACAAGAGAGGAAGCTTTAATTGGGTTCTCGTATTTTGAAATTCTTAAAAATTTCCAAGTTAAGATTTAATACTGTCACGTCATTTAATTCCCTGATCTGCTTCCCCATAACACCTAATTCTCATCATGTCATAGAATCATTGCATGGTTTTTCAAAAACCTACAACCACCACACTTTTAACATTGAATCTCTCCATTATTTTCCTTTGTAAGGATGAATTTATCTATTCTACTCCTTTGTAAATAGACCCAAAGAACCTGTATAAGAACTTGTAGAGCTCAAAAACACACTCCCCCTGGTTCGTATCTCCCCCATACACCAACTTCACTTCTACAAATAGATTAAATGGTTAACGAAAATGGGGGTAAGGGATCACTTGAAACATCCTCATGCATTGGGAGGTGGCTGAACACTAAGGTTGAACTGATATTTCTCAAACACATGTGTTGCCAATGGCTTATTCAGAATGTATCCCACTTGGTCTTCAGTTCCAACTTGCTCTATTTTAATCACCCTTTGTTAAAAAATTTACTTGATGAAGTGATATCTAATCTCAATATGTTTTGTACATGAGTGCTGAACCAGATTCTTCATAAGATAAATCATACTCCTATTGTCACAGTGAATCACCATTGTTTGTTTCAACTCATCACCAATATCATTTAGTTATTACTTTATCCACAACAGCTAAGTGAAATCCTTTTTAGTAGAGATATACTCTTCTTCATCCATACTAAGATAAGTTATTTCCTATTTCTTATTCATCCATCCGACACACTTTTTACCTATGAAGAAATATCCACCACTGGTTGACTTTCTATCCACCACATCTCCATCCTATTCAACATTAGAAAATTTCAATAATTAATTATCTTTTTCTATAGTAAATTATAATCCATAATTGTGAGTGCCTTGAATGTACCTCATGATTATTTTTACTGGCATAAAATATTATTCCTTTGGATTAATCTAAAATCTGTCCACTAAGAATATCGAAAAGACAATATCTGGTTGTGTCGCAGTAAAGTACAATATGCCTCCAATGATTCATCTATATATTTTGGGATCTACAAATGTCACAACCTCAAACTTTCTCAGTTTTTTCCTAACTGCAATCGGATTCAACATTGTTTTGGAGTTATTGATTAGACACTAAATGAGGCTAATATTCATTGGTAATATATATAATATTCATGTTCTTTATTATTCATAAACACCATTTTAGTGCATTTTACACTTTGAACATCATTTCACATTATGATTGTAATACCTTCTTAAAATGCACTATTATGTGGTACATTTTTTAACATCATTTGAAGTACCCAATTATTCATCTAATTATACATATTTTAATTTGATATTTTTGTAAATTTATCTACACTCCAATATGAACATGTTTCATTCAGGGATCAATGGATAATTCATGGAGGATGATGGAGATATTTGGCAATGAAAGGAAGCAATTCTGGAGAAGGCGTATTGGACACCAGCACACTGATGAGACTGTGGGGCCCAAAATACAGGCCCAATTAACCCCACATTTCTAGGTATTCTATAAGACCTTACTAGGAACAAATAACTCTTCAGAATCCAATGCTAATTCGGCCTCCATGGTGTCCATTTAGTCGGTCCAAGTTAGAGATAAAATTATGGGCCAGATTCTACGGCCCAGAAAAACATCCCACAAATTAAACCATATCTCAAACAACATAACTCCTTTTGGTATTATATTTTTCAAACTATTAGGGGACATCCATATCTTAATTTAAGTCTGCTATGTCCCACCAAAATTCTGCCATATAGAAGGTTTTTCAAGCGTGTATGTTCGGTGCATGAAAGCTGGATACCTTTTCGGGTCAACGGTGGAAAGTCTTCTTTCCACAAACTTTCCACCACCCTAGACCTACCATACTCAAGTGAGATGACTTGTACTGTTGGAGGATATACCCAAGACTCCCAAAATTCCTATTTAAGGCAGTGTTGGTGAAGGAGTTTTTAATCTTGGGTGCTTTGTTTCGTTTTAATGTTATGCATCCAATTTGTCTTTGTAACGTTCTTCCTTCACATGTAAGTTGTTTTAATTCATCCTAGTTTCTTAATAAAAGTTCTTATTATCCTCTTATTCTATTGTTCTCCATCTCACTTTGATACCGTTGCCTCAAGGTGTGAATTTATTCACACCAAACCTTGTGAAATTATTCACACAACGGTGGAGTGACCATTTTCTTTTTATTGTTTTCTTTACTTCTTCAACTCCTCCCACATGAGTCTACTTCCCGCTTCCATTGAAACCATAGAATCAATGGAGGGATAACCCACTTATGGGTTGATCCAAGGGAGTATCAAGGGGCTGTATTGGATGTTATTTATCACCTCATTAATGTATAATCACTTCTTTAATTGAGATTTTTATTTGATGGTTTTTAAACTCCATCATCCTTGTTGAATTTAAGGCCACACACTTCAAGTGCTAATACGAACCTTTACCTTGAAGTGCTAAAAACTTTAATCCTTCAAGTGTATAGTTGATTAGTATTAAATGGTGTAGGAATTAAACCAGTAAGTGATGATGTTGTTTTATCTCCTTAAATGAACCCATCTCAAATATAAGAAATTGAAATCATTAAAAAGGAAATATGTCCAATCCACCCCGAGCGATAACCTAGGATCAAATAATTATTTTAAATTGAATTCACTTAAGTCTCTTAGAGTTCCTTTAAACTCATCTAAAATCAACCCAAGTTGTCCACTTCATATCCAAAAATAGTCCTTATAATGTGCGTGTCTATAGGTTACTTCTTAGGTCTCTGTGGATTCGACAACCCAAGCTAGACTACAAGGACCGTTCTACCTTCATATATTGGATAAATTTGAGCGAGAATCAAATTTTGGCGCCATTGATGGGGAACTAAGTAAGTTATATTAGACACTATCATTATTTTTTTCATCCCACTTCTCTTATCTCATCCCCAATTTCATTCCTATGGAAAACCCTTTTGAACAAATCCAAACATGGGGAACCTCTCCTTACTTTGATCACTCAACCCCATGTATGATTTACAATGACCATCCTAATTCCTACTTGTGGGATCATCAAAAACCTACTGAACCACAATGTTTTTACTCCTATGATCCAAAAAACATTCCAAAATATAATGAGTTTCAATCCTCACAATGACAATTTGATCATCCTCCTATGGAATTCCAACAACATAATTATCCACCTGGAATTGAACATCTTTCTCTACCCCTTATCCATCACAATCCACAACCATTACTTGAAAAATTGTGTCAAAAAATGGAGATAATGAATTTTGAGGTTTCATCATTGAGGTTAGAACTCCAAATCATTAAAAATTGTGAGGAACCCATCCCTACACAAACTATCTCTTCCATAACCTTATGTGAAGTGTCTAGTTTCCCACAAACCCCACATGAATTTATTGAAGAACAAACCTTTGGATTTTGGATAGATGAAGAGGATCAAGGAATTGTTGAAGGGTCTTTAAATCAAGATGAAATTTACTTTTTGGATTCAAAAGCGGAGAATTTGACATCATGGATTGTGTCTCATGAATATAACTCCATTGATGATTTTTTAAAAACGCAAATCACTGAACCATTAACAGAAATCACAAACTTTGAGTCCATACCCATTCCTGAAACTGATCTTTCCTATTTTCCGTTTTAATCTTCTATTAAAAAGGAACCAATTCTGTTGAGCAATTTTGAAAATGAAACTGATTTCAATTCAAAGTCCCAACCTATGTTTGAAAGTTTTAGCCTACCTGAACTTAAACAAAAGGACTTTCCATCCACCCTCAAGTTTCCATTCATTGGGGATAGCCAAAAACTTCCATTTTTCACCATTTCTTATCTTGAAACCACTAAAGAGGTTATTATTCATAATGTCTTAGAAAATACTACAAAAGAAATTGAATCCATCATTTATGATATTCCTTGGATTTACCTGCTCATTTTAGAACAGAGTTTTGTGCATGAAACAAATTCTAAACATAGAATAAATCTCAACCTAGTAGAAGTGGTGAAACATGTGGTCCTTAAAATGTTGAAAGTTGGTATTGGATAAGTTGGGGGGTTCAAGTCGAGCTAACGACGTTAAAAAAAGCGCTGCATGGGAGGCAACCCATGGTTTTCAAGTTTCCTATCATTTTGTTGTTTTAATAAAATTTATATTTTAATTAATCATTTTAATATTTAAAAAAAATAGACTGTTGACATGTTCTTCTATTATGAGTATGGATGGGTATGAAAGGGGAGCACCATATTCATCTGTGTCACGTGGTGTGATCCTTGAGTAATACCTTACCCAGAAATTTAAAAATAAGACAATGTATCATCAGTTTATTTTATTTTATATATATACTTATATTTTACTTATATATATATATATACTATTTTGTTTTGTTTTTTTGTTTTCCTTTTTCCACTAGGGAACTCTGCAAGTGACATGGATATCAAAGGACTAAATTGGAGCATGAAATGCCTGGATCAGTTGTGATCACTGAGAGGGGAGGGGTGAATCAGTGATAACTTTTTCTTTTTATGAATTGTTCCCTTTGGATTATCAATTCAACTTCTGCAGCTGGTTAAAGCCTAGATCTACTCTTTTAGTGGTGCAGTAATAATGAGAGCACAGAACACAGAGATTTACAAGGTTCGGTACAAAGACCTACTCCTTGCCGTGTTGGTTACACCCCCCAACACGGATTCTTCACTATGCCAAAAGATGATTACACAGTAATTGGTTATACCCCCCAATTACAAGTTGGTTAAACCCCCCAACTCCACAGCATCATCTTCATCATGGCTCCACTTCACTTCTTCAAAGGTGTTGTTCAAAACTTCAAGTAGCTTCAACAGTCTTCAAAAGATCTCGTTGGTCTTGCTCACCAAAAAACCAATCACTTAGAATGATCAGTTCTTTTGCATTCACACACTTAAGTGTGTACTCCTCTTCTTCTCAAAGTTGGTCTTCATCACTTGTGCACACATACACAACTCATTTTGAATGTACTCAAATGGGTACAAGCCGAACCTCGGCCTCTTCCTTTCTTTGCACAGTCACAAGCCTCGGGCTCTTCACTTCACACACACTCAAGGTGTGTTCTTCACTTTGCACACAAGGTGCAAGTCTGCTCTCTCACTTCCACACACAACCAAGCCTCGGGTTCTTCCTCTTCAATTTGCACACACACACTAAGTGTATTTGTCTCAATATACCCGAACTCAAACTAGGCGCGCAAGGAGGTGTGGCCCTCTTCTTGTATTCAAATGTCGCGCAGGCTCAAGTGTGCAAGGGTGCAACACTGCCGCGGGCGCTTCTGTCGCGCAAGCCTCAACGAACCACGAAGGCGCGCAGGTGATGTGGCTCAGCTCCTTCCTGTCGCGCAAGGGATGCGCGCAGGGTCTCCTCCAACTTATTTTGCGCAAATATGCGCAAAAGGGACTTCACGAAGCCAATGGTGGCTTCGGGCTGCTTCGTCGCGCAAGTGGGTTGCGCGGAGCTCCAAACTTCACGAGGCACAAAAGGCTCTCACGGGACTTCAAATATTCAAAGGATCAGCAAGCTTCTCCAATGCCTCGGGTCTTCTTTTTATAGGCGAGGAGGGCTTCTAAACATCCGCGTGATAATAACTCAAGTTCCCGAAAGTTTCGGATCTTTAAAAATCTTTCAAATATTTATTTTTATCCTCGGTTCATGCGGTTTTCCTCTCCTTTGTTATTTTTCTTCACCTCTACGTGTATGCGGCTTAGAAACGCATGCATGGCCTTCTTCAAGGGTAAACCATGCAAAGCACGAACCCTTCAAAGCCTCGGCAACGTTGCATGCCTCGGCCGAACTCCAATTTCTCCATTCAACGTGTGCATGCATATTTTATTGCATGATTATGTTCGTTATGGCCAGACGATCACAATGGTGGCTTTAGCTTGATCGGAGGTGGCCGGGAGCTCAAATTCTGTCGTCGGGAGGTGCCTGGTTCGAAGGTGGACTCGCGGGTGGCCTCGTGCGAGCTCGGGGAAGAAGACGGATGAGGGGCCGTTGGATGCGGTGATCAAATGAGCATCAATGGCTAGGATTGGAATAGGGCTCCGCGGATGCATCGGGTGGCCGAGATCTGCCGCGAGATCGCCTGGACGGCTGAGATTTGCTCCCGGGTAAAATTTCTGCGTCCCACATCGAAACGGGCCGCGATTTTTCCGCGCTTTATCACCCTGGCTCTCTCCACCACACTTCAGTTGAACTTCTCCCCTCCTGGTGCCGCCCCGCACCGGGTTCTCTCTGCGGGCGCGCTCTGCGCCCACTCTGCTCCCTGCGGGCGCGCCACTGGCGCCACTATGCATCCTCGAGTGCGCGGGCTTCACCACCGCGTGCCCTCGGGGGCTTATACACGGCCCCCTGCCGCCTTGTGCTTGCACCATGGGATCCCCCATGGGCGTGGCGCCTTAGGCCCACAAGTGCCTTGGGGTTGAACCCGTGGGCTGGCCTTGGCTGGCCTAATTTTTGCTAAGTATAGGAATAAAGACTTTGTATAAAAACAAAGTATCCCCATATGCCAAATGCCACTTCAAGCCATCTTCTTCATAATTCTTCTTCTTCTTAGGAATTTCCCATCTCCTCCTCATGTTCTTAATAACTTTTCAACATTTCACAACTTAGGAGGGAATTCCGAAGGTTCTTCATCAACCGAGCTCTTGAATCACATAAAATCTCCAATGTTCTTCATTGATCCAATCAGAGATCAAGTTGGATCAACTTCATGTTCACATGCACTAAGTGATAGTGCATGGACTCTTCCATCCGCTCACTTCATCCACTTTGAACTTGTGGATGGATCTTCTTCATCTCCTCATGCATTGTCAATACAATGCATGGTCTTCAAACATTGTTGTGACATTGTATCCAGTTGATACAAGTTCTTGGAACTTTAAGAATAGCTCAACAATCGTCTGATTTAATGATGATACTCCATCATCATCCATTCTTCAAGTGGTGTAACTTAGTATCATCTTGATACAAGTATTGAAACATTAAGATCAGTTCTTCAATCGTCTGATATAATGCTTCCTCAATCATCAATCTTCAAGATGTACTTCATCAGATGGCACACGAAGACAAGTTATTGACAACAAATGCAATCACTTCACTTGGGCACAACAATCTCCCCCTTTGTATTTGGTTGTCAATACTCCTAAGCACACTTAGAGAATGTCTTGTGCCTGATGATTTCTCCCCCTTATTGGCCAACAAATGCAAAGGGATAAATGGAAACCATACTCAGAATATAGAGCTTCTGGAACCTGCACACCTTTAACTACCAATGCTCCCCCTCAGGGGATGCACTCATCTCCTTCAATTCCCTGCATGTCAGTACAAGAATACAAAAAGTTAGGGAATAAGGAGGGACCTTCTTCTTCCTCAAGTTAGAGGAGAAGGCTGAACATGAAGATTCAGCCTTAGCTCAGCAACTTTTTCTGTAGGCATAGCTTGTATCCATTGTTCAACTGCTTCAGCCACTGTGTGAGGTTCAACTTGAGAAACCAGTGCAGTCTGATCTTCCAATCTCAACATTCTTCTAGTTCTTACTGAGGAGTGTGGGTCACCCAGGACATTTTCTGTGTCATTATATTTCTTCAATTGGTTGTATGTCCTTCCACTTTTATTACCTTCCTCTTCATCACTGGTGTATTTAGATTTGATCTCAATTTGAAATAGGTTTCCAGTGGTTCTTCTTCCTTGAGTGATGATCTGTCCATCCTTCGAGCTCTTGATGATTCATGAATCTTTCTTGAACAGTACTTCATGACCATCATCACATAACTGACTTACACTCAGCAGGTTGTGTTTCAATCCTTCGACAAATAGCACATCATTGGATTTTAGATTTGTTGTTTCAACCAGTGCCTTTCCAACTCCCTTGATTTTTAGAGAACAATTATTTCCAACCACCACAGTTCCTTCTTCATGACTTTCTATGTTGTTTAGAATGTTTATATCACCAGTCATGTGTGATGAGCATCCACTATCAAGAATCCATGACTTGGTTCTGCTGCTGGCTTTTGGAGCAACTTCAGCAAAGCATGTGATTTCTTCATTGGTTTCCTGAATGCCTTTCCCTTTCATGTCTTTGACTTTTTGTTCGGGAAGAGTAGTCATACATTTCTCAGCTCTATGACCTTGTTGGTCACATTTTCCACAAGCTACACTTAGGCAGTCAAATGTGTTCTGAATTGGAGGTTTTGATACTTTCTGCACAACACTCTGGGTTTCAGGATGTCTCCCCCTTGACTCATGCCTCATTCTTGGAAGAGACATGTTATACCAGCATGCATAGGCCTTATGACCAAACACACCACAACACCAGCAGTAACCTCTAAACTTTGACCTTTTCCGCTGATAAGAGTCATGTTGTAATTTCCTGTCCAAGATTTGAGTAGTCCTTCCTGAGGATTTCCTTTCTTCCATGAGTGGTGAGTCGACCTGCCTCTGAGCACCAGTGTGAGATGATTCTGCCTTGACCTCAACAGCCTTGTTAAAGTCTTCTCTCATCTTTTTCAAGTTATTTTGTGCTTCAACCCACTTGGAATGTGTTACTGATTGTTCTTCTTCTTTGAGGTGAAGTTTCTCCTCAAGATCTTTTGCTATCTTATCCAGCTCAGCTATCTTCAGTTTGTGTCTCTTGATTTCATCAATGTACATTGTCTCTTTCTTCATACATTCTTCCAACTCCTCAGTCATCCTTTTGGTTTCCTTTTGTAACAATCTCTTCTCTTTCTTGAGTTTAGTGTTCTGTTCAAGGCAAGCCACTAGTTCATCTTTCAACATGTGTTCGAGCTCTGTTCGTTCATTTTCATCATCTTCACTGCTGCATGTGTCAAACCCTTTTTCCACATGAGCCATAAAATTCGTTTCTTCTTCTGATTGACTGGCTGAAGTGAAGTCTGATTCTTCCTCTCTGCTAACATAGCTTCTTCTTTCACCTGGAACAAACCTTTTCTTTCTTGCACCAGATCTGTTTCTTTCTCTTGGGTATCTACTCCATTTCTTATTTTGTGACTTATCTTCTTCAACTTCCGGAGCACTAGATCTTTTCTCGGGACAATTAGCAGCAAAGTGTCCGATGTTATTGCAATTGAAACACCTCGATGGTAATTTCCCTTTTCCCCTGAATTTAGTTTTTCCAAACCATTTAGATAAAAGAGAAATAACCTTGTTGAGATCTTCATCCTTTTCTTCATTGTCCGACTCATTTGATCCTAAGACTTCGTCATCTCTTATCTTGAGTTGTCTCATGGCCTCGAAAGCCATCTCATCCTTGATCTTCTTTTTGAATACTGGAATCTTCCTCATTTCATATGTAATGAGAATTTTGTGAAGTTCATCAAGAGAAAGATCATCTCTGTCTTCTAGTGCAGAGACTTTGGGATCAAACCTGTCAGGAAAGTTTCTCATTAGTTTTTTAACAATAGTTTAGTCCTCCAACTTTTCTCCAAAGCCTCGAATGTTACTGACAATTTCATTGACTCTTGTAAAATAATCATCAATACTTTCTTCTTCTCCCATCTTAATATCTTCAAACCGACTTCTCCATATTTGTAATTTAGCTTCCTTGACTTTCATGTTGCCTTCATAACTACTCTCCAATTTGTCCCAAATTTCTTTCGCATTCTTGAGTCCCATGAATTTTGTGTAAACCTTTTCTGAGAGAGACATAAGAATGGCATTTTGAGCTTTACCATCAACTTCCATATTTCTTTTCTCAGCAGGTGACATAGCAGCTTCATCAGCATGAGGAGGGAATCCAAATAAGGTTGCATTTCTAACTTCAAGGCCGAGAGATAGAAGGTAGGGTAACATCCGATTCTTCCAGCTGTGGTAATTCTTTCCATCGAATGTAGGAACACCCCTACTATTAACAGAATTCAGATTATCCATCTTCTCAGAAGTAGATCCTTATAGAGGGAACCTCGCTCTGATACCACTTGAAATGCCTGGATCGGTTGTGATCACTGAGAGGGGAGGGGTGAATCAGTGATAACTTTTTCTTTTTATGAATTGTTCCCTTTGGATTATCAATTCAACCTCTGCAGCTGGTTAAAGCCTAGATCTACTCTTTTAGTGGTGCAGTAATAATGAGAGCACAGAACACAGAGATTTACAAGGTTCGGTACAAAGACCTACTCCTTGCTGTGTTGGTTACACCCCCCAACACGGATTCTTCACTATGCCAAAAGATGATTACACAGTAATTGGTTATACCCCCCAATTACAAGTTGGTTAAACCCCCCAACTCCACAGCATCATCTTCATCATGGCTCCACTTCACTTCTTCAAAGGTGTTGTTCAAAACTTCAAGTAGCTTCAACAGTCTTCAAAAGATCTCGTTGGTCTTGCTCACCAAAAAACCAATCACTTAGAATGATCAGTTCTTTTGCATTCACACACTTAAGTGTGTACTCCTCTTCTTCTCAAAGTTGGTCTTCATCACTTGTGCACACATACACAACTCATTTTGAATGTACTCAAATGGGTACAAGCTGAACCTCGGCCTCTTCCTTTCTTTGCACAGTCACAAGCCTCGGGCTCTTCACTTCACACACACTCAAGGTGTGTTCTTCACTTTGCACACAAGGTGCAAGTCGGCTCTCTCACTTCCACACACAACCAAGCCTCGGGTTCTTCCTCTTCAATTTGCACACACACACTAAGTGTATTTGTCTCAATATACCCGAACTCAAACTAGGCGCGCAAGGAGGTGTGGCCCTCTTCTTGTCTTCAAATTCCGCGCAGGCTCAAGTGTGCAAGGGTGCAACACTGCCGCGGGCGCTTCTGTCGCGCAAGCCTCAACGAACCACGAAGGCGCGCAGGTGATGTGGCTCGGCTCCTTCCTGTCGCGCAAGGGATGCGCGCAGGGTCTCCTCCAACTTATTTTGCGCAAATATGCGCAAAAGGGACTTCACGAAGCCAAGGGTGGCTTCGGGCTGCTTCGTCGCGCAAGTGGGTTGCACGGAGCTCCAAACTTCACGAGGCACAAAAGGCTCTCACGGGACTTCAAATATTCAAAGGATCAGCAAGCTTCTCCAATGCCTCGGGTCTTCTTTTTATAGGCTAGGAGGGCTTCTAAACATCCGCGTGATAATAACTCAAGTTCCCAAAAGTTTCGGATCTTTAAAAATCTTTCAAATATTTATTTTTATCCTCGGTTCATGCGGGTTTCCTCTCCTTTGTTATTTTTCTTCACCTCTACGTGTATGCGGCTTAGAAACGCATGCATGGCCTTCTTCAAGGGCAAACCATGCAAAGCACGAACCCTTCAAAGCCTCGGCAACGTTGCATGCCTCGGCCGAACTCCAATTTCTCCATTCAACGTGTGCATGCATATTTTATTGCATGATTATGTTCGTTATGGCCAGACGATCACAATGGTGGCTCTAGCTTGATCGGAGGTGGCCGGGAGCTCAAATTCTGTCGTCGGGAGGTGCCTGGTTCGAAGGTGGACTCGCGGGTGGCCTCGTGCGAGCTCGGGGAAGAAGACGGATGCGGGGCCGTTGGATGCGGTGATCAAATGAGCATCAATGGCCAAGATTGGAACAGGGCTCCGCGGATGCATCGGGCGGCCGAGATCTGCCGCGAGATCGCCTGGACGGCTGAGATTTGCTCCCGGGTGAAATTTCTGCGTCCCACATCGAAACGGGCCACGCTTTTTCCGCGCTTTATCACCCTGGCTCTCTCCACCACACTTCAGTTGAACTTCTCCCCTCCTGGTGCCGCCCCGCACCGGGTTCTCTCTGCGGGCGCGCTCTGCGCCCACTCTGCTCCCTGCGGGCGCGCCACTGGCGCCCACTATGCATCCTCGAGTGCGCGGGCTTCACCACCGCGTGCCCTCGGGGGCTTATACACGGCCCCCTGCCGCCTTGTGCTTGCACCATGGGATCCCCCATGGGCGTGGTGCCTTAGGCCCACAAGTGCCTTGGGGTTGAACCAGTGGGCTGGCCTTGGCTGGCCTAATTTTTGCTAAGTATAGGAATAAAGACTTTGTATAAAAACAAAGTATCCCCATATGCCAAATGCCACTTCAAGCCATCTTCTTCATAATTCTTCTTCTTCTTAGGAATTTCCCATCTCCTCCTCATGTTCTTAATAACTTTTCAACATTTCACAACTTAGGAGGGAATTCTGAAGGTTCTTCATCAACCGAGCTCTTGAATCACATAAAATCTCCAATGTTCTTCATTGATCCAATCAGAGATCAAGTTGGATCAACTTCATGTTCACATGCACTAAGTGATAGTGCATGGACTCTTCCATCCGCTCACTTCATCCACTTTGAACTTGTGGATGGATCTTCTTCATCTCCTCATGCATTGTCAATACAATGCATGGTCTTCAAACATTGTTGTGACATTGTATCCAGTTGATACAAGTTCTTGGAACTTTAAGAACAGCTCAACAATCGTCTGATTTAATGATGATACTCCATCATCATCCATTCTTCAAGTGGTGTAACTTAGTATCATCTTGATACAAGTATTGAAACATTAAGATCAGTTCTTCAATCGTCTGATATAATGCTTCCTCAATCATCAATCTTCAAGATGTACTTCATCAGATGGCACACGAAGACAAGTTATTGACAACAAATGCAATCACTTCACTTGGGCACAACAATCTCCCCCTTTGTATTTGGTTGTCAATACTCCTAAGCACACTTAGAGAATGTCGTGTGCCTGATGATTTCTCCCCCTTATTGGCCAGCAAATGCAAAGGGATAAATGGAAACCATACTCAGAATATAGAGCTTCTGGAACCTGCACACCTTTAACTACCAATGCTCCCCCTCAGGGGATGCACTCATCTCCTTCAATTCCCTGCATGTCAGTACAAGAATACAAAAAGTTAGGGAATAAGGAGGGACCTTATTCTTCCTCAAGTTAGAGGAGAAGGCTGAACATGAAGATTCAGCCTTAGCTCAGCAACTTTTTCTGTAGGCATAGCTTGTATCCATTGTTCAACTGCTTCAGCCACTGTGTGAGGTTCAACTTGAGAAACCAGTGCAGTCTGATCTTCCAATCTCAACATTCTTCTAGTTCTTACTGAGGAGTGTGGGTCACCCAGGACATTTTCTGTGTCATTATATTTCTTCAATTGGTTGTATGTCCTTCCACTTTTATTACCTTCCTCTTCATCACTGGTGTATTCAGATTTGATCTCAATTTGAAATAGGTTTCCAGTGGTTCTTCTTCCTTGAGTGATGATCTGTCCATCCTTCGAGCTCTTGATGATTCATGAATCTTTCTTGAGCAGTACTTCATGACCATCATCACATAACTGACTTACACTCAGCAGGTTGTGTTTCAATCCTTCGACAAATAGCACATCATTGGATTTTAGATTTGTTGTTTCAACCAGTGCCTTTCCAACTCCCTTGATTTTTAGAGAACAATTATTTCCAACCACCACAGTTCCTTCTTCATGACTTTCTATGTTGTTTAGAATGTTTATATCACCAGTCATGTGTGATGAGCATCCACTATCAAGAATCCATGACTTGGTTCTGCTGCTGGCTTTTGGAGCAACTTCAGCAAAGCATGTGATTTCTTCATTGGTTTCCTGAATGCCTTTCCCTTTCATGTCTTTGAATTTTTGTTCGGGAAGAGTAGTCATACATTTCTCAGCTCTATGACCTTGTTGGTCACATTTTCCACAAGCTACACTTAGGCAGTCAAATGTGTTCTGAATTGGAGGTTTTGATACTTTCTGCACAACACTCTGGGTTTCAGGATGTCTCCCCCTTGACTTATGCCTCATTCTTGGAAGAGACATGTTATACCAGCATGCATAGGCCTTATGACCAAACACACCACAACACCAGCAGTAGCCTCTAAACTTTGACCTTTTCCGCTGATAAGAGTCATGTTGTAATTTCCTGTCCAAGATTTGAGTAGTCCTTCCTGAGGATTTCCTTTCTTCCATGAGTGGTGAGTCGACCTACCTCTGAGCACCAGTGTGAGATGATTCTGCCTTGACCTCAACAGCCTTGTTAAAGTCTTCTCTCATCTTTTTCAAGTTATTTTGTGCTTCAACCCACTTGGAATGTGTTACTGATTGTTCTTCTTCTTTGAGGTGAAGTTTCTCCTCAAGATCTTTTGCTATCTTATCCAGCTCAGCTATCTTCAGTTTGTGTCTCTTGATTTCATCAATGTACATTGTCTCTTTCTTCATACATTCTTCCAACTCCTCAGTCATCCTTTTGGTTTCCTTTTGTAACAATCTCTTCTCTTTCTTGAGTTTAGTGTTATGTTCAAGGCAAGCCACTAGTTCATCTTTCAACATGTGTTCGAGCTCTGTTCGTTCATTTTCATCATCTTCACTGCTGCATGTGTCAAACCCTTTTTCCACATGAGCCATAAAATTCGTTTCTTCTTCTGATTGACTAGCTGAAGTGAAGTCTGATTCTTCCTCTCTGCTAACATAGCTTCTTCTTTCACCTGGAACAAACCTTTTCTTTCTTGCACCAGATCTGTTTCTTTCTCTTGGGTATCTACTCCATTTCTTATTTTGTGACTTATCTTCTTCAACTTCCGGAGCACTAGATCTTTTCTCGGGACAATTAGCAGCAAAGTGTCCGATGTTATTGCAATTGAAACACCTCGATGGTAATTTCCCTTTTTCCCTGAATTTAGTTTTTCCAAACCATTTAGATAAAAGAGAAATAACCTTGTTGAGATCTTCATCCTTTTCTTCATTGTCCGACTCATTTGATCCTAAGACTTCGTCATCTCTTATCTTGAGTTGTCTCATGGCCTCGAAAGCCATCTCATCCTTGATCTTCTTTTTGAATACTGGAATCTTCCTCATTTCATATGTAATGAGAATTTTGTGAAGTTCATCAAGAGAAAGATCATCTCTGTCTTCTAGTGCAGAGACTTTGGGATCAAACCTGTCAGGAAAGTTTCTCATTAGTTTTTTAACAATAGTTTAGTCCTCCAACTTTTCTCCAAAGCCTCGAATGTTACTGACAATTTCATTGACTCTTGTAAAATAATCGTCAATACTTTCTTCTTCTCCCATCTTAATATCTTCAAACCGACTTCTCCATATTTGTAATTTAGCTTCCTTGACTTTCATGTTGCCTTCATAACTACTCTCCAATTTGTCCCAAATTTCTTTGGCGTTCTTGAGTCCCATGACTTTTGTGTAAACCTTTTCTGAGAGAGACATAAGAATGGCATTTTGAGCTTTACCATCAACTTCCATATTTCTTTTCTCAGCAGGTGACATAGCAGCTTCATCAGCATGAGGAGGGAATCCAAATAAGGTTGCATTTCTAACTTCAAGGCCGAGAGATAGAAGGTAGGGTAACATCCGATTCTTCCAGCTGTGGTAATTCTTTCCATCGAATGTAGGAACACCCCTACTATTAACAGAATTCAGATTGTCCATCTTCTCAGAAGTAGATCCTTACAGAGGGAACCTCGCTCTGATACCACTTGAAATGCCTGGATCGGTTGTGATCACTGAGAGGGGAGGGGTGAATCAGTGATAACTTTTTCTTTTTATGAATTGTTCCCTTTGGATTATCAATTCAACCTCTGCAGCTGGTTAAAGCCTAGATCTACTCTTTTAGTGGTGCAGTAATAATGAGAGCACAGAACACAGAGATTTACAAGGTTCGGTACAAAGACCTACTCCTTGCTGTGTTGGTTACACCCCCCAACACGGATTCTTCACTATGCCAAAAGATGATTACACAGTAATTGGTTATACCCCCCAATTACAAGTTGGTTAAACCCCCCAACTCCACAGCATCATCTTCATCATGGCTCCACTTCACTTCTTCAAAGGTGTTGTTCAAAACTTCAAGTAGCTTCAACAGTCTTCAAAAGATCTCGTTGGTCTTGCTCACCAAAAAACCAATCACTTAGAATGATCAGTTCTTTTGCATTCACACACTTAAGTGTGTACTCCTCTTCTTCTCAAAGTTGGTCTTCATCACTTGTGCACACATACACAACTCATTTTGAATGTACTCAAATGGGTACAAGCTGAACCTCGGCCTCTTCCTTTCTTTGCACAGTCACAAGCCTCGGGCTCTTCACTTCACACACACTCAAGGTGTGTTCTTCACTTTGCACACAAGGTGCAAGTCTGCTCTCTCACTTCCACACACAACCAAGCCTCGGGTTCTTCCTCTTCAATTTGCACACACACACTAAGTGTATTTGTCTCAATATACCCGAACTCAAACTAGGCGCGCAAGGAGGTGTGGCCCTCTTCTTGTCTTCAAATGCCGCGCAGGCTCAAGTGTGCAAGGGTGCAACACTGCCGCGGGCACTTCTGTCGCGCAAGCCTCAACGAACCACGAAGGCGCGCAGGTGATGTGGCTCGGCTCCTTCCTGTCGCGCAAGGGATGCGCGCAGGGTCTCCTCCAACTTATTTTGCGCAAATATGCGCAAAAGGGACTTCACGAAGCCAAGGGTGGCTTCGGGCTGCTTCGTCGCGCAAGTGGGTTGCGCGGAGCTCCAAACTTCACGAGGCACAAAAGGCTCTCACGGGACTTCAAATATTCAAAGGATCAGCAAGCTTCTCCAATGCCTCGGGTCTTCTTTTTATAGGCGAGGAGGGCTTCTAAACATCCGCGTGATAATAACTCAAGTTCCCAAAAGTTTCGGATCTTTAAAAATCTTTCAAATATTTATTTTTATCCTCGGTTCATGCGGGTTTCCTCTCCTTTGTTATTTTTCTTCACCTCTACGTGTATGCGGCTTAGAAACGCATGCATGGCCTTCTTCAAGGGCAAACCATGCAAAGCACGAACCCTTCAAAGCCTCGGCAACGTTGCATGCCTCGGCCGAACTCCAATTTCTCCATTCAACGTGTGCATGCATATTTTATTGCATGATTATGTTCGTTATGGCCAGACGATCACAATGGTGGCTTTAGCTTGATCGGAGGTGGCCGGGAGCTCAAATTCTGTCGTCGGGAGGTGCCTGGTTCGAAGGTGGACTCGCGGGTGGCCTCGTGCGAGCTCGGGGAAGAAGACGGATGCGGGGCCGTTGGATGCGGTGATCAAATGAGCATCAATGGCCAGGATTGGAACAGGGCTCCGCGGATGCATCGGGCGGCCGAGATCTGCCGCGAGATCGCCTGGACGGCTGAGATTTGCTCCCGGGTGAAATTTCTGCGTCCCACATCGAAACGGGCCGCGATTTTTCCGCGCTTTATCACCCTGGCTCTCTCCACCACACTTCAGTTGAACTTCTCCCCTCCTGGTGCCGCCCCGCACCGGGTTCTCTCTGCGGGCGCGCTCTGCGCCCACTCTGCTCCCTGCGGGCGCGCCACTGGCGCCCACTATGCATCCTCGAGTGCGCGGGCTTCACCACCGCGTGCCCTCGGGGGCTTATACACGGCCCCCTGCCGCCTTGTGCTTGCACCATGGGATCCCCCATGGGCGTGGCGCCTTAGGCCCACAAGTGCCTTGGGGTTGAACCCGTGGGCTGGCCTTGGCTGGCCTAATTTTTGCTAAGTATAGGAATAAAGACTTTGTATAAAAACAAAGTATCCCCATATGCCAAATGCCACTTCAAGCCATCTTCTTCATAATTCTTCTTCTTCTTAGGAATTTCCCATCTCCTCCTCATGTTCTTAATAACTTTTCAACATTTCACAACTTAGGAGGGAATTCTGAAGGTTCTTCATCAACCGAGCTCTTGAATCACATAAAATCTCCAATGTTCTTCATTGATCCAATCAGAGATCAAGTTGGATCAACTTCATGTTCACATGCACTAAGTGATAGTGCATGGACTCTTCCATCCGCTCACTTCATCCACTTTGAACTTGTGGATGGATCTTCTTCATCTCCTCATGCATTGTCAATACAATGCATGGTCTTCAAACATTGTTGTGACATTGTATCCAGTTGATACAAGTTCTTGGAACTTTAAGAACAACTCAACAATCGTCTGATTTAATGATGATACTCCATCATCATCCATTCTTCAAGTGGTGTAACTTAGTATCATCTTGATACAAGTATTGAAACATTAAGATCAGTTCTTCAATCGTCTGATATAATGCTTCCTCAATCATCAATCTTCAAGATGTACTTCATCAGATGGCACACGAAGACAAGTTATTGACAAAAAATGCAATCACTTCACTTGGGCACAACAATCTCCCCCTTTGTATTTGGTTGTCAATACTCCTAAGCACACTTAGAGAATGTCGTGTGCCTGATGATTTCTCCCCCTTATTGGCCAGCAAATGCAAAGGGATAAATGGAAACCATACTCAGAATATAGAGCTTCTGGAACCTGCACACCTTTAACTACCAATGCTCCCCCTCAGGGGATGCACTCATCTCCTTCAATTCCCTGCATGTCAGTACAAGAATACAAATAGTTAGGGAATAAGGAGGGACCTTCTTCTTCCTCAAGTTAGAGGAGAAGGCTGAACATTAAGATTCAGCCTTAGCTCAGCAACTTTTTCTGTAGGCATAGCTTGTATCCATTGTTCAACTGCTTCAGCCACTGTGTGAGGTTCAACTTGAGAAACCAGTGCAGTCTGATCTTCCAATCTCAACATTCTTCTAGTTCTTACTGAGGAGTGTGGGTCACCCAGGACATTTTCTGTGTCATTATATTTCTTCAATTGGTTGTATGTCCTTCCACTTTTATTACCTTCCTCTTCATCACTGGTGTATTCAGATTTGATCTCAATTTGAAATAGGTTTCCAGTGGTTCTTCTTCCTTGAGTGATGATCTGTCCATCCTTCGAGCTCTTGATGATTCATGAATCTTTCTTGAACAGTACTTCATGACCATCATCACATAACTGACTTACACTCAGCAGGTTGTGTTTCAATCCTTCGACAAATATCACATCATTGGATTTTAGATTTGTTGTTTCAACCAGTGCCTTTCCAACTCCCTTGATTTTTAGAGAACAATTATTTCCAACCACCACAGTTCCTTCTTCATGACTTTCTATGTTGTTTAGAATGTTTATATCACCAGTCATGTGTGATGAGCATCCACTATCAAGAATCCATGACTTGGTTCTGCTGCTGGCTTTTGGAGCAACTTCAGCAAAGCATGTGATTTCTTCATTGGTTTCCTGAATGCCTTTCCCTTTCATGTCTTTGACTTTTTGTTCGGGAAGAGTAGTCATACATTTCTCAGCTCTATGACCTTGTTGGTCACATTTTCCACAAGCTACACTTAGGCAGTCAAATGTGTTCTGAATTGGAGGTTTTGATACTTTCTGCACAACACTCTGGGTTTCAGGATGTCTCCCCCTTGACTTATGCCTCATTCTTGGAAGAGACATGTTATACCAGCATGCATAGGCCTTATGACCAAACACACCACAACACCAGCAGTAGCCTCTAAACTTTGACCTTTTCCGCTGATAAGAGTCATGTTGTAATTTCCTGTCCAAGATTTGAGTAGTCCTTCCTGAGGATTTCCTTTCTTCCATGATTGGTGAGTCGACCTGCCTCTGAGCACCAGTGTGAGATGATTCTGCCTTGACCTCAACAGCCTTGTTAAAGTCTTCTCTCATCTTTTTCAAGTTATTTTGTGCTTCAACCCACTTGGAATGTGTTACTGATTGTTCTTCTTCTTTGAGGTAAAGTTTCTCCTCAAGATCTTTTGCTATCTTATCCAGCTCAGCTATCTTCAGTTTGTGTCTCTTGATTTCATCAATGTACATTGTCTCTTTCTTCATACATTCTTCCAACTCCTCAGTCATCCTTTTGGTTTCCTTTTGTAACAATCTCTTCTCTTTCTTGAGTTTAGTGTTCTGTTCAAGGCAAGCCACTAGTTCATCTTTCAACATGTGTTCGAGCTCTGTTCGTTCATTTTCATCATCTTCACTGCTGCATGTGTCAAACCCTTTTTCCACATGAGCCATAAAATTCGTTTCTTCTTCTGATTGACTGGCTGAAGTGAAGTCTGATTCTTCCTCTCTGCTAACATAGCTTCTTCTTTCACCTGGAACAAACCTTTTCTTTCTTGCACCAGATATGTTTCTTTCTCTTGGGTATCTACTCCATTTCTTATTTTGTGACTTATCTTCTTCAACTTCCGGAGCACTAGATCTTTTCTCGGGACAATTAGCAGCAAAGTGTCCGATGTTATTGCAATTGAAACACCTCGATGGTAATTTCCCTTTTCCCCTGAATTTAGTTTTTCCAAACCATTTAGATAAAAGATAAATAACCTTGTTGAGATCTTCATCCTTTTCTTCATTGTCCGACTCATTTGATCCTAAGACTTCATCATCTCTTATCTTGAGTTGTCTCATGGCCTCGAAAGCCATCTCATCCTTGATCTTCTTTTTGAATACTGGAATCTTCCTCATTTCATATGTAATGAGAATGTTGTGAAGTTCATCAAGAGAAAGATCATCTTTGTCTTCTAGTGCAGAGACTTTGGGATCAAACCTGTCAGGAAAGTTTCTCATTAGTTTTTTAACAATAGTTGAGTCCTCCAACTTTTCTCCAAAGCCTCGAATGTTACTGACAATTTCATTGACTCTTGTAAAATAATCGTCAATAATTTCTTCTTCTCCCATCTTAATATCTTCAAACCGACATCTCCATATTTGTAATTTAGCTTCCTTGACTTTCATGTTGCCTTCATAACTAATCTCCAATTTGTCCCAAATTTCTTTGGCATTCTTGAGTCCCATGACTTTTGTGTAAACCTTTTCTGAGAGAGACATAAGAATGGCATTTTGAGCTTTACCATCAACTTCCATATTTCTTTTCTCAGCAGGTGACATAGCAGCTTCATCAGCATGAGGAGGGAATACAAATAAGGCTGCATTTCTAACTTCAAGGCCGCGAGATAGAAGGTAGGGTAACATCTGATTCTTCCAGCTGTGGTAATTCTTTCCATCGAATGTAGGAACACCCCTACTATTAACAGAATTCAGATTGTCCATCTTCTCAGAAGTAGATCCTTACAGAGGGAACCTCGCTCTGATACCACTTGAAATGCCTGGATCGGTTGTGATCACTGAGAGGGGAGGGGTGAATCAGTGATAACTTTTTCTTTTTATGAATTGTTCCCTTTGGATTATCAATTCAACCTCTGCAGCTGGTTAAAGCCTAGATCTACTCTTTTAGTGGTGCAGTAATAATGAGAGCACAGAACACAGAGATTTACAAGGTTCGGTACAAAGACCTACTCCTTTCCGTGTTGGTTACACCCCCCAACACGGATTCTTCACTATGCCAAAAGATGATTACACAGTAATTGGTTATACCCCCCAATTACAAGTTGGTTAAACCACCCAACTCCACAGCATCATCTTCATCATGGCTCCACTTCACTTCTTCAAAGGTGTTGTTCAAAACTTCAAGTAGCTTCAACAGTCTTCAAAATATCTCGTTGGTCTTGCTCACCAAAAAACCAATCACTTAGAATGATCAGTTCTTTTGCATTCACACACTTAAGTGTGTACTCCTCTTCTTCTCAAAGTTGGTCTTCATCACTTGTGCACACATACACAACTCATTTTGAATGTACTCAAATGGGTACAAGCTGAACCTCGGCCTCTTCCTTTCTTTGCACAGTCACAAGCCTCGGGCTCTTCACTTCACACACACTCAAGGTGTGTTCTTCACTTTGCACACAAGGTGCAAGTCTGCTCTCTCACTTCCACACACAACCAAGCCTCGGGTTCTTCCTCTTCAATTTGCACACACACACTAAGTGTATTTGTCTCAATATACCCGAACTCAAACTAGGCGCGCAAGGAGGTGTGGCCCTCTTCTTGTCTTCAAATGCCGCGCAGGCTCAAGTGTGCAAGGGTGCAACACTGCCGCGGGCGCTTCTGTCGCGCAAGCCTCAACGAACCACGAAGGCGCGCAGGTGATGTGGCTCGGCTCCTTCCTGTCGCGCAAGGGATGCGCGCAGGGTTTCCTCCAACTTCTTTTGCGCAAATATGCGCAAAAGGGACTTCACGAAGCCAAGGGTGGCTTCGGGCTGCTTCGTCGCGCAAGTGGGTTGCGCGGAGCTCCAAACTTCACGAGGCACAAAAGGCTCTCACGGGACTTCAAATATTCAAAGGATCAGCAAGCTTCTCCAATGCCTCGGGTCTTCTTTTTATAGGCGAGGAGGGCTTCTAAACATCCGCGTGATAATAACTCAAGTTCCCGAAAGTTTCGGATCTTTAAAAATCTTTCAAATCTTTATTTTTATCCTCGGTTCATGCGGGTTTCCTCTCCTTTGTTATTTTTCTTCACCTCTACGTGTATGCGGCTTAGAAACGCATGTATGGCCTTCTTCAAGGGCAAACCATGCAAAGCACGAACCCTTCAAAGCCTCGGCAACGTTGCATGCCTCGGCCGAACTCCAATTTCTCCATTCAACGTGTGCATGCATATTTTATTGCATGATTATGTTCGTTATGGCCAGACGATCACAATGGTGGCTTTAGCTTGATCGGAGGTGGCCGGGAGCTCAAATTCTGTCGTCGGGAGGTGCCTGGTTCGAAGGTGGACTCGCGGGTGGCCTCGTGCGAGCTCGGGGAAGAAGACGGATGTTGGGCCGTTGGATGCGGTGATCAAATGAGCATCAATGGCCAGGATTGGAACAGGGCTCCGCGGATGCATCGGGCGGCCGAGATCTGCCGCGAGATCGCCTGGACGGCTGAGATTTGCTCCCGGGTGAAATTTCTGAGTCCCACATCGAAACGGGCCGCGATTTTTCCGCGCTTTATCACCCTGGCGCTCTCCACCACACTTCAGTTGAACTTCTCCCCTCCCGGTGCCGCCCCGCACCGGGTTCTCTCTGCGGGCGCGCTCTGCGCCCACTCTGCTCCCTGCGGGCGCGCCACTGGCGCCCACTATGCATCCTCGAGTGCGCGGGCTTCACCACCGCGTGCCCTTGGGGGCTTATACACGGCCCCCTGCCGCCTTGTGCTTGCACCATGGGATCCCCCATGGGCGTGGCGCCTTAGGCCCACAAGTGCCTTGGGGTTGAACCCGTGGGCTGGCCTTGGCTGGCCTAATTTTTGCTAAGTATTGGAATAAAGACTTTGTATAAAAACAAAGTATCCCCATATGCCAAATTCCACTTCAAGCCATCTTCTTCATAATTCTTCTTCTTCTTAGGAATTTCCCATCTCCTCCTCATGTTCTTAATAACTTTTCAACATTTCACAACTTAGGAGGGAATTATGAAGGTTCTTCATCAACCGAGCTCTTGAATCACATAAAATCTCCAATGTTCTTCATTGATCCAATCAGAGATCAAGTTGGATCAACTTCATGTTCACATGCACTAAGTGATAGTGCATGGACTCTTCTATCCGCTCACTTCATCCACTTTGAACTTGTGGATGGATATTCTTCATCTCCTCATGCATTGTCAATACAATGCATGGTCTTCAAACATTGTTGTGACATTGTATCCAGTTGATACAAGTTCTTGGAACTTTAAGAACAGCTCAACAATCGTCTGATTTAATGATGATACTCCATCATCATCCATTCTTCAAGTGGTGTAACTTAGTATCATCTTGATACAAGTATTGAAACATTAAGATCAGTTCTTCAATCGTCTGATATAATGCTTCCTCAATCATCAATCTTCAAGATGTACTTCATCAGATGGCACACGAAGACAAGTTATTGACAACAAATGCAATCACTTCACTTGGGCACAACAATCTCCCCCTTTGTATTTGGTTGTCAATACTCCTAAGCATACTTAGAGAATGTCGTGTGCCTGATGATTTCTCCCCCTTATTGGCCATCAAATGCAAAGGGATAAATGGAAACCATACTCAGAATATAGAGCTTCTGGAACCTGCACACCTTTAACTACCAATGCTCCCCCTCAGGGGATGCACTCATCTCCTTCAATTCCCTGCATGTCAGTACAAGAATACAAAAAGTTAGGGAATAAGGAGGGTCCTTCTTCTTCCTCAAGTTAGAGGAGAAGGCTGAACATGAAGATTCAGCCTTAGCTCAGCAACTTTTTCTGTAGGCATAGCTTGTATCCATTGTTCAACTGCTTCAGCCACTGTGTGAGGTTAAACTTGAGAAACCAGTGCAGTCTGATCTTCCAATCTCAACATTCTTCTAGTTCTTACTGAGGAGTGTGGGTCACCCAGGACATTTTCTGTGTCATTATATTTCTTCAATTGGTTGTATGTCCTTCCACTTTTATTACCTTCCTCTTCATCACTGGTGTATTCAGATTTGATCTCAATTTGAAATAGGTTTCCAGTGGTTCTTCTTCCTTGCGTGATGATCTGTCCATCCTTCGAGCTCTTGATGATTCATGAATCTTTCTTGAACAGTACTTCATGACCATCATCACATAACTGACTTACACTCAGCAGGTTGTGTTTCAATCCTTCGACAAATAGCACATCATTGGATTTTAGATTTTTTGTTTCAACCAGTGCCTTTCCAACTCCCTTGATTTTTAGAGAACAATTATTTCCAACCACCACAGTTCCTTCTTCATGACTTTCTATGTTGTTTAGAATGTTTATATCACCAGTCATGTGTGATGAGCATCCACTATCAAGAATCCATGACTTGGTTCTGCTGCTGGCTTTTGGAGCAACTTCAGCAAAGCATGTGATTTCTTCATTGGTTTCCTGAATGCCTTTCCCTTTCATGTCTTTGACTTTTTGTTCGGGAAGAGTAGTCATACATTTCTCAGCTCTATGACCTTGTTGGTCACATTTTCCACAAGCTACACTTAGGCAGTCAAATGTGTTCTGAATTGGAGGTTTTGATACTTTCTGCACAACACTCTGGGTTTCAGGATGTCTCCCCCTTGACTTATGCATCATTCTTGGAAGAGACATGTTATACCAGCATGCATAGGCCTTATGACCAAACACACCACAACACCAGCAGTAGCCTCTAAACTTTAACCTTTTCCGCTGATAAGAGTCATGTTGTAATTTCCTGTCCAAGATTTGAGTAGTCCTTCCTGAGGATTTCCTTTCTTCCATGAGTGGTGAGTCGACCTGCCTCTGAGCACCAGTGTGAGATGATTCTACCTTGACCTCAACAGCCTTGTTAAAGTCTTCTCTCATCTTTTTCAAGTTATTTTGTGCTTCAACCCACTTGGACTGTGTTACTGATTGTTCTTCTTCTTTGAGGTGAAGTTTCTCCTCAAGATCTTTTGCTATCTTATCCAGCTCAGCTATCTTCAGTTTGTGTCTCTTGATTTCATCAATGTACATTGTCTCTTTCTTCATACATTCTTCCAACTCCTCAGTCATCCTTTTGGTTTCCTTTTGTAACAATCTCTTCTCTTTCTTGAGTTTAGTGTTCTGTTCAAGGCAAGCCACTAGTTCATCTTTCAACATGTGTTCGAGCTCTGTTCGTTCATTTTCATCATCTTCACTGCTGCATGTGTCAAACCCTTTTTTCACATGAGCCATAAAATTCGTTTCTTCTTCTGATTGACTGGCTGAAGTGAAGTCTGATTCTTCCTCTCTGCTAACATAGCTTCTTCTTTCACCTGGAACAAACCTTTTCTTTCTTGCACCAGATCTGTTTCTTTCTCTTGGGTATCTACTCCATTTCTTATTTTGTGACTTATCTTCTTCAACATCCGGAGCACTAGATCGTTTCTCGGGACAATTAGCAACAAAGTGTCCGATGTTATTGCAATTGAAACACCTCTATGGTAATTTCCCTTTTCCCCTGAATTTAGTTTTTCCAAACCATTTAGATAAAAGAGAAATAACCTTGTTGAGATCTTCATCCTTTTCTTCATTGTCCGACTCATTTGATCCTAAGACTTCATCATCTCTTATCTTGAGTTGTCTCATGGCCTCGAAATCCATCTCATCCTTGATCTTCTTTTTGAATACTGGAATCTTCCTCATTTCATATGTAATGAGAATGTTGTGAAGTTCATCAAGAGAAAGATCATCTTTGTCTTCTAGTGCAGAGACTTTGGGATCAAACCTGTCAGGAAAGTTTCTCATTAGTTTTTTAACAATAGTTGAGTCCTCCAACTTTTCTCCAAAGCCTCGAATGTTACTGACAATTTCATTGACTCTTGTAAAATAATCGTCAATACTTTCTTCTTCTCCCATCTTAATATCTTCAAACCGACTTCTCCATATTTGTAATTTAGCTTCCTTGACTTTCATGTTGCCTTCATAACTAATCTCCAATTTGTCCCAAATTTCTTTGGCATTCTTGAGTCCCATGACTTTTGTGTAAACCTTTTCTGAGAGAGACATAAGAATGGCATTTTGAGCTTTACCATCAACTTCCATATTTCTTTTCTCAGCAGGTGACATAGAAGCTTCATCAGCATGAGGAGGGAATACAAATAAGGCTGCATTTCTAACTTCAAGGCCGAGAGATAGAAGGTAGGGTAACATCTGATTCTTCCAGCTGTGGTAATTCTTTCCATCGAATGTAGGAACACCCCTACTATTAACAGAATTCAGATTGTCCATCTTCTCAGAAGTAGATCCTTACAGAGGGAACCTCGCTCTAATACCACTTGAAATGCCTGGATCGGTTGTGATCACTGAGAGGGGAGGGGTGAATCAGTGATAACTTTTTCTTTTTATGAATTGTTCCCTTTGGATTATCAATTCAACCTCTGCAGCTGGTTAAAACCTAGATATACTCTTTTAGTGGTGCAGTAATAATGAGAGCACAGAACACAGAGATTTACAAGGTTCGGTACAAAGACCTACTCCTTGCCGTGTTGGTTACACCCCCCAACACGGATTCTTCACTATTCCAAAAGATGATTACACAGTAATTGGTTATACCCCCCAATTACAAGTTGGTTAAACCCCCCAACTCCACAGCATCATCTTCATCATGGCTCCACTTCACTTCTTCAAAGGTGTTGTTCAAAACTTCAAGTAGCTTCAACAGTCTTCAAAAGATCTCGTTGGTCTTGCTCACCAAAAAACCAATCACTTAGAATGATCAGTTATTTTGCATTCACACACTTAAGTGTGTACTCCTCTTCTTCTCAAAGTTGGTCTTCATCACTTGTGCACACATACACAACTCATTTTGAATGTACTCAAATGGGTACAAGCCGAACCTCGGCCTCTTCCTTTCTTTGCACAGTCACAAGCCTCGGGCTCTTCACTTCACACACACTCAAGGTGTGTTCTTCACTTTGCACACAAGGTGCAAGTCTGCTCTCTCACTTCCACACACAACCAAGCCTCGGGTTCTTCCTCTTCAATTTGCACACACACACTAAGTGTATTTGTCTCAATATACCCGAACTCAAACTAGGCGCGCAAGGAGGTGTGGCCCTCTTCTTGTCTTCAAATGCCGCGCAGGCTCAAGTGTGTAAGGGTGCAACACTGCCGCGGGCGCTTCTGTCGCGCAAGCCTCAACGAACCACGAAGGCGCGCAGGTGATGTGGCTCGGCTCCTTCCTGTCACGCAAGGGATGCGCGCAGGGTCTCCTCCAACTTCTTTTGCGCAAATATGTGCAAAAGGGAATTCACGAAGCCAAGGGTGGCTTCGGGCTGCTCGTCGCGCAAGTGGGTTGCGCGGAGCTCCAAACTTCACGAGGCACAAAAGGCTCTCACGGGACTTCAAATATTCAAAGGATCAGCAAGCTTCTCCAATGCCTCGGGTCTTCTTTTTATAGGCGAGGAGGGATTCTAAACATCCGCGTGATAATAACTCAAGTTCCCGAAAGTTTCGGATCTTTAAAAATCTTTCAAATCTTTATTTTTATCCTCGGTTCATGCGGGTTTCCTCTCCTTTGTTATTTTTCTTCACCTCTACGTGTATGCGGCTTAGAAACGCATGCACGGCCTTCTTCAAGGGCAAACCATGCAAAGCACGAACCCTTCAAAGCCTCGGCAACGTTGCATGCCTCGGCCGAACTCCAATTTCTCCATTCAACGTGTGCATGCATATTTTATTGCATGATTATGTTCGTTATGGCCAGAAGATCACAATGGTAGCTTTAGCTTGATCGGAGGTGCTCGGGAGCTCAAATTCTGTCGTCGGGAGGTGCCTGGTTCGAAGGTGGAATCGCGGGTGGCCTCGTGCGAGCTCGGGGAAGAAGACGGATGCTGGGCCATTGGATGTGGTGATCAAATGAGCATCAATGGCCAGGATTGGAACAGGGCTCCGCGGATGCATCGGGCGGCCGAGATCTGCCGCGAGATCGCCTGGACGGCTGAGATTTGCTCCCGGGTGAAATTTCTGCGTCCCACATCGAAACGGGCCACGATTTTTCCGCGCTTTATCACCCTGGCGCTCTCCACCACACTTCAGTTGAACTTCTCCCCTCCCGGTGCCGCCCCGCACCGGGTTCTCTCTGCGGGCGCGCTCTGCGCCCACTCTGCTCCCTGCGGGCGCGCCACTGGCGCCCACTATGCATCCTCGAGTGCGCGGGCTTCACCACTGTGTGCCCTCAGGGGCTTATACACGGCCCCCTTCCGCCTTGTGCTTGCACCATGGGATCCCCCATGGGCGTGGCGCCTTAGGCCCACAAGTGCCTTGGGGTTGAACCCGTGGGCTTGCCTTGGCTGGCCTAATTTTTGCTAAGTATAGGAATAAAGACTTTGTATAAAAACAAAGTATCCCCATATGCCAAATGCCACTTGAAGCCATATTCTTCATAATTCTTCTTCTTCTTAGGAATTTCCCATCTTCTCCTCATGTTCTTAATAACTTTTCAACATTTCACAACTTAGGAGGGAATTCCAGAGGTTCTTCATCAACCGAGCTCTTGAATCACATAAAATCTCCAATGTTCTTCATTGATCCAATCAGAGATTAAGTTGGATCAACTTCATGTTCACATGCACTAAGTGATAGTGCATGGACTCTTCCATCCGCTCACTTCATCCACTTTGAACTTGTGGATGGATCTTCTTCATCTCCTCATGCATTGTCAATACAATGCATGGTCTTCAAACATTGTTGTGACATTGTATCCAGTTGATACAAGTTCTTGGAACTTTAAGAACAGCTCAACAATCGTTTGATTTAATGATGATACTCCATCATCATCCATTCTTCAAGTGGTGTAACTTAGTATCATCTTGATACAAGTATTGAAACATTAAGATCAGTTCTTCAATCGTCTGATATAATGCTTCCTCAATCATCAATCTTCAAGATGTACTTCATCAGATGGCACACGAAGACAAGTTATTGACAACAAATGCAATCACTTCACTTGGGCACAACAGAGCAGCAAGAATTTCAACTTCAACCACAAGGTGACTTCATTCCATGATCATTATTTTTGATTTCCTTTTTGAACTTTCATTCTCTATCTCTACCCCCTTCTAAATTTTCTTTTCTTTAAACACTGGGGACAGTTTTATTTTAAGTTGCGGGGAGATAAAATAAAAAATGCTTTTGTGTCAAAAAAAATGATAAATTATTTGAAAAAAAAATGTGCGTAAATGGAAGGAAAAATTCCTTTAACTTTGAACATGGTAATACACATTGCACACTTTGAAATTGAATATCAAATAATTTAGCATGCCCTGATTCTGATTTTAATCCTTGTATAATTTCATGAGCATAGATTTTGGAAAGTGTGGCTGTCCAATGTGATATTTCATTGTTTATAATTTAATCCTAATAAAAAAAAGATCACAATGCATGTCCTTTGGATAGTGGGGTATTAGTTTAAGTTCATGGGGTCCCCTAAATAAATATCATAAGTTTGGTGATCATTTTAGTTTAATATGATTATTCAAAAAAAATTGCGCGTAGATCAATGAAATGACCTAATGCGTGGCTTTCGGCACTTGGGGATCGTGACTCCATAGTTGTCTGGCCCAGAGTTAGTAATTTTATCTCTATTTTTGGTAATTTGAATTTATTTTTGACTGAGTTAACTTGAGATGATTCCCGAGTATGTGGGTTTCACTTGGTTCCCTAAGGTCCTTGAGCCTGGGAGTCATTGGCAAAGTCTCGCTACAGGGGTTGACTCTTTTGAGTGCAACTTCAATTACTATGGAAAAATTGCAAAAACAACAAAAAAACAACAACAAAAAACAAAAAAACAAAAAAAATTATATAAAAAAAATGAATACTCATCTTAATATTGAAATGTGATTCCACCTAGCGCTTCCGTAATATCCCCCTTGAATAAAGATGAACCCCCATTCTATTGTGATGCACAACACATCCTTTTACTTAATTGATATTGGATGAAATATGGAAATGAATTTGAACAAAGGAATGGGCTTGGGATTGGGATTTGATTATGAAACTATATTGTATTAAAATATTTTGATGGGTTTCATGATTGTTTGGTATGAGTTTTTTTGGTGATCATTGTGTATTAAAATGTTTTTGGAAAAGGGAATTCGAATTTCATATTGTTAAGATATATTTTGCTCGGGACTAGAAAAACTCAAGTTGGGGGGTGTGATTAGCCACTAAATGAGGCTAATATTCATTGTTAATATATATAATATTCATTTTCTTTATTATTAATAAACACCATTTTAGTGCATTTTACACTTTGAACATCATTTCACAGTATGATTGTAATACCTTCTTAAAATGCACTATTATGTGGTACATTTTTTAACATCATTTGAAGTACCAAATGATTCATATAATTATACATATTTTAATTTTATATTTTTGGAAATTGATCTAAACTCCAATATTAACATGTTTCATTCAGGGATCAATGGAGAATTCATGGAGGATGATGGAGATATTTGGCAATGAAAGGAAGCAATTCTGGAGAAGGCAGATTGGACACCAGCCCACTGATGAGACTGTGGGGCCAAAAATACAGGCCCAATTAACCCCAACTTTCGTGGGATGCTAGAAGACATGTCTAGGAACAAATCACTAGTCAGGATCCAATGCTAATTCGTCCTCCATGGTGTCCATTTAGGTGTCCCAAGTTAGAGATAAAATTCTGGGCCAGATTCTGCGGCCCAGAAAAACATCCCACAAATTAAACCATATCTCGAACACCATAACTCCTTTTGGGATTCTATTTTACAGAATCTTAGGGAACATCCGGATATTAATTTAATTATTCTATGGCCCACCCAAATTCGGCCATCTAGAAGGTGTTTCAAGGGATTATGTTCAGTACATGAAAGCTGGATGCCTTTTCGGGTCAAGGGTGGAAAGTCTTCTTTCCACAAACTTTCCACCACCCTAGACCTACCATACTCAAGTGGGATGACTTGTACTGTTGTAGGCTCGACCCAAGGCTCCCAAAATTCCTATTTAAGGCAGTGGTGATGAAGGAGTTTTTAATCTTGGGTGCTTTGTTTCGTTTTAATGTTATGCTGCCAATTTGTCTTTGTAACGTTCTTCCTTCACATGTAAGTTGTTTTAATTCATCCTAGTTTCTTAATAAAAGTTCTTCTTATCCTCTTATTATATTGTTCTCCATCTCACTTTGATACCGTTGCCTCAAGGTGTGAATTTATTCACACCAAACTTTGTGAAATTATTCACACAACGGTGGAGTGACCGTTTTCTTTTTATTGTTTTCTTTACTTCTTCAACTCCTCCCTCATGAGTCTACTTCCCGCTTCCATTGAAACCATAGCATCAATGGAGGGATAACCCACTTATAGGTTGATCCAAGGGAGTATCAAGGGGATGTATTGGATGTTATTTATCACCTCATTAATGTATAATCACTTCTTTAATTGAGATTTTTATTTGATGATTTTTAAACTCCATCGTCCTTGTTTAATTTAAGGTCACACACTTCAAGTGCTAATACGAACTGTTACCATGAAGTGCTCAAAACTTTGATCCTTCAAGTGTATAGGTGATTAGTATTAAAGGTTTTAGGCATTAAACCAGTAAGTGATGATGTTGTTTTATCTCCTTAAATGAACCCATCTCAAATATAAGAAATTGAAATCATTAAAAAGGAAATACGTCCAATCCACCCCGAGCGATAACCTAGGATCAACTCATTATTTTAAATTGAATTCACTTAAGTCTCTTAGAGTTACTTTAAACCAATATAAAATCAACCCAAGTTGGCCACTTCATATCCAAAAACATTCCTTAGAATGTGTGTGTCTATAGGTTACTTCTTAGGTCTCTGTGGATTCGACAACCCAAGCTAGACTACAAGGACCGTTCTACCTTCATATCTTGGGTAAATTTGAGCGAGAATCAGTTATGAATATTAAATTTCTTCAAAAACTCTATTGCATATTTTTAATGAGAAATAAAATTTTAGTCTTTCATCTAAATCACTTACTGCCCTAATAAGTATGTGAGTTCACCGATCATAGAAATTTCAAATTCTGATTTCATGTGATTGGAAAATTCATCCATTGATACCTGCTTGGTTCCACCAAATATAATATCATCTACATACACCAGTACCATGAACCGGTCTTTCCTATAATTCTTCACATAAAGATTTTGATCTACTCCTAATCTTTTAAATTAAAGATTCTTTATAAAAGAATCCATCCAGGAGTACCAAGCTCATGGTGCCTGTTTAGACCATAGAGAACCTTCTTTAATCTAAAAACCTTCATTTCATCATTACCAAGTAGAAAAATCATTATTTTTTCATTGTAGACTTATTCTTTAAGAACACCATTTAAGAAAAAAAAAATTACATCCATTTTATATAATTGGTATCCTCTTTAAATTGCTATGGAAAGAAAAAGTCTGATTGACTCCAGTCTAGCCAACAGAGCAAATAATTCTTCAACGTCAACGCCTTAAATATGTGAATATTATTTACTCACCAATATTTCCTTATTTATGATGAAATTACCATGATAATCAAATTTATCCTTAGAAATAAACTTCATACTAAACACATTGTGACGTTCGGGTCTATTAACAAGATCCCAGGTCTGGTTATTATCAATTTGATCTAACTCTTCATTCATGGATTTAACCCATGATTCATACTTTGTAGCTTATTCAAATGAGGATGGTTCCATAATTGATAGGAAGGAAGTTTGTGCATTATTCCTCATTATATTTTTATGTGTGGGTGTTTTCCAATCCCCAATGATGTTGGATTGATCAATTTATTCTCTTTGATTTATCCTATGAGGTTCAAAAGAATTTTCTTCAGCCACGGTTTCCCTATTTTGATTTTTCTTCTGAATAAAAAAAATGTTGTGAGCCCTGAATATTTTTCATGTATTCCTCTACTTCTATATTTTCATCTGTTTCATTTCCATATTCTTCCTCATATTCTATCATATCAGTATAATAATTCCTTTAGGTATTTGTGGTTTTATCTTCAATGATCTTTATATCACTGCTTTCCATAATTCTTCCAAGATGCTTGTTGAAACACTTGTAGGGTTTTCTCTTCATTTAATATCCAAGTAATATTCCATCATCAGCCACATCACCATATTTCCCTTGATTTTATTCTTTGTTTCGGATGAAACATTTACTTCTGAAAACATGAAAATGCGTCAAAAAGGGATTATTCCATGCCATAACTCATATGGAATCTTGGATTCTACCATATAAAGCCTTGTTTGATTTTGAGTATACATTGTTACTTGAACATCCTCTTTCCAGTAATGGAAGTAGATACAATTCTCAATCATCATAATTTTATCCATATTGTTTACATGTCAATTCCTACACTCAAAAACTCCATTTTGTTATGGGGTTGTCACAATAGCCACATCATGTTGTATTCCATGTTTCTCTAGGTAATTTTCAAATTCAATGGACGTGTATTCCCCTCCACTATCAAATCAAGGAACTTTTATTATATGAAATGTATAATTCTTAACAATACATCGATAACATTTCATTAAATCAAGCACTTTTTATTTCATATGAATAAACATCACACAAGCCATTTTACTATAATCATCAATAAACAAAACAAAGTACCTCTCTCCATATGTTCAATCCACATTTATCGATCCACATATATCTATGTGGATTAGATCAAGAAGATTTGATGCACATTTTCCTTTGGAATGTATAAAGTGTGAGCCAACTTTCCTCATATGAAAGCATTGCAAGTCTTTTCCCATTCAGGCTTTAGATTTGGGTTATCCGTGATTATATTCATCTTATATATCTTCTCCATGTATTGTTTATTGATGTGACCCAACCTCAGGTGCCACAAGTTGTTCTCTTCTTCAACTGTCATGTAGAAATTGTTCTCTTTACTATCAACCTGATATAAGTTATCATCTATTGTGCATCCTTTCATGAGATAATTCAATGTCCTTACTTTTATAGTGCACCCATTTTGATTGAATGTCACTATAAGTCCTAATTCAGAGATTTTACTCATACTCAAAATATTGTAACACAAACCATCCACATAAAGAACTTTATTTTTCTTAATATCATCACTTTCTATTTCTGTACTCCCACTACCTTTGATCTTCAAAGCACCATTATTTACAAACCTAACTATTCCATTATCCATTTTTTTTTAATTCTTAAATAAATCTGACTTTCCCATCATATGGGGTGAACATCCACTATCAAGAATCTAGGTGTTATTCTTGGTATCTTTGAGATTGACTTTAGCAAGATTGGATTTCTCTAATTTCTTATTTTCCTTCCATGATATATAAGATTCATTTTAGGTTAATGTTGGCCTTTCCAATCTATTTTATATGTGTATTGGTTCTTCATACTCATATTATTCTTCAAAAGGAGAAAACATATTTGCAAGAGAAACTTCATCTGGTTGGTGGGCATTGACTTTTCTCTGAGTTCTATAGGTAACATTCTTGTTTTTCCTCTATTTGAAATCAATATCTTTATATCCATAGTTAGATCATTAAAAACAATATCCATAAAAATAATTTCTTGTATAAGATTAAGGATATTATATCATTCTCCTTTTTTGAATTCCTAAATCTTCCCTATTCAAGTAGCTCCTTTCCTCTTCATAGTATGGCATGGTATGGCCCAGATAGCCAAAAAATTGAATTTTCATGTGAGGAATTTTCTTTTCACTTCTATTCCTCCTCATCTCCCCTTCCTTAGGAAAATTTTTTGACTATCGACCATTTCTGAATTCTTGTGGAATGTTTTCAGTTCTCCTTTCAGTTTGATTTTAGTATTTCTTTATTAGGACTTCATATGACTTTTTGATTTGTCCAACTTTCAGCTTCCCTTTATTTTGACCCATCTTGCTTCTAGCATTTGATGTTTTAGTTTTATAACCAATTCCACTTTTTCCTATACATGTTTGTATTTGATCATTAAAAACCTTATCAAATCTTTCAGAACCCGGCTTAGTACTCTCCAGTACCTCATCATATGATAATCTTTCAAATTATATTTTCTTCTTTGTTTCTTTTAAATTTGATTCACTTTCAAGTTTACTTATTAGAGTAACAAATTCTTCTTCAAGTCCCTCAATAATCTTGGACTTCTACTCTAGTCTTGATGTAATTTCATTGATGACCTTTACCTATTATTCAATTCTAAGCATGAGTTCTGATACATCTTCTATTATTTCAAAGGTTTTTGAATGTTCTTTTACATCTTCTTCCAGTAAATCAATTTTAGTTTCAAGTAGATCAACATACTCTAATGAATCTTCTACAACTGCTATCCACTTTTTTTATCTATTAATTTGGTTCTCAAGCATATCAACATAATCCTCAAGTTATAAATTGTGATCAAAATCAGCAATCAACTGATTATTTCTTGCTTTACCTTTTGATGGTTCTAACTTTTCAATTGTATCAATAGTAGATACTTGGGTTCTATATTTAAACTATGTTTCTTCTACCTCAAAGAATTAATTATCATCATATTCTTATTCATAGAACAAAACTCTTTCTCTATAATTTCTTTCCAGATTTGAATTCTCCCTTTTTAGAATACCTTTTCTGAGGCTTTTACGAGTTTTTAGATTCATGTTCTTCATCATTGAACTTCCTTGAGCACCGAGAGGCAATGTTCTCAACTATACCACACAAAAAACACACCAAGGGTATATTTCAATCAAATATTCTTTTTCCTCTCTTGAATTTCTTAGAAAATAGATAAATGAGTTCATATTCCTCATTATCTTCATCAACCCTATCTTTGAAAAAATAAATTTTTCCCATGGGCTTGAATTACATTTCCTTACTCACTCGACTTGTTATATCTTCTAGTTTAACTCTCATTTCATATGCGACCGGGCTACTTAGAAGATCATCCATATAATTTTTTGACAGATTCATTCCCTCAAGGGATGACACTTTTGGATTATAAAAAGGTGGAAGTCTTATCAATATTTTCTTTACAGTGTAAATGTCTTTTATTTCCTCACAAAGTCCTTGTATTGTTCCAACTACTTCAGTGGTTCGATTAAAAAATGTATCTAAATTTTAATCAGGATTTATTTTTATATCATCAAACCTATTTTAAAAAACTTGGAGTTTTACCTTCTTTAAATTTTTTTTTCCTTCATAAATATTTTCTAGTTTTTTATAAATAGACTTAGTTGAAGTGCAGCTCATCACCTTCAGATAAATTTGATTAGATAAAGTTGTAATAGGGGCATTATGTGATTTGGAAACTACATAAAGCATTTTCTTGTTTTCTTTTTTCATATATAGTCCTATTGCATCAATGACCTCAATCCCTCAATGGAAAAAATTATATCCACTCCAAGAGATCTTAGATGACATGTCATCTTATTCTTCCAAATCTAAAAGTTTCTTCAATCAAATATAGAGACTCCCCTGACATTAACTAAATTCTCTATGGCTACACTCATTGGTAAGGTGCAGTCTTAAAACAATAACATGCAATGAGACAACCCAATAGTTTTACTTGGTTCACCTCTAAAGGCTAGTCCAAGGAGCATGTGTCGATAGTGTGTTAATCATACCTAAATCCACTAATATTCACTAGTTATGGAACACAAATGTTTAGACACATTCACTCTATCCTAGGAACACTTCTGTTCCAATATTTTATAGATAACACACTGCATCCCTTGGAACACTTTCGTTGACTCCCCCTAGCTCACTACCTTGGGATATGTATTAATCCACTTATCAAATTGAAGGTCTCTTCAGTAGATTCAAATTTAAGTCCTTGAATCTAACTATCATGAGACTATGATTACATTGAGGAGATGATTTGATGCACTTTGGAGGCACTATTCATCTAAAACGGATGTTCAACAACTGACTTTCGCAAAGCTCCTTAGTGAAGCTCGCAACCTTCACAAAGCTCACTGCCTTTGTGAAACAACGTGCCTTTGAAAATATCACTTAGTCAATGAGGAATACCCATTCATCACGAAGCACCCATTTTCTAAAAGCATTGGTATCAGTCAAGGATTAAAAATTATTTTTATGATGATCAAGCTCCCATAGACAAACAGATTCATGAAGCTCCTCGACCTTCAAGAAATAAAATTGATTCATATTTTTTCCAATTATTTTTGTATAGAATGAAGAGGGGGTGCCCTCATATTTATTGGATCTACAGTTCATGATTCTCTACCGCCTCTTAGTGAATTTTCAAGATCCTTTAAAAAAATTATTGCAAAGATCTTCTATTCGCGAAGTTCCATTGACATCTTTCATAGGTGTGGAGACCACCATCAACACATCATGAGGTCATGATGCTCCACTTCTCATAATCACAGAGATCACTGTCTCTATTCTCAAATCTCCATATCATCATGAACCTTAATCCAATCTTCGCGAAACTCATTACTTTACCATATTTATGATAAGTTTATTCCAAAAAACAACCCTTCACATTGGTAGCCTCTTACTCCAGATTTTGAGCCCCAAAATTTGGAAAACACTGGGAAACGATGCCACCTTCAATATTATTGTCATCTTATACTATAATATCACTCTCCTTTAAAACTCCTTAATCATACAAGTTTGTATTGACAAAAAAACCAAAACTATCATCCATTTTTTTGTGAAAGGCCTTAGTTCCAATAGTATGTCATTTCAATATTAACTTATTTCTCTATGGGTGCATTGGTATGTTGCAAGATGCTAAACTTAAAAAATATGTGGTTCTGTCTAATTCCACTTAGAGAGTCCTAGAGGGTCACAGGCTAAGTGTTTCTGGAATCTTAGAAAAATTCTATTTTAAATTTAACAAGTTTAAAAAAATTATTTTCTCTTTGTGGTTTAATAATTATTCAAGGTTGTTTGGTCACCAAGATTTAATTACGAGTTATTTGGAAGAATAAATATGTGAGTTAAATAATAATAAATATTTATTTTTTATATTTATTGAATATAATATTTATTACATTTATTAGTGAATATCATAGTAATATTTATTTATTAAATAAATATTCCTTATTGAAGGTTTAATAAATACCAAGGAGGATAAATAGACTATTTTTAATGGTATGGATTTAAATGGTATATTAAAAATCATTTTAATAAATATTAATTACTTATTTAACAAATTTTATTTATTTATCTATATTTACTTTTCATGTCAAGAAAATAATTATAATATTTATATTATTATTAGACATGTGGTTCATTATGAAATAAGGAAATATCTAGGGGACTATGTGCACTTACCAATCCAAACCTAACTCTATAGATCTTTCCTGGGTTATCCTCTTATTGTAGATAATAAACCTATAGAGAACTCTCAATACCTAAGAGTGAAACTTCTAAATAATGCACTCAAAAACTAGATCATCAATCCTCATCCACTCTCTCAAGCCTTCGAGATATCTTAAAGAATCCTTAGTCAATGAAGAGATTCTTGTTCTGTTCAATAATGGATGGTGCAAGCGATCAAGATCAGTTGTGCTAGCACTCGGTGATTCTCTGATGATATTTTAAGATTTTAGAGCGCATTTGGATCACCACTAAAGGGATTATACCCTTGGATACTATAGTGAAATGATAGTATAATGAAATTGGTCAACTACATCATCAATGAATAAAGACTTACAAGACAAGGTAATTCTAAATCTATCTATAAATTAATTATAAATTTTATATGATAATAATTACTTATTGATTTCTACATTCATAAGTCAATTAATATTCAATTTAACTCTATTGGTCATGAAATTAATCATCATGTATATCTTTAAATGTTTATTGATTATGATAAAAATCCAATTTGGTTATGCCAAATAGGTGCTTCTATTGCACCTGGATCCTACACCAATAACACTTGTTGAGATGTTCTATGATGAAGAAACCTAAAGACTATTTTATTATTGATCTATTGAAGTATCCTATATATTGATAGCATGTGTATCTCTTTGGTAAAAAATTATAATCATAAATCTTGATATGTTTCAAACATAATGTCTGAACATGTTGCTTCCAAGTATAATAAAACTTCTAATCATTTGTTTAAACTCCATAATATTGACCGCCTTGCCACTATCATCTTCTGAAAACTTCATCTAGGTAGCATTTGTTTTTTCATCATCCTGGATTATTTCATTAAAAATATCTTTAGAACCTCATTGGTATATTTTTATTGAGAGATTAGCATTCCATTATTTCCTTTAATGACCTATAAACCAAGGGAAAAGGTTAACTGGCCAATCGTAGACATCTTGAACTCACACCTCATATGTTTTAAGAATAGATTTCACTATGCTTTGTTTGGTCCTCCAAAAATTATGTAGTTGACATATATGAGTTACAACATCCTTTTATTATTAAATTTTTTAATTTTAATGTTTTTATCAACACCACCTTGTTCAAAACCAATCTTTTTCAAATCCTGATACAGCCTTGAATATCAGGCCCGTAGAGCTTGTTTTTGCCTGTACAAGCCTCTTTCAATTGAAACACCTTACTCTGATATTCATCCAGAATAAGTACATATGGTTTCTAAATATAAACCTCTTAATTAATCATTCCATTAAGTAATTTATGTTTAACATGAATTTGGTAGACCTTGAATTTATTTTGCACTGACATAGTGAAGAAAAGTCTAATAGATTCTAACAGAGCTATTGGAGAAAATGTTTCATCGATATCAATGCCCTAAATTTTTTAATACCCTTTGAAAACTAGACATTATTTCTTCCAATATATCATCAAGTTATTATCACAACATAATGATTGCATATCGAGCTCCTCAATTATTTTTATATGATCTTTTAATTAATCAGTCAATCCATCTATGATTAATTATTTCTATTTAACTTTGATCTTGTACTCAGTCACATTTTTTTGAGTTTTCTAGATTTTATTATTTGATTTATTCAATATAATCCTTTAACTATTTCATTTATTATTCTTTCCACTACATTTATAGTTTGTATTCATGTACCACTTCATTGGATTTCATTATTTTTTTCCTCTAAACATAAATTTCTTTAAGAGAAGCTTCCAAATCAACCATGAGGTTAAATATTCCTTCAACTTAAACATCATAATCATAATTTTCCGCCATTTTTGGTATTTCTATTACATCCAAAATAACTTCTCACTAAGGCCTTTACAATCCTCGATTTTATCCAATTTTTTTATTCTGAGTTGTCATCTTCTTTTGAGAGAAGACTTTTCTTCCAAAATAAGTTTTGTTGGAGATCCTTTTGTTTCTCACAGCCTTGAAAGGTTTTTTCATGGGATATTTATCTTATTATTCATCTCAAAATTTCATTAGGAACTTTTTAGTGGGATGCACAACTTTTACGCATTACAATTTTGATATTGGAAGCTTTCCATTGAATTTTATTTTTTCTCGTTTAAAATTTTAGGATAATAAGTACATCACTTCATAAAATTAATTTTCCTAGGGATCCTCTTATAAACTAAGATTATTTAATTCCTTTAAATCCAATTCCTATGAATTATTATTTTATATAGATTCATTTTCATTATTCCTCATCGTGAATTCAATGAGATTTTTGTGAAGGTTGTCTAGTGCCACTTCATTTGGATCCTTTTATTTGATCACTGATAAATTTTAATTGAAACATGGTGGTAGTAATATTAGAATTCTCTTTATGAATTTGATATCATCAATAGTTTCTATTAATACACTCATATAATTCACAATAATTTTAACCCAATCAAAAAATAGATCAATGGTATCATTCGGGTGAAACCTCAAATCCTCATACTTGTTCCATAAAACATTCAGTTTTTCATCACATCCCTTAGATTCACCATCATAAATATTGAGGATTTTTTTCCACATATAATTTTAGGATTTAAATGGAATCACTTTCATGTATATGTCATAAGATAATACTCTTCTCAGCACTTTTACTTCTTTGGCGTTGGTATCATGTTCTTTTTGGCCTTTCTCTGAGAATGCTCAACTATCCATGCTAGCTGAAATCCCATGTATGGAAGCCATGAAAAAGTCCATCCCAAATTAATGAAAATATTGTTTCATTCTATTTTTTCATAGCTTTAAATTATTATCATAAAAAATAGAAATTCATTTGTGATTTAAAACCACTATCATGGCTTCTAAGAGAGAGAAATGAAACATGAACCTTTATCTTTGATACCACTTTTTGGTCCTAGGAAAGGTAAATACCTTGAGAGGGGGTATGAATCAGGGTATGTAATTATTTTACTTTCAACCATCACCAAAAATATTTTTCCAGTCATTATTAGGAATAATATATACCTCAAATTGATTATGAAGCTGTAATTGACAAAAAGAGGTACATAGTAGTTTTTTTTGTTTCACCCAAATTGGGATAATCCATTGAGCACACAGCGAAAATGTATTTATCTTACAAAACAATAAGTTTGTTTCTTTTATACTTAAGAGTAGTGGTATTAACCCTCTAGGTTTATAATTTTCACAAAGAAATAAATTTCACTCCTCTCAGACACTCAAGGAACTCACTACTTTGAGAGTACTCTATTTTTCTCCATGAACCAAAAATAGAGTTACATATCAATAGTGTATAAATTTTCTTCTATTTATTATTTAAAGAACTTAAAAATATATATAGTGAGATGAACTCTGGGAATATCTTCTTCCATCTGATTCTTTCCATCACTTGTCCTAAAACTCTCAACTTTCCCTATCACTTTTTTTCAATACTTGTTCTGGAAAATGTATTTGTTTCTCTATATCTCTTGTCTTCCACAATGATGTCCCTTATTAAATTTTTCAAATAAGTTATTACTCCTAGTTTAGGAATATTTATTTCCTTATTTTTATCCAAAACTATTGCATAACCTTTTAATGAAAATTAATTTTTAAATAGGGAAGGTCAACTCTCTATTTTTTATGCTTGACAAATCAATCCACCAAATTTTTAAAATTACACTTTCATGGTGTGATAACCTACTTCACAAAATGATATTTAGCCAAAGATTAGATCCATAGAATCCTTTTGATATATAGTTTTTTATTCCTCTAAAATTATGGATTTATCAATCCTTTATGAATCTCTACAATTAAATCTATTGAAGTCTCTCACGATTCATGTTCTTATTAGATCCTATGAATTAATAAATGGGACTGAAGGTAGAGAGAAATATGGCCAAGAAAATCCTACTGCTGAAAATTTCATTGGTGAAAAGAAACATCATGCCGAGAATAATATCTTAAAGGATTCATCTACTGAAAAAAGGAAGAAGAGTGTAGAGACGTACAAGTAATACATCATCAAGGTGTTGAAGTAGGTCCATCTAGACATTAGAATCTCAAGAAAGGTTATGGGTTTCATGAATAGTTTCATTAATGATGTATTCGATAAGCACACTCAGGAGGCATTGAGGCTTTCTCACTATAATAAGAATCATGCATCACCTCTAGGGAGATCCATACTATTTTCAGGCACATGTTTTCTAGAAATCTCCCAAAAAAAGTATTTTATAGGGAGCCAAGGAGGTTACCATGTTTATAAGATCCTATATTTTTTGCTAGAGTTAGGTTTTTGACTTTCCCCTTTGTTTCATTGTGATTTAATTTCTTTCTTATATTTTATCCTTATGATTTATACATTTTATATTTTATTCAACATTTTTGTATTTTCTTCATATTTAATGTTTAATTCCTATTTTCCATCAATCCTTTCAAATTATTTAACCTGTCAGTATGAAATTATCTACTTCACAACATGGATCTCCATCTAGAAATAATAACTAAAAACTAACTAGATCCTGTTATGGCACAACTCTCTAATTCATGGAATGATACTCACCTAGAAAGATCCATAGAAATACACTCAGATCATATTTCAATGTGACTCTCCATTTCATGGTGCAAAACTCACCTAGACAGATCCCCCAAAGTATTCTTGGATCCTATTATAGTGTAACTCTCCTCTTCATTACATGATTAATTTTCATAAACTTATAAAAGTAAATGAATTTGAAGTAACATGAGATCATCATTACATATAACCACATTAATCTTATTTAGAATACATTTACATTTTTACAATGTATTCCCAACTCATGGTACAATACCCTAGTTCCCGACATGACCACTTCTTCTCTTTGGATTCTATCAAACTCCAAAATGACTTTGAGGTATATTATGAATATTAAACATTACATGAGGACTCTTATATAGTCCATGTCAATGTCATATTTCTAGAAACACCATTCATATTGTGACATGTGTTTTCATAGTGTGACCATCACTTCTTAATTCCTTTATTACTCTTCCAAAGTCCCCACAAGTGCCTTATGAACTTTTCATTTTTCACAGATAGAACCTTAAAAACACTAGTGGTGTGTTCTGATGTGTCCTGATGTGACTCATACTCTCTAGATGGAACTCCTCCATCTTCTTCCACAACTCCTTATACCATCTTTCACTCTTTGAAGGCCTATTGTAAGTTCCTCTTTTAGTCTTTTCAAAAAAACCACTCAATATCTACTTCAAGGGATTTTTGCTAACAAATATTTTTATTTATTAGAGTTTTCAACCAAGTGGAGGGGATTAGGGTCTATTTTACACCATGAACTCATGTTTATTTTATATATTCATAATTTGTTTAATATTTATTATAAAAGTGTGTGGTTTCATTTGATAACACATTTTTTATTCTTACAAATTTAAAATAAACAGTATTTATATAAACATTATTTTATTTTTTATATGAGTAAATTATTTGAAAATATTATTTATCTTTGAGTGTATTTTAGTTGGGTATTGATCAGTAATTTGAGAAAAAAAATAGATTGTTTCAAAAAAACATTATATTCTAGAATCCTTTATAAAAAACTAAGTAATAAATATGACATGCAATATGTTTTAGATTATGTATTATTTTAAACTTTTAATATAAAATATTTAATGAAAGTAATATTATAAATAAGTTTAAATAGAAACAATTCTTATAAAATAAAATAAAATATTTAAAATACTACATGCATGACTTTAATTCAAAATAATATTTTTAATAAATTAATTTCAATAAAATAATATTAAAAAATGATCCAAATTTAGTACTTTACCCCTAATGATTTATAAAATAACCATAAAAATTATGTATAACAATAATTAATAGGTATGATAATGAATTTATATTATTAAGTTATCTTACACTCTTTGATTATATTAAGTAAGGGGAGCTGTTGAAATTGGTTTTCAAAATTAAAATTTTATTTTAAGATTTTCATGACAAATTGTTTCAGTTTATTATTATTATTCAAATTGTATTTATTTATTTATTGGTTTGGGATTATATTTTGTGGGTATTCATCTAGTCTTTCTAGTTGGTCCTCCTTGTGTGCTTAGCATTGGTCTTGGGGGCAGGTCCTGGTTCGCTTGCATGACCCTCAGGGTCTTCCTGTGGATACTATTGGCCATTGATTTTCATTGATCATATGGATCTAGGGTGTGGTTTTTTTACTTCCTATTTTTCTGGAGATCTATATTGTTTGCCTCTTTCCCATTACTTTACTAGAACATGGCCTATGATTTTTGAAATCTGTTATGCCTTCCTTATCTTCTCAAACTTTTGGTTCACCTCTGGTCATCCACATGTCTTCCCTCATCTATCATACCTAACACCAACTACCTACCCACTACTTTATTATTATTTCCCTATACCACATCAGTTTTACGGAGGTATAAGCACTTTTTCCCCCTTCAAAAATAAGTTTCAATTTCCCTGGGTTCTTCGGTGCTCCATTCTGGAGAGAAAGTTCCTTTGAGAGAGAGATGATCGGCTTCACTTTGATAGCATTGGAACATCATCCCCTTTCTGATGATGTTTCCTGATATAGATCATGGGTCTTATAAGATCCATTCATTCAATTAAGTCTTTAGAGAGGTTTAAACTTGGAAATAAATCCTTAAGGTGAGAATACTTTCCAAGTTATTTGTGTGGACTCGAGGGTTTTAAGTATGCTTATACATATTTTTTTTGTGATGTTATGTTGTACTTCTCCTTTTTCTTCTTGAAATATGTTGGGGTTAGCGTGCATGATTCCATCTAGTTTGGAAATTAATGTTACTATCCTTTACTTGGGTTTAGTGAAAGTCCTTGGAGTGATAAGTATAACGACCCATACTTTACATATATTGTTATTACTTCAAAATTGAAGCACACTTATTACAACACATAACAAAACCATGAAAGGACCGTATAGGTATAGTGTATTTAGAAACTGGGAAACATAAACAACTGGTTCATAAATCATCTACGTTGTCTCCCATTTATTTTATCATATCTAGAATCCCTTTTTGGCATATCCTACTTAATACCCTTCTTCCTGGCCTGGGGAAAAGAAAACATACAAAAGGGTGAGCTCAAATGCTCAGTAAGGGTAAACCAAAGAAATATAAATCATATCATATTCATAAGAACATAACATTTTGAATATCTTAACCTAAAAAAGAGATCATAATATCATAACATGGGATAAATCATAGTGGTGAAATGTAATCCCAATAATCATAACTTAAAACATGAAACTTTTTGGATTACACACATAATCATAGAAAATCATTTCTTTTTAGTCAAGACTCATTTCCAGGACTATCATAGCGGACAAAGTCCATTACTGAACCGAGTTCACTCCTCGTTCCAATCTCGTATCACTGAACTGGATTAACTTTTCATTCCAGCCATGTCTATCTCATGAGATATAAATCTTTACCCAATGCATTGGAGGGAGATATAGGTCCCACCCATCTCATAATGAAACCATTCTTATGTGTCCCACAAAATCATAAATCATAGCAAAACCCATGTAATAAAAATGGGATTCTTAAACATCATTCCATCATAACATAATCCATATATGATAAAAGGACATCATAAAATTAATTCCATCATAACATAATCAAATAAATGTAAAAATAGGTATAGAAATAGAACCCTATATTATCTTATATGGAAAATAATTTTGATAAAACACTTGGACTCCATTCTTGAGGAAAATATCATTTCTACTTCAAAAACATTTTTTCCTTTCTTAACATGTCTTACAATTTTAATATAAAATAATTTGATTAAAAATAATCTTGAAAACTTGTAAAATAAGCTTCATGGAAATAATTGTCGATGAAATCATAAAAATCCATTCATTCCGTATAAGTTAAAAAAACATTCTTCTCGTACTTTGGTCAGAAAAGTTAAAAAATTACCTCGTACTAAAAACGACAAAAGATTCCTTTCATATCTTTTACTAAAAACTTACCAATGGGTAAAATTGTATTTAGAAAAATGTAGGAGGATAGAAATAATATTACATATTGAGGAAATATGGATCTGTATGATAAATATTCCCCAGTAAATTCTGAAGTATAAACAATCTCGGATAAAAATGAGATTGTGAGATTTTCCCTTACCTTAGGTCTGATATGCTTTGTACGTGTCCGAACCTCTTGTATAATGATTTAAATAATGTCATCGACTTATTCCAGAATCATAGTCATTGTTATGATATCATATATGGTCATTTTCTTAACTTCTTATTTGTAATATTTCATTGCTACTTGTTATTCGGGTGTTTATTGCTTTATGTTCTTATGCGTGTTTTGTCGAATAAATTCTTATTATTATTTTTAGGTTATAGATACCTCATTTACAGAATGGTATTAGTTTAATATATATCATATTTACTCATTAAATTCATTTATATAATCATTATTCAATGAATATCATGTAAAACGAGTCGCATCACATCGTGGAGACGGTAGGCCGTACGTACGCACGAGCGATGATATCGTTCCCTTGATCGTGGAATTGTATTGAAGTGTATGTATACTATTTCAGAATCAATATAAATTTAAAATAATCATATATAGTTATTCTTTACACCATTATACCCATCCAGGTAAGGTGGTGGTGGAAAATAGATTACACCACGGCGTGGAGACGGTATTCTGTACGTACGCACGCTTGGTGATTTCATTTTCTGTAGGATGGATAGAAGGTGAAATAAGGTTGTTTCATATTTATAATAACATATCAGTATATGAGTGATACTGATGTTATTACTTCATAATGAAACAACTAAATAAGAATAAGTAGAAAAAGAAATAAATTTGAAATAATTGGTAACGAATATTACCTCTTCTTCGACACGCCTCTTTGAAATATCCTTATAGGGTACTAAGATTGGTCTTTAAAGAAGACCAGGACCTCTAAGATGTTTCTAGGGAAGTGGAGAAGAGAAATTGGTAGGTTTTTTCCGATCTTGAAGGCTCAAAGTGTTGTGAGGAGGATAGGGAGGAGGTGCCCTTTTATAAGGGAGGAGAGGGGCACCTTTGGAATTATAAGAAATATTAATTTATAACAAATTCCAACCCAACTTAAAAACCTCCAAAAATGACTCCAATCCGAATCTTATATGATATAGGGTTGTAATACCATCATACAATAAAAGTTAGACAAGTTGGGAATGTATTTTAAACATTATCAATATGATTTATCCTTATATAATCTATTTAATTTTATTTGTGGTAATAATATTCTAAATTTTAAATCTTATAAATAATTACTTATATGTTTTGAATAGTCTATAATTTTATACTTTATTACATTTTAGACCATATATATTTTAATTGACAATTTTTAAATATTTTTGTGATTTTTAAACAATTTTATAATATGTAATTTCTATAAATTAACAATAGTGTCAATTTTGACACTATTCATTTATTTGAGTTTAAATAAAATATATACAGAAGAAATGTTTGAACTAAAATATTTAATATATTAATAACATGTCATTTGTATCTAGAAAATTAGTGGATCACATTAAATAGTTCATATAATATTTATTTTAATACTTTTAAAATCATTTATTTGATATTTCAATCAATAAAATAATTTCAACATCACTATTGTGTCATAATTAATGATAATTATTTAATCCCTAAAAATTATAAATAAATTCATATGATGTATATAATTTTATTAGATTTCTTTAGACTATTCATGTTCGAAGTTTCATGAAGTTTATCACTAAATTAAAATTATTATACTTATAAGATTTAAGAGAGTGACATGTTGTCACTTTCTTTGGTTTTAATAATAATTATATTATTTCATGGTCAAAAGTCCATGCAATGAATCTAGTCCGACCCTTAGGTGATATTTGTAGACTTTTATTAATCCAATAGGATTTTGGAAAGTGTTAGGGTAATTTTATAATCTTATATTTACCCTTAATTACCTGATTTACCTTTAACTACAGTAAATAAAAATTACCGTAGTTACTATTCATAATCTCAAAAAAATAAAAGTAACCTATTAACATAATTTGAACCCACTGAATCCAAATATGGAATCAATTTTTCAAAATTCAAAACATAGAAGTTGTAGTAATTAATTTAAAATTAATCTCGTTGCTAAGCAAATGGGTTTTTAAAAGTTAAAACATTGCCAAAGATTGAAATGTTTTTACCTATGAATTCAATGTAAAATTAATGCTAATGACATAAATTATATTAAATGGTAAAAATATATTATATTTATACTTTAAACCCATTAAATATTATAATTTAACCATATAAATTATTGCGATGAAAAAATTGTTTTTAATTAAAATATAGCATGTTTTTACTATTCATTAAAATATGAAAGTTATCAGAATAATATGAAAAATTTATCCAAAGTAAATTTTTATATCTTAATTCCAAAGAAGAATTTTATTTTTTCAAATTGAACTTATAAACATGTCAAAAACTATATTTAAAGTGGGTGCGCCATCAAAAGGCGACAAAACCGCATTTTTTGAAAAATACTTATTTTGCCCGAAAAAATTATTTTGTTCTCATAACATGTTCCAGAAAATATGTAAGATGAATAATAATGTTATAAAATTTAAAATTTAGTTAATAATCTTCATGAAGGCTAGTTTATAATATTATAATAATATATCGTTGTTTAGTGGAACTCAGTATTGCGTACTACACACGCTATCGAGGAAGGTCGTGATTGCGTGTAACACAAGCCAAGCTAGTGTTGTGTGCCGTGAAAGATTCCTTTGATGTTTCATATAACATAAGACATAAAAAAATATACTTCTCATAAAATATCAGGGTGTTACATTCTATCCCTCTTAAAATTAATTTCGCCCTCGAAATTCGTCACTTCGTAACAAACAGATGAGGATACCTCTCCCTCGTCATATCCTCAAGCTCCCATGTAGCTTATTCTAATTGGTGGTTCCCACATAAAACTTTTACCAAGCAATTGGTCTTATTCCGTAGAACTTTTTCTCTATGATCCAAAATCTCTATCGGCTGTTCTTCATAAGAAAGATCTTGCTCCAGCGGTACAACTTCTGAGCTGAGTACATGTGAAGGATCGGGTATGCACTTTCTCAGGAGAGATACATGGAACACATTGTGAACTTGAGAGGGATTTGGTGGAAGTGTCAATCGGTAAGCTACCTTCCCAACATGATCCAGTATTTCAAAAGGACTGATATACCTAGGGCTCAACTTTCCCTTCTTTCCAAATTTCATTACTCTCTTCCAAGGAGATATTCATACGAACACTTTATCACTGACTTCAAAATCTAGGTCTTTTCTTCGGTTGTAGGCATAACTTTTTTGTCAAATCTGAGTTGTTCTTATGTGTTGTTGAATAGATCTGACCTAATATGACATCTCATCAACAAGATCATGTCCTAATATATTTCTTTCCCCAACTTCATCCCTGCAAGTTGGAGTTCGACATTCTTTCCATAGAGAGCTTCATAAGGAGCCATCTGAATGATGGAGTGAAAGCTATTATTATAAGAAAATTCCACCAAAGGTAGGTGTTTATCCCAACAACCTTTTAAATCCATAGATAAAGCTCTTAATATATCTTCTAGAGTTTGAATTGTTCTCTCAGACTGACCGTCTGTCTGAGGATGATAAGTAGTGCTGAAACTCAACTCTGTATCGAGAGTATGCTAAAGACTTCACCAGAACTTCGAGGTAAACCTCGGATCCTGATCAGATATAATGGAAAGTGGTACTCCTTTCAATCTTACCACTTCCTTTCCATATATCCTGGCAAGCTGATCCAGAGAGAAATCTTCTCTAATAGCAATGAAGTGTGTCGACTTCGTAAGATGGTCAACTATGATCCACATAGCATTATTGCCTTTGGATGTTTTAGGAATTCCAGTGACAAAGTCCATAGTGATGTTTTCCCATTTCCATTCGGGTATGGATAATGGTTGTAACATCCCCTTATACTTCTATCTCTCAGCTTTAACTTGCTGACAAACCAAGCATCGAGAGACATATTTAGCAACATCTCTTTTCATACCATCCCACCAGAAGTACTCTTTCAGGTCCCGATACATCTTTGTGTTTCCAGGATGAATAGATAATGAAGAACTATGAGCCTCATCCAGCATCTCCTTCTTTAACTCTAGGATGGGAGGAACACAAACCCAATTCCTAAACCATATTATCCCATCACAATCAAGGTTGAATTCAGGAACATTTCTCACCTTCTTTTGTAACTCTACATCTTCTTTTTGTGCCTCTTTAATCTTCACATGCATAGATGGTTGAACATTCATTTGAGAAATATAATATTTTTCCCCTTCCATTATAATTCCAAGATCCATCCTTTGTAAATCCATAAATATTGGATCTTTTGTGATCCTCATCATGGATAAGCTAGCATGGTCTTGTCGACTTAATGCATCCGCCACCTTGTTTGCTTTCCCAGGGTGATAATGAATTGAATAGTCGTAATCCTTAATCAGTTCCAACCATCTTCTTTGGCACATATTCATCTCCTTTTGTGTGAAAATATACTTTAAACTTTTGTGATCAGTATAAATATCACACCTTTCACCATAAAGATAATGCCTCCAAATATTTAATGCAAAGATTACCGTAGCTAACTCCAAATCATTAGTTGGGTAATTTTGCTCATGGATTTTCAAGTGTCGTGAGGCATAATCTATCACCATATCGTTTTTCATGAGAACACACCCCAATACCTTCTTGGATGCATAACTGTAGATCACAAACCTTTCTCCACTACAAGGTAGTGTGAGCACAGGTGCACTGGATAACCTTCTTTTAAACTCCTTGAAATACTCTTCACACTCCTCCATCCACATGTACTTAACTCCTTTTCGAGTCAACCTGGTGAGTGGATTAGATAATCATGAAAAATCATTCCCAAAACATCGATAATATCTAGCCAAACCAAGAAAAATTTGGATCTCAGTTATTGTTGTTGGTCTCGACCATCTTTTGATAACCTCTGTTTTTACTGGATCCACATATATCCCCTCTTTTGAGATTATGTGACCCAAAAATGCAACTTTTTGAAGCCAAAATTCACACTTGGTAAATTTGGCATAAAGCTTCTCCTTTCTCAGGGTCTTCAAAACAATTCTCAAGTGATCTTCATGTTCTTCCTTTCTCTTTTAATAGACAAGAATATCGTCTATAAAGACTACCAAAAACTGATCAAGATAGTCTCTAAAGACTCTATTCATTAGATCCATGAAGATAGCAGGGGCATTAGTAAGACCAAATGGAACCACTATAAATTCATAGTGTCCATACCTTTTACGGAAAGCTGTCTTTGGTATATCCTCTTATTTGACCCTTAATTGATGATACCCTGAACGAAGATCAATCTTGGAAAAGTATTGATCTCCACGTAGTTGGTCAAATAAGTCATCAATGCATGGGAGAGGATATTTGTTCTTGATAGTGATCTTGTTAAGTACTCAATAATCAATGCAGAGTCTCATTGTTCCATCTTTCTTCTTAACAAATAGAACAGGTGCTCCCCAAGGTGACGCACTAGGGCGTATGAATCCTTTATCAAGATTCTCTTGGAGTTTCTTCTTCAATTCCTGTAACTCAATTGGGTCCATTCTATAAGGTGTCTTTGAAATGGGAATAGCACCTAGTATGAGTTCTATTGAAAACTCAACTTCATGATTTGGTGGAAGACCTGGCAGTTCCTCCAGAAAGACATCATCAAACTCCCACACAATGGGTGTATTCTTAATCGTGAGTTTATCTCCAACCATTTGAGATAAATAACTTTCATTTATTGGAATCAAGACCCATAAGATGGAAGAAATTTCCACTGGAAGGTTATATTCATCCTTGTATCGATAGATGATAGTAGATTGATCGGGAATATTAAATGTGATTTCCCTTCTTTGGAAATTGATATGAGATCCGTATAAAGAAAGTCAATCCATGCCAAGAATCACATAAAATTCCACTATAGGAAGGATCACAAGATTTTCAGGAAGCACTTTCCCACAAACTTCAATCAGAGAATAATTATAAACTTTTGATGTGACCGTTGTTCCATTAGGAGTTGTCACAGCTAACTCAACATCTAATTATTTAGGTAATACGGAGATACCCTTAGAAAATTCTTTAGAAATAAAATATTGGGTGGATCCAGAATCAAATAAAAAAATTTCTACTTTAGAGTGGATGGTAAGTGTACCTTTCACCACTTCGTTATCATACTCCACATCGCCGATAGTAATTGCATGTGACTTTCCTTTGTCTTTGGACTTAAAAGTTTGTTGACTTCGATCATCATCAATAACCCTTGGATTTGGGCATTGATTGGCATAATGACCCATCTCCTTTCACTTGAAACATTTAAGTATAGGAGGTGCATTATGTATATCCCTTTCATTGTTCACATCATTAGACATCTTCTTCCCATTATTTCGACATTCAACTGCCCGATGACCTTCTTTTCCACACTTAAAACATTTGCTTGTCCCTTTAAGACAATTCCTTCCATGTTTCTTTCCACAATTTTAGCATAAAGAAAAACTCATCTTCTTTTCCGTGTGGTCTTTATATTTTCCTTTGAATTCCATTTTCCTCTTCTTATCAAACCCATATGACTGATGGGTTACTCCAATCTCCATCTCAACCTTGAGAGCACATCGAACAATTTCCCCATAGCTATTTAAGTCCTTTATGGCTAACGCCCTTTGAAGACTTGGTTTTAAGCCACTAAAGAATTGATCAATTTTACTCTCAGGTTGGATAATAATTCTGGAAGCGTACCTTTCAAGTCTTGTAAAATTTTCTTCGTAGGTACCAACAGATTCTTCATCCTTTTTCTTTATTTCAAGAAACTCCTTCTCCATCTTTGTTCGAAGAATACGAGGGAAGTACTTATTGAAAAATAATTTCTTGAACTCACCCCATTCCATGGACTCAATTTCATCTCTTTGCCTTGTATTCTTGATAAGATTCCACCATTGATCAGTATCACCATCCAAACGATACACTGCTAAGATGACTTTGTAATTTTCAGAAAATTGTATAATTGAAAATATCTTTTCAGTGGTACTAATCCATTGTTCATCCACTAATGGATCAGAAGACCCACTGAATGAAGGTGGATGCTGCCTCATGAAGGATTCAACAGAATGTTGCTCCTTCATTTGTTCGTTTGGAAGTCCTGCATGGTTCATAGCTTGAGAAAGTTGTGTGAGCATGTCTACAAGATTTTGTATTCTAGCTCCCATAACATTTGGCTGCTCAGGGGGACAATCATTTCATTGCCTGTCGTAGTCATCATTAACATGGTTCCTTCGGGTTCCAGCCATTGACTAAAACCAATAAGCATAGTGTGAGAAACACTAATCATAATAGGAAAACCACATAATCAAGAATAAAATTTTACACTTAAGGTCTTATCATAGGTTATTCATGGACATTTCTAAAACACTAATATTGTGTTCTATGCTTAGACATATCCTTAGGGTTCTTACTAGGTCTCTCACATCCTAGTTTCCAAAGGTTGACTATAACCTCCCTCTGATACCAACTATAACGACCCATACTTTACATAAATTGTTATTACTTCAAAATTGAAGCACACTTATTACAACACATAACAAAACCATGAAAGGAACATATAGGTATAGTGTCTTTAGAAACTGGGAAACATAAACAATTGCTTCATAAATCATCTACGTTGTCTCCCATTTATTTCATCATATCTAGACTCCATTTTTGGTATATCCTACTTAATACCCTTATTCCTGACCTGGGGAAAAGAAAACATACAAAAGGGTGAGCTCAAATGCTCAGTAAGGGTAAACAAAAGAAATATCAAACATATCATATCCATAAGAACATAACATTTTAAATATCTTAACCTGCAAAAGAGATCATAATATCATAACATGGGATAAATCATAGTGGTGAAATGTAATCCCAATAATCATAACATAAAACTTGAAACTTTGTTTCTTACACACATAATCATAGAAAATCATTTCTTTTTAGTCAAGACTCATTTCCAAGACTATCATAGCGGAAAAAGTCCATTACTGAACTGAGTTCACTCCTCATTCCAGTCCTATATCACTGAACCGGATTAACTTGCTGTTACAGCCATGTCTATCTCATGAGATATAAATCTTTACCCAATGCATTAGAGGGAGATATAGTTCCCACCCATCTCATAATGAAACCATTTTTATGTGTGCTACAAAATCATAAATCATAGCAAAACCCATGTAATAAAAATTGGATTCTTAAACATCATGCCATCATAACATAATCCATATAAGATAAAAGGACATCATAAAATTAATTCCATCATAACATAATCAAATAAATGTAAAAATATGGATAGGAATAGAACCCAATATTATCTTATATGGAAAATAATTTTGATAAAACACGTGGACTCCATTCTTGAGGAAAATATCCTTTCTACTTCAAAAACATTTTTTACTTTCTTAACATGTCTTACAATTTTAATCTAAAAGAAGTTGATTAAAAATAATCTTGAAAACTTGTAAAATAAGATTCATGGAAATAATTTTCTATGATATCATAAAAATCCATTCAGGTTGTATAAGTTAAAAAAAACAATCTTCTCGTACTTTGTCCGGAAAAGTCAAAAAAGTACCTCGTACTAAAAACGACAAAAGATTCCTTTCATATCTTTTACTAAAAACATACCAATGGGTAAAATTGGATTTAGACAATTTTAGGAAGATATAAATAATATTACATATTGAGGAACATGGATGTGGATGATAAATATCCCCCAGTAAATTCTGAAGTATAAACAATCTAGGATATAAATGAGATTGCGATATTTTCCCTTACCTTAGGTCCGATATGCTTTGTACATGTCCAAACCTCCTGTATAATGATTTAAATAATGTCATTGAATTATTCCAGAATCATACTCATTTTTATGATATCATATATGGTCATATTCCAAGCTTCTTATTTGTAATATTTCATTGCTACTTGTTATTCGGGTGTTTATTGCTTTATGTTCTTATGCGTGTTTTGTCAAATAATTTATTATTCTTCTTTTTAGGTTATAGATACCTAATTTACAGAATATTATTAGTGTAATATATATCATATTTACTCATTCAATTCATTTATATAATCATTATTCAATGAAGATCATGTAGAACGAGTCGCATCACATCGTGGAGACGGTAGGTCGTACGTACGCACGAGCGATGATATCGTTCTCATGATTGTGGAATTGTATTGAAGTGTATGTATACTATTTCAGAATCAATATCACTTTACAATAATAATATATAGTTATTATTTGCACCATTATACCCATCAAAGTAAGGTGGTGGTGGAAAACATATTACACCACGGCATGGAGACGGTATTCCGTACGTACGCACGCGCGGTGATTTCATTTTCCGTAGGATGGATAGAAGGTGAAATAAGGTTGTTTCATATTTATAATAAAATATCATTATATGAGTGATACTGATGTTATTACATCATAATTAAACAAATAAATAATAATAAGTAGAAGAAGAAATAAATTTGAAAGAATTGGTAACGGATATTACCTCTTCTTCGACACGCCTCTTTGAAATCTCCTCTTAGGGTACTAAGATTGGTCTTTGAAGAATACCAGGACCTCTAGGATGTTTCTAGGGAAGTTTAGAAGAGAAATTGTCAGGTTTTGGCTGATATTTAAGGCTCAAAGAGGTGTGAGGTGGAGAGGGAGGAGGTGCCCTTTTATAAGGGAGGAGAGGGGCACCTTTAGAATTATAAGAAATATTAATTTATAATAAATTCTAAACCCACTTAAAAACCTCCAAAATGACTCACATACTAAGATTAGATGAGATAGGGTTTTAATCTCATCATCCAATAATATTTAGACAAGTTGGTAATTTATTTTAAACATTATCAACATGATTTATCCTTATATAATCTATTTAATTTTATTTGTGGTAATAATATTCTAAATTTTAAATCATTATAAATAATTACTTATATGTTGTGAATAGTCCATAATTGTATAATTTATTACATTTTAGACCATATATATTTTAATTTACAATTTTTAAATATTTTTGTGATTTTTAAACAATTTTATAATATGTAATTTCTATAAATTAACAATAGTGTCAATATTGACACTATTCATTTATTTGAGTTTAAATAAAATATATACAGAAGACATGTTCAAAATAAAATTAGTGGAGCACATTAAAATGTTCATATAATATTTATTTTAATACTTTTAAAATCCTTTATTTGATATTTCAATCAATAAAATAATTTCAACATCACTATTGTGTCATAATTAATGATAATTATTTAATCCCTAAAAAATATAAATAAATTCATATGATGTAGATAATTTTATTAGCTTTCTGGATACTATTCATGTTCAAAGTTTCATGAAGTTTATCACTAAATTAAAATTATTATACTTATAAGATTTAAGAGAGTGACATGTTGTCACTTTCTTTGGTTTTAATAATAATTATATTATTTCATGGTCAAAAGTCCATGAAATGAATCTAGTCAGACACTTAGGTGATTTGGGTCGACTTTTATTCATCCAATAGGATTTTTTCAAGTTTTAGGGTAATTTTATAATCTTATATTTACCCTTAATTACACGATTTACCTTTAACTGCAGTAAATAAAAATTACTATAGTTAATATTCATAATCTCAAAAAAATAAAATTAACATATTAACATAATTTGGACCCAATGAATCCAAATATGGAATCCATTTTTAAAAATTCAAAACATATAAGTTGTATTAATTAATTTAAAATTAATCTCGTTGTTAAGCAAACAGGTTTTTAAAAGTTAAAACATTGCCAAAGATTGAAATGTGTTTACCTATGAATTCAATGTAAAATTAATGCTAATGACATAAATTATATTAAATGGTAAAAATATATTCTATTTATACTTTCAAACCATTCAATATTATAATTTAACCATATAAATTATTGCGATGAAAAAAGTTGTTTTTAATTAAAATATAGCGTGTTTTTACTATTCATTAAAATATGAAAGTTATCAAAATAATATGAAAAATTTATCCAAAGTAAATTTTTATATCCTGATTCCAAAGAATAATTTTATTTTGTCAAATTTAACTTATAAACATGTCAAAAACTAGATTTAAAGTGGGTGTGCCATCAAAAGGCGACAAAACTGCATTTTTTGAAAAATACTTATTTTACCCGAAAAAATTATTTTGTTCTCATAACATGTTCTAGAAAATATGTAAGATGAATAATAATGTTATAAAATTTAAAATTCAGTTAATACTATTCATAACGGCTAGTTTATAATATTATAATAATATATCGTTGTTTAGTGGAACTCGGTATTGCGTACTACACACGCTATCGAGGAAGGTCGTGATTGCGTGTAACGCAAGACAAGCTAGTGTTGTGTGTCGTGAAAGATTCCTTTGATGTTGCGTATAACATAAGACATAAAAAATATACTTCTCATAAAATATCAGGGTGTTACAATAAGGGTTGCAAGCTCAGATAGTTTTCTTGGTCTACGTGCATTGATAACTATTTATCGTATTCTCTGTTGTATTACTGTTTTGTTTGTTTGTATAATATTAAACTATTTTTGTGGTTTTCTTACTGTTGAGTAGGAAAAAATGGGTCTAATACACATAAATATCACATGCTCTATACTTTTCAACACATTTCTTTTCTATTCTTTTTAATTTCAGTACCTCCCCGCTTTTACCTCTTTTTTCATCCTTTTTTCATATTTTATCATTTAAATAAAATACTATATTTTCCTCTCTGATAGTTATAAAGCCTTCATCGGATATTTTCTTACCCTCACAATTGGTATCATAATCTTTAATTTTTTTAACTGATGTCATCTTTTAAGTTCATATTCAAAAAATTTGATGATGAGAAAGATTTCAGTATGTGGGGAGTTAAACTATGTGTGATTATAGTCCAAGATAGACTAGAAAATGCCTTGCATAGTTCCAAAAAACCTTTATTTACCATTTCTACCGATGGTCAGTCCACCAAATCATTTATAAATGTCGAACCTAGTGTTTTGGAAAATGATCAATGTATGTTTGTCTTAACCTTAGGAGACAAGGTCCTTCGTGAATTTTCCCATGAAACCACTTCCAAGGAAATTTAGTTAAAACAAAAAAATCTATATATGAACAAAACATTGATTAGTCATATTTTCAATAAAATAAGACTTTATACTTTTAAGATAAATTTTTTTCATCTTTTTGTGTTCATCTTGACAAATTTAACAAATTGCCTCTGGATTTACTAATATAGATTTCGATGCTAAGGATAAAGATCAAGATATTATTATTTTAACCTCTCTTGATAATTCTTTTAGTTCATTAAATGATTCTATGATGTATGGTAATGATTCTGTAACATTAAAAGAGGTTAAGGATGTTGTTTTGTATCATGATCTTTAAACATGTTGTTTGAAGGAAGAGGGAAATGGGGTTAAAAATTAATTCCAAATGTTGAGAGTTAAGGATCAGAATAGAAATTAAAGAAATGAATGGAAGGATAAGAACTGATTTAAGAATTTTTGATGTTTTTATTTTGTTAGGACTAACTATATTAAAATATATTGTCCTGACATTAAAAATAAAGATATTGTGGCCCATAAAAATACGGTATGCCCCAGTTTCAATGTTTTGGATGTTATGTATCTTATTTTAGTATAACTTTAGCTATAAATAGGTATGTTTTCTAGGTTTTATCCTTTTTATGTTCCTAGGACTGGCTCTTCTATGTTTTCAGGGGCCACTGGGGGGAAGGGAGGGTTTTCTTTGGGATGGTCTTGTAGGTTTCGAGTGCTGTGGAAGCATTTTTTTCTAGTATGACCAACTCATATTTTAGTCATGAATCACATATAATCATTTCTTTACATGATCAAAACATCATGTCCAATTAAAATAGTAGATAAAATGAATATATTAAAATATCGAAACCATGGTTGAAGGATCATCACATGTAATTTATAATTAATTTATAAGAAGATATATAATTACCATAACTCATAATTCTCACTTCATTGATGATAGTTGGAATAGATCTCATCATGTCATCATTAATCTGTAGGATCAAAGTACATAATCCCACTAGTGGTGATCCACACATGCACTAAAATATTTGAATGACATTGTAGAATCATCGGGTTCCAGCACGACTGATCCTAATTGCTTGTGTTGTTCATGGTTGACCAAAGCATAATTCTTCTCGAGAGAGGAATAACTCTTGTTGGTATCACATTGTCTTGAGAGAGGAAGGGAGAAGATCACTCTAGATATCTTTATCTCTTTCTAGGTCTTCAGAGATTCTCACTCAATCTGTTGTACACAACAATTTTGTTTTAGGAAAGTGATATAATTAGATATTTATTATGGTGAGTTTAGGGTTGTAAAATTGAACACTAAACCTTTACCAGCTTTAATATCCTTATTTGACCCCATGTCTATTAATAATATTATTTTTAATCACATGAAATGTGAAAAACATTTAATAATTAATATCATTAATATTATTTCCAATCAAACCATTGAATTTTTTCTTATTTCCCTTGTCGATATTTATTGATCCTTGAATAATGAATATTTAATAAATAAATGTCACTATATTATTCTATGAAAAGTAAAATAAATATTATACTCTCCAAAATTGCATATAAATATTTATTATTTTTATTATTATTTAATTCACTTATTATTTTGAATAACTTGTGATTAAATTATGGTGATCAACCAAAACCAAATGGATATTATTTATTCTAACTTATTAAATTCAATACTATAATTTAACAAATATTATGGATACACTTAGTGTGTGTGGCCCTCTAGGAATCTTTCTTGATGGAATTAGGCATAACTAACTAAAGTACAAGATTAGATTCTAGCAACAAACCAAGTCATCCATAGAGAAAGAATTTAATGTCACAATGACATCCAACATCCAATGAACATTTACCATGTAATATAATCATTTTATCCTAATATCACAAATCAAGCATGTTGTATGCTGGTGCCATCAACCTATATACTCGATGTCTCTTTCTTTGAATTTCTGAAAATGAACTCTCCCATTGAACACTATGGACATGGATTTATTAAGGCGGTTCCATTACCATCAAATGTCCTGAGATATTAACTTTTTCCAAATGAAAAAAGGGATAAATCCTTTCTTGTGTTATTCATTAATACAATATCACTCATGATGCACCTAACGTATCCTACTTTACCATGAATATATGTCATCACAGTTTTCTTCAATGAATCAAAGAACATGATTCATGATATCCATTAATGATATTCTTAAATTATAAGGATCAATACACAAATTCATAGATAGGAACATCCATTGACACATAGAAATGTGGATTTCTTAATGACAGACATGTTCTCATAACCTCCTATCTTGGAGATTACCAAGAGTGAACACCCTGAGAAGGTGTGTCAATTTATTATGATCCACCTACCATTGATAGCCTGTATCATTTGTGTCCTATCAAACAATATCATTATAACATAGAATATATATTCAAGAATAATTTTGTGGCGGCTCTAGGTTCTTATCATAGTGGGGAATTATTATAAACTTTCAATGCAGCATATATTCTTAGAAAATTTTCACATATAAATTTCATCATATAAAAAATAATAATGTGATAAGAAAACTTAATTAATAATGAAAAACATGTAATCAAGTACTAAAAAAGTTGTTTCTAGGGAACTAAATCCAACAGACTCCCAATTTCACTAGAACCAATTGAAAACCTATTTTAGTCTACTATCTTTCACATGATACTCATACCACTGCTAAGATAAAGCCTTGGTCAAGGAGTCTGTCGTATTTTCCTTCATGGATACTCTATTCACTACAACTTCACCTCCTTGATAAAAACACCTCAAGAGATGAAACTTCTGAAGTATATTCTTTCACCTTTGGTGTGATCGTGGATCTTTAGAGAGAGTCACTACTACAGTGTTATCATAGTAAACTATAATAGGGTATTTAATTCTAGGAACCACATAAAGATCTTTGAAAATTTTATGAATTCATAATGATTCCTTGATTGTATTGAAAGCTAAAATATACTTAGACTCTGCTATAAAATTGGAAAAAATTGGATACTTTGAACTCTTTCATATCACAACTCCTCCATTGAGACAAAAGGTATATAAAAAATAAAATTTCATAACATTCTAATCTTTCTAAAAACTAGAATTTGTGTATCCCCTGATGACTAGATCTTTATCTCTTCCATACACCAAAAACATATCCTTAGTTCTCCTCTGATATTTAAGGATAGCCTTAACAGAAGTCTAAAATTGTTCACCTAGATCTACTTTATATCTTCCTACCATGCTCAAATAATAGGCAACATCAAGTCTTGTACACAATATGTAATACATGATAGATCCTATCATAGAATCATATGGGATCTTACTCATTCTATCTCTTTCCTCTTGTATCTAAGGAACCATTTTCTTAGAAATATGTATACCATGTGATACTAGAATCAATCCTCTATTATATTGTTTTATATTGAATCTCTTAAGTATTTGGTCAATGTATGTAGCTTGAATTAATACAAGAAGCCTCTTGGATTTATCAAACAAGATCTTAATCCCTAAAATGTATGTTGCTTCACTTAAGTCCTTCATGGATAAGCACTTGATCAACCATGCCATAACCTCTTGTAGGGCTGGTATATTATTTCCAATTAGTAATATTTCATTGACACTAGTAAAATTTCATAGTAATATTTCATTGAAATATACTACTGTGAAAATAACTATAATATCACTAAACCTATTGTAAACACATGGATAACGTTTGTTCTTAATGAAACCAAATTATTTTATTTCTTCATTGAACCTAATTTTCCATGACCTAGATGCTTGCTTTAATACATTGATTGTTCTCTGCAACTTTCATACCTTTTGACATTACCTGGAGTCACAAAACCTTGTGGTTGTGTCATATAAACATCCTATTAAATTTTCGCTTTAAAGAATGTAGTTTTGATATCCATTTTCCAAATATCATAGTTATGGTAAGATATTAAGGAAAGAATGATTCCAATAGATTTAAACATGGAAAATCAAGAAAAGGTTTCATTGCAGTCAATTCCTTGATGTTTCCTAAACCCTTTATCAACAAGATATACTTTATAGGTATTTACTTTACCTTCCATTTACAATTTTCTCTTGAATACCCATTTACACTCAATGGGTTTTACATCAAATTTCAGATCGATCAAAACCAAAAATTGGTTTTGATATATGGAATCCATCTTAAAATTCATGGATTCTTTCCATCTTGAATCTTCTAAGCTCTCTACTACCTTATTAAAGGAGAGAGGATCATCATTTTCAACTAATAATAAGTCACTATCATCAGGGGCTATAAAACCATATCTCTCTATTTATATAACATCTCTAGAACTCTTATGTAGTACTTGTGTTTCATGAAATTCTTCCATGGGGTCCTATGAGTTGGTTCTTATACCAACTCTTATGTATATTGATCATCAACTTCATTGAAGTCAATCTTTATCCCACTATCCTCTTTAAAGATGTTCTCCCTCTCAAGAAAGATGACATGTCTTGAAATTTATACTTTCTTATCTAAAGGTTTTTATAGGTAGTATCTCATGGTTTCCATGGGATACCCTATAAAGATACACTTTGTTCCTTTGGGTTCTAGTTTATTTCTTAATAGAGATTTAATAAATTTCTCGCAACTCCATGCACGAACATGTGACAAAAAGTGCCTCTTTCTATTCCATAACTTTAAGGGAATATTGTTTTCAAATTTAGTTGGTACATGGTTTATTAAGTATATATTTTTTGTAATGAATATCCCACAAAGGATAATGGAATACTTTAATGACTTGTCATTAACCTTACCATATCTAAAAAGGTATGGTTACTCCTCTCACAGACAGCATTTCATTGTGGTGTATAAGGTATTGTGAGTTGAGATAAAATCTCATACTCCCATAGATTGTCGATAAAGTCTTGGTTAAGTTATTCACCACCTCAATCTGATCAATGTTTCTTTATCTTTTTACCAAGATGATTCTCAACCTTATTATTGAACTTCTTGAACTTCTCAAAGGATTCGTACTTGTATGTCATTAATTATATATTACCGTACCTAATCAGGTCATCAGTAAAAGTAATAATGTATGAGAACACACATCTAGATTCTACTTAAAAAGGTACACACACATTAGTGTGTGCCAATTATCGAAAATCTATGGCCCTTTCACCTTGACCACTGAATGGTGGGTTGGTAATATTTCCTTGTAAACATGCATGACATATATCAAGTGAATTTATCTCAATAGAGACAAAAAATAATCTTGATAGAGAATTTTCAAATACTTCTCATTTACATGAACAAGATGGTGATTCCACAACTATGTATCATATGAGTCATGTGCATTAGTTTCATTATTAATTTCCAAGGTTTTCATAATTCAATACATAAAGATCATTATTCAATTTTTTCATATCATAAAATATGAAATCTTTGTAAAAGTAGAAAGATTTATTTCCAAATATGAAAATAAATCCATCCATATCTAAGTAAGAAACAGAAATAATGTTCTTGGTTACACTATTAACATAATAGCAGTTCTGTAAAACCAAGATCAATCCTTTAGACAACGTGATATGGTAGTCTCCAATGGCTAGGGAAGCCATCCTCACTCCATTGGAAGCCCATAGATCCACCTCTCTCTGGTAATCTTCCAAGATCTACTTGGTTCTTATATTTGTATACAAATGTGATCACCACGTGAATTATTTAATACCCAACTTGTAGATATGGAAAGATTACTCTCAATCATGAATACACCTGAAGCTTACTCTTGATTCTTTGGAGGGATGAAATTATTATTCTAGTGCCCCTAAATTCCATATGAAAAACATATTGAATCTTGTTATTTACTTTTCCTTTGGATCTTCTTATTCTTGGAAGGATGGTGCTCCAGATACTTATACTTGTAATGAGTCTTTGATGTCTTTTCCTTGACATTCTCTTCTTATTTTCCATAAGGACAGTGGGTTTTTCATGACCCGTGTCTTTTTTGACTTGGAGAATAAGTGTAATAAATTTTGAAATCATCTTCTCCTTATTGATAATATTATAATTCACAATAAAAATAGAGATGTTTTTGGGTAGTGACTACATAATGAGATATGTGCACAGCTCATTAGGGATCTTAAAACCCAAGATGTTTAGACACTCAATATAGCCAATAATCTTGACTACATGCAGCCCAGATGGTGTTGACTCTCCAAGCTTGCATGTGAATAGTTCATTATAGATATCATATCTCTTTGATCTCACCTTCTCTTGATAGAGATATTTAAGGTGATAAAAAAATTTATGAGAATCCATATCCTCATATTACTTTAGAAGCTCATTGGAAATAGGGGATAGCATGAAACATTGGAAATACATAGCATCATCCACATGCTTCAAATAGAGTGATATTTCTTCTTCATTATCCTCTTTGTAAATGAACATAGTAAGTGGGGTTTCCAGCACATACAATTTCCGTTCATGGCATAGTATAATGCACAAGTGCCTATACCATTTTTGAAAATTCACACTAGTGAGAAAGTTATCTTTCTCAAGTATGTATCACATCGATATTATCAATGTCGTTTGATTTTCCATTTCTAAAAATGTAGAGAAGATAATTAGTACATTAATTTTATTACAAAATATATTAATAATTTTAAAATAATTTAAATTCTTATTAATCTCCCACAATTGTTCAAAACCCAATAGCCCTCGTGATTAGTTTTTAAATATCATGTTTCTTAGATATTATAGTGGAAAGGATCCATATTCCCATTCTCATAACCCATAAATGGGCCTAATAATCTATTTGAATAGTTTTAGGTAAGTGTAAATTTCTAACTACATTAACTCATAGTTCCTTGATATGTTGAGTAGACTCCCTAATCCTGAATTCCTATTTTAATATTTCCTTAACCATTGCTTCTTAGTTACACCAAGTCCTTCTTGGGAAGTCAACCCTTGATGTAAACAATGTTAAGTCAACCCAAAACCTCAAGCTAAAATTTCTAAGATAATTAAAATCACCCCAACTTGGGTTGGTCATGTACATTAAAATATGAGGTCAATTCTATATTAAGAAGTGGAAGGCCCCGCTGACTTAATATTTTAGTTTGAGGGATTTTTATCCTTATACATAAATCCCATTTTATCCTTTTACATTCCTTGTTAACATTAAGTGGATTTTACTTAAGAGAATAACCATGTCTAGTAAAACATTTATACATAATCCTATTATATTTTATTCTATCTTCCATGCTAGTTAATTCATTATTAGGTGATTGTGAAACATTAACAAACATAAATAATTAACCCTGGAATTGACATATTTAAAATATAAGTGGCATGATCATGAGATTATCTAACAGTTAGTTTATCTAGTGGATGATAAACTAAACCTTAACCTTAGGGTAGAACACACCTTGAACCATAATTTGGTTAGTGTCTCTACATTCCTTTATTTCTCCTATGTATCACCTTGATTAATTTCACACGGGATTCTGGACTTGGACCACCTCCTCTAACTTGGTATATCCATCCTTACATAAGATTTTACTCTCACATAGGTGAGAGGATATATGTATTGAATAAATGGTTTTACATAAAAGAGACCTTGGGCACATAGACCCTTATATAATAAAGATGAGGGGATGACTTGTAGGCCATCAATAAAAATTTGACCAAAATAAATTTAATAAAAAACCAAACACATACCAGGGTTAATATCATGATCATACACACATCAATGCACACATCAATAAATGAGCATACATTTGTAATCTAATTATCAAATACTTAAATTCATTCTATAATTAAGATAATGCATCATGAATTAATCCAATTAATTCGATTTATCTTAATTTCATCCAATGATCCTCAACTCACCATAATATATGATTTTAAACAAAAATAACATCATTTAAAATTAATTTAGTACAAAAGTGTACTCAGAGGAAACCTCATGTGTTCGTCAAAATTTTAAAATAGAAATTAATCTAATATATAATTGTTAATATTATGACATGGAATGTACTATAGAATGAATGATGCATGAAATACATAAACAATAGGTTTGATTATACATTTAATTATCCTTTCTCTGAAAATTTGAGAATACTACGAGCAGTAGACTAAATGTCGTATACAAAAGTATACAGTGTGTACTTGTCTTATGCCCGTGTTTTCAGAACATGCCTTGGGTATGGCCATGTCACTTTTCATGGATGTGTTCGGGGTAAACGACATGTAATGGGAATACATAGTCTATAACCTTGAATTGAATGGCATGCCATTCCCCATGTCATGTATCTGATACATGGCATTCTTGGGACACCCTGTTTACTCGTCCATGAGATAACGAGGACTACACATCATGTTCAGTGGTTACATGGATTGTAGTTCTTCATGTTGTGTACTAATATATCCAAATCTACAAGACGATCCGATCTATTTGGATCATAGATTTGATTTTTTCAGATCTGGTCTGATAGAAAGAGATATATGTGAGAAAACATAATACACAGTGTGTATATTTGATGTACACATCATGTACTCTATTTTTATCCAAGTAGAGCCTTTAGCACCTCCAGATGGTGGTAATCGAATGCTTCTTTGTTTTTAATCATTAACTGATTACTGGTTATGTTATCGAGAATGAAGAAAGATAAGAGGTGAAGATGTTGGATATTAAATTGAATCCTTTTAAGTAAAATAAAATGAAAACACATTCAACCAATAAATGAATAATAAATAATTATTAATTAAACATGTGACCACTCTGATACCATTTTCAGGTTTCGGGTGTTTCATAAGCATCCTTTTCAGGTTTGACTAACTCATATTTTAGTCATGAATCACATGTAATCTTTTCTTTACATGATCAAAATGTCATATCTGAAAAAACAGTAGATAACATGACTAGATTAAAACATTGGAACCATGGGTGAAGGATTTTCACAAGTAATTTATAATAAATTTATAAGAAGATATAGAATTACTTTAACTCATAAGTCTCTCTTCATTTATGATTAATGGTGTTATTTTTTGGGTTTTCAAAATTAAAATCTAGTTTTGTTTTCCTATGGAAAAATGATGGATTTATTTTTTATTATGAAATTTTTTTCTTCTTTTGTTTTGTTTGACCTTTGTTTGGGATTCCTATGGTACTAGAACTCTGCCTGGATGTTGGGCTCTGTTCTGGACAGTGGTGTGCGGTTGCTTGTAGGGCTTCTCAATTGTCCTATTGATCTATTATCCTAGCTGGCCCTCATTCTCCCACCATGTCAATCTGCTTGAGACCTTTCCTGTTGGTGGTTAATTGGCTTCCATATGATTGCTCTGGATTCCAAGTTTTGTGTTTGTTTGACTGTCTATGATTTGTGTCATTGTCGTCCATCCTCCTGCCTACTGTCGTGTGTTCTAGTTTAGTTTTGTTATATTGGACCGACCTTATCCTATGGATCCTTCTCCGCTCACTCCGCCGACCATGTGTCTGTCTCATCTATCACTCCTGAAAGCACATGTCGCCTCTCTTGTTTCTCCTTTATTGCTTTCTTGCTTCATTTGTCAAGGTGAAAGCTTTGCCTCTTGGTTATTCTTCATCCTTCCAGGATTTTTTCCATAGATTACATGCCTACAATATCCATGTCATCATGCCTTCCCTATTCCGGTGACCTTCTCCAATAGAGAACTCGGGACTCACAAGCTCCATGTAGATCTCTTCATAGTCAAGATCCTCCAACCCGGGTAGAGCTGTATCTCCTTCGATGCTTTTGGTTTTGTAATATGTTTCTTTTTTTATTTGACATTTGTGTTGTATGATATTGGGTTTTCTATTAAGTATAGTTCTTGGGGTTTCGTGAGTGAGTCCATCCAGTTCAGAGGAGTGCATTTTTATCTCCGAGTCAAGATTCATCATTGGATCTTGGGGTGACAAGGTCCCTGTTCTCTGATAATTTCTCTAGTCTATGTGCATGGTTTTCTTTACTCTATCTTCTCTGTGTGTATGTGCTTTGTTTTATTTTTCATGATAATAAATAATTTTTAGTGGTGTTCATACCATGGATTTGGACCAAAAGGTTTGAACCACATAAATCAATTGTGTTCTATAATTTTATTCACTTTTCTTTTATGTTTTTAGGCTTTGTTAAAATCTATTCTTATTCTCTGTTGTGTTTTCTTAGATCACCTTTAAGTGAAATTGTTTTGATCTCAAAAAGTGGTATCATATCCTGTAATCATTTTTACAAATATTGTTAAATTTTAATTCAAAAATTTTGATGGTGAAAATGATTTTAATATGTGGAGAGTTAAAATGTGTGCTCTGTTAGTTCATAATGGCCTTGAAGATTATTTACATGGTAGTAAAAAACTTGTAGTGACCATAATTTTCGATGGTCAGTCCACCACTTATTTAGTAGACATCGACCCTAGTATATTGTAAAAGGATCATTTCACTCTTTTGTTAACATTAAGAGATAATGTTTCGCGCGAAGTCTCATATGAACCTACTGCTAAATCTATTTGGATTAAACATGAACATTTTTATATAACCAAATTTTTTTTGGATGTTTGTATAAAAAGATGAAGTTGTATAACTTCAAAATGAATCTTAGCTCTTCTATACGTGTTTATATAAATGATTTTAATAAAGTTCTTCTGGATTTAGCTAATATCGATATAGAGGTTAAAGATGAAGATCAGGATTTAATTCTTTTAACTTCCCTTGGTGATTATTTTAGTTCAATAAAGGATTCCATGATTTATGGTAGGGATTTGATTACTTTAGAGGAAGTAAAGTTTGTTTTGTTGTCTCACGATATTCAAACACGTGGTTTGAAGGAAGTTTTTAATAGTGTTAATAGTGAACCTCAATTAATGTATACTAAGGGTCCAATGAAAAATAAATTTAGTAATGATAAGAACCGGTTTGAGAATTTCTGGTGTTCTAGGTGTAGTAAGATTGACCACATAAAAAAGTATTGTTTAGAATTTAAAAATAAGGATAGTATGGCACAATCCCATGTGGTATTCCCTAGGTATGACACTGTGGAAGTTCTTTAATTTCTATTTAACATTCCCTTTGTTAGAATTAGTCATAGGTTCTTTGTTTTTTTCATAATTTCCTAGGAATGGCATCAATTGTCTTTATGGGGGAACCCAATTGGTAAAAAGGGTTTTATGTGGGCTGGTCTAAGCTATTCGAGATTAGGTAGAGATTTTTATGTTGGCTTCTTAGTTTTTGGTTGTTGTGTGATTTTTTTCTACCACTTTTTTACTATGAAATTATTTTATGAGCTTTTTTTGTTTTCATTATACACTTTGTTTTACCCTTGAGGAAGGTTTTTTTTGTTTTACAGGTTTTGCATGCTTGGGAGTCTAGGAAATTATTGTGTCAAAGGTAATGTTGGTAATTTGTTCTATTTAATGTTGTTTGTTAGTTAGTTTAAACTTCTGAGCATGATTAGTAATATTTTTGGCAATAAGTAGAATGAGTGGGTATGGGTAGTATGTGTTCCACTGTGTCACATGCTAAGAGAATCCATGTTGGGTAGATTCATAAGACTTGGGTTTATTTTTTTGTTAAATAAAATCTATCTGAACACACTATAGGCTAGTTAGGGAGTGCAAGAACACCATCAGTGTTTGTTATCTTTTTTAATTTTTAAACGGTGGAGATTTTTTATTTTTATGGGTTTTCAAAATTAAAATCTACTTTTTTTTCCCAAGAAAAATGATGGATTTATTTTTTATTAGAAAATTTTGTTCTTATTTTGATCTTTTGGTCCTATGATTGGTCTTCCTATGGTATTCGGCCTTTTCCTGGATGTTGGGATATGATCTGGACAATGGTGTGCAGCTTCTTGATGGGCTGATCGGTTGGACTATTGATCTGTTGGCCCGGCTAGTCCTCATTCTTCCACCATGTCGATCTGTCTGAGATGTTTTATGCTGAACATTGATTGGATTCCATCCGACGGCTCCGGATTTTCGGTTTTGTGTTTGGCTGATTGTTGATGATCCATGTCACCATCGTCCATCCTCTTTCCTTCAACCGTGACATGTGATTGTCATGGAGTGTGATAAAAATAGATATTACCTAAGATAAAATGCAGTACAGTGGTTACCCTAGGTTGTCTCTAGAGAGGAATACACAACAATTACATTTTTCAATTAAACTTTAGAAAAAAGAAGAAGTTGTTTTTGAAATTGATTGATTTTAAAAATAAAGAAAGAAATTGAAATTGAGGTTGAACACTAATGGATGAAGAGAGTGATGGGGTTAGGGTAGGACCACCTTTTTCAATGTCATCATAGTCATAAAGATCATTCCTCTTTATTCCTATTGAATGATAAATGAAAGACTTCTCGATCGAGTTATCAATCACCCTTGGTTGAAGAAAGAAATAGAACTCACTTTTATGTGCATGGAAGTTCATAAAAAATTCCTGAACAACTTAGGCAAGTACTGATTGGGCATTGTTGCACCTTAGAAATCTAGAAAAAGTTTACACATTTCACATACATTCCAATGATCACTGGACACTCACCACCTAACACAATCTTATTGATCGAGAAAAATTACACTAGGCAGAGGGAGATCAAAAGTCTTCAACCGAAGCTATTAATAATGAATACACAAAAAACCCAAAACATGATCACATTAAGAGAATTGGGAAACACTAAGAATATAAATCATTCAAAATAAAAATAGGGTTTTTCATTCAAGAACAAGACTCCAACATTACAAAAGTGAAACTACCCCTTCCTCGATCACTCAAAGGTTTTACCCCTCTATGTGAAGGGTAATAGAGTTGAAAGGGGAAGAAAAGAGCATAATGGAACTAAGAAAAAATAAAAGAGAAAATACAAGCACATAAAGATTAAAATCCTCCAGCATGTTATTTCTTGAACCTTCTTCAACCCCTTTGAATAGAAGTGGACACTCATATAAATAGGGTTGAGAGGTAGAAAATTTTCCCTCCAGAATCATTCCACTAAAAGATTGAGTGTTTTTAGCATAATAAATGGCCGAATTTTGGGAAATTGTCTTCATAAAAGTTTTTCCCCTATCTTTTGTGCATGCTCCCACAAAATATAATATTATTTAGACAAATATATAAAAAGTTAAGCAAGAATAAATTATGAAAACTTTTTATACCCTTGGAGACTCTTCAACTTCCTCCTTTTGGAAACATTCAAATGAAACCTTAATGGCCTAATTTATTCATGAAATTTAATTTGGAAATGACCCACATAGTATTATTTCTATTCTAGATTTAATCACTGCATTTAGAATTATTTAGGCCAAGATATGACTCATTAATTTATGTGGGGTCCATTCTGTCTTCCAGAAAACTTTGTTCAATTATTTAATTTTTTGGGGCCATTCTGTGTCAAATTGTATCTGGTTCTAGAAAGAAAATTTGAATCCCATGAACAAGGAAATCCTAAAAAATTGAATCACTCAATTTGGATCAAAATTTTAACAGTTATGCCCAAAAAACATAATCTCCAGAAAATAATCAATTTTCTAGAATTAACAAATTTTTACAATTAAGCCCATAATTCACCAAAAACACTAAAATGATACAAATTAGCTCAAATTGATTAACTGGAAGGGGTTAAATCATTGAAACATACATGAAAAATAATTAAAATACTATATCTATCAATTCCCCCACACTTATCACTTGGACTCATGGACAAGTCAACATCAAAATCAAATCAAAGAAAATTCAAAACACATGCTCAGGATATCCACCAATTCCATACCAAGAAACCAAAAGATATAATTCCTCATCAAAAACCATTATTAAAAATTCTCTATTAAGATAATTTAATATTTTCCTCTTTATTTCTCCTCCCATGAACACAAGACACCTAACTCACGTGAATTTTCTCTCATCTCATAAATATCAATTTTCAACAAAGTTTTTCTCATCCAAACCAATGCAAGGGTCACCATAGTTTTGAAAAAATTATACTTCTCCACCCGATGTGAGTCAAGGACATGTGTTTATCATAAGGAATTTTTCGTTTTTTCTGTGGCTTTTGGTTGGTAGGATTTTTATGTGAAACAATTCTAAGTCCAAATGAGGAGGGATTGGCTCTTTTTGAATCAAAATTTCACAATTCTAATTTTCACTCAAGTATGGTATTCTCCTCACTCGCCATAGTAACAATTCAGATCCATCATCATGAAAACTCTAAGAATTTTCAAACATCTCATCATTTCAGCAGAAAAAATTTCAATCTTCTCAAACATGATTTTTCTTGAAAGCTTCAGAAAAGGAATAACTTTCTTCCTCCATTGGAAGATCTAAAAAATGCACAGTTTCTCTTATTATGAAAACTTCAGAAAAGGCACATCTTTCAAAAGAATAATTTTTTTCCACAACAAAAACAGTTTTTCAACATTTGATGTTCCACCCAAAGTTTCACCAAATATGGTAGCACAACACAAGATAGCTTCCCCCCACACTTAAGTTCAACTAGATCATGCAATTTTACTTTAATAACAGGTTGGATAGGGAAAATTGGATTTTAATGTGGCTAACCTAATAGGATGTTCATGGATTATAAGGGCTAAAAGGATTAAAAGTACAAGGTAGGCCAGAATGAAAGGGATTCTCTAGATAAGGGGGATTTAAAACCAAATAAATTCCTCAATCATTTAAAACAAAAGTACCCCAAACCCTCATGTTTTGAAAGGAATAAATCAAATTCTGGTTAAAACAAGCAAGGTATGGTTCTCTCAAGAAGTGAGGAGGAAAGTGATTTCAATGATAAAGATAGTGATATGTGGCATGAGATTCAAAAAAAAGTACTTTTTATGAAATTACCAAATAATTGAACTTCAAACAAAGTCATCTTCATCATTAATTTTTGCTCAGTTTCATGGAATATATTGGTTTACTCAATGAAAAGGGTTTAAAAATTGTAATGATAATATTTTCATCTTAAAATCTTGAAAAACACACAAAAAATGAAAAATAAATGCACAAAAAATTTAAAAACACACAATTTTTTTTTGAAAAACAAGAAACAAATGAAAATCCTAAACTTCAAAGGTTCCCTCCCCCACACTTAAATGATGCAGTTTCCTCAATTAATTCAAGTGGAATTATCATGTATTAATATTTTAAAATGAATAACATCAGCAAGAAAGTTTGAAGGAGTGGTATAACCTAATAATTTTTATTGATAGATAGGTTGGAGGAGTGTGATATCCTTCAATGGATCTAATGGAATGGTCCCATGAAATTTATTCATCCTATGTCCATTAATAGTGAATGGCTCCTGATCTCCATCCTTCACAATCTACATGGAATCTAAAGGATATACATGAGTAACTATAAATTTACCCTCCCATCTGGAATGAATTTTACCCAAAATCATCTTGAGTCTTAAGTTTAATAACAACACTTTTTCTCTAAGATGAAAGTCTTTTGGTTGGATCAGCTTATCATGAGCCACTCTTGATCTCTATTTGTAAATCTTAGAATTTTCAAAAGCTTCCCTTCTAATTTCCTCCAACTCCTGTAACTATAACCTTCTCTCTTTCCCAACACTTTCAAGATCCAAATTCATCTTCCTAACAGCCCAATACACCTTATGCTCCCATTCCATATGTAGGTGAAAACGTTTCCCATAAATTACAATATATGGACTCATTCCAATCAAGTTTTTGTAGGACATCTTGTGATCCCATAATGTGTCTTATAACCTTTTCCTCCAATCCTTCTTGTTTGATTTAATAGTATTATTCCAAAATTCCTTGTATTTCCCTATTGAACACTTCAACTTGACCATTTGTCTGTGGGTGATAGGGAGTTGATGTTTTATAATGCACCCCATACTTATTTAGTAAAGCCTTCATTATCCAATTACAAAAGTGAGTGCCTTGATCACTGATTATGGATCTAAGCACTCCAAACCTACAAAATATTTTATACCTGACAAAATCACAAACAACTTTAGCATCGTTAGTCTTAGTGGCTTTTGCTTCCACCCATTTGGAAACACATTCAATCACAAGAAAGATATAAGAATTTCCAAATGAAATTGGGAAAGGGCCCATAAAATCTATCCCCCATACTTCAAAAACCTCACAAAAATTTAGTGTTTGTTAGTTTATTTCTTTTATCTTTGAAATGTTTCCTAAAAACTGACATTTTTTACACCTTTTGAAAAATTCATGAGTATCTTTAAAAAGGGTGCGTGAATAAAGTCCAAATTCTAAAACCTTACTTATTATACTTTGAGATACAAAGTGGCCTCCACAAGCTAATGTGTGACAAAACTCAAAGAAAGAACAAATTTCACTCTCATTAAAACATCTTCTTATCACTTGGTCATCACAAATCTTCCAAAGAAATGGATCGTCCCAAATGTAATATCTATATTAAGCTTTTAGTTTGTGAATTTGGTGACAATTGAAATGAGATGGGACCTGAGATGTTACTAGATAACTGACCATGTTAGTATACCAAGGAACTTCTCTTTTAACCAAGTACAACTTCTCCCCTAGAAGGTGATTATTCAATGGTTCTTTTTCTGGAATTCCAGCTTTAGTAGTGTTGGGAAGTCTGCTCAAATGATCAGCCACTTGGTTCTCATATCCCTTCTTGTCCTTAATTTTTATGTTGAACTCCTATAGCAGTAACATCCATCTCAATAATATCAGTTTAGCTTCATCCTTCTTCATCTAGTACATAAGAGCTTCGTGATTAGAAAACACAGTGACTTTGGTTCCAAGCATATATGATCTAAATCATTATAAAGAAAAAAAATGCTAAAAACTCATTTTCTATGGTTGTGTAATTTAATTTAGCCGCATATAAGGTTCTTAATGCATATGAAATGACTTGTGTCCTATCCTCAATTTGCTGAGACAGGATTGTTCCAACTACTTAGTTGGAAGCATCACAAAGTAGCTCAAATGGTTCTTCCCAATTTGGTGGCTACATAACAGGTGGTGTCATCAATCTCCTTTTCAACTCATCAAGGGATTCCATGTATGCACCATTGAAATCAAAATCAAAATATTTCAAAAGAAATCTATATATAGGGAGATAAATCTTACTGAAATCTTTGATAAACATCCTGTACAATCCTGCATGTCCTAAAGATGATCTATCATGCTTCACACAAGTTGGGTAAGGAAAATAATTTATCACTTCAATTTTTGATTTATAAACTTCAATTACCTTTTTTGGAAATGACATTCCCAAGGAAAATACCTCTCTCCACCATTAATGACACTTTTAAAAATTTAAAACAAGATTCTTTTCAATGCAAGTTTTCAAAATATTTTCCAAATTTTTCAAACAATGATGAAAAGATTTTTAAAAACTGTGAAATCATCCAAGAAAACCTCCAATAAATCATCAATGTGATCAAAAAATATACTTAACATGTACCTCTAAAATGTACTTGGATCAATACATAATCCAAATGGCATCCTTTTATATGCAAAAGTTCGGAAGGGACATGTAAAGGTTGCCTTCTCTTGATCCTCAGAAGCAATGGGTGCCTGGAAATAACCTAAAAATTCATCCAAAAATCAATAATGAGTTATCCCTTCCAATCTCTATAACATATGATCAATTAATGAAATGGGAAAATGATCTTTCTGAGTGACCTGATTCAACTTCCTAAAATCAATTCATACTCTCCAACTATTCTAAATTCTCATTGGGATTAATTCATTCTTTTCATTCCTGACTATGGTTAGGCCAGCTTTTTTTTTGGAACTACGTAAATTGAGATAACCCATTATGAATCTGAGATGGTATAGATGATATCATCTTCCAAGATCTTCTCAATATCCTTCATAACCTCCATTAAGGTGGTATTTAACCTCCTTTGGGGTTGTCTAATAGGTTTAGAATCTCCCTCAAGAACAATTCTGTGTGAGCATATTTTTGGTTTGATTCCTATAATATCACCTAAGATCCACCCTATTGCTTGTATATTCTCTCTCAAAATATCAATAAATTATTTTTCTTGGGTGTCAGATAGATTATTAGCAATTATTACTAGTAATTTTTCTCCTTCCCTAAGGTACACATATTTTAAATTAGCGGGGAGTGGTTTTAATTCCAGATCTAGGGGATGCTCAAGGGATTAAACTAAACCAAAGTTCCCCACATCAAAGGGTTGGACCTCCTACACACAAGAAACCATATCATCTTCCTCATCATTTAACAAATCATCAAAGAAATCAGATTTTACCTATTCCTCCCACATGAAATCAGAATCTCCATCATTTTGGTCATCCATAGGTTCAATGATATTTTCAATGGAATAATTATCTCCTAAGGATAAAAATTCATGGAATATACATGATTCTTAAATGGATTCAGTACCAACTTCATGGGAGAGTGTGAATAGTGAGTGATCATCTGATGGGTGCCTCATGGATTCAAAAATATTGAAGTGGATGATGCTCTCTCCGAACTCCATAGTGAGTGTCCTTTAATGGACATTGATGATGGGTTTGGTCATATTCAATAAAGGTATCCCCAAAATGATAGGTGAGTGTGACGGGATACTATATTCTTCCATATTTAGCACGTAGAAGTTATCTAGGAATAAGAGATCTTTGACTTTCACAAGGACATCCTCCAGAACTCCAGTAAGGAAAATTTTGGATCCAATTGCAAGTCGGACCACCACTCTTGTGGGATTCAAGTCTCTCATCTAAAAATAAGTGTATATTGAGTGAGTAAATACATTAATTGAATCACCTAGATCAAGGAAATTATTAGATAAATTTAAAGAACCAATGGTGCATGGAATGGAAAATGACCATAGATCTTGACATTTTCTTGGAAAATGTGGTGTGATAAGGGCTGAGACACTTCTTCCCAAGTTTATCCTTTAATTCCGTTGAAGTATCCTCTTTTTTATTCAAATATACTTAAAAAAATTAGCATAATTTGTAATTTTTTTATTGCATCAAGTATGGGGATATTGATTTACACTTTATGGAAGGTGTCTAGAATTTCTTTTTAAAGTTATTCTTCCTAAAATTTCTTTGATTCAATCATACTTGATGGAAATGGTGGGGGTAATTCTTTATTATCCATTTGTTTCCTTTTCAGTGGTGTTTCTTGTCTCTTCTTCCTTGTCCTATTCTTCTCTTCCTCCTCTTTCTTCTCTTCTTCATAGTGCATTTTCAAAAAAAAATCAGAATTTATAACTTCATTCTCGCTCAACTCAGGTGGTCTTGTTTCGGGCTCAATGATGTCTAATGGTGATATTTATTTTAAAATTATTGTTTTTATCATGTTGACATTCTCTTTTGGTTTTGGTATTGTTTTAGAAGGAAGTTTCTTGGGATTTTGTTTTCATGATTTCAAAAAAAACATCCCACCGTGATTTTCAGCTTGTCAACCTTATCTGCTAGGTCATCATACTTGGATTGCAGCTATTCCGTAGAAGGTTGTGTGTTGGTGGATGGTTGATCATAGGGTTTTGGGAAAGTGGGTGTTTTGTGGTGTGAATTCTGGTTATAAGATTTATTTTCATGAGATGGCGATGGATTTTGGAATTGTTGCTGGAATGTTAGTTAGTTTTAGAACTGGTTTTGGTTCGAGTGTCTAGCTTGATTCTGCTGATTTCCAAACCCATATTAAACATGGTTAGGCTCTCTCCATACTTTTTTTTTGGTACTACCTCAGTTGAAATTTTTCCACACAAGTTTCAATTCCCTATATTTCAGCACATTGGTCTGTGAAATGATCAGGTGATGAGTATAAACCACATACCTTAGTCGGTGCTTGTTGTTCACCTGCTTGTTTCAAGGTCATCTATCTCACCAAACTGGTTAGATATTCAATCCTATATTCAAGTAAGGGTGATGGATGAGAAGTTCTTACCTCATGAATACCTCTTGTTCCAGTACCTCTTGTACCAAACTATTGTGAGTTCTGGGAAATCTTCTCAATCAAGACCTTGGCTTATTTGGGTGACTTGTCAATCAATGCACCTTCAGATGATGCATCAATAATGTTTATTTAATTATCTAGTAATACTTGATAGAATAAGACAATAAAGTGATGTTCCTCAATTGCTTTATGTGGGCAACTGGCATGTAGATTTTTAAATCTTTCTCAATACTTGTAAAAGGTTTCTCCAGATGATTGTCTGATAGCATAGATCATATTTATAATGGCTATACTTATGGAGGCGGGGAATAATATTTCATAAATAATCTCACCAAGTCTTTCCAGTCATCAACATATCCATTTTTTAGACCATAAAACCATTCTTTGGCATCTCCTTCCAATGAAAATGGGAATTCCTTCCACTTTACTTGTTCTCCAGCTACTCCATGGGGTCTAAAGGTTGAGTAGACATGTGTGAACTCTTTAATATGTTTGTTAGGATCTTCACCTGCCAAGACATGAAACTTTTGAAGTAATGGAATTATGTTAGGTTTCATCTCAAAATAATTTTGTAATACTAGCATGACAAGTTGATTATTTTGATTAAGGAATTGTGGGGAATATAGGTCTCTAAGGGTTGGGTTTTGATTTTCAGCCATGGTGAAAGACTCAGAGTGAACACTTGAAGTTTCACTCAAGTATGCAAGAAAAATTTCCTCAAATTAAGATTTAAAATTAAGATTTATAAGTTTATTCAACAAGGTTCTTTCAATTTCAGGATCAAGGGGTCAAGATTCAGTGTTTGAGGTTCTAGTCATGCAATTTTGAAGAGAAAATAAGAAAAGAGAAAATAAATAGAGAAGAAAAAAATGTAGGCACTACCTACCCAGCAACGGTGCCAAGTTTTAACACATGCCTATCATGGGATGTAAAAAAAAAATATATTACCTATGTTAAAATGCAGTTTAGTGGTTACCCTAGGTTGTCTCTAGAGAGGAATGCACAATAATTACATTTGTCACTTAAACTTGAGAAAAAAGAAGAAATTGTTTTTGAAATTGATTTATTTTAAAAAGAAATCAAGTAGTTGAAATTGAGGTTGAACACTAATGGATGAAGAGAGTGATGGGGTTAGGGTATGATTAAATTTTTAAATTTTATTATAGTCATAAATAGCATTCCCCCTTTCTTCTTATTGAATGATAATGAAATACTCCTCGATCGAGTTATCAATCACCCTTGGTTTAAGAAAGAAATGGAACTCACTTCTATGTACATGGAAGTTCATAAACAATTCCTAAAAAACTAAGTAAATCCCAGATCAGGCATTGTTGAACCTTAGAAATATTTAAAAAAAAATACTTGTTCCACACATGTGCTAATGATCGTTGGACACTCACCACCTAAGACAATCTGATCGATCGAGAAAATTGCACTAGGCAGAGGGAGATCAAAAGTCTTCAACCAAAGATAACCAAAACACGATCGCATTAAGAAAATTGGGAAACACTAAGAATATAAATCATTCAAAATAAAAATAGGGTTTTACATTCAAGCACAAGACTCTGACATTATAAAAGTGAAACTCCCCCTTCCCCGATCACTTAAAGGTTTTACCACTCCATGTGAAGGGTAATAGAGTTGAAAGGGGAAGAAAATAGCATAATATAACTAAGAAAAAAGAAAAAAGAAAATAAAAATCACATAAAGATTCAAATACTTTAGCATATCCCATCTTTCACCTTTTGCAACCCCTTTTAATGGAAGTGGACACTCATATAAATAGGGTTGAGAGGTAGAAAAATTTCCCTCCAGAATCATTCCACTGAGAGTTTGAGTGTTTTTATCATATTAAATGGATGAATATAGGGAACATATCTTCATAAAAGTTGTTCCCCTCTCTTTTGCATGATCCCAAAAAATATCAGAGTATTTAGACAATTTAAAAAAAATTATGCTTGAATAAATGGTGAAGACTTTTTCTACCTGAGGATACTCTTCAACTTGCTCCTTTTGGACATATTCAAACAAAGCCTTAATGACCTGATTTCTTCATGAAATTTAATTTGGAAATAACCCACGAATCCTCTTTCTATTACATCTAGAAACACTGCATTTGGAGTCATTTAGTCTAAGATATGATTCATTAATTTAAGTGGGGTGCATTCTGTCTTCCAGAAAAACTTGTTCACTTGATTAATTTTTCTGGGTCATTCTGTGTCAAATTGGATCTAGGCCTAGAAATAAAAGTTAAATCCCACAAACATGGAAATCCTAAAAAAATAAATCACTCAATTTAGATCAAAATTGTAATAGTTATGCCCGAAAAACAGAAGCTCCAGAACACTATCAATTTTCCAGAATTAACCAATTTTCACAATTAAGCTCATAATTCACCAAAAACACTAAAATGATAAAAATCAGCTCAAATTGATTAATTTTCAGGGTTTAAATCATTGAAACACGCATGAAAAATAATGAAAATATTGTCCCTATCAAACCTCATGTCCCAGTTTAGTCGTGTTCTATTGTACCAGCCTTATCCACTGGATCCTTCCACGCTCGCTCCGCCGACCGCGTGTCTTCCTCATCTATCGCTCATGACAGAATCTATCTCCTCATCTGCTTTTACTTTATTTATTTGTTTCTTCATTTGTTGAGGTGAGAGATTTGGCCCCCAGTTCTTCTTCATCCTTCCTGGCTTTGTTCTAGAGGGTAGACGCCCACCACATCCATATCGTCATGCCTTCCCCATTCTAGTGACCTTCTTTGGTGGAGAGCTCGATACTTGTGAGCTCCATGTCAACCACTTCATATCCAAGATCCTCCGACCCAAGCAGAGCCCTATCTCATTCAATGCTTCTAGTTTTGTAATCTTTTTATTTTCTTTATTCGGCATCTGCATTGTATGATCTTGTGTTTTTTATTCAGTCTGGTTTTCGGGTTTGTCTGCATGAGTCCATCCAATTCAAGGGAGTATGTTTCTATCTTCGATCCGGGATTCAACATTGGATCTTGGGGTGATGAGGTCCTTGTTCTCAGAATGTTTTGATGGTCCACGTGCGTTGTTTTCTTTACTCTGCCTTCTCTATTTGTATGTTCTTTGTTTTCCTTTTCATAATAATAAATAATATGTGGTGGTGTTCTTGTTGTGGAGTAGGACCAAAAGGTTTGAACCACATAAATCAAATTTATTCATTAATTTTATTCACTTTTCTTTTATGTTCTTTCAGCTTTGTTAAAAATGATTCATATCATCTGTTGTGTTTACTTTGATCACCTTTAAGTGAACTTGTTTTGATCTCAACAAGTGGCGTCAAACCCAATAATCATTTTTATAATGTCTATTAAATTTGAAGTTTAAAAGTTTGATGGTGAAAATGATTTTAATATATGGAGAGTTAAAATGCAAGCTTTGTTAGTTCATAATGGCCTTGAAGATTCTTTACATCGTAGTAAAAAACCTGTAGTGACCATCATTATCAAATGTCAACCCACCACTTATTTAGTAGACATCTACCCTAGTATACTGGAAAAGGCTCATTGAACTATTTTTTCAACCTTAGAAGATAAGGTTTTGTGTGAAGTCGCACATGAAACTACTACTAAATATATTTGGATTAAACTTGAACATTTGTATATAACCAAATCTTTGCTTGGATGTTTGTATAAAAATATGTGGTTGTATAACTTCAAAATGAATCTTGGCTCTTCTGTGTGTGTTCATATCGATGAGTTTAATAAAGTTCTTCTAGATTTATATAATATAGATATAGAGGTTAAATATGAAGGTTTAGCTTTATTTCTTTTAACTTCACTTGATGGTTTTTTCAGTTCATTAAAGGATTCCATGATGTACATTATGGATTTGATTACTTTAGAGGAAGTAAAGTTTGTTGTGTTGTCTTGTGATCTTCAAACACATGGTTTGAAGGAAGAGTTTAACAATGATAAGATTAAACCTCATTTAATGTATACTAAGGGTCCAATGAAAAATAAAGGTAGGAATTATAAGAACCGTTTTAATAATTTCTGATGTTTTGAGTATTGCAAGACTGACTATATAAAAAGGTACTGTCTAAACTTTAAAAATAAGGATAGTATGTCCTAGTAAAATGTGGTATGCTTCGGGTATGACACTGTAGAAGTTCTTTAATTTATATTTAACATCCCCTTCATTCAAAATAGTCGTAAGTTCTTTTTTATTTTTTATTGTGTTCCTAGGATTGGCCCCACTTGTCTTTGTGGGGGAACCCAATTGGGAAAAAGGGTTTTATATGGGTTGGTCTAAGTTGTTCGGGCTTAGGTGGAGAGTTTCTTGCTAAATTCCTGGTTTTTGGTTATTGTGTGATTGTTTTTTACTGCTTTATTACTATGGAATTATTTTATGAGCTTTGTTTTTTTCATTATCCACTATGTTTTCCCTCGAGGAAGGTTTTTTTTGGGTTTTTAGGTCTTGCATGCTTGGGAGTCTAGGGAATTAATGGTGTCAAGGGTAATGTTGGTAAGTTGTTATGTTTAATGTCATTGCTTATTTAGTTTAAACTTCTTAGAATTCTTAGTAATTTTTTTTGTCAAGCATTAGAATGGATGGGTATGGGTAGTATGTGTACCACTGTGGTACAAGATAAGAGGATTCATGCTGGGTGGATTTAGTAGACTTAGGTTTATTTTTTTGTTAAATAACATCTATATGAACCCACTGTAGGATAGTTAGGGACTGCAAGAACACCAATAGTGTTTTTTTTTTGTTTTTTTTTATTTGGAAAAGGTGTAGATTTGTTATTTTTTGGGTTTTTAAAATTAAAATCTAGTTTTTTTCTATGAAAAAATGATGGATTTATTTTTTATTATGCAAATTCTGTTCTAATTTTGTTGTGTTGGGCCTCTGCATGGGTTTTCTGTGGTATTTGGCCTCATCTTGGATGATGGGCTCCGTTCTGGACCATGGTGTGTGGCTACTTGATGGGATACTAAGTTGGCCTATTGATCTGTTGGCCCAACTGGCCCTCATTCTGCCACCATGTCGATCTTCCTGAGATGTTTTATACTAGTCGTTGGTTGGCTTCCATCTGATGGCTCTGGCTTCCGAGTTTTGTGTTTGTTTGATTGTCGATGATCTGCATCGCCACCATCTGTCCTTTTGCCTGCTATCGCATGTCCCAATTTAGTCGTGCTCCATTGTACCATCCTTATCATTTGGATCCTTATACATTTGCTCCACCGACCAACTTCCCACCACCTCTATCACTCCTGACAGCACCCGTCACCTCACCTACTTCCCCTTTATTGCTTTGTTGCTTCATTTTTCAACGCAACAACTTTGTCCCATGGTTCTTCTCCATCCTTCCCAACTTCATTACGGAGAGTAGATGCCTACCCCATCCATGCCATTGTGCCTTCCCTATTATGGTGACCTTCTTCGATGGAGAGCTTGGGACTCGCAAGATCCATGTGGACCGCTTCATAGTCAAGATCCTCTGACTCAGGCATAGTTGTATCTCCTTCAACGCTTCTGGTTTTGCAATATGTTGCTTTTATTTATTCATCATTTGTGTTGTATGATCTTGTGCTTTCTATTAGGATTGGTTCTTAGGGTTTCATGCGTGAGTCCGTCCAGTTTGGGGGAGTACGTTGTTATCTCTGAGACAGGATTCATCACTAGCTCTTGGGGTGATGAGGTCCCTATTCTTAGATAGTTTCTCTGGTCCACGTGTGTGGTTTTCTTTACTCCATATTCACTGTTTTTATGTGATTTTTTTTATTTTACATAATAATAAATAATTTGTGGTGGTGTTATTGACATGGAGTATGACCAAAAGGTCTGAACCATGTAAGTCAACTATGTTCTTTAATTTTTTTCACTTTTATTTTCTGTTCATTTAGCTTTGTTAAAAACGATTATTTTCCTCTGTTGTGTTTTATTTGATCACCTTTAAGTGAACCTATTTTGATCTAAAAAGATGTAATAGACCTCATCACACCATCATTACACTATAGAAACCAATTGTAGAATCTCTCTAGCGATGATTCACATGTGTACCACAATCTCTGAACGATGTCATAGAATCATCAGGTGTTGGAACGATCGATCCTAATCAATTGCATTGTTTGTGGTTAACCGCAACATAATTCTTCTTGAGAGAGGAAGAACTCTTGATGAACTCTCATTGTATTGAGAGGGGAAGAGGGGAAAGCACACTAGATCTATTGGTCTCTCTCTAGGGCTTGAGAGAGTCTCCCTCTATTTGTTGTGCACACCAATTGGGTTTTAGGAAAGTGATATAATTACATATTTATTATGGAAGGTTTAGGGTCATAAAAATTCACACTAAAGATTTACCAACTGTAATATTCTTATTTGAACTCATTTCTATTAATAATATTATTGTTATTAATCACTTAACATGTGAAACTCATTTATGAATTAATATCATTTAATTATTTCTAATCAGACCATTAAACTTGGTCTGATTTCTCTCGATTATATTTATCAATCCTAGAATAATGACTATTTAATAAATAAATGTCAATGAATTATTATACAATAAAGATAATAAGTATTATACTCACCAAAATTTCCAATAAATATTTATTATTATTATTTAATTCTCTTATTCTTTTAAATAAATTATTGTTAAATTATGACAATCATCCAAACCCAAATAAATATTATTTATTCTAACTTGTTAAATTCAATACTAGAATTTAACCGAGATTTCAGATACACTTAGTGTGTGACCCTCTAGGCCTCTTTCTCAGTGGCATTAGGCATAACTGTCTGAACTCTAGGGTTAGCGTCTAGCAGCACGCCAATGCATCCATAGAGAAAGAAGTTAATGTCGCAACGACGTCCAACCTCTAATGAACATTTACCGTGTAATGTAACCTTTTAATCAAAATATCTAAAATCAAGCAGGTTGTATGTTGGAGTCATCAACCTATATACTCGATGTCTATTTCTTTGATTTTCTATAAATGAACTCACTCATCAAACACCATGTCCATGAATTTATTAAGGTGGTTCAACTCCCATCAAAGGACCTTAGATATTAAATTTTGTCGAAAGACAAAAGGGATAAATCATTTCTCGCATTATCCATTAATGCAATATCATTCATGACGCACCCAACATATCCTACTTCATTGTAAACATATTTCATCACGGTTTTCATCAATACATCAAAGTATGTGAGTCATGATATCCATCAATGATAATCTTAAAGTATAAGGATCAATACACACATCTGGATTTCCTACTGATGAGTTTGTTCACATAATCTTCTATCTTGGATATTACCAAGGGCGGACATCATGAGAATGTATCTCAATGTCTTGTGAGTCTCCTACCCCTAATATCTTGTATTATTTTTGTCCCGTCAGATAATATCATTTTTTTGTAGAATTATATTCATGAATAATGTCATGACACCTTTAGGTTCTCATTATAGCGGGGAACTTCTATGACCTTTCAGTGTGACGTCTATTATTAGGACATTCTCATACATTCATATTAACAATAATAATGTGATAATAAAATTTCATTAATAATGAAAAACATGTAATCAAGTACTAAACAAATTGGTTATAGGGAACCAACTCCAACAGGTCTAATCCATTCTAGATTAGGTGAAGATTGATCTCTTATCAGATTCATGTTTTCTTTGGATGTTGTGTGTTTCTATTGCATTTTACTTCTTGCATTATATTGAGTTTTTCTAATTTTTCCAATTTTTTGTATTTTACTCCCAAATAAGGTTATATGTTTGTGTCTATCTGCAAGCTTGAGAGTTTTACTGGCTTCGAATGAGACTAGGTAATTTGTTACGCTCTATTTATATTGTTGTTTCTTAGTCAGTTTTTATTATTGAGTATGTTTTATTTTAGTAGCATGATAACAGTTTAATTATAGTTATGGGTGGGTCGTGTGTCACTGTGTCACGCACTATGAGTGTTTGTGTTGGGTGGATACTGTAGTCTTAGATTTATTTTCTGTTAATAACAATCTGTGTGAACATACTGGTAGGCTAGATTAAGCCTCACAATAACATCAATTGTGAATTTTGTTAGTTTAATTTGAAAAGGTGGAGATTTGTTGAAATTTGTTTGCAAAATTATTATTTTTTAAGTTCTTGATGCCAAATTGTTTCATTTTAGTATTATTATGCATTTTTTGTTTGTTTGGGCTTCTATTTTGCATGCATCTATATGAGATTTTTGGTTGGGCCTCCTTGTGTGCTTAGCATTGGGCTTGGGGGCACGGTCTGGTATCTTGCTTGAACCTCGAGGTATTCATGTGAATATTGTTGGATGTTGATTCACCTTGATCATGTGACTCTAGGTTGCAACTTTTGTGCTTCCAGTTTTCCCGGAGATCCATGTTGTTTGCCTCCTTCTCATTCCACAGTACAACTGTCGTGTGGCCTGGGATTTGCACAATCTATTGCACCTGCCTGACCTTCTCAAACTATCAGTGTGCCCTTAGCCATCCACACATCCACCCTCATCTGTCGTGGCTGACACCAGTTGCATGCCTGCTGCTTCGTTATTATTTCCCTACACCGCTTTGGTTTTAGGTAGGGATACACACTCGTTTTCTTCTCCAAAAAGAAGTTTTGATTTCATTGGGTTCTTCGATGCTCTGTTCCAGAGAAAACATTTATCCTAGAGAGAGACCATCGGCTTCGCTTCGATGGCATTGGCGCATCCTCACCTTTTTGGTGACGTTTCTCGATGGAAAGCTTGGGTCATGCGAGTAGTTCTTTTATTTTTACTATGTTTTGTTTCACTTCTCTTTCTTTTCGGCTTGTGTTGGGGTTGACGTGTGTGATTCTGTCTAGTTTCACAATGAATGTTATCATCCTCTATCACGACCAATCCCCTGGGGCTCGTGTCATGACTACCCCAAGCCCGCCTTCCATAGGTCAGGGGTTGGCGACTAGCACCGGAAAGGTGTATCCCTAAAATGGGAATGCATTGTCTTTAACCTGTATAAGCACGCAGTCCAAGAACACAACAAGATGCAACCACGAAGTAAAACTGTAGTAGTAAAAGTGTGAACTGAAAGTAAAGGGGTCAGAATACAAGCCCAACTGAAAAGGTACAACTACAACTAAAACAGAAAACAGCTCATGCGATCATCCACCAAGGATCCTACCTGAAGGGTAGGTATAACTTGTCTCTATAGCTCTCTACGTCAATCGTCATTGCCCGCCGCCGTCAGGTCCTAGCTCCCCGAGTCTCAGTCAGGGTTGTCCGTCGCCTGCACAAGACACAACAAGGTGCGGGAAAATCCTGTGCAAGGGTGAGTATAACAATGCCCAGTAGGGACCCTGAGACCCTTGAAGGTCTCTCATAATTCTAAAAAGGAAAACTACAAAGCCTGATCTCAATCACAAAGCACAAAGAAAAAGACTCAACTCAAACCAAGTATAAGTAAAGAACATAAGTACAGATGATTAGTCGAGAAGCTAGATCATCATATTCTGTCGAGAGGCACTGCCGCTAACCATACAGAGTCTAACACACACATGATCGATAGGTACTAACCCTCTCAAGACCCACATAGGATCGCTAAACGCTGACCCGCACAGGATCAGTATGTCGTTGATCCATGATGGGTCATTCTATTGCTGGTCCTCGTCGAGTCACGTACTGTTAATCAACACAGGATCACTAGGTGTTGATCCACATAGGATCTCTAGGTGCTGACCCACACAGAATCGCTCGGTACTAACCTCCGTATGATCTGTCTTCAACTTCCAGCTCACTGCCAACCACCGAATTCCCGTTCATAATATGCTTGATTCTGGGAGAACCGCTCCTCAAGCCATCATTCGTATTTCAATTGGCACAAAGTCTCGTGAAGAAGTAACCTGATGATCTGTCACGTCATAAGGGTTCCAACACAACAGACGACGCGTCAACCGGACGCCCGGTCTGTGAGTTATCGGCATTTTAGTACCGAGGGCCCGGTTGGATTCAGAGTCGATCCAACCCGACCATACTCCAAATTTCTCCAAAACTCTCGTGGAGTATCTCAAAAGGACCGTCTTGCTCCAAGGATCCCAGCGCCGTAGACGGTTCGTCAAACGAACGTCCGGTTCGCAAGCTATGGCCCTTTAAGCGTTTCTATGTCCGAGAGGGGTCCGGATCCGGTCGACCCGGCTTGGGCCGGCCCTGTTCGGCCTGGCCCGCCCTAGCTGGGCTGGGTCGCGGCGGGCCTGGTCCGCTGGGTTGCGGTCCGCCTCCTGAACGGATCATAGAACCATTCGGTTTAATTAAGGGTAGCGCTAGGTGGCACTGCCTTGTCACCCGCAGGAGGCGGGTCCCTTGACAGCTCGTCGCGACTCCCTTCAATGCGGCGCGCGACGGCGCGCCGCCTCTAACTCTGCGGTCGGCCACAGCCGGTCGCCCGTCCAACCACCGTGGCACCGAGCGGTGCCTCTCTTCCACTGCGGTCGGCGGTTTCTGACCGTCGCCCTCGTCCGTCGGCGCCGGTCACCGGTGTCGTCGCGCCGGTCACCGGTGTCGTCGCGCCGGTCACCGGTGTCGTCGCGCCGGTCACCGGTGTCGCGCCGGCGCTTCTTCCGCGGGCCACCAGGTGAGATCCAGTGGTCTGTTCTTCCTTCCATACGCACCTACGGTCCTATCGGGATTTCGATGTCGTTGCGCGCCTCTCGTTTTGAAGGTTCCATTAAATTAGAACAACCCGCCTCCGAAGAACACAATGAAAAACAAGCGGCGGAGGGTCCGAGCCTTATTCGTTTGTTCCGCACCCTCTGTGTTAGCATTATAATAAGAGGGAGTAATTTATACATCATATTAAAATAATGATAAACCCCGTTAAAATCCCCCTCAACGACCACCCGTAATTTCAAGAATGAGGAGAAGAAACGTGGGAATTTTTTGAATTAAAAAGACAACCCCTACCTCGTGAACCGTCAGAGGTATCACGGTCGTTGGCGGAAGGAGAGTCCCCGTCGGAGTGAGGTCGTCAGTGTTCGTCAATCCCGGATCGTCGCCGCCCAAGCTTCTGTCCTCCGTCGGTGGAAGGCGTCGCGTCACTTTGCCAGAGGTCCCTTAGTGGAACTGTCTCAAAACTCAACCTCGAGGCTCACTTAAATAGAGGGGGGAATTGTGAGTAATGCACCGAGGAATTAATGAGTTTCATTTAATGAATGAACCTCTTAATTCCTCAACAATGCGGTTAAAAATAAAAGAGAGTAAATTCATTAATTGGCTTGACAAGTCACCAGTCCCTACCACCGCCGCTCATCCGCTGGAGAAAAGGAAATAAAATAACTTTTTAAGTTATTTTATTATTTTTATGTAAACTCCCAAAATTTTACTTTTTATCCCGACCTACTGTTGTTGGAGTGAAGTTTCCCTTAAACGAATCTCAGTGCTGCGGATTCAACAGTGCCCTCAAATTTTTAATCCGAGTACCGGTTCAAAAGATAGAAAACGTCGCTCGCGCGTTTACTGAACGTACCTTAAAAACGTTCATAAATTCATTCTGGGAACACCGGGTCTCGAAATCACACGTCGTCAATTTTCACAAACTCGTAATAATTCCAAATAATTAAAAAAAATACATGGAATTTTCAGGTCTTTACATCCTCAACTCGGGTTTAGTGTGAGTCCATAAAGTTGCAAGGGTTTCAAGCTCAGATAGTTTGCTTGGTCCACGTGTGTTGTGTTGCTCTATGTTTATCGTTTTCTCTATTGTTTTCTTATTTCGTTTGTTTGCAAGATAATAAACAGTTGTTGTGGTGTTCATGTCATAGAGTATGATTAAACTCACCCGAACCATGTAAATCATGTGTGCACTTTACTTTTCATCACATTTCTTTTCTATTCTTGCTCATTTTGGTATGGTCCTACTTCTCCCAAATGTTTTTTCCGTATTTCATCTCTTAAATCGAATCATCGCTTGTCCTCTCTGAGAGCTGGATTGTCTTCATCAGATCCATTCCGACCCTCATTGGAGCTGTGATTAATCTGGTTTTTATCAGGTTAAAATAATCAATTCAAAACCCATTTAATGTTCGGGTGGAGTTCAGGTAGGAAGTGTTTGGATAATATTAAACCTAAACCCCATTAAATTAGTTATTATTAATTTATTAACTATATATCTCTAAATAATAATAAAATTATAAAATGCATTTAATTAATTTGTGATCACTTCATATTATATTTATAAATGAATTCTAAATGTAATTGTGATTAAATTAAATATTAATTTATTAATTATATATTTTCACATGATAATAACATTATATAATATATTTATTTAGATTGAGAAAGTAAACTAAAAAAGAATATAATAAGTGAAAGATAGTATCCAAGAGAAATAAACTAAAAAAGAATATAAATAAAACAATAAAGTGTGGGTTTATTTTTCAAATAGAGTTTATTTTTCAAACAATTTACATAATGCTTATAAGAAACCTATGGGGCAGATATGGGTTCCTAAAGCACTAGTAACTAATATTACTGGACCCAAACAAGTATGGGTGCCAAAATCTATTTTTATTTGACTATTTCGTAGGAAATTTTCTTAAAGAGTTCATGTAAAAGCTTATGGTACTTGGACAGTGGGTGTTCAAGACACATGACAGGGGACTATTCATGCTTCAAGAATTTAATAAAAATTGATGGTGGACATGTCACATTTGGTGACAATTCTAAAGGAAAGATTATTGGCCTTGGCCAAATTGGTAACTCTAACTCAGTTTTAATTTCCAAAGTACTTTTTTTGATGAATTGAAATATAATCTGCTTAGTATTTCACAACTATGTGATGATGGATTTCATGTTAAATTTGAAGATGATGCTTTCAATGTTTTCAATTCTAAAAATGAATTAGTGTTTTCTGCATTATGAAATGAAAATGTTTACTCTGTTAACTTAGATTCTTTACTCTCTCAAAATGCCTCATGTTTGAGTGTGTTTCACAAAGAATCTTGGATTTTTCATAGGAGATTAGGACACTGTAATATTCACTCTCTTAGAAAGTTAACTAGAAAAAGCTTAGTCAAAGATCTACACAAACTTGAGTTTCCAAATGATAAAGTGTGTAATCCTTATCAAAAGGGAAAGAAACACAAAATTTCCTTCAAACCAAAGAAAGAAGTGTCAACTTCTCAAACTCTCGAACTGGTTCACATGGATTTGTTTGGACTATCTAGAGTTTCTAGTTTAAATGGGAAGTACTATGTTTATATTCTTGTAGATGGATCTTCTAGATATACCTGGACTTTCTTTTTGGTTCACAAATGTGAAGTCTGCTCTCATTTTACCAAGTATGCAAAAAATGTAGAAAATCTTAGTGGACTTAGAATTAAATCCGTAAGAAGTGATCATGGCCGTGAGTTTGAAAATAAAGAGTTTGAATCCTTTTTCTCACAAAATGTCTATATTCATAATTTCTCTGCCCCTAAAACACCTCAACAAAATGGAGTTGTAGAAAAAAGAAATAGAACCTTACAAGAAATTTCTAGAACCATGCTTAGTGAATATGACTTACCTATTTATTTTTGGGTTGAAGCTGTAAATACAACATGCTATATTATCAATAGAGTGTTGATTAGACCAATTCTTAAAAGAACTCCATATGAGCTATGGAACAATAGAAAACCCAAAGTGAGCTACTTCAATGTTTTTGGTTGTAAAGTCTATAACCTTAATACTAAGGACAATCTTGACAAATTTTCATCCAAGAGTGATGAAGGAATCTTTTTAGGGTATTCAATCTCTAGTAAAGTCTATAAAGTGTTTAATAAAAGAACTAAATGTATGGAAGAATCTGTTCATGTCAAATTTGATGAAACAGATCCACATGAGCCCAAGACCACTCTAGAGAACCTGAAGGATGATGTATTAAATCTGAACATCAATTCAAAATCCTCTAACCATCCTGTTAAGGAATCTATGAAAACTTCCAGTTTTGGAAATTCTTCAGATTCAAGTCACAATGAACCTGAACCTGTTGAAGAACCTGAAATCACTAGTCCTTCTTTTTCTAGAGCTGTTAGAACTCTTAAGAACGATCCTTTAGATGTTGTTGTAGGAGATTTAGATAAAGGAACTCAAACTTGAGCTTCTCTAAGAAATTAGGTTGAACATCAAGTCTTCTTGTCAGAACTTGAACATAAGAAAATTAATGATGTTATCAATGTTGAATTTTGGGTGATGACTATGCAAGAAGAACTTAATCAGTTTGAAATGAACAAGGTTTGGAAACTTGTTGACAGATCTAAGGACACATTCACCATAGGCACTAAGTGGGTGTTTAGGAATAAGGTAGATGAAGATGGTAACACAGTTAGAAACACGGCTAGATTGGTTGTACAAGGCTATATTCAAGAAGAAGGAATTGACTATGAAGAGACCTTTACACCAGTAGCTAGACTTGAAGCAATCAGAATTCTGATTGCTTATGTTGCACATCTAAATTTCAAACTATATCAAATGGATGTTAAGAGTGCATTCCTAAATAAGTATATAGATGATGGTTTCTTTTTTGAGAAACCCCATGGTTTTATAAATCCTCATTTTCCAAATCATACTTTCAAATTATCAAAAGCTTTATATGGTTTAAAACAAGCTCCAAGAGCTTGGTATGATAGATTGAGTACTTTTCTTATTTTCAAAGGTTTTACAAAAGGAATAGTTGATCCTACCCTTTTTATAAAACGGATTTCTAATGATGTTTTAGTAGTTCAAATTTAGGTAGATGAAATTATCTTTGGATCTTCAAATAATTCTTTATGTATTGAATTTTCTAAAATAATGCAAAACGAATTTGAAATGAGTTTAATGGGTGAAATAAAATCCTTTCTTGGATTTCAAATCTTTCAAAATAATGATAGTATTGTTTTAAATCAAAGTAAATATACTAGGGATCTTCTAAAACGTTTTGGATTGGATAGAACTAAAAGTAGTGACACTCCAATGAGTACTACTTGTAAGTTGGATCTTGATGAAGATGGAAAATTTGTTGATCAAACCACTTATAGAGAAATGATTGGAAGTCTACTATACCTAACTGCTAGCCGACCTGAAATTATATTTAGTGTATGTATGTGTGCTCGTTTTCAAGCAAACCCTAAGGAATCTCATTTAAATGATGTTAAAAGAATTTTCAAATACCTCAAGCATACACCCAATCTAGGACTGTTCTATCCTAGAGGATAATCATTTGAGTTAGTTATTTTGATGCTGACTTCAGTGGTTGTAAGTTAGATAAAAAAAGAACCTCTGGAACATGTCACTTTTTAGATAAGTCACTAGTATCATGGTGTAGTAAGAAACAAAACTCTGTTGCATTATCTAATGCAAAAGTTGAATACCTAACTGCTGGTAGTTTTTGTGCACAAATTTTGTGGATGAAACACACATTACTAGATTATGGATATCAATTCAGGCATGTACCTATAAATTCTGACAACACAAGTGCTATTAACATCTCAAAAAATTTTGTTTCATACTCCAAGACAAAACATATTGATGTAAGACATCACTTTTTGAGAGACCATTATCAAAAAGGTGATATCACTTTGGAATTCATTGGAACTGAATATCAACTCGCTGATATATTCACCAAACTATTAAATTCTGAAAGAATAGATTACATCATACATGAATTGGGAATGGTAAATCTTAAGTAGTAAGTGTACTGTTTCACAACTTACTGCTTCACAATTTATAGTTTCAGAAGACCATAACAGTTCTATAGTTTTACTGTCTTAGGAGTTGCGGTTTCATGTTCACGGTCTCATAGTTACTATCTCTTGGATACTATCTTTCACTTACTGTCTCAAACAATATGATCACATAGTTTATAAATCACATAGTAAACAACTCACCGTGAAATCCAGTTATGGTTTCACCATGAAATCCAGTTACGATATCACCGTGAAAGTCTGTTATGGTCTCGCTGTAAAGACGCTTTATTGTTTTATTTACATGTTATAACCCGTATAGCGGTAATTAATTATTTTACCCTTTTTACTTTCTCACACTTTTTATCCTGCGACGCTTGATATCTCTAAATGATAAAAATTTGTAATTAGAAAAATAAACTAAAATAGAATATAATAACAACTATTAGACAAATGTAAAAAAAAATGAATGGAGTAATTAGATGTTTGAAAACATAAAACAGATGATTTAAATTAATAAATAAATAATTGTATTTCAATTATTCATTTTTTTTGAACTCATGCAAACCTACTAGTTACGCCATCATGATTGAAAATATAGCTATTTATGGTTTTTTATCATTATAATACAAACGAGTTTAAATGAGGAAATAAATCAGTTTAATTAAAATTGTAACAGTCATGAATGAACTAATATTTAATTTTCTGTTTTCCACAATAATAGAAAATGCAATTAGGTTTTTTAATTTCATATAAAATGGCCATCAAATAGCATTGATGACAACAGGTTGGTTATATGTGAAATTTAGGTTATTCGAACCCTAATCCGTTTGGGCACCGGTTTATTTTGTTAATACATTACCTTAATCATACTCTATTTCTAAATAATTGTTCAACTATCCTAAATCCATTTAAATACGTGTTTATAGTTTTAAAATTTTGAAATCCATTTATAAATTTAAAATGAAGGGATGACCAATTAAATAAATATGTTTTATAATTTAAACCGTATCCTCTCTTCTCTCTGAGAGTTGGACTGTCGTCATCCGATCTATTCCAACCCTCATAGGAGGGATGATTAATCTGGTTTTTATCGGGTTAAAGTAGACAATTCAAAACCCGGTTAATGTTTGGGCGGAGTTCAGGTAGTAGTTTTTGGATAATATTAAACCTAAACCCGATTAAATTAGTTATTAATAATTTATTAACTCTCTCTCTCTCTCTCTATATATATATATATCCAAATAATAATAAAATTTTAAAATGTATTTGATTAATTTGTGGTCAATTCATATTATATTTATAAATGAATTCTAAATGTGATTGTGATTAAATAAAATATTATTAATTTATTAATTATATATTTTGTCATGATAATAAAATTATATAATATATTTATTTAGTTTAAGATTTCATTTTAGATTTATAAATGAATTTTAAAAATTTAGACTTATAAAAAAAGTATTTAAATGGGTTAAATGATTCAATGAGTGTTGAAATATATCAAACAGGTTTGAGATGATTTAAATCTCACAGATTTCGTGGGATCAGTTGTAATCCAGAGTCATAATAATAAAAAATGAGTTGACATAAAGACATTTAATTAAAATTGTGGCATAGTTTTTTTATTTTTCTAATCGATTTATTTACATTGATCTTTTCTCACGCTAAAAAATTTGTAATTGCGGAAATTGCATTTGAACTCTTGTTATGTAATTAATAATTACAAAAACTAAAAAAGAATATAATAACAATTATAACACAAATTTTCAAAAGAGAATGAAGTAATTAGATGTTTGAAAACATAAAACGGACGTTTTAAATTCAAAAAAATCAATAAATAATTGCATTTCAATTATTCGTATTTTAAAACTCATGCAAACCTACTAGTCACGTCATCATGATTGATAATATAACTGCTTATGGTATTTTTATCATTATAATAAAAACGAGTTTAAATGAGGAAATAAAACAGTTTAATTCAAATTGTAACACAGTCATGAATGAACTGATATTTAATTTTTTGTTTTTCACAATAATAGAAAATGCAATTAGTTTTTTAATTTCATATAAAATGGCCATCAATTTATAGTCATGACTACGGGTCGGGTATCGTGAAATTTAAGCAATTTGAACCATAACCCACCGGTTTATTTTGTAAATACATTACCATAATCATACTAAATAATTGTTTAATTATCATAATCCATTTAATTATGTGTTTATAATTTTAAATTTTTTAAATCCATTTATAAATTTAAAATGAAGGGATGGCCAATTAAATAAATATATTTTATTATTTTATTATCATTTAAAACCACATAGTTAATGAGTTAATAATAATCAATTTAATCATATTGTGATTTAAAATTCACTTACAAATATCATGAAATTAAAAAAAACTTTTTATCATTTTTTTAATATTTGAAAATATGTATTTAATAAAATAATAGTAATTAATTTAATCATAATCATTAATGCGATCGTTGCTAAAAGGAAAGGTTGAGAGGGGGGAAAATAGTCTCATGTTCACTCCTGAGGGTCAGGTTGGCCAATGGATGGCCGCCACGTCACGAAATTTCCAGCGACATGGCGGCCATCCATTGACCAAAACCCAACCTGAGGGTCAGGTTGGGCACCCCAACCCGAGGGTCAGGTTGGGGAATCCGGTTTATAAATTGACTCCTCCAAACGTTTTCTTGATTAGTTGGGAAAGTAGGGATCATAGATCGGAGCCGCGGCCAAATTGTTGAAAATTCTTCTCTTTTCAGGGCACTTTTTCTCCGTTACTTCCAAGGCCATCAATTAAAGATCCATCAAGTCCATCCACGCGGGCAAATCATTCAATTTCTTTTGTTGTATAATTTTTTAAAATTGGTTTATGCTTTTTTTTTTGCGATTTAGTCTAAATAGAAACTAAGTGTGGAAACTGAGAGCCCATAAAATGAGATAATGAGGTCATCTGATAAATAGAAACTGAGCGTGGAAATTTAGAAAATCAACGTTTATTTTAATGCTAATGAGCATCAAGCTTCATCGCTACATATTTTAGCACTATAAATCTAGATATTTATAAACTCTAAGTTTTTTATTGATAAAAGATTAGAACCCACCGGTCGCAGAGTGGCAAGGGGGGCTGGGGGGAGTCTTCGGACTGTTTTCTTGTAGCGTGAGTTATAATTGAACCCACCTTTTAAAAGATTAATCTTATAGGGACTTTTGGTATCAACTTCATATTTACCATAGTATATATATGTATATATAATATATATGTGTATGAATAATTATATTTACTGTATTATACTATACAATATTGATATATGAAATTATGCTGATTTTAATATAAAATGAAAAATTATTTAAATAAATATTATATATCTAACACACACATAAACTTGAACTTCTTTTATATATGTATATTCTATACATATTATGTGTGTGTGTATCTATCAATAATTTGATTTACAGTGCTACTATATATAATATATCAATATATATATATATATGAAATTATATATTAATTATAATATAAAATGAAACTTATTTAAATAAAAAATTGTATATCAAACACGCACGTACACACAAAGATAGATAGAGACACACAGGTATGTATGTATGCATGTCTGTGTATTTATATGTTTCTATGAAATACAAACTAATCTATATCATTAATTGAAAAACGTTACTTTGAATTATAATAAATTGAGTTTACATTTAAAACAATACTACAGATTGCACAATATTAAGCACTACCGTTTATCAGTACCAGATAAAAACAGTAATAAAGATGCACATTTACCAGTGTTAGAAAAAAGTGCTGATAAAGTATATCTTCATCATCGCTAAAAAAACACTCATAAAAGTGCACACGTGTCACTACTTTTTTAGCATTGATAAAAATAACATTTATCAGTGCTTTTAGCTAGCGCTGATAAAAAATATATTTTATAAAAAAATAATATATCATTTAAAACACACACACGCACACAATATATATATATTTGAAGGATAAATAATCATTAAAAAGATAATCGACAATTAGACATCGTGACAGTGTTCACCCAAGGGAAATCAAGGTGTTGACCTCCTCATTTGTTAATCATGTTTTAATGATCACAAATCCTATACATCCTGTAATTGTTAAATCCTGTTTAATCTATCTCAAATCCTGTGTATAGATGATTGATTTCATTATGTCTTAAATAATTACTTTAAACTATTTTTAGTTTGTGGTATAATGAATTTCATTGATAAATGTTTGAGTCTAATCCATTATTTGAATATCACCGTTTAAGTATGTATCCAGATATTTGGCTAAGTCTGAGACACCGTGACTAGACACCGTGACCCAGACACCGTGACCCAGACACCGTGACCCAGACAGCGTGACCCAGACACCGTGACCCAGACACCGTGACCCAGACACCGTGACCAGACACCGTGACCAGACACCGTGACCCAGACACCGTGACCCACACACAGTGACCCAGAAACCGTGACCAAACACCGTGACCCAGAAACCGTGATCCAAACACCGTGACCAAACATCGTGACCAGACACCCTGACCCAGACACCCTGACCCAGACACCGTGACCAGACACCCTGACCCAGACACCGTGACCAGACACCGCATCTGTGCTACCGGTTCCTGATCTCTAGACAACTATGCCTTCATGACTGTCTCACCGCATAAAGATAAAGAAGGAGACACCGTTTCATGGAAGACACTGTTTCCAAGTGACACCGTTTTCAAACAGACTGTGACACCGTTCTTTAATCCGTTTTGTCGTTTTTCAATTTAATCTCTATGGTAATATTTGAGTCTTTTAAATGCACTGACATTGTTAATGTTTCTTTGTAGACATGTCACCTAACAGTACGAGGTGCAGAATACATGTATCCTATCAGCTCCAACACATGCACACCAATAATAAAAGAGAAGTGTGACCGAGAATCAAGAGGGTGAGTACAAGATAACGAAGAAGCACAAACATTTTCCTGAAAAAGAACCGACCCATGCAACTCAACACTTCTTAAGAACACACGAAGTATTCTCGAATCCAAAACACTGGGATACCATAGATCAGAGTTGATAACATCTTCGCACTGTCAACTCTACGAAGAACACGAGCCAGATCTAAACCAGGGAACCTGACGTAAGATACTATGTTTTCCACAAGAGGACTTGAATTCTGTATATGCTTAATCATAGAAGTCCAGAGCTGCATAGATTAACACTCAGAGCACTTCTAACCTCATCTTATAAGGCCCCAGCCTTAAACCTTACTTAATCTTGAGTTATTACAAGATTACACATTGATGATCTTTTCGGGTTTAGAGTTTTAGAGAATTAGATCATAAAACTTGCATTACATTCCACATATAAACAAAGTGGTTACATAAAGATAGTATTCTTCTTTCCCATCAATGGAAACATATTTAAAATAAAACATGGATTCTTTCTTGACACTTCCTTGACACTATCATCATATCATGTACCTTTCCCTTGACCTGTGAAAAACATTTCAAAAAAACTTGGGATGAGCATAAAAAGCTCAGTAAGGGATATAAAAATATATGGAAAGGAAACATGGGTGCATATATACATAAGAATGAAATCATACTTTACCCATAAAAACATAAGCACTTCAACATACCTCATCAAATCATGAATAAATCATAGAAATCATAAGACATAAAGGTAACTTGAGGCATTCATAACATTCTTACATAGGGAGTAACCCTCTTGGTTACGTTTGGAATACCCATCACAGTATATTCCCTAAATCTCTTCGGAGAAACCTTAACGTTACACTCCTTCGCGTTACCCAATGCATTGGAGAGCTATAACGGGCTCACCCGCCCTTAGTTTATCACAGAACCACCCATCTTCATAATAATGCCCAAGAACCATAACATAATCATATCACATAAAACATGCATAAAGGAAACATAACATTTCCACATTTCAATCACAAGATATCAATACAACACATTGATATAATAAAAACATTATGAAAACCATTTTCAATACCAAAGTAAAACATGGTATTTATTTTTCATTTTAAAAAAGTGTATGGCTTGTAGAGGAAGCCGAAACTCAAATAATGGTCACGGCGGCGGAGAAGTCGTTGTCGCCGCATACGTACGACAAGAAAAACATTCCCTTTTGTCGTTTTGTAAAATGCTTCGTATAAAAAAGATTCCTTTTGAATAAGCGTAAAAGTCAAAGGAGTTTATACACCGTATAAAATAAGGTTGTGTATAAAACAAAATATGCCTCAATGAAAGGAGATTGAGACGAAGTCCCATACCTCGTATCCGACTTGACCCGACCGTTCTTTAATCTCCTGAATAATAAACTTGAGTTAATCTCTACTTGCTTAAGAACCTTTTTCAAGTTCATTATTCCTTTTATACCATGTTATGAACATCATGTAATCATTTAAGTTAATAATGTTCATTTTATCGGTATTTGGTTCTTAAGTCAAAAATAGACTTCTTACACTTACATGTTGTTAATTTGGTCAAAGGTTCGTTATATCCAGAATGATATTAATGATTTGGATAACATATATATCATATATATTCATCATATACATGTATTTATAATATTACATCACATTTAGAGGTAAGAAATGAAATGTACCGTTCATGGAGACGGTAAGCTGTACGTACGCATGAACGCTACTTCCATTTCTATTTCGTATTTTCTGGAATGGAATCATAATGATATAAGAGTATATTATAATTCCAGTATAATAACATATATAATATCATTAACTTTATCCTTTACACATCCCACATATGGTATTAACGAATCAAATCACTTTCAGGGGGCGGTAGTCCGCACTTCCTAAAATGAAGATATCGTGTTTACCCATAATGGAAACAATAATGGTATGCCATAAATGAAAAATACAGAAGCTTAAGGAAAGAATAAACATATTATATATCATATATAAAAATAGTGACATCATAATGGCCACCTTTGAAGGTGTTAAATGAGTATTGAACAATCATCGTTTCGGGAGGCAGAATTTCGCCATCCACAGAAACCGTATGTTCTTTAACCATTTGATGTAGTTGTGTGAGAGTGTAGCTCGAATAAATCTTATAACAACATCCTAGTATATTGAAGATACTGGTGTTGTTACAAAAGAAGTAAATAAAAAGAGTTTAGGGGGTTGGAGAAGCAAAATAAAACAAATGAACATGAGAGAATGAATTACCTTTAAAAGTGTAACTCCTTTTGATTTGAGCCTAAAGGCTTCCTTTGAAAGGATTCTTCCCAAAGGGAATCCTCTAGGATGAGGAGAGGGATGTGGAGAGAGTAAATGGGCAGGGGATGGCCGAGCCAAAGGCTTGAGGAGTGTGTGAAATGAGGTAGAGGTGGGGGCCTTTTATAAGAGGAGAGGAGGGGCACTCTTGGAAAGTAAAGAAAAGTCACTTTATTTTAAAATGGTATTCGGATTTAAGAGGTCCCACATTGATGTATTTTTAGGATAAGGTGATAAGGGTTCGAAATCCACTCATCCAATAGGTTTTGGACATGTTTAGGTCTTAGATATTACATTATCTTTCCATTTTATTTAAATCGTTAAATAATGAGGTCATCGCAGCATCATCATGATGTCATAAATAATTTACTTTATTTAATGTCTAAAAATTATAAAAAAATACTATGATGTAAGAAATATTTTTATCTTTCCAATGACTATTTATAGTAAAAAATCTGAATTGTATAACCCCATGTAAAAATTGTTTTAGTAAAATATCTCATGTGTGTGTCATTTTTACTTTAACAATTAATAAAAAGTTATTTATGTCATTTCCCAACCAAAGCGGCTCCATGAGGTCCCATAGTTGACCCATGGATTGTCTTGGTCGGCCATGACACATCCAATAAGGGTAGGACATGTGTCAAGGTATTTTCATTTTATTATAATATCATTTTTGCCTTAAATTGCACTAATTACCTCTAATCGTGATTAAAAACTTAATAAGTTACTATTCACCAAAAAATTATTTTTATCTCATTGAACCACATTTTACTTCTTAATGACAACCATGTATGTCGGATTTTTGAAATTCAAAACACAGAAGTGGTAAAATTTCATTTAAACGAAAAATCAGTTTTTATAGTACCACTTAGTGGTTTCACTATTCATCAAAAATTGAAGTTTTTCAGAACAATACCAAAAATTCACCCTAAGATATATTTGATATTACGAATTCAAAAATGAAGTCCATTTTACAAAATTCACAACATATAAGTTGCATTAATTAATTTAATAATTAATTCCCGCTGTTAGAGTAAATAACGTGTTTTTATGAAACAATAAGTATCAAAAGACTGACACTAGTTTAAGTCCAATTTCAAAGTGAAATTGATTCCAATGACCACTATTGGATTTTATGGTAAAAATATTTTCTAATTTCAATTTAAAACCAATTAAAAAGATAATCTAATCATATAAATAAATTAGATTAAAAAGAGGTTTTGAATTAAAATACAACATTTTACACTATTCATTAAAAAAATGAACTTTATCGGAAGAATAAAAAAAACATACACAAAGTAAATTTTGATGTCCCAATTATAAAGAAGGATTTTATTTGGTCCAAAAGAATGTATAAGAGTGACCAAAACTATATTTAAAGAGGGTTCGCCATCAAAAGGCGATAAATGAACCTTTTAGTGAATATTAATGTATTTATGTATAAAATTGAATTCCTTTCTTATTTTAAGCCTTTATCTTTTATTGGATAAATGTACAAACATATATATTCGTATTTTAGTTATTTCTATTCATTCCTTCCAGTACAACGGCTACGTGTTAACTACCATTTGAAATTATATTATTAGCGTGTAACGTAAGATTTCAAAGAAACTCATTGTTGCGTATCGGGCACGCTATCGTACATAGCAACCCCTTCAAAAAAAATAATATTTAATTAAAAAATATTAATAAATATGAATATGTCTTATTCTTTATTTACCTGGGATGTTACATCCTTCCCCCCTTTTGGGAATTGCGTCCTCACAATTTTATTCACTTATCGAATAAGTGGGGGTATTTATCCCTCATATCATTTTCAGATTCCCATGTTGCCTCTTCAACCATATGGTTTTTCCATAAAACCTTTACCTGATGAATCACCTTATTCCGCAATACCTGCTCCCTGTGGTCAAGAATCTGGACCGGTTGTTCCTCGTAAGATAGATTCTCTTCCAGTTGAACTACCTCTGGACTCAAAACATGAGATGGATTTGGCATATACTTTCTCAACATCGAAACATGAAAAACATTGTGTACCTGAGATAAACTCGGAGGTAAAGCCACCCGGTATGCAACTGATCCAACTCTCTCCAGAATTTCATATGGTCCAATAAACCTTGGACTCGGCTTTCCTTTCTTACCAAATCTCATCACACTTTTCCAAGGAGAAACCTTGAGAAAAACATGATCACCTACCTCAAAAGAGAGATCCTTCCTCCTGTTGTCTGCATAACTCTTCTGCCTACTCTGAGCTGTTCTCATGTGCTTCTGAATCAGCTGAACTTTTTCTGCCAACTCTTCTACCAATTCTGGTCCCATCAACTTCCTTTCACCCACTTCATCCCAGAAAGCTGGAGTTCAACACCGCTTCCCATATAACGCCTCAAATGGCGCCATCTGTATACTAGAATGAAAACTGTTATTATATGAAAATTCAACCAAAGAAAGATGTTGGTCCCAACTTCCCTGATAATCCATAGAGAAATAACGTAGCATATCCTCCAAGGTCTGAATTGTTCGTTCTGACTGCCCATCTGATTGAGGATGAAAAACTGTACTAAAATTTAATTCAGTACCCAATGACTTCTGAAGGCCTTTCCAAAAGTTAGAAGTGAACCTGGGATCACGGTCAGATACAATGGAGAGAGGAACTCCATGTAACCTGACTACCTCTTTAAGATACAAACGGGAAAGTTGATCAAGAGAGAAAGTATCTCGTATAGCAAGGAAATGATCAGACTTGGTCAAGCGATCAACAATAACCCAGATTGCATTATTACCTCGAGATGTATTCGGTATTCCCACAACAAAGTCCATGGATATATTCTCCCATTTCCACTCTGGCACTGGTAAAGTCTGAAGCATCCCTTTCGGTAACTGCCGCTCTACTTTAACCTGCTGACAAGTCAAACACTTCACAGTAAAATCAGCAATATCTCTTTTCATTCCATCCCACCAGTAATACTCCCGCAGATCTCTATACATCTTAGTACTGCCAGGATGAACTGAAAATGGGGAACTATGAGCTTCACATAACAACTCTCTCTTAAACTGTGAATCACAAGGCACACACAATCTCTTCACAAATCTCAAAACACAATCATTATCAATGTTGAATTCAGACAACTTACCTTTCTGAACCAGCTCTACCTTTTTCTGCAACTCACTGTCTTGCTTCTGTGCTTGCTTGATTCTGTCCGATAGAGAAGATTTCACTGATACCTGAAATAAAACAGAAGAACTTCCTGCACCAACAACTTCTATGCCAAAGTTCATCAAATCCTTAACCAAAGGATCACGTTCCAAATGCAACATTTCTAATGAATCATTACTTTTTCGACTCAAAGCATCAGCCACTTTATTTGCTTTTTCCGGATGGTAATGAATTGTACAATCATAATCCTTGATTAATTCCAGCCATCTCCTCTGTCTCATGTTTAACTCTTTCTGAGTGAATATATACTTTAAACTTTTGTGATCAGTATATATTTCACACTTTACTCCATACAAATGATGCCTCCAAATTTTTAAAGCGAAAACAACAGCAGCTAATTCCAAATCATGTGTAGGGTAATTTACCTCATGAGTTTTCAACTGTCGTGAAGCATAAGCAATTACATGATCATTCTGCATTAGGACGCAACCAAGTCCTTTCAATGAAGCATCACTGTATATAAAAAACTCACCATTCCTGGAAGGTAGTGCCAAAACTGGAGCATTCACCAATCTTCTTTTCAATTCCTGAAAACAATCATCACATTCTTTTTTCCAGATAAACTTAACACCCTTCCGAGTTAGCTTAGTCATTGGACTAGATAACCGTGAAAAATTTCTAACAAACCTTCGGTAATGGCCTGCCAAACCAAGGAAGCTACGAATCTCAGTTACATTTGTGGGTCTTGGCCAGTCTTCTACAACTTTTGTTTTTGCAGGATCAACAGTTATCCCATATTTAGAAACAATGTGACCAAGGAAAGAAATTTGTTGCAACGAAAACTCACACTTGCTGAATTTTCCATACAGTTTCTTTTCTTTTAAGGTTTTCAAAACAACCCTTAAATGACTTTCATGCTCCTCTTTACTTTTAGAAAACACCAAAATATCATCAATGAAAACCAACACAAACATATCCAAGAATTCATGGAAAATTCTATTCATTAAGTCCATGAATACAGAAGGTGCATTGGTTAGCCCAAAAGGCATAACTACAAATTCATAATGGCCATATCTTGTACGGAACGCGGTCTTCAGAACATCTTCTTCCTTTACCTTCAGCTGATGGTACCCCGATCTCAAGTCAATCTTTGAAAAATACTGAGCTCCCTGGAGCTGATCAAACAAATCATCGATATGAGGCAAAGGATATTTGTTCTTAACAATAATATTATTCAAGGCTCTATAATCAATGCAAAGTCTCATAGAACCATCTTTCTTTTTAACAAATAAAACAGGAGAACCCCATGGTGATGTGCTAGGTCGGATGAAACCTTTCTCTAATAAATCTTGCAATTGCTCCTTCAACTCTAAAAGTTCAATTTGAGCCATTCGATAAGGGGGTTTTGAAATTGGCTTAGCATCAGGAACTAAGTCAACAATAAACTCAACTTCCCGATCTGGTATTATTCCAGGAAACTCACCAGGAAAAACATCAGGATACTCATTTACCACTGGCACATCAGGAAAAAAATTTCACTAACTGTAAATCAAATTTGGTCTTACCATCACCCTGATCTTTTCCAGTGCAATCACGAGCCTTATGTACCATATTACCACATCAGTAGCACTTTCCAGAATTCATAATACATTCCCCAGCATGCCTTTTACCAAAATTATCACAAACTAGAAACTTAGTTTTCTTACCATCAGACTTTTTTGAAGAATTCTTTCCTTTCTCCTGCCACCTCGGTCTCTTGTTTTGCTGGTTGTTGTAGAACACTTGATCATCAGCAAACTCCATTTCTACCTTCTCAGCACATCGAACAAGCTTTTCATAACTTTTGAACTCACGAGAAGCTAAAGCCCTTCGATATTTTGGATTTAATCCTGAATAAAAATGATTGATTTTACTATCAAGGTCTTGGATAAAATTTGGAGCATACCTTTCCAATCAAGTGAACCTTTCTTCATAGGCATCCACTGAGTCTTCCTCTTGCCTAAATTCCAGGAATTGTTTTTCCATCCTAAGTAGAACAGCCTTAGGAAAATACTTCTCAAGAAAAATACCTTTGAATTCATCCCAGTCGAGGGCATCAATCTCATCAGCGTCCCTGATGTTTTTAACCATCGACCACCACTGATCTGCTTCACCCTCCAAACGGTAAATAACAAGACTAACCTTTTGATTGTCTGAACACCCCATGACATCGAAAATCTTCTCTAGTGCTTTAATCCACCTTTCAGCTAACACAGGGTCAGATGATCCTCTGAATGACGGGGGATGTTTCCTCATGAAATGTTCCACTGCTGACATGTTCCTTTGCAGTTGATCTAGCTGATCTCATGCATGGATACCACCACCATTTATCGCTTGAGTAAACTGTGCCATTACTGCAACAAACTGTTCAGTTCCAATTCCGACCATCTCAGGATGCTGGTTCAGAAGGTTATTTCCTTCCGTATGCCTTCCTAGCACTGCTTCCCTATTTCCTCTACGGAAAACCATTCTGAACAAACATGTCTTAGATGAAGCAACATAGTAATATTCAAATGCTATATCATTTCAAAAAAAAAAATATTTTTGGATAATCATTTAATAGAATTCTAACTCCTAAAGTTATCTAAACCGACCTTTGATACCAACTATAAGGCCCCAGCCTTAAACCTTACTTAATCTTGAGTTATTACAAGATTACACATTGAGGATCTTTTCGGGTTTAGAGTTTTAGAGAATTAGATCATAAAACTTGCATTACATTCCACATATAAACAAAGTGGTTACATAAAGATAGTATTCTTCTTTACCATCAATGGAAACATATTTAAAATAAAACATGGATTCTTTCTTGACACTTCCTTGACACTATCATCATATCATGTACCTTTCCCTTGACCTGTGAAAAACATTTCAAAAAAACTTGGGATGAGCATAAAAAGCTCAGTAAGGGATATAAAAATATATGGAAAGGAAACATGGGTGCATATATACATAAGAATGAAATCATACTTTACCCATAAAAACATAAGCACTTCAACATACCTCATCAAATCATGAATAAATCATAGAAATCATAAGACATAAAGGTAACTTGAGGCATTCATAACATTCTTACATAGGGAGTAACCCTCTTGGTTACGTTTGGAATACCCATCACAGTATATTCCCTAAATCTCTTCGGAGAAACCTTAACGTTACACTCCTTCGCGTTACCCAATGCATTGGAGAGCTATAACGGGCTCACCCGCCCTTAGTTTATCACGGAACCACCTATCTTCATAATAATGCCCAAGAACCATAACATAATAATATTACATAAATCATGCATAAAGGAAACATAACATTTCCACATTTCAATCACAAGATATCAATACAACACATTGATATAATAAAAACATTATGAAAACCATTTTCAATACCAAAGTAAAACATGGTATTTATTTTTCATTTTAAAAAAAGGGTATGGCTTGTAGAGGAAGCCGAAACTCAAATAATGGTCACGGCGGCAGAGAAGTCGTTGTCGCCGCATACGTACGACAAGAAAAACATTCCCTTTTGTCATTTTGTAAAATGATTCGTATAAAAAAGATTCCTTTTGAATAAGCGTAAAAGTCAAAGAGGTTTATACACCGTATAAAATAAGGTTGTGTATAAAACAAAATATGCCTCAATGAAAGGAGATTGAGACGAAGTCCCATACCTCGTATCCGAATTGACCCGACCGTTCCTTAATCTCCTGAATAATAAACTTGAGTTAATCTCTACTTGCTTAAGAAACTTTTTCAATTTCATTATTCCTTTTATACCATGTTATGAACATCATTTAATCATTTAAGTTAATAATTTTCATTTTGTCGGTATTTGGTTCTTAAGTCAAAAATAGACTTCTTACACTTACATGTTCTTAATTTGGTCAAAGGTTCATTATATCCAGAATGATATTAATGATTTGGATAAAATATATATCATATATATTCATCATATACATGTATTTATAATATTACATCACATTTAGAGGTAAGAAATGAAATGCACCGTTCATGGAGACGGTAAGCCGTACGTACGCATGAACGCTACTTCCATTTCTATTTCGTATTTTCTGGAATGAAATCATAATTATATAAGAGTATATTATAATTCCAGTATAATAACATATATAATATCATTAACTTTATCCTTTACACATCCCACATATGGTATTAACGAATCAAATCACTTTCAGGGGGCGGTAGTCCGCACTTCCTAAAATGAAGATATCGTGTTTACCCATAATGGAAACAATAATGGTATGCCATAAATGAAAAATACAGAAGCTTAAGGAAATAATAAACATATTATATATCATATATAAAAATAGTGACATCATAATGGCCACCTTTGAAGGTGTTAAATGAGTATTGAACAATCATCGTTTCGGGAGGCAGAATTTCGCCATCCACGAAAACCGTATGTTCTTTAACCATTTGATGTAGTTGTGTGAGAGTGTAGCTAGAATAAATATTATAACAAAATCCTAGTATATTTAAGATACTATTTTTGTTACAAAAGAAGTAAATAAAAAGAGTTTAGGGGGTTGGAGAAGCAAAATAAAACAAATGAACATGATAGAATGAATTACCTTTAAAAGTGTAACTCCTTGTGATTTGAGCCTAAAGGCTTTCTTTGAAAGGATTATGCCCAAAGGGAATCCTCTAGTATGAGGAGAGGAATGTGGAGAGAGTAAATGGGCAGGGGATGGCTGAGCCAAAGGCTTTAGGAGTGTGTGAAATGAGGTAGAGGTGGGGGCCTTTTATAAGAGGAGAGGAGGGGCACTCTTGGAAAGTAAAGAAAAGTCACTTTATTTTAAAATGGTATTCAGATTTAAGAGGTCCCATATTGATGTATTTCGAGGATAAAGTGATAAGGGTTAGAAATCCACTCATACAATAGGTTTTGGACATGTGTAGGTCTTAGATATTACATTATCTTTCCATTTTATTTAAATCGTTAAATAATGAGGTCATCGCAACATCATCATGATGTCATAAATAATTTACTTTATTTAATGTCTAAAAATTATAAAAAAAATACTATGATGTAGGAAATATTTTTATCTTTCCAATTACTATTTATAGTCAAAACTCTGAATTGTATAACCCCATGTAAAAATTGTTTTAGTAAAACATCTCATGTGTGTGCCATTTTTACTTTAACATTTAATAAAAAGTTATTTATGTCATTTCCCAACAAAAGTTTCTCCATGGGGTCCCATAGTTTACCCATGGCTTGTCTTGGTCGGACATGATACATCCAATAAGGGTAGGATATGTGTCAAGGTATTTTCATTTTATTATAATATCATTTTTGCCTTAAATTGCACTAATTACCTCTAATCGTGATTAAAAACTTAATAAGTTACTATTCACCAAAAAATTATTTTTATCTCATTGAACCACATTTTAATTATTAATGACAACCATGTATGTCGGATTTTTGAAATTCAAAACACAGAAGTGGTAAAATTTCATTTAAACGAAAAATCAGTTTTTATAAGTACCACTTAGTGGTTTCACTATTCATCAAAAATTGAAGTTTTTCAGAAAAATACCAAAAATTCACCCTAAGATATATTTGATATTACGAATTCAAAAATGAAGTCCATTTTACAAAATTCACAACATATAAGTTGCATTAATTAATTTAATAATTAATTCCCGCTGTCAGAGCAAATAGCGTGTTTTTATGAAACAATAAGTATCAAAAGACTGACACTAGTTTAAGTCCAATTTCAAAGTGAAATTGATTCCAACGACCACTATTGGATTTTATGGTAAAAATATTTTCTAATTTCACTTTAAAACCAATTCAAAAGATAATCTAATCATATAAATAAATTAGATTAAAAAGAGGTTTTGAATTAAAATACAACATTTTACACTATTCATTAAAAAAATGAACTTTATCGGAAGAATAACAAAAACATACCCAAAGTAAATTTTGATGTCCCAATTATAAAGAAGGATTTTATTTGGTCCAAAAGAATGTATAAGAGTGACCAAAACTATATTTAAAGAGGGTTCGCCATCAAAAGGCGATAAATGAACCTTTTAGTGAATATTAATGTATTTATATATAAAATTGAATTCCTTTCTTATTTTAAGCATTTATATTTTATTGGATAAATGTACAAACATATATATTCGTATTTTAGTTATTTCTATTCATTCCTTCCAGTACAACGGCTACGTGTTAACTACCATTTGAAATTATATTATTAGCGTGTAACGTAAGATTTCAAAGAAACTCATTATTGCTTATCGGGAACGCTATCGTACATAGTAACCCCTTCAAAAAAAAATTAATATTTAATTAAAAAATATTAATAAATATGAATATGTATTATTCTTTATTTACCTGGGATGTTACACATCTCATCAACTTTTCTCTGTTTTGTATTGTTTTTAGTTTTCAAGCAGTGTGTGTGTCTTTATAAAAACACACACTGTCTCCTCCATTAAACTGGAGGATACAAGATATCCTTCCTCTCACTTATTTTTACACTTGTTTATTCCCACATATAAGTGTGGAAGATGTCCCTGTGTGACTTGATAGTTCATACCCACGAAGAACTGTGGAAGAGGTTGTGTGACCTGGACAGTCTTGTGTACTGTTGTTTACCCTGATCCAGGGTGTGGATCATGGTTATTAATATAAACCTCTTGGTGGCAGGTGATCACCAAGTGAAGTGGATTAGGTCTCGGCTTGAAACTGAACCACTTGTTTTATATCCACTGTGTTGTTTGATTTAGTTTTCTCTGTTTTACTGTATAATTCAGAAATCACTAAACTTGCTTTGATAGTTAATCTTGGAAAGAAGTTATAATTGCTTTGTCTTATTAGAATAGCTCCAAAAGTAATGTTAATAAATTATATTAAGATTACTGAGAATTAATCAATCTTCTGAGAAGTTATTTAAAGAGTCACTCTTTCATAACCGTATTACTTTGATTAATTGGGGTGTATTTATTTTTATTGGGGAAAATTTTAAGAAAACTTTGTAAATACAAATTTTTTATAGATACTCAATTCACCCCCTCTTGAGTACTCTACTCCGACCAAAATTTGGTATCAGTGGGTCTAAAAATTATTGTCAGTTTTCAAATCTTGTCAACTGCGATTGTAGTTGTTTTTCAAAGATCTCAAATTTATGTTATTTCTAAAATTTTATCTCTTTGAAATTATTTTACAATTTGTATCATGGATAATAGATTAGAAGGGGATGCTACCAATAGACCACCATTCTTTAATGGAACTAACTATGCTCAGTTGAAGCTTAAGATAGAAATACATCTAGAAAGTATGAGGTTTGAAATCTGGACTGCTATTGAAATTAAATATGCAATTCCTGCAACTGCTAGAAACACTTGGGATAAACCGACACTGCCTATAACAACAATTGCAAAGCCATGAATGCTTTATATTGTTCTTTAGGAGATGAGGAATTTAACAGAATTTCAGCATGTAAAAATTCACATGGAATTTTGGATACTTTGTCTGTCTCACATGAAGGAACATCTAATGTTAAAGAAATGAGACTTAATACTTATACTATTAAATATGATATCTTTAAAATGAAACCCGATGAGCCTATTTCTGACATGTATCATAGGTTCAATGAAATTGTCAACACAATGATTTCTCTTGGAAGATAAGTCACTGCCAAAGAACAGATCATGCAGATTCTCAGATGCCTACCTGGTAGATGGAGAGGAACCTCTATCTCTATTAGAGAATCATGCGACACCAGCAAGTTGCCTGTAAAATAACTCATTGGAAAACTAATGATGTATGAAGAGGAGTTGAAATTCAATAAGGAAGAGGAGGATGAACCCAAAAGAAAATCAGTTGCATTCAAGACCACCACCCCTAAACACAAAGAGAAAGGGAAATTGGAAGTCTCCGTAGAAAGTTCCAGTAGTGAAAAATCACCACCTGATAATGATGAGGAGATGTCTCAACTATCCAGAAGGCTTAAGAGATTTTACAAGAAGAATAAAATTTTCAGAAATCCTAACTTCAAGGGAAGATATTATAAAAAAGGAAGCTGAAAGAAAGATTGGAAAAGAAGTGGCAAGTCTGATGAGATAGTCTGTTATTATTGTAAGTGAAAGGGACACATAAAGTCTGACTATCCCAAGCTCAAGTACAAAAAATAAGTATGAGGACAAATATAGAAAGTATATAAAGGCAATGAAATCTACGTGGAGTGCTTCTAAGGACAGTTCAAGTGACTCAGAATCTTTACATGATGAACAGGCTAACAAATCCAATATGTGTTTTATGACAAACACATATGAGGTAACACTGGAACCTCCTGTACACAAGTCCTACTATTCTGGAGATGAGATTGAATTTTAAAATATGTTTAATAAAGAAATGTTTGAATACTGTAATATGCTTGAAGAGACATGTAATGAACTAAAAGATAAATAGAAGTCTTTAAAGAAACAACATGCTTTTACCTCAACTGTTAAAACTGAAATTACTATATAAGGGGAGAAAAATGATCAATTACTCAAAGAAAATAATGAACTAAATATATCTAATGAGCAATTGAAAAGGCATCTTGAAAGGTTTACTAATGGTAAATATACTTTGGTACAAATGCTAGGTAAACAGATTCCTCCTAAATATACCACTGGTATTGGCTATCAACCTGGTAAAAGAAATTATGGAAGAACTAATTTTGTTTCTAAGTCTAGAACATACAACTTTACTCCTAGTTATGGAAACCAATCAGTTAGTACAAGTTATGATACACTCTATATTGTTTCAAGAATTTCTGGACCAAATAGAGTTTATTTTTCAAATACTTTACATAATACTTATAGGAAACCTATGAGTTATATATGGGTTCCTAAAGCACTAGTCCCTAATATTACTGGACCCAACCAAGTATGGGTTTTAAAATATGTTTTTATTTGACTATTTTGAAGGAAATTTTCTGAAAGAGTTCATGTAAAAGCTTATGGTACTTGGACATTGGGTGTTCAAGACACATGACATGGGACTATTCATGCTTCAAGAATTTAATAAAAATTGCTGGCAGACATGTCACATTTGGTGACAATGCTAAAGGAAAGATTATTGGCCTTGGCCAAATCGGTAACTCTAACTCAGTTTTAATTTTTAAATGTACTTTTTTTGATGGATTGAAATATAATCTGCTTATTATTTCACAACTATGTGATGGTGGATTTCATGTTAAATTTGAAGATGATGCTTGCAATGTTTTTAATTCTAAAAATGAATTAGTGTTTTCTGCATTAAGAAATGAAAATTTTTACTCTGTTAACTTAAATTCTTTACTCTCTCAAAATGCCTCATGTTTGAGTGTATTTCACAACTAATCTTGTCTTTGTCATAGGAGATTAGGACACTATAATATTAACTCTCTTAGAAAGTTAACTAGAAAAAGATTAGTCAAAGATCTACCAAAACATGAGTTTCCAAATGAAAAAGTGTGTAATCCTTATCAAAAGGGAAAGCAACACAAAATTTCCTTCAAACCAAATAAAGAAGTGTCAACTTCTCAACCTCTGGAACTGGTTCACATGGATTTGTTTGGACTATCTAGAGTTTCTAGTTTAAATGGGAAGCACTATGTTTATGTTCTTGTAGATGACTCTTCTAGATATACCTGGACTTTCTTTTTGGTTCAAAAAAGTGAATCATGCTCTCATTTTACCAAGTTTGCAAAAAAATGTAGAAAATATTAGTGGACTTAGAATTAAATCCTTAAGAAGTTATCATGGCTGTGAGTTTGAAAATCAAGAGTTTGAATCCTTTTTCTCACAAAATTTCTACATTAATAATTTCTCTGCCCCTAGAACACCTCAACAAAATGGAGTTGTATAAAGAAGAAATATAACCTTGCAAGAAATTTATAGAACCATGCTTAGTGAATATGACTTACCTATTTATTTTTGGGCAAAAGCTGTAAATACAACATGATATATTATCAATAGAGTGTTGATTAGACCTATTCTTAAAAGAACTCCATATGAGCAATGGAACAATAGAAAACCCAAAGTGAGCTACTTCAAAGTTTTTGGTTTCAAAGTCTATATCCTTAATACTAAGGACAATCTTGAAAAATTTGCATCCAAGAGTGATGAAGGAATCTTTTTAGGGTATTCAATCTCTAGTAAAGTCTATAGAGTGTTTAATAAAAGAACTAAATGTATGGAAGAATTTGTCCATGACAAATTTGACGAAACATATCCACATGAGCCCAAGACCACTCTAGAGAACCTGAAGGATGATGTATTAAATCTGGACATCAATTCAAAATCCTCTAACAATCCTGTTAAGTAATCTATGAAAACTTCCAATTTTGGAAATTCTTCAGATTCAAGTCACAATGAACCTGAACCTATTGAAGAACCTGAAATCCCTAGTCCTTCTTTTTCTAAAGCTGTTAGAACTCTTAAGAACCATACTTTAGATGCTGTTGTAGGAGATTTAGATAAAGGAACTCAAACTAGAGCTTCTCTAAGAAATCAGGTTGAACATCAAGTCTTCTTGTCACAACTTAAACATAAAAAAAGTAATAACGCTATCAATGTTGAATTTTGGGTGATGGATATGCAAGAAGAACTTAATCAGTTTGAAATAAACAAAGTTTTGAAACTTGTTGACACATCCAAGGACACATTCACCATAGGCACTAAGTGGGTGTTTAGGAATAAGATAGATGAAGATGGTAACACAGTTAGAAACAAGTCAAGATTGGTTGTACAAGGCTATATTCAAGAAGAAGGAATTGACTATGAGGAGACCTTTACACCAGTATCTAGACTTGAAGCAATCTGAATTCTTATTGCTTATGTTGCACATCTAAATTTTAAACTATATCAAATGGATGTTAAGAGTGCATTCCTAAATAGGTATATAGCTGAGGATTTATTTTTTGAGAAACCCCATGGTTTTATAAATCCTCATTTTCCAAATCATACTTTCAAATTATCAAAAGATTTATATGGTTTAAAATAAGCTCCAAGATCTTGGTATGATAGAACGAGTATTTTTCTTATTGAAAAAGGTTTTACAAAAGGAATAGCTGATCCTACCCTTTTTATAAAAGAAATTTCTAATGATGTTTTAGTAGTTCAAATTTATGTAGATGACATTATCTTTGGATATTCAAATAATTCTTTATGTATTGAATTTTCTAAAATAATGCAAAACGAATTTGAAATGAGTTTAATGGGTGAACTAAAATCCTTTCTTGGATTTAAAATCTTTCAAAATAATTATGGTATTGTTTTAAATCAAAGAAAATATACTAGGGATCTTCTAAAACGTTTTGGCTTTGATAGAACTAAAAGCAGTGACACTCCAATGAGTACTACTTGTAAGTTGGATCTTGATGAAGATGGAAAATCTATTGATCAAACCACTTATAGAGGAATGATTGGAAGTCTACTCTACCTAACTGTTAGCCGACCTGACATTATTTTTAGTGTATGTATGTGTGCTCGTTTTCAAGCAAACCCTAAGGAATCTCGTTTAAATGCTGTTAAATGAATTTTCAAATAACTCAAGCACACACCCAATCTAGGACTATTCTATCCTAGAGAAAAATAATTTGAGTTAGTTAGTTATTATGATGCTAACTTTAGTGGTTGTAAGTTAGATAAAAAAGAACCTTTGGAACATGTCACTTTTTAGACAAGTCACCAGTATCATGGTGTAGTAAGAAACAAAACTCTGTTGCATTATCTAATGTAGAAGCTGAATACCTAACTACTGGTAGTTGTTTTACACAAATTTTTTGGATGAAACACACATTACTAGATTATGGATATCAATTCAGGCATGTACCTATAAATTCTGACAACACAAGTGCTATTAACATCTCAAAAAATTCTGTTTCATACTCCAGGATAAAACATATTGATGTAAGTCATCACTTTTTGAGAGATAATTATCAAAAAGGTGATATCACTTTGGAATTCATTGGAACTGAATATCAACTCGTTGATATATTCACCAAACTATTAAATTATGAAAGAATATATTACATCATACATGAATTGGGAATGGTAAATCTTAAGTAGTAAGTGTACTGTTTCACAACTTACTGCTTCACAATTTATAGTTTCAGAAGACTACTATCTAAATCTAATAGTTCTATAGTTTTACTGTCTTAGGAGTTGATGTTTCATTTTCATGGTCTCATATTTACTATATCTTAGATACTATCTTTCACTTACTGTCTCAAACAATATGATCGCATAGTTTATAAATCACACAGCAATCAACTCACCGTGAAATCCAATTACGGTTTCACCATGAAATCCAGTTACGATCTCACTGTGAAAGTCTGTTATGGTCTCACTGTAAAGACGCTTTATTTATTTATTTACATATTATAACCCATATAGCGGTAATTAATTATTTTACCTTTTTTACATTCTCACGCTTTTTATCCCGCGATTCTTGATATCCCTAAATGATAAAAATAAAAGAAGTTTCACTCCTTTCTTCACCTGAGCACTCTTCTCTCAAACCATAAATCCCCTATCAACCCTTTAGTTTTTTCTCTCTCTCTCTCTCGAACCTTCATTGAATGCCCAAGATGAAACATTCGTCCTCATCGACTCCAGAGAAGCAAAGATGAAGGAAGAAGTTGAAAATAGCACCAAAGTTAGTGCCCGATGGTCCTTTAAATCCTAACCTGGTGAATAGAGTAGTTATTCCTAAAAAGGAAATCTACCCTGAGTAGATACTTTCAAGTAAGTCTCTAATATTAAAAGTACTTAGAGATCAAGGATGGCTAGATTGGTTCACAAAGAATGATAGGCCAATTTATCCTAGGTTAGTTGTACAATTTTATCAGTATGTTCAATTCGCTTTTGATACAGAAGATAGATTTTTTTGTGAGAAGTTAATTCAATGGCCAGAGACGTACATTTTCTTTGAGGTTATGGGCTGAATGCCTTAGGATACCTCATGAGGGTATTTTTGATGACTACCAGTGAGGTCCTCTACCTCCAAGTGAGATTTTTTGTTTTGAAAGAAGCATTGGGAAGCTTAACTGGAAATGAAACTAAGAGGAGGGATGTAACTATTGAGCAAGATGGTGAGACTATACTTTTATTTAAGTTTGTTCATAATCTGATTAGCCCCAAAAAAGGTGATTTTTCTACACTCAAGTATCATGATGTTTTTTTGATACATCTCATAAAAAATGGAAATAAGATCAACCTATGAAAATATGTTATACTCTATATGTGCGAGTTAATCAAGACATCCTCCAAGTTAACCTCCCTATTCTATTTGAGGTTTATCTCAGCTATGTTTCATGTCAAAGGGATGGTTGGACGAGATGAAGAAGTTTTTAAGGACTATGAATTCTATCTTTCAAAAGTTACACTAAAGAGGATAAAAATCCGTAGGAATCCATGGTGAAAAGCATGGGTGGAAGATAATGAGAGGGTCTATAAAAAATCCAACCCTGTTGAGCACTCTTCTAGACTTAAAGACATTTATGATCCTGTTTTGGAATCAGATGAGATTGTTGAGTATGATGATAAAAAAGAAGTGGAAGAGGCTGTTGCACCTACATGGAAAACTGTCCAGTATAAGAAAGATAATGAATTTATTCTCCAAGACATAATTGAGAAGGAATTACCTATTCCTAAAGAAGTTGCTGATCTAGAGGAACAACCTGCTTCTAAAGAAGAACCTATTGCTGAGGAAAGTAAAAAGGATGTTCAAGAAGATCTTATAGAATAAGATCTTTCTCTTGAGCAAGAAGATTATTATGAGAAACATATGGAGGAAAAAGCTGTTCCTAAAATTATCCCTTCTGCTGAATAGAGAATGGATCAATCCTTTCAGTTGGTTGGAAAGGAAATCAGTGAAGATATTAGGGATGAAATCCTAAAAATAGATCAAGGATCTAAATCTTTCAGTCCTGAACTAGATGCATCTATTGAGGGGGAGAAGCACCTGAATCAAGAACCTGTTGAAGTCCATAATCTAGTTGATCCAAGTTTAGAGGATACATGGTTTAAATTCCCGATTTATTTTGATATGAATGACTCTCAAAAAGTCTCAATTAAAGGTATTGATCTCTATAATGTGTTTCAATTAAATTTAGTTTCCGATCTTGTCTCTGCGAAGGAACCTAAGAATATCTTAGCTTATACTCCTGAACCTTCACAATAATCTTCTAACTTGTTAAGTAAAAATGATTTGAAAGATTTTGGAAGTAACCTCTTGGATGGAGTTGAAAAACTCATGAATAACCAACCGGCTCCCGTAACAAATTTGAGTGAAAGAGATACTACCCTGTTGTTGGAAAAGATCATATGGAAGATTCAGCCTAAGATGCTTCATGAGACTCAAGATACGAGAATTGAGAACAAACAATTAAGTGATGAAGTGAAGACTCTCAGAGGTATGGTTGAAGATATGCAGAGAGTGATGAAATCAAGACCAGAACATATTTCTCATCCTAGTGAGGACGTTGTTAGTCAGATTCCACAGGAAGTTTCCTCCCTAATTCAACCTAATCTAACCTCCTTGGCTGGCAAGGTAGATGAAAGAAACAAGAAAATTGTTCAAGAGATACGTGAGCTTGTTATTAGTATTAACAAGTTAACTGACGAGTATAAGGGCTATCTCCATAAAGTTCTAAATCAATTGAAGTCTCTTACTTCAACTGTTACAACTTCTACTACATCTGGATAGTCATCTCAACCCTCTCTAGATAGTGATATGCTCCGAACATTTTAAAGGAAGAACTCCAATATGTGCTCAGTGGATTTGACAAAGAATCTCTATCTGAAGTTGTCAAGAACAATGACAGAGTTCTTCATTTGGTACGGATTCATTCAAAAATAGAAAATGATGCTCATGAGGAGATTACTAACAAGGTGGACTTCTAATTCAATAGGATTTTCTCAAATCATTACATGACCAACTATTTCAAGTACCTTGTTGAGAATATGAGAATACCTCATGTTACTCATGCTTTGAAAACTCAAGTCTAGAAGCTCAATGATTTCACTACTCTGTTGGAAAAATTTATGGAGAAAAAAGATGATTTTGAGAAAGCCTTGAAGTATGGTGGAAGGATCATTGCTAACTTCATCAAGATTTTGAGGCCTTATCTTCATGTATAGAGTACGACAATTGTGGCTCCTACAGCTGCACCCTTGAGACCTAGTTTTCCTACCTTCTCATCTTTTTACCTTGCCTTTACCTCTATGTTTGTCTCTCAGGCTCTGAGTCATATTAGACCTATTATCCTTGATCAACAATTACCTCAGTCTTACACCAAACCATCCTTGGACCCTTCTGTTTTTGAAGGACTCCCTTTACCTTATTTATCAGTTGGCTCACTTCCTTCTTCAACTTCCACATCTGATCCTATGTCTTCTAGTGATGCTGCTGCCAAGGGAAAAGAGAAGACAACTGGTGCTGAAGAAAAGTGATTACTATCTTTTTATATGGATCTTTTTGAATTTGTTTTTAATGTGTACTGTTTTTAATGACACTTATTTATCCATCTAATTCATTTTGAACTCTTATTATCTATTTCTTATTTATTCTTTTTGATAATACCAAAAGTGGGAGAGATATGCACACTAAGGAGAGGTATGCACACTAAGGATAGGTATGCACACTAAGGAGATATGCACACTAAGGAGATATGCACACTAAGGAAAAGGAAGATACACATTCACTAAGAATAGATCTCTTACTCAAACAATTTGTGATCATAAAAAAGGGGGATATTGTTGGCCTCCTCATGTGTTAATCGTGTTTTAATGATCACAAATCATATACATCCTGTAAAACTTGTTAAATCATGTTTAATCTATCTCAAATCACGTGTATATACAATTGATTTCTTTATGCCTTAAATAATTATTTTGAACTATTTTTAGGTTGTGTTATAATGGATTTCCTTGATAAATGTTTGAGTCTAATACATTCTATGAATATCACTGTTTAAGTATGTATTCAGATATTTGGCTAAGTCTGAGACACTGTGACCAAACACTGTGACCAGAAACTATGACCCATACACTGTGACCCAGACACCATGAACAGACCCCATGATTGGACACCGTGACCCATACACCGTGACCCAGACACCATGAACCAGACACCGTGGCCCAGACACCGTGGTCAGACACCGTGACCAGACACCGCGACCCAGATACCACGACCTCGTGACCCAGACACCGTGATTCAGACACTGTGATCTAGATACCGTGACCCAGACACTGTGACCCAGACACTGTGACCCAGACACTGTGACCCAGACACTGTGACCCAGACACTGTGACCCAGACACTGTGACCCAGACACTGTGACTAGACACTGTGACCAGACACTGTGACCCAAACACCATGACCAAACACCGCATCTATGCTACCGGTTACTAATCTCTAGACAACTATGCCTTCATGACTGTCTCACTGCTCAAAGACCAATAACGAGGCACCGTTTTAGAATACATGCATCATGTCATCTTCAACACATGCACTCCAAGAATAAAAGAGAAGTGCTCCCCAGAAACAAGAGGGTGAGTACACGATAACGAAGAAGCACTGACATTTTCCTAAAAAAGAACCGACCCATGCAACTCAACACTTCTGAAGAATATATGAAGAATTCTCGAATACAAAATGCTGGGATACCATAGATCAGAGTCAAGAACATATTCACAATGTCAACTCCACGAAGAACACAATCTAGATCTAAACCAGAGCACCTGACTTACGATACTCTGTTTTCCATAGGAGGACTCGATTCCTACATCTGCTTCATCATAGAAGTCCAGAGATGCATAGACTAACACTCAGAGCACTTTTAACCTTATCTCATCAAATTTGATCTGTTGTGTATTGTTTTTAAATTTTGAGCAGTGTGTGTGTATCTGTATAAAAACACACACTGTCTCCTGCATTAAACTGTATGATACAATATATCCTTCATCTCACATATTTTTACACTTGTTTATTCCCATAGATAAGTGTGGAAGAGGTCCCTATGTGACCTGATAGTTCATACTCACGAAGAACTGTGTAAGATGTCGTGTGACCTGGACAATCTTGTGTACTATTGTTTACCCCGATCTAGTGTGTGGATCAATATTATTAATATAAATTTCTTGGTGGAAGGTGATCACCAAGTGGAGTGGATTAGGTCTTGGCTTGAGATTGAACCACTTTTTTATATCCATTATATTGTTTGATTTAGTTTTCTCTGTTTTACTGTATAATTCATAAATCACTAAACTTGTTTTGATAGTTAATATTGGAATGAAGTTATAATTGCTTTGCCTTAGTAGAATAGCTTCAAAAGTAATGTTAATAAATGATATTAAGATTCTTGAGAATTAATCAATCTTCTGAGAAGTTATTTAAAAACTCAAAATTTCGTAACTGTATTACTTTGATTAACTGGGATGTATTTATTTTTATTGGGGAACCTTTTAAGAATACTTTGTAAACAAAATTTTTTTATAGATACTAAATTCACCCCCATCTTGAGTACTCTACTCTGACCAACACAAGCAACCAGAAAAAAGATTTTCCTGAAAGACCATGGGTCGCCAAAATGTGTGCCACCTTATTTCCTTCTCTTTTGATGAATGAGAATAAACAACTAGAGAAGAGATGAAACAAAACATGGATCTTCCCAATCAATGGTTCAAACGGTTGGAGGCTAGTCTTCGAGGATGATATAGTGTTGAGAATTGTTAGGCAGTCTGACTCCATGATGATGGATCTCCATCCTCTCTTTGGGGAAAATTCCATACCAACATGATCATTTGGGGCTCTACAATGGGTGGGCTCCCCCTTTCATAGAAATACATTTATCCTACAACCATAGTAGATATAATATATTTTATTAATAGGATTTATACAAGATTATATATATGTATTTACACTTAACATATAAGGTATTTAGTGAAAAATGACTTATAAAATAATTAATAATTAATAATAATTAATAAATTCACAATTATTATTGATTAATAGTCATTTAATAATAATTGGATGACATAACATTTTAATAAATTGAAAATATGACTTGAATTTCAAACAATTATAACTTTTTATTTGGTTGCCTGTTTTCGCTTTACCACATATCAAATTGAAGTTTTAGAAAAAATGTACAACATGGTGACTCGGGGGGGGGGGGGGGGGTGCTCGGTCAGTGTTTTTTCAAGGTCAAAAAAGGCTGGAATGACCTCCAAAATTGAGTTTTTTTGTTTAGGTGCCTTGATTTTTGAACACTTTTTTGAATTTTATCCTCGTTTGAGAGACTTCAAGTATTTTTTCAGAAAAGACTGAATTTATTCTCGAGTTTTATAGTTATATGGATATTTTAGTGTTTACATTTTTTCTCAGGTCTTATGGTCATAAGAATATTTTAGTTTTGTAATAAATATAAACATATTTTCATGTATTTACATTTAATAAATCAATTGTACAATTATATATTTAAACATATTTACGTAAAAATATATTTTTAAATATATAAACCATATAAAAATAATTATTGATTATTCATTTTTTTAAAATAAAACATTTATATTTTATTTACCTTATAAAAATTCATTAACACACACACACACCTATACAAGTAATGTATATGATTATATAAATAAATATATAAATAAAAATGATATATATAGATATATTGTAAAATATTATACAAATCTTGATCGTGTAGTGAAAAAATGTTAGGACATGAAGGCAGAGGTCAGTGGTTTGATTCCAGGTGTGAGCAAGGTTGAAGGGTATCAAAAGCACTGATAAATGGTTTGAAAAGTGTTGATAAAGGGGGTGGGCTCGAGCAAGGCTGTCTGGGCATGCATGGGGCATATAGTGCTAATAAAAGGGGGCCGAAGCACTGATAAAAGTGTTGGGTTGGACAAAAAGTGTTGGGGAGGCTTAGTGGAAATGGTCGGGGGCATGGACCTTCAGGTCAAGTGTTTGACTCCCATTGGTTGCAGGCTTTGGTCAAGGTAATTTCAACCCCATATGATTTAACGCCTCAACAATACAAGGAAGCATGGGGAGTCTAGTTTTACCTAGTCGGGTTGCGGTTCACATTCGAGACCTGGGACTTGGTACACCCACTGGAGAATGATCTATGTTAGGAAGAACATGGATGGTATAGTTCAACTAGGGTTTCTGTACAAAAAATTGATCACATTTATCAGCGCTAAAAAAAGAGTTGACAAAGACACCATTTATCAATGCTAAAAAAATTTCTAATAAAGCCCATGACTTTTAAGGATGATTAGCATGCCAATGTTTTTTTAGCACCGAAAAAGCCCATTTCTAGCACCTTTAAAAGGGAAATTTGTAATAGTGAAATTTTAGAAATTTTAGAAATTTTCGTAATTGTTATAAAATATTCATTATGTGAATATCATAATTCCAAAATAATTATTATTCCCCATACCCAACTCCATCACATCATATGACCAACCCTTCATTTTCCCCAATTGTTAGTGTTTTGACCATTGGATATGACATGGAAGATAAGGATTAATCTAGATCATTGATTACAACTTCCTTGTACCCTATATATATATGTGTGTGTGTGTGTGTGTGTGTCACTATGTTAATGGAAGATAGAACTATTGCCCCTACACACTTTCTCTATACTTATTTAACATTATCATTTTTTGTTCTCCATCATCATCCCAATCAGACGCATGTTTCGTCAATGATATGCTTTGCCTATGATCGATCACATACTTCCGGTTTTTAAATTTCTCATGATTTAAATTGGTATTTGATCTATTTCTCAACACATTATCAACACAAGCATCTTCTCTGCACTATGCATCGTGACAATGTTACCTCAATCACTATTATTGACATAAGATAATTTTTACAAGAAAAAGGTATGTCTCATTTTTTAGATATTCTTTTGATATGTTCCTTCACATGTGCATTAAATCCACTTATTCAAAGACCTATATCGACAAGTGATATTATTTTATAGGTTATATATTATTTCCCCCCTCTCAATAACATTGAAAATATATATGAATTATTTTCTTAATAATTTGTTACAAGAAAAACAATGAGATTTTGAAAATCAATACTGACTCATGACTATCAAATTCTACTTTATTCTCTAAAGTGAATGCATTTGGTTATTATCAAAATAATCATTATAATTGATGAGATTGATGTCGAGACAAACATCACTCACCAAATGAAATGATGAAACAGTGCCACCAAAAGTAGTCAAATGATGAACACTGCATACTTGCTGTGTGATGAAGTGACAAAGTGAACTATGATAATCATGTACTTGACCATGAAATTTGATATCTCATATTTTCTGCACACCCTGAAGGTGTGAAACTTGATTATGATGTATAAATTCCCATTACGGGGATGATTTTTTTTTCATTTTTAAATAAATATTTCATTGTTTTATTTTTCTCTTTTAGTTTGTTTCTTACATATAAAATATATGTAATAAATTAAGCATCCATTCATGAATAATGAAATAAATATATTTTATTGATATGCATCCCCTAAATTGAATGAAAATGATAAATTGAATATTCATGTTATCATCTTAAGACACCATAAAACCTAATAAAATAATTTTATCCTATTCCTTGAAGTGAATGAGAATGTTTATTAAAATGATTATATTCTATTCCCAGAAGTGAATTTAAATATACATGATTTCATTTTAAATCATGTTTGGGTGAATATGAAATTTTTTTGATGATAATTGTGCCTTATTTGTATATATAAAAACTAAATAATATAACTACCAGAAGTGTTTTGAGGAAACCAAATATTTAAGTAGCATAATTAATTTTATTAATATTTGTAAAATAATACATCCCTAAAGGATGACATGAAAATAATGTCTTTGGACATTATGTTGAAGAATTTTTTGGTTTATTAAAATTTTCTTTGGTAGCAAAAATATCAATAAAAAAGTATTATTATTTATCACATGTTTATGTATTATAAATATCATTCATTTTATTTTATCGCCTAAAGTGGATTGAATTATTTATTTATTTAATATATGAGATGACAGAGTTGTATAAATTTTATAATCTGATACATTTTATGAAAATATTTTTATCACCCAAAGTGGTTAAACAATGCTCATTATGATAAATAAAATTAGAATTTTTATACAATATGATCATTATTGATAAATAATAAATTTTTATTCAGGAATAATGAAAATTATGACCCTCCTCCCACATTGTGGAAGGAGGGGTGCTCTGCCTTGTTGCATCTGTAGCATGATGCAATATTTTTGGCAAGGGGGTAATGCATTTCTCAGACTGGTTTCTTATGGTGATGTCTACTATCAGGGGGGTGGTGTCATTTGATTGGTGATAGGACATGTTGTAGGATACTCACTCTAGGCCTTCAGACATTGTTTTGGCTTTCAAGCCACTAGGCCTCCGGGTCATGTTTCTTTGGGTATTTAGACCCCTGAGCCTCCGAGTCATGTAAGGGTTACCTCTTAACCTTGTTTAAAAGTGGATTTTATTTTTTTTTCTAAAAAAGGGGTTTCATCCCTAACCTCTTAAAAAAATTCCTGAATCATGAAATTCAATGAATGAAGTCATTATGAATGTAATTTTAATTGATTTATTTAATTCCTTGAATAGAATGAAATTATTTATGAAATTTATTTATAAATTTATATTATCGATCATGAATATTTGAGAAATCATCTAATTTGATCAACTAATTTTCTGAAGTGAATAATTAAAAAAAAATCATTTTATGATATATAATCATAGCCGCAATGAAAGATGTGTTATCAATCATTAAGATTTTTCCTTATTGCTTCTCATGCCATATGCATCTACAAAAAAATACATGGGGGATTCTCTCCCTAAGAGATATATTTTAAAAAGGTTTGGTCCAGAAGTTCCAAAATATACAATACTCTCTAAGTGATGGGTCTAACCCGTTATTATTACATTATGAATTCATTAATTGATCATCAATAGTCAGAAGTGGAAATTATAATGATTGAAGTTCCTAAGGATCATTGAATCTTTGGGGGGGGGGGGGGGGGTTGAATTAGTGATTTAATTTTTACGAATTTCAACTATAATAAACTAAAACCCTACAACATGTTAGAGTTTATTCCTTATCAAATTTTAGTAAACTCAAATTCAAGAAAAATTAGGAAAGTAAACAAGGCACACAAAATATTAAAGGTCCGAACTCAGTCTGAGAACCTAAATCCTTTCCATAGCCACTCCCATGGGTCAATAGAAATTCACTATTATGAAGAAGTGAATACAACTTTTGTGACAACTCCAAATAGATACCTTCTATCTCCCAATATGAATGATTATACTGACTCCCTCTAGTTAGCAATTTTTTCTTACAAAATTTGAGGCACAACACAAGTATGTAACGTTATGAAATCTGGTACAACAAAGGTTCATCCATAAACTCTATTCAATGTGCATATGTCCGATGGCCTCCATTTGATGCACCTTTTTATGAAACTATGACTTTTACAAAACATTTGTTATATATCATTAGGAAACTCAACATCTCACAAAAACTTATTCATGGAAGCTTTTCTGATCTCCACTATCCAAAAATCCTTCGTCTGGTAATCACTATCTGTTATGATGAACTTTATATTGTATGATATTATTATTGAAGGCTTTGTCTAGAAATATACTCTAATACAAAACTTTTAGGGTTTCATCTTTTTCCCTCTCTCTGCAATGATCAAGTATGATGCACTTTCTACCTCTATTTATTGGTTCTCTCTGAAATACCAAAGGTAGGAAACCTAAAAAAATTTCTAGCTCACCCAAATTCTTAAATTAAAATATCTCTGATATTTGAACTTCATTTGAGTGATTATAAAACCTTATAAAATTACCTATAATCTTCTTTAATCTTATTAAATTATCTATAACTTCAACATTACTCAAATTATAACTTTACAAAGTTCTGCTAAAAGTTCATTCTGAAAACTGATTGTTCATAAATTCTTTGTTTGGAACATTGTATGAAACTTCTCTATCCAAAAAATCTCTTAATATATTCAATTATCATGACCCTATTGAAATAAAAAAATTGATTTAGTATGGTCAATGAATTATAAGTTCAAACTTAGTAACTCACAATAATTCAAACTTTATACAACTTGTTACAAAACTCAGATCTTCAAACTACATACAAGCTATCTGTCTAGAAACTAATCTCATGCCGTTGTACATTTTTTCAAACAAACTAAAGATTATTGACTACATTTTAGAAACTTATAAATACTTCATTTTACTATTTCATATATGTCTAGTAGAAACTTCAACACATCTAACTTTTTGTGTGTCCGAAGACTCTGTTCACTCAACTATATCTAGTCACTCAGTAATATTGCATCTGATCTTGTTTGTCTGGAGAATGGTGTCCGATAAAAGACTTGATCTCCTACTTTAGTATTTTCTCAAATATTCAAATCCATTTCCTTGAGTCACTTCACTTTTCTTCCATTTTTTTAAAAACTGAAAAAACTCAACAAAACAAAGCATTTTACTGTTCACGAGCATCAGCTCTGCATCGTTCGCTCTGGTCAATCTGCTACATTAGTCAAATTAGGTCTATCCTCTAAAATTTTTTTACAACATTAGATATTCTTATAAAAACCTTTTCCTTATCGGTCTAACTGAAAACTAGTATCTTCATCTTCTCATGTTTTTCACGAACTCAGCGATTTTCAAAAACTTAGACTTTCTAACAAAAACTTTGTCCAATACTTATGTTAATAAAGTGTGTCTGATCGACATCAAGGTTGAACTTCATTGAAATTTAGAAACTTAAAAATTATCTCTTTATTTTAGTTTCTCAGTCCAGAGAAATGTGTCCATAAATATGAGTTTAGAAACTTGAACCTTGAACAAAACTCCTTTTGAAGTTATTCTATCCAATAATCCACGTCTGAAGCTCCGTATATGAAAAACTATGTCCGATTCTATCTAATTATCTGTGCTTGATGCCTTAGTACAAAATTTCATTTGCATAAACTCATAATTTCTAATGGAAGCTTTTATTGATGGTTTATCCAATCAGAAACTTTTAAAATATTTTAACTTCAGTAAATTCATACTTCCAGTTTTTTGACAACTTCTGCATACGGTGCTTCTCTATTCAATAATCTGCATCTGGAAAACTTCAAATTCTCCCTTTTATCAAAAGATTATATCATGAGATATTACTTGAAATTAATAAATTTTAGATCAGTAAAACATTGTCTGACATAGTTTGGAAATTTCTACAATTTCCCAACTTACTTAACTTTCAGACTTTACAACTTCCTTTTTTTTCAGTAACTCATAAAATTCATTTAAGAACTTTAACCTGTTTTACAAAAACATTATTTACAAAAATATTAGTCATAAAAAAAAACAAAACTTTGTTAAAATAAAAACATCAAAAAGTATATTCAATCTCCCCTTAGTATTTGTTGACAACTCTCGTTAACAACCTTTTCAACTCAATATTTGTATTACAAAGACTTTTTCACAGCTAATTTTTACAATAACTCAAATTTCTTAACTTTTACCAAAACAAAACCTTTCTCAAAAGAGTGTCCTAACACCACACTACTAGATAAATTATTGTTTTTCAAGGAATTATATCCCTTAGTGATAAGAAAACATGCATCCATTTTAAGATAAACTCCTCACTTTTCCTTACTCTCACTTTTTTCTATCTCCCCCATTTTATGATAACCGAAACTTCATATTCATTTATGTTAGAATAGTAATTATCTCCCCCTTATAGGAAAAAGTTTTACAGATAAGTATTTCTCTCCCCCTTGGAGGACAAAGTTATACATATTCTCCCCTTTTTTCAACATAATCCAAAGCATGGTGGCGGCGTCGCTTTATAAATTTTAGGAAGTCATAGGTGAAGGCTGAAATTAAAGTTACAACCTCAAATCATCAAATCTAGCCCTTTCTTTGGATTTTTTGAAAACATCATCAATTTGATATTTTATTGAAATATTTACCATAAAAACATCTCCATCAATAACTTTCTCTTTTATGAAGGTAAACTTAATATAAATATTCGTTGATCTTGAGTGTTGGAAAAGATTTTTAGAAAGATCAACTGGACACTGGTTATCAAAAAGTATCTTTAATGGTTTGAAAAAATCAACTTTCAAATATTTCAATTGAACTTTTATCCATAACATTTGAGTATATGCCTCTATGGATACTACATATTTTGATTCTGCTGTACTCAAAGTTACAAAACTATATTTATTATTATGAAAATTGACACAATATTCTACCAAGAAAAATATTCCTCCCTAAGGTGATTTTATATCAGTACAATCTCCATCCCTATCAGTATTAGTATAACCATGAAAGTTTGTATCACAAATTATTTTTTACATCATCTCATATGAAGTTCTTCCTTTAACATATATTATAATTCTATTTGCTTCCAACATATGATATTATTTTGGATCGCTCTAATATCTAGTACAAAAATTCACAACATAATCAATATAATCTTTTGAAGCTATTAGATAAAGAAAACTTCCTATCAATTTTTGAAATTCTTTTCGATTCACATTTTTTCTGGCTTTATCTTCACTCATTTTCATCCCAAATGAAAATGGAGTAGAAACTTATTTTGAATCTTCCATGAAAAACTTGTGTAATAATTACTTGATTTACTTTTCTTAATATAGGAAAATGTATTTTTATTTTTATTGAACTTGTAAACCTAAGAAGAAAGTTATTTTTCCCAAGATTGACATTTCAAAATTTTCTTTCATTTCATCAGAAAACACTTTAAAAACATTTTATCTATCCCCAAAAAATTATATCATCCACATAAACAATTACAAATAGGGTTCTAGAGTTTACCTCTTTCACATATAAGTTTATACCAACCTTTCCTTTAGTAAAATTCAACCTTTTCAAGCAATTATCAAGTTTGGAGTACCAAACATGTGGGGGATTGTTTCAACCTATACAAGGATTTCTTCAATTTACAGACCATTATTCCATATTCATCAAGTATAAACCCACAAGGTTTCTTAATGTAAACTTCTTATTTAATATCACCATTGAGGAAAGATAACTTTACATCCATTTGATAAAACTTGTAACTTCAATGTGTATTCACTGCTATAAACATTATAATAGTTTCTAATCTTGCAATGATGGTAAATGTTTCTTCAAAATACACACCCTCCACCCATGTATAGCCTTTATAAACAAGTATTTATTTGTTTCTTGAAACTACTCCATGTTCATTCAATTTTTTATACACCAATTTTGTTTCAATAACATTTTTACCTAATGGTCATGGAAACAAGTTCCCAAATTTCATTTTTCTCAATTTGATCCAACTCTTTATTCATTGCAGTCACCCATTATTTATGTTTTACTACTTTTGAAACTAATTCTTGTTCAATCTATAAAATGAGTGATTTTTTATTTTCTAATCTCAACCTTATTCTAGTTTGAATCATAGGTTTTTTATTTCCAAGTATATTTCCAGTTTCAACCTATTTCTATAAGGTAGTAAAATTAAAATTTTATCTTCCAGCTTAAATTTCCCCATCACAAAATTCCTTTATGTCTTAATATATATGTGTTGGATCACTTTCACTTTCTTTGGAAATCTTCAGTTTATATTCCTCAATATTTTCAACATACTTTTCTAATGAATTTGGATTTTCAATAACTTTCACATCATAGTAATCTACTAACTTTTGTAATTTTTTTCCGACATTCGAAACTTATTTCATTGGGTAAATATCCCAGGAAAGTTCCTTCCTCATCTTTTTCATCAAATTTCCTAAGATTCAGTTTTTTATTTTTAGTAAATAGGTACTTCATAAAACATTGAAATATTTTGCTGATGGTTTTTTATAACACATTTCATAGGAAGTATTTTTTGATTCTATCATTAACAAACATTTTTTTGTATATGTTTTATAGTAAGAATAGCTTCTCTCTAGTAGAAATTTGAAAGTTTTTTTTCTGCTAACATCATTCTTCCCATTTCCACCAATATTCTATTTTTCTTTTATTACACTCTATTTTTTTGTGGGGTGTATGGAGCACTATACTGATTTTTGATTCCATGATTTTTCAGATAATATTAAAAATAATTACATGTGAACTCTATATCATTATCCATTATCAAATTCTTTATATAAACCACCATTTCTCTCTCAAAATATTTTCCAAAAAATCTAAACATTTCTACAGCCTCTAATTTGTGATTCATAAATATGATGTTGGTTATTCGAGTGAAATAATCAATAAAAGTTATAAAGTAAAAATATCATTATGTTGATTAGTGTGTCATCAGTCTACAAATATATAAATGAATAAGTTCAAGAGGTCTAGTAGACTGAATCTCAACTTTCTTATGACTTTTACGAGTCATTTTCTCTTTCTGAAAAGTTATGAAAAAAATCATATTATCTTTTTTAAATATTGAAAAATTCTCTATAGTATCAACTGTATATTTTTTTTATGATTTTCTACCTAAGATTCCCAAGTCTATGATGCTATAATTTATTTTCCTCTTTATCACATAGATATCAGGAGTCACAATGTTCTCCTATCTGGAAAATATTTTTGTTGGTTCTTTCTCCTTCGGTTACAACATTATTATCTTACACACTTTTGATGATACAAGAATATTTTCTAAAGATGAATTCTTTCCCATCATCAAAAATTTTACTCACACTAAGTAAGTTGTTTTTTAGTCTATCGAACTATAGAAATTCCTTATATGTCAACTTTTCTACTTCAGTCTCATCCATTCCAATTCCTATGATTTTTAAGGAACTATCATTTTTAAAGGTTACTTCTCTTCCATTTTGATTTTATAAAACTTTCAATATTTTCAAATCTATCATCATGTGTGAAGAAAAACCACTATCAAGAATCCATGGTTTGTTCCCTTTAGTTTCTATTAATGCTGTCTCAACAACAAATGATATTTCCTCGAATTTATTCTTTCCAGATTATTTTTCTTTTATAGCATAATAGATTTTCCTTGGAAGAGTTTTCATACATTCTTCAGCATGGTGTCCAACCTAGTCAAATCTTCCACATAATTCTTTTAGATATTCAAATTTGTTTTCCATTATATTTTTTCTAACATCTTAGGATTTCAATTTTCCATATTTATGTGTTTTAGAAAGGTTACTCATTATGTTTCCACCACTTTTTACCCTCTATTCATACCTTCTTCTGGGAAGTGAAAAATTATGCCAACAGTTATACACCCTGTGCCTATATATTCCACAAAACCAGTAAAAAGCATCATTTTTTTTCTATAGAAGTATGATCTTTCTATGTATTTTTTTTTGAGGTTCATAAATTTTTTCCACTCTAACATTCTCTGGATGTACACCATGGAGGGAATTTTAAAATTTTGGGAATGTGATTAATTTCTCACAACCCTTCTCAAGCCAAGTTTTCCAAATACTTTTCTTGACACCTCAAATTTTAGAAAAATAAGATGAAATTTTATTTTTTGAATGTGGAGAATTCACCTAATTCTTAGAATGTTTTTTTTCTATAACTTTAGATGATTCATCTTTTACTTCTAAACCCTTTCTGAAATTTTCATTCGAATTTCTTAAGGTACTTTCAGACTGAAGGAGTTTTTATTGAGTTTTGTTAAATTCATCATCCTTAGCTTCCAACTTCTTACTCAGGTCTTTAACCATATTTTTTTGTCTATCAATTCTTAGTTTGCAGCATATGATCTTCTAGATGTATTCTTATTCATGCTTAGAAACATATTTTATTCCTTCAACCACTTTTACACTATATTTATTCATCATTATGAGTTATTTCTTGAGTGTTCTATTTTTATCTAGACACGCAACATGTTATGATCTGAGATGTTAGTCTCTCTAAGATTATTTACCTCTTTCTTCTTCACTATTTTATAAATATTATTTTTTATAGACATTGGAAAAAATGGATCTGACTCTTTTTGAACTTTTATCTTCTAATGAATTTTTTTCTGAGGACTTAGATTCTATTTTCTTTCTCAACATACTTCTTCTGTTTCCAGTGAACTTATTCATTCCACTAGTTCACTTATTTTATTTCTTAGAATTTATATCAAACTTTTTCCACTAAGTTTTTTCTTTAGAATAATCTTAAAATTCACCAAATTTATTTTTGGGGAAATTCATAGAAAAATGCTTGATTCCACCACAATAAAAACATTCGAGAGGAAGTTTTCCTCTATAATTTATACTTACACTTTGATAATTCTTGGAGATAAGAGATGTGATTTTTTTCATTCAAATCATCATCCAATTCATCTTCAGAATCACAAGGATCAATATCTTCATCATCTTTAATCTTCATCTTTCTCATAGCTTCAAATTCAATTTCATGTTTGATCTTCTTTATCAATGTTAGAGTTTTTCTCATTTCATAGGCAATAATAAAGTTATGAATTTAATCAAGAGATAAATATTCTTTATTTTATAAAGTAGATATTTTAGAATCAAACATGTCCACAAAGTTTCTCATGATTTTCTTAATAATTGTATAATCATCAAAGACATCTCTGAAACCTTTGATGTTACAAACAACTTCATTCACTTTGATGAAGTACTCATCAATAGTTTCTTCATCTCTCATTCTTATATCTTCAAAATTATGACACCATATTTATAGCTTTTCTACCTTCACTTTAGTATTTCCTTCAAAAATACTTTTGAGCTTGTACCATATTATATTTGTTGTTTTGAGACCCATCACCTTCATGTAAACATTTTTTAAAAGAGACATTTGAATATAATTTCTAGATTTTCCATCAACTTCAATGTTTCTCCTATTAGAAAAAAGTCAGAGGGGTATCTTTCTCAATGGGTGGAAACTCAATTGTATCATTATCAATAATTTTACTATCCATGTGATAGAATATAAGGGATCATTCTATTTTTCCATCCATAATAATTTTTTCCATTGAAAGTAGAAATTACTCTACTTTTTATGGAATTGTGATTAACCATAATACATAACCAATAGCGGAACCTTCCTCCGATACAAATTGATGTTCCTAAGGATTTTTGAATCATTCAGAGGGGGGGAGGTGAATCAGTGATTGTGTATTTACAAATTTTAACTTTAAGAAACTAAACCCATGAAACTTGTTAGAGTTTATTCCTTATTAAACTTTAGTAAACTAAAATGCATGGAAAATTATAAAATTAAACAAGAAAAATAATATATACAAGGTTCATCCTCAGTGTGAGAACCTACATCCTTTCTATAGCCACTCCTATGGGTATATGGAAATTCACTATTATGAATAAGTGAATACAAATTTTATGTCAAACCCCATTATAAACCTTATATATCCCAATAGGAATGATTATAATGACTCTTGTCAGTTAATAAATTTTTCTTACAAACTTTGAGCCACAACACAAGTATGTAGCGTTTTGAAATCTGTTCCAACAATGGTTTTTCTAGAAACTCTATCTGATGGGCCTATGTCTAATGGAATCTGTCTGATACACCTTTTTTGAATCTACACCTTTTACAAAATTTCTATTATGTCTGATTAGAAAACTCAATGCCCTATAGAAACTTCTGCATGAAACTCAGTCTAATATTCACTATATGGAAATCCCCCATCTGGTAATCCCTATCTACTACACTGAAATTACTACTACCTAATCTTATGATTGAAGTCTTTTTATAGAAATATCCCATGAAAAAAATGTTTATCATTTTATATTTTTGTCTCTGTCCATAGTGATCAAGTATGATGTACTTTGCACCTCTATTTATAGGTGCTCTCAGAAATACTAAAGGCGGGAAGCCTGAAATGTTTTCTTTCTCACAAAAATTCATAAATATGAATTTCTCAGATATTTGAATTTAATTTTAGTGATTCTCAAACCTTATCAGCTCACATGGAGTCTTCTCTAATGATCTTAAATTCTAAATAACTTCATTATTACTCAAATTAGAACTTTACAGAGTTCTTATAAAAGTTTATTTTGGAAATTGATTCTTCGAAAATTCTTTGTTTGGAACTCTGTTCAGAACTTATTTTTCCAGAAAATATATTCATCTATCCATTTCTAATGACCCTCTTAAAATAAAAAAGTTTAATTCAGTTAAGTCAATGAATTATAAGTTAAAATATAGAAACTTCACAAGAATTTGATCTTTATACAACCTGTTACAAACTATAATATTCAAACTTCATACAAGATGTCTGTATGGAAACTCATCTGCTAATTTTGTCTATTTATCCAAAAAAATGAAGATTTTTGACTATATTATTGCAAATTTTAAAGAATTCAGTTTCCCGTTCCATCTCTATCTAGTAGAAACTTCATCACATCTTAATTTTTGTGTGTTTGGAGACTCTGTCAGCTCAACTGCATCTAGTCACTCAGTAACACTACATTCGATCTTGTTTTTCCAAAGAACAATGTCCAATAACAAAATTGATTTCCTAATTTAGTATTTTCTTAGATATTAAAATATTTTTCCTTGGGTCACTTAATATTTCTTCTATATTTTGAAAAACCAAAAAAACTCAACAAAACAAATCTTTTCACTTTTTACGAACATCAACTCTGCATTATCCGCTCTGTTTAGTCTGCTACATCACTCGGAATAGGTATTTCTAATAAGAATTGTTACAATGTCGAAGATTCTTATAGAAAACTCTAACTTATCATCCCGATTTAAAACCAGCACCTTCTTCTTCTCACATTTTTTGTAAACTCAACAATTTTTACAGACATGGATTTCTAAAAAAAATATCATCCAAAACTTCTATTCAGAAAGTGTGTCTGATCGGTATTAAGGTTTTTCTTCTTTGAGCTTAAATAAATTTAAACATATCACCCTCTTTCAGTTTCTTAGTCCAAAGAAATGTGTTTCGAAATACGAGTTAGGAAACTTCATCTTTGAAAAAAACTCCATCTGAAGTTTTTATGTCCGATAATCTACATCCAAAGCTCTATGTTCAAAAAACCATGTTCAACATTTTCTGATGATCTATAACTGATGCCTTAGTAAAAAAGTTCTTTCATACAAACACAGAAATTATAATGGAAGATTCAAACAATTTTTGGTCTAATCAACAACTTTTAAAATATTTGAACTTCAAAAAATTCATACTTCTAGTTTTCTGATAACTTTTGCATCCATTGCTTCTCTGTGGGATAATCTGTATTCATAAAAATTCAACTTCCCCATTTTATCAAAGATTATATCATGAGATTTTCCATGACATTGAGAACTTTAAGATCAAAAAACATCATTTTAATTAGTTTGTAAATTTATAAAAATTCCCAACTTACCTAAATTTAGGACTTTACAAATTTGTTCTTTTAGTAACACATGAAACTCATTTAAGAAATTTCACATATTTTACAAAAAAATTCTTTACAAAAATATTAGTTTCCAACAAAAATAAAATATTGTTAAAATAAAAACATCACAAAGGATCTTCAATGATTAATATGATTATTTTAGTTTTTTATTATTTTTCACTAATCTGTTAAATGTGACCAATGAAATATCCTAAAGATCTTATGTATGTATGTAACAATCCCAACTCTAATAACCTAGATCTGGTGTCTTCTTTATTACATTGACACTTAGATATAAGTAATTTCATCCCAAAGTACTAAATAATTTTGCAGTGTTGAAGAACCAAATACATAAATGATTCCCATATTACATTTGAAATATTAAGTACCTAGCATAAAAACATTCTTTAATCCTCGATATTATCCATAATATCCTTATTTATATCCTAAAAAAACAAATAAAATATTGAGATCAGATTTTCAGTAAGAGATATATACAACATAATCTATAAGGAGTAAATAAGGAATAAATAATATAACAAGGTAAATAATTGGAAACACATTCCATTTAATAAATAACTTGATCACAGACTGAATCTATGGATAATATTAATTCATTAATATCATAGATAATAATAACTAAATTAAAAAAAAAATGAAATTCTTAATATTGGATGTCATGATCTCATACATCATGGTATCTATACCATCGAGGCCTTATTCCAAGATAGTTTAAAACCATGGGTAGTCATACATAAAAATCCCATTTACTACCAGCTTACTAATTTGTCTCAAGAGACCTATCGATGCAACAAGGGGATATATAATTCTATGACCCACCCATCACTGCATGTCCCATGCATTCCTCATATATCGAATGATCGATTTAATTCATGAACTGTACGTCTCATCAAAAAATTTCCATAACGGGTAAAGAATAAAAATTATCAATAATTCCCCAATCAATTTTTTTTTTCAAAGTATAACAACGTATGTATAAATGGTACACAGTTTAGGCAATAATCATATCCATTTTATAAAGAATATGGATATTTAAGAGAAATGTAACATCCAATGATCACAAGTAAGTGAATTTTTAAAAGGATGGCATCATTAAAAAATAACCTAGTGGTGTATTAGTAAAATAAATAGTTATTTTCATTGATGAATAAAATTACCATAAAAATATCATTAAAACATTTTTGAGGAAAATATCCTTTTCACTTTGAAATTCATTTTTAAAAACTAAAATTTCACAAAAATAAATGAAAAATTTTCTCTAAAAATAACCATGAAAAATTTTAAAATAATATTCAAAACATTGAATGGTAATTATGGAAATAAATTTTGTTAATTTCTTATATGTTAAAAAAACAATCCTTCCACACTTTCATAAAAAAGTATCTCATTCAAAAAATGACAAGAAGATTCATTTTTAACAATTTTGTAAAAATATAAAACATGGGTAAAAGTTTATTTTAATAAATCATTATATAATTTTAATTTTTTTAAAGGAAATGTGGATATGGAATAAAAAAATATCCAATCGAAATAAAAATAAGACCAGTTTTTCTTTTAAACACTTATTTTCTTGATTCAAGTTCCAAAGAGAGGAAAAGTTGGAAGAAAATATGAAAAATATTTAAAATATTAAACTTGAAATTAAATTTAATCATAATTAATAAATATATATTTATTTTAAATACCTTAAATGGGTATTACATACACCGCATAAAAAAGGTGAATAATACCCAATATGTCTCAATGGAATGGAAATTGAGATGAAAACCATTACACCAGGTCCGACTTGTCACATAGGTGATATAACCTCCCATATAATAAATTTAAATTTATTATAATTACATAATAGAAATATATTCACATATAGTATATCATATATTATCCATTTATAACATTTTATCACTCATTTGTTAATAATATTTTATTATTATCATTATTTTGAGTGTTAATTGCTTTGTTTTTCAAGTATGTTTTGATTCAGTAGACTGAATACTTGAATTTTTATCATGGTTCAATAATATAATGAATGTTATTGAATATTTAAATATATTATATATCAAATATATAGATATTTAGAGTCAACCATAAAATATAGAGGCAGAAAAATGAATTACAATTTTCATGGAGATGGTTGGCCGTAAATACGCATGAACGTTGTTTTCTCTTTTCAACGAATGGAATGAAATAAAGGTGAATAATAATTCATCTTTCTAGAATAATTTTTATATTACATATATCAGATGTATTCATTAAAACTATCCTTATTACCATCCATGTAAAATGTAAATGAATAATGGATCACATCACTTCGTGGAGGTGGTAGTCAACACGTACGCATGGTCAATGTTATTATTTTCCAAAGGATTGGAAGGTAATAAGGTATATATGATATTATATTATCATAATAATATTTATGAAATAAATATAATATATACTCATTATTTCCATATTTATAACCATCCAAGTGAAATGGTGATGAAAAACAAATTACACTGCTACATGGAGACGGTAAGCCGTACGTACGCAGGAGAGATGTTTTTGATTTTTATAAAATGGAAAAGAGATGAAATATGGTTGTACCATTATATTTTCCTAACATAGGAGACTCTTAAAACCCATTCTCTAGGCTAGATGAACACTAGGCCTTAGGCGCACCTCCCCGTATTCTAAAGGCTTTCAACTAGCAATAAGGGCCTGATTAGGTGATAGTGGGGAGACTATATACTCTGGTGATGATAATAATAATAGTCATATGATAATAAAATACTAAGGAAACATAAACACCAAAATCATTTGAATAAATAATAATCAACATCAGTAAAAACAATCCTAAGGTATTATACCATTGTAGATAAGAACACATGTCATAACATTCATACAAAAAATATGCATGATTGCTCGTGGAAGATCATATAAGAATGTGCTCAAAATACACAAAAAAGAAATTCCATATCAATGCACATAACCACCATGGTCCCTATTCCATCCATCCTATGTAACTATATCCATGATCACTATAGTACAAAGCGTGAACCCGATCCCTGACCTAATCTTAAAACCATAAAGTCTACACGCATTCTAAGGGTCCTATGTAGGGTGTAAGTATGAACTCAGTAGGCCACCAATATTGTATTATTTCCTTACATACATAATTATATAGAATATTCATACATAAATAAATAGTATCAACTAACACATAAAAATAAACAAATCGTTCCACTTGTGCTCAATAGCCACAAGTGAGCATTTCACCTGCTTTGGCCAATGCTAAAGTGGAACGATATATCCATGGTCATTCATACTAAAAAAACCTTAGTATCTCATCCATGTCCATGTCACCTGACACCTCATTCCAACCAAAACCACATGAAGCCTCATGTTGAATATAACTAACATCCCAACGACACACCCAACAAATACATCACAAGTCCCACAAAATTCTGTTCAAAAGTCACCATCTGCTCAACAACCTGATGTCTCAAGGAAGCACAATTTCCATCCTATAATAAATAATAAAAAACCATAGGGTCAATAGCCAAACATCCAAAGGAACATAGATATCCATCCTTTAATGAGTAATATATCACCATCGACTCAATAACTCGATGTCCCATGGTACGACGATATCCATACTCAAATAATCTTCCCCCATCGACCTCAAATATATATAAAGAGCATCACCCCCAAAAAATGGTCTCAAACACCATCTCCCATGAATTTCTATGGTGATAAACTCCTCCATAACTGATGTTCAACACCATCCCCTAAGATGTTATAACAACAGAGGCCTCCACCCATAACAAGTGGTCAAGACCACCTCAACAGAATCCTATATGTGTGCACATGACTCCAATGGAAATGTCGGAAAAAAATGGTGAGAATTAATCACTAAAATTTCATAATCCACATCATTTTTAAACCTCATTACCACATGAGAACCTCATCTCCCATCCATAACATGGTCATCACCATCCACCTCAACCTGAAAACCACATCACCTCAATTCTATTGGTCGACACCATCCCATAAATCTCGGGCCACACCCTTAGCCTGACGAACCTCATCATCTCAGTCCCGATGATCAACATCACCCCAATAACTTAGGCTATTCCCATCATGTTCCCTTAAAACTCATGTTTTCATACCATACTTAATTAATTTAAACAATTTAAATAGTCGATATAACTTTACCAACCAACCACAATCCCCATACCCAAATTAGCATAATTAAAGTGGATAGAGTATACTCATATCCATCTCATAACATCAATTAAACAATTTTAAAACAATAATTAATTTATTAAGGGTCTCACTTGGACAACCCACATATGTATATTTAATAAAACACCACATAAAACCCATATATTTTTGGAGAATGATAGGAACTGCCTACCTTAGACTCTTAAACTCATTGAATAAAGGCTTCTAATTTTAGATCATATGATAGAAATTGAGATTCTAGTAAAAAAAATCTGAAAATAGGTTAAAAGAGATCACATAGATTTAGCATTCTATATGGAGAGATAAACGAAGAATATAAGAAAGGGGATTGAAGGTCTTACTACTATGATTCCAATGTACCCAACATCATTCAAATAAGATATTGGATAAAGGATGGAGGCCAAATCCTAGAGGAGGAGGAGAAGATATCGCGACTATAAGAGGAGGTGAACAAAATGGGAGGAAAGGATAGGAGAAAGAAGTAAATAGAGGGGAGGGTCAAAAAGTTAATTTAACACCCTTTAACAAAAAACACAGTTAGGCCACATGGTTTAGATAAACATGTGCTAACCATGTGGTGACACTATCCAAAGGGAACCTCCTTTATAATAGGTCACATAGTTTAGCCGCACAGTTTGGGAAAACTGTACACACTCACTACCTAAGTGGTACTAAACATGCAGGCTAGGCCACATAGTTTTTCAAACCATGCCTAGAATGTGTTCACCCTCTATTAAAAACTCTATAAATTTATCTTGTCCATGCACCCCACCTCATACGGTTTACTTATCCATGCTCCATTATAAAAACGGACCACACATTTTTCCCTTAAAGGTCGCATAGTTTAAACATGTCGTGCATCTCTTTCTATACTTTCTGAAAAATGATTTTTTGGGTCCTGATGCTCTTGAAACTGATATGAACCCCCGAGGAACTCACTGAACCTTAAACCCCATCCAAAATAATAGGTTAGAGCATTCAAACTCTCAGAATTGGGTTCTTGAGATTAGATTTTAAGTTAGCCTGACCACCAAACTCAAAAATTCATGTTTACTCGAGAATTAAAACCTGTTAAAAAACCCAATATGTTATAGTCTCCCAACCTTAAAATAGGTATCCCCCGAGATATGAGGTTTTATGTTTATATGGTACTAAACATACCCATCTCATAGCATCACCCTGGTCTACCCTGGTTACTCAATCACCGATCAATTCCTATAGTGTAGCTCCCCTCCATAGGAATTACCTAGTTGGTCACTTTATAACCTAAAATTTAATATCCTGATGGTCCAATATGACCATAAATGAAAATAAAAATTCTATAATGACATACCATCAATTATTCAATTATACCCACATCATACCTGATGCCCATAAAATCTTTCATCTCATCAGATGCTCATTAATATCCATGTCATACACGACACTAATCAAAACCCGCATCTCATCAATGCCCATGATTTCCCACATCCCATTTGAAACTCAGTCCTTCCCAATTTATCCATGACACCCATAATATCCTACATCACAACCGATTCTCAAAGTCATGAATCATGCAGATGCTCCAAAAACCCTGCATTATATATACATATGAATTCCCATAAAAGTCCCGATGCCTGCACATATTATACAACCCACACATCATACACAATTCCCACATACTAACCAGTTCCTGGTTAGTTCAAATAAAACACATAAAAATCATGCACTCATATCCATCATGCCAAAAAAGGACATTCCACGATCAAGGCATACCTCTAACCATTATCATATCCCTATTCTACTCTGACCCTACTAGATCTACAACATGTTCCTAGTATAAAGCCCGCATACTCGAGGCCTAAACTCCCTAGGGAGCTACATAAACTACCGTCCATAGAACCCACTACTGGGTCTCTCTTTCTCTCTTCCATGACCTACGTACATAATGTTATCATGACCACCAACTTTTGGTACTGCTCCCGGTCCCACCTTATATCCTTGAGTCTAACCCGGTCCTTGACTCCCATCTGCTCGAGAAGTCTTCCTAAAAAATATCTCCAAGTTCCCCATATGGACATATGTCTGACACTCCTTTAGAGGTCACTCACATTGGGTCCAAACATGACTCGATTACCCACACTGTAATCACACCATTGACGACCCACTCCTCAGTGGTATTCCCAAATCTATGTCCAGACTGCCTTGCTACGATTCCTCACAGCTCCACTTTTTGATACCTAAAGCGTCACTGTCAGTTTCACTTGGCGCTATCACCCGGCTCAAGTAAGTCTAATCCGTAAGATTCCCCTCAGATATTAAATCCCAATTTATTGCCTCTAAGAATGAGATCAATCTAAATATATTTACCTTCACCCTGATGTCATGCCTCTATCCATCCTCAAATCATCTCACCCTGGTAGTGTCATGGCCGACCATAGAAGGCATAAATCAGGAAAGGTATATGAAATTCACCTCATAATCGATAATATATGTATATACTTGTTGTATGTTCATGAACTCAAAGGATCTGTATATCCTCAAAGTCTATGGGAAAAATTGATTGAAGAAACTAAACTTGAAATCCTTCTATGCCAACCCCTTATGTCTACCAGCCTAAAACTATACATCCCAACAACACATTCCTGGTCCTTTGAGCATGTATATAGTCAGATTCATCCTTTGAGATGGGGGTGTCTCAAGATGGTCAAAAATCGTCTACATAGACTTGATCCAGTTCACTACTACCCGCAGTCTACCCTCACCCTATAATAATGGTGGGTGCTGAGACTGGGCCGCACGAGTCAAATAATCCATGGAAGGATCAGCTCTCTAAGATCCCCTTTCAATAGCCTCTATAACTAATACCAAACTCAACCTGAGCTTCTCATCCAGACATGGACCAAAATTATCCATCATCTGTGGTTTCCCCACCTGTATCGGAGCCTGTACATACAGATCATGATTAACCCAACCCTCAGGGGCCTCATCCCATGCACGCTCTAGAGTCACCACATCTCCAACCTCCTGATGCTCCACTAGAATCCATTGAGGTGGCATCACACTGAAGACCAAACACCATCTTTAATACAACCATAACATTATATATAAATATATATATCACACATAGAGAAATTTATAATAAGCAGTGTATCTCACCACCCTTACACTCCCTTATTGCACCCATGTCACATGTCATCCCACCTCATGACTCCTTACCTACCTATATCAGAGTCAGGTATCACATATCATCCGACCACATATCCCCTTTCCTACCCATAATAGAGTAAAGAATCACATATCATGCATATCAGATATCATCAATCTAGGGTGGATGATTATAATGCCATTAAAAGGCTATACAAGAAAACACTATTTAGATTTTTGTTAACATTTTAAATGGATCACCCCTTTCTTTATTCCTGCCTACCTATAATAGAATCACAACCATACATACCATACACTCATATCATCACATATCAATTTCATCAGGAACAACATACCTGGTTTCATGAACCAAGCCAGGGTGCCATCTGACTCAACACCCAACCCGGTCCATGACATGGCCCGAAGGGTGTTATCGATCCCCACAGGCTAGAAACTAGTTCTTGAGTATAGAAATTACACCTTTGGGAATGATTTCACCCATTAAGAATAACCATAATTGATCCTTAAGTATAAGGTACAAAAACATAATCAATTAACCATAACTAAAATAGTTACAACAACTAACACAAGTTAAACATTTTACAATTTGAACCAAAAACCAAAATACCAAAACTGGAGGGGAAAAAACTAGAACAAAACCCAGAAACTCCATGAAAAAATAGGTCCATCACCCTCAATCCACCTCCACCTCCACCTACAAGAGAGGAACACTATAAACCAGGTCCACCATCGCCACCATAAAACATCTTACCATTACCTAGGTCAAGCATAATAAGGTCTACAAAAAATTGAGGGTGTATATAGGGTGTGAGCCAATGCCCAGTAGGATTCCACCCAAAATATATTCCATTCCATAACATTACAAGACAAATTAACATGCATGTTTTAGGAAATAAATTTATTTTTTTAATGATTTTTAAGGAAAACATTTTCAATAAAAGTATACTTTGAAACTAAAAGGAAAGAAAATTCAACCAATTTTTGTTGGTAATCACCAAATTACAAGAGAACCACTGGTAATCCCTAAAGGCACTAGAACTAGTGGGACCCTTGTAATCTATCTCAGTGACAATGGTATAACAACCGTGACCCATATCATCCTCATGCACAATCCACTAGATAGAAATCCATCCAAAATTCTACTGGTATCCAATCATCATCATAATTTATTTAGTATTATAGCATCAATCCTATTATAAAGAACTAGTCCTTGGCCCCACTGATCCAACTATCATACTAGTCCTAGTCCGCCCACATAGATAACTAAGATTCCCTTTATTCTCAATTTCCTTTATCATGTCACATAAACCACTCCCTTCACATGCACATACATCCAATAACTGAAACACACAAAGAAACCACCATTTTTTATAAGAAAAAACTCTTTCAAATCCAAAAAAACACCAAATACATTTGGAAACACACTTCACACCACTTATGCAATTTATAGAACACATTACAAATCAAAAAACAGAAGCACACAAGAAACACAACCAATTTCTTTTAGAAAATCATATTTCAACCCATACATAACTCAAAACCTTTTAAAAATATATTTTTCACCACACACATAATCCATAGAACACATTCATGAAGAACATAAAGCACACCAAAATCATTTAACATTGATAAAGCATGAAATCACCTACCTCAATCTTGGAAACTTCCGAAATCCAGTGGAAAACCAGAACCGCACCACAAGGGGACCCTATAAAGGAAAGATCATACCAAAAACATCAATATTTTTCCCAAAAACACAAGATTGAACCCTTATTTGGTAAACCAATCAGTTAGAGAACGAATAACTCAAGAGAGAGGAAGAATAACCCAAGAAGAGGGAAGAAACCAAAGGCGAAGTGTAAGAACCTAGTTCTTATTCTTGAAGTACGAGTTTCTTCTTTTCCTTTTCCTTAAGTGTTTTTGAGAAAACAAGGGAAATGTGGGATAAATCTTAAATTTATGGGTACACGCCATGTACTTTTTCACACACCATGTACTTTGGCCGTGTGGGATGAGAATACAGGGCATATAGGCTTGTCGGCGATTAAGGGTGTAAAAACAGGTAGGTGAACAGTAAGGCGGTGGAAGTAGCCGTCAGAGGAACGATGGTACAAGCCATGTACTTAGTAATACACGCTGTGTAATCAGTCATCAAATGAACAGTAAGGCAGTGGTGAGTAGCTACCATTGAATAGTTAAAAAAAAGTACACGCTGTATACTTGAGAGTACATACTGTGTAGTTATGTTTTTTCGTTAAAAATAGGCAGTAGCCTCCTAATTCAGCAGAGGAGGCATAGAACTCACCAAGAGCCACGGGAGAGGAGGCCGAGACTTGGAGGAGCTCCCAAACATTCACCGGGACTCCAATTCCTCCGCCATCAATCTCGTTTGAACTACGCGAGTGAGACCTTATCTCTTTTTGAGTATTCTCTTCTAATTATTTCCCTAATGGAAGTTATTTGGGTTTGGACGAGTAATATTTTATCTCAGATATACACTGTTCTTGGTTTTTTCTGGAGGCGCCTTTCATGTATATCAATCAGAGGAGATCGATGTTGGCGGTATTGTGTTTAATTCCAACTGTCAAGTTGTTTTTGTGTACCGTTGTGCCATGCGCCCATGTTTGGGTTGTCGTTTGGTTGAGACTTTGACCGTTAAAATACCTAGAATTACATAGGTAATCTAATGAATAAGTATAAACTACTTTTTGGGATCTTTTCTTTGATCCAGAGCCACCCTGAGGGTGTGTTTCCCTTGTTTAGACGTTTAGCTAGGTTGCCCATGGGTATGCCATGATGATAGCATGTTTTGAGTTTTCATGAGATGAAACATATATAAATTGCTTTATTATGCATTGGGATTAGCCCGGTTACTTGATTTTCCTATGGAATTCCTGAGGGCAGTGTTTTTCTTATCTTGAGGGTAGTGTTTTGTTTAGCCTGAGGGCAAAATTTCTTATGCCTGTGGGAAGTAGCTTCTATTCCTGAGGGAGACATATTGTATGCCTGAGGGCAATATTCGTTATGACTAAGGGCAGTCACCTGAGGGTTTTGTTTCTGCTTGCCTGAGGGTAAGGACTTGTGTGTCTGAGGACCATGTTTACTTTTAATATTCACTGTGGTGATTTCTTTTGTTGTACCTACCAAGATAAAGCACAAGATTGATATTATTTTTATCTTTTACTTGTTAGATATCCTGTTGTAGTTTCTTCTGTGGAAATGGTATAGGAGATTGCCGGCCGAGGTTGAGTCTCAAGAAACTCATAATTCAATTATATTGAATTGTTAAAAAATTATTAAAATGGTAATGTAAATGGTAGGAATGGTTACTTTTGAGTACTTCCTAGTTTACTGCATTTCATTATTGCACACTGCTGTTACACATTTTCACTGATAGTTGGGCATGGGACTTTGGTGGTTGCCTACTGGGATTTATTTCTCATACCCTATTTGGGTTATGTCTTGGGACCAAATAAATTATATTTTTGCAGGTTTTGATAAGGGAAAGGGTCCCTATATAGGTACATGATTGTTGCAGAGGAGTAGGAGAGCATGGGACCAAGCTTAGGCTTGCGATGTTGCTGTGTTCCTGTTGCACTGCTTTGTTTCATTTTGCGGTACTTTGTACCTTGTGCTGTATTGTATTAGATTGTAGTGTATCCTTTTTTGGATACTTTCTTAGAATTAGAGACATGTTTCATCATCATATATTTGACTGTTGATTATCTTTTACTTCATTTCCGTTGTCCATTTCAGCTCTATATTGTTTACTGCTTCCGCTTTAGTATGTTTATATTTGTTTCTGATGTACTACACTTTTAAAAATGAGGGAATAGTTTCCCCACTATCAGTCCTAGGCCCTTGCTTCTAGTCGGAAACCTCTGGCATTTGGGGAAATGCACTTGAGGTCATGTGACCAACCGGGTTCGGGGCACCCGTTGTGTGGCACCCAAATCCGGGATGGTACAAAGTGGTATCAAAGGAGATTCTTTTCTTCATGACTTAATATTTGGAGCCTATAGCCAGGGATAGGACGGAATTAGTACTTGGTAATAAGCTGTACTCGGAAGTAGATAACCCATGTACAGGGAAAATCCAATCTACCACGTTTAATTGCAATTTTTCTAGTTTTGAAATTTTATAGTTGATTTGATTTTCACCATTGGGTGACACACTTGTGGTGTACTTTTTATATTTTTATACTAGGTTCTATTTAGTCACAACCCTATGAGATTAGGGTATTCCATCTCATACATCATTTAGCCACATGTTAGAATCACATGCCATGCATAGTTTCCATGCCATATAGGTGCATTATAAATTGCTTGTTGTTTTGATAGATGTTTTGCTAGAAAATGCATGATGTTGTGATAGGTACCTTGATAGATACGCCTACTATTGATAGGGTATTGTTACATGTTACGGTAGGGTTTATGGATGCTAAACTTTGGTTCCTGATAAGTATGGGCTCTCTTGGACCGGAATTTAGCGGATCGTGATCCATCCTTTTTGTTGCATTTTGTACTATAATCTGAAAGTTTGGGTGCTAAAATTTTGTTCTTGGGGATTATGGGCCCCACAGATCGGAATTTGGAATACCGACACTTGAAATTAAAGAAAAAGGGGATCCAGAGTAGTTTTTGAGGCATACTCTACGGAAAAACACAGAATACACGCTGTGTGTTTCTATGAACACACGCCATGTACTCTTTTGTTCGGGAAGAAATGAAATTTTTTTAAGTACATGCCGTGTACCCTATGTACACGCCGTTTAGCCTCTAACCGTTTTATAGGCCATGTAGGTAGAGACACGGGATATGGAAGTTCTTGTGGGAATACGTCATGTACCGGTTGTACATGTCGTGTCGGCTTGACCCTGTGTCCGCCGTGTGACTAACAACACGGATGAAGAAATATTATCTTAAACACGCTCTGTCAATGCCAAACATGCCGTGTAGTTTAATCTGGGGATCCGGCCGTGTAACTAACAACACAGGTCGGTGTTACCTCTTCTCGTACATGTCGTGTTCATCTGGAACATGCCGTGTAGTGTGAGCCGTGTATCCGACTGTGTCTCGAACAACACGGGTCGATGAATCTCATCTAGTACATGTCGTGTACCTGTGGTAAATGCTGTGTAGTCTTGATCGGTGAGATACCGTGTGTACTTGTTTGTGTGGTTGGGGAGATGGGGTGGTGTACACGCCGTGGTCGGGTATAACACGCTGTGTACCTAGGGTTGAGACACGCCCATGCCATCATCAGAACACGACCATGTAAGGTCTTAAGGGTACATGCCATGTAGACTTTATATATGTCGTGTAGTCTCTTTTTGCTAGTTCTTATGGTTTTTTTTTCTTTTAGTTGGCTATCTTAACCAGACAAAAGAAACCTCAACAGTAAAGTAAATTAAGGTGTGTGTTTGACCTGGTAGAGTCATGCCACCAAGACGACCAGGATCTATTCTCCAAGAGAGTGGCGATAATTATACTCCAGACATGGTAGGCCATGGGCTACCAATGGACTTTCCAGCAGTGCCAGATGCGGCGCCAGCCGTTATACTAGATGCAGGCGTGGATGCACTGTTCCGTGAAGGCTTCATGCGGTTCATGCATACCTTCCAGGGTGAACTGCCGGTTGCCACATCTATGGTAGAGCTGACACGTATATTCCAGCAGCAGTATCCACCTACATTTTTAGGGGATGGAGGATCAAAGGCTACAGAGTCATGTCTAGATTCTATGCAGATGATCTTCGAGCATCTTGAGATGCCTCCTGGGAGGAGGGTCAAGCTCGCTACTTACATGCTGCGTGATTCCGCCAAGAGATGGTGGGATGTTACCACCCAAACTGAGTATCACCGAGACATGGAATGGGAATATTTTCAGGAAGTCTTCTATGAATTTTTGTTTCTAGAGACGCTAAGGGCAGATTGAGCTCGAGAGTTCATGAATCTGCAGCAGGGCACCATGTCAGTGATGGACTATTCTTCCCACTTCACCAAGCTACAATGTTTTTCACCTGTTCTGGTGGGTGACGAGACATTGAGGGCTATACGATTTAAGGATGGTCTTCAATATGAAATCTGAGTGCTGGTGAATGTTTACAAGTTTCCTATAGTGCATGCTATTGTGAACCAGACATTGATTACTGAGCGGAACCTACAGGAAGCTAGTGGTGTGGAACAGGGCAGTTCAACACCGGTCTCTGGTACTATTTCTACCGGTAAGAGGAAGAGGCAGATGGATTTATCTCACGGTGGAAGTACTATCCATAAGGATTCTTTAGGTGACTAGGTAATGTGCTACCAGTGTTGTAAGGAGGGGAACAAGAGACCTCAGTGCCCACATAACCCATTAGAGAGCCAAACTTGTGGCAGGATGGGTCATCTTCAGCGTTTTTGCAGGGCGTTTCCACCAGTGACTAGTGAGAGGGGTTCTGTGCAGAATCTATGTACAGGAGTAAGGCCAATAACTTCTTAACAGTTGGGGAATTGGAATATGTCAAGACATTCAGGCCGAGGTGGTGGTCATGGTCGTGGTATCCATACACCAGGATCTCAGAGATAGCAGGACGAGTCAGCTCAGGGTATCCAGTCTGTGTCATAGGGCCGCAACACTGGGCAAACATATGCAGTGCAATAGACCCAACATGAGCAGGATCCTAGACCTTCCACTATCAGAGGTACTATTCTTGTTTCTTCTGTTTTATCTTCAGTACTTTTCAATACTGTTTCTATGCATATCTTTATATTTGTGCCCATTGTGGAGAGCCTTGGGCTCTGTGTTTCTTCTTCTTCTGATATCATGATGCTAGAAACTCTATTGGGAATTATAACGGCAGGTGTGCGTTAGTGTAAGGAGTGCCCCTAGAGGGTGGTGTGTGTCACTTTCTATGGGACCTCAATGTCTTAGAGATGACAGCCTATGATTTCATTCTTGGGATGGAATGGTTGGTACCCTTTTGAGCCTTTGTAGATTTCTATCGTCTCAGGGTGAGTTTTACATCACTAGAGGGTGGAGAGTTTCTATACAATGGATAATGGGATGTCCAGGCGAGCCGAGCTAGACCCGAGCATCGTGGGTGAGGTGGAGTGATAGCCTAGATTGCGAGTTTATATTTGGATGACCAGGGAACTTTTCAAAAGGTTTTCCCTCCAGTGGTTAATCGTTTCAGGGATGTCTTCCCGGACGACTTTTCAGCTCTACCTCCAGAGCGAGAGGTGGATTTCTCTATTGAGATTTTTCTAGGAGTGGAACTGGTGTCCGTTCCTCCTTATAGGATGGCTATTCTAGAATTACAATAGATCAAGAAGCAGTTAGGGAGTTATAGGAAAAAGGTTTCATCCGACCCAGTAATTCTCCTTGGGGTTCACCTGTCCTATTTGCGAAGAAGGTGGACGGTACCCTCAGACTCTACGTGGATTATCCGAAACTGAACCAGTTGAAATTTAATAATTGATATCCCTTACCAAGGATTGATGATATTTTTGATCATCTTTGAGGAGCACGAGTGTTCTCTAAGATTGACTTGAGATCCAGATATCGTCAGTTGCGCGTTAGACCATCGGACATACCGCTTACAACCTTTCAGAGTAGATATGGTCTATAAAAGTACTTGGTTATGCCGTTCGAACTCACAAAAGTGCCAGCAGTTTTCATGGGTCTGATGAATCGTGTGTTCCACCCATATCTGGATTCTTTTTTGGTAGTCTTCGTGGACGATATCTTGGGGTACTCTCACACTCAATACGACCATGCCAACCATCTTGAGATCATACTGAGTACACTGAGAGAGTATCAATTATATGCTAATCTCTCAAAGTTCCACTTTCGGATGGAACAAATTCACTTCCTAGGTCATATTATCTGAGAGTCAGGAGTTGTGGTAGACCCAAAGAAAGTGAGAGCAGTATTTTCTTGGGAGCAGCCTAAGAATGTGTTTGAAAAACAGAGTTTCTTGGGGATGGCTTGTTACTACAGGCGCTTTATACAAGACTTCTCCTGCTTATCAGCGCCATCGAAAAGTTTGACTAGGAAGGGTATGAAGTTCGTTTCATCAGAAGCTTATGAGACAACCTTTTCAGAGCTGAAGGGAAGGTTGATATCAGCACCGGTCCTGATACTTCCAGAGCAAGGGAAGAGCTATACAGTTTACTATGATGTATCAGGTATTGGGCTGGGAGCAGTATTGATGCAGGGTGATCGAGTAGTTGCGTACGGGTCTCAGTAGTGGAGGCCACATGAGATGAATTACCTGAAGCATGGTCTCGAGTTGGATGCAATTGTTCATGCGTTATGCTATTGGAGACATTGTCTCTTGGGAGAAAATTTTGTGGTATTTACAGACCACAAAAGTCTTAAATACATCTTTACCTAGCGTGAATTGAATTTGTGATAGTGAAGGTGGGTTGAATAACTTTAGTCCTTCGAATTTGAGCTTGCCTATACACCTGGAAAGGGTAATACAATAGTTGATGCACTGAGTAGGAGGACTCAGATACAGGCAGTGCAGAAGGCTAGTGGTGAGTGGAAGCTTATGGCTTTATTATCTGAGATGCATTTGGTGGTGCATGATAGTCAGGGGCGAACCTATCTTTCATCCTTAGCTGTGACGTCTACCCTCCTGGATAGAGTGAGGATGAGACAGCTATCAGATTCAGAAGGCCTAGTTTTATGAGAGTCGGTGGCAAGTGAGGACCCTCCTCCTAGTTGGACGATAGGCGATGACGAGGTACCATGTATCCATGGATGATTGTGGGTTCCAGGGGATATTTGCGAGGAGTTGATGTGGGAATTTCATGCTTCAGCTTGGGAAGTACATCCTAGAGTTACTAAAATGTACCCTGACTTGAGACATCAGTATTGTTGGCCAGGTATGAAAAGAGAGGTAGCTGGTTTTGTTATGAGATGTTCCACCTGTCAGTAGGTGAAGGCGAAGCATCATAGGCCAGCCGGACTGTTACAATAGTTACTAATTCCGGAGTGGAAATTGGATGATGTCACAATGGAATTCATTACCAGGTTTCCCTGGTCACCTCGAGGCAATGATACCGTGTGGGTTGTTGTGGATAGACTTACGAAGGTAGCTCAATTTTTACCGATCAAGGATACCTTCTTTGTTGACGATCTCAGGAAGTTATATATCCGAGAGGTAGTACATATTCATGGGGTCCCTCATTCTATCATTTCAGATAGGTAAGTCCATTTTACATCTCATTTCTGGCAGAGTTTTCAGAGGGAACTGGGTACACAGATGATCCTGAGCACAACATACCACCCTTAGACCGATGTCTAGTCAGAGCGTACAATACAAGTGCTAGAGGACATGATGTGTGCATGCGTCTTGGACATTGGGGGCTCTTGGGAGAAGCACATACCCTTGGTCAAGTTTTCCTACAATAACAGTTTTTAGGAAACTATAGAGATGGAACCTTAAGAGGATTTATATGGTAGGCCATGCCGATCACCCTTGTGTTGGTTAGAGGCAGGTGAGGCAGCTTTATTGAGACCACGTCTCATGCAGGAGACTTCAGAGTAGGTCCAGTTGATTCATAAGCGGATGGATACTGCACAGTCTTATCAGAAATCTTATGTTGATCTCCGCAGACGACCCTTGGAGTTCATGGTCGGGGATCAGGTTTTCTTGCGTGTTTCACCGAGGTTGGGACACAGGCGGATCAGGAGATATGTTAATATTTCACCAAGGTATGTAGGGCCGTTTGAGATTCTGGAGAGAGTTGGGTCAATTTCCTATCGGTTGTAGTAACCACAGAGGTACCGGTCCATGAATGACATATTCCACATATCTCAGCTACATCATTATCACTCAGACTCGTCTCACATTTTTCATCCTATGGAGGTTGAACTTCAGGTTGATGCATCCTTTGAGGAGCATCTGATTCGTATTGTTGATAGGAGCATGAAGGTTCTCCAAGGACAGCTAGTTCTTCTCGTACGGGTGCTATGGCAGCATAGCTGAGTGCAGGACGAAACCTAAGAGTGGGAGACCGACGTACGTTCCCAGTGGCCAGAATTGTTCTCATCTTTATCATCACTACCCTTTTAAGGAAAATTCTGGGACAAATTGCTTTAAGGGGGGAAGTTTGTAAGAACCAGGTTCTTATTCTTGAGGTACGAGTTTTTTCTTTTCCTTTTTTGTAAGTGTTTTTGAGAAAATAAGGGAAATGTGGAAAAAATCCCAAATTTATGGGTACACGCCATGTAATTTTTCACACGCCGTGTACTTTGGCCATGTGAGATGAGAATACAGGGCATGTAGGCTTGTTAGCGATTAAGGGTGTAAAAACTAACTATACGCCGTGTACTTAGTAATACATGCCGTGTACTCAGTCGATAGGTGAACAGTAAGGTGGTGGAAGTGGCCACGAGAGGAATGATGGTACATTCCATGTACTTATAAATACACACAGTGCAATCAGTCGGCAGATGAACAGTAAGGCGGTAGAGAGTAGCCGCCAATTAACAGTTAAAAAGAAAGTACACTCCATTTACTTGAGAGTACACGCCGTGTAGTAATGCTTTTTCATTAAAAACTGGCAGTAGCCTCCTCATTCTGCAGAGTAGGCATAGAACTCACCGGGAGCTGCAGGAGAGGAGGCCGAGACTTGGAGGAGCTCCCGAATGCTCACCGGAACTCCGATTCCTCCGCCATCAATCTCGTTTGAACCACGCGAGTGAAACCTTCTATCTTCTTGAGTATTTCCTTCCAATTATTTCCCTAATGGAAGTTATTTGGGGTTGAATGAGTAATCTTTTATCTCAGATCTACGTCATTCATGGCAGTTTTGGGAGGTGCCTTTCACGTATATCGATCAGAGGAGATCGAGGTAGGTGGTCTTGTGTTTAATTCCAACTGTCAAGTTGTTTTTGTGTACTGTTGTGCCACGCGCCCATGTTTGGAGTGTCTTTTGGTTGAGACTTTGACCGTTAAAACACCTATAATTGCATAGTTAATCTAATGAATAAGTATAAATTGCTGTTTGGGATCATTGCTTTTATCCAGGGCCACCCCAAGGGTGTGTTTTCCTTGTTTAGTCGTTTGTCCAGGTTACCCGTGGGTATGCCGTGATGATAACATGTTTTGAGTTTTCTTGAGAGGAAAAATATATAAATTGCATGCTTATGCGTTGGGCTTGGCCCGATTACTTGCTTTTCCTAGGGAATTTATGAGGGAAATGTTTTTCTTAGCTTGAGGGCAATGTTTTGTTTTTCCTAAGGGAAGCATTTCTTATACCTGTGGGCAGTAGCTTATGTGCCTAAGGGAGACATCTTGTATGCCTGAGGGAAATATTCGTTATGACTGAGGGCAGTCACCTGAGGGTTTCATTTATACTTGCCTGAGGGTAAGGACTTGTTTGTCTGAGGACCATGTTTACTTTGAATATTCACTGTAGTGATTGCTTTTATTGTACCTTCCAAGATAAAGCACAAGCTTGGTATTATTTTTATCTCTTACTTGTTAGATAGCCTGTTGTAGTTTCTTCTATGGAACTGGTATAGGAGATTGCCGGTCAAGGCTGAGTCTCTGGAAACTCATAATTCAATTATATTGAATTGTTAAATAATTATTAAAATGGTAATGTAACTGGTAGGAATGGTTACCTTTGAGCACTTCCTAGTTTACTGCATTTCATTATTGCACACTACTGTTGCACATTTTCAATGACAGTTGGGAACGGGACTTTGGTGGTTGCCTACTAGGATTTATTTCTCACACCCTGTTTGGGTCATGTATTGGGCCCAAATAGATTATATTTCTGTAGGTGTCGATAAGGGAAAGGGTCCCTACACAGGTACATGATTTTTATAGAGGAGTAGGAGAGCATGTGACCGAGCTTAGGCTTGAGAGGCTGCTGCATTCCTGTTGCACTATTTTGTTTCAATTTGTTGTACTTTGTAGATTGTGTTTTATTGTATTATATTGCAGTGTATCCTATTTTATATGCTTTCTTATAATTAGAGAAATGTTGCATCATCATATATTTGACTGTTTATTATCTTTTACTTCAGTTCCATTGTCCATTTCAGCTCTATATTATTTACTACTTCCACTTTAGTATGTTTATATTTTTTTTCCGCTGTGCTACACTTTGAAAAATGTGGGCATAGTTTCCCCACTATCAGTCCTAGGCCCTCGCTGCTAGTTGGAATCCTCTGGAGTTTGGGGAAATACGCTTGAGGTCATGTGACCAACCGGGTTTGGGGCACCTGTTGTGTGGCACCCGGATCTGGGACATTACAAGAAGGGTCTTACTTAATGATTCTTGAAGATCCCTCACCGAATCCACCTAAAAATTGAATTTCAATGGGGCCAAGAGGGATCAAAGGAGAAGAATAGGCCTATAAATCCTAAATGGTTCAAATTTGGGGTGTTTTGTGGTTAAAACCAGGGAAGGGTAGAATAAAAAATTCCACATTTTTAATTACCTAGACAGGACACATGATTAGCTCACATGGTTTGAAAAACTATGTGGTAATCGTGTGGTATCCTCTGTCCAAGAGGAAATCGACCGCACAGTTTGCTCGAGGGTGGGGATGAATGGTTGTGGAGCCTAGACAATGCCACTATCCAGGGCCCACCATCTCTTCTGTACTGGAACATAGTTTACCATAACTATATTCCACCTATTGTCAGGTTCAAAAACTCCTTTTTACAATAAAAGCTGTTGGGAAAGCTATAAAACCAAAATAAGGCCAAAAAATATAGAAAAATACCTCAAAATAAAATCACAGATGTGAAAATTCTCCCCACTATAAAAACTTTCCACCCTTGGAAAGTCATTCCAGAGTTTAATCAGAGAACACAAAAAAATATTGCTCCTCAATGCAAGACTTCCATTCCCATATCTCATGCTCATTATTACCATGGTGCCAAAGAACCTAGACCAATGATATGGACTTCCCCCAAATAATTTTCTCTTGTGAATCCATAATACACACTGACCCTAAAACACAGAGAAATAGGGTTCCAACTCCAAATCTTCCCAATTCAACACATAAGATGGATCTAGATTATACTTCTTTAACTAAGATACATGGAACATGTCATGGATTAACATTAATTGGGATGAAAAATCTAACTGGTATTCCACCTTACCAAATCTATTAGTAACATAAAAAGGGATAACATACCTCAGTGTTAGATTCCCTTTCTTTCCAAGATAATGGTGACCTAATAAAGGTGCCACTTTCAGAAACACCCGATCACCAACCATGAATTACAAGTCTCGACACCTCTGACCAACATAAGAATTGTCGAGTCTTTGTTTCATAAAAAACACTGATCAATCAAATTAACTTTATCATACGTTTCCTACACCAAGCTTGGTCCCAACAATGAGGTTTGAACCACCTTCTCCGAGTATAAAGGAGACCAACACAACTGACCATAAAGCACCTCAAATAGAGCCATTTGTATTGAGGATTGGTAACTATTATTATAGGAAAACTCGAATAACCCCAAAGGACTATCCCATGAGCCTCCAAAATCTAACAGACATTCTTGGAGCATGTTTTCGAAGATATGGTTCACCCATTCCATTTGACCATCCATTTGAGGATAGTATGTCATACATAACTTGATCTATGATCCCATTACCTTTTGAAGGCCTTCCAAAAACTGTGAGGTAAAATGGGGGTCCCTATCTAAAATGATATCTAATAAAACACCATAAAACCTCACTATTTCATGAACATACAACCATCCCAATTCAACCAATTTGGATGAATCGCTAATTAGAATGAAATGTGCTAATTTAGTAAGATGGTGAATTGCTACCCAAATTGAGTTATATCCCCTTGGTGTATGAGGTAAGCCAATAATAAAATCCATGGAGAAATCATCCCACTTATAGTTAGGGATGGGTAGGGGATAAAGCAATCCGAAGGGTGTCTGGTGCTCTACTTTAACCTGATAACAAATATAACACCGAGGTACAAAGTCATCTATATCATATTTCATATTTGGACACCAAAACTGATGTGACACATCATAAAACATATTGGTGGTTTTGGGATGAATGACCTAGTGAGACTAGTGGCTATCCTATATCTCCACCTTCTACAACTACAACAACACCATGAGGAGAAATTTTAAGCACAAAACTCCTTCAGGAGACAATGACTAATCATAGGGAACCTCCCCACCATTTAGGAACTGAATAAAATTCTTGCACAACTCATCACTGGGATTCTCTTTCAAAATAAACTATAGGATGGATAGAATTAGATGAAAACTGGCCAAGAATATACCCCCACTGTGCTCCTTGGTCTCTAGGTGCATCTAGAAAAAAATTTCCATCAAAGTCCACTCATTTAGACTCTTTCAAATTGTGTATTGGAACTTTTCTTCTCAGGGCATCTGTCACCACATTACCTTTTCCTAGGGTGTAGACGATATCAAAATCAAACCCCTGAAGGTTCTCTACCCAACGATGCTTCCTCATATTTAGATCCTTATGAGATAGAATGTAGGATAAAATCTTATGATCTGAGTACACCATAAACTTCTCCCTAAAGAGATAATGGCACCACGACTTTAGAACTTTCATCACTTCCGTTAACTCCAGGTCATGTGTTGGGTAATTCTTTTCATGTGGTCAAAGTTGGAGAGAACCATATGCCACCACATGCTCATCCTGTATCATCACACACCCAAGACCCATACCTGAGGCATCGTAGTAGACCACATATCCCTTTATAGACTCCAGAATGATCAAATAGGGGCTATGGTCAATAGTTGGTTAAGCTTCTCCAAAGATTCCTGGAACTATAGGATCCACTTGAACTTTACCACTTTTTGGGTAAGCACAATCATGGGAGAATCAAGCTAAGATAAATCCTGAAAAAACCACCTGTAATACCCTGTTAGGTATAAAAGGCTTCTGATTTCAAAAACATTATTCAGTTGCTCCCATTACATCACTGAAATGATCTTTTTAGGGTCTACTGAAACCCCTCGTTCTAAGACCACATGACCCAAAAACTTCACCTTCCTAATCTAGAAGGTTCACTTGGAGATATTTTCATAGAGGCAATGGTCATAAAGAGTTACCAACATGATCCTCAAGTGTCTCTCATGCTCTTCTTCAGTCCCTAAATAAACTAGTATTTTTTCATGAATACCATGTTGAAGTAATCAAGATACTAATGGAACACCTAGTTCATGAGTTCCAGGAAAACCACTAGATAATTTTCCTATCCTAAAGGCATGAAAAAGTAGTCAAAATAGTCATACCTTCTTCAAAAGGCTATTTTTAGTACATCTGCCTCTCTGACTCTAACCTAGTGATACTCAGAATGTAATTCAATCTTGGAAAACGAATTTTTCCCCCTTGAACTGATTGAAAAGGTCATAAATATGGGGTAAAGGGTATTTATTATTTATTTTCACCTTATTCAACTTCCTGTAGTCGATGCAAATCTAAATAGATCTATTGGACTTTCATGTAAATAGAACTGGGGTAACCCAATGTGAGATGTTTGAGTGAATGAATAATTTGGATTCCAAATCATCCAGTTGTATCTTTAAGTCCCTAAAATCAGTGGGGTCTATATGGTATGAGGTAAGAGATATCAACTGTGTTCCTAACACCAAATCAATGGTGAACACCATGTCCCACTCTAGAGGAAAACCTAAAAAGTCATATAGAAATACCTATGGGAACTTATCAACAATAGAAGGTAACCCACTCTCAGAACTACCACCATCTTCCTCCAACATGAGTAATGAGTTCTGAAAAACCAGACTACCCAACTTCAAAAGTGGAGGTACAACATGTCCCAATTGAGGATCTCATTCCCCCTAAAAACTTGGGTGTTCCCATTAGGTGACACAAAACTCACCTTACACCGATAAAAATTGACGTGTTCTAAAAAACACACCATCCAATCCATATCAAGGATCACATAAAAGAGGTCCATTTCCAAAACTAGTAAATCCCATTCCAAATTTACCCCTGACACGATGAGGGCACAATATAGACACCTAAAACACTACTCTCACTTCTTACCAAGAGGTGTCTACAAATAAATTGCATAAAACATAAGATAATTTGAAAATTTTATTAAATCCAAAAAATGGGTAGAAATAAAAGAAACCAAGGCATCAATATCAAACAGAACAAAAACTACAGATGATGCAATAAGGATTGTACCTCGAACCATCAAAGGTCCTACAACAGACTTAGTTGGTGCATGATATACAACATGAAGTTGCCTCATCTCCACCTAAGCCCTAGGATAACCAGAAACCTACAACTCTACCTTAAGATGACTCTGACTAGAGGAAGATACAACCCTACTGCCATGACTACCAAACTAAGAACTCGCTATACTACATGGCTTTGACTAGGATGACATCCCTATAGAGGCCATATAACCTACTCCACCCTAATATGGACGATTGGATCTAAAAAAACTCTATAAGTTTCACATATGTCCATACCGATGTCAAGGTCTAGGTGGATCTAGACATGCAGATCGCATGTGTCCTTCCTTCCCACACTGATGGAACAAGACCGACCCAGCATCTAAAGCCACAAACAAAGACAGTCAAGAAGGATGGAATGAACTACCACCTCCCCTATTCTGCTACTTGTCCCACTTCCTCTTATTCTTAGATGAACTACCACTACCCTGGACCACTATTGACACTACTCCAAAGAAAATAGACTTTCCACTACAGTCGATCTCCACCATCAAATCAAGGTCAACCACCTCAGCATAAATCTTCAACTTGAACAAGAATACTCAAGACAAGATATATGATCACAACCCAATTTTGAACCATTGAACCTTTAGATGCTCATTGGAACCTACCTATGGTTTTAACCAAACTAACTCATTGAAACAGTTGGCATACTCCAACATGGTCCAATCCCCCTAGTGAAGATCCAAAAACTCACGGGTCTTGGAAAAGGACAAGGCCTTTGGACAATAATAATCAATGAATATGACCTTGAAATCCTTCCAACCCATCTACGCGTGATTCCCAGCCTGAACCACTGAGTCCCACCACCTCTGACTGGGACCTTCCAATAAGAATGATGAACATTTTACCTTCATCATTTCAAGAGTGTTGTGAAACCCAGACATCCTCTCAATCTTGTCAATATAATCCTCTGATTCTAGGGGATTCGTGCTACCCTAGAAGATAGGAGGATTGTTCTTGAGTAACTCCTAATCTTTGTCCTTTCTAGGACCTGGTTCAGCTTCCCTACATGAGCAGGACCAAAGCCTACTCCTTGTCCCAAATCTTGAACAACCCAAACTATAGCTTCCACTAGTATTTGATCAATTGGAAAGGGAAAACTCTCTCCATCCTCTTCCTATGATTGCATAGTAAGTCTCTAGGGAGGAATATTTCTACATTAACTAACAACCACAAGGAAAAACCATAAATACACCATTCTGAAACTTTTCATCACAAAAAAAAAAAAAATCCCACACACTTACACAGATGAAAAAAATATCCATCATAATAACAAGACAAACCACTTCACCCCCACCCAGTGTCTATTCACAGTCTACAACCTGTACATCTCACCTTGAGGAGAAGTCAAAACAAATCTCAAAATCCCATGGTGACCTTTAGGTATTTCATGAGGTGTGTTGGATAGACACCCCACTCGAAACTAGAACCTCAAGCCCCAATAATCCTAGATCTTGTTTATCAATACCCTTCCCAAATATCATGACCCAAATAAAGGAAGAAAACTCCTTCGATACAATTTTTTCAGGAACCAAGATGGGGCACTATCTGACCCGATACCCAACCTAACCTGCGACACGGCTCGAAGGGTGTTCCTGATCCCCACAAGCTAGAAACTAGTGTCTATGTATCAATATTACACCTTTGAGATTGATTTCACCCATGAAGAACAACCCTAAATTATCCTTAAGTATGAGGAATAATAACATTAGAAATTAACCATAACCAATAGAGATATGAAAATGAACTCAAGTTAAAAAATTTACAACATGAACCAAAAACCAAAATACCTAAATGGTTGGGGAACCCCCTAGACCACTACCCAAAACCTATATACATCAGGAGGGACAAAATCCTCAAGCCACCTCCACCAACACCTTCAAGAGAGGAACAATAGAAACCAGGTCCACCATTACCAACATGAAACATCTTTCCTTTATCTGGTTCAAGAATAATAAGGTCTACATACACCCAAGGATGTATGTAGGGTGTGAGCCAATTCCCATCATTCCAAGAAAAATTAACATGAAATTTTTAGAGGAAACATTTTAAATATTTTTTTTCAAGAATAGGATGCTTTGAAACTAAAAGGAAAGTAAGGTCCACCATATACGGATGGTAAGAACCACATCACAAGATCACCACGGGCAATCCCTAAAGGCACTAGAACTAGTGGGACCCTAAGAACCTCGTATCTTAATGACAATGGTATAACAACCATGAACCATAAAATCCTTATTCACGAGCAACTAGATAGGAATCCATAAAAAATTCTAGTAGCCTCCAATCATCATCACAATTTAGTTAGTGTTTTAGCATCAATCATAGTAGAAAGAACTGGATCTCATCCCTGCTGATCCAACTAACATACTAGTACTAGCCCACCCACCTAGATCCTTAGGATCCCCTTTGTTCTCAATTTCATTTCTCATGCCACATAAATCACTCCCTTCACATGAATATAAATCCAAAAATAAAATCACACAAATAAACTTCCATTTTTCATAAGATAAACCTCTTTCAAATCCACACACACTCACACCAAATCCATTTAGAAACACACTTACACCACTTACACAATTTATAAAACACATTAAGAAACATGACAAGGAAGCACACTTGAAACACAACCAATTTCTTTTAGAAAATAATCTTTCAACCCACAAAAACCTCAAAACCTTTTAAAAATAATTTTTTTACCACACACATAATCCATAGAACACATTAAAGAAGCACATAAATCATACCAAAATCATATAATAATGCTAAAACATGGAATCACCTACCTCAATCTTGTAAATTTCTAGAATCTGATAGAAAACTACAGATACACCACAAGGGGATCCTATAAAGGTAAGATCTTACCACAAACATCAATATTTTTTACCAAAAACTCAAGATCAACCCCTTATTAGGTCACCCAATATGCTAGAGAAATAAGAACTCAATAGATAGGAAGAAGAACCCACAGAGGGAAGAAACCAAGGGATAAGGGGATTACTTGATTATTCTTTAAGATCTCACACCAAATCCACCAAAATATTGAAGTTAAAGGGGGAAAGGATGGATATGATGAGGTTCCTTGGGTTTGAAATCCTAAATGGTTTGAATTATGAGTGGTTTGGGGTTAAAATTGGGGAGGGGTATAATAGGAAATTCAACATTTTTAATGACATGGATAGGCCACACGGTTAGCCCCCACATTTTTACAAACAGTGTGGAAATTATGTAGTCTCCTCTGTCCAAGAGGACACTGGATACATAGTTTTATGGGAGAGGGCGCACACCCATGAAGTAGGCCATGTGGGATAGATAGTGCCACTGTCTAGGGCACACAGTCGCTTCTAGGCTAGTGCATAGTTTTCCCTAACCATGAACCAACTATGCTCCACCTGTTGTCAGGTCCAGAAACTGAATTTTCCACTAAAAAATCCTAGTAAAGCTATGAAACCAAGATAAGATGGAAATAAACTAGAAAAATACCTCAAAATAAAATCACAGTTGTGACACCTAGGCCAGATGAGTAGAATACTACCAAAAAGGCCATATAGGAAAACACTATTTAGTTTTTATTGACACTTTAAACATCCCAACACCTATTACATTCCATATTCCCAATGAAAATCACAAGCATATAAACACATCATATGATCCTAAGTACCTACCATGATTCATAAATACTCCTCCCTTACTATACTGGGCCAAGGGTCAAAATATCATAATACAATAACATCACACCCACATGCACCACTCAAGGTGGAAATAAATAAATTCTAAAATTACAAAGCATAGAATCAATTTCTCACCCTTGGAAACTCGGTATTCCCCCTTGCATGGGGATATAGGTACCCAAACATGATCTCTTTACCTAGTTTCGACTATATCTTAATCTCCACTCTATCATAGACCAAATAGTAAGACCAAAATTAAAATAAACACCTATGGTACCATTTGTAGAACCCCAACCTGGGAGCCTCTTAAAAACCATGCTCTAGGATGGAGGGTCACTAGGTGTTAGGCGTGCCTCCCCATACACCAAAGGATGCCAACTAGTAGTGAGGATTTGATTAGGTGATAGTGGGGAGACTATACCCTCTGGTGACGATAACAATAATGGCCATATGATAAAATTGCAAGATCACCCATGGATGATCATATAAGAATGTACTCAAAATCCCCAAAAAGAAACTCTATATCGATATAATGAACCCCCATGGTCCCTATTCCATCCATCCCAAGTAACTTGATCTATGATCACTATGGTCCAGAGCATGAATCTGGTCCCTGAACTGATATCAAAACCATAAATTTTACATGTGTCCTAAGGGGCCCGTGTATAGTTGTTTCGTAGTTCCTTGAAACATGTGTTCTAGTTTTAATAATCACTGCTTCCAGGAAGCTTCCATTGAATTTATTCATGGAACCGGAAACTTTTAATAGTTCTTTATCCAAAGGGGACCTGCTTTCAAAAAGCAGGCGTTCTTTAAGGTTGAACTTTACGATACTTAGGAATGTACATTGGTCGAGAGGATGGGAGGTCAGACTCATCACACCCTTTTGGGGGGAATTATTGTCTACTCCAGGACTCTCTTTATAAATTTAAGTTATTTTCATGAATCCTTATTAATTCACCAAGTATAACATAAGTTTCCCTTAGAATTTGAAATCACTTATTAACAAGTATAAAATTTAGAATCATCAGTATGTATTCAAGGTTATTCATTAATGGAGATATCTATATGTATTTGAGGTTCTCCATCAATGGTATTATTTCATATACTATTTAAAGATTATTTTAATCATCGTTATGATGATATTGGTTTTTAATCCAATCAGTGAGCCACTATGGAATTTACGATCATCCAGGGAGAAAAATGTTTGTTTTGATCTTGGGATCATTCCCATAAAACGGGCTACCTACATATCCATGTGAAATGAATTAAAACCCTCTTAGTTCGGTGCCACTTAATGGGACACATCACACCTTTTAAGGTCACGTGATAAGGACTTAACCATATAGTTTAATTTCATGTGGTAAGGACATCTAAGCAGAAGGTTCTTAGTCAAATCTTGGTGTAGGACTTATGCTAAAGCATCCCAGTGAACTTGGAAAGGATATGGGTTTCCAAGTTAGATTAAACCCTGTTGGGAATATGGCCCAAAGAGAATAAGGTTGATTTGAAGTGTTGGGTTTGAACCTCAAGGAGGCCTCCCATATATCCCATATGGATGGGAGTCAAAGCCCATGTAGTTAGATATGTATCATAGGAGAGTATAGTCCTTTTAGAGAAATGAGTTTGGGATTACTTCCAGAAAAGGATGCCTTGATGATTTAGGGGTTTAATTTGGGGATTATTCCTAGGGAGGATGCCTAGATTAAGGGAATTAGGGTTGGATTCCTAAAGAGGATATCCAGTGAGCTCAGGCCCTGAGAAGGCTTCCTATGTATCCTGGTCTGAACAGGAATCAGAGTTCTCATAGTTCAGTAGATCGTGAAAATTTTGTAACCATGACAAATCTCTAAGCCCGCATGAGTCATGCTTGCTGTGAGAAACCATAGAATGTCAAAGATTCAACAATGGAACCCTCACTTTTCCTCCTCTACTAGTGGACAAGGGCGAGCCTACAATTTTGAACGTGGAAGAGGGTGAGGCGAAGGTGGAAGAGGGAGAGGCATCGAGCCCTCCCTCTATTCAATTTACGTTGGAAAAGGGTCCAATGAAAGGAATAAGGGAAGAAAGTTAGGGCCTTACACCATAATGGCTATAATAAAATTGATCCTTGTAGGGAAGGGTGACTTATTCTTTGTTCAAAAGGAAAAGTAGGTGTGAACCATACCTTTCATATAAAAGGACCTGAGGTTCTAGGTCTCTCTAAGAAGGGAGAGGTCATAACTCAAACCCTCCTCCAAACCGAGAACTTCCCAACACTGTTCCTAGGAGAAAGTTCCATGTGACTGTGGATATACAAACCCATAGACACTTCATGAATCCTAACCCCATTGTGAAAAAAATGTGGGAAACCTATGACTATAGATATACCAACCCAAATAGGAGGCACGTTGATGTGCCTTTCCCAAAGGTTTAATAAGTCAGGAGGTTTTGGTGGAGGTCTCTACAGAATCCATTTCAAACAAGGGATCCAATGAAGAAGAAGCCTTTCCATATATGGATTTGAAGAGGGCTTGATGTCTTGTAGACTGAAGAGATTAAGTGAATCAAAGTGGGGCACCAAGGTAGGTAAGGGCGCGCAAGTATGGGAACACAAGTAGGATAGGGAGACTTAATATTCACCTAAGCGACGAACAACCTGTATGGTGATACTTGGGCGAGGCCTGGATCAATCCTTCAGGAGTATTCACAGGTGATCCTAGAATTTGGGCACTCAAGTTCATGTAAAAGGAATAGGTGGCATGCAAGTATTTTTAATTTAGGGATTTTGGGCACTTTAGGCGTACAAGTGTTATGGTTTTCAAACACTAAAATGACTTAAGTCCAATGATCCTTATTTAAATCCTCCGGTCAAGGTGTTGAAGAACAACCTTACAATTTTGGAAGACTGGGGCGAAGTACTAGGGAGACCAGAGTAGCAATTGGGCTTTAGGTAAATTCTTCCATCCAAATGAAGGCCCCAAGGGTCTATTTATAGGAAAATATAGGACCTTTGGTGAAAGGATTTTGGGTGCACAAGTAGGCTGAATGAAATATTGGGGCGCGTTATTAGGCTACATGCTGACGCCCTTTTGGTCTAACTTAGGCGAACTAAAGCTCGTGCTTTTTGAAAATTTTGTTTTTTATTCATGTTTTTCCTCTTTTCTTTTTAAGGTATTTCCCTTTGTCATTTTTAGACTTTTTTATGGAATAGAGTGTCAACAAAATCCCCCCCTCAGAATTGGATCTGGAATGAAAAGAGGATTTTATAATGAGGTAAAGTAATGAAGTAGAAAGAAGATAGTACTAGGTCACACATGTTTTATGCGTGTATAGCAACTGGTCACGCAAGATGGCAGCGTGCAGGATTCTAGTGCGTAGGGTGATGTCCATCACTTATATATACTGGATTCACTTTCATTAAAAGCCTCACCACATCCGTAATTTCATATCTCGGCGCGCAAGTCTTCTCTCACTTAGACGCTTCTGTTTCATCACGCTTCTTATGTATGTTTTTATTTTCATGATATAACTAGGTCACTACACTTTCATGTCATTTTACACTTGCACAACAATTTTATACTTGTGTTCCATAATTCCTTTGCTAATTTTTTTCAATTCATTTGTCAAATATGAAAACTGAATGTACTTAAAAGATGGCTTTCTATCCTTTTGTTGGTTCAATGGATGCCAAAATAATTAGAACTACTGATGAACTAGATAGTAAGAGGATTGATGACATGATGAATGTCGTTGGTCATGACTACTTTGACGTTTGTGACACCACCCTTCCAAACTTAGAAAAATATTTGAAGAAGTATCATTTCAACTTTTCCCAAAGCACCTATCTGCCTTTGTATAGCTATGGCCATTTGCAAGATGTTAATATTCCAGATCCAAATAACTATGTCCCACATTCTTGGTTTCAAGATTATACCAACTTCTCATCAGCCAATGTTTCTATTGGGGGATCATTTTCTAATGTTGGGACAGTAGAGAAAACTCATATTATGCATCATAGCCCATGTTCTCTATATTTGAAGGCACACACACCCGAGCTGCAACCACATTGTTATTCATACATCTTTTGAGATTCTCAAACAGATCAGTCCAAGGGTTGGAAGAAAAGTTGGGATTTCTGCCCAGGGGGAGGTGTAAAAGCTCCATGGATGTGGGAATACTAGGTGCGAAAGACATGTGAAAAAATTATAGATGACTTGAAAGGCATCAGGATTTATAAGTCTGTATGGGTTCGGAAAACCTATGTGTATAGGAATGATGATTTCATGGTGGAATTATTAAGATTATGGATCCTAGAGACTAATTCCCTCTATTTAACACATGGAGAGGTAGAAATCATCTTGTGGGATGTTTACAAGATTTCTGGAGCTCCAATCCTTGGAGACACGTATGATGAGTTTATTCCTCCGTAGGTGACATGGAGTGACTCGGAGAAGATACCAGCTTTGGTTTGTGAGTTGATGAAAATATTTAACAAACTCAAGAACATGACCACCATGAAGTCTCACACCAAGAGAGATATTCATCCAGAGGAATGGATGGAAATATTTTTGATAAAGAAGAAGGAAAATGGTTCTACTTACACCCGTCTAACTAGCTGTCCAAGAGCAGAGAAAAGAGGTTCCACTGAAACCTTTTGTCCAACATTGGAGAAAGGAGAATTTGACATATGGGGATATGAATTCAATCCAAAAATTTATTGCAAAGACATTTCTGTAAGGTTTCTTGGACATGTGGCTCAGTGTGTATTTGTTACTAGTATGAGAATCCAAAGGAGGCGTGAGGATATGAACCTTTCTTATTGTGGCCAAGCTGGATGAGAAAAGGATGTTCGGGTTGGCCACTTCTATTTTGGACAAGATTCTTAAGATCTTACTGCACATTTACAGAGGGAAGTATCCTTTTAAAATATCATGACCATTCCAAGTGTTATGGGGGTGGATCGCTACTCACTTAAGAAGTTATGCTGTAAAAAGTGGGGTATAGGTTTTTAGAAGCTCTTTCCAGCCATCCGTTCAGAATTTCTCTAGTATCTCACCCTTGTATCTGAATGATTATGACATCAAAGCTAGATTAAGATTGTATAAGGGGTTATATTTCTTTCCTTATTGGAATCTGCCTACGGGGCAATTCGTTAAGGATGGGATGTCCATTTTAGAGTTGAGGGTATACAGGCTAGCTTGCAGAGATGGCGTGTTGGCCACCAGAATTGATGGATAAATCATATGTGAGGCCTATGATACTTATATATTTTCATGTAAATTCAAATTTATGCAACAAAATACTATATCCCATCCTATTCATGTCATATTAGAGCAACATCTGATGGTTTACCGACAACTATGGTTGTTGACATCTGCAGAGAAGACTAGGGAATTTTTTAATTTACCTACTGCTGATGCAGTAAGAAGATTAACTATCTAATATCCCAAAAAATTGTGTCGCATATTACCCTAAAGGGGTATTAAATCATGCAGTACCTTGAGTGGTGGTGAAGAGATGTAGCAGGAGGGAGACCCTTCATTTGGAAGGCAACTCTTCATCATTAGGGGCCAACTCACAAGAGTCAGAGGGAGAATGGTGAAGATGCTCCAAATTCATCAAAGAGAGCTTGTTCCATATATAACCCCCTTCCAGAGTTAAGAAAGCCACCCCATCGATCCCTACCAAAGATATATCGAGGTGATCTAGTCGCCATCATTATGAAGAGTGGTGATTTCCATTTTTTAATCCCCCATCCGTGACTGTGGGAGTTGGGAAGAAACTTAAATCCAAGGCTTCATGATCCTATTCACAACCCTATGACATACACTTTGAATATATATAACCAGAGGCTATTCAGATATGGAAAATCTTATACCATGATACTAAAACCATGTGGATGGATCTTCCTGAAGGACTGCATATTCTGGGAGTAGGGGATTTATGGGCTTCTTCTGACCTTCTTTTTAAGGAAAATCCCAATGAGGTAAGGACCTAAATTCGAGAGATAGAAATGCTCATATATGCAACCGATGAATCAATTCCCACCATGAAGCGGGTGAAGTAAGTGATAGATCATGGTACCACTGAAGGGATTAGTCCTTTATTAGATGAAGAATTTCATGACTTCATGGATCCTAAGGATGTAAGCTTCATTTTTCTAACATTATCTTGTGATTTTAAATTTGAATTTTAGTCAAAGAATTGTTACTCTGGGTAAATATTAACTTATAGTTGGTTAAAGGAATAAAAAATGAAGTTCCCTCACCATGGTATAGCCCTGGAGGCATTGCTCTTGGAGCTACCGGATCACCCCATGAATCGGGAGAAATATCTCTGGGACAACAGGACATGAAGGATGAAATAGAGGGGATATTGCAATCTCCAATACCTGTCTTTGGAGATGATGATGAAAGCCCTCTCAAGAAGGCGAAGAAGAAAAATAAAAAAATAAAGTGAGCCATGGTTAAGCGCTTTCTTAGTAATAGTAAGCATCCCTGATAATCATGAATTTTAGTCTTTATTCATGAAAAATTGTTTACACTTATTGGGATTACAGGGGATTCTTCAGTTTCTTATTTGAAAGAAACTACTGATAAGCTTCAAGGAAAAATGGAGGGTGCTGCTGAATAGACACAAATTCCTGCAAATACGGTGGTTCCTGAAGATGCATTGCGGCCAAAGGAACCAACATCTGCTCCCAACAGTGCTCCTGTTCTTGCTATTAGAGGATATGGGGCTTATGGTAAATCAAAAATTCTTCATAGGACGTCAAATGTAATAAGAATTGACTTCCATCCTGTGGTACTTTAAGTTCATCACTACACTGGAACATCTAACATTGACTAATGCTGACCCCACAAATGTTGTTGAGGAATCTATTCATGATATAAAATCATCGGAGGAAGGTTGCGAAGAAAAAACACTGAGTGCTCCCATGGGTGAGACTAACCTGGGATCTGGGATATCATTGGATGAAATGATGATCCTTGGAATGTCTTTTGAATAAGTACTAGAACATGTTAACATACCAAATTCTTTAGAAGATTTTGGTGTTCCCTGTATAGAATCAACCAAACACGAGTTATCATTATTCTTCCTATCAATATTCTTATGATTAACTTTATAACCATGGTTGGTTGAATTGTGCAGTTCCATCTAAAGAAACAACTGCCACAATGATACTTGAAGGAATTATTCATATTAATGTCAATCCCCTCATTATGAATACATTGGCTCAGGTGAATCTTGAGAAAGCAAATATTCCTTAGATTCATTCAAAAAATCCTTATCCTGTTAAATATAACACTCCCAACCCAGAAACATCAAACAAAAATGTTGAAACTGAGAATATTGGAGTGGAATATTCCCAAGATGTTGACCTACAATTAGGTAAGAGATATTGATATTGTGATTGTACTCACTTTTTTTATCCCTTGAAGCTAATCACAACCATAATTTTTGATTTACCATATAGGTCTATCAACTTCAATGGCCAGGTCTGGAGGTGAAGCCTCAACATCAGCTCAAACAGTACTAGAAGGTGAAGCATCCATTTTTCAGGAAGGAGTAGAACCAGGTACTTCTTAATGTGAATTAATCCCAAAATACATCCCTCCTTATGACAGTGACTCTAAATCGGACTTAGAAATACAAAAGTCTCTTCTTCTTGCAAGTCGCAAAGCATGGAAGACTATATGGAAGATAATATCCGAGATGCTCCTCGAGAAAATTCCTTCAAGAATTCCACGACCCTCCTATATGTTTATCACACTAGGATTTGGCAGTTTTGAATACCAATAAATTCATACTTTGGTGAAAGAGATTATTTGGAGGAGGGAGCAAGATAAAAATCTTTGGAGAGAATTTATAAAAGCTAAACTGTTAATAAACATTGAATAATTCCAAGTGGCGCTGTCCCGAGCTGAGGCTAATCATACTACAATGTTGAAGGAACTGAAGAAGAAGATCAAATAAAAGACTGTTCAGTGGCTGCGTCTTCATCAGGAATTATATGTCATTATAGAGGATCTTGACCAGCTTCATATCTCATTAGGAGAAGTCCATAAGGATGGTGAAAACGTTATTGCATATGCTAGAGAAGCACTTCATCATGATGAAGAGAGCAAGGCTGGTCAAATAAATGTGCTTCAATGGGAAACTGATGGAGATCAAGAGGTTGTTAACCAAATAAGGAGTTATGTAGAAAAACGTTTTTGATTTTTGATAAGAGAGATACTCCAATTTGTGGATGATCCTCTATGAAAAGTTTTTCATAAATGAAAATAATTTTGTCTTAAATCATCCGGGTTTTCATTCTCGGTAGGTACTTTTGTTTTACCTAGGACATTGGGCCTAGTAAGCATAGTTTTATTTTTTTCTAGGTTTGTATAGACATTCCCACAAACTTTGTGTCTCTTGACTTTTTATTGATCAATATTACCTAAATCATACAAAAATGTATGTTAAGTGATCTCAGACTCAACTTTTGTTCAAAGTTCCCTTTGCGGGTTCTCAATCTTGTGAGTACCATGTCTCTTTTTGTTGGTGGTTTAGAGTCATGCATGTTGAACTATAAAGGGATAATGTTTATGGTCAAATAGATTTGATCATAAATTTTGAAATTATATCCCAAACAAGACTCAATGGATAATAATTTCTTTAATATTCTTTAAATATTTCCAAGGGGAATCTTGAACCATGATTTTTATGGTCACTAAATTTAAAACTTGTATCAACATAAGGGGAGTATCCTCCAGTAATGAAGTTACCATTATTTGAAAAACTCGTTATAAGAGTTGTGTTCTGTAAGTCCAACTAGGGCATATGCTACATAGCCAAATAGTGGAATCTTTTGGCTGACAGTCCTATTATGTAGGAAACTTATGCAAGGCCACCTAATGGCACATACTACATAGTCAAGAAAAAGATCTCTTAGAAATTTGACATTTTACTGATGATAGATAGAGGAAAATAAGATTTGGGTGACTCAATACCAAAATGGGTGGTTTTTCCAAGGAAAGGAATTTTAAGAATTAAAGGGCTGTTTTATGTCGACATATGTCATAAATAGAAAAACCATTTCTATACCAATTTGGTGTATGAAGAATGGTTAAAATTTATCAGAAAGGGGAATTTCTGATATAAAACTATGTAGTTTTAAGTTATGTAGTGGGGACATTATACAATGTACATTTAAGTCATGTAGTGAGGATATTATGCTGTGTAGTTTTAATTCATACAGTGAGTAAATTATACTATGCAATTTTAAGTTATGCAGTGAGGATATTATACAATGAAATTTTAAGTAATGCAGTGAGGAAATTATATTGTGCAGTTTTAAGTCATGAAGTGAGGAAATTATACTGTGCAGTTTTAATTCATGCAGTAAATACATTATAATGTGCAGTTTTAAGTCATGCAGTGAGGACATTATACTGTGCAGTTCTAAGTCATGCAGTGAGGACATATGGTGTGACTTTAATTTAAGATCTTTAGCTCCGACCAAAGGCATGAGACTCTCAAAATTTCTAGATAATTTGTTTGGATACATACTACCATATTCATTTATGGAAGGGAAAAATTTTAAACTATGATTTGAGAATTTCTAAATCTGAATAATGATATGAAAAAGGGATAAAAGCATTATAAGAAGTCTTTTCCAAGAACAAAGTTACCATTATTTTGACAAACTTATTATAAGAGTTGTGTTATGTAGGGCCAACTAGGGCATATGCTACATAGCCAAATAGTGGAATCTTTTAACTGAAAGGCCCATCATGTAGGAAAATTATGCAAGGCCACCTAAGGGAATGTGCTTCATAGTCAGCCAAAAGCGCTCTTAGAATTTTGACATTCTATTTCTAAAAGATGAAAAAGTTTATGGAGATTCAGATTTTCTGAAGCATAGAGTTTGTTTTATGAAGAATGGTACCTGAATATGGGGATAGTATTCCTAATCATGATTTCCAAAGAATCGGAGGAATAGGACTTCTACAAAGGTCTAACCCAAACATATAAGGTATGTTGTTTGTAGTTTTAGGTCATACGAGTAGGACCAGAAATGGAAACAATGTATGATATGTGGTTAAGTGATCCAAGGTTATTTCATAATACTTTGAACACATGGAGAGAGAGATTTCTAAACCATGGTCTTGATGATTTTCAGATTGAGTGAAAGATAATGGGACAAATATACATGAATGGCTATTTTGAAATAAAAATTCTTGTATATTTTCATCAGAGTTTGAAGGGGAAAAAAATACTGTAACCAAGAACAAAATTACCATCATTTGAAAAACTCATTACGAGAGTTGTATTATGCAGGGACAATTGGGTCATATGCTTTATAACCAAATAGTGGCATCTTTTGACTGACAGGACCAATATGTAGGCAACTTATGTAAGGCCACCTAAGGGCACATGCTGCATAGTCAGTCAAAAGCGTTCTTAGGTATTAGAAACTTTTCACCAGAAACCGTAAGAAATATTATGAAGATCTAGAAATATTCAAGATCAAGAGTGTGAAATATGGAAGGGGTTATGGTCAATGTACATAAGAAATATTTGAATCAATATTGGCCATGATTTTGACACCCTTTACATAGATCTGACTTGTATATTAAATAGAGACTTTCTTTGTTTCCCTTTGAATTAACATTGTGATGTGCAGTTTAAAGTCATGCAGCGAAGACATTATACTGTGCAGTTTTAAGTCATGCATTGGGGACATGGATAGCCCCATAAGAAATTGAGACACCTTATTTATATAGAGAATACTTTTACCCAATTACTAAGCCCACGTGAGCTATGCTCGGTTTGATAAATAAGGAGCAGTAAGGGTTTCTTTTTAACACAAAAGGTGACACAAGTGAAGAATAGGGGTGTTATATTTCCATGTAGTTCAACATCATGCGGTAAGGACAAAGATACATTGAATTGAGAAGAAAGACATATTATAATTGGACTAAGGGATAAAACCCAAGTGTCACTATGTGTCTTTTTAGGGGTAAGAATCAGGCCATACGTAGTTCTTTAAACATTCACTATGCAAGTTTGATTCTTATATAAGGAATAAAGGGGTATTTTTATCATGTATGGGCCAAATATTAGAGATCTATACATCTCTACATATCTCATATAGATGAGAATAAATCAGTACACAGTTCTTTAAACATTCAATTCCCACACAAATTGAGTTTGACATGGGATAAGAGGGGATTTAACACATTTTAGAAGAATGATTAAGTTTAAGACACAAGATGGTATGAAAATCAAATCATGTATCTTAAAATAGTACTCTATATAGATTTAGTTCATATAAAGGAGAATAAAAGGGAAATAAATTTTTTTGGTTACAGCTGGGCCCAAGATTGGAGATCCAGGCGTCTATACGTATCTCATATAGATGCGAATCAAGCCACACGTAGTTCTTGAAACAAGGTCTCTATGTAGATATGACTTAGGCCTAGGAAAGAGAGGGACTCATGTGCCACTAAGGAGTAGAAATGATGTCTATGATGCTTGCTTATGGAATCTCCTAATGTCAAATAGAGAAGACATTAACTATAAATTTTAATGTCGTGTAACGAGGACAAATGGTGTCATGCAGTTAAATGTCATGCGACAAAGGTAAATATGCTATACATTTTAACGTCATGAAACATGGATGATTATGGTTGTTATTATGTTTAATTTCTTGCAACTAGGACTCTGTACCGTGCTGTTTTTAGTCTTGCAGTAAAGACATTGGAGCTATGCAGTTTTCAGTCTTGCAGTGAGGACAATGGGGGCTGTGCAGTTTTCAGTCTTGTATCTAGAATGACGAGGGCTACTAAACAAATTATTTCTTCAAGAATATGAAATTGTATGGAGTTTTAATAATCTCTACATCCATTGAGATTAAGTCATAATCTCCATTTGAGTATACCTTATGTATGGAATAAGGCCCTTCCCACTTTGGATCAAGCTTTGGAGGTTTCTTTCTTGGTATCATTGGATTCCTGAGGGACAATACCAATTCTTATTAAAGAAATGAATGGAGGTTAACTTTCTTATTAAAGTCTTGCACTATTCTATTCTGATATACTTCTAAATGATGGAAAGTATGAAATATTTTCTCTTCTAATCGTTCCAGCTCATTAAACCGTTTCTGAAGGTATGTCAGTTTGAATTCTTGTATGGATTGTCTATCCATTGTGCTTGAATGTTGTTTGTTGTGAAGCCTTGTATTGTTATTAGTGGAAAAGTAGGGAAGTAGGGAAGTTTTTAAGTGGTGAAATGGTGAAGTCATGTATGGTTTCTCACTTTTTCCTCAAATGTGTTTTCATAATAATAAAAAATAATTTTCAGTCACTAAACCGTTTCTGAACCTCTCATCTTTAGAAAACTAATCACAAATTGCAACTCTGAGTGAATTATTTCATTTAAATTGGAAAAACTACTTCTGTTCCATATACCAATGAATAAAGAGTTGCTTGGGTGCTACTACCAGTATTAGTCTGATAAGACTATAAAGCATGAAAAAGTTTATCACGCCAAGATTTCTTATCTTTCTCCACCATCTTATAGAGTATATTTGATAAGGTCTTATTGAAAGCCTATATCTTTCCATTGGATGCCGCATGATAGAGAGATGAATGGTTGGACATGATATTGTACTCCAGATATAACTTATTTACCTCAACCAAACAAAAATTGGTGCCATTGTCCATAAATATAGTATGAGGGACACCACATCTAGTGATGATGTTTGTTTTGAAAAAACTAACAATTCCTTTGGCTCTGACTTCTTTGAGAGGTATTTCCTCAACCCATTTAGAGAAGAAGTTAGCAGTATTAAGGATATACTTGAACTACTTAGCTGTAGCTGGAGGATAAGGTCCCACTATATCCATTCCCCATATGGAAAATGGCCAGAAGTATTTAGCTATATGTAGCAACTCTAGGGGTTGATGAATGAAGTTGGCATGCACTTGGAAGGGATGACACTTCTTAGTGAAATATATGCAATCCTATGCCATTGAATGCCAAAAGTATCCAAGCCTTTGGATCTGATAAGAAAGCATATGCCCAGATTGGTGAGCACCACAAGCTCGTGAATGTACTTCTTTCATGATAGTTGTAGTTTCTTCTCCATCAATACATCTGAAGTGGATTCCATCAAAGCCTCAGTTGTGGAGGATTTTTTGATGATCTGAATTATCATAAAGCATAAAATTGGCCGCTCATCATTAGATATGTTCTTTTTCATCCCTATATGATGGAAGTACTCTATTTTGAATATATTCCATGATGGGTGTTCCTCATCCCATGGTATGACCATATAGCTAAAAAATAGGGATAATTTCATTAATTTACTCTATTTTGGTTTGAAAAAAATGTAATACCACATGACGATGGGCTATGTTGATGACTGTATCATCCCGATTTGGATCTTCCATGGTTGTAGCTGCATTAGCCAATGCATCATCTTGGGCATTTTGTGATCGTGGGATATAATACAATGTTGGATCTAAGGGAAATTCAGCCATTAACCTTTTGGCGTAATCACACAAAGGTATTAACTCTTATTTTATGATAAAAATATTCCCCATTTATTTGTTTGATTACTAATTCTAAATCACCTTTCACTTTCAAGTGATTCACTTGTACTTGAAGTGACAATTCCAAGCTTGCAAAGAGAGCTTGATATTATGCCTCATTATTGGTTCTTCTTTCCAATAACATAAAGGAATAAGGAAATACTACCTTTTCTGGGGAGATAAGTACAATTCCTAACCCAAATTTATTGATTTTAGGGTTTTCCATTCTCTTTCCTATTGGACTTCTGGAAGGACCATAAAAGTACATCTCCCATGTTTGGGGATTATATTGAATAAAGAAGACCTATCCATCAAGAAGTTCAATATTCAATGATATTTCTTCCTTATATGGATATTCAACAAGGAATTAATCTAGAGATTGGCCTTTTATTACCTTCTGAGTCACAAACTGAATATCAAATTGTTGCAAAATAACTTCCCACCATGCTAGATGCCCTGTAAGCATAGGACGACTGAGGATAAAATTGAGCAGGTTACTACGAGACACCAATTGGGCCTCATGATGTTGTAGGTAGTGCCTTAATTTCTAAAAATCAATGATTAATTCCAGGAAGCACTTTTCAATATGTGAATATTGAGTTTCCGTATAAATCATCATTTGAAAAAGATAGTAAAGGCTGTTTTCATTCCCAACATCACTCTTTTGAGTAAGGAAGGCACTCAGTGATCACTCTAAAGATTTTACACAGAGAATAAGTGGTCCTCCTTCAATAGGTGGAATTAATACCAGTGTAATCAAGAGATATTTATTGAGGGTATCAAATGCTTCTTGACAGTTTTTAGTCCATTGAGAGTTGACTCCATTCTTCATTAATCCAGTGCAGGGAAAACACTTGCCTTCCAAATTGGCGATAAAGTGCCGAATATAGGCCAAGTGTCCTTGGGGTCATCTTAATTATTTCAAATTTCTATGAGGTGACATGTCAAAGTTTGATTTTGTTTTCTCAGGATCAACTTCGATACCATGATGGCATACAACGAAGCTGAGAAACTTTCTTGAGGTTGCCCCAAAAGTACATTTCAAGGGGTTCATCTTCAAACTGTGTTTCCAAAGTTTATTGAATATGGTATCCTGATCAGCCAAGTGATTGGAATGTTGTCTATATTTGACCACCAAATCATCCACATACCATTCAAAAAATTTTCCTAAGAAGGGTTTGAAGATATGGTGGATGGCACGTTGATACGTTGCACCTACATTCTTTAAGCCAAAGGGAATTACCTGGTAGAAAAACACACCTTAAGGGGCTCTAAAGGCTATTGATTCTTCATCCTATGGGGCCATATGGATTTGATTATACCCAGAGTATCCATCCATGAAGGAAGGATCTTCATATCCATCTGTTGCATCAATTAAAAGTTTTTTAATCGGAATTGGAAAGTCATCTTTAGGACAATGCCAGTTAAGATCTCTAAAATCAATGCAAACTCTAATTTGAACATTCTTCTTTTTCACTGGGACAATGTTGGCTAGCCATTTGTGATATTGAAATTCCCTGAAAAATTTATCCTTTATAAGCTTATCAACTTCAGTTTCAATTTTATAGGCATGAGTTGGGTGTGTTCTTCTTGCTGCCTGCTTGAATCTGCAATGTTCTTCTGGAAAACCCAAATGATGGGTAGCTAAATTAGGATTATGTCCTGGAATTTCGGTATAACTCCAAGAAAATATATCTCGATGTTTCTTTAGAAATTAATTATACACCTTATGCTCTTCAAAATTCATGGCTACACTAATTAGAGTGGTCCGTAGATCTTCTTCTGTACCTAGATTTATTTCTTTGAACTCATCCACAGTGGTAGAGACACCTTCCTCAAATACTGGAGGAGCATCCCTGAGATATTTCTCTTCTTATTCATTTTCCTTATGCGTTACTTCTTCTATTTCTACTTGTATAGTAGATGAAGAATCCAAACTTCTAATGTTAAGGGGGAAGTCAGTATTTGAAAACCCAAAAGAAGAGGCCACCATTTCTGACCTTACTGATGATAAGGGGTCTTTCTATGGTAATAAAGAGGAGTTGATGGATTGGGAATCAACATCTTTGTCTTCCTCTAGCATTAATACAAATTATTCTATTATGATTGATGAAGTATAGACTTGTTGTAGTTCAGAAGATGAAATGGAAACATATCCATTTAAGCTTCCATCACTACTTGGTGAATTAACAATTTCTCCCATGCTATCAGACTCAGTTTCCGCAATTGACATTATAGAAGTTACTAGAAGAGTTCTTAGATTTGGGTTTACCTTTTCAATTTGATTAATAGGTAACACATAATCTGTACTCAAATGTATGAATGGGTTTTCTAGGATCTTTTCCAGTCCATTCAGAGCATTAAATCTGGTTTTCTTCTTTGTCATGAACCCCATTCCTTTTGTCTGATAAAACTCTGCCTCAATTTATTGAGATTCACATGTTTTGAAAAGAGCCTTTTCACCATGCGACATCCCAATTTGACCATTGAAATAGTACTTAAGACATTGGCGGTATGACGAAGGTATGCTCGTATGTTGATGTAGCCAAGGCCTTCCAAGAAGAATGTTGAAGGCTGTGTCCTGACGAAAAACCACGAAATCTGAATTAGACATAAGAGCTCCAAATTGAGTTCTGAGCGTAATCTCACCCAGAGGTTCTTGATCATTCTTTTCATATCCTTGAAACATTAAAGTGGAAGGAGATAAGTTAGATTCATTCATTCCCAATCAACTAAGTGTACGAAAGAGAATGAGGATGACTCTGGAGCCATTATCAATTAAGCCTTGTCAGATGTATATGTCATTGACCTTGGTAGATAAATACAAGGGTCTGATATTTCCATGTATAATATCATCTTCATCTTCATCCATAAAAGATATGTCTGCATGACATTCTGTAGAATCATTCTCTATACGGTAAATCTCTGCAGCAACAACTTTAGTTTCAAACTCTTGAGGACTAAACATAGCCTTAATAAGTGCTCCTCGATGGTCTTTTGACATATTCAAGGCATCCAAAATTAATAACTTGGCTGGTACTTGGGCCGATTGTTTCAAAACATCATAATTTTGATCCAGAGGTCTGCATTTCCTAGCATGGAAATGTGGTTTCTAGGTACCTTAGAAGTTGATTATCCAGAAGTAGATGTACCCTATATTGGAGCAGAAGATGGAAATACTCCTAGATTTGATAGATTAGACTGAATAGGTCTATTTACTTTCTGAGAGGAAGATGATGTGACTTATAATCTATCCTCTAAAATAATCATGTTTGGACCGAACCTGTCTTGCATGGAAGAATCTCTTTGTTCTTATGGAGCCTGCTGAAGGGATCTTCCAAGAGTTTCCACTGTATATATGGTTTGATCAGGGGTAGAATTAAAATAGTAGCTTCAAGAATACCCACATCTTCCTCTGTATCCTCGACCTTGTTCTCTTCCTCTGGTTCCCCAATTAGGTACAATGAAATCCAACTCATTATAATCAGAATCACCATTAGCATCAGGATCTGTTAAGTGGATAACATTGACAAAACCAAAGATCAATTCTTCACCTCCTGAAGATTCTGCCTAAAAGGTTATTTCTAGTTGTGCCATTTGGTGGGATGGTGCCTGTGCTTTTGAAACAGATGACATGAAATTTTCCAGGGTCAAGAAAAAATTTGGCCTTGACATGAGATCATCTTCTTCTGACTGCTCTTTATCCTTATGATCACTTCCCTTTTTTGAGGATTGACCATTTGATGAAGTTGGTTTTGCGATGGAAGGAGTGGAGGAAGACACAATTGGTTGTTTTAACTGTGTTCGTAAAATGACATGAGTTTGGTTGATTGTTTTCCTGATCATCCAATCATTATATTTATACACATTTTTACTTTTGACTTCTTACCATTCACCTTCTTCCTATGGATCAGTAGCAGTAACACATACTACTTGAGATGATGAAATTTTCTGTTTAACTTGTCCAGAGTCTACCATTTTTTGAAGGAGGTCCTTGAAAACAAAAAACTCCTTAATGGGATACCCTAACATCTGGTGAAAGGTAAAATAATTCATAATATCTTTATCTCATTATTTATTTGGTTTCTTCATCCTTGGAAACTGAACCAAATTATTTTAAAGAGTTGAGATGAAGTAACCTAGAACTTGTTCATCCAGGAAGAATAAACATTGTTCTTTAATTCCTTAAACTATTTCTGTCATTGATCTCTTTTGTCATCTTGATGAGGTAGTCGTTACTTCTGATGCTCAGGAGGCATATCCCTTCTATATGATTAAGGTTTTGAAGTGGAAGCAGATACAGGTTCTTTCTTGAGTGTAACTGTAGCAGCCTCTTCTTTCCCTGTTCTCCTTCCCAAATATGATAGAATTACATGAGTTTTAGCTTAGTTTCTATAATAGAATATTATATCTATTGAGAAATTTAATTAAGGTCTCGAAACCCTCCTATGTATTTCACAGGGATCAGGGGTGTGCGTAACTCATCACAAATATTTTCCACACAAATTGGAAGCAACTCTTCTTGAGGGAGTTCCAGACTTAAGGAATATGTTAATCATTTCCATCACGCAATTAAATATAAAAATCTTTCATTCTACCTTTGTTTACAATTGGTAAGATCAAAAACTGTTATCTTCGGTATCATTGAGCTAAATTGAAGAACAAATTTCTGATGGAGATCTTCCCATATAGTAATTGATCGAGATTGCAAACTTGTATACCATACAAAAGCTATTCCTTATAATGAATGCACAAAACACCTAATCTTCACTACTCCTTGTTGTTGAGGAGTTCCCATCATGGTATCACAATGATAAAAAAAATGTGTTAAGTTTTGTTATGGATCTCCCGAATCATTAAAGATTGGGAATGTGGTATTCACAAAATTTGGTGGGGGAGGAATCAGATCCACCCATTCAGGGTAAGCTTTCTTTTCCTGATGAACGGGTGCACTTCATTCCTCCATAGCTTCCAATCGAGTCATTAATTCCTTGATTGTGTTCATAAGAATTTGGGGAATATATGGATGAGCTGGAACCTATGCATGTATAAAAATTGGAGCTTGAAATAGTGTAATGACTGGAAAAACCACTAGTGGTGTTGATGGTATTTTTCTTGGATAGCCCACGTGAACAGGCCTATCAGGATGTGTTTGATACTACCCTAGTTGTGTACCCAATGGAAGGAATTCATTATCCTCATATGTAGTCACTACAAATCCTCTTTGTTGAGGAGCTCCTATAGGATGTGCAAGTTGAGGACCTTCCTGGGGAGTACATCTAGTATAAATGATGCTTCGAAGTAACTCTGTATTGAGTCTTTTAAACTCGTTCATCTCCTCTTCTTACTGTGAAAATCTCTCTTCAAGAGAAAGATATTGACCTTAGAAAATGGAAAAGTGATATGCAATATGACTTTTACCTTTCCCCTTGTTAGATTCCTTTTGTTGGGGGGGGGGGGTTGGTTATTTGAAGGCATACCCAGATTCTGGGTAAGCCTCTGATTTTAGGTATGTACACCTTCTTCATTTGCCTTAGTGTGTACCGTATTATGGATAAGAACTTCATCTTCTGATTCCCCTGAACTAGACTCATTTTTTGGAGGATCTTCTGCAATGGTGTTAATGACATTCACTGACGCATAATGCATTAATTGTATTTTATTTGTATATTTGTGAGATCATATCCCTTTTTATCTTCCACGAGACATTTTTCCCTTTTATGATGAATCCTCGAGAACTATTTGGTGGATAATAACCCTAAGGGAATCCTTGGATAGTTCAGTTGTTCGCTCTCTTTGTGGTTTCTTCCAAAATCAGGAGAAAAATGACTTCCATTGAGGAGGGGATTTTAGATGTGAAAAAGACCACAACCTTGATGGATGGGGCTATTCCTGATCTTCTTCTTCAAATATTTGAACTTTGTTTAATGAATTTGAAGGTTGAATTAAATGAGCCCCCATCCCTGCAAGCTGGGGTGGTTCTTGAACTGTTATGGCTAAGATTTGCACAACTTCTCTTCTGATTTTGTGAATTTTGGTTCGGACATTAGCTGGGTGCATCATCCGACAACCACTCAAATCACATATTTCATAAGATCACTGTGCTATTTCAGACATTTGCGTTATATGATGGATGGCATGCTCTAATCAGGATACCTGCTCAAGATTCTCATATGCTTGATGTAAAAGTAACTCAACAACTTCTTTCCTTTGGTCCTAACTCTGATGAGAGATAATTGAGGCTTGTTCCTGAGCATACATTTGATTACATACAAAATCTATTGATTGTGGCAGACCATGGGTAATAACATTACATGAGACCACTTTTGGCGGACTTTGCTGATTCTGAAGTGCAGTGAAATGCAATGATCTATGTGCACCCCATTTTATGATACAAACACTAGATGGGGAGTTAGAAATTAATTAGCGTATCCTCTTTAGAGCATTAAGGCATATACACTGAAGGGTTCTATGATATTTTTCAGCCTTTGGATGTCAGGAAACCGAGAGAGATGCCAAGTCAATTTGGAATTTCAACCCTTATATTACCTTTACATGATTTTGATATTCATCATATGGTAATACTTTGGTTTTCAAATGAAGATGTGTCTTTCATAAGTTGAGGTAGATATCATGAATACAATCTTTTTCCATCAATTCTAGAATGTTAAATTGAGAATTTTCCAAAGGCCAGAACATGATTGGTAGTTATCCTTTAGCCAATTGTTTTCTCATGTTTAACACATCTTCATCATCTTTTACTAGAGGTTTCTCCACTTGATCTGACCAATGTGGACACTCTGTATTAGAAGAAAAATGAACCAAGGGAGTTTTAAAGAATGACTGTTCCCTTAAGATGTCTTCTGGTTGAGAAAGTTTTTCACCTGTTAATGACAAGGAATCAGACTTGACTAGTTTTATATTTGAATGTAACTCGAGATAAGAGAGATTTCTCATCACTACATGGTGGATTATATCAAGGGATAAATCCTCTTGCTCATTAGTCTTTTGGCCACACAGAGGGTTTCCATGGCTCTTATCCGAAGATAGATTATCTGAATTGACCTAATTTTCATGAAGCAAGCCTTCATGATGAAGTGTCCGATGGGAACCTTCAGAATTACTGCCATTACTCTCATAATTTGGTAATGAGAGGGTATGATCTTGAGTTGAAAAAGATAAATGTTTTAGGTCTTCAAGGACTCCAGCATTAAGAAGAGACAAATTGAATCTTGACTCTTGTTTTTCCAATCGTGATTGGAGAAATTTTTTTTAGATGTTCTCTTACACTTAGTTGGGGCCGCTTGCTAAGAGAAGTGATTATCATGGGCAAGTATTGGTGCCTGCCTTGGATTGGTCACCATAACATACTAATTACCTCAAGTTGGAAAGAATGTATGTTCCCGTTCCTTTTGTCCTATGATATGGGGGAGTATACCCCATGACCCTCCTAAACTAGAATAAAGGTGTGTATGTTATTTGGAATGGCATGCTGATGTGTCATCTCATGTGTGGGGACAGATATTTTTGTCTGTTTCCCTGGAACTGCTGAAGTAGTTGTTATAATATCCTGGAATGCTTCCAGAATATGGGTAGGAATTTGTGTTTTCCCTTTCACCATTGAATATATGTGTTTGGTGACTTCAGAGGCCAGAATGGTAATATACGTCCATTTCGTATCTATAGTAGGTGTATGTGACTACTCCTGTACTCCTTTTCCTATCAATGGGTATTGACAATACTCATGTATGAGGACAGGGAGTTGGGTCTACCCCAAATTTGTTGTCAGAGCTTTCCAACTGACTTCTCTGGGTGATGCCAAATGAGACTATTGGAAAGATTGATGATTTTAGATAGGTGTATGTGCATTCTGGATATTTCCCATCAAGAATGTTTGACAGACTTCCTTCAATACTAGCAGACGAGACTACTGGCAGAATTGGTGATTGTAAGCAGGTGCATGTTCCTATTTACTAGTTTCCACCACATTGGATTATCGGGCTTCCGTAAATGAAGTCAGACGAGGCTGCTAATTGGATGATAATTTGTGAACATGTGTATGTGCCTATTCATGGTAATCCACTGGATTTGTTTGTTGGGATTTGTGGGTTGATGCAAGATGAGTCTTTTGAGCAGTGTAATTAAGATGAACGAGTGTATGTGTCCACTCTTTTTTCACCATCAATTTATGTTGATGGACTTCTCAAGAGGGGTCAGAGCTAAGAACCTACTATTTATTGATTGGAAGTTTTCTCTAGAGGTTCGTCTTGCATGCTTGGGTCTAAGAGACCTGGGTTGAACGTCCAGAGGCAACACCCCCATCATTTTGAGGGTTCACTACCGCGCGATTCTGCTGGCGGCGATTGTTGGTGGGAGTCCTCAGGAAGGACCCCTGCATCCTTGAATTAAGGCCCTGAGTGACCTCTTTATCCACATTCCTATATTATAGAAGGGACTATTTGTTGCATTCTGGGGATAAGGACCCGAAATGGTTGAAGATGGTGGTTGGAACCATCTGCTTCTTGATCATCGGTCATCATTGGTCGGATGATCGGGGATTGTTATTGACCTGGTGAGCCTGTCGGGAACCGTCCAAAGTTGGGATTGTACCTTGCTGACAATACTCCTTTACCAACACATTAGAGACCCAATGTTGAAGACGCCCGGTAGGTGATGAAGTCCTTTTGGCGTATGATGATCTAGATTGAGCAGCGGCTGGGACATTCGTGAATGAAAACTTGATGTAAGCCAATTTGGAGTGAAGGGAATTCCAAGAAAAACTTAAAAAACAACAACAAAATCAATTAAAGAAACATATTTTATATGAATAAATGTGTGATTTATTCCTTTGTCTAGCCTTCCTTTATCAATTGATAGGGGCCTAACAGGTGGGTCACATTATTAACTTGGTTAAGGATTCATGTCTAGTTCACCATTTTTGTTATTTAGTTCCTTGAAACGTGTGTTCTAGTTTTAAGAATCACTGCTTCCAGGTAGCTTCCATTGGATTTATTCATGGAACTAGAAACTTCCAACAATTATTTATCCAAATGGGACCAGCTTTCCAAAGACAAGAATTCGTTAAGTTTGAACTTTACGATACTTATGAATGTACATTGGTTGAGAGGATGGGAGGTCAGACTCATCACACCCTTTTGGGGGGAATTATTTTCTACTCTAGGACTCTATAAATTTAAGATATTTTCATGAATCCTTATTAATTCACCAAGTATAACATATGTTTCCTTTGGAATTTTCAATCACTTATTAACATATGTAAAATTTAGAATCATTAGTATGTATTCAAGGTTCTTCATTAATGGAGATATCCATATGTTTTTGAGGTTCTCCATCAATGGTATTATTTCATATACTATTTAAAGATTCTTTTAATCATCGTTACGATGATACTAGTTTTTAATAAACTCAGTGGGGCACTCTGAAATTTACTGTCATCTAGGGAGACAAATGTTTATTTTGATCTTGGGATCATGACCATAAAATGGGCTACCCATGTATCCTTGTTAAAGGAATCAACACCCTTGCAACTTAGTGCTTCTTAATGGGACACATCATACCTTTTAAGGTCATGTGATAAGGACCTAACCATATAGTTTAATTCCATGTGGTAAATAAATATAATTGGAATATTCTTAGTCAAAGATTGGTGTGGGACTTATACTGAAGCATCCCAATGAACTTGTAAAGGATATGAGTTTCCAATTTAGATTAGACCCTGTTGGGAATATGGCCGATGGATAATATGGTTGATTTTAAGTGTTGGGCTTGATCCTCAAAGAGGCCTTCGAAATATCCCATATGGATGGGAATCAAAGCCCATGTAGTTCGATAAGTCTCATAGGAGAGTATAGTCTTTTGAGATAAATGATTTTGGGCTTACTTCCTGAAAAGGATACCTTGATGATTTGGGGGTTTAATTTGGAGCTTATTCCTAAGGAGGATATCCATATTAAGGGAATTAGGGTTGGATTCCTGAAGAGGATATCCAGTAAGCTTAGGCCTTGAGAAGGCTTCCTATGTATCCTGGTCTGAACAAGAATCAGAGTTCTCATAGTTTAGTCAATCATGAAAATGTTGTGACCATGAAAAATCTCTAAGTCCATGTGATTCATGCTCAGTGTGAGAAACAATAAAATTTCAAAGATTCAACAAAAAAAACCTCACTTTTCCTCCTCCATTGGTGGATGAGGGAGAGCCTACGGTGACGACCACAGAAGAGGGCGAGGTGACGGTAGAAGAGGGTGAGGCGTTGATCCCTCCCTCTATTCACTTTACATTGGACAAGGGTCCAATGAAAAGAACAAGGGATGAAAGTTAGGGGCTTACACAAGGATGATTACCCTAAAATTGATCCAGGTATGGGTGGGAGAATTCTCATTTGTTCAAAAGGAAAAGTAGGTGTGAATTGTACCTTCCCTACCAAAGGACCTGAGGTTTCAAGTCTCTTTGAGAAGGGAGAGGTGAGGACTCAAAACCTCCACCAAACTGAGAACTTCCCAACACTGTTCTTGGGAGAAAGGACCATATGACTCTGGAGGTAAAAACCCATATACACTTCATGAATCCTAACCCCATTGTGAAACAAATGTGGGAAACCTATGACTGCAGATATACAAAGCCAAATAAGAGGCACGCTGATGTGCCTTTCTCAAAGGTTTGATAAGTCAAGAGGTTTTGGTGGTGGTCTCAACAAAATTCATTTAAAACAAGGGATCTAATGAAGAAGAAGACTTTCCATGGATGGCTTTGAAGAGGGCTTGATGGATTATACACTGAATAGAGTAAGTGAATCAAAGAGGGTCTCCCATGTAGGTAAGTGCACGCAAGTATGGGTGTGCAAGTAGGCTTGGGCGACCTAATATTCACTTAAGTGACGAACAAACTGTATGGTGATACTTGGGCGAGGCCTGACTCAAGCCTTTAGAAGTATTCATAGGTGATCCTAGAAGTTGGATGCTCAAGTTCCTGTAAAAGGAAAAGGTGGCACACAAGTATTTCCGATTTAAGGAGGTTGGACGCTTTAGGCACGCAAGTGTTATAGTTTTCAAACACTAAAAGGACTTAAGTCCAATGATCCTACTTTAAATCCTCTGCTCAAGGTGTTGAAAAATTACCTTGACAATTTTGAAAGACTGGGGCGAAGTACTAGGGTGATAAGAGTAGTAATCGGGCTTTAGGTAAATCCGTCTGTCCAAATGAAAGCCCCAAGGGTCTATTTATAGGTAAATATAGGACCCTGGGTGAAACGAGTTTTGGCGCACAAGTAGGCTGTGCGAAAGATTGGGGCGCACAAGCAGGATGTGCACCAACACCCTTTTGGTCTGACTTGGGAAACCTAAAGCTCATTCTTTTTTAAAATTTTGATTTTTCTTCATGTGTTTTCCTCTTTTTTTTCTAAGGTGTTTCCATTTGTCATTTTATATACTTTTTGACAGAATGGAATGTCAATAATGGTGTGAGTATGAAATCTGTAGGCCACTATGAATGTGTATCTGTCTTACATCCATAATTATAAAATGTATTCATATGTAAATAAATAGAATCAATTCACACATAATAATAAACAACATGATCAACTTGTACTCAAAATACAGAAGTGAGCATTTCACCTGCTTCAACCAACAACGGAGTGGAACGATATATCCATTGTTAGTCATACCTAAAGAACCTCGATATATCATACATGTGCATGCCACCTTCCCCCTTATTCTAACAAAAACCACATGTAGCCTCATGTCAAGTACAACCAGCATCCTAATGAAACACCAAAAAAAAATACATCACAAGTCCCACAAAATTTCATTCAAAAGTCAATGTTAGCTCAACAATAAGACTTCCCAAGGCACGATAATATATGTCCTCCAATAAATAATAAAACATCATCATGCCAAAAACCCAATGTCCCAAGACATAGTGATATACTTTTTCCAATGAGTTATAAAACACCATCGGAATAACAACCCGACGTCCCGAGGTATGATGATATTCATCCTCCAATAATCCTGGACCATCAGCCTCAAATATATATAGAGAAAATAAACCCCTAAATGAGTGTGTATACTTCATCACTTGGTTCCACCATAATAAAAAATTAAACAACTAGAAGAATAGTAAGAATACTGAGTGTAAAAGGGATGTAAAAAACCATCCTTGAAGCAGGTGAAAGGACACTGGTGTTTTTTGTGTCTTTGATACTCGTAAACATGGGTATTTATAGAACCCTTAATTATACCGTTGAAAAAATATCCATTGGGATTTAATTTTAAGAGACCGTTGATGTTTTTATAACTGTTATAATGTTATGTTAAATGTTTTAAATTATTATTTTCAGTTAAATAATAATATGGTTTTAATTTAAGATAAATTTTAATAATTATTCGATATTGTTTATGTTAAGTGTTTACTTGGACATTTTTATCATTAATCTACATGTTTCTTAAAAATGCTTTCAAAATGAATATTTTTGTGGTTTTATGTAAGGGACTCTGAAACTAAAACATCTTTATAAATGTTTTAAATATTTATACTTCTAAACCTTTCTCATTAATGTCCATGTTTTCAAAAAGGTTTTAACGATTTATTTATATTTACATAAATGTTTTAAAATGTTAATTAATTTTAAATGTTTCAAAGTGGTATGGGACACTTTGATTCAAAAAGGTCTTTTGGATATCTTCTTTTATAAATTATGTGACTTTTATTATTTTCAAATTAAAAATGGTTATTTCTTGGAAAATGCCTTAATGATTTTATTAGATTATTTCATCTATGTCAACATCATTTTTTGTATTTTATGATTAAATGAGATTTATTTATTATGATACAATCTTTTATATTATACTGAAGGGTTTATTCTATTTTTTACTATGGATGTTCTATTTTAATACCATTTATGGTTTATGGTTAAAGTGTTTAAATTTCGTATGCTAGTTTTAATGTGAGTGTTTATGTTATGTTTCACCATTTTCATATGAGAAATGTATTAGACTTAGTAAGTGATTGGTGGGGCCCGCTATAGCCCCTCGATGTATCGGTAGGTCTCATGAGACAAAATAGTGTCTTGGCAAAAGTCCTTGATAAACTATTTGTGTATAGTCTTAGCATGAGGCGTTTACATAGTAGTTATGATGTCCAACATTATGCATTCCCTCATTATGAGATTAGTTATTGACATTGCATGTGATTATTTGACTAGTAGAATATCCATGTAAATTTTTAAATGAAATTATTTGATTTATTCTTACCATATTATTCTAAATATTATGTTTAAAAGGCTTGTGTTTTAGTTTTATACCTTTCCTTAAAAGTTTATGCTTATTTATGATAGATTTCCCTATATTGTTTATCCTTACTGATCATCTGAGCTCACCCATTTCTTATGTTCTATTTTTCCAAGATGCCAAGAAGTGTTTTATGAATGATATTAAGGGTTAAGCTATGGGAATAATGGAATTATAAAAGGATTATCTATGTTGTAAATCATTATTTAATGTTCATATATGTAATCTATTTTACAAGATTGCTAAACTGATCGGTCCTTCAGGATATGATTCTTTTTAATCATGTCAATGTATTAAAATAATTCACTGGATCCTAGATTCTGGGGTAGGGGTTTTAAAAACCATGTATAGACCAGTAAAATATCATGAAATTTAAATCAAATATTGTATATTTATTATGTTTCTTTTATTTTAAAAAATGCACATTATTTACAAGGGCTGAGTCCGGTAGCTCGGCCTCAAGTCGTTACAGTTGGTATCAGAGCAACGGTCAAGTTAATTTTGGAAAATTAGAACAAAACTAATAATTTAAGTATGCTTTCTTGAGTAAAATACTTTTATTAAATTTTCAGATGGAAGGAGAGAGATCACTAACCAAACTTTTGTCTCTTCCTATTGAGTTACATGATGATATAATTGTTAAATCATGTTCATATGCGTATGATCCTTTCGTAAACCTGTGATTATCCTGCAAACACCTTTACCAGATATCAAACACCTAAAATATCCTCTGATTCTTCCATGGATTGGGTTATGTCTATTTCCTTATGTTGTATGCACAAATTTTATTTTATACATATAAAGAGAAATATTATGAAGGTATCTTAAAATGTTTTACTCTATTCGAAAACTATATGGCCTTAGTAAATTTATGAGAAGCTATAGAGGAGGGTGGCCTCTGTGAAACCTATCTGTTTCAATTCTTAAGATTTAACATGTATGGGAGAATTTATGATATTGGACCTTTGGAAAAAAAGGTATTCCGACTGGTCTATAGGGATCGAGTCCATTCAGATATCTATGATCTTTACACCTTCCTTGCCTCTCTATAGATACCCAATTATTATATGAATAAGTTTGATCCTAACTTATTGAGGTGTATTTGGGCTAAAAAATTGAATAACCTAAAACTAAAATGGGAATCAATTTTAGGACACTAGGGAGTTGTTCATGATGATGGACCTGGTGAAGGTATAAATTAATTGTTTTCGATTTGTTATGTAATAATAGATAAGATGTTTTTTTGGGACATCAAGAATGATGTCAGAAGTTCTTTGCTGGTGGGAATGTGTGAGTACAATAAAATTTCAAGGGAGAAATTTTATTTAGGGGGAGAGAATGTAACACCCCGAACCAGTTTTATGTTAGGGTAATTAATATTAATGATATTTTTGTTCTTGTTATTATTATTTTATCCAAATTTGTGTTATTAAATGCACTGAATAAAAATGAGAAACCTATTATTTAATAAAACACTAAGATATCACATTATTACCAGACTATATACATATACTAACCTAGAAAACTTGTCACAAGCCCAAGTAGTACCAATGGAATAACTCCCAACAACACAATAAGACCGAGTTTGTATCCTTTATCCCTTGGTTCCACCATAATAAAAAAAGAAACAGCTTGAAGAATAGAAAGAACTCAGAGTGTAAAAGGGATGTATAGAACCATCCTTAACGAAGGTAAAAGGACACTAGCATTTTTGTGTCTTTGATAACTGTAAACTTGGTATTTATAGAACCCTTAATTCAGCTGTTGAAAAATAGATGTTGGGATTTAATTTTAAGTGACCGTTTATGTTTTTATAACCATTATATTTTTATTTTAAATTTTTTAAACTATAATTTTCAGTTAAATAAAAATATGGTTTTAATTTAAGATAAATTTTAATATTTAGATTTTAAAATTAAAAAATGGGTATTTATATATTTTTAGTAACCATTGGTTTTTTAATAGTTGAGTGTTTTGAATTTTTAAAATGAATTTACATTTATATTTGGAAGCACAAAAATTAACTACATGTAATGTTATAATTTTTAATCGAATAAAATAACCTTAGAAAATAATTATTTTATGATTTTAAATAAGAAAGGAAAATTAATACATATAATTATATATTTTTTGTTCCATTTATGTCTAATAAATTTTACCAAACAATTGGTTAAGTTCCCACAAATGAGATCACCCTTATAGGCCAAGCACTCTAAGTTCAGTGGACACTTAACATAAGTCAACTCGAGTAGTGCAGGAGCATGGACCATGCATATTCTGGGATAGGTCATGCACAAAACCATGTGTGGGGTCTTAGTCGATCACATGTAGGGTTAGGTCGAGGCCCAGGAAATAAGGCCATGCATAATTCCTCCCATGGTGTGTGTGTTTGTGTCATCGAATGAAGGCACCACATACTGAGCCATATAAGGCGGTCCTTAAACCCGAATGGTTTCAATGCGGGACGTGAGTTTTTCTGGAGGGAGTGATCCGAACCACATGATCCAATCATGAACGATCCTAGCCAACCACACCTGTTCCCCATTTGAACCCCCATACCCTTATTTAAATGGTGAGATTACTTTCATCTGTTCGATCCGACTTCACCTGATCTGGACAATTTGTCTTTTTTTTAACACACTCATCCCAGACGAGACCTCTCCTGGACATCCAATCATCTTGGTTTAATCCTAGTCATCCCCTATAATTCCAAATGGACCCCTCTTCTAAAAATGCTAGGGTTAATTTCAACCCTCTGATCAGACTAAAATAATCCCAGCCCTCCATCCAGTTTTACCTCCTTTCTCCCACGTCGAACCCTCTTTCACCACATAAGACCTGCCATCGGGTCTATCCAAAACCTCTGATCACATGGCTTCAATCCCAACCATACATCTGAATTTCCTTCTCCCCCATTGATTTGTACCTCAACCAGTCTATGCCGCACTGGTATGAATCACTCTACAGGTCGACTGCCATCCCTCCTTTTTACTTTTACCCGTGATGCACCTCCATTCTCCATCCTCAAAATCGTCTTCCCCATGGCCCCATATTCAGTTCCCTTTCCATAGCAGTGACAAGATCAGGTGATTTTAAAACCTAAACCCTAACTCAAGATCAGATTACTTCATCTTTGATAAATATATTTTTGATTCCTTTTGATTGGAACCCATGTTTGATCTGATCAATTGTCTAAATGGGTACAAACCCATGAACAATTTATCAAGGGGTGTTTTTTTATAAAAACCTTCTTTGCACCTAATTCTACCCAACCATATTCATCCAAAGAGATGAATTCTTGATTCTCAAATTTCCAAAAGTCCACAACCCCTCTTTTGATCTAAATCATGTAAGGGTTTAAATGTTTTGTTCAAATTTTGCTGTTATGAGAATGTATACATATATATATATATATATATGTTTGTATATTTATGAAATCATGTCTATTTTTATAACTTAAAATTTTCAGAATGATGAGGGTTTAAATTTAAATATTTATCTCTAAATATTAGGGTTTGAAAGGGTGTTTTTTATCAAATTATGGTTGTTACATATATATAAACACATATATAACATACTATTTTCTGTATATATATATATGAGTTATGGGTTTTTTGACCTAATATTTATTTCTAATACTTTGGTATGTATGAGTTCATTTTAGTTTTTTTCAAAATTATTATTGTTTTACTAAGGTGAAGTATATATATATAAGTGTATAAAAATGCATATATACACATATATACCAATCTATTTCGGTACATGTATAAATAAAGGGTTTCTGTTTTAAAAACCTAATTTCAAAAATTTACGGTTGTAAGGGATTTATGTTTTGAATGTTTTAAAACCACATACAAATTTATATATATATTTATATCTATATACATATATATATACATATACATATATATTCACATAAATATAAACATGTTTAAGTATAGTTAATCTTCTTTATTTTCAGAAGTCATAAATAGTATTTCAACAATCCAATTAATGTTTAATAATTCATGTAAGTTATTTTTTTTACAAAATACATGTGTTTATTCATAATTCTTATCATTTTATATGAAATTATGATTCAAGCTGTTATTTTATGTGAAAACTTGCATCTTCATCCCCTGACATGTCAAGGATGAATAGTTATGGGCATTATCTAGCTCATATGTAACATTCCACACATTATGAGATCTTGCACACACTTATTTCATTTTTTTCCATACAATTATAGTTTTAAAATAGTAATAGTTATTAAAAGTATGGTATTATATTAAATGATTTAATAAAACTCTTTTAATCTAAATCTTATGACACATTACAAGAAAAAGATATTTTCCCTAAAATAAAATAATTCTACGTATGTGATTTAGAATTGTTTTGGGTTAGAGATGAGAAAGGAAGTTCCATAGAAAATGTTTTTTTTAAAAATGGAACTAGTATGATGAATGATAATTTATAAGGAGTGAATACATAATAATTAATGGAACTTTTTACCACATGAGTTATGTCTAGTGGCTTTATATTATGGTTTTTAATTATGGTCGTCCAAGTATCAGGGAATAATCCAATAGAAAAATTATTATTTTTAAAAGATAATTCCCAAATGGATTTTCATAGATACTTATTTTATGAAAGTAATATTTCTGAAATATATGGATTTCCCATGATTTATAAATCTACTTTGAAGTTTATGTAATTAAATATATTTTCAAACAAAGAATTTTTTAAAGAAAATATTCTTTAATGGTTTTTCATAAAAGTTTTTTCAAAACCACCTTATTGGGAATATTTAATACTCACCCTACGTATTATAATCACTTCTAAAAGTTTAAAAATATTTCCATGATTAAATTATATTATGTAATCTATGAACTGAAGAATCATTTTTTATTAAATTTTAGAGTTTGTACAGTTATGTTGGAATGTATTATTAGTCTCTAATTATCCAAAACCTAGACCAATAAAAGATCCTAACATTTAAATCAAATGCTGTGTATTTATTATATTTATTTTATTTTTTAAAAAATACTCATCATTTACAAGGTCTGAGTCTGGTAGCTCAGGCTCCTGTTGTTACAGAGGCACATAAAATGGGAGAAAAATAAAGGAGAAAGAAGGAAATAGAGGGAAAGTGTAGAAAGGTAATTTCACACCCTTTAATGAATTGAACAGTTAGGCCACATGGTTTGGATAACCATGTACCAACCATTTAGTGACACTATCTAAAGGGAACCCCCTTAAAATCATGTTGTACAGTTTGGCCACATGGTTTGGATATACCATGCGCCAACCGTGCACACTCACTACCTAAGTGGAACTAAGCGTACAGGCTATGCTACTCAGTTTTTCAAACTCTGCGCAGCCCATGAACACCCTTTTTAAAAAACTAAATACATTTTATACAATCATTCACCCCACCTCAAATGGTTTTCTTGACCATTATCAAGTATAAAAATGGTCCATACAGTTTCCCCTTAAAGGATGCATGGTTTCAAAAAAATGTGCACCTCTACTCACACTTTCCAAAGATGAGTTTTCAAGGATTGATGCTCCCAAAAAATATTCTAAACCCTTGAGTCACTCAACAATACTTAAAACCTATGAAAAACAACATCGTAGAGCATTTAAACTCTCAGAATTATGCTATGAATTTTTTATTTTAATTTATCCCGACCACCAAACTCAAAAATTCATGTTTACTTTGGAATTATGACTCGTTCAAAAAAACAAGAAGTTACACCCATAATCATAATAACATCTTAGTATATTTATGATACTAAATTTATTATCTTAGTATAGATATAACTCTTTAAGAGGAAGTAGAAGAAGAAATACTTAAAGGACTCAATAAATATGATAACCTTTTTTTAGTAGACTTCGGTTTGATCTCTTCTTAAGGGACTTATAGTTGGTCTTTTTCAATAACCAGGACCTCTATAAATTGTATAAGGATGTTGAGAATAGGAATGGGTAGGGATATTTTGAGATATATGTCTCAATGTGGTGTAAATAAGTGAAGGAAAGAGTTCCCTTTTATAATACAAGGGAGGGGCATTCTTGGAATTTCTTAAAGTATTAAATTAATATAAATTATATTTCATGTTAAAATGGATCCAAATTGTTATAACTAGAATATTGTATTATTATTAGTCAAAATAAACTCATAAAATAAAATTTGAACAAGTTTTAGTCGTGTTTTCATCCTTATCTTTTAATTTTAACCCCTTATTAACTCTTTTGACAATTACTATAATATTAATGTTTTCTACCCTTTAAAGGTTAATAATGTTACTTTAAAATTAAAAACCCATAAATGGACCATGGTTGATGTTTATAACCACATGAAATTCATTTTTCCAAACATAATTTTTTTATTAATTTTATATCACTTAATAAAATATTATTTTTTATAAAATATATTTAATGTCATTTTTAACACTATTAATTTAATTTGAATTTAAATACATCATTAATTTTTTTTAATTAAAATATAATCCTTTATAAACTCCTTAATTTTTCATATAAGTCTAGAAAATTTGCAGGACACAATAAATCATTCAAAATATATCTATTTTATTTTATTTATAATCATTTATTTTATTTTTCTATCAATTGAATAATTACTGCATTGGTGTTGTGTAAAAATTTAAGGTAATTATTTATTCAGTAAAAATTAAAAATATAATACCATGATATAGATAAATAATTTATATTTCAAAAAACATTTTATAACTGAACATATCCTATGGTTATCCCCATGTTAAAATTATTATATTTATTAAAAATAAGAGTGTGATAATTTTGACTTTTCTTTACATAAAATATTATAAGGGTCACAATCACATCTAAATGAAAAAAGGACATATATTTTACATTTTTATGACTATGGATGAGTTATACTCATCCAATTAAATTTTGGCATGTTTTAGGGTCATTTTTTAGTCCTTATCATTTTATTGTTAACTTTAATTACCCAATTTACCCTTTACTGTTGTAACAAAGTTAATAGTTACAATTCATATTGATGAAATATATAAGGGTACTATTTAAAAAATTTGACCTCATGATTCCAAATATTGAATAAATTTTATCAAATTCAATTTCTATAAGTACCAAAAATTAAACTTAAAATAAAGGCACAAAATGCGATGAAAATTTTGTTTTAAAAAAATTCCATTTTATGTATAAACATGTTTGAAAATAAATTAAATCATTAACTTTATTTAAATGAACATAATTGTATTATTTATAATATAATATAACTAATTTTAATTTGAAATAATTTTAAAACAAAATGTAACTTTTTAAATTCTTGAAACAAAAATACAGTTTTCATTAAAAATCGGTATTTTTCATTATTCATTAAAAAATAAATCTTAAAAAAAATAAAATTTCACCCAAATATAATTTTGATATGGTAATTTAAAAATGGTTATTGACTTTATAAAATAATTTTTTAGAAGTTCCAGAAATTAATTATAATATTTTCACACAAAAAACAATAAAAATCACTTTTAAAGAAAACATATTTCTAAAGCATAAAATAACCTTACTAAAAATTGAGTAATTATTTCTTAAGAATTGATCAATGAATTTTTATTGAGTAAGCCCTTTATATATATTTCATAATTCATTTAATACTACTCATAACTACCAATTCAATGGATAGGTTATAACAGTCATATTTAATTAATAATATTTTAATAGTGTATCATGGTTCTCTTAAACTCAGTATTATATATCCTGTATACTATCAAACATAGTGTTCTTTTAAAATCTCTGGGTTTTATAATGTCAATCTTATAACAAATTTTTTCCAAATATAATTTTTTTAAATGCTTTAATAGAACAAATATATGTTTATTATTAATCAGATCTCTTGAGTAGTTAGTGTATGCTCATGTAATTACATTGACCAGTAGTTTAAATTAATCTAATGCTACAAGAGTGAATATATTCCTACCCAGTGGTATATTTTTTTAAAAAAAATAATGATTTTATATATCTTAATTCTCAATTAAATATATTCAACATTAATTATATTCTTAAAAATAAATATTATATAGAGACATTGGTTAAATAAGGTTTCAAATAACTCTATATACAACAAGCACTCACAATAAACAAAATATGATTATAAAAAATTTGTTAATATTTTCGTTTTTACTATGTATAATCAGATTTATTAAGGTAAACCATAAGTTTATTGATCCTGACACATTAAATAAATGACATGATCATTTAGGTCATCTAGGATAAATTATAATGTAAAATATTGATACAAGTATACACGAGCATCAATTTATTGATAAAATAGTAGACATCCATTAGGGGGATGGTGAATTTATTTAATGGATGTATGTATACTAAATTATCATTTATAAGAGAATTATTCATTCTTGTTATGCTATTATGAATTCCCCTTGTATTTTTAATTTCCATGGTTTACCTATTATTAAGGTAAATTATTTATACAGTCACAAACTTTATTGAAAGTGAATTTCAAATATTTATATGAAGTTTAAATTGTGAATTATATAAGGGTGAACCCACCTACCATGTGGGACATTTAAATACTACCTAAAAGATACATATACTAAATGGTTGCATGTGTTATTAGTTGTTGGTGAGTATACATCACATTCTATGTATGTTAATTAAAATAAAAATCAAACATCACATACCATATAAAAATTCCCTATTAGAACCAGATGTTGAACACGCTTATATAAATAATTTAGTGTTAAATTACAAAAAATTAATAGTTTCATTATACACACAAGAAGTGTGGGTGAACTGATTATATAAAATTATTGTTCATCATGAGTGTAAAATAATAAATAAATTGTTTCATTGAAGCTAAAAATAAATATACCAACAACAAAATGTTTTTAAATATATTTTCGTAGAAATGACACTGGTACCAAATAAATTATATGATCTCATTCAATGTTGTTGACAATACATTTGAATGAATTCAAAAAATTTAAATGAAAATGTATTTTAATAGATGTTAATATCAAAATAATTGGCCCAAAGAATAATTGAATCAATTTATTCTATGTTCTAATTTTGATGCTTTGGATTGGTTTTTGAAATTACAAAAAATATCGAATATACATGAGATTATCATTGAACAACCCATATGAGGATTTTATTTTTTGTTAATAAGGGTAGCTTCCATTATTTGGAGAATTTTTAAATATATGTTGATTAATTTATGTTAAGATAATAAAGTTACTGTCCATGCATATATGGGAAAAGGCAGATGAAGATAAGATACATCCATTATAAATGGAAAATAAATTGAATTGTTACTGATTAAAAAATATGGATGAATAGGTTCTAGAAAAAAAGATCTTATATATGACGTTTTATTATTTTTCCTTTATTGAACAATGACAAGTAAGAGTTACTAAGAAGCGGTACTTCCAACAATAGATTTCAAGTGAAGGTTGAGCAAACAACTAGTGGGGGAAATTGAAGAACAATATTAATGAAGAAAAATATATCTAGAAGTTAGAGAATATATCCATGGATCCCTGAAAATTCACACTACTACATCACGTGATGGAGAATATTTGGATATTTTTTTTGAGTTTATTTTAAGTGTTTGATAAATCCCTCTGAATATTTGATAAGTTTTTGAGGTCAGTTGAGTGAGGTTGGGAATTACTATTTTGAAGCTGACAAATGGTTAAGACATAAGCATCTAAGAATTTTTTAGATTACATGAAATTTTTGAGTTTGGTAAAATTTGGAATAGGTTAGAGCTCACCCTATGCGTGTAAGACTTTTTGAGCGCATGTGTAAGACTTTATTAGTTACAATGTATGAATTTCATGTTTGACATGATCCTTTGTTTTTTGTATCATAATAATTTTACAATGATTTCTTAAAACCTATAAAGTCTTAAAAAATATTAGTTGTATAGAAATATGATGAAGTATTGAAATCGAAGGGACTTTATGATATTTTTAATGCCTTATGAATATATTAATTCTGGCTGAAAATATTAAAAGGGCATGGGAATTTAGAAGTCTTATGTGATAATATACCTACTGAATATATAAGAATTCAAAAATAAATATATTTTGAAGAATTTGAATTATATCATAGGATATTGTAGTACGCTTCTTCAAATTGTTTAACATAAAAAATGGAGTTTGTGATTTTTATTGAGATGATGAATCAATCCAAATATGATTTATTTAATGAAGAAGCTTCTATTCCACATAGAGAGTTCCATGTTTCAATGATGAATTTTTCAATGAACACATGGAATAATTAAAAGAATTAATATGTTGTCAATTTAGTGGTGAAAAAGAAGAAGGAAATTATCTAGATTCTCATGGGGATTTAAATGGATATAATTGACTGATATTTGTATGGGAATACAAACTAAAAAATATCTTCTAGTTTGAATATTTAGATTTCATATAATCCCATATTATGGAGTTTCTATAATTCAAATATAATGGAAATAATATTCCTGATAAAGTGAATATAAAATAGTAGGATATGAATAAGAAGTTTTTATTATATTGAACAATACTTTATTGAAATTAATAGATCATTTGTGTATCAAAATTGAAGCCAACTGCATCTAGAAATACTCTCTGCATTGAGGAAGAAGAAAAACGAGCCCATGATCTTCTCAAATTGTATGAGGATACTGAGAATATCAACATCATTTTCTTGTGTTGAAGGATGAATAAGAAGGTGATTTGTAGGAACACCATCCTACCCTATGATATTATCACATGATTAATAAAAATAAGTGAACAAGGACCATGCTTCTTAAGAAGATATAGACATAATTATTTGAAGGAGAATAGGGATAAAACACCATTTCACCCATAGATATATGGATTTGAAGACCTGTTTGTAAGAGTTCGTGGATAAAAACTTGAAGAACTGGTGGGAACCAATATAAAGAAGAAACTGGGAGACTAAATTAGATGCTTTTTGGGAGATAAATTCAATTGGTGGGAATCCAATATAAATATCCCAGTAAGATACGGTTATGGATTTTTGGGATATATTACTCAACAATACTCACTTGTGACATGAAATTTTGGGAGATTTTATGTCATGATTTTTGGGAGATAACTATTACTTGTACTCATAGTGCTTATTAGTAAAAATCTAGGTACTAGAACCCAACCCAAACCAAGAAAGGAGTAAGATCTCACATTAAGTTCGAGCCTTTTAAAAACCCCATATGTGATTTAATATTATTCATTTATTTGCATATGAGAAATATATAAAATATAAAAATATATATTTTAGATCTTAACCAATATTATAGGTTGGTTTAAATGAAGAAATCATAAAAGGAAAAGGTTATCACTGATTCATCCCCTCACCCTCTTAATGATCTCACGAAACCTGGTCACTTCAAGTTTTATCATAGCCAACAAGGTTTCCTTTGAAAGATCCACCATTGATTGAAGTTGAATATAGATATCCTAAATTCAATCAATAATAGAGGATTTACTACATTTAAAAATAATAATGATCATGGATGGAAGAATAGAATGATACACTATCAACTTTCTATTTTCCTTGAAGCTGTAGACGTGACCTTTGTGGGATTTCCACCAAGGGAGAGAGATGCTCCAAGGAAATTTGTGGATTAGAAGAACATGCAGGTGGATAGATAATACATAAATGATATCCTTATTACACTTCATAATAGAGTTTACAAAAATTTGTTAGGACTCCAATCTGCTAATTTTTTTGGGACAAGATAGAAACTATCCTTAGGGGGAATATAAAAGTAAAGTAAATAAAGATTTAGATAATTTAGAGGAAGAAGGTTTAATATGTGAGGATGAATGGTGAAGAGACTATTGATGATTACTTCACTAGGTTAAATGATAGCAACAACAACAATATAGGATTTGAAGAGACTCTAGAAGATTATACTGCTGTGAAGAAATTAGTAAAGAACATTCGAATAGATTTGATGCCAATGTTTTGGAACTTGAAGATAAAGATGACTTATGCCTAGATGTAATGAACATCATACTTGTTGCATTTTAGATGAGGAAAGATCTAGTGTTTAATAAAAATATCAATGTGTAGATGAAATTTAAATCCTTCAAAGGTCTCAAGTTGAAAGAGAATAAATAATATCCATTCTCGGATTCTAAAGATGATGAAGAAAGTGGTGAAGAAATAATTTAAGGGCATAATAAGAGCATGAACTTTATTTATAAGAACATAAGAAGAGGAATAATTGAATATAAAGTTATGATTCCTTTAAATTTCTTTAATTGTGGTGGTATTGGGATTTTTTCAATTGACTACTCGAAGAAAAAATATAATGAAACTGAGAGTGACGATGAAGAATAAGACTTCCCTGAAAGAAGATCCAAAAAAACTAAAAAAAGGTGAATATGGAAAGAAGAAGAAGTTTTCAGGAAATTATATAAGACATTTGATGAGATGGGAATTAGATGAAGATTCATCCATAGGGCCTGAGTAAGATGATGGGAATAACCCTCAAAATCACAAGGCCTTCATTACTAAAGTTAGAAAACACTAAGACACATCAAGCAGTGATGAGAAGAGAATGAAATTATTCATAATATTTCCTTATAAAATTTGTATTATCAATAATGAATATTTAATAAATCATATAATTTGATCAATAAATTCCTTAAAGTGAATAATTAAAAAAAATACTTTTATGATATATAATCATGGTCATAATGAAATATTTGTTATGGATCTAAAATATTTGTCCCTATTGCTTATTTCACCATATGCTTATACCAAAAAATACATATGGGTTCCTCTCCCTAGTAAATATATTTTACAAAGGTATGGATTAAAAGTTACAAAGTATAAAATATATTCTAGGTGATGATTCTAACCAGTTATGATTATATTATGAATTCATTAATTGATTATCAACCAATAAAATTGTAAAATAAAATGATAAATATGAGTATTTCAGTTTTTCATTATATTACTCTAATGTGTTAGATGTTCTTAACGAATGATCCTAAATATCTTATCTATTTCTATCTTACATAAAATTTTTTGTAAATATTATTTGGTTAAATGCTTAAAAATAAGCCATATTTATTTATTTTTAATTATAACTCTAAAAGAGTAAGTGTATGTTCATGTAAGTAATATGTCCAGTAATTCAAAATAATTAAACGCTATAGAAGAGTGAACATATTCATGCCTAATGGTAATTTTTTTTCAATAAATAATACTTTGTTATGTATAAAATCTTAATGAAATATATTTAACATTAATTATATTATTGAATATGAATACCATACATAGACATTGGATGTAATAGGTATCAAATACCTCTATGTATAAGAAGCACTCAAAATAACCAAAAATTAATTCTAAAGAATTTGTTAAGTTTTTTTTGCTATGTACAATTGAATCAATTATAGTAAACCATAATTTTACCAATCTGGGAACATTAAATACATAACATGATCATTTAGTTCATCCAAGATATATTATAATGTAAAATATTGATACTAGTATATGCGAGCATCAATTTATTGTTAAAACAATAGATATCCATTAGGGGGAGAATGATGAATTTATTTAATGGATCTTTTTACACTAAGTTATCATTTATAAAGTAATTATCTATTATTCTTATGTTATTATTAATTCTCCCTATATGATTATTTTACATTGGTTACCTTTTATTAAGGTAAATTATTAATATAATCACCAACTTTATTGGAAGTGAATTTATAATATTTATATGAAGTATCAATTATGAAATATATATGGGCACACCCACATACAATGAGATCCATTTAAATACTATATGAAAGATACATATAATAAATAGTAACATGTGTTATTAGTTATTGGTGAGTATAGATCACATTCTATGAATGTTAATTAAAATAATTATTGAGAATCACACATCGTATATAATATGGTATAGTAAAACTAGTGATAAGATGCTCACAACACTTATATAAATAATTTAGTTGTAAAGTGTTGAAAATCAATAGTTTAATTATATACATTAGAAGTATGGTTGAATTTATCATATAAACCATTGATCATCATGAGTGGAAATCAATATATAAACTTTTTCCTTGAAGGAAAAAACAAATATATCAAAAATAAAGTGTTTTTATGATATTTCCTATAAAATGAAACCGGTACCAGATAAATTATGAGATATTATTCATTATTATTGATGATATATTTGAATGATTTCAAAAATCATTAATTAAAATGGATTTTAATAGATGATGATATCAAAATAATTGGGAAAAATAATTATTAAATCAATATATTCTATGTTCAACTTATGAATATTTGGATTGGTTTTCCAAATTCCTATGATTTTTGAATATATATGAACTTATTATGAGAGATTATTTTCCTTATAAATTTTAATATATATATATATATATAGATCATTTACAATTTATGTTCTCATTTTTATTCATATGACACTAATTATCACAACATCTATATTTTTAGGTTTGGTCAATTTGAAAACCATATCTTTGATAAGTGCTAGAACTTTTATAAGGAGTGAATTGGTAAGTCCAATTCCAAAACCAAATAGAGATAGCGAATTGGAACAACTAAAGTCTATAATTCCAGAATAATAGAAATTAGAAGCAATAATTACGAGTCTATAAAGTTAAAGTGTGGAAATGAAAATTCCTTTTTAAGAAGAAATTATGAAGTTTTATAATATATTATTGACATTCATGAGGCTCATGTAAGTTTTATTTATAAATTTATGCAAGGAGAACTTATGGTGTTTCTGGATTCACACAAAGTTCACCAGACAAGTAGGTTGAGGTGGTGACACTCAATCAGTAGTAAAAATTTGGTGGAAGATCACTTGTACTATTCATAAGGTTGTGGAACTAGTTTCACCAACTGTACCCAACTATAAATAGCGAGAAGGGTCAATTATGTTGTAAATATTCAATATTTTAAACTTTTTCTACTTATTTAATAAGAGTTTGTAGTATTCCCCTAATTGAGTAAGAATAAGTCTGAACCACATAAAATATTTGTGTTATTATTTTATTTTATTACCTTATCATTACCTTTAAGAAGTTCTTGTTTTGTGTGTATCAAAAGTGTTTTGGTGCTTGGATTAGGTGTGTTTATTTATCAATTATAGATACATCATAGATGTAAGTTTATTCGGAAATGGAATTTCATTTTTGAATATTCCATAGGGTGATTCCATTAAAAGAGGTTCTAGATCCAACATGCGCTACTAGATCTCATTCATCAATTCTAGTATGACTAGACCCAAGATGAGGTATTTCAGATCTTGGTTTAGAAACACCATTTCCTTGTAGGAGAAATTATGGTAAGCAGTTCCTGACCCCTTTTATGTATTTTGGATTCATTTGGAGTTCATTTATTTGATAAGAATGACATTGGATGAGGGTAAGGTTTGAATTGAAAAGTTCGAAGGGAAAAATTTCATATTCTGGAAAATATAGATAGAGGATCTTGATCTTCTATTGATGGGTGTCAAATTAGAAGTGGAGAAAAAGTAAGAATGAGAATGGATGGATAATAAATAACTGGGGATGATCCAGATGTCAATGGAACAAAACATGACCTATAACATCTTTTAAGTGAAGATCAATTTGGAACTTATGAATAATATTATTGAAATGTATGAGAATCCAACTAGAATAAAATAAGTGTTTCTATTGTAGAGACTATTAATTATGATAATGTCAGAAGGAAATCTAGTGGATGATCCCACCAACAAATTTTACACTATCAGAGTTATCTTGAATCCATAGAAGTTAAGTTTTTAGATCCGGTGTGGCCATTTTTGTTACTTTCATCACTCTCAGAATCTTGGGATGCGATGGTTACTATGATGATAAACTCTAACAGTAAATGTGACATAGTGTTTTAGGTTGAATGAAATTTAATTTTTTATGAGAATATTTAGAGGTAGGAGTTCAATAATTTTATTATAAATATATTTAGTGTGGATAATAGGAGAAAAAAATTATATAGAAAGTTTACAAGATATGGAAAGTAAGAATAAATATAAGACAAATTAGATCAGATGAAGCTAGTAACATATGTTTTCATGATAGGAAGAAGTTTCGTATGAATAAATATTATAATGAGTGTATGTTAAATTTTGAAAGTTTATTTACAAATCCGATTTTAGAAGATGCAAGTGGAATTTTTTTAGTATTGCTGGTCTACTTGAGTCTTGGATCATGGAATATGGGTATTTGTTTCACTATACATCAGAGAAGTGATGTATGAGGAATTATACTTTTAGAAGTTTTGGTAAGGTTCTTCTTGTGGATTATGAAACTCTTGAGACTACAAGAAAGGGTTATGTTAGAATTCAGGCTCAGAACACAGGCTTTTTTAACTTGTAAGGTGTGTGAAACATGCTAGGGTTGAGAAAGAACTTGACTTTGGTAGGGAAATTAGATGATTTGGGTTTCTGTACTACATTTTTGGATGGATCATGGAACTTTACATACAGCTCCATAGTGGTTTCCAAAGTGGTGAAAGACAGAACATTGTAACAGACATGAGTTTCGGAAGGAGAAATTCATGATGAACAAAAAACTTATGGATTCACAATGTTATGGCATGAATATCCAAATCATTTAAATGAGAAAGGAATGAATGTCCTAACTACAAGAATAATTATGAATATCAGAATCATGGAGTATGAAATATGATAATAATACATCCTTGGGAAATAGTGTGAGGTTTCTTTCAAAATGGAAGGAAAGTCCCCCAGGGATCAAATATTAGAGCTGGTCTATATGGATGGATTGGGGCCTTCTCTGATCTTTTCACATAGAGGTTTACTATATTATGATATGTTTATCAATGATTCAACATAGAAGGTGTGGCTGTTCTTTATCAATAATAAGAGCAATGTTTTTAAAACCTTCATTTGATGGAGATCCATGCTGGAAAAGGAGACCATAAGTAAACTGAAATTTTTGAGGCCAGATAATGGTAGGGAATACGAAAGCTGAGATTTTGGAGATTCTTTTGGTGAAAATGAATATAGTTTGATAAGATCGTACTACGTTCACTGGAACAAAATAGATTCAAAAATTGGTTGAATCAGACTATAGTAGAAAATGTAAGGAGCATGAGGTTACATTCTTGTTTCCCAATGAGTTTTTGGAAGAGGCCATAAATTGTGCTACCTACTTTGTGAAAAAAATTCCCTCTTCTCTGTTGGGGAAGGAACTTCTATAAACTCACACTCATTAAATTTACTTTATGTTATTAAAATAATATTATGTAAGAAACACAAATATATTTTTACAAGATTTATACACAATGTGAGAATCCACTTCTTACCATTGTGACTCCCTTTGTGTCATGAATTATTCCACTTATATATCAATCACATATTACATTTAGTATGGGAATAAATCACACTTAACCCAAATTCTTCACAATGTTATGAAAGTGAAGGATATTTATACCACGCCCCACAATTAATCTATCTCCCCAAAATATCCTCCTATTTACTTATAGGAATGCTGGAATTATTTATATTGGGACCACCCATCTTCACAAGTTCTTCATGAACTCCCACATAGATGGAACTTTGACCACCTCAAGATATTTTTTTGTACTCAATACGATCGTCATCCTATCCTCATTCCATTAGAATGTTCTTATATAGTCCCCACATTCTAGGAATGGTTCTTCTAGTACTTCTTCATATAATATTCTATGTCTATTACCCCTTGGTTTATTTAACCTCTTTCTGGTACTCCTTCTATCTGATGTACCTCAGTCTGGAGTGCCTGGTATACCTCTTTCTAATGCGTGTCTGTGTTCTTCCTCTCTATCTAGAACTTCTTTATTTGGAACTATTTTTTCTAGTTATTCTTCTTTAACCAAGTAGTTTTTTGGTTAGTTACTCATACTGAACTTATAATAATAATGCTTCCTTCCACAATTGATTAGAACACCCAACTCAAGTGTTGTTACCCACTATATATAGGCATGCTTACTATGATATATGTGGGTAAACATAGTCTTCTATTTGAAATTCCCACTATATAAATTTTCATTTGACTGCCTTCAAAACCTCTACATAAAACAGAGTAAACATTATTCATTGAATTTTCCTTAAATATCAGCATAAAAAACTCTTTAAATCATCCAAAAATCTCTACTGGATCTACAAGTATTTAAATAACAACTTATCATCATCACTATGTATGAATTTTCAAAATTTTATAAATATTTCTATCATTATTTTAGTAAAAGTTATTCCAATAAATTTAATATGATCCTTTTGGTTTTACCTTCTAGAACTCACAAGATTTCATGGTTATAAACATGCAAGAAACTCTGTTTGAAATAAGGAAAAAACTTCTCTATCCTGTATCTTTATAAGAACTCCTCCATCGAGTAACTCTTTATCCAGTATTTCATTGTCTGATTTCCTCTTTGTCTGAAAGAATTTGTATGATGATATAAAGCTTTTATTGTCTAATGATTTTGATAATATTTCCACTATCTGGGACTTCTAGAACACTTCTCTATCTAATCATCTTCATCCAACAAGTTTGACTCAGAAAACATTTGATTTCTCTGTATGATGCTCCCCATATGTTTCCTTTACCTGATGGACTAACAAAAGTTCATACAACTTGATCTATATGATGATATGGAACATTCTCATACCATTCATATTTATCTTTATTTATATGATAATATTCATAGATTTACTCCATTTTATGTTCTCTATCTAATGGATTATTGAATTTTTGTCCCGAAAACTCTTAATATTTCTCTATTCGGTAGACTGAAAAACTCTTCTTCTGCTGGAGTTACAAATTCTCTATCCAATGATTCTTTTTCCTATCAAAACATCTGAGATAAAACTTTGTACAAACATAAATCCAAGTATTTATACCTTTTAACAATATATAGTCAACAACTTTATCATTTTATAACTTCAACTTTATACAAAATTTATCCATCAAGAAACTTTTTACAGACTTTACAACTTCATCACTTCATACATTGTAATGCTACAACTTCATGCCTTTTCCATATTTATGGATTAAAATATTAATATAAGTTGAAAGTTACCTTATACTAATTAAGAGTGAATTATAATAATGTTATTAAGTCCTTAGTTTGATTTTTCCTTCCAATCATTCTCGTTCCTTGAACTTTACTTGTAACGAATTTACCTTAAAGATTATATTCTTCAGTATATCTTCAATCTTATTCTGAATACTCAATCTACCTACTTATTGGAACTTACTTATTTATAACTTATGAACATATTCTGGAAGTAGATCTTGTATCTACGAAGCTCTTTCTTCCATTGGTTCCTCATTTCAAAATAAGTTCCTCCAATGGAATTCTTCTAGAACATCCAAAGGAACCTTTTCTTTCAACTTACTCATCGAATTTACTACAAACTAATGACAAAAAATACAATATATAAATATCATTATCTTATTGGAGATACAACATCCACCTTTAGATTTGTTGTCAATACTAAATTCTCTTTAAATTTAATGAGATCTCTCTTCCCTTTATTGATAATAAATTCAAAGTCTCTTTTATATTTTTATTTAGAGAACATTAAGTGAGGGAATTATTTTATCTCCCCCTTGTAGATATGAATTTCAAATCTCCCTTATTGACATCTCATGGTGAGGGAATAATTTTTTGTCAAAGATTTATATCATCTCATATTTTCATTTGATGATCTTGGATCCCTTAAGAGAAGGATAAAATCACTTTTCTTAATTAAATAATTCACAAATCAACCAACTCTAAGTACATTAGATCCATGCTCACTGTAGAAAACAAGGGTGATTAACACAAACAATAAAATTTTCCATAAATTTTCCCATGTGATTCAAACTTTTATAAAAAAATATTTTTAGGAAAAGTTCAGCAGATTTACATTCAACATACTTTCCTTAAAAACATCGATAAAAATATTAGAAACATGAAGCATGATAATGAGCAGGTTTCTCCCCTTTTATAAAATAATTCTCACATTTTCATCAACAAATCAATTTTTCTCCATTTTCATTTAAACATAAATTTTCATATGAGGATTGGGAAAGTATATAAAATATAATTCAAGGATGAAAATAGGTTTAATTCTTCAGAATTTTTAGAATCTATAATTTCTTCAACATCATATGGAGCTCGAATCTCTTGGAACTTCAATCTTTAATCGAATAGATATTCACCATCCAGTGCTGGGACACGTTGGTTGTCTAGAATATATATCTTTACTTTAGTTTGTAATGTTTCTAGAAATACCATCTTCTACTTCACTTCAGGGATCCCCCTGAATAATCTCACCTCTAGTTCCCTTTTCAATATAGGCTCTCTGGAATATATGATGGAATAAACTGGATTTTTTATCTCCTCAGATAGAAAAATAGGGCTGAGAAATTATTCTCTTTACACAAACTCTCTTTTCTTTTACTTTATTTTTCATCATGCGTTTATCCTTGTCTTTCCAAGCGGTAATCTTCTTAAGAGGCATGGGTTTTTTCTCCTTACCTTTTCTTTTAACATTGTGTGGTGGATTCTTTTTAACTTCAATAAGCAAGGATCATGCAGATTTCTTATTTTTTATGATTCCAACTTCCTTACTTCCTCTAAGTATCACTATAAAAAACTGAAATTTAGCGACGTTTTTCAAGAAACATTACTAAAAATATATATTTATATAGCCTATTTCCCTGCATCATTTTAAATATATATTAATATATAAAAACATAGACACACATATATAAACATATAATATATATATATATATATATATATATATATAAACACACACACACACATAAATATAAATATAAATATATATACATATACATATATTTATATATAAAAACACACATATATTTTAAATTTAGTCATGTTTTTAAGAAAACATGGCTATTTTAGTGACCTTTATACCAGGATTTTAAAATGTGGCTAATTATATATATATATATAAATTTATAATTACAATGATATATATGTATACACACAGATATATATTTACACACACACACATATAAACACACACACACACACACATATTAATATAAACATATAATATATATATAATATTTACATATATATATAAACACACACACACACACAAATATATATAATATAAACATATAAATAAACATAAAATATAAACACACACAGGCACACACACACACACATAGAATATATATAAACATAAAATATAAACATATATATATATATATATAATATATATATATATATAATATAATATAAACACACACACATATATATAAACATAAAACATAAAACATAAAATATAAATTATAATAATAATATATATATATATATATATAATATAAACACACATATATAAATATAAATATATATATATATATATATATATATATATATAAACAAATACACACACACACATATAAACATATAAATACACACACTCAAACACATATTTATATATAAAAATGCACATATATTTTAAATTTAGTCAGATTTTTATGAAAACATGGCTATTTTAATGTCATTTTTAGCATTGTTTTAAAATATGAATAATTATATATTTGTATACAGACACACACACACAAACACAAACATATATATAATCATATATATATATATATTAATATAAACATAATATATATATATATATATATATATATATATAATACACACACATATATATAAACACACATATATAAATATAATATAAACATATTGTTGGTCCCCGTAGGACACTCAAGAGGGAGGTGAATTGAGTTCCTATAAATTTTTTTGTCTAAAATATTTTTTTAAAAGTCCCCCAATTTGAAATAAAAATGACTCAATTAACCAAAGGAGCGGATTATAAAATATTTGGTAATTTAAAGGATTTCTCAAAGAGTGTTTAGTTCTCAGTTAAGAAAATATGAATTATTACTTTAACTTTTGAAACCAATCTACTAAAAAAAATTCTAATATGAAGACTATATAAGATTAACTATCAGAGTAAAGTTAAAATTTATGATTTAAATAAACACAAACAGAGAAAACTAAACTTGAAAGAACATAACAGAATTAAAATAAGGCATTCAATCTCAAGATGAGACTTAATCCTATCCACTTGGAAATCACCTGCTACCAAGCAGTTAATATAAATAAACTTTGATCCACACTCTGGAATAGGGTAAAAAACAACATAAACAACTATCCAAGTAAACAAAACCCCTTCCACAGTTTTTCTGGGAGTTCAAAAACAAACAGGCCACACAGGGACATCTTCCACTGTTAGCCATGAGAGTGTAAGGTGTAAAAGATAGATTCTGAAAATATCTGTGTATATTCCAGTTTTTCATAGGTGTTAGTGTGTGTTTATAGAATAGATATACATACACTTCTTGTAATGTAAAAATAGCACACAAGCAGAGCAAAATTGAGAGAATAGAGTTAGAAGGCTATGTGTGATCGACAATATAGCTTGTGACTCTTAGAAGTTATCTTAAAGTGCAGCGTGAGTCAACTTTCAGAATCAGACACCAAAACAAAGCATCATGAGAGATTTTGTCTTCTTTTTCTAGCGAGGTATTGATTTTATAGATGAGTTATTATCCTCTCTTAGCTTGTTTCTAAAAATAGTTCTTCACTTTAAGTTCTCATTAGAATCTTATTGTATCCATAATTAGCATATTTCATGTTTTTTTTATGACGCATGACCTCTTAACTTCTTTTTGATCAGGTATTTTATTTACACACTGAAGCTGACAAGGAGAATGATCATGAACATATCATGGAACCTCATACCTCTGTAATGACTTTGATTTCCCCAGTTTTATTTTCAAAAAATTGCTGGGAAAATTATGAGACCAAGTGCTGATATAGCGTGCGATTCCGAGACCCGATGTTCCTGGAATGGTTTGAATTTTTTTTAAGTTTTTAATAGCACATGTGAGTGGTTTTTCTAAAAAATTATGATAACTATTAAATGGGATCCCAAATCATATATCTGAGGGAACCATTGCATTCAGGATAACGAGTTTACCCCTGGTGCGACTTAACTTTAGTCAGCATGGGTCTCTAGTGATAAAACTCGAATAGAACGTAACTGTAAATAAAATAATTAAATAAAATTATTTTATTTTAAAATATTAATAAATCACAAATGGTAACTCATATTGGAAATTTGAGACTGTCATTGAGTTTGTAATGTGGCATTTTCATTAAGCGGGGCCTAACATCGACCGACACGGGTTGACTGTGAAAGTTATTTTTTGGACATTTTAAAGAAGAATAAAATGAACTTAAAGAAGATTATTTTATTTATTTTTAAATGTTTCCCAATTATGTAGTGATGCTATGATGAAAATATGATTTAGACCATTTCATTTCTTAAATGAAATAGCGTGGCGACATTGCAATACAGCAAAGAGCCGATGCGTTTTATTTTCTTCCTAATTAAACATGAATTTAGGGTTAACAAATAACCCTAGAATTCCTTGGAAACTCTAGAGAAAGGAATTGGTAGTTCCCTACCGTTGGCAAATGAAAAATGATGATGAACGCCGATAGATCACGGATCAAAGATCGCAGATCGAGGATTGACAGTGGCGCAGACCCGTTCTTCACCAATGATAGATCCAAACCTCGAGGTAGGGTGTGGGTTTTAATATGTTTCCGTCCCCATTATTTATACCTATTAGGAATGTGGATTAATTTAACAATGGATTAATCCATAGGTCGTGTTTATTGTGGGATGGGTTTTACCTAGTCGGTTTTATTGGGGAATTTTATCTGATATTGATTATTTGTTCCAATGGTAACAAACCATGATTGACATAAACATCGATCGATGTTCATTTTTATTTATTGGTTAATGGATTTCTTCCTCTTTTCTTCATTAATCTCATGCATTCTTCATTTGTCCTATGACTTGAAAATTCACGATCGATCGATCATTGTGCAACTGATCCTTGGTGCAAAGATCCGATATCATAAACCTGGGATGGATCCGGTATGATGACGATGGTGGTAGATGGATCGAAGCGGTCTGGGATATATCACCACTCAAATGTATTTTAACCCAGATGGATCGTGGAATGAATCTGATCCCACAGTAGTGAAGGTGGTGACTCGAGGATCGAATAACTTCTTTTGGATCAACAATAGGAGCACCAGAGTGAATCTGGTGGCCTCCAGAAGGGGCCACCGGCATGCCAGCAGTGGCACATAGTTGCTGCTGTGTGCCAGTGTGGTGGAGTACAACCACTCGCAGCGGTCCTCTGTGTTCAATGTGGCAGAGCCGCGTTCGGGATTTGCGGTTCTTATGAGTAGACCAGACTGGATAGGGTAAGTGTGCCCTAGTGCTCGGGGTGACATGACACATGATCAAGCAGTGTGCTACAGGAGGCCTGCCCATGTGATGCTGGCCAGTCTGACAGAACCGGGCCACTGAGTAGCTTGGCGGGTCGTGGCCGAGTCGGCCCATCGAGTTAGCCCAACGGGCCATGCCCAATGGGCTGGGAAGAACCAGCCCTAATGGGCTAGGATGGACCAGGTCTAATGAGTCGGGCTGGGTCATCTGACCCGGGTCAGGTCAGGTTGGACCCAGCCCGGGCCTAGATCGGCCCTTTTCAGAAAAAATGTATGTATCTTTGTAACAGAGCATCTATTTGACGAGCCGTTTGCAGCTTTGGGACCATTGTGATGAGGCAATCCTTTTGATATGGCTTGGTTGGTTTTTTTTGGACCAAAAGGGGCTGGTAGGGTTCTATTTGTCTTTCCAATGAGGGGTCGATGCAGGATCTAGATCCTGTCATAGATGGTGACATTAGAGATTGAGATATTACCCTTGGTATTTCCTATTAAGGTTCTATACAGGATCTCATTAATGTCATAGAGGATCACCCGTGTTCCAAAGTGTGTTGTCTTAGCCCAGCTTCGACAGTGACTCTGTGGGCTGAAGCGTGTATCGCACCGAGAGGCCCGGTCAATCCTCATTTCTCTTAATGGTACTGTAGATAGGGTTTGTAGAGAAGGTGTGATCGATATTTACGTTTTCACCTATACCCTATCTAGGATGATGTTTCCATTAGGTCTAGGAGTCCCCCAGTGAGCCCTGGGCATAGGACCCCCTATCTGTGTATCAAGAACAGATTCTTTCCTTCCTAACTTAACCTGTCCAGTGTGCTTTGGGTAGTTCCTAGTGTTTTCTCTTTGGGTTGGTCCCAAATTAGTGAGACCTCTTTGCAAGGTTCTCCGATGACTTCATATCTTTAAGAGTAAGTTCTCCCGGAAGGAGAGTTCCTTGATTAGAATCCTATGACGAAGGATTTGCTATGATATTGAGACTCATTGTCTTAGAGTGACTAGACATCTTAGGGAAACTTCGTGACATACTGATACTAGGTGTTTTCTTAGATTCATTTGGTAGACTTGTCCTATGTGCTTACTATCGGATTGCTTAAGGATTGAGATCTCCCAGAATTGAGCATGCTACGAGCGGAACCATATGGCTAGTATTGGATGTGAATTTGTGTCTTATAATACTTTATAAGTATTTCTAGATGTTCTTATTATATGTGTTGTTGACATATACCTGTATTGATATGACTGTATCTTCTTAGTGGTGTTACCTTTGTGGTATTTTACTTTGTGTTTTGGGGTGCCCTACTAAGTATTATTTTACTCACCCCTAGAAAATCTTTGCCCGCATGTGTCATGTCTTTTATAGATGGTAGACGCTTTGATGGTGTTCTAGAAAAACCAGGACTAGGTGTGGTCTAGCATGACCAGACAGACTGAGGTGTGTTCTGTTGGCTTACAGACAGTAGTCTGGCACCTTACCTTGCAGTTGGATCAGGTGGGGTTTTCTACGAAAGAGCTTCAGTACTTGTGTTACAAACTCTTTCTTTTTGGTGGGATTGTATTTTGTCCCATTTTTTACTTTACTTATTTTCTTTCCATCATACTTTGTTATTGGGTCATAGTGGTATTCATGCTTTTTATTTACTTAGTGTTTTTACTTTCTAGAATCTTTGGCTTAGAGTTGTGTGTGTGTGTACACATTCTTAAGAATATGCCTCCCATTTGTTTGGGATATGCCTACTCGGCACTAGTCACTATCCCTTGGCCTATGGGTGTCGGGCTTGGGGTTGTCACAACACTGGTCCTGGGGGACGGGTCATGATAGAGCGGTATTAGAGGAGGTCAGTTCTATCTTAAGGGCCAAGAGTCTATGTGTTTTGGTTTGGGGAAACGGTGTTAAATGTTTTGAGTTCAGATTTGAGGCTAGGTAATCCAGTGTTGGTGCGGCGGCTAATGTATCCATACACTAGGACCCTAAATACCTCTTTTCGACTCGGTACATGAAAATACTAGTTGCGGGGAAAAATGATAGTCCATGCATCATATAGAAATGGGTTGGGTTTTCCATGTCATTCTTGAGTCAGCTAACCAGGTATATTCTGTTGACCGTGGTACATAATATTTTATTTCAAGATGCTTCCATATAGATAGCCATCCAGGATTCCAACACATGATCGCAAGGATGATCCGCAGGGTAACGAGATATCGGTACAAAGATTTGTACCAGATACATCTCTTTCGGGTGGTGCACCAGCTGTACCACCACATGTAGAGTAGCACATGGTACTTATAGTACCAGTGGATGAGATGTGAACATTGAGCGCACTTCGCGAGTTTCAGTGAAAGATACCCCTCAGGTTATAAGGTGATCCCGAATTTTAGGTTGTTTAGGACTATCTTGAGGTGGTGATTGAGTTTTCCATATAGTCGGGACACCATAAGATCAGATGGTGGTCCAAGCAGTGAGCCTTCTACATGGCTTAGTAGGGAAATGGTAGGGTCTAGATTAACCAATTTTACGATGACGTGACTCTTTTAGGGATAGAGTTTGAGAACCTTTCTCAGAGAAGGGGCTTTCACCATAAAAGATAAAGGCTATGAGTTCCCAAGAGATTCTGCAGCTTTGGAAGGAAAACATGTCGGTATCTGAGTATTCATCGAGGCATACCAACCTTCCCAGGTACTCAATGGATATGATACAAGACCAGTGATTCAGGGATCAGACCATTGAGAAAGGTTTTCTTAGGGACATCCGAGCCAACATTATTCCTCTGTGCATTCCTACTTATGTCTGGGTTCTAGAGAAAACCTTTGTGGTTGAATGACCTTTGGGTGAGCGGATACATCTAGTGGATGTTAGCAGTAGGAAAGAAGAAGAAGAGACCTTGGGTGTAGGAATCCAATGTCAGTCTCAGAGACTTGTACGTGTGAAATATTCTGAGAGGAGGTCCTAAGATAGGGGATCTATATCTCATGGATCATAGGGTGAGTCCAGTCGGCTTAGAGAGAGGAAAATATTTTTATGAGACGGTGGGGGACATCTCGCTAGAGATTGTCTAGCCCATTGTGCTGCTGATAGGGAAATGGTGGATGTGACACTGAAGTAGATATAATTATAGGAACATATGAATCTATAGGGAAGTAGACATGGAAGATGAGCTAGGAGAGAAGCAGGAGGTGGTATACATTTTGACATGTTACCACCACCACCCCCATGTGGTCCACACCAGGCTCAGGTAGTTGGAGGACAGGGGAAGGGGAAACTGGATATGGTTAAGTCATATGGTCCAAGGGCTCTAGGAATGATTCGAGGTATGATCTTTCTCTACTCTTAGCTATCATATTAATATAAATAGGCGATAATCATTATTCCTTGTCAAGAATTTTTTTTGAGACCTAGAGTTTATTGTTAAACCATTGACGCGATCCTTACATATGAAGATACCTATGGGAGGAGACTCAATAATCACACTTATGAAGAAAGCGTTATCTTACCCTTGAGGGAATATTTTCAGTTGAAACCTCTTGATGGTAGTATCAAGACCTTATGACGTCATTTTTGGAATGGATCAGTTATCGACAGTCCATGCCTAGATTCACTGTTTTAGGGAAAAAGTGTGAGGTATGTTTGTAGGGATGGAATGAGGTTTTCCTTGGATAGAGAAAAAGGTAACCCTTGAAGCATGGGATTGACTCATGCATAGGAGGGTGTAGCCGATCACTCTTGAGTTGGCTAGCCTTACTCTCGAGGTAGTGGATGTTTTGAGTTTTCAGTTCCCAGTAGTAGTGGCGGAGTAGGAGGACGTATTTCTAGGAGATGTTTCCATGTTTACCTCCACATAGGGAGATAGAATTCTGAATTTTTATACACCTCAAGGTGGCACCAATATCATCATCAATATATTGGATGGATTTTGCAGAGATTCATGAGTTGGGGGTATAGGTGGAGGACTTGCAGAGGAAGGGATTAATAAGACCCAGTGTTCAAGGTTAGGTGTGGATTACTAGAACTTTAACCAAGTGACCTTGGAGAAAGAGTATCCGCTACCAAATGGTCGATGAAAACTTTGATAAGTTGAAAGGGGAAATGTTTTTTTGTGGATAGAAAGGTGCCCGCTGGATTTTTAGCAATTAAGACTGAGTTTGACGAGCACTCCGATCTAGAGTTTTCTAGAGGAGGGAGTAAAGTACGTAGTGTTCTCCGATGCATTTGGGACCAGAATTGGTTGTGTCATAATGCATAGGGATGTAGTGATTGCCTATGGTTCATGTTAGTTTTGACCACATGAGTAGAACTACACAACCCATGATCTTGAGTTGGCAATGGTAGTCTTCGCATTGAAGATTTGGTGACACTACCTGATGGGTGGGTGGTTTATCATCTACTCAGACCACAATAGTCTCAAGTATATCTTCTCTTAAGAGGTTCTAAACTTGAAAAAAGGATTTGTCTAGATTTTCTATAGGACTATGACTTGGAGAGAGTCTATACTCCTGGTAAGGTAAATTTGGTAATGGATGCTCTCAGTAGGAGATCTAGTTCGTAGTTACTGAACGAGGAAATATAGAAGTTGGACTCATTACCGTTATCCTTCATGGAAAGAGATGATGCAGCTTACCTCCAGTCAGTGGTTGTTACCCCTCCACTATTATAGTGATTTAGGGAGGCACGACTCGATGATACTGATGGTGAGACTTTTTGTGATCAGTTGTCTATAGGGAATTACCCAAATGGATATTTGAAAGGTGGGGATCATGTTATTTCTTTTAGAGGAAGAAAAATAGTAGTAGTGGATGCCTAGAGTGGAAAGATGCATCAGGATATGCATGTGGGTGTTAAGGAAGACAAAAAGGATGACAGAACAGGTTGAATCTGGGCTTACCTATTGATATAAAAGTTGAGCACTTGTTTGAATCTACTTCGTGGGCTGTCAACTCACCATGTCGAGCCCCTGTGCTTGGAAGGGGTTTCTCTTTTATTTCATGGGGTTCTAGGAAGGGAGTGATAAAGGATATTGATGTAATTCATGACAGGTTTACCACATACATCTAAGAGACATGATACCATCTGGGTGATCATTGACCGACTCAACAAGTCAGCCACTTCTTAGCTTTTCAAGAGTAGAGTTCAGTAGAGATATTGGGATGACTCTACATGAAGAAGATGGATCGAATCCATGGAATCCCATAAATGATAGTTTTTGATTGAGATTCTCTCTTTGTATCTTGATCGTGGAGATTGAGGATAGTAGGAGAGGACCCTCCATGGGTTGTCGATTCCTTTAGTGCATTCCTAGTGGTAGCACCAGAATCTCTAGAAGAGCATATGGGAGAGGGGGGCTCAAGTTAATGCTTATACCCTCATCTTTTGGGGTATACCTTGGATTGGATTTTGGGTATGTAAATACTTAAGTTGGAGAGAATGTAATGACTTGGATTTTAGCGGTTTTATTTTTAGAAAATTTATGGGAAATTTCTAAGACTAGACGCTAAGAAAACGTTCGATTCTGAGGCTCGGTGTTCCCAGAATGGTTTGATGATAAATGTTAAGTATTTAATAGTGCGTGTGAGTGGTTTTACTGAAAATGTGTAATATATCTTAAATGGGTTCCTAGATCAGAAATTTTAGGGCACCGTTGTTTTTAGGATGGAGGGTTTACCCTAGGCGCGATTTAACTTTAGTCGGTGTGGGTCTCTAGTGATAAAACATGAAAAGGACGTAACCATAAATAAAATAATTGAATAAAATTATTTTATTTTAAAGTTTTAATAACTCATGAAAGGTGACTTGGATTGGAAATACGATGCCACTATTGAGTTCGTAATATAGAAATTTCCTTAGGTGAGTCCTAACATTGACCAGTACAGGTCGAATGCCAAAGTTATTTTTTTGGACATTTTAAAGAAGAATAAAATAAACTTAAAGAAGTTTAATTTATTTATTTTTAAACTTTTCGTAGTGACGTAGAAATGAATTAATGCAATTACGAGTCTGTCTGTTTCATTTCTAAAACTAAAATAGAATGGCGATGCTGCAACGGTCCGACACATTTTCTTTTCTCCCTAATTAAACAGGAATTTAGGGTTAATGAATAACCATGGAATTCCCTAGAAACTCTAGAGAAAGGAGTTGAATATTCACTCATGTTGGTGAATGAAAAATGATGAAAATTTCCTGTGGATCATGGATCAGAGATCACAGATCACATATCACAGATCACAGATCAAGGATCAATGATCGACGAACAACGGTGGCGCAACCTCGTTCTTCACCAACGGCATATTCAAACCTCGAGGTAGGGTGTGAGTTTTAATCTATTTTCCCTACCCATTCTTTATCCCTATAATGAATGTGGATTGATATACCAATGTATTAATCCATGGGTCATGCGTATTGTAGGTAGGGTTTTACCTTACAGGGTTTATTGGGGATTGTTTATCTGATATTGATTATCCTTTTTGTGGATTTTCATTAATCGTTCTAATGGAAAAAAACCATGATCAACAAAAAAATTGATCAAGGTTTGTTCCTCTTTGTGGGTTCATTCCTTTCTCCCTCCATTCTTCATTTGTAGAAGGAATTCTTCATTTGTCCCAGGACTCAAAAATTTGTGATCGATCGATCGTTACACAACTCATCCTTGGTGCAACGATCCGATATCGTAGACCTGAGATGGATGTGATACGACAGAGGATCAATGATGATGGTGGAAGATGGATCGAAGCGGTGTGGGAGATATCACTGATCAAATGGATTTCCACCCAAATGGATCATGTCATGGATCTGAGCCCACGAAAGTGAAGGTGGCGACCTGGGGATCACATAACATCTTTTGGATCAAAAATCACAACACCAGAGAAAATCCAGTGGCCCGTGGAAGGGGCCACCATCTTGTCGACTACAGTGACCTATGATGATGGGGGAACATTGTAACACACCAAGCTTCTATGGTACTCTTCTCTTTCAATAATGCAATAGCTTACATTGTACGCAAGTTCAAGATTCTAACACACCGCGACCAATCAAAGTAGCCATTATGAATAGTAATACCTACTTTTTGGAATTTTATAAATTTTATCTTTCAAAATGGACTTCATTTTTGGATTCGGAATATCGAATTTAGCCTAGGGTGAAATTTTGGAACTTTTCAGATAACTTTTATATTTTGATGAATAGTGAAAATTACTAAATTTTAATTAAAAACAACTTTTTTAATCAAAATAATTAATAGTGATAAATTATACTATTGAGTGGTTTTAAGGTATAATTAGAATATAATTTTACCATTTTATCCAATGGTGGTCATTATAATTAATTTCACTTTGAAATTGGACATAAATAATTGTCAATCTTTTGATATATATTGTTTCTTAAAAACACGCTATTTGTTGTGACAACAAGAATTAATTATTAAACTAATTAATTCATCTTATATGTTTTGAATTTTTTAAAATAGGCATAATTTTTGAATTAGGAATATAAAATATAGCTTATTGTGAATTATTGGTATTGTTATGAAAAACTTCAATTTTTGATGAATAGTGAAACCACTAAGTGGTAGTTAAAAAACCGATTTTTCGTTTAAATGAAATTTTACCACCTATGTGATTTGAATTTCAAAAATCCGACATACATCATTGTCATTAGGAATTAAAATGTGGTTCTATGGGATTAAAATAATTTTTGGTGAATAGTAACTTTTAAGTTCTATTAATCGCGATTAAAGGTAATTAGTGTAATTTAAGGTAAATATAATGATATAATAATATGAAATAACCTTTACACTTGTACTAAACTTATTGGATGAGTCATGGAAAACCAAGAAAATCCCTGGGTCAACTTGGGGGCCCCATGGATCCACTTGGGTAAGAAAATGACTTAATAACATTTTATTTAAAGTTAAAATAAAAATGTCACAAACAAGTATTGTTTTACTAAATCAATTTTTACATGGGGTTATACAAGTCATATTTTTGACTATAAATAATAATTGGAAATCTAAAAATATTTCCTACATCATAGTATTTTTTTTATAATTTTTATACATTAAATAAATTAATTTATTTATGACGCCATGATGATGCAACGATTACCTCATTAATGAACTTTTTGAATAAAATGAAAAGATAATGTAAAATCTAAGAATTACACTTGTCAAAAACCTATTTTATGAGTAAATTTATAACCCTTATCACCTTATATTCGAAATATATAATTGTGGGACCTTTGAAATCCGAAAAGCATTTCATAATAATGTAACATTTCATGACATTCCAATAGTGACCCTCCTCTCCTCTTATAAAAGGCCCCCCAACTCTACCACCTTATTCACACTATCAAAGCCATTTGGCTTGGCAAAACTCTGACAAAATACTATCTCAACTTCCCTCTCTTACTCCTAGAATCCTCACTTTGGGCAGAAGTCTTCCCAAGGAAGCCTTTGGCTCAAATCAAAAAGAGTTACCCGATTTTAAGGTAATGTCTTCTCTTATGTTCTTTTGTTTTATTTTGCTTCTCCAACACCTTAAACACTTTTTATTCCTTTATTTTGTAAAAAAACCAGTATATTAAATATACTAGTATGTTTTTATGATAAGGATTTGATTTACACTTACACACACCTTCTTCTAATGGTTAAAGAACATACTGTTTCTGTGGGTGGCGAATTACTTCCTCACGAAAGGATGATTGTTCAATCTTCTTTTAACACCTCTCATGGTGGCCATTAAGATGTCAATATATTTATATATGATATATATTATGTTTATATTTTCCTTATGATTCTGTATTTATCATTTATGGCATACCTTTATGATTTCCATTATGGGTAAACGCGATAATTTCATTTTAGGAAGTGCGGACTACCACCCCCTCAAAGTGATTTGAATCGTTAATGCCATATGTGGGACCTATAAAGGATGGAGTAAATTATATTATATATGATATTATACTGGAATTATAATATACCTTTATATCATTATGATTTAATTCCATTAAATATTAAATAGAAATGAAAGTAGCGTTCATGCGTACGTACGGCTTACCGTCTCCACGAACAGTGCATTTCATTTCTTACCTCTAAATGTTATGTAATATTATAAATGCATGTATATACTGGATATATATGATATATATGATATCTACATCATGAATATAATTCTGTATATAATGGATATTTTACCACATAAACAACTTGTAATTATAAGAAGTTTACTGTTGACTCAAGTACCAAAGATTGACAAAACGACCGTTATTAACTTAAATGACTACATAATTTTCATAACCTGGTAATAAGTGATATAAAAGGGATAATGAACTTGAAAAAGGTTATTAAGAAAGTAGATATTAACTCTAGTTTATTATTCAGGAGATTAAATAATGATCGAGTCAAGTTGGACACGAGGTAAGGGACTTCGTCTCAATCTCTTTTCATTGAGGCATATTTTGTTTTATACACAACTTTCTTTTATAAGGTGTATAAACCCATTTTAATTTTATGATTATTGAAAAAGAATATTTTTATACAAAGTGTTTACTAAACGAGAAAAGGGAATGTTTTTTTGTCGTACATATGCGGCGACAATGACTTCTCCGCCGCCGTGACCATTATTTGAGTTTCGGCTTCCTCTACAAGACATAACTTTTTTTAAATAAAAAAAATAAATACCATGTTTTACATTTCCTTTATTTTGGTATTGAAAATGGTTTTGATAATTTTTTTATTTTATCAACGTGTTGTATTGATATCTTGTGATTGAAATGTGGAAATGTTATGTTTCCTTTATTCATGTTTTATGTGATACAATTATGTTATGGTTTATGATATGTTTAAAACTTTTCATATAAGGAATGAATTGGACTTAATAAGTGATGGGTGGAGACCGCTATGGCTAATCGATGCATCTGTTGGTCTCATGAGACAAAATAGTGTCTTGGAAAGAGGCCTTGACAAAATCTTATTTGTAGTCTTGGCAAGAGGCCTTGACTATGTGGTTATGATAGTCTGGCATTATGCATTCCATCATTATGAAAGTGTTTATTGATATTGCATGTGATTATTCGACTAGTACAATATCCATGTGAATAAGTAAATGACATTATTTCATTTTACTTTTGCCATATTATGCTGAAGTTAAAGTTTAAAAGGCTTTTGTTTTAGTTATACATTGCCTTAAATGTTTATGTTTATTTATGAAAGTTTCCGCTATATTGTTATCCTTACTGAGCATCTGAGCTCACTCCTTTCTATGTTTTATTTTTCCCAGGATGTGAAGAAATATTTTATGACTGACCTACAAGGATAGTCTGAAGGGGATATGAGTGTGGACTATAGAGACTATGTTATTGTGATTTTTCACTTTATGATGTAATGTAACATTTATGAATGTATCTAGTGTTTCCAAGGCTACTAAACTAATCGGTCTTGCAAGACTTGATCTTTTGTGATCATGCCAATGTTATGTAATAATGCACTGACGCTGGGTAACTGGGGTCGGGGTGTTACAAACATGGCGGCGACCACATGCCGATGTGGAAGAGGATTTCATGGGGATGGTAGAATGCAGCAGTTCCCTTGTTGATCGACCACACGCAGTCGAGCCACGTGTGGGATTGCCAGTCTGCATTAGCAGATAGGATGGATGGGAGAGGTGCACCCCTGTGCTTGGGGTGACGTAGTACGTGGCTAGGCTACTTGTTTGAGTAGGTCGGACCATGCGACGTGGTATGGACTGAAAGAACTAGGCTACCGATTAGCCCGATGGGCTGGGTGCAACAACCCAGTTAGCGCATCGGTTCGGCCCAGCGGGCTAGGCCTAATGGGCCGGGCCGGTTCAGGTCAGACCCATCGTAGAACTAGATCAATTTTTTTTATAAAAAATGTTCATATCTTTCAAATGGAGCATCTACAACGTTGGGAACCTTATGAAGAGGTGGTCCTTTAAGATGTATTGTTGGGTTTTTAGTTGGACCATCAGGGTCTGGTAGTGTTCTCTTTGCCTTTCCTATGAGGGGTCGATATAGGATCCTGATTCCATCACATAGGGTGATAGTAGAGATTGAGATATTACCCTTGTTCTATCCTATGAAGGTTTGATATAAGATATTTTTCCTGTCATATAGGATGACCCATGTTCTGAATTGAGTTGTCTTAGCCCGACTTCGATAGTGACTCAGTGGGCTGGAGCGTGTATCACACTGATAGGTCTCGTCGATCCTCACATCTCTTCATGGTACCTTAGATAGGGTTTGTGGAGAAGGCATGACCAATACTTATTTGGGAAACTATCCCCTATCTAGGATGATGTTTCCAGTAGGGCCAGGAGTCCCCCAATGAGCCTTGGGCATAGGTCCCATTGTCTGTGTCTCAAGATCTGATTCTTTCCTTTATGACTTGGCCTGATGAGTGTGCTTTAGGTAGTTCTTAGTGTGTTCTCTTTTGGTGGGGCCCAAATTAGTAGGACCTCTTTTCGAGGGTCTTTGATGAATTCATAGCTCTAGGAGTGATTTCTCTCAGAATGAACATGCCTTAAACAAAATCATGAGACCATGTATTGGATGTGATATTAACACTCCTTGTCTTAGCGAGAACAGACGTCTAAGAAAAACATCATGACATACTGAGACCAGATGTTGTATTAGAAATTTTTGGTAGACTTGTCTTACATGCTTACTATCAGATAGCTCAAGGAGTGTGATCTCTCAGAATCGATCGTGATACGAGCGGAACCATATGGATGGAAGTGGATGAGACATTGCATCTTGGAATCCTTTATGATTATACCTGGATGTTCTTGTTATATATGTTGTTTACATATAACTATGTTGAGATGATTGTATCTTATTAGTGGAGTAATATTTCTGTTATTTTACTTTGTGTTTCAGGGTGCCCTACTGAGTATTGTTTTAATCACCCCTGCACGAGCTTTACTTGCACATGTCGTGTCTTGTGCAGATGGTCGACTCTTTGATGGTGTTCAAGGAAGACCAAGACTAGGTGGGGCCTAGTGTGATTAGATAGACCGAGGTGTGTTCCGTTGGATTATAGACAACAATCCAGTGCTTTAACTTGTAGTTGGATTAGGTGGGGGTTTCTACAGATGAGCTTCAGTACTTGTGTTGTAGACTCTTTCTTTTTTGTGGGCTTGTATTCTAGCCTGGTTATAATTTACTACTTTACTTTCTGTCATACTAAGTTTTTAGCTCATAGTGGTATGCATGATTTTTTTCTTTACTTAGTGTTTTTACATTCTAGAATATTTGTCTTGGAATTGTGTGCATGTGTGAAGGTACTTAGGAAAATGCCTCCCATTTGTTTGGGATATGCCTACTCTGTGCTAGTCGCCAGATCCTGGCCTATGGGAGGTGGGCTTGGGGTAGTCACGACACGGGCCTTGGGGGACGGGTCATGAAAAGCTCGTACTACATTTCGACAAGGATTTAAATTTTGTCTGTAAAAGATCATTAATTTAATCAGTTGCATTAAATTTCACAAATATGACCACTAGAAATAAATTTGAATTTAAATGACAAATTCACTAAACATTTTCTTGGAACGGTGTCTCTTTGGAACAATGTCTTGGACTTATAGTAAGTAAGGAGCAGTGAATCAGGAACAATGTCTCTAAATGGTGACTTGGAATGGTTTCTCTTAACATTGACTTGAAATAGTCTCTTTGGAGTGGTGACTCAAGAACGGTGAGTCAGGTAGCAGTAAGTCACTCTGGTGGTAGTTTGGATTAATGATGACTTATATCTAACAGTAGGTTGATTTAGTGGTGACTCATTTTATCTGTAACTCATACTTTGCAAAAATTTCTAGATTGAGTTTGATGGTGGGTTGAATAATGGTGTCTCTTCGTTTGTTAGAAATCAAAATCTGTGATAACGGTGAGACACTTGATAGTGAGACATCTTAAAAGTGAGTTTTCCTTGATGGAAACTCATACTTAGTCGATTTTCTACCATCAGTGTGATTTTCAATAGTGAGTCAACCTTAACAGTGACTCAGTCTTATCGATAAATCATCCTTTTCATATTTTTCAAACCATTCTTATGATGTGAAACATTAACATAAATATTAATATTATATGTAAACATGAGTAAACATAATTAAACATGATTTAAATTTGAAAAATCATGATTTTTGAGCATTAAAACTAGAGGAGGCCAACAATATCCCCCTTTTTGATGATAATAAATCATGGAATTATAAAAAACACAAGAGGTCATTCAATTTTTCTGATTAACTTGTTAGACAGATTATGATAGATTAAATTATAAGATAAAAATAATCAAATAAAATTAAATACCATACCTATTCTCATTCTAGGGATAAATTCCACACTCATTCTCCCCCTCTTGGTATTATTAAAAAGAGAAAAAATAACCAGAGGTAAAGAACATAGAATAGATTAAAGGAGTTAATATATTAGTTCATAAAAAGGTAACACATGGGATGAAAAAAGGTCAAAATATATCCGTATCAAATAACAACCCAAGAAAAATAAATATTTCTCCAATGTAGGATCCATGAATACATTACCCTTATCGGAATAAGAAATTGGAGAAATAGGATGTATAGGAGAGGTCAAGGTATAGAATTGATAAATGTTGGTTGAGGTGATGAATGAAGGGATATGAACTCCATAAGGTACTGTAGAGGTAAGACCTTGAGTAGAAGTAGGAGGGGATATAATTTCTTGATAGATAATAGGACTAAGATGACAAAGTTCCTGAGCTGGAGAAATAGGAAAAGGTTAAAGTGTTGGAGTAAGAGGAGAAAAATGGTCTCGAGTGAAAGCATCTTTGAACAGAGGATCAACATATCGGTAGAGGAACTTGAAAGCATATTCTCAGTGATAGGTCGAATCAGGAAGGCCTTTGGAGCTACAATGGAATTACTTTGAACATGAAGATAGGGATTCAAGAGGTTACTAAAATCCACGATGATATTCCCGTCTTTCTCCATTGACTTAGTAAAGTCATACTTGTTTTACATGAATGTTTGGAGGGAAGGAGTAAGATCCTTGAGCTATCTAACTTATTCCATGAAATCTTGTGTAATAGGGGAAAACCTCAAATTCTCAGTCAATTACTTGAAATGAATATTCAATTGATGTTTGGTATAGATCCTTTTAAAGTAGAAATATACTTTCTTGGTGATATCTTCTTGAGAAGTAGTGGCCTCTTTGGAATAAAGCATGACCATGGAGTGTACATGTTCACTGTTTTGTCTAATTTTTCTTAATCTCTCTTGATCCAAACTACCCAACATAGTTTGCAATTATTCTCTGATCACTAATTTGATCATTTCAACATTCAAAGATTGAATAGAAGTAGCAGTATAGGTAGATTCACCTCTTAACTCTTCTCTGCCAACTAATCTTAAAATATCCAAGTCAAGTAGTGGAGGATGAGGTGAAGTATCCTAAGAAGACTCAAAATAGGTATCCCCAAGACTTTTGACAACATTTTACCAAGATTATATATATTTATATGACATGCTTTTAACTACAGGAATGAGAAAAACTAGTTCATCAACCAATCTTTTATTCTCCATTCTTAGTTCTTAATGTTCAGAAACCATTTGAGGTTGAAGCTATGGGATAACTTTCTTTGAAAGCATTTCAACATCTATTTCACTAATACAAGACATTGGTTATATTTGAGGTTGAAGGAAATATTTGACAGCTGAGCACAATTCTACTTTAAATTCATTAAAATCATTCTCACTTACATAATCAGAAGGAAAAGGTAGAACTGAAGATGCAGGAGCCAATACTGGATCTTTTCCAACTTGATCTCTTTGAGCATGATCTATTTCTTTAACCAAGTATCCCTTAGGATTAGATTCTTCCAAATCAGAATCTAGATAGTCCAAGCCCAGTATGACATATACAGGATACCTTTCCCATTCATTCATTACAGACAAATCAAAAGGGGTATGAGTGTCATATTTAACTTTACAAGACTTTTTATCCCCCTCAACATGTGATTACATCTGAACATGAATTTGATCTTGAAAATAAACATATGGAACTTCATCCTCAACTAAAACTGAGTCTAGATCCTTTTAAGATTCCAATACTGGTTCCTTTTTCACTAAACTGATTTCAATAAGGTTTTTAGGTTCTACATCATGATTTTGATCACTAATATGATGATTGGTTTTACCACTAGTTTCACCACTTTCTTCCACTTCCCTTTCTTCATCTGCATCACTTTACATTTCTTCACCCATCTCCTCTTCCTCTTTTTCTTCATCTTTCTCATTTTCACTTCCTCACCCTTCTTTATTATTTTATTCTTCTTCCTGGATTCCACTTCCACTTCCACTACTGCTTGAGGACTCTGCTACACTTGCATATTCAATATCTTAAGATTATTCCGCTTCATCATGATCATCATCAAGGAGAGTTTCTCTTGTAGGAATATCTTTTGGAGGGATAAGTGATCCATATTTATGTCCTTCAGGACTTCTAGAAATGTCCGGATCACTTCTATCATTAATAGAGGAATCTTTTTCTACATCCCCCTCAACTTCTTTTTCCTCCTCATCAGAATATTATTCAACCTCATCTAGTCCTAAACCAGGATCAACTATATCTTTTGGTCTCGTGGGATGTTGAACTGGGTTAAATTCTTCATAGATTTTATCATTGTATTCTACCCACTATTTCTTCCAAGGATTCCAGCTTATCTTCATTATTTTTCATATAGCCTTGGTAATTAAAAATCCATCACAATCTATGAAAGTTTCCTCACCTTCATTCAATAGTCCTTTATCTTTAAATAAGGAAGAAATAATCTTTAAATAAAAAAGGGAGTTTGACTTTGAAAATGGATTTATCATATCACTCATATGAACCATATGGTATCTACATAGGTTGATCTTGTTCCCTTTTTAGAAGATATATTAAATATACATCCTGATAATTTAAAGAGGCAAAGTCACCTTTTCTTTTACATAGTTTATGTTGAATAAATTTAAACAACAATCTACAATCTCTATTAAGTTCAGTGGCTATGGGTCTTCTGGTAATTCCATTTCCGGTTAGTTCAGCTAAGGATTATTCATAAAAAATATGTCACTTGTAGGTGGAGAACTACCTTAGTGATCTTCATAACTACCTTCATGAGGTACATTCAAACATTCATCCCATTTATTAGAAGAAAATGCAATCATTTTCCCACTTATTCTAGAATTTATCCAATATTCATCTATTCCCTTGAGAATGAACTTCACATACAGATAAAAATAATGAAATAGCTTTGAATATAAAGGCCATTTGTTATTGGAGAACCATTCCAACCAACCTTGTTCTTTCAACACATTCAACATAAGAGACTTAATTGACAAAATCCAGTCATCATGCACTTCCTTTTCTAGAACAATTTTGTAGTTTGTGACTTCGAGGTTAATAGGTTTGGCTTTAGGTTCAATTAGCTCACCTTTTTTCTTATTTGAAGGAAAATACTCATTTGGAGACATATTATAGAAATGATTTACTCTAACCATTTCAAATGATTTATAGGGTTTGGTGCGAAGGAAGGAATCAATGGAGGTTTGAGAAAGAAAGGTTTGGTTTTGGGAGATTAGTGTAAGAGTAAGTGAGAAATGATTTGGATCAATTCAATCATTATCATTTAGGGATTTCAAAAATAATAAATTGAATGTGTGGAATAAAATAAAGTGAAATAAATAATTTTTTTTCTTAGTCAAAAAATGATAAATTGTAAGACACAACAGTGAGTCTTAATGCTGAGTCATCAATAATGATTCATTAATGGTGATTCATCAATAGTGATTCATCAGCTTTGATCATCCCCAACTCATATCTAATGTAAATCATTCTCTTTGAATTTAATGGATTAGTAAAAATATTAGCAAGATGATGTTCTGTGCTAATGAATTCAAGATTTATATCACCATTTAGATAATTATATCTCAAAAAGTGGTGTCTTACATCGATATTATTTGTTCTCTAATGAGATACTGAGTTATTAGAAATGTTAACATCACTTGTGTTGTCATAGTTTATAAGGACATGTCTAAATTGATATCCATAGTCTAGTAATGTGTGTTTCATCCAAAAAATTTGAGCACAACAACTACAAGAATCTATGTATTTAGCTTCAAAATTAGATAATACAATAAAATTTTGTCTCTTAATACACCATGAAAATATAGACTTTCATAAAAAGTGTCATGTTCCATAGGTCATTTTTCTTCCTAACTCACAACCACTAAAATCAGCATCAGAATAACTAACTAAATCAAATGGTTGTCCTCTAGGGTCAAACAGCCCTAAGTTGGCAGTATAGTTATGGTATTTGAAAATTATTTTGACCTTGATAAGGTGTTACTCTTTAGGATTTTCTTGAAAATGAGCACACATACATACACTAAACATGACATCAGGTCAGCTAGTAGTTAAGTAAATAAGACTTCCAATCATACCTCTATTATTGGTTTGATCAACTTATTTTCCATTTTCATTAAGATCCAATTTTCAGGTGGTACTCATATAAGTATCACTAATTTTAGTGCTATCCAAGCCAAAATGTTTTAAAATATCTTTTGTATATTTACTCTGATTTAAAATAATACCTTCCTTATTTTGAAAATTTTTGAAATCTAAGAAATAATTTGGGTTCACCCATTAAACTCATTTCAAACTCATTTTGCATCATTTTTGAAAAGTGAATACATAAATAATTTTTTTAATATCCAAAAATAATATCATCGACATATATTTTAATAACTAAAACATCTTTAGATATTATTTTTATGAAAAGATTAGGGTCAAATATAACTTTAGAAAAACATTTAGAAATAAGAAAAGTGTTGATCCCATCATACCAATCTCTTAGAGATTGTTTTAAACCATACAATGATTTTGTTAACATGAAAACATGATTTGGAAAATAAGGATTTATAAAACTGAGGGGTTGTTCAAAAAATAATCCTCAACTATATAAAAATTCAGATTTTCATTTTTGACATCCATTTGATAAAGTTTGAAATTAAAATGTGCTTCATAAGATAAAAGTATTATAATTGATTCATGTTGGGACATAATTGAAAAGGTTTATTCATAGTCTATTACCTATTCAGGACTATAACCTTTCACAAATAGTCTAGCTTTATTTCTTACTATAGTTCTCAATTCATCCACTTTGTTTCTAAACACCCATTTAGTGCCTATGGTCAAGGTGTATTTGGGTCTATGAAAAAGTTTCCAAACTGTGTTTCTTTCAAACTGATGTAATTATTCTTGCATAGACGTTATACATAATTCATTATTAATTTAATCATTGATATTATTAGGTTCAAGCTATGAAAAAAATTCTTGATGTTCAAACTGATTTCTCAGAGATGCTCTAGTATGTGTTCCATTTTCTAAGTCTACAACTACAACATCTAAAGGATGGTTTTTAAGAGTTTTAACAGATCTAGAAAAAGAAGGGCTGATCACTTCAGGTTCTTCTATAAGTTTGGGTTCCCTTTGGTTAGAATCTATAAATTTTATAGAAATGGAGGGTTTTTATACTTGTTTAACAATAGAATCAGAGGATTTATAATTTAAGTCTAGATTTGAAAAATTATCCTCAATATTTTAGGTTTTGGAATCATGTGGATGTATTTTATCAAATTTGAAATGAATATATTCTTTCACACATTTGATTAAATTATTAAAGGTTCTATATTATTTCCTATATATTGAATTACCTTGGAAAATTCCTTCATCACTCTTGGAGGAAATTTTTTCAAGATTATCTTTTTTATTTAGTATAAAGACTTTGAAATAAGAAAATATGAAGTAATTAACATTGGGTTTCCTATTATTCCACATCTCACAGGTGGTTTTCTTTTAAATAGGTCTAATTAAAAATTTATTGATTATATAGAATGATGTATTGACATTTTTTCCCAAAAATAAATAGGTAGATCATATTCATTAAGCACAATCCAGGTTATCTCTTGTAAGATTCTATTTCTTTTTTCTACAACTCCATTCTCTTGGGGTGTCCTAGGAGTAGAGAAGTTCTGACTATAACCATTTTGTGATCAATAAGATTCAAATTATTCATTTTTGAACTCATAGGCATGGTCACTAGTTAAGGTTTTAATTCTAAGTCCACTTAATCTTTCTACTAAACTAGCATACTTGGTGAAATAAGAACAAGCCTCACTTTTTTGAGCTAAAGAGAATGTCCAAGTATACCTTGAAAAATTATATACTATAATATTGGCATAGTGATTCCCATTTAAAATTGAAACTCTACAAGGTCCAAACAAATCCATGTGAACCAACTCAACAGGTTTAGAAGTTGAAACTACTTTCTTTGGTTTGAATGATATTTTATAATATTTTCCTTTTTGATAAGGATTACAGAATTTATAATTTGGAAACTCTAGTTTAGGTAGGTCCTTAACTAATACTTTTCTAGTAATCTTTCTATGAGAGTTAAAGTTACAATGGCCTTGTATCCTATTCTATATCCATGATTCTTTATAAAAGAAACTTTAGCAAGAAACATTCTGTGAGACTAAGGAATCCATATTAACAGTATAAACATTTTCATATCTAAAATAAGTAAATACTAAATCATTATTAGAATTAAAAACATTAAAATCATTATTTTCAAATTTAACTTGAAAACCATCATCACATAACAATGAGATGCTATGGATATTGTACTTTAGACCATCAACAAAAATAAAATTTGAAATTAAAACTGATTTTGATGTTACCAATTTGGTCAAGGCCAATAATTTTCCCTTTTTCTTTTTCACCAAATGTGACATATACACCATAAATATCTATGAGGTTCTTGAAGCTAGAGTAGTATCATGTCATTTTTCTTGAGCATACACTATTCAAGTACCACAATTTCTTACACGAACTCTTCAAATAGCTTTCCGACAAAAATAGTTTAAACAAGAAAAGACTTTACTACCTAGATTTTCATGGGTCTAATAATATTTGTAATTAAGGCTTTAGGAACCCACATTTTCTTCATGGGTTTCCTGTAATCAGTTTATAAAGTTTTATAAAAATAAACTTTATTAGGTCTATAATAATTAGAAGCAGTAAAATATTTTCCATCACTATAACTTGTAGATTTTTTTTTCAGATCTACGCATAAAACTGAATTTTACAGATTTTGATATAAAATTATTTTTAACAAAAATTCATTATCCAGGTTGATAACTAATGCTAGTAGCATATTTAGGATAAAATTTTTTTCTAAGAATTTGAGTTAAGGTATTTATACCATTTGTAAATTTTTCTAGATCCTTCTTTAAGAATTCTGTACAAGAGATACTAAGGTTACCTCAGACGTGTTTGTTATAAAACACATGTTGGATTTTTCAACCTTTTCATCATGAGATGATTTAGATTCACTATATATGTCCTCAAAAGCACTCCAGGTAGCCTTCATATCTTTCTTGTATTTTCTGTCTTTGTCCTCATATTTTTTATTGTACTTTAGTTTTGGAAAGTCATCCTTGACATGTCCTTTTCTTTTTCATTCAAAGCATATTATCTCATTCTTATTCTCACTTATTTTTCAATCCTTTTTCTAGTTACCTTTGTTGTCATATTTTCCTATGTAGCTAGGATTTATAAAGAACTTTTTCAATATGTATAATTTCTTAAATCTCCTAGTTAGATGTGTCGTTTCTTCATCACTATCAGTTGATAATATTCCATACTGGAACTTTCAGCATGAAATTGAATTTTCTATTTTTTTTGGATATAATGGTTTTGAAATCCACTGACTTTCTTTTAGTTTAATCATATTCTTCTCAATTAACCTTTATCTATTATTTATGCATCATCGGTTTTCCAATTGATTATTTAATAGGAAAATTACTATTGTCACAATATTCTATTATTGACACTTAGGTTCCTATCCATCTTTCTAGTAAACATATGAGTAACCGTTTGATTTGTTCTTTGGATTCAACGGGATTTCCCATAGAACTCAATATATTTACTATCTCATTGAACCTGAGGTACATGTCATAAATAGATTCATCAAGCTTCATTTTGAAGTTATCATATTTAATAGTATATGCGTTAAGCCTCATTTCCTTAACATTTGTGGTTCCTTCATGAAAAAAATGCTAAAGTATCCCAAATCTCAAAGGTTGTTTTACATGTAGAAATCTTATTGAATTATTCATTACCTAGAGCACAATATAAGGAATTCATAGATTTTCAATTATTATTATAAGAATCCTTAGTCGCATTATCCCAAGTATTTCTAGTAGTAGCATGGATCTTATATTCATATTCAATTGAAGACCAAATTTCAAAACCCATACTTTTTAAATTCATTTTCATTTTGATTTTCCACTGAGCATAATTTTTTCCATTGAAATATGGAGGTCTGTTGGTAGAAGCACTATCCTTTCTATTATCTATGTTAAATAATAAAAACAAGTTTTAAATAAATACAAATTTTGAACTCATAGAAATTTTGATATCTTTAAAAACACAACTAAAATCATATTTGGAAAGATATTTGAAAAATATTTTAACACGCTCTGATACCAAATGTTGGTCCCAGTAGGACACTAAAGATGGGGGTGAATTTTGTTCCTATAATTTTTTTTGTCTAAAATATTTATTTAAAAGTCCCCCAATTTGAAATAAAAATGGCCTAGTTAACCAAAGAAGCAATTTAAAAAATATTTGGTAGTTTAAAGGATTTCTCAAAGAGTGATTAGTTCTCAGTTAAAACAATATGAATTATTACATTATCTTTTGAAAATAATATATTAAAAAAAATTCTAATATGAACACTATCTAGGATTAAATATCTGAGTAAAGTTATGTTTTCCAATTTAAATAAACACAAATAGAGAAAACTAAACTTGAAAGAACATAGTGGAATTAAACCAAGAGGTTCAATCTCAAGATGATACTTAATCCTCTACACATGGAAGTCACATGCTTCCAAGAAGTTTATATAAATAAACTTTTATCTACACCTTATATCAGGGTAAACAGGAGCATAAACAACTATCCAGTTCAACAATACCGCTTCCACATTTTTTGTGGGAGTTCAAAAACAAACATGCCACGTAGGTACCTCTTCCACTATTATTTGTGGGAGTGTAAGGTGTAAGAGATTGATTGTGAATATATTTTTGTATCTTCCAGTTTTGCACAGGAGTTAGTGTGTGTTCATATAATAGTAAGACACACACTGATCATAATGTAAAAACAGTACACAAGTAGAGAAAAATAGAGGGAATATAGTTATAAGGCTATGTGTGATCGATAATGCAATTTGAGACTATAGAAATTTATTTTAATGTGTAGCGTGAGTCAACATTCAGAAATAGACACCAAAATAGAGCATCATAAGAGCTTATGTATTCTAGTTATAGTGTGGTATTGATTTTCTCAATGAGTTCTTATCGCCTCTTAGTTTGTTTCTGCAAAAACTTCTTCACTTTTAGTTCTAAGTAGTATCTCACTGTATCCATAGCTTGATGTTTTCATGATTTTCTCAAACATATGAATTCTTAACTTATTTTTGATTATGTATTTTCTTTACACATTATATCCAATAAGAAGTATTATCATGATCGTATCTTGGTACCTCATACGTTGTATGGTAGTTTAAAAATGATTTATATGTTTTTTTCAAAAGATCATTAATTTAATCAGTTGCATTAAATTTCAAAAATATGATAGTTAGAAATAAATTTGAATTTAAATGAAAAATTATCTGAATGGTATCTTGGAATGGTGTCTATTTGGATTCGTGTCTTGGAATTAGCGGTAAGTTAGGAGTGGTGAATCAGGAATGGTGTCTCTGAATAGTGACATAAAAAAATGTCTCTTAACAGTTACTTGGAACAGCCTCTTTGGAGAAGTGACTTAGGAACAACGAGTCAGGTAGCGGTAAGTCACTCTGGTGGTAGGTCAAATTGATGGTGACTTGTATCTGATAGTAGGTCGATTTAGCAGCAACTCATGCTATCGGTAACCCGTACTTTGCAAAAATTATAAATTGAGTCTGATAGTGGGTTGAATAACGGTGAATCGTCCTTTTTCAAAAATCAGAAAATGTGCTGATGGTGAGACACTTGATATTGAGACATCTTAACAATGAGTCTTCCTTGACAGTAACTCATACTTAGCTGATTTTCTTCCATTAGTGAGATGTACAACAGTGATTCCACCTTAACGGTGACTCAATCTTATCAGTAACTCATCCTTTTTCATATTTTTCCAACCTATCTTATGATGTGAAATACTAACATAAGAGATTAAGATTATATGTAAACATGAGTAACATAATTAAGCATTATTTAACTTGATAAAGCATGATTTGTGATCATTAAAACTAGAGGAGGCCAAAACACACACATTTATAAAATATAAACATATAAATAAACATAAAATATAAACATATATATAAACATATATATGTTTTTAATATGAAACATGAACATATATGTAAAATATAAACACACACACACATAGATATAATATAATATAAACACACACACGCACACAAATGTATAAACATAAAATATAAAATATAAAATATAAACAGATATATATAATATAAACATATATATTTATATTAATACATGTATATTAATATATATATATATATATCTATATGTATATATATATATATATTTTTAATACTGAAATCTATTTATATATATATAAATATAACACAATACAAATATAAATTCAAAAAATGAATAGGGAATTTGGTCAACACTTTGGGTGTTATGCGGGAGGTGCAAGGTTCAAGTTCTTCTGAAGGCTGAATTTCAGCTGCCTTTGGTGTGGTTTGTTTTTTATTATAAAAAAAGAGTGGTAAAAAAAATATGAATTTCAATATATATATATATGAATTTCAAAAAAAATATTTTCCAATGTTTTTTAGAAATGTCGGTAAATGAAGTGTGATTTACCGACATTTCTAAACAATATCATTAAATAAGGTGCCACTAATTAGTGATATTTATAAATATCACTAAATTACCGATGTTTATAATCATTTCTAAATTAGCTACACCTCATTTAAATTTTTTTTCTAGAAACATAGATAAATGAATTATTTTCAACTTAAAACATCGCTAATGCAAAAAAAAACGTCACTAATTTATGTTTTTTGGTAGTGTATTCTGGCCACACAAGCATGAAAACCTTCAGAATATATTCAACTTTATTCTTATAATGATATTTCTTTACAAACCCAATTGTTACTTATGAAATTTATTTAATTTTATTTAAAAACTTGTCATATTTTGGTAATATTATCATGAAAAATTGAGTAGTCTGGTCTACCAACTTATATCTTCCACATAACTTCTCATCTTCTGGTAAGTTACACTTCATAGCTAACTTCTAGTGAACTTCAACTTCTTCATCGGATATTTCTTTCACCATTACAATATTCTTATGAATTTCTTGGATTTATTGATTTTTTGGCTTGAGATTCCATACGTTATCTTGAACATTAATGAAAATTTTAAAACTTTCCATGAAGTGACATTTTCTCCCATAGAAGTGGCATCTTTTCTTCTATATGACATCCTCTGGAACTTTCCTTTTAGGTGTAACCTTCCTTGTAGTTTCTAATTTTTTACACCTCAAGGAAAACCTACAGTCTATCTTCCTATCAGTTTTATTCATTTTTGTGGCCTCCATCCATTTATATTTTTTTTGCACTTGTAAAAAGTAAACTAGTACTTTTCTTTAGCAAGACCACTTCTGTCAAAACTTCCTCAAAAATTTTCAATATACTCAAATATTTTAAATGTTAGAAAATTGTTCTTTTTCTATGAGGGTTGGGTGTACATAGCAAACTTTCCCTTTACTTTCACTTCCCCCCTAATTTTGGCCTTATTTTTTTTACTTCATACCCTGAAATTTTGTGCCAATAATTGATAGTAATGTGTCTGAACTTTCTACAGTATCAAAAGTAGCCAATAATACTTAGATTCTTCTATTATATTGTATTTTATCTAGTGGCGACTTCTTTCAAAACATTTTTCTTTGACATATTTATTTTATTTTTCCATAAATATTCAGGGTAACTCCTTAATTTTTATTTTATTACATCCACCATTAGAGAAGATGTAACACCTCGACCCCAGTTACCCAGAGTCGGTGCATTATTACATAACATTGGCATGATAAAAAAAGATCAAGGCTCAAAAGACCGATTAGTTTAGTAGCCTTGGAATAACTAGATACATTCATAAAGTCTTACATTACATCATAAAGTAAAAAAAAACTACAACAACATCTTCTCTTCATATCCCCTCATACTATCCCTGTAGGTCATTCATAAATTACTTCTTCACATCCTGGGAAAAATAAAACATTGAAAGGGGTGAGCTCATATGCTCAGTAAGGATAACAATATAGCGGAAAATTTCATAAATAAGCTTAAACATTTGAGGCAATGTATAACAAAAACAAAAGCCTTTTAAAATAGAACTTCAACATAATATGGAAAATATAGGATGAAATAATGTCATTTACTTATTCACATGGATATTTTACTAGTCGAATAATCACATGTAATATCAATAACCACTTTTATAATGAAGGAATGAATAATGCCGAACTTTAATTTCTGTGTCAAGGCCTCGTGCCAAGACCTAAGGGATAACTGTAACCGGAACCCAACCTGGAGAGCCTCTGTAACCGGACTTCATCCCGGAGAGCCTCTGTAATCGGACTCCAACCCGTAGTGCCTCTAATAACCGGACACCAACCTGGAGTGCCTCTAATAACCGGACACCAACACGGAGGGTCTACTGTAACCGGACCCTAACCTAGAGGGCTTACTATTACCGGTCCCCAACCTGGAACATACTAGTCTAACACATTCATCTTAAGAAGATGATGAAATATAACATAAAAATTCGTATTAAAACTAGCATACAAAATTCCAAAACATTAATCATAAAACATTAATGGAATAAAAATAACTCATCCATAGTCAAACATATCAAAAAACATTAAATACAATATGGAAGATTTGTATCATAATAAATCAACTTCAAACAAGTGTAAAATTTATCAAAGGATGTTGACATAGATGAAATCAAAACTATTTGAGAGAAATATATCTTTTTTTGAAATCATTTAAAAGTCACATAATTATAAAATAAAACATTTACTTTGAAAATATTCTTATAATATTGTAAGGGAAGATTATACGAGTTTATAACGGTATAAAATAGCCACACCCACCGTATATGTTAAAAAGAGACATTCTTACATTAATTTTGTCGAAAAGGTAAAAAGGACCTTATTTGGAAAACTACGAAAAGTTTCCTTTATAAAAATCTTATAAAAAATAAAACAAGGGTATAAATGACTTTAACCCATATTTTGTAAAATAGTAATAATGTTTTGACATAAATTTTTAAAAAAAATATATGTGGATGATAAAGAGGCCCCAATAGATATTTACATATAAACAACCTTGGATAATGAAGAGATTGTGAAATAAACCTTTACCAATTTGGTAACTTAAGAAACATACACCCCATGAAAGAGGTATCATACAATGAATATGTAAATAAACATAAATTAATGTGTATTACACAAATAATACAATTATGGGTAGCACATACACCACAAAAAAAGGTAATAGTGGCAATATGGCATAAATCTCACGAGAATCGGGAGTGAGATGAAAACCCCTTACCTTGTACTTTTCCTTGGTTAAGGGTAGGTTAACCTCCTGTATAATGGTTAAATAATTTTTATTAAATTATACAAGAATCATATACATTAATATTATATCATATATGATCTTTTAACATTGATTTGTTAATAATATCTTAGTATTATCGTTGTTTCGGGTGTTAACTTACTCATTTTCTTTTATATGTATTGTTGCATAAGACGTGTTTGTTATGGATAGGTTGTATCTTATTCATATCCAGAATGATATCAAGTCCTTAAAAATTATTTTTAATAATTAAATGAGAATTAGTCTTGCATGTATACGATGAGGAATGCATCTCATCGCGTTCGTGGAGACGGTAGTCCGTACGTACGCACAAGCGACAATATCATTTTTTTGATATTAAAATAATATATAATTATACAGTATACCATATATACAGAATAATTATCAAGTTATATTTATTATTTACATGAATTACACATCATTATTATACCCATCTAAATAATAATGTTTTGAATAACAATTACACCACGACGTGGAGATGGTAAGCCGTACATACGCACGTATGGTGACATGTCATTCAAAGGATGGATAAAATAATGAATATGGTTGTAACATATTTATAATAAAATCAAAGTATGTATAATATACTGGAGTTATTATTTTATAATGGTAATAACAAATAAAGAAGACGTTGAAGAAGAAAGGAACTTGAAAGAGGGTGGTAAAAACATTACCTCTTAATCGGGTTCTTCCTTTTGATTTGATCAAAAGGGCTCCTTAGGTTGGCTTTATGATCAAACTAAGTCCTCTAGGAAAAAGTGAAGGAAGTTTAGAGAGTATTTGGATAGGGTTAGGCCGATCCAAAAGGCTTTGAATGTGTGAATTAGTGAGAAGGGCGAGTGCCCTTTTATAAGAGGGGTGAGGGGCACCTTTGGAAAAGATAGAAATATTATTTTATAATAAATTCATATTCGGTTTATAATGGCTCCAAAGTGGATTATTTAATTTTTAAGGTGGGGATGAGTCGAAATCCTTTCAACCAGTAGATTTTATACAGTTCTGGGTCATTATATTAACCTTATCTTTTAGTTTTAACTCTTAGTTAAATAGTTTGACATTTACCATGTCACTTTGTATTTTTATATTATATAGTTAATAAACATACTATATACATCCAAGTGACCCCAAAGTGGTCTATTAATGATAAAGCTATAATGATATAAGTCCTTTGGCCGAATCTTAGATTTTTAGGAATAGAATATCAATTAACATTATAATATTTGTTTTAAAAACTCTTTTATGTCAATTTTGACACTATTGGGTATTTTGTTTTTGATAATTTCATAACAGCATTATTACTTAGAAATAAATTTATATAACCAATACTAAGATGTCATATTAACCTATAAAATTAGTTTAATTTATAAAAATTCACAAATTACATTTATTTTAATATTTATAATATCAATTATTTTAATATTTCATTAATTAGGTAATTACTCCATCACCATTGTGTCATAAATAAATTAAATTATTTAATTTATAAAAATTATAAATAAAATACAATTATGTAGGAAATATTTTTAGCTTTCTAATTAATATTTAAAATCGAATTTATCTTATGTATAACCCTATATTAAAAATGTTTTAGTAATTAAACTTTGATTTTTACTCTTTTAACTCTTCTTTGAATTAAATAATAATTAATGTCCTAATCTAATCTAAATGGACCTAAATGATAATATTTTATTACTAAGTTTGTTTTTGGTCGATATAAACTTTTCCAATAGAATTAGGACATGTGTTAGGGTAATATTAATATGATTTTTACCCTTAATTACCCTATTTACTTTTAACCGTGGTAAATAAAAGTAAAAAGGTACTATTCACCAAAAATTATTTTCATCTCATTGAACCACATTTTACTCCTTGATATTAACCGTGTCTCTCGAATTTTCAAAATTCCACTCACAGAAGTGGTAAAATTAAGTTTCATGTGAATTTCCAAATTCTCCTAGGAGGTGGGTAAAAGACGGTGAAAAGTTCAATAAAAATTTTATATATCTAAAATTATTCTGAACTAACTCCAATGAATTACATTGAACTTATATAGGTATTATGTATCTATTTTGATCTTAGTTAAATTTAAATAAAATAAATAATTATTTAAATAAAAATTCGGTTTTAAACTATAACTCAGTGTTTTTTCACTATTCATCAAAAATTGTAAGTTTTCAGAAAAATACCAAAATTTCACCCTAGGATAATTTCGATATTACGAATCCAAAAATGAAGTCCATTTTGAAAGATAAAATTTATAAAATTTCAAAAAGTGGGTATTACTATTCATAACGGCTAGTTTTATTGGTTGTGGGGTGTGTTAGAACTCGAAGTTGCGTACAACACACGCTATTGTATTATTCAAAGAGAAACGTACCGTGGAAGCTTGGGGTGTTACAGAAGAGGTGGGTTTTTCAATTTTCTCCACCCATATTATTTTTGAACGATAACCTATACTTGAAATATGGGGGTTATTGTATACATATTCATTAGAACATGGGGTTACCGTTTCATCATATTATCATAATACAATGCTTCCAATACTTTCACATTCTTTATTCTCTCGGATTGATTTTTTTACAAATGTAATAATTTCCTTAGAAAATTTAGCAGAGATTCTTTTTTCAGCTTCCTGTGAAGATTTAGGTTGAATAGCTTCTATTGTATGGAGTAGGACTCTCAAGAGGGGGGTGAATTGAGTTCATATGAAAATATATAAATATTTTATTTAAATTTTCTATAAGTTTGAAATAAAAAGCATCCCAGTTAACCAAAAGAGAAGTTTATAAAATATTTGGTTGTTTGAAGGATTTCTCAAAGAGTGATTAGTTCTCAGCTAAAATAATATGAAGTAATAATTTAACTTTTTAAATCAATCCACTAAATAAATTTCTAATATAAACACTATCTAAGATTAATTATCAAAGCAAAGTGAAGTTTTCTGAAAACATAAATAGAGAAAACTAAACTTGAAAGAACACAATGGATTTTAAAACAAAAGGTTCAGTCTCATGAAGATACTTAATCCTCTCCACTTGGTGGTCATTTGACACCAAGAAATATATCAATAAACTTTGACCCACACCCTATATCGGGGAAAATAATAACATAAAAAACTTTCCAGGTAAACTATACCTCTTCTACTCAAGCTGCATTTCAACTTAACTTCCAAGAGTCACAATATGCATTATCAACGTAGTCTCTTCCTTTGTCAAAATTCAACATCTATGCTGACGGTGAGACATCTGATAGTGAGACATGTTAACGATAGGCCTGCATTACTTGTAGTTCATACTTGTCTAATTTTTTATCATCACTGAGTTTTCCAACAGTGATTCCAGCCTAACGGTATCTCAATATGAACAATGACAGTGTGATCACCTTAACGGTGATTCATACTTAGTCAAATTATTTCAACATGTCTTATGATTCAAAACACTAACAAAATAGATTAAGCATTATATGTAGACATAATTAAACATGAGTAAAAAAAATTTAACTTAATGAAGCATGATTTTTGAGCATTAAAACTAGAGGAGGACAACAACTTCCTTGTTTCTCAATCTCACTACTTGCTCAAGGAACATTAAATTTAATGTTTTCTTATGATTTTCAACACACCTCACATTATCTTCACATTTAAATTTTAAATTTTGTACATTTTCTCCAAGTGACTAACTCACCACTTTTAAGTAAAGATGAAGTTCCATTTCATGACTTTCCTTGATCTTAATTTGAGTATTATTAACCTTAGAAATTACTTTGTGAGTATCTTCTAATGCAAAAATAATTTCCATAACAAATTCCTTTGTAAACAAATTCTCACAAAAATTTCTTTGTAATGATTATTCTAAAAGGTTGGTATTTTTATGATAATATAATACCTTTTATTCCTTTCTTTTAATGTGTTTAGTAAGAATTTTACACTCCCAAAACTTATTTCATAATGCATTATGTCTCATGAAGTTTTGATTTCAGTTGCGAGATCCTATTATTTTCCCTTGATATATGTATATATATATATATATAATAACTTAAACAAGGACTTTTTTCATGTAACTATGATTTTAGAGTAAAATATTCAATAGTTTTCATTGAATCATACTCTTTACATCTTGAGAAAGATTATTTTAAAGGATTAATTATATCATATTCATATGAATTCTTACTATAAACTTAAACCTATGATAATATAAAATCCTCCTTATATTGATTTTGAGAGGAAAACTTCAAGTTCTTATGAGCTTCTTTCTTCTTCCAGTTTTTCAAGGTTTTGGTCAAAACCACTATATTTCTATAACTAGTAATAACTTCCATTTTCTTTATATTTGGATTAAATTTCTTAACTTTTAGAGAAATAATATCTTAAACTTTAAAAAATATGCACTTCATATAAAATAGTTAAATATAATTGAGGCTAAACTTATAGATTCAAACAGATGTAACCATCCCTTTGATACCAATTGAGATTCCCAAGCGGATCGTACGGTCACCCTGAGAGGTGGGGGGTGCAGGTGAATAAAGGGTGACCAAATTTTTACAGATTAAGTGAAACTTACACTCTTCCTATCAGTAATTTGATCAAACCTAGGCTATTGGTAATGATGTATAGATATTTATAAACTATCCATCACTATTTTCCCCTTATGCTATGTAGACAATATATAGTAAGAAAAAAACATGGATTTTTACAAGGTTCGACCTCCATGTGAGAACCTAATTCTTTCCATGTCAACTCCTATTTAGTTATAGATTCCTTCAATTATATATCAATCAAATATTACTGGTGTTATGGGAATGAATCAAACTTAACCCAAATACTTCACTATGTTTCATAAGTGAATGATCTTTATAATGTATCCCAATGTTGTGCTATCTCCTAAAATTATCATCCTATATACAGATATCAATTTTGTAATTATTTATACTAGTACCACATTTATTTATATGTTCCTTATGAAATCCATCTTGTATGAAACTTTTTATGCCTCAATATCTTTTATTGCACCCAACATGAACGTCAACCTATCTTCTTTTCAATAGAATGTTCTTCCAGAGATATCACTCTTTAAGACCAGTTCATCTTGTACTTATATATCTAGTATGAAATATATAGTACCAATCAGTCCATTTAACCTCTATTAGATATCCCTTTTATCTGATGTGCCTCAACTTGATGTGCCTGGTATTCTTTGGTCCGGTGCATGTCTGTCTAATTTCTCTATGTCTAGGGATTCTTGATCCAAATCTCTTCCACCATGTTCTTCTTATTCAACCAAGTAGTTTTTTTATTGTTGTCTCATGATGAACTTCTAATAATAATACCCCCTTTCCTAATTAACGAACACATCCAACTAAAGTGGTGTTCCCTTATTTATATTAGCAAGCTTTCTCTGATATATACTAGGAACACACACGCTTCTCTTTGAAATTCCTACCATATCAACTTTTATTTTAATGCCAAAAAATCCTCCTTCTAAACTGAATTCAAAATTTTTCATCTAAGATTTATCAAATCTATCCATCAATGAACTCTCCAAATCTTTCAGAAATCTCGGTTATATTTATAATCATTGAAATAAAAACTTTGCATCGTCATTATGTATGAATTTATGACTTTGTAAAACTAATTCTAGAATTCTTCCAATACATATTCTTCTGATACATTGAATGTGATCCTTTCTATTCGTAATTCTACAAATCATAGGTTTTCAAGGTTATAAACATGTAGGAAGCTCCATCTGAAACATGTAAAGAAGTTCTCTATCCAATAAATTCATAAGAAATCCTCTGTTCGACAACTCTCTATCTAGTTCTAATTTCCCTGGAAGCCTTTTTTTGATGATCTCGTGTTTTCTCATTTTGATGATATTGATATGATTTACCCCATCCCAAATATCCAAAACACTTCTCTATAGGATCATATTCATCCAATCAGTTCTATATGATAAAATTAGGTTTCCTCTATTTGGTGATGTTCACATGTTTCCTCCATCTGATGGACTCCCAAAAGTTTATGCATATTGATCTCTCCGATGAGCTAAAATATTCTCTATCCAGTCATCTTCATATTTATTCATATGATAATATTTATAGTTGTATTCTCTTTAGTTTTATCCATCTAATGTATTCATTAATGTTCATAATTAAAACTCATAATATTACTCTATCAGGTAGACTGAAAAAATCTTCTTCTGTTGGAGTTTCAAAGTATCTTTCTAATCATTGTTTTTCAGATCACAAATTCGAAGATAAACCGTTATACAACACCAACTCTATGTCTTTATAAGCAATTGTTTTTTAAAGTTTGAAACTTCATCATTTTATAACTTCAACATTTTACAAACTGTCTGTATTCTAAATTTTTTTATAATCTTTACAACTTCATCACTTCATAATTTATAATGCTCTAACTGCACACCTTTTCCGTATTTATAGTAGTAACTCTTAATGTAAGGTAAATGCCACCTGATACTCCTCAATAATGAATTATAATAACATTATCAAATATATAGTGTGCCTTGTATTTTCGATCTTTCTATTTCCTTCAAATTTACTTTTCATGTAGTTAACTTTGGTCTTACATTCTGTATTAGTTATTAAATATACTTCTGAATACTCAATATCCCTACTTGATGGAACTTACTTATTTATAATTTCCCAATATCTTTCAGAATTATATCTTGTATCTATAGAGCTCATTCTTCTATTGGATTATCCTTCCAAAATATTTTATAAAAGGAGTTGCAATATAAAAACATTATTATCTAATAGGGGTTACAATGAATAAATAGAATGAGGGTCTTGTGTGCAAGATAAAATGGAGATTTTATGGTTTGATGTAAGGAACAATGTAGTGGAATCATAAGTTTAATTCATTTATAGAGGAATGCAACCTTTTCTAAAATAATGAAAATAATGTTTTTCTACCAGAATGTGTATGGTGATGGGGGTTTCATCATTTGACTTCCCTATATGGATAAAATTATTATTTATAGACTTTTAATGAAATGGATTAATGAGTCAAAGGATAAACTATATGATTTTTTAGATGAATTATCTCATTCTTACAAAATGGATTTTAGGGATGTGGATTGTCAGGAACTCAATGTTTGGAAATTTATTCTTTAATCAGATGGACTATACATAGAAGTTTGTGGAAAGCTTTAGAATAAGTGAGGAAAAACCGATTACCATGCCCTTGAACAAAAACTTTAGGCTAAGAAAGTAGAAGGCACTTAAAATATAGTCATAGGTTGAGAAATTAGAAAAGATTCCATTTTCAATAGAAATCATAATCTTGATGTATTTCATGGTTTTATATAGCTAGGTATTATGCTTATATTGGAAATTGTTAGTGTATTCATGGATAATCCAATAATAGAACACTCTAAAATGGTTAATTCGATACTCTGATATCTCAAATAGTATGAGTGTTTTTTCACTCTATTTTTTAATGGATCAACCACCATATGGGTTTTAATATTCATAATTTAGGGGAGATGTGGACACTAGGAAGATCACCACAAGTTATATGTTCACTTCTAGAGGCACAAATGTGAGTTAGATGTTGATAATTCAACCCATAGTTACACTTTACAAAATGGAGGTAGAGTACACTTCTCTTTTGGAATCTGGGAATGAGTTGATTTGGATTAAGAGATATTGGAGGATCTAAGATGAAGTTAAGAAATTGGAATGATATTCTATGTTTTTGGAGTGTAGTCTATCTTTTAAGAAATATGATGTTACACTATAGGGAAAATCATATTCATTTTAAGTATCAATTCATATGGACGTTGTTATAGAATAAAGTTCTAGTGATATAGAATATTGATGGAGTTAAAAATTTGGTAGATATGTTGAACAAGATTGTAGTTTAGAAAATGTTGGGGCCTTGTTGTGCCTCAGTTAGGATAGGATAACCAGAATAATATTGGGGTAACTATTCCTCAATAAATAAAATTTTAGAGATAAAGGGATTTGAAAAGGTAGATAGGGGACTAATTAATGAATCCTAGAAATGATTCTCAAGTGGGAAATTGTTAGTTTTGACTAGTGTGGAAACAATTTTTTAATTAAGTGTTGGAACTTTCATAAGGAGAAAATCTAGAAGTTCAATTCAAAAACTGAATGGTTTTGGTGAAGGGGAACAACCAAAGTTAAGATGTTCGAAAACAGAGTAGTCAAAAGAAACAATGATGAGTATTGAAGTTGGAAGTGAAAAGATGAAAAATACTTACATAGTAATCAATTATTATGTTACATAAGAGTTCAAGAAATTAAATAAGGTTTCATAAGGTTTATTTATATGGATATATAAGGATAACTCATAGAGTTTATGGATTTATTTACTATTCACCTGACAAGTTAGCAAAAGGAAATTACACTTATTTGGTGGATAAAATTTGGTGTATGATATCTCGTAATGTTTGGAAGGTGGTGGAACCGATTTCACTAGATATGGACTACTATAAAAATTGGGGATGGGTCATTTATATTGTAACTATTCAATATTGTAATCTTTTTCCACTTCTTTAATAAGAGTTAACAACATTCCCCCTAAGAGTAGGACTAGTCAAAACCATTTAAAATTTTTTTGTGGTTCTTTTCTTTTATTTCTTTATCATTTTATTTCCGAAGTTCTTATCGATTGTGTATCGAAAACATTGTGGTACATAGATGGGTTTCGTTACCTTATCAGTTTTGGATACATCATAGATGTGGGTTTATTCCAAAACTAGAATTTAAAAACTTTGTTCCACGTTTGAAGATTACATAGGGTGATTTCTATATGGGAGGTTCCAAACCCAATATATATATGAATCCTTGAAGGTTTCAAAATGTCAAAATCATATTTAAAATTATTAAAGTTTTACCTAATTTGATAAATTTATGTATAGGGTGATCTAAATATGATGCATTTCATGTACCTATCTTAAGATATATTCATACAAGGAAGAACATAGAATTGATTTTATCATCACATGGTTTTTATAAATTAATGTTTTTTATATATCCATATGTTTTGGATAACCTAATAAATTCTTAAGAGTTTATAAAATCAATAAAGTATCTGATCATTAAATTAGAAGGAATGTACTTGTATTTTAAAATTAATCACACAAAAGATAAAATCATAAATTTTCGAATGATTTTATATATTCATGTAAATATTTTTAATGAATATTAAATTTCATTCTTTCAAGAATGATATATTTCATACATGAGGGGATAATAAATAACTTATTAGCGCTAGAAGGATTAAATATAAATTCAAAATTTATTTATCCCTAAAGGATAGATATGTACATGTTTATATCTACCTTGCAAATAACATGAGATCTTTTTATGATAAATTTAATTCAAGTTAATGTTCTTATCTACTCATTGATATTTAAAGGGTATAAATAATTTCTTATTCAAAAATTTAGTAATATTTTTTTTGATTATGATGATGTTTTATATTTTTCATATCCACATAAAATTAGATCTAATCCTAGATATTTATTCACATTTGGTGGAATAACCATTTCAGGCTATTCTACAAAAAAACCATTTCGACAGCTTCTTTAAATCATATGTCATCGATTGTAATTCATAAAGTAAGATGTGAATATGTTTCGATGAGATCAATTATTAATCATATAATAAATAATTGTGGATTAGAAAGTTGTAAAGTTATTACCACCATATTATATTAGGATAATGATGCTTTTATAGTGCAATTAAAGGGTGGGTATATAAAAGGAGATATAATAAAACATATATAACTAAAATTATTTTTCACTCATGTTCTTAAAAATAATAGGGAGATTGATATCCAGAAACTAAGGTCTGCTCATAATATTGTAGATTAGTTCATAAATTCATTACCAACAAAATTGATTTATAAAATTTGGATGTGAAGATTACAAAGTTCATCATGATTTTATATGGGGGAGTTGGGAATGCTGAACTATTTTCCGCTTCATCAGGTTTTCCCATTAGTTTTTCATAATAAGTTTTGAAATGAGGTAGCATGAAATGTAATTTAATTACTTTATATTCCCATGTTTTTCCCAAATACTTATTTTCAAGTGAATATTATATGATATTTCATGAAATTATAACATCCAAGGGGTAGTATTATGAAATATTTATTATGTGGATTTCATAATTCTAAAATCATTATTACATCCCATTCCCAACTCCAACCCTTCATATGGTCAAGTCTTCATTTTCTTTAACCCTTGGCAATCCAACCGCTGTATATGACATGAGATATATGGATTAACCAAGATATTTTATTACAACCTCTATATACCCTATATATATGTCACCATGTTTATGGAAGATAAAATTTTTGACCCTATATACTTTCTCTCTACTTCCTTAATTATTTTAAGTTGCTGATTTTCATTCCCCATTATAATCCTAATAATTCAGCGCACATTTCATCAACAATACGCTTCACCTACGATCAATCATGAATTACTGGTTTTGAGATTCCTCATCGTTTCAATCAGCATTTGATCTGTTTCTCAACAATAATGAAAAAATTATACTATTAAAAAAGATAATATTATATATAAGTAATAATAATTTTAAACATTATTAATAATCAATATTATCCAAATATAATTAATATTATTTTATATATAAATTCTAATATAACTAATATCGTATATGTATAATTATACATTTTGAAAACAATGATATTTTTAAAATATTAATAATAACACATTACTTAAAAATATTAATAATACATTTTATTACATATATATAATTTAAAATTTTTTAAAATATAAATATTAATTTAAATATAAATATTAATGAATAATATTTTTTAATATAATTGATAATAAATTTAATTTAATATTTATATTTATTTGGTAATATTTTGTAAATATTTTTGTATAATTGGATATAATTATTAATATTTTATAATATATTTATACATGTATATAATATATAATATTTAATGTAAATATTTTTTCATTTAAATATAGTTATTAATATTTTTATATTTTATTAAAGATTTATATAATTAATAATATATTTATTGTAATTTTTTTATTCATTTACCAAACTAATAATATTTTTAAATATAATTAATAGTATTAAAATACAGTTAATAATTAATAATATTTTTATTTGTAATTAATAATAAATATATTTATATAATTATTAATTTATTATAAATCATTTTGTGATTAAATATAATTATTAATATTTTAATACTGAATTATATATTTATATAATTAATAAAATATTATTTATAAATTTACATAATTAATAATATTTTTGAAAAATATAATTAATATTATATTGTAAAAAATTGATACATTCTCAGTGCAAAAAATGTGGCATAAACTCTGTCGAGATAATATGATCCTCACTTGAATGACATGAGTTAAGTTAAAGATGAAGTAGTATAACACTCAACGAAGAAGACACAAATGAGATCTCTAAGTGTCGCATGAATACTCACACACTGAGGGATGCAGATATTTTAAAAACATCATCCAATATAATGATGTGGTTGTGGGAACCTCCTATTAAGAGTAGGTTGTGGATTTCATCTATTATAAGAGATAAGGTTGCTCTAGTTTTCATATGCATATTTGGAGCCTCTTGGAGCCTCTTTTGGTCCAGAAAACACAAAATATAGATAAAACCAATAACTAGTAGTTTATATATTTTCATATACTTCAATTTTACAACTCATGGAGCCAAAATAAACACTCAAATCAAAGGTTGTGACCATTTTAATTTGTCCATTTCATATAGATTGAAGTGCCCATAAATGGATTGTATTTTTTTGTAGGTGCAGCCGAAGTTGTGTGGAAAAGTAGTCGATATGTGTTTAATAGAGGGAAGTGGTTATTCTTTGAGAATTGTTATGGATTCATCCTTGTAAGACTCACAAGGGTTTCTTATCATTGAATGTAATGATTGATAATGCTACAAAGCTTATAGACTGATATATTAAGTGTTTTTGTTTGAAGAACTTATATTAAAATATTGAAGTTGTATTAATTTGTGATGATTGATGTGGTTATATTAAAGTCAATGGATGTGTTGATAGATACAATTATACTAAAAAATGGTTTAAGAGAATTTTTTCAGCTAACAAAATGGGGATATCGAAGTGTTTATCCTAAAGAAGAAAATGGATAGCTAAAGTTGTGAGATATAATCCAAAACATATTAATGTTTGAAGCTACTGTGAACATGTGATAAAGACTAGTTTTATGAGGATTATGAGTTAGTTTGGGGTGGGTTTTCATGACCATGAAGGCCTCAAGATCAACTCAACAGGTTTTGAAATTATTTAGATTAAGTCTGGAATTTTAGTACAGGAGTAGAAATGTGGAAAAGTCTCAGTTCATAGGGTTGACTTGTCTAAAAGGTATACTTTCATCTCAGAAGTATGACTAAAACTCAGAAGGTACAAGTGAAACCTATAAGGTTCAACTAAATCTTGGAAAGTGTATCTGATCTTGGAAGCATGCGATCAGGAGGTTAAACTCACAAGGTTAAGCTCGAAAGGTTTCTCAGAGAAGGTTAAGTAAAATGAAAGTTTCAATAACTCTGTGAAAATTTTGAAATCTTCCATAAATGAGAAATCCAAGAATTTGAAAATTATTTATTTTGAAGAAAATATAAATCAGATGATGTTACAATGATCTTTAAGGAATTCAAATATCATAATCACATTAAAATGACTGTGATATAAGCTGATATTGAAGTAAGACCAGTCAAGGAAGATGCTGATACTAAGATGAGTTCCACTACCACATAATTAGCTACCACACCACAACTCCATGAATGTGTAGAAATCAAAGAGAAATTAAAATCATGAATTTAATGGAAATTCAAATAAAGAAAGTAGAAGAGTCTTGTGGGGATTTAAATAGGAAGTCCTGGGTGAGAATTTAAGAGATTTTAAAGGGGAATTCAAACTAGAAATATCTTTCATATTCGAATGAGTATCACCTATTGTTATATTATGAGGAGTTTCTAAATAAGATATTGAAACTTAATATTCATGACTCTATTAATATAAATAATGTAATGGGAGAAGAATATGAGGGTATTCAATACTTCTATTCATATAAAAATACATCCAATCAAAAGTGGAGAACCCGATACTATACCGATATTGGAGGTGAAATTGTGAGAATATATTGAGTGGATTGAGAACTTAACAAGTATAATTGGTTTAGTTAAAAAGGAATCATTAATAAAAATGACCATTGATTCACCCCCTCTTAGTGTTCAATCCATATTGGGGAATCACAAGTGGTATCATAGAAAATTTGAGTTCAATTTAAAGGTCCAAGGAATTTATAAGTATGTAGAATATTAATTTTTTGAATAAAATGGGAACACCTACTTTCAATGGAAGCAACTACCATATTTGGAGGAATATTTTTCATCCCTAAATTCTATCACTTGGCCTAGAAGTTAGAGATATTTTTATAATAGGAAATTCCCCCATTATTAAAGGTGCTCCTATGAAACTTTATAAAAAGGGAAATATGAAGGTTGATGGTGTGTCTCAAAATAAAACATTAATTTAACTTTCAAAAAAGTTATATATTAAAATCACGGGGATTCAAAATACCAAAGAGATTAGGGAAAAACTACAGGGAAGTTATGAAGGAAATGTTAAATTCAAATAAGTCAAACTCTAAGTTTGCATTCAATGGACCAAATGACTTAGATTTATTTATTTATTTTTGGATAATCCTATTTTTAACTCAGCTAAGACAGAACCCTTACATGTCTTGGAATATCATTGGAATAAGGCCTATACATATCCCATAAGCTAAACAGTAGATAGGCCAAGTATATAACCTATATGTCCAATTACCAAGACCCACATTGAAATAGCCTCTTTCCTTTTCTCCTATATCTGTCACTCTAACTGCTAGTCCAGAATTTACTGTATTGGTAAGATACTACTACCTCCCCTAATGGGTTCTAGAACTGGTGTGTGTTATCCCTCTATTAATGAACCATTACATCCCATTGATCATCAGGCCCTACTTTTGCGTCTTTTTCTTTCCATCGGTTAGGTACTACTCTATCACGAGGTATTAATTTCTCTCCATGTCCAGGTGGCCTTTTGGTCTAATGGCCTTGGATGACCCAAATTCCCTGTGTCCTATAGGCCCAAATTAGTGGCCCAAAATCCAGAATTATGTAAATAGTTCCACTTCCATAGTACCACTACAGTACCTGCTACAATAATAATACAATAACTTTGAAAATAATTACACACCCAGATTTGGTCCTTGATTTTATGCAGGATTATAGGGTTTGTTAAACACTTAACTACTACACCAACTACCAAACAACAAGTTTGTATGAGCATATTTGAAGACATAAAATATGGATGATGATTAAAATATTGAATGCTATTTTAAAAGGGTCAATGAGATTGTGAGTAATATCCACGGGTTTGGTGAGAAGTTAGATAATTCCACCATTTTCACAAATCTTATGTGAAATATTTTAGATAGATTTGATCTTGAGATTTGATCCTTGGAAGATGTTGAGGCTTTGTGATTGTATGACCTTCAGAACAACCTCATATATTATTAAATGAGAAAGGATATAACTTTTAAGAAGAAATAAAAAGATTATATGCCTTTTGAGGCCATGATAAAAGGAAAATAAAGTGATTCAAATGATGAGGATGATGATGAAGTCTTCAATAAAATTGTTTCTACTTTATCAAATAAATGGAATAAATTAAAGTATAAAGGAAAAGGAAAACCAACAAAATGGTACTACAACTTTAATGACATATTTTTAAAAAATATTTCCCAAGGATAAAGGTGAAGGAATTTGAATTATATGAGGAGGAGAAATATTAAAATTAGAGAAAGAGTAAAAGTAAGAGAAATTATTCTAATAGAAATAAAAGTTTCTTGATGAGTATGAAGGAATAATATAGCTCAACCAGTTCATTAGATGATGAATTCAATTTCTTATCTCACATTGAGAGAGGAGTTGATAGCTAAAATAGTGTTTATGGAGATGAAAGAAGAGAGATAGAATACAAGTTAAAATATGATATATAATATTTTCTTGAGTAGATTTCACATCTCAAGAAGGAAATGAGAAATATTTCAGAAAAGAAAAACAAAGTGGAAAAATAAAATGAAGAGTTGATCAAGAAAAAAGATTATTATATTTATGAGATCAAGTCAAGTAAATTAATGATACTAGAAAAAGAAAATATAGTGAGGTATATTGAGGAGAAGTTGTTTAGAAAAGAAGACAATATGGTTGAGACACAATCTTTTTTGTATTGGAGATAAAAAGGAGTTAAAGAAGATAAGATAGGACTTCTTAAATTTTGTTTAGGTTAGAGGTGAATCTTCATAAGTTGGTGATAAGAAGGTTTCCAATAATAAAGTTGAATCTACACATAATCTTTATCAAAATAAATTATTTATTTATAATAGTGTTGGAGATAAAAACAAGTTAAAACCTATATATACTAAGAATATAAATGAGGTACACTCTTCAATATCAAAGGGAGATAGAAATATTCTAAGAAGACCACTGCCCCTAAGAAAAGTAAGGCTTTACTTGTATATGAGCAACAAAAATTATGTTTTCGACATATTTGTCTTTATTACAGATGTCCCAAGTTACAAGGTCTTAGTTGGTGTTGTGGAAGGTATGGACACAAAGACTAACCTTTCTAGCATAAAATTTAATTTCTAGGAAAGTGTCATGAACAAAGGGTGGGATATGGTTATTATATGATAACAAAGTCTTAAATAAATAAAAATGATCCAATATATTTGATAAATATTACTATATAAAATATTTTTGAGTGTTTAAAAGATACATATAGAAGGCGTAATCAGAAGATTAACAAAGAAGAGGTTTTCATGGTTAGTTTACTAGAAAAAGTTCCCTATGGTGTGAAGGGGGAATCAAATTGATGGGAAAGAAGCAGAGAATGTCAAAAATAAGTTCCTAACTATTTGGATGAAACATTTAGAAACGGATAATAAAATTTAAAGATAATAGATAAATGCAAGTAAAAAGTAATGAAAATGATTACACATGAAGAAGTTCTAACTCATGAGAATATTTCCACAAATGGTGATCTAATAATTCACAGAAAACAATGTGAAAGGTCTGGATATACAGGGCATGACATGAAGGATTATATAAAAATTTTACCAGCTCAAGAAGAATGATTGAAGAATAAAATTAAAGCACAAGGAAATGAATTTTCATTGATGATAGAGGTGAAGAAAGCTAATCCAAAAAAGAAGTACTTTAATTGAAAAAAATTATACCATAGCCTGATAAGACTCATAATAGAAAATTAAGTTTGAGGAAACCATGTCATTCTGTGTTTGGGAGAAATAAGAGGTCTTTATTGATAGGAAACTCCCAGTTCTGTTATTATTATTGAGAAGTCAATGAGGTCCCTCCACATTCCCTTATTTTTTTGTTTATTTGAGCTAATATTCATGGAATTGAAGGAGTAGGGTGAATCTATCACCACTTGAAAAAAATATGTTTTTTATCATGGAGTATTCTGACTGCCATGAAGAGGAGTAGTTCAATTAATCCCTCAAGGGAGAGTAAAAATGAGTTGATGTTATCATACATTGAATCTGAAATTTCTAGACAGCTAAACAAAACTGAAGAATGATGTTTTTTGATCACATTTAAATCCCTCATTTTTGATTATATCACTCTCATTTACAAAGTGTCATGGCCTCCCGAGCATGGTGAGAGTACAACATAGTAGGGAACCACTAATATAGTTTGACATATAACCAATAAATGTGTGTATATTCCTATGATATTCTTAGATAAATAAATTTATAAACTATTTAATATAAATAAATAAATCACTATTGATCCTCAGGATCTAATGTGACACTTGTGATTTACCACGCGTACTTCATCTTGCGTTGAAGTGTCTCTTAGCATGTCGTGAAATTATTCCAACTAGTATATAATTTAAAAACAATTACCATCCTATTAAGGAAATACAATATCAAATTATTATGTTCAAGAACTGTTTCCTAGGTGAATGGCCCTAGGAAATATAATTGCAGCAAGCCTATAACCAATTCCACTTAAGAAATCAAATTCTCAGGAACCAAAGTGTCATGGCCCCCCAAGCATGGTGAGAGTACAACATAGTAGGGAACCACTAATATAGTTTGACACATAACCAGTAAATGTGTGTCTATGCCTATGGTATTATTATATAAATAAATTTATAAACTATTTAATATAAATAAATAAATCACTTTTGATCCTCAGGCTCTAATGTGACACTTGTGATTGACCACGCCTACTTCGTCTTGTATTGAAGTGTCTCTTAGCATGTAATGAAATTGTTCCAACTAGTATATCATTTAAAACCAATTCCCATCCTATTAAGGAAATACAATATCAAATTATTATGTTCAAGCACTGTTTCCTAGGTGAATGGCCCTAGGAAATCTAATTGCAGCAAGCCCACAACTAATTCCCCCTATGAAATCAAATTCTATCAGGCACACTGGTAAATTCCTAGACGTCCTGGGAAGTGAAACATCATATAGTATCATCCAATTCCCATGATCTTAGGGAAATAGAGTTTCAATGTCTAGAGTGGATACCAAGACATCTTGGAAATTCCCACATCTATAGTCACATCATCAAATCCAAGGGGATTACATAAGGAATTCCAAAGACATGTAGGATGAATCTCAGTATCCTAATAATTCCACACTCATCAGGATCAAGGTTGAATCTCTTCATCCTAATAATTCCACACTCATCAAGGTCAATGTTGAATCCATGCATCCTAAGAGTTTCTATGTTTGATAGCAGTTAGTTTTTGTGTTTGATTACAGTGAGTTTTTGTGTGATTGTAGGTGATTTCAGTGAGTTTTGTGAGTTTTTTTTAATATTTTTAGTGAGTTTTATGTGTGTTTTCATTGTGTTTTTGTGTGTTTTCTTTGTGATTTCTGGTTTTATATGTGTTTTCTATGTTTGTAGTGTGTTTTTGTGTGATTTTTGGTTAGAGTTTGCCTATGTGTTTTCTATTTGCTATATGTTTTCTGTGTTCACCATGTGTTTTTGTGTGATTTCACATTGTAGGTTGTTTTCTATGTTTTATATGTCTGTAGTGTGTTTTCCTACATGATTGTAGGTTGCAGGTTGAATACCTACATTTTATTTCAGGCGACGCCCATTAAAATTAGTGGGGGGGAGGCAATGCCAACATTTTCAAAAGCGTTGGCATAAATTTGTATAATTCTTGAAGCTATGGTTTCAACAGTTCAAGATGAACCATTGTGATAACATAATTGAAGTTCCCAGTATGGTTCCAAGTATCACTAAGAGGGGGAGGGGGTGAATTAGTGATATCTTTTTCTTTTTATGTTTTCTTCAAATTGAAACAACCTTCGCCTCCTGTTAAAAATTTTCTTCTCTGCTGAACACACACAAACATAGGAACATAATATTTACAAGGTTCACTACTCAAAAAGAGTATCTACGTCCTTGGTATGGTATAGAAATAATCCAGCACCACACAATCCACTAGAAAACAATACTTTGATGTGGAATACAATGAGTATGATATACCCTTACACTCATGTAGCACTTGGAAAACAATCCTCAAGCGTGTGTGAAACATCTTAGCACAAATAGGGAATTACAGTATTTCAGTGCTTCTTTACAATTGAACAGTTGTATTCTCTGAAGTAAAAATCTCCACTTTCCTACCTAGAAGCTGGTAAGAACTCCCATAGGCACAACTGAATATGTGCAAAGACCACAAATTTTTTGCGCAACCTTTAGGATATCTTGTGCGAAAATCAAATTCCTTGCGCATAAAATTCCATTTTGGCGTGAAAAACATTTTCGGGCAACTTCCCTTTTTCGTGCAACTTTTCTTCTTTTCGCGCAACTTCCCTTTTCACACAACTTTTTCTCTTTTCACGCAACTTCTCTCTTTTTGTGAAACTTTTTCTCTTTTCGAGCAGCTGTCATCTTTTTGCGCAAACTCCATTATTTTCACGCAACTCACTTAGCGTATAATTTTACGTGCACCAGAACTCAGGATTTCTTTTAAGTGGTGAGCATTAACAAATGAGAAGGGTTCACCTTGTATTTATAGGCATTTTTGACCCGATGAGAAAACCACTAATCCGGGTATAAAAACCTCTTCATGCGCGTAAAAATTATTTCACGCAACTTCACATTTCGCGCAATGCTCCAATATTTCGCGCACCTCATGCCTTTGCTAATTTTTGAGCTTCTAATCTTAGAACACCTTTTGTGCGAAAAACTTCATTCCTCTATTTCTCGCACCATGCCAATATTTCACGAAGCCTTCATTTTTCGCGCATCTCGATGATATTTCGCACACCGCTTCATTTTTTGCACATCCCACTGATATTTCACTCCTTCCAAAAATATTTCACGCAACCCGCATATATTTCACGCAGACTTTTTATTTTTCGTGCATCCCGCTGATTTTTCGCGCAACCCTCAACTATTTTTCACACCACTTTATTTTTTCGTGCAACTTGCCTAAATTTCCTTGCACTCCAAGCCTTTGTCATTTTTCGATGTTCTGACCTTGAATCATACCTTGTGCACAAAAATCTGAACCATCTTCACTGCTTCCCATAACCATTTTTCATCTTTCATCACAAACACCAGTATCGTGATATATATCCTTTGATAGACCATATTTGGCATCGTCAGTTTTACAATGGAAAGTACTGAAACTTCCTTATCTTCCAGAAGTATCATTCCTTCTGATCAAAACTATATATGACTGGCATCATCCTTTCCCCTTTTTTCATCATAATGATCACATCACAAGTTCTCCTGACTTATGATATTTGTGAAACACATATCATCAAAGCATCGTCTGGTTTTAATTTCGTTACAAAGTGAATTGATTTATCTTCTTTGACAACAAAAGACAACACTCTGCAAATGATAACTCTTAAAACTTCTTTCTCTATCCAACTTGGTGCCAACAATAATTCCCAGAGAAATTTACCCCAACAGTTCGAGATGAAATGTTGGGAGAACATAATTCCCAGAGTGCTTTATGCCAATAGTTCAAGATGAACCATTGGAACTATTTATCCAATGGTTTATCATGAACTGTTGGAATATTGAAATCCAAACTGCCCTATACCAATGGTTCAATGTGAATAGTTGGTATATGGCTATCCCAATGGACCAAGTTCCAAAAGTACATGAAACTATTCGGATAATCTATCCCAATAGTTTCAGGGCCTATCCCAATGGTTTGAAACCATTTGGAAAATTTAGATTTCCAGTTTTGTTTCTATTATTATGCTTTGATGTAATATTAGATTTTTATTAGTTTAATTCTATTTTCTCTTCTTTTATTAATTTATAATTCCCTATATTATATTCTCTATCTTATGGATTTAGGTTTATTCATCATTGGTTATCACCCAATAATGATTATATAAATCTACAGGGGAGAGATTAATCAATTGAAAATGGTGCATACCAAATTGTTCTATTTCATTCTTCACTTGCACAATGATTCTATTCAATTGGTATTGTGTTGAAACTCATAATACTCATATATTTTATTAAATAATGGAATAATTGTATTTGGTAGTATACCAAACCCAAGATGATAAAGGTAATTAATTCATGACTACTAGATTTGATTATTCTTCTACCTTTTCAATCTGATCCTAAAGCATCCTAGTATTTTAATTCACCTGGAAATAAAGAATTAGGGTTCTAGGGTAGATTTATAGGTATTGAAAACTTATTTTGTTGATAAAATTTATTGATTACGTATCTATTGTGTATTTGTTTCAAGGACAGTCATGATTTATTTTTAGTAAAATTGCCCATGGAAGTCGGTTTCCCTCTCATATACCTTTTTTTATCTTTCTGTCTGCATTTTAATTATTTAATTTGCATCATTTAATTAGTTTAAATAAAATCAATTGAAATTGGGACAACCCAAACTTTGTTCAAGAGTTTTTATCGATGCATTCCATGATCTCTATGGGATTGACCCTGCACTTCCACTATGCTACACCTTTGTAGCTAGTGTTGTTCACGAAAATATAAATTTCTAATTTGATCATGAACAGATGATTTAACCCAATGAGTATTATTGTTTTTCAAGTACAATAATGATCTATTTTTAGTCAAACCACCCAATGAAGATGGTTTAACTCTCTTCTATATTTTTATATCTTTCTGCCTATATTTTAGTTATTTAACTTTCATCATTTAATTAGTTTAATTAAAATCAATTGAAATTTGTAGAACTCAACATTTAGTTAAAATTTTTCATTATTGCATTCTCCGCTCTCTATGGGATTGACCCTGTACTTCTTCTATATAGTACCTTTGTTGCTAGTGTTGTTCAGGATAATATAAATTTCTAATTTGATCATGCCTGAAAGATTTAATAATTTCCTTTGGACACATAAACCACTAATCCACTCCACTCTTAGTTCTTAATCCATCTAGTGTCATAAAAAAGATGTTTTACCAAAGTTTTCCTGTGTTTCCAGAATAACCTAAACAAAGGTTGATGTGTGTGTGCTTATATAAAGACATGTGCACACCTGAATGAAGTTGTGCACATAACCAGACTAAGTGGAATTCTATCATATAATGTTGCATGAGCCTACCTAGAAGAAGTATCATGTGTATGTTCCTAGAAAAAGTATGGAATATTCCTACCTAGATGAGGTACCACCTGTGTATTCCCAAAAAAATTAATGTGTTCCTTGATGATGTTGTGCATGCCCAGATGAAGTAGCATGTTCCCAGACATAACATCACACACACACACACCTATAAAAAGTAGCATGCATGTAACCATATAAAGCCACAAAAATTCACAAATTAAGCTTCATGTATTCCCAGTTGAATCCCACATGCACACCTCACCAAATCCCGTGTGTGTGTGATTTTATGATAAAATTAGGTATCTTGGCTGCTAAGGGATATTACCACAAAATCCTGGGCACCTAGATGAGTTTTTACATATAAAAGGACCCCCAACATCCCATTTTGACACTAAGTGCATTAAAATGGGAGCCCAAAGTAACTAAGAGCATGACACATAATCTTATGAACCTAAGCCTTCAATAACTCAACCTCAAATGATTTACAAATAAAAAACTAAGGATAATTGATAGAGATTTCACTTCATCTAATCCTTCACATAGGTTTGGGGAAAATACTGATCGTACCACGATTAACTATTTTATTTCACCCTTCTACCAATATATTAAAATGGTTTTGTATTGAAAATTACAAGTATAATAACAAATTTCAGTCCATGTTTGATTCAATTATTTTGTGTTTAATAGTGTTAAAAAGGGAAATGTTACTTGTTTTGATAATTATATTGTAGGTGGAGGTGATTTGGAGGACCCATGATGAAGTCCAAGGAAAATGGACCAATCTGCACATGATCCAAGCACACCAGTGGACTAAAACACATGCGGATAATAAACTGTGGATTCCAATGGGTTGATTTTTTTTTTCTGGTCCTAAATTTAATTATCTACATTTCATATTAAGGAACCAAATATCAATTCTTCCATTAAGAGGCCCATAAATACTGATCTATCCAATAAATTGGATCTGCATGGGGTCAAAACATTGCCTCTGTATTTTGGAAATATATCTTATTATATTCTATATCTTGAAGCCAAATTTGACATGGAGGTTGACATGGTGTTGGGAAAAAACTTTGTTGTTTTTTTCAAAGTGATTTATGACTGTCTGACCAGAAAAAACCATGTACCAAGCGGATTCGTGAAATCAGGGTGTCCAAAACCACTTCCCACTTTACCTATAAATTGGCACCTTGGGCACCCCATTTGGGAGTTCGAACCAGAGGAAAGGTGCTGCCATTTTGGAGTTACAAATGAGTCCTTTGACTAATATTTGAAGTTATGGAGGCTATGATAAGTGCTACTTCAATATCTTCTTCTTCCTCCCCTCCCATGGGTTTCTAAACCCCTTGTTATCACCTAGGGAGGAACATGTTGTAAATCCCAAGCTTAATGTTTTAATATTTGAATGGTCGTTTTAATTACAGGTTTTTATTTTGTTTTTCTTCATCCTCTCTTTTTATTTAATTGAGTTATATATTGGTATGTTATACTCAAACTCAAATGGTCATGTTTGGGGGTACCCATTCTTGTGATGTTTCACACATCGTTCATCACCTTTTCTTCCATCATTCTGTTGATGTGTTTGTGTGGTTCATATTGGAAAATTGAACTCACATAATAACTTTCAAGGCCATGTAAATTTATGTCATGGTATCACAATAAAATAAAATACAAATCTGGATAGAACATCGAGTTCTTCGTGTGTTGCATTGGTGAGTTTCAGTTATGAAGTCGAACACAAATCACCCAATCATCGGTGGTGTCCCGTGAATCATTGTGAGTTTTTTACTGAACCCCAGGAGGTATCATAGTATAAAATTAGTAACATTATGTTACTAGGTGTTAAAAACCAGGTATTAAAAGATTATAATTCTATCTCATGAAGTGATAAAGGGTGAGGATCACGAGAGTACCCCGGGTTGATCACATTTAATTAATCTTGTTTACTTCTACTTTGTTTTATCACTTTTATTTTCTATTGTCATCTTTAATAGTCAAACCCGAGTATTATAAAACCCCATTTACCTTTTTTACCTTCATAATAATAACTACATTTTGGAATTAATGATCTAAGGCTCCATCGAGAGATGACCAAGGGTTGCGGCTATACTTCAGAAATTTTAGTTAAAACTAAAAAACTAATTTCATGCCCTCGACAATGCGATCAAATTTTGGAGCCATTTCCAGGAAGCCAAGATATTTTTTTATTTTTTTATTTTACTTCTTAATTATTACCCCTTTTAATACCCAACCCATATTCGATTGTTTTTTTGTTTCAATTTTTTGTTGTTTTTGTGTGTTCCTACCCTCTCTCTATCTCTTGTTTTCTTCTTCTTCTCCATCTCTCTCTATATAATTTTTTTAGAATGAAATTATATTTTATTTACTCCTTTAATTTCTTAAGTATTTTTGTTTCATTCATATGCCTTAAAAAATAAAAAAAAACAACACCAAATAATCAATCAATCAAACTGGACATCATTGTAGCATGACAAGATCTGGTAAAGAAACACTACTTGAATTTGACCCTAAAATTGAAAAATCACTCCATTCACAAATCAAGGAATCTAGAGAATTTCAATCAAGTAACATCGAGGAAACCATTTTGGAACCTCAAGTGGCCATAAACCAATCAAAAATTGAACCCAATCAAACCCAAGAAAACGTGGCTGCAAATAATCAAAACTTAAAAGAACTGACCACCTCGTATGTGGAGTACCAACCTGCATACATCCAATATCCCGAGGAAGTAGCCAAATTTGAGCTGAGATCATGCCTTGTTCACCTTTTTCCTAAATTTCATGGTCTTCCCGATGAGGACCCTCATAAATAAATGAAGGAGTTTTACATAGTGTGCTCCACCATGAAACCCAAAAATGTGTCTGAAGACTTAATTAAGTTTAGGGCATTCTCTTTCTCCCTTTATGGTGTAGCCAAAGATTGGATATACTATTTGCCTACCATGATTGGGGGCTAGAATGACCTTAAAAGACTCTTTTTAGAGAATTTCTTCTCTGCCTCCAGAATTGTATCAATTAGAAAATAAATCTGCGGAATTAGGCAATCACAAGGAGAGACCCTTCATGAATACTGGGAGAGATTCCAAAGACTTTGCTAAAGATGCCCCCACCACCAGATTAGTGAACAACTATTAATCCAATACTTCTATGAGAAACTTATCACCATGGATCATGGAATGATTGATGCTGCAACTAGTGGTTCCCTAGTTGATAAAACTGCTTCTGCTGCTCGAGACTTAATATCCAATACGGATCAAAATGCACAACAATTTGGTACATGAGCTATTGCACCAACCTGAGGAGTTCATGAGGTAAGTATTTATCTCTAGAACAAAAGGTAGATAACAAGATTTATGGGAAGCATACCCTTTTAAGGCAATTAGCTTAAGAACAAGGTAACTCACAATATCCTCCAATTCCATTACATTGTGGTATTTGTTCTGAAAATACTCATTTTTCTGACCAGTGCCCACAACTTCAAGATTCATCTGAGTTTGGTGCAGCCATGTTCCTAGGACGTCCATTCCATCAAGCACCTCCCTTCAAGTAGGAACAATTCATGCCAAATCCAAACCATGGGTGGTAAGCACAACCCCAGTAACGATAAGGAGGAAACCCATGCTACCCCTAGTATAATTAGTGTCAACAAGGCTAAGGTATTCAACCTTATTATCCTTAAACTTCTCAAGACAATCATCCTCTTTCTCCCAAATGTGAACCAATACATGAGGACATGGTGAAGAAAATGGCGTCCCAAAACCTCCAGTTCCAACAATCCACACAATCAGCTATTCAAGATCTATAAATTCAAGTGGGGAAATTAACAAACACCATCGCAGAGATTAAGATGCAAAGTTCTGGACAACTACCATCCCAACCCATTGCCAATACAAATGAAAAAGGAAATGTTTGTGCAGTTACACTTCGTAGTGGAAAAGAAGTCACTCCTTCTACTGATTCTGCAGAACAGGTATGTCCCCCTCTTGAAAACTCTCTTTCCCAACCCTCAAAAATTTAATGTAATGAAAAACAAGACAAAAAGGGAAATCGAGTTATTATTGATGATTCAAATGAACAATCTATTCCTCTTCCTTTCCCTCAAATACTCTCTAAATCTAAGAAGAATTTTGGTAATGAGATTGATAAAGAAATAATGGATACACTTAAAAAGGTTCAAGTTAACATTCCTCTATTAGATGCAGTTAAAAAAACCCCTCAATATGCCAAATTTCATAAATAGATTTGCACCCATTGAAGAAGACTAAAGGGGAATGAGAGAGTCAACTTGGGAAGGAATGTCTCTGTCTTGATTCAAGTAGCAATGCCAACTAAGTGCAAGGATCCAAACACATTCACGATACCTTGTACCATAGGGGAGACCTTATTTTCTGATGCTATGCTGGATTTAGGTGATTCAATTAATGTAATGCCTCACTCTCTGTATACTTCTCTATAGGTTGGAGAACTTCAACCAACAGGCATTATTGCGCAACTTGCCAACCGAAGTACTACCCATCCAATAGGAGTGATTGAGGATGTCCTTGTAAGAGTCAATAATCTCATCTTCCCCACTAATTTCTACATTCTTAAGATGGAAGATACCCGAACCCAAGGAAATGCCCCTCTCATACTTGGGAGGGCATTCGTTAAAACAACAAAGACAATCATCAATGTTCACAATGGTACACTGTCTATGGAGTTTGGTGGAGAAAAGGTAAGTTTTAAGATCCTTGGGGCTATGAAACACCCTGTTTAAGAGCACTCCACTCTTCTTGTCTATTCGATGGAAGTTATATCAAACGATGGACACACACACACACACACACACACACACACACACTTCTCTCCTTAACCCATACTCTGATTCATTTTCCTCTTCTTCACCCTTGGATGATTTGAGTTTTAATTCATGTTTTTCGTGTTGTGTGGGTTCTGAAAAGTGTAAATGTTATGCTTTAATTGATGAGTGTGTTTGTTCTGTGGTACCCAAGACCATATATTATTCTGCAAATCTCATTTCAATATATTCTCTTTCCATAGAGAATAAACATGAGAAGATAGACAATATCATGGACCTCACTCCCCCAAAATCCCCTCCCTTAATCCAGAAAGCCCCGACGTTGGAATTAAAACCACGTCCATCTAATTTAAAATATGCCTATATTAATGGTATTGACCAATTACCAATAACCTCTCTCAACAATAGGAATCAAAACTGCTCAACCTTTTGAGAGAGTGTAAAAAAGAAATAGGATGGACATTGGCTGATATTCCTTGGATTAGCCTATCTATTTGTATGCACCATATACTTTTGGATGATGAGTCTAAACCCGTAAGACAATCTCAACATTGGTTGAATACCACTCTCCTTGAAGTGGTAAAATTGGATGTTAGTAAATTACTTGCAGTGGGGATCATTTATCCTATAACTGATATTAAATGGGTTAGCCCAGTGAAAATTGTGCCTAAAAAAACAAGAATAATAATTGTGTGAAATGAAAGGAATGAATTGGTTCCAAAACGTATGCAAAATAGTTGGTGAGTCTGTATTGACTATCATAGACTGAATCAATCCATGTGGAAGGACCACTTTCCTCTACCTTTCATTGAACAAATGTTAGAACAATTGGCTTGTAAGTCCCATTATTATTTCTTTGATGGCTATTCGGGTTATTTACAAATCCATATAGCCCCTGAGGATCAAGAAAAGACATCATTTATGTAACACCCTGAGATTTTATGAGAATTATTCTTTTTAATTTCATTTATTTCTTGTGTTGTACACTACACCAAAATTAGCATGTGCTATACGCAACATCGTATTATCTTGTAGTATACGCAATACTATTCTTGGCTCGTGTTACACACAATTTCAAGTTTGAGTTGTAGAAATTATTCTACGCAACATTAAGTACAGATTTTGTTTAATGTATAAATGAAATAAGTTTTGAATTATGTTATATGCAACACCAAAGGGAGCTTTCACTACACGCATCACTGACTTGGCTTGCATTACACGCAATCACGACTTTCCTCAATAGCGTGTGTAGTACGTAATACCAGGTTTCACTAAACAACAATATATTGTTATAATATTATTATGGACTCACTGTTTTGAATAGTATTAACTAAATTTTGAATTTTATAACATTATTATTCATCTTACACATTTTCTAGAACATGGTATGAGAACACAATAAATTTTTCAGGTAAAATAAGTATTTTTCAAAAAATGCAGTTTTGCCGCCTTTTGATGGCGCACCCACTTTAAATCTAGTTTTTGACATGTTTATAGGTTAAATTTGACAAAATGAAATTCTTTTTTGCAATAAGGATATAAAAATTTACTCTGGATAAATTTTTCATATTATTCTGATAACTTTTATATTTTAATGAATAGTAAAAACACACTATATTTTAATTAAAAACAACTTTTTTCATCGCAATAATTTATGTGGTTAAATTATAATATTTAATGGTTTTAAAGTATAAATAGAATATATTTTTACCATTTAATATAATTTATGTCATTATCATTGATTTTACATTGAATTTATAGGTAAAATCATTTCAATCTTTTGCAATGTTTTAACTTTTAAAACTCGTTTTCTTAACAAAGAGATTAATTTTAAAATATTTTTTGCAACTTATGTGGTTTGAATTTGAAAAAATGGATTCCATATTTGGAATCAGTAGGTCCAAATTATGTTAATAATCTACTTTTTATTTTTTTTATTCGTTATAAATAGTAACTATGGTAAATTTTATTTACCGTAGCTAAAGGTAAATCGGGTAATTAAGGGTAAATATAATATTATAAAATTACCCTAACACTTGTCCTAATATAATTGGATGATTATATTTTACCCTAAATCATACTTCGGTCGAAATGGAATTTAATGTAACCCAGTTGTATTTGATTAAGACCTTTTTATTTTATTTAAAGGAAAGTGAAATGTCTCACTCAAACTTTAATAATTAGATTATTTTTAATATAAGGTCATACAGAATTTAAATTCGATTATAAATACTCATTTAAAAGATAAAAAGTTGTTATTTATCATGGTAATTTATTTGTAATTTTTAAGAAATATTTAATAACCTTAATAGCTTATACATTAATGATGAAGAAATTGTTTATTTAGTGAAAAATCAGTAATATAGTTTTTATTAAAATAACAATACCTATCAAAAGGACCATAAACTTGACCAAACATTATTGGTCGAGTATATATATACCCTAAGAATCTAATTGTTGATTTTTGGACCATTTGGAGCCTTATAAAACCGATTAGGACATTTATATTACTTTATTTTAAATGATGTCAAAGATGTCACCTTCATAATTTAATAAATATAACAATTTAAATGTTGTGATTTTAAGATGATAAATTCGAGTGAAAATATTATTATGAAATTTATTATATTTATATTTATCAAATAATTTTATTTTTAATTTTTATTCAAAAAATAAGTATATTAAATAATTATAAAAAAATGTTGTAGTAATTATTTTATTAAGAGATATACCAAATAAATGGTTTTAAAAATATTAAAATAAATTATATATGAACAAAATAATGTGCCCCATGAATTTTTTTGATGAATATTACATGTTAGGGATCTATTATATATTTTGGTTCGAACATATCTTCTATGTGGTTTTTATTTAAATTCAAATAATGAATAGTTTCAAAATTGACACTATTGATATTTTATAAAAATTACATATTATTAAATTATTTAAAAATAAAAAAATATTTAAATACTAAAAATTGAAAATTATATGGTCTAAAAGTTTATAAATTATGCAATTATGGGAAATTGACAACATTTAAGTATGTATTTATAACAATTTAAAATTTATAATTTTATTACCACAAATAAAATTAAATAGATTAAATAATGATAACTCAAGTTGATAAACATAAAACATGTCTAAATTTTATTGGTTGATGTGATTACAACCTTATATTATCTCATCTTATAATTGAGTCATTTTTGGACGTTTTTAAGGAGGGTTCCATTTTATTATTAATTAATATTTTTGAGGTTTCCAAAAGTGCCCCTCTCCTCTCCTATATAAGGAAACCTCCTTCCCTCTCCTCTTCACACACATTTGAGTCTTAAAGATTGGAAACAACCCGACCATTTAACTTCTCCACTTCCATAGAAACCTAATATAGGTACTGATCTTCTTTAAAGACCAACTTTAGTGCCCTAATAGGCGAATAAGAGGAGCCGCGTCGAAGAAGAGGTAATCTCTTCTACCGATTCTTTCAAGTTTCTTTCTTATTTAACTTATTCTAATTTATATGTTTCATTGTAAATTAATAAAATCAGTGTCACTCATATGATGATATGTTATTATAAATATGAAACAACCCTATTTCACCTTATATCCATCCTACGAAAAATGAAATCACCGTGCGTGCGTACGTACAGAATACCGTCTCCACGCCGTGGTGTAATCTGTTTTTCCACCACCACCTTACTTGGATGGGCATAATGGTGTAATGAATAACTATATATAGTTATTATAACATCATACTGATTCTGAGATATTATATCATCCACTCCAATTCAATTCAATAATTATGGGAATGATATCATCGCTCGTGCGTACGTACAGATTACCGTCTCCACGACGCGATGAGATTCATTCTCCATGTTAACCACTCAAGAATTATTATAAAGTATATATAATGAATAATAATAAAATATATGAAATGATAAATCTAATGGATTTATGTATATATATATATATGTCATCTATTTACTTCCATTCAAGTGAATATGGAAAAGAAAACAACGTTCATGCGTATGTACGGCCTACCGTCTCCATGAACGGTGTATTTCATTTCATTTATCTATATATTATATATATATATACTGAATATATATGATATATAAATCATGATTTAAATTCTGGAAGTAATTAAATCATGATATAAGTAATAATAATATCAATAACAACAAGTCCAAACATGTACGATAAATAAAACGATTCTACCCAAAATGCTGATTTAACATGGAATTTACAAAAGAACGGGTAATATAAAGTCATAAGTGAACCATATATGATATCATAACAATGAATATTATTCTTTAATAAGTCAATGAAATTATTTAAATCATTATATAGGAGGTTCAGATACGTACAAATCATATCGGACCTAAGGTAAGGGATAACTTTTCCTATCTCATTTTTATCCGAGATTGTTTATTCCTAAGTATTTACTGGGGTTATATTTTTCATCCATGTACCTATTTTGTAAAAATTGTTTCATGTATTATTAAAGACATTTTTACCCATTTTTGACTTTTACTACATGGTATGTAAGGAATCTTTCTTTTGTTTACCATTCGAGGTACTTTTTGACTTTTTTGGAAAACATACGAGAATAATGTTTTTTTAACTTATACGGCATGAACGGATTTTTATGGTTTCATAAAGCCTTATTTTCATGAAGCATACTCCAAAAGATTTCATGATTATTTTCATAAAAATCCTTTTCTTTTAAAATTTCATGGAATTTTGTGAAAAGAAAATGATTTTGAAGAAGAACATATATTTTCCTCAAGAATTCATTTCAAGTGTTTTTTCAAAACTATTTTCCATATAAGATGAAATTATTTAGTATGATTATGTTTCAAGTATAATGTATCTATTATTTATATGGTTTTATTTTTTTTATGATGAAATGATATCCATTTGTTTTATATGGATTATTTTATGATGGGACGATGTTTATGAAACCCATTTTATTCTTTGGGTTATGATGAATGATTTATGTTTATTTTGTGGCACAAGTAAGAATTATTTCATTATGAGATGGGTGGGACCTATATCTCCCTCCAATTCATAGGGTAATGATTTATATCTCATGAGATAGACCTGGATGGAATGGTAATTTAATCCGGTTCAGTGCTACAGGACTGGAATGAGGAGTGAACTCGATTCAGAAAGGGACTTTGTCCACTATGATGGTCTTGGTAGCAATGCCTTGGCTACTATGGATATCACATCATGTGATTAATGGTTTTTCACAATTAAATGTTTTATTCCCATGCTATTTTATCATGATTGATGATCCATTATGATCTATTCCCTACGTACTTCCATGTTTTATGTCATTGTTCAAGATTTTGATGTTTAAATATTATGTTCATGTTTTGAAGTTCAAATGTATATGGTTTGTTTTATCTTTGTCCATGCTTACCCTTACTGAGCATTTGAGCTAACCCTTTATATGTTTTCGTTTCCCAAGGATATAAAGAAAGGTTTTAGGTAAGAAAACAAAAGGGGAAGATCTTTATGGGAGATGTTGAAGATCTTTCACCATGATTAAAAGATTATGTTACGAGTTTCCAAAGGCAATAAACTATTACAATCCTTGTGTGTTGGTTTTTGTTATGTCTTAAGTATTCCACAAAAGTAATTTAAAGACCATGTATGTTATGTTTGGTGTCTCTACAGTTGGTATTTGAGGAAAGGATTAGTTAACCTTTGGAAACTAAGATGTGAGAACTTTAGTGAGATCCCTAGAGATATTTCTAAGGTATGTCTAGGGATATATCTAAGGTTAAGAATAAGTATAAGTTATATTCCTAGGATTACGGTAATGATCATAGAATTAAAACTAAGATGTTAGATATTGGAAGTACTCCCCCTTTATTATGTTGTTTTCCAAGCATGATTTTTGCCTCTTACACTATTATTTTTGGGTTTTAGACGATGGCTGGAACCCGAAGGAACCGTGTTGACCAATGTAATGGTAAATGAAATGATTTTACTCCTGAACAAACCAATGTTATGGGATATGGAGTGAAAAATCTTATTGATATACTTACAAAAGATATGAATCATTCTGGACTTCCAAATGAGTAGAGAAGTGAACAATATTCTATTGAGTCCTTCATGAGGCAACGCCCACCTTCTTTCAATGGGTCTTCTGATCCAGTTATTGCTGAACAATGGATCAGTACCATTGAAAATATATTTTCCATACTTCGCTATTCATAACATGAAAATGTCATTTTAGCTATTTACCATTTACAAGGTGAAGTAGACCAGTGGTGAACTCTAATTAAGAACACAAGTCCCCAAGATGAAATTGAATCCATGGAATGGAACGAGTTTAAGAACTTGTTTTTTAATAAGTACTTCCCTCGTATTCTTCGAACAAAGATGGAGAAGGAGTTCCTTCAGCTTAAGGAAAAAGGATAATGAATCTGTTGGTATATATGAAGTGAATTTTACAAGGCTTACAAGGTATACATCTGGATTTATCATCCAACCTGAAAGTAAATTTGATCGATTCTTCAGTAGATTAAAACCAAGTCTTTGAAGGGAATTAGCTATCAGAGACTTCATTAGCTATAAATAAATTGTGCGTTGTGCTATCAAGGTAGAAATGGAAGTTGGTGTTACATATCCATCTCATGGTTTTGACAAGAAACAAAAGATGGAGTTTAAGGAGAAATCTCAGAACAATGGTGAAATGAATATGAATGTTTCTTTATGCTCAAAGTGTGGAAAGAAGCATGGTGGAGATTGCCTAAAAGGTACTAGAAAAAGTTTTATGTGTGGAAAAGAAGGTAATCGAGCAGTTGAGTGTCGAAGTAATGGGAAAAAGGTAGCTAATGATGTGAATAGAGAAAAGACTACAGATAACTCTCCACCAACACTTCAATGCTTCAAGTGAAAGGAAATGGGGCATTATGCTAATCAATGCCCTAATCCAAGGGTTAATGATGATCGAACTGAGAAACCACTTAATGCAAAGGGCAAAGGGAAGTCACATGCGATCACTATTGGCGATGTTGAATACGACAATAATGTGGTGGAATGATTAAGTGTTTATGTAATGGGATTCCAAAATAATGTTGTATATAGTATCGTGGAATATTGGAATATTTATGTATTAGTCTATTGTAGTTTTCAATAATTTTATGGTACCGATAACCATGTAAAGTGATTGAGATATTTTTGGAAGGAACATGATATGCACATAATGAAGGGATAAGGAGAAAATGAAATGTTTGATAGTATTAATGAGCACATGACTGATACAAGGACAAAGTTATATCATGGTTTGAGTATATAGAATTTTTGGATTTTGGTATGTGGAAAGAGTTAAATTTTGACAGCATTTATGTTTTCACTAAGGTTCAATGAGTATTCATTTTTCAAGAGAATACATGATTATGGTATTACCATGATTGGAATGTGACTAACAAGATATATCAGGGATAAATGATGGCATTCACATGCTCGGTAGATGACATTTCTAGTAATTGTTTTCTTTATACTATGAGATTGGACAAAAGTATTTTGGATAAGCCTAAAGATTTGAAATGGATTATGTTGGACATAAGTTAGTATTGTTTAAGGCTAGAACTTTTTTTGATATTATTGATGGAATGTCATAATGATCTAGTTTTAGAAAAAGGACACCCTACAGGACGGGCGAAAACCCATTGCGTCGGACAAGGTTGCGGGAATCGAACCCACAACCGAAGTGCGACATTCCTTTATTACCTAACACTGGTCTACAGAAAGTCCCTGGTTAGTAGAAACTAGTTTTATTATATTAAGTGGTATGATATATGAAGTATAAGTTCATTCTAGGAAACATAAATGATTAATCTCATTATAGATGGACTTATGTATATTTAATAACTTTTGTTATCCTTTTGTTTGAAATAGATGGAATGAACTATCATTCTATCGTATGATCTGCTAACACCTCACAGAAGATAAATTCAACTTCATTTCTTTAAGAGATGATGTGGAAATTTTTCAAGGCACAAACAACAGTAAGATTGTACCAAAATCAGGTAAGTATTTCTTTTAATCCAACAATTCTTCAACTTTAGGGAAATGATCTTGAAAACAAAAAAAATGTTGTCCGAGTGTCCTTATATATGATGAATCAGATGGTACCTTAGATCATCACAAATTTATGGATTTGTGATTGTTTTCTTTTTCATAGCCATGTTGTCTACCACTCTCCATCAGAACTTGATGGTTAGGTTTCTCTTCCATATCCATATTTTCACCTATGTTATCCTATGTGGAAACCCAGTGATTAGTTAATTTGGGTAACAGTTATGTTTCATAATTTAGTTTTTAAAGTTAAGTTTTGGTATTCCTTTTTATGATGTGGGTTTCTATTAAAAAAACTTTTAAGTAGTAAACCATTTATAACCCCGACATATTTCGAGGGAGAAATTCATTTTAAGGGGGGTAGAATGTAACACCCTGAGATTTTATGAGAATTATTCTTTTTAGTTTCATTGATGTCTTGTGTTGTACGCTAAACCAAAATTATCTTGTGCTATACGCAACACCGTATTAGCTAGCAGTATACGAAACACTATTCTTGGTTCGTGTTACACACAATTTCAAGTTTGTGTTGTAGAAATTATTCTACGCAACATTAAGTATAGATTTTGTTTAATGTATAAATGAAATAAGTTTTGAATAATGTTATACGCAAAACTAAAGGTAGCTTTCACTACACAAATCCCTGACTTGGCTTGCATTATACGCAATCGCAACTTTCCTCGATAGGGTGGATAGTACGCAATACCAGGTTTCACTAAACAACGATATATTATTATAATATTATTACGGACTAGCCGTTATGAATAGTATTAACTAAATTTTTAATTTTATAACCTTATTATTCATCTTACACATTTTCTAGAACATGGTATGAGAACAAAATAAAATTTTCAGGTAAAATAATTATTTTTCAAAAAATGCAGTTTTACCGCCTTTTGATGGAGCACCCACTTTAAATCTAGTTTTTGACATGTTTATAAGTTGAATTTGGAAAAATAAAATTCTTATTTGGAATCAGGATATAAAAATTTACTCTGGATAAATTTTCATATTATTCTGATAACTTTCATATTTTAATGAATAGTGAAAACACGCTATATTTTAATTAAAAAAAACTTTTTTCATCGCAATAATTTTATGGTTAAATTATAATATTTAAGGGTTTTAAAGTATAAATAGAATATATTTTTACCATTTAATATAATGTATGTCATTATCATTGATTTTACATTGAATTCATAGGTAAAGTCATTTCAATCTTTTGCAATGTTTTAACTTTTAAAACTCGTTTTCTTAACAACGAGATTAATTTTAAATTAATTTCTGCAACTTCTTTGATTTGAATTTGGAAAATGGATTCCATATTTAGAATAAGTAGGTCTAAATTATGTTAATAATTTACTTTTTATTTTTTTAGTCATTATGAATAGTAACTACGGTAAATTTTATTTACCATTGATAAAGGTAAATCAGGTAATTAAGGGTAAATATAATATTATAAAATTACCCTAACACTTTTCCTAATATAATTGGATGATTATATTTTACCCTAAATCATAATTGGGTAGAAATGGAATCTAATGTAACCCACTTGTATTTGATTAAGACCTTTTTATTTTATTCAAAGGAAAGTGAAATGTCTCACTCAAACTTTAATAATTAGATTATTTTTAATATAAGGTTATAAAGAATATAAATTCGATTATAAATACTCATTTGAAATCTCAAATTTTTTTCTTTATCATGGTAATTTATTTTTAATTTTTAAGAAATATTTAATTACCTTAATAACTTATACATTAATGATGAGGAAATTATTTATTTAGTGAAAAATCAATAAAATAGTTTTTATTAAAATAAAAATACCTATCAAAAAGACTAGAAACATGACCAAACATTATTGGTCGAGTATATATATACCCTAATAATACAAGGGTAGATTTTGGACCATTTGTAGCCTTATAAAACCAATTAGGACATTTATATTATTTTATTTTAAATGATGTCAAAGATGTCACCTTCATAATTTAATAAATATAACAATTTAAATGTTGTGATTTTAAGATGATAAATTTGAGTAAAAATATTATTATGAAATTTATTATATTTATATTTATCATAGGATTTTATTTTTAATTTTTATGCAACAAATAAGTATATTAAATAATTATACAAAAATGTTGTAGTAATTATTTTTTTAAGAGATATAGAAAATAAATGGTTTTAAAAATATTAAAATAAATAATATATGTACAAACTAATATGCCCCATGAATGTTTTTTATTAATATGACATGTTAGGGATCTATTATATATATTTTTTCGAACATATCTTCTGTGTGGTTTTTCTTTAAATTCAAATAATAAATAGAGTCAAAATTGACACTATTGATATTTTATACAAATAAAATATTATTAAATTATTTAAAAATCAGAAAATTATTTAAAAACTACAAATTTAAAATTATATGGTCTAAAAGGTTATAAAGTATCCAATTATGGGAAATTGACAACATTTAAGTATGTATTTATTACAATTTATAATTTATAATTTTATTACCACAAACAAAATTAAATAGATTAGATAATGATAAATCCAGTTGATAAACTTAAAACATATCTAAAGTTTTTTTGTTGATGAGATTACAAAACTATCTCATCTAATCTTTTAATTGATTCATTTTTGGAGGTTTTTATGGGGGGTTTCATTTTATTATTAATTAATATTTTTGAGGTTTCCAAAAGTGCCCCTCTCCTCTCCTATATAGGGGCACCTCCTTCCCTCTCACTATCACACACATTTGAGTATTCAAGATCAGCCAAACCCTGACCATTTCACTTCTCCACTTCCATAGAAACCTACTAGTGGTCATGGTCTTCTTTAAAGACCAACTTTATTGCCCAAATAGGAGGTTAAGAGGAGCCGCGTCGAAGAAGAGGTAATCTCTTCTACCGATTCTTTCAAGTTTATTTCTTCTTCAACTTATTATTCTTTATTTGTTTCATCATAAATTAATAACATCATTGTCACTCATATAATGATATATTATTATAAATATGAAATAACCCTGTTTCACCTTCTATCCATCCTACGAAAAATGAAATCACCACGCATGCGTACGTACGGAATACCGTCTCCACGCCGTGGTGTAATCTGTTTTTCCACCACCACCTTACTTGGATGGGTATAACGGTGTAATGAATAAATATATATAGTTATTATAACATCATACTGATTATGAGATATTATATCATCCACTACAATTCAATTAAATAATTATGGGAACGATATCATCGCTCGTTCGTACGTACGGATTACCGTCTCCACGACGCGATGAGATTCATTCTCCATGTTAACCACTCCAGAATTATTATAAAGTATATATATTGAATAATAATGAAATATATGACATTATAAATCTACTGGATTTATGTATATATATATATATAAATTTCATCTACTTACTTCCATTCAAGTCAACAAGGAAAACAAAACAGCGTTAATGCGTATGTACGACCTACCGTCTCTATGAACGATGTATTTCATTTTATTTATCTATATATTATAAATATATATATATATATATATATATATAATGAATATATATGATATATAAAACATTATTTACATTATGGAAGTAATTAAATCATGATATATGTAATAATAATATCAAGAACAACAAGTCCAAACACGTACGATAAATAAAACGATTTTACCCAAAACACTGCTTTAACTTGGAATTTACAAAAGAACAGGTAATATAAAGTCATAAGTGAACCATATATGATATAGTAACAATGAATATGATTATGTAAAAATTCAATGACATTATTTAAATCATTATACAAAAGGTTCTGATACGTATGAAGCATATCGGACCTAAGGTAAGGGATAACTTTTCCAATCTCGTTTTTATCCGAGATTGTTTATTCGTAAGTATTTACTGGGGTTATATTTATCATCCATGTCCCTGTTTTATAGAAATGGTTTTATGTTTGATTAAAGTACTTTTTACCCATTTTTGAATTTTACTACATGGTATGTAAGGAATCTTTCTTTTGTTTACCATACGAGGTACTTTTTGACTTTTCCGGCAAAAGTACAAGAATAATGTTTTTTAACTTATACGGAATGAACAGATTTTTATGGTTTTATAAAGCCTTATTTTCATGAATATTCCTCCACAATATTTCATGATTATTTTCAACAAAATCCTTTTCTTTTAAAATTGCATGGAATTTTGTGAAAAGAAAATGATTTTGAAGAAGAACAGATATTTTCCTCAAGAATTCATTTCAAGTGTTTTTTCAAAAATATTTTCCATATAAGATGAAATTATTTAATATGATTATGTTTCAAGTATAATTTCTCTATTATTTATATGGTTTTATTTTTTTATGATGAAATGATATCCATTTGTTTTATATGGATTATGTTATGATGGGATGATGTTTATGAAACCTATTTTATTCTTTGGGTTATGATGAATGATTTATGTTTATTTTGTGGCACAAGTAAGAATGATTTCATTATGAGATTGGTGAGACCTATATCTCCCTCCAATGTATTGGGTAAATATTTATATCTCATGAGATAGACATGGCTGGAACGGTAAGTTAATCCGGTTCAGTGTTAGAGGACTAGAACGAGGAGTGAACTCGAATCAGAAAGGGACTTTGTCCACTAAGATGGTCTTGGCAGCAATGCCTTGGCTACTATGGAAATAACATCATGTGCTTAATGGTTTTACACAATTACATGTTTTATTCCCATGCTATTTTATCCTGATTGATGATCCATTATGATCTAAGCCCTACGTACTTCCATGTTTTATGTCATTGCTCAAGTTTTTGATGTTTAAATATTATGTTCATGTTTTGAAGTTCAAATGTATATGGTTTGTTTTATTTTATCCATGCTTACCCTTACTGAGCATTTTAGCTCACCATTTATATGTTTTCTTTTTCCCAGGATATAAAGAAAGGGTTTAGGTAAGAAAACAAAAGGAGAAGATCTTTATGGGAGATGTTGAAGATATTTCACCATGATTAAAAGATTATGTTCCGAGTTTCCAAAGACACTAAACTATTACAGTCTTTGTGTGTTGGTTTTTGTTATGTATTAAGTATTACAAAAAAGTAATGTAATGTCCATGTATGTCAAGCTTTGGGTCTCTAAAATTTACCTGTATATTTGGAACACTTTCATACAGAAGGATGCCTTTCGGTCTTCGTAATGCTCCTGGTACTTTTCAACATTGTATGTTGAGTATTTTTTAAGTACCTAGAGAAATGCATGGAAATTTTTATGGATTATTTCATGGTTTATGGAACACCCTTTGATGATTGTTTGGATCACCTAGGTTCTATCCTCCATCATTGCATAGAAAAAGATCTTGTATTAAATTACAAGAAATGCCATTTCATGGTTGAACATGGGATAGTTCTTCGGAATATTATTTAAAAAGGGGGAATTCAAGTGGATAAATCAAAAATTGAATTAATTTCAACCCTTACATATCCAAAATGTATTCATGAGGTGTGATCATTCTTGGGTCATGGTGGTTTTTACCGCTAATTCATTAAAGACTTTAGTAAGATCTCACTTCCACTGTCCCAGTTATTGCAAAACGATTCTGAGTTTGTGTTTCATAAATAATGTGAGGATGAATTTAATTCACTAAAAAGGAGTCTCAAAACACCTCCCACAATCAAACCACCTAGGTGGGATCTCCCTTTAAAGATTATGTGTGATTCCTTAAACTTTGTAGTTGGGGAAATTTTATCACAAAGGGTTGAAAAGAATCTTCATGTCATTGTGTATACCTCACGTACCCTTGACCCTGCCCAGGTAAACTACACAACCACTGAAAAATAACTCCTTTTTATTGTGTTTTACTTGGAAAAATTTCATTCATATCTTCTTGGGTAAAAAATGATTGTGTTTTCTGACCATGCTGCCCTTCGATTCCTCTTAAAGAAACCTGAAGCTAAGCCCCGCTTCATACGGTGGATGCTCCACCTCCAAGAGTTTGAACTTGAGAATAGAGATAAGAGGGGAGTGAAAAATGTGGTAGCTGACCACATTAGTATGATTTTCCCACCATCGGACCATCATGTTGACTCACCCTTACCCATTGGAGAATTTTTCCCTCACCAAAACTTTTGTGATATTGTGGACCTTATCCCATGGTATACAGACATTGTGAATTTTCTAGTAACATCTAGGGTAACCACTGATTTCAGAATTTCACAATTATAGATACTTAAGATTGATTCTCGGTGGTACATTTGGGACGACCCATATTTGTGGAGAATTTGTGGTGACCATGTAGTTCGTTAGGGTGTCCCTGACCATGAGTTCACCTCTGTTTTGACCTTCTGCCACACTTTGGACTATGGGGGCCACTTTGGACCTCTACGTACAACTAGAAAATTCCTTGAATCAGGAATTTATTGGCCAAAATTGTATAGGGATTCCCATAGATTTTCCAGGTCATGTAGTCATTGTCAATTCACATGGAATATCTCCAAGTGGAATGAAATGCCCCAACAACCCATGTTATTCTTGGAAATCTTTGATGCACGGGGCATTGACTTCATAAGGACTTTTCCAAATTCATTTGGATTCATGTACATCTTGTTAGTGGTGTAATACATGTCTAAATGGGTGGAAGGAAAGGATACTAGGACTGAGGACTCTTGAGTTGTTGTTGATTTTCTGAGGTCCCAAATTTTTAGTGGGTTTGGTTTGCCGAGATTCATCATTAGTGATCAGGGTTCCCATTTTTTCAATTGCAAAATGAAAAATTTGCTTTGTAAGTATGGGTTTGATCATAAAGTCTCTACTTCATATCACCCCCAAACTAATGGACAAGTATAAATATAAAATCGGGAAGTTTAGAGAATCTTCAAAAAAATGGTACAACCCAATAGGAAAGATTGGAATTTGCGCTTGGATGATGCACTTTGGGCATACCATACAGCTTTTAAAACCACAATTAGAATGTCATCATACAAGATTGTGTTTTTAAATCCTTTTCACCACCCAGTGGATGTAGAACACCATTTATATTGGGTTTTTAAATAATGTAATTTGAATCGTTTAGATATAGGTGAGCATAGGAAGCTGTTCATTCAACAGTTGGAAGAAATTTGATGTGATGAATATGAGAACTACCGAATCTATAAATAAAAGACAAAGGGTATCCATGATAACATGATTCATTAGTGGATGTTCCATATTGGTGAGAAGGTCCTCAAGTACAATTCTAGGCTAAATCTCCACCCAGGTAAGCTTCGTTCCCGATGGCTCGGTCCTTATACCATTACTGATGTTTACCCATTTGGTTCCATTGAGGTTTTTCATGAGAAGAGTGGAAAAAAGATTAGTGTCAAGGGGAAGAGGCTCAAACACTTCTATGAGTATTTTCCAAAGCACCTCATAGGGGAAATCCAACTTATAGTCACCACATATGACACCACTTAGCATGTTGTACCTTCTCCCTACCATTATTTACTTGTCTATTTATTTAAAATACTTTCATTGTAGAAAATGTAACTTTTAGGTGTGGGGGAGGGTGAAATGTCATAGTAAGGATTAAAACAAAAAAAAAACAAAAAAATTTGTTTTCATTTTTTATTTTTTTCCTTATTTTTTTAGATAAAAATTGATCTTAAAAAGAATATCCAAAATCATTTTTCATACTTGGGTCGATTTTTTGGAAAATTCCTTTGTTTTGGGGAAAATGTTTTTTAAATGAATGTTGATATGTAATATTTTTCTATAATTTGTATTTTTAAATCATTCTTAGGTGTTTAATTGATTTTTGAATCCCATGCCTCATTAGCACTGGCCAATATTTTAATCTCTTACCCGAGAGACATTCTAAGCCCTTTATTCAATATTCTTCCTTTTAATCACTTTCTTGAGAGTCTCGAGTCATGTAGAAAAAATAAAACTTTCCTTGATTCTGTTTGAAGCCATAATATTTATGTATTCTATATTCATGATAGAGTAAATCATTCATTGAAAATCCCTTTGTACAATTATCCTCTATTTTTGGCCACCTTTACATTTTATCCTTATTAAGCCTTAGAGACCATGAAATGACTATTAGGTTGCCTCATTACAAGATAATTTATCCATACCTACCCATATCTTCTATATATTCTTGTTTAATTTTAGCTAGTGTGGGTGAGATGGTGTTTCCATGGGAATTTTGGGAAGAGAATCATTGTTATTGGTTGATATAAAGGGTTCCTACATTTTCCTTGGGCAATGGGTTCACAAGCCATATTAAATCATTGTTTTACACATGTTTCCATCTTAATATTAAAAAAAATACAAAAAAAATAGTTTTGTACATTGAAAAAAATATATATCAAAATAAACAAATGGAGAAAAGAGGATGTTTACTCATTATTATTCACTTCTTGGTTGTGACCCACAAAAAGGGAGAATGGGGAGAGTGAGTTGGATGTGATGCACTTTGTGAGGGGTTGAGTGTGTAGATTAATTGTGAACAATTTATGAATTTTGACATGTTTGTTACATAATATATTAAAAACTCCTCTTCTACCTCAGATTTTTAAACATTAAATCCTACCAACCCTTAAACCTCAGAACAACCTATTCGAAGTCCTCTTGAGTAGCACACTAGTTTCGGCCGGTAGAGAAATGAGAATCTTAGAAAGCATATGGTAAAATAAAATGAACTATGGGAAAAGAGAATAAATCCACTTTCATATGTTCCTTGCATGAAGAGGGAAACTTTTTAGGTGAGTTAGGTTGCGACATGTTGCATGGGTGAACAAATGAACTTCTACAAATTTTAATGTGATAAAAGAAAAATGATAGGAAAATTGATTCCATAAAAGAGACATGATGAATTTCATTTCAAAATAATCTTGGATATTTTTTTACCTTTGATTTAAGAATGTTAAATGATTAGGATATTATACTATTCCCATGAGTGAAAATGTTTAGGTATGGGGGTGTGATCGTACCACGATTCACTATTTTATTTCACCCTTATACCAATGTATTAAACTAGTTTTGTATAAAAAATTACAAGTATAATAACAAATTTGAATCCATGTTTGATTCAATTATTTTGTTTTTAACACTATTAAATAGGGAAATGGTACTTTATTTGATAATTATATTGTAGGTGGAGGTGATTTGGAGGACCCACGATGAAATCAAAGAAAAATGGGCCAATCTGCACATGATCCAAGCTCACTAGTGGACTAAAATGCTTGGTGATAATAAATCGTACCTTTAAATGGACTGAATCTTTGTGGTCTGGTCCAAAATTTAATTTTCTACATTTCATTTGAATAAAAAAAATCCCACTTCATCCATTAGAAGGGCCATAAAGACTGATCTGTCCAATAAAGTGGATCTGTATGGGGTCAAAACATTGCCTCTGTATTTTCATAACATCTCTTATTATATTCCATATCTGGCTGCCAAATTTGACATAGAGGTAGCCAAGGCTTCTTGAAACAAAATTTTAGTTTTTTCCAAATTTATTTATGACTATATGATGGGGAAAAACCATGAACCAATCAGATACGTAAAATCAGGGTGCCCCAAACCACTTCTCACTTTACCAATAAATTGGAACCTTGGGCACCCCATTTGGGAGTTCGAACCAGAGGCAAGGTGCTACCATCTTGGAGTCCCAAAGGAGTCTTCCCACTAATATTTGAAATTATGTAAGCTAAGAGAATTTCTACTTAAATATCTTCTTCTTCCTCCCCTCCCATGGGTTTCAAAACCCCTTATGATCACTCGGGGAGGAACATGTTGTAAATCCCAAGCTTAATGTCGTAATATTTGAATGGTCTTTTTAATTCCAGGTTTTTATGATGTTTTTATTCATCCTCTATTTTTATTTAATTGAGTTATATATTGGTATGTTATAATCAAACAGAAATGATCATGTTTGAGGGTACCCTTTCATGTGATGTTTCACACACCGTTCATCCCTTTTTCTTCTATCATTCAATTGCGGTGTTTGTGGGGTTCATATTGGTCAATTGAACACACATAAGCACTATAAAGGACATTTACATTTATGTCATGGTATCAAAAATAAATAACATACAAACCGGTATAGCACATCAAGTTCTTCATGTGTTTCCTTGTGAGTTTCGGTTATAAAGTCTAACAAAAATCACCCAATCATCGGTGGTGTCTGATGAATCATTGTATGTTTTCGACTGAACCCTAGGAGGTATCCTAGTATAAAATCAGTAACATTATGGCTCTAGTTGTCAAAAAACAATGAGTAAAATATTATAAATCTATCTCAGGAAGCAATGAATAGTGAGAATCATGAGAGTACCCTGGGTTGATCACATTTAATTATTCTTATTTACTTCTACTTTGTTTTATCACTTTCATTTTCTATTGCCATCTTTAATCATCAAACCAAAGTATTATAAAACCCCATTTCATTTTTTTTACTTTCAAAAGAAGAACTACATTTTGGAATTAATGATCTAAGGCTTTGTTGATAGATGACCTAGGGTTTCTGCTATGCTGCAGAAATTTTAGTTAAAACTAAATAACTAATTTGACGTGCTTGAAAACGTGATCAAATATTGGCACCGTTGCCAGGGATCCAAGATCTTGTTTTTATTTATTTTTTTTTCGTTTTTTACTTCTTAATTAGTACCCTTTTTAATGCCCCACAAATATTCGATTGTTTTTGTTTTGTTTTTTTTTGTTTCAATTTTTGGTTTTTTATGTTCTTCCTCTATCTCTCTCTCTTTCTTCTTCTACTTCCTCTCTCATTGTTGCATGAAAAGATCTGGTAAAGAAACACTACTTGAATTTGTCCCTGAAATTTAAAAAAAACTCCATTAAAAAATCAAAGCACCTAGAGAAGGTAAATCAAGTAACACTGAGGAACCCCTTTTAGAACCCCAGGTGGCCATAAACCAATCAAAAATTGAACATAATCAAACCCAAGAAAACATGGCTGCAAATAATCGAACCTTAAAAGAACTGAACACCCCGGATCTGGAGTACCAACCTGTGTACATCCAATATCCTGAGGAAGTAGCCAACTTTGAGCTGAGATCAGGCCTCATTCAACTTCTTCTGAAATTCCATGGTCTTCCCGGCAAGGACCCTAATAAACACCTTAAGGAGTTTCACATAGTATGCTCCACCATGAAACCCGACAATGTGTCTGAGGACTTAATTAAGTTTAGGGCCTTCCCTTTCTCCCTTGATGGTGTAGCCAAAGATTGGATATACTATTTTCCTACCATGATTGGGGGCTGGAATGACTTTAAAAGACTCTTTTTAGAGATGTTCTTCCCCACCTCCCGAACTGCATCAATTAGGAAAGAAATCTTCCGAATTAGGCAATCACAAAGAGAGAACCTTCATGAATATTGGAAGAGATTCAAAAGACTTTTCTCAAGCTACCCACACCACCATATTAGTGAAAAATATTAATCCAATACTTCTATGAGGGAATTATCCTGATGGATCGTGGAATGATTGATGTTGTAGCTGGTGGTGCCCTAGTTTATAAAACTCCTTTAGCTTCTCAGGACATAATAGCCAACATGGCTGAAAATGCAGAAAAATTTGGTATACAAACTAGTGCACCAACCTAAGGAGTTCATGAGGCAAGTCATTCATCTCTAGAATAAAAGGTAGATAACAAGCTTGATGAGAAACATACCCTTTTAAGGTAATTATCTCAATCACAAGGTAACCCACAATCTCTTCCAGTTACATTACATTATCATATTTGTTATGAAAATACTCATTTTTCTGACCAGTGGCCACAACTTCAAGATTCACTTGAGTCTTGTGCAGCAGAGTTCCCAGGGCATCCATTCCAACAAGCACCTCCCTTCAAGCAGGAACAATTAAGGCCAAATCCAAACCATGGGTGGCAAGCACAACCTTAGTGGTGACAAAGAGGAAACTCAAGCTACCCCATGCATAATTGGTTTCAACAAGGCCATGGTATGCAACCATCTTATCCTTTAACCTCTCAAGACAATCATCATCCTCCACCCAAATGTGAACCAAGCTTCGAGGACAAGGTGAAGCAAATGGAATCCCAAAACCTCCAGTTCCAACAAACCACACAATCAGATATTCAAGACCACCGAAATCAAGTGGGGCAATTAGAAAACACCATCGGAGAGATTAAGATTCAAGGTTCTGGACAACAAAGAAATCACTCCTTCTATTGATTCTGCACAACATGTTTGTCTCCCTCTTGAAAACTGTCTTTCCCAACCCTCAAATATTTCATGTAATGAAAAACAAGAAAAAAGGGTAATCAAGTTAACATTGATGATTCAAATGAACAATCCATTCCTCTTACTTTCCCTCAAAGACTCTCTAAATATAAGAAGAATTTTGATAATGATATTGATAAAGAAATAATGGATACTTTTAAAAAGGTTAAAGTTAACATTCCTCTATTGGATACAGTTAATCAAATCCCTCAATATACCAAATTTCTTAAAGATCTTTGTACCCATGGAAGTAGGATAATGGGGAATGAGAGAGTCAACTTGGGAAGGAATGTATCAACCTTGATCCAACCAGAAATTCCAATTAAGTTCAAGGATCCAGGAATATTCACGATACCTTGTACCATAGGGGATACATTCTTTTCTGATGATATGCTGGATTTAGGTGCTTCCATTAATGTAATGACTCACTCCATGTATACTTCTCTATAGGTTGGAGAACTTGAACCAACAGGCATTATCATGCAACTTGACAGCCGGAGTACTACGCATCCAATAAGAGTGACTAAGGATGTCCTTGTAAGAGTGAAGAATATCATCTTCCCCACTAATTTCTACATTCTTGAGATGGAAGATACCTGAATACAAGGACATTCCCCTCTCATAATTGGAAGTCCATTCCTTTAAAAAGAAAATATTCTCATCAATATTCACAATGGTGCGTTGTCCATGGAGTTTGGTGGAGAAAACGTAAGTTTTAACATCCCTGAGGCTATGAAACACACCATTTAAGAGCACTCCACTCTTACTCTCTATTCGATGGAAGTGCTCTCAAACTATGTACCCATACACACTTATCTTCTCAAACCATTCTCGGATTCATTTTTCTCTTCTTCACCCTTGGATTATTTGAGTTTTGATTCATATTTTGAGTGTTGTATGGGTTCTGAAAAGTGTAAATTTTGTGCTTTAATTGATGAGTGTGTTCATTATGAGATACCCATGATCCTCGATGATTATGAAAATCTCATTTCAATAGATTCTCTATCCTTAGAGAATAAACACGAGCAGATAGATAGTATCATGGATGTCACTCCCCCTAAATTCCCTCCCTCAATCCAAAATCCCCCGGAATTTTAATTTAAACCACTTAAATCTAATTTAAAATATTCCTAACTTGAGGGTATTGAACAATTTCCAATCATTATTTCCAATAACCTCTCTCAACAATAGGAATCAAAACAGGCACTAGGATGGTCATTGGCTGAGATTCTCGGGATTGTCCCATCTATTTTTATGCACCTTATACTTTTAGATGATGAGTTTAAACCCTTAAGACAATCTCAACGCTAGTTGAATCCCACTCTCCTTGAAGTGGTAAAATTGGAAGTCAGTAAATTACTTGCTATGAGGATAATTTATCCTATTTCTGATAGTAAATGGGTTATCCTAGTGCAAATTGTGCCTAAAAAACCGAAATAATAGTTTTTTCAAATGAAAGGAATGAATTGGTTCCAACATGTGTGCCAAACAGTTGGCGAGTCTGTATTGACTACCATCAATTGAATCAATCCATGCCGAAGGACCACTTTCCTTCACCTTTCATTGACCTAATGTTAGAATGATTGGCTGGTAAGTCCCATTATTGTTTCCTTGATAGCTATTTGGGTTATTTAAAAATCCATATATCCCCTGAGGATCAAGAAAAGACAACATTTACCTGTCTATTTGGCACATTTTCATACGAAGGATACCTTTTGGTCTTTGTAATGCTCCTGGTACTTTTCAGCATTGCATGTTGAGTATTTTTTCTGAGTACCTAGAGAATTGCATGGACGTTTTTATGGATGATTTCACGGTTTATGGAACTTCCTTTTCTTATTCTTTAGATCACCTAGGTTCTATACTTCATCATTGCATAGAGAAATATCTTGTATTAAATTACGAGAAATTCCATTTCATGGTTGAATGGGGGATAATTCTTGGGCATGTTATTTTGAAAGTGGAAATTGAAGTGGATAAATCAAAAAATGAATTAATTTCAACCATTCCATATCCAAAATGTATTCATGAGGTGGAATATTTCTTGGGTCATGCTGGTTTTTACTTTTGATTCATTAAAGAATTTAGTAAGATCGTACTTCCATTGTCCTGGTTATTGCAAAAAGATTCTGAGTTTGTGTTTGATAAAAATTGTGAGGATGCATTCAATTCATTGAAAAGGAGTCTCACAACACCTACCATAATCTAACCACCAAGGTGGGATCTCCACTTCGAGCTTATGTGTGATGCCCCTAACTTTGCAATTGGGGAAGTTTTATCACAAAGGGTTTAGAAGGCTCCTCATGTAATTGCGTATTCCTCACATACCCTTGACCCTTCCTAGGTAAACTACATAACCACTAAAAAAGAACTCCTTTATATTGTGTTTTCCTAGGAAAACTTTCGTTCATATCTTCTTGGTTCGAAAGTGATTGTGTTTTCTGACCATGCTGCCCTTCGATTCCTCTTAAAGAAACCCAAAGCTAAGCACCGCCTCATACGGTGGAAGCTCCTTCTCCAAGAGTTTGACCTTGAGATTAGAGATAATGGGGGAGTGGAAAATGTGGCAGTTGACCACATTAGTAGGATTTACCCACCATTGGACCATCATGTTGACTCACCCCTACCCATTGTCGAAATCATCCATCATGAGAACCTTTGTGATATTGTGGACCTTACCCCATGGTATGTCGACATTGTGAATTTTCTAGTAACATCTATGGTCCCCACTGATTTCAGAATTTCACAATCCTAGGGAATTAATCATGATTCTCAGTGGTACATTTGGGATGACCCATATTTGTGGAGAATTTTTGGTGACCAAGTAGTTCGTCGGTGTGTCCCTGACCATGAGTTAACCTCTGTTTTGACCTTTTTCTACACTTTAGCCTGTGGAGGCCACTCTGGCTCTCAACGTACAGCTTGAAAGGTACTTGAATTAGGACATTATTGGAAAACATTGTATAAGGATGCCCATATATTTTTCAAGTCATGTAGTCGTTTTCAATTCATAGGGAACATCTCCCAAAGGAATGAAATTCCCAAACAACCCATGTTATTCTGTGAAATCTTTGATGCATGGGGCATTGACTTCATGGGGACTTTCCCAAATTCATTTGGATTCATGTACATATTGTTAGCTTTGGACTAAATGTCTAAATGGGTTGAAGCAAAGGCTACTAAGACCGATGACTCTCGAGTTGTTGGTGATTTTGTGAGGTCTGAAATTTTTAGTCAGTTTGGTTTGCCGAGATTCGTCCTTAGTGATTAGGGTTTCCATTTTTGCAATCGCAACATGAACAATATGCTTTGTAAGTATGGGGTTGATCATAATGTCTCTACTGCATATCACCCCCAAACTAACGAACAAGCAGAAATATCAAATCTCGAAGTTAAGAAAATCTTGGAAAAGATGGTACAACCTAATAGGAAAGATTAGAGTTTGCGATTGGATGATGCACTTTGGGAATACCGTACAACTTTTAAAACCCCAATCAGAATGTCACCATATAAGATTGTGTTTGGAAAGGCTTTTCACTTCCTAGTGGAGGTAGAACATCGTGCATATTGGGATGTTAAATAATGTAATATGAATCTTTCAGATGTAGGTGAGCATAGGAAGCTACAGATTCAAGAGTTTGAAGAAATTCGACATGATGCATATGAGAACTCCCGAATCTATAAAGAAAAGACAAAGGCAATCCATGATAACATGATTCATCAGCGGAAGAACCATATTGGTGAGAAGGTCCTCATGTACAATTCTAGGCTAAAGCTCCACCGAGGTAAGCTTCATTCCTGATGTCTTGGTCCTTATACTATTATTGATTTTTACCCTTTTAGTGCCATACATGTTTTGAATGAGAAGAGTGGACAAAGGATTACTGTTAATGGGAATAGGCTCAAGCACTTCTATGAAAATTTTACGAATCATCTCGTGGAGGAAATACTACTGATAGATGCCACATATGACACCATTTAGCAGGCTATACCTTATCCCTACCATTATTTACTTGTCTTTTTATTTAAAATACTTTCATTGTGGACAATGTAACTTTTAGTTGTGGGGGAGGGTGACATGTCATAGTTAAGAGTAAAACAAAAAAAATGTGTTTTCATTTTTGATTTCTTTTTCCTTATTTTGTGTTTTTAGATTAAAATGATCTTAAAAAGAATATCCAAAATCATTTTTCATTCTTGGGTCAATTTTGTGGAAAATTCCATTGTTTTTGGAAAAACGTTTTTTAAATGAATGTTGATATGGAATCTTTTTCTATAATTTGTATTTTAAAATCATTCTTAGATGTTTAATAGATTTTTTAATCCCATACCTAATTAACACTGACCAATATTTTAATCCCTTTCCTGAGAGACATTCTAATCCCTTTATTCCATATTATTCCTTTTAATCACTTTTTTAAGAGTCACGGCTCATGTAGAAAAAATAGAATTTGCCTTGATTCTATTTGAATCCATAATATTCAAGTATGCTACATTCATGATAGAGGCAATCATTCATTGAAATTCCCTTTGTACAATTATCCTCTATTTTTGGCCACCTTTACATTTTATCCTTTTTAAGCCTTAGAGACCATGAAATTCCTGTTAGGTAGACAAATTACATTCTAATTTATCCCTAACTACCCATATCATGTGTATAGTCTTGTTTATTTTCAGCAAGTGTGGGTGAGAGGGTGTTTCCATAGGAATTTTGGGGATAGAATCATTGTCATGGGTTGATGTAAAGGGTGTCTAGATTTTCCTTACACAACGGGTTCACAAGCCATATTACATCATTGTTTTACACATATTTCCATTTTTATCTTCAAAAAACTATAAAAAAATAGTTATGTACATTGAAAAAAATAGAACAAAATAAAAAAAAAATGGAGAAAAGAGGATGTTTACTCTTTATTATTCACTTCTTGGTTGTGACCCACAAAAAGGGACAATGAGGAGAGTGAGATGGAGGTGATACACTTTGTGAGGGGTTGAGTGTGTACATTAATTGTGATTTTTTTTGAATTTTGACATGTTTTTTACATAATAGATTAAGAACTACCCTTCTACCTCATATGTTTAATCATTAAATCCTACCAACCCTTGAACCTCAAAATAACTTGCTGGAAGTCCTATTGAGCAGCACACTAGTTTCGATCGGTAGAGAAATGAGAATCTTAGAAATCATATGGTTAGATCACATGAACTATTTTAAAAGAGAATAAATCCACTTTCATTTATTCCTTGAGTGAAGAGGAAATTTTTTTTAGGTGAGGTAGGATGTGACTTGTTTCATGGGTGAACATATGGAGTTCAACAAATTTTAATGTGAGAAAAGAAAAATGATAGTAAAATTGATTCCATAAAAGAGACATAATGAATTTCATTTCAAAAGAATCTTGGTTATTTTCACACCTTTGATTTAAAAATGAGGCGGGATTAGGATATTATAATTTTCCCAAGAGTGAAAATGTTTAGGTGTGGGAGTGTGATCGTACCAGGATTCACTATTTCATTTCACCCTTATACCAATGTATTAATCTGGTTTTGTATTGAAAATTTAAAGTATAATAAGAAATTTGACTCCATGTTTGATTCAATTATTTTGTTTTTAACACTGTTAAAAAGGGATATGTTACTTGTTTTGATAATTATATTGTAGGTGGAGGTGATTTGGAGGACCCATGATGAAGTCCAAGAAAAATGGGTCAATCTGCACATGATCCAAGAACACCAGTGGACTAAAACGCATGATCATAATAAAACGTGAATTAAAATGGGATGAATATTTGTGGTCTGGTCTGAAATATAATTTATAACATTTCATTTGAAGGAACCAAATCCCACTTCATCCATTAAGTGGCCTATACAGACTGATCTGTCTAATAAAGTGGATCTGCATGGGGTCAAAACATTGCCTCTGTATTTTTGCAATATCTCTTATTATATTTCATATCTTGCATCCAAATTTGAAATGGAGGTAGAAAAGGTGTCACAAAACAACTTTATAGTTTTTCCAAAGTTATTTATGACTTTATGACCATCCAAAACACTTAACCATGTGGATTTGTGAAATTAAGGTGCCCAAAACCACTTCACACTTTGCCTATAAATTGGCACTTTCGGAACCCCATTTGGGAGTTCAAACCAGAGGAAAGGAGCTGCCATTTTGGAGTCCCAAAAGATTCTTCCCAGTAATATTTGAAATTATAGAGGCTATGAGAAGTGCTACTTCAATATATTTTTCTTCCTACCCTCCCATTGAGTTCTAAACCCCTTGTGATCACCCAGGGAGGAACATGTTGTAAATCCTGAGCTTAATGTGGTAATATTTGAATGGTATTTTTAATTCCAGGTTTGTATGTTGTTTTTCTTTATCCTATATTTTAATTTAATTGAGTTATAAACTGGTATGTTATACTGAAACTCAAATGATCATGTTTGGGGGTACCCTTTCTTGAGATGTTTCACACACCGTTCATCCCTTTTTCTTCCATCATTCAATTACGGTGTTTGTGTGGTTTATATTGGTCAATTGAACTCACATAAGCACTTTCAAGGCCATGTAAATTTATGTCATGGTATCAAAAATAAATAACATACAAACCTTTATAGCACATCAAGTTCTTCGTGTGTTTCCTTGGTGAGTTTCGGTTATGAAGTCGAACACAAATCACCTAATCATCGGCAATGTCAGGTGAATCATTGTGTGTTTTCGACTGAAACCCAGTAGGTATCCTAGAATAAACTTAGTAACATTATGGTTATAGGTGTTAAATACCTAGGATTAAAATATTATAACTCTATCTCATGAAATGATGAAGGGTGAGCATCATGAGAGTACCCTGGGTTGATCACGTTTAATTAATATTATTTCCTTCTACTTTGTTTTATCCCTTTCATTTTCTATTTTAATCTCTAATAATAAAAACCATGTATTATAAAACCCCATTTCCATTTTTTACTTTCATAATCAGAACTACATTTTGGAATTAATGATCTAAGGCTCGGCCGAGAGATGACCTAGGGTTGCTGCTATATTGCAGAAATTGTCGTTAAAACTGAACAACTAATTTGATACACCCGACAACGCGATCAAATTTTGGAACCGTTTCCAGGGAGACAAGATCTTTTTTTTATTTTTTTATTTTTATTTATTTATTTTACATCTTAATTAGTACCCCTTTTAATACCCCGCCCCCATTGAATTGTTTTTTTTTGTTTTTTTTGCTTCTATTTTTTTGTTGTTTTTGTATGTTCTTCCTCTCTCTCTCTCTCTCTTTCTTCATCTTCTCAAACTCTATCTCTAATTTTATAGTATAAAATTCTCTTTTATTTACTCCTTTAATTTATTAATTATTTTTATTTCATTAATCTTCCATAAAAAAAACAACAAACAATCAATCAATCAAACTGGACATCATTGTTGCATGACAAGATCTGGTAAAGAAACACTACTTGAATTTGACCCTGAAATTGAAAAATCACTCCATTCACAAATCAAAGCACCTAGATAAGGTCAATAAATAAACAACTAAGAACCTATTTTGGAACCTCAAGTGGCTATAAAACAATAAAAAATTGAACCCAATCAAACCCAAGAAAACATGGCTACAAATAATCGAACCTTAAAAGAACTGACCACCCCGGATGTGGTGTACCAACCTGTGTACATCCAATATCTCGAGGAAGTAGACAACTCTGAGCTGAGATAAGTCCTAATTCACCTTCTTCCTAAATTCCATGGTATTCCCAATGAGGACCCTCATAAACACCTTAAGGAGTTTCACATAGTGTGCTCCACCATGAAACCCCAAAATGTGCCTGAGGACTTAATTAAGTTTAGGGCCTTCCCTTTCTCCCTTGATGGTGTAGCCAAAGATTGGATATACTATTTTCCTACCATGATTAGGGGATAGAATGACCTTAAAAGACTCTTTTTAGAGAATTTCTTCCCTGCCTCCCAAACTGCATCAATTAGGAAAGAAATCTACGGAATTAGGTAGTCACAAGGAGAGACCCTTCATGAATACTGGGAGAGATTCAAAAGACTTTTCTCAAGTTTCCCCCAACACCTGATTAGTGAACAAATATTAATCCAATAGTTCTATGAGGGACTCATCCCCATGGATTGTGGAATGATTGATGCTGTAGCTGGTGGTGCCCTAATTGATAAAACTCCTTCTGCTGCTCGGGACTTAATAGACAACATGGCTCAAAATGTACAAAAATTTGGTACATGATCTATTGCACCAACCCAAGGAGTTAATGAGGTAAGACATTCATCTTTAGAACAAAAGGTGGATAACAATATTGATGAGATGAATACCCTTTTAAGGTAATTAGCTCAAGCACAAGGTAACTCACAATATCCTCCAGTTCCATTACATTGTGGTATTTGTTATGAAAATAATCATTTTTCTGACCAGTTCCCACAACTTCAAGATTCACCTGAGTCTTGTGTAGCCGCATTCCCAGGTCATCCATTCCAACAAGCACCTCCCTTCAAGCAGGAAAAATTTAGGACAAATCCAAACCATGGGTGGAAAGCACAACCCCAGTACCGACAAGGAGGAAACTCAAGCTACCCCAAGCCAAATTTGTATCAACAAGGCCAAGGTATGAAACCTTATTATCCTTCAACTTCTCAAGAAAATCATCCTCTTCCTCCCAAATGTGAACCAAGCCTTGAGGACATGGTGAAGAAAATGGAATCTCAAAACCTCTAGTTCCAAAAAACCACACAATCAGCTATTCAAGACCTACAAACTCAAGTGGGGAAATTAGTAAACACCATTAGAGATATTAAGATGCAAGGTATTGGACAACTACCATCCCAAAACATTTCCAATCCGAAGGAAAAAATTAATGTATGTGCAGATACACTTCGTAGTGGTAAAGAATTCACTCCTTCTACTAATTCTGCACAACAGGTATGTCCCCCTCTTGAAAACTCTCTTTTACTACCCTAAAAAACTTCAAGTAATGAAAAACAAAACAAAAAGGGTAATCGATTTATCATTGATGATTCAAATAAACAATCCATTACTGTTATTTTACCACAAATAATCTCTAAATATGAAAAGAATTTTGAAAATGATATTGATAAAGAAATAATGGATACATTTAAAAAGGTTCAAGTTAACATTCCTCTATTGGATGCAGTTAAAAAAATACCTCAATATGCCTAATTTTGTAAATAGATTTGCACCCATAGAAGGATACTAAAGGGGAATGAGAGAGTCTACTTGGGAAGGAATGTCTCGGCCTTGATTTAACCAGCAATGCTAGCTAAGTGAATGGATCATGGTACATTCACGATACCTTGTACCATAGGGGAGACCATCTTTTCTAATGTTATTCTAGATTTTGGTGCTTCCATTAATGTAATGCCTCACACCATGTATACTTCTCTGCAGGTTGGAAAACATCAACCAATAGGCATTATCGTGAAACTTACCAACTGGAGTAATACACATCTAATAGAAGTTATTGAGGATGTCCTTGTAAGAGTGAAGAATCTCATCTTCCCCTGCTGATTTCTATATTCTTGATATGGAAGATACCCGAACCCAAGGACATGTCAATCTCATAATTGGGAGGCCATTCCTTAAAGTAGAAAAGATGATCTTCGATGTTCACAATGGTACGCTGTCCATGGAGTTTGGTGGATAAAAGGTAAGTTTTAACATTCTTGAGGCTATGAAACACCCTGTTGAAGAGCACTCCACTCTTTCTGTCTATTCAATGGAAGTGCTCTAAAACGATGTACACACTCACACTTCTCTCCTCAACCCATACTTTGATTCATTTTCCTCTTCTTCACCCTTGGATGATTTGAGTTTTGATTCATGTTTTGAGTTGTTTGTGGGTTCTGAAAAGTGTAAATTTTCTGCTTTAATTGATGAGTGTGTTCATTCTGAGGTACCCATGACCGTCGATGATTCTGCAATTCTCATTTCAATAGATTCTTTATCCTTAGAGAATAAACATGTGCATATAGAGAGTATCATAGACCTCACTCCTCCTAAATCCCCTCTCTCTTTCCAAAAACCCCCAGCATTGGAATTAAATCCACTTCCATATAATTTAAAATATGCCTATCTTGAGGGTATTGACCAATTGAAAATAATTATTTCCAATAAACTCCCTCAAAAAAAGGAATCAAAACTGCTTAACCTTTTGAGAGATTGTAGAAAGGTAGTAGGATGGACATTGGCTGATATTTCCAAGAGTATCCCATCTATTTGTATGCATCATATACTTTTCAATGATGAGTCTAAACCTGTAAGACAATCTCAACACTAGTTGAATCCCACTCTCGTTGAAGTGGTAAAATTGGAAGTCAGTAAATTAATTGTTGTGGGGATCATTTATCCTATATCTGATAGTAAATTGGTTAGCCCAGTGCAAATTATGACAAAAAATAGGAATAATAGTCATGTCAAATGAAATTAATGAATTGGTTCCAACATGTGTTCAAAACAGTTGGCGAGTTTGTATTGACTACCATCGACTGAATCAAGCCATGTGAAATGACCACTTTCCTCTACCTTTCATTGACCAAATGTTCGTAAGATTGGATGGTAAGTCCCATTATTTTTTCCTTGATGGCTATTCAGGTTATTTACAAATCCATATATCCCATGAGTATCAAGAAAAGACATCATTTACCTATATATTTGTAACATTTTCATATAGAAGGATGCCTTTCGGTCTTTGTAATGCTCCTGGTACTTTTTTGCGTTGTATGTTGAGTATTTTTTCTGAGTACCTAGATAATTAAATGGAAGTTTTTATGGATGATTTAATGGTTTATGTAACTTTCTTTGATGCTTCTTTGGATCACCTAGTTTCTATCGTCCATCGTTGTATAGAAAAAACCCTTGTATTAAATTACGAGAAATACCATTTCATGGTTGAATGAGGGATAGTTCTTAGGCATGTTATTTCAAAAGAGGGAATTAAAGTGGATAAATCAAAAATTGAATTAATTTCAACCTTTCCATATCCAAAATGTGTTCACAAGATGCAATCTTTCTTGGGTCACGCTGGTTTTTACCACCGATTCATTAAAGACTTTAGTAAGATCGCACTTTCATTGTCCCAGTTATTGAAAAATGATTATGAGTTTGTGTTTAATAAAAATTGTGAGGATGCATTCAATTTACTAAAACAAAGTCTCACAACACCTCCCATAATTCAACCACCAAGGTGGGATATCCCCTTCGAGCTTATGTGTGATGCCTCTAACTTTGCAGTTGGGGCAGTTTTATCACAAAGGGTTGAGCAGGCTACTCATGTCATTGCATATGCCTCACATACCCTTGACCCTGCCCAGGTAAACTACACAACCACAAAAAAGGAACTCCTTTATATTGTGTTTTCCTTGGAAAAATTTGGTTCATATCTTCTTGGGTAGAAAGTGATTGTGTTTTCTAACCATGTTGCCATTCGATTCCTCTTAAAGAAACTTGAAGGTAAGCCCCGACTCATACGGTAGAAGCTCCTCCTCCAAGAGTTTGACCTTGATATTAAAGATAAGAGGGGAGTGGAAAATGTGGTTACTGACCACATTAGTAGGATTTCCCCACCACAGGACCATCATGTTGACTCACCCCTACCCATTGTAGAATTCTTCCCTCATGAGAACCTTTGTGATATTGTGGACCTTACCCCATAGTATGTGGACATTGTGAATTTTCTAATAACATCTAGGGTCCCCACTGATTTCAACATTTCAAAATCCCAAAGTCTTAAGCATGATTCTCGGTGGTACATTTGGGATGACCCATATTTTTGGAGAATTTGTGGTGACCAAGTAGTTCGTCAGTGTGTCCCTGACCATGAGTTCACCTATATTTTGACCTTTTTCCACACTTTGGCCTATGGGGGCCACTTTGGCTATCAACGCACAACTCAAAAGGTCCTTGACTCGGAACTTTTTTAGCCAAAATTGTATAGGCATGCCCATAGATTTTTAACGTCATGTAGTCATTGTCAATTCATAGGGAATATCTCCAAGAGGAATGAAATTCCCCCACAACCCATGTTATTCTGTGAAATCTTTGATGCATGGGGCATTAACTTCACGGGGCCTTTTACAAATTCATTTGGCTTCATGTACATCTTGTTAGCTATGGACTACATGTCTAAATGGGTGGAGGTAAAGGCTACTAGGACCGATGACACTCAAGTTGTTGTTGATTTTGTGAGGTCCCAAATTTTTAGTCGGTTTGGTTTTCTGAGATTCATCATTAGTGATCAGGGTTCCCATTTTTGCAATCGCAACATGAAAAATTTTCTTCGTAAGTATGGGGATGATCATAAAGTCTCTACTGCATATCACCCCCAAACTAACGGACAAGCAGAAATATCAAATCGGGAAGTTAAGAGAATCTTGAAAAAATGGTACAACCCAATAGGAAAGATTGGAGTTTACGCTTGGATGATGCACTTTGGGCATACCGTACAGCTTTTAGAACCCCAATCGGAATGTCACCATACATGATTGTGTTGGGAGAGGCTTGTCACCTCCCAATGGAGGTATAACACCAAGCATATTTGTCTATTAAACAATGTAATATGAATCTTTTAGATGCAGATGAGCATAAAAGCTGCAAATTCAAGAGTTGGAAGAAATTCGACGTGATGCATATGAGAACTCCAGAATCTATAAAGAAAATCCAAAGGCTATCCATGATAACATGATTCATTGGTGGATGTTCCATATTGGTGAGAAGTTCCTCATGTAAAATTAGAGGCTAAAGCTCTACCCAAGTAAGCTAGGTTCCTGATGGCTCAGTCCTTATACCGTTACTGATGTTTACCCTTTTAGTGCCATACAAGTTTTTCATGAGAAGAATGGATAGAGGATTACTGTTAATGGTAAGAGGATCGAACACTTCTATGAAGATTTCTCGAAGCATATCGTGGAGGAAATCCAACTGATAGATGCCACATATGACACCACTTAGTAGGTTGTACCTTCTCCCTACCATTATTTACTTTTCTATTTATTTAAAATACTTTCATTGTGGACAATGTAACTTTTAGGTGTGGGGGAGGGAGACATGTCATAGTTAGGATTAAAACAAAACAAAAAACAAAAAAAATATTGTTTTTCATTTTTTATTTCTTTTTTCTTATTTTGTGCTTTATGATAGAAAATGATCTTAAAAAGAATATCCAAAATCATTTTTCATGCTTGGGTCGATTTTGTGGAAAATTCCATTGTTTTTGGAAAAAAGTTTTTCAAATGAATGTTGATATGGAATCTTTTTCTATAATTTGTATTTTCAAATCATTCTTAGGTGTTTAATGGATTTTTAAATCCCATGCCACATTAGTATTGACCAATATTCTAATCCCTTACTTGAGAGATATTCTAAGCCCTTTATTCCATATTCTTCATTTTAATCACTTTCTTGAGAGTCTATGGTCAGGTTGAAAAACTAGAACTTTCCTTGATTATGTTTGAAGTCATAATATTCATGTTTGCTACATTCATGATAGAGGTAATCATTCATTGAAAATCCCTTTGTACAATTATTCTCTATTTTTGGCCACCTTTAAATTTTATCCTTATTAAGAATTAGAGACCATGAAATGCCTGTTAGGTAGCCACATTATAAGATAATTTATCCCTAACTACCCATATCTTGTGTATATTCTTCATTATTTTTAGAAATTATGGGTGAGATGGTGTTTCTATTGGAATTATGGGGAGAGAATCATTGTTATGGGTTGATATAAAGGGTGTCTACATTTTCCTTGGGCAATGGGTTCACAAGCCATATTACATCATTGTTTTACACATGTTTCCGTATTTATCTTCAAAAAAAAAAAGCTTTACAAAAAAATAGTTATGTATATTGAAAGAAATAGAACAAAAGAAAAAAATGTAGAAAAGATGATATTTACTCGTATTTAATCACTTCTTGGTTGTGACCCACAAAAAGGGACAATGGGGAGAGTGAGTTGGAGGTGAGACACTTTTTGAGGGGTTGAGTGTGTACATTAATTGTGAACACTTGCTAAATTTTTAATTTTTTTAAAAAAATATATTAAACACTCCTCTTCTGCCTCATATTTTTAAACATTAAATCCTACCAACCCTTGAACCTCAGAACAACCTGTTGGAAGTCCTCTTGAGTAGCACACTAGTTTCGACTGGTAGAGAAATGGGAATCTTAGAAAGCATATGGTAAGATAACATGAACTATGGGAAAAGTTCATAAATCCACTTTCATATGTTCCTTGAGTGAAGAGGGAAAATTTTTAGGTGAGGTAGGTTGCGACATGTTTCATGGGTGAACAAATGGAGTTCAACAAATTTTATTGTGAGAAATGAAAAATGATAGGAAAATTTATTCCATAAAAGAGACATGAAAAATTTCATTTCAAAAGAATCTTGGATATTTTCACACATTTTATTTAAGAATGGTACATGATTAGGATATTATACTTTTCCCAGAAGTGCAAATGTTTAGGTGTGGGGGTGTGATTGTACCACGATTCACTATTTTATTTCACCCTTATACCAATGCATTAAACTGGTTTTTTATTGAAAATTAAAAGTATTATAAAAAATTTAAATCAACGTTTGATTCAATTAGTTTGTTTTTAACACTGTTAAAAAGTGAAATGTTACTTGTTTGGATAATTATATTGTAGGTGGAGGTGATTTGGAGGACCCATGATGAAGTCCAAGAAAAATGGGCCAATCTGCTTATGATCCAAGCACACCAGTGGACTAAAACATTTGCGGATAATAAACCATGCATTCAAATGGGCTGAAAATTTTTGGTATGTTTCTAAATTTATTGATCTACATTTCATCTGAAGTTACCAAATCCAACTTCATCCATTAATAGGCCCATGTAGACTAATCTGTCCAATAAAGTGGATCTGCACAGGGTCAAAGCATTGACCCTATATTTTGGAAATATCTATTTTTATATTCCATATCTGGCTGCCAAATTTGACATGGAGGTATAAAAGGTGTCAAGAAACAACGTTTTAGTTTTTTACAAAGTTATTTATGAATTTCTGACAAGCCAAAACTATGAACCAATATGATTCATGAAATCAGGGTTCCCAAAACCACTTCCCACTTTGCCTATAAATTGGCACCTTGGGCAACCCATTTGGGAGTTCGAACCAGAGTAAAGGTGCTACCATTTTCGAGTCACAAAGGTGTCTTTACACTAATATTTTAAATTATTTAGTCTTTGAGAAGTTCTACTTCAACATCTTCTTCTTCCTGCCCTCCCATGGGTTTCTAAACCACTTGTGATCACTCGGAGAGGAACATGTTGTAAATCCCAACCTTAATGTTGTAATATTTGAATGGTATTTTTAATTCCAGGTTTTTATGTTGTTTTCCTTCATCCTATATTTTAATTTAATTGAGTTATATACTGGTATGTTATACTCAAACTCAAATGATCATGTTTGAGGGTACCCTTTCATGTGATGTTTCACACACCGTTCATCCTTTTTTCTTCCATCATTCAATTGCAGTGTTTGTGTGGTTCATATTGGTCAATTGAACTCACATAAGCACTGTCAGGGCCATGTAAATTTATGGCATGGTATCACATATAATTAACATACAAACCGGGATAGCACATCAAGTTCTTCGTGTGTTGCATTAATGAGTTTCGGTTATGAATCGAACACAAATCACCCAATCATCGGCAGTGTCCGGTGAATCATTGTGTGTTTTCGACTAAACCCTATGAGGTATCCTAGTATAAACTTAGTAACATTATGGATCTAGGTGTTAAAAACCAAGGATTAAAATATTACAACTCGATCTCTTGAAATAATGATGGGTGAGCATCATAAGAGTACCCCGGGTTGGTGACGTTTAATTAATCTTGTTTACTTCTACTTTGTTTTATCACTTTCATTTTCTATTGACATATTTAATCATCAAAAACAAGTATTATAAAACCCCATTTACCTTTTTTACTTTTATAATCAGAACTAAATTTTATAATTAATGATCTACGGCTCCGTCAAGAGACGACCTTGGGTTGCTGATATACTGCATAAATTTTACTTAAAACTAAACAACTAATTTGAGGCGCTTGACAATGCGATAAAATTTTGGTGCTGTTGTCGGGGAGAAAAGATATATTTTCTCTTAATTTATTTTTATTTATTTTTTTTACTTCTTAATTAGTACCCCGTTAAATATTCCAACCCCATTCTATTGTTTTGGTTTTGTTTCTATTTTTGGTTGTTTTTGTGTGTTCTTCCCCCCCCTCTCTCTATATCTTTCTTCTTCTTCTCAATCTCTCTCTCGAATTTTTTAGTATAACATTATCTTTTATTTAATACTTTAATTTATTAATTATTTTTATTTCATTCATCTTCTATAAAAAAATAAAAAAAACAACAAACAATCAACAAATGAAACTGGACATCATTGTTGCATGACAAGATCTGGTAAAGAAACACTACTTGAATTTGACCCTGAAATTGAAAAATCACTCCTTTCCCAAATCAAGGCATCTAGAGAAGTCAAATAAAGTAACACTGAGAAACCACTTTTGGAACCTCAAGTGTCCATAAACCAATCAAAAATTGAACCCAATAAAACCTGAGAAAACATGGTTGTAAATAATCGAACCTTAAAAGAACTGACCACCCCGGATGTGGAGTACCAACCTACATACATCCAATATCCTGAGGAAGTATCCAAATTTGAGGTGAGATCATTCCTCATTCAACTTATTCCTAAATTTCATGGTCTTCTCGGTGAGGACCCTCATAAACACCTTAAGGAGTTTCACATAGTATGCTCCACCATGAAACCCCAAAATGTGTCTGAGGGCTTAATTAAGTTTAGGGCCTTCCCTTTCTACCTTGATGGTGTATCCAAAGATAGGCTATACTATTTTACTACCAAGATAGGGGGCTGGAATGACCTTAAAAGACTCTTTTTAGAGAATTTCTTCCCTACCTCTTGAACTGAATCAATGAAGAAAGAAATCTGCGGAATTAGGCAATCACAAGGATAGACCCTTCATGAATACTGGGAGAGATTCAAAAGACTTTGCTCAAGCTTCCCCCACCACTAGATTTTTGAACAACTATTAATCCAATACATCTATGAGGGACTTATCCCCATGGATCTTATAATTATTGATGCTATAGCCGGTGGTGTCCTAATTGATAAAACTCCTTCCGCTGCTCCAGACTTAATAGCCAACATGGCTCAAAATTCACAACAATTTGGTACACGAGATATTTCACCTACCCGAGGAGTTCATGAGGTATGTCATTCATCTCTAAAACAAAAGGTAGATAACAAGTTTGATGATATGCATACCCTTCTAAGGAAATTATCTCAAGAACAAGGTAGCTCACAATCTCCTCCAATTCCATTACATTGTGGTATTTGTTCTGAAAATACTCATTTTTCTAACCAGTGACAACAACTTCAAGATTCACCTAAGTCTTGTGTAGCCATGTTCCCAGGTTTTTCATTCTAACAAGTACCTCCCTACAAGCAAGAAAAATTCAGGCCAAATCCAAACCATGGGTGGAAAGCACAACCCCAGTACCGACAACAAGGAAACTCAAGATACCCCAAGCAGAATTGGTATCAACAAGGCCAAGGTATGCAACCTTCTTATCCTTAAACTTCTCAAGACAATCATCCTCTGCGTCCCAAATGTGAACCAAGCCTCTAGGACATGGTGAAGAAAATGTAATCCCAATACCACCAGTTCTAACAAACCACACAATCAGATATTCAAGGCCTACGAAATCAAGTGGGGAAATTAGTAAACACAATCAGAGAGATTAAGATGCAATATTTTGGACAACTACCATCCCAAACCATTTCAAATCTGAAGGAAAAAGGTAATTTATGTGTATTTATACTTTGTAGTGGTAAATAAGTCACTCCTTCTATTGATTCTGCACAACAGGTATGTCCCCCTCTTGAAAACTCTCTTTCCCAACCCTAAAAAATTTCAAGTAATGAAAAACAAGACAAAAAGGTTAATCGAGTTATCATTGATGATTAAAATGAACAATACATTCCTCTTACTTTAACTCAAATAATCTCTAAATCTAATAATAATTTTGATATTGATATTGATAAAGAAATAATGGATACATTAAAAAGGTTCAAGTTAACATTTCTCTATTGGATACAGTTAAACAAATCCATCGATATGCCAAATTTCTTAGAGCTTTGTACCCATAGAAGGAGACTAAAGGGGAATGAGAGAGTCAACTTGGGAAGGAATGTCTCAGCCTTGATTCAACCAGCAATGCTAACTAAGTGCAAGGATTCAGGCACATTCATGATACCTTGTACCATAGGGGAGACCTTATTTTCTAATGCTATGCTAGATTTAGGTGGTTCCATTAATGTAATGCCTCACTCTGTGTATAATTCTCTGTAGGTTAGATAACTTCAACCAACTGGAATTATCATGCAACTTGCCAACCGGAGTACTACGCATCCAATAGGAGTGATTGAGGATGTCCTTGTAAGAGTGAAGAATCTAATCCTTCCTGCTAATTTCTACATTCTTGAGATGGAAGATAGCCGAACCCAAAGACATGCCAATCTCATACTTGGGAGGCCATTCCTTAAAATAGAAAAGAAGATCTTCAATGTTCACAATGGTACACTGTCCATGGAGTTTGGTGGAGAAAAGGTAAGTTTTAATATCCTTGAGGCTATGAAAGACCCCATTGAAGAGCACTCCACTCTTCCAATCTATTCAATGGAAGTGCTCTCAAACGATGTACACACACAATTCTCTCCTCAACCCATACTCAAATTCATTTTCCTCTTCTTCACCCTTGAATGATTTGAGTTTTGATTCATGTTTTGAGGGTTGTGTGGGTTCTGAAAAGTGTAGATTTTATGCTTCAATTTATGAGTGTGTTAATTCTGAGGTACCCATGGCCGTCGATGATTATGCAAATATCATTTCCATAGATTCTCTATCCTTAGAGAATAAACATGAGTAGATAGACAGTATCATGGACCTCAATCCCCCTAAATCCTCTCCCTCAATCCAAAAACCCCCAAAATTTGAATTAAAACCACTTCCATATAATTTAAAATATGTCTATCTTGAGGGTATTGACCAATTGAAAATAATTATTTCCTATAACCTCTCTCAACAACATGAATCAAAACTGCTCATCCTTTTGAGAGAGTGTAAAAAGGTAGTAGGATGGAAATTGGATGACATTCTCGGGATAGAACATCTATTTGTATTCACCATATAATTTTGGATTATGAGTCTAAAACCATAAGACAATCTCAATGCCGGGTGAATCCCACTCTCCTTGAAGTGGTAAAATTGGAAGTTAGTAAATTACTTGCTCTCGGTTATTGTAAAACGATTTTGAGTTTGTGTTTGATAAAAATTGCGAGGATGCATTCAATTTACTAAAAATGAGTCTCAAAACAACTCCCATAATCCAACCAACAAGGTTGGATCTCCACTTCAAGCTTATGTGTGATGCCTCTTACTTTGCAGTTGGGGCAGTTTTATCACAAAGGGTTGAGAAGGCTCCTCATGTCATTGAATATGCTTCACATACCCTTGACCCTACCTAGGTAAACTACAAAACCACTGAAAAATAACTCCTTTATATTGTGTTTTTCTTGGAAAAATTTCATTCATATCTTCTTGGGTCAAAAGTTACTGTGTTTTCTGACCATGCTGCCCTTCGATTCCTCTTAAAGAAACCTAAAGGTAAGCCCCACCTCATACGGTGGATACTCCTCCTCCAAGAGTTTGACCTTGAGATTAGAGATAATAGGGGAGTGGAAAGTGTAGTAGTTGGCCACATTAGTAGGATTTCCCCACCATTGGACCATCATGTTGACTCACCCCTACCCATTGGAGAATTCCTCCCGCATGAGAACCTTTTTGATATTGTGGTCCTTACCCCATGGTACGTGGATATTGTGAATTTTCTAGTAACATCTAGTGTCCCCGCTAATTTTAGAATTTCAAAATCCTAGAGACTTATGCATTATTCTCTGTGGTACATTTGGGATGACCCATATTTGTGGAGAATTTTTGGTGACCAAGTAGTTCGTCAGTGTGTCCCTGACTATGAGATCACCTCTGTTTTGACATTCTTCCACACTTTTGATAGTGGGGGCCACGTTGGCTCTCAACGTACAACTCAAAATTTCCTTGACTCAGGAATTTATTGGCCAACATTTTATAGGGTTGCCCATATATTTTTCAAGTTATGTAGTCCTTGTCAATTCACAGGGAATATCTCCAAGAGGAATGAAATGCCCCAACAACCCATGTTATTATGTGAAATCTTTGATGCATGGGGCATTGAATTCATGGGGCCTTTTCCAGATTCATTTGGATTTATGTACATCTTGTTATCTGTGGACTACGTGTATAAATGGGTGGAAGAAAAGGCTACTGGGACCGATGAATCTTGAGTTGTTGTTGATTTTTTAAGGTCCCAAATTTTTAGTCAGTTTGGTTTGCTGAGATTCATCATTACTAATCAGGGTTCCCATTTTTGAAATCGCAACATGAAAAATTTGCTTCATAAGTATGAGGTTGATCATAAAGTCTCTACTGTACATCACCCCCAAAATAATGGACAAGAAGAAATATCAAATCAGGAAGTTAATAGAATCTTAGAAAAAATGGTACAACCCAATAGGAAAGATTGGAGTTTGTGCTTGGATGATGCAGTTTGGGCACACCGTACATGTTTTAAAACCCCAATCGGAATGTCACCTTACATGATTATGTTTGGAAAGGCTTTTCACCTCTCTGTGGAGGTAGAAAACCATGTATATTGTGCTGTTAAACAATGTAATATGAATATTTCAGATGAAGGTGAGCATAAGAAGCTGCAGATTCAATAGTTGAAAGAAATTCGATGTGATGCATATGAGAACTCCCGAATCTATAAAGAAAAGGAAAAGGCTATCCATGATAACATGATTCATTAGCGGAAGTTCCATATTGGTGAGAAGTTCCTCATGTACAATTCTAGGGTAAAGCTTCATCCAGGTAAGCTTCTTTCCTGATGGCTCTGTCCTTATACCATTAATTATGTTTACCCTTTTGGTGCCATACATGTTTTTCATGAGAAGAGTGGACATAGGATTAATATCAATGGGCAGAGGCTCAAACACTTCTATGAGGATTTTCAAAAGCATCTCATGGAGGAAATCCAACTAATAGATGCCACATATGACACCACTTAGGAGGCTGTACCTTCTCCCTACCATTAATTAATTGTGTATTTATTTAAAATACTTTCATCATGGACAATGTAAATTTTAGGTGTGGGGGAGTGTGACATGTCATATTTAGGAATAAAAAAAAAAAACGTGTTTTTATTTTTGATTTATTTTTCCTTATTTTGTGTTTTTAGATAAAAATTGATCTGAAAAAGAATATCCAAAATCATTTTTCATGCTTGGGTCGATTTTGTGGAAAATTCCATTGTTTTTGAAAAAACGTTTTTCAAATGAATGTTGATATGGAATATTTTTCTATACTATTTATTTTTAAATCATTCTTAGGTGTTTAATGAATTTTTGAATCCCATGCCTCATTATCACTGACCAATATTTTAATCCCTTACCCGAGAGACATTCTAATACCTTTATTCTATATTCTTTTTTTAATCACTTTCTTGAGAGTCTCGAATCATGTAGAAAAACTATAACTTTCCTTGATTCTATTTGAATCCATAAGATTCAAGTATTCTATATTCATGATTGTTTCCTATGGAAATGGGGATGACCTCATTGATTTAAGGTTCAAAAATTCCAAGCAGTTTCTAACGGGTTTTTTTGCAGAATTAGAAACATCCAATGATTCTATATCCATTTGGACCTACTTTTCAAAGGTAGGCGCTCATTAGTTGTGAACTGATAAGGCTTAAGAATTTGCATTGGTCGAGAGGATTGGAGGTCAGACTCATCACACCTTTTCGAGGGGAATTATTGTCTACTCCGGGACTCTCTTTATAGATTTAAGTTATATTCTTGAATCCTTACTAAATTACCAAGTATGAAAATGAGATTTCCTTTATATATGACAATAAATGATTAGTATGTAGGAGATTTAGAGAATCTTTTATATGTATTCGAGTTTCTTAATCGATATAGAATCATCTATATTTGTTTAGAGATTCTTAGTCAATGGTGTCTTTCGACACATTATATAGAAATATATTGGTCATTATGATAACCATACTAGTTTTAAATCCACTCATTGAGGCACTTGAATTTTATTGTCAATCAGAAGGACATAGATTATTTTAGATTTGGGATCATACTCGCAGATGGGATACCTACGTATCCTTTTTTTATAAAAGGAATCAGAACCCACGTAGTTTGAGTAAATAAGTATGAGGTTTATGTATGATTGATAGCTCAAAAAAAGATGTCATAATTAATTTTATGCTCTAAGCTCACGCGAGTCATGCTCGGTGTGAGAAACAAGAGGTATTGGTAAAACCTTACAATTGTGTCATCATAAGAAATGACGTGGGGATTATGTATGTATGACTGCCCAAATAGATGAAGATTAGGATTTACTTTAGGGAAGAAACCCAAGAACAAGGTCCATAAAGGTATATGTGATTTATGGAGATTTGGATACTTAAATTTGGACTTAATCCTGAGAAGGATGCCCAAATTAGAGGGGTCTTATGATTTGGGTTTTATTCCTGAGAAGGAAGTCCAAAAAGAAGTAGGCACGCATGTCCTACATGGGCACATAGGTCCTAGTCGCGCAGGTATACGTGCGCGACACATAGGTACCTACGCGACAGTCAACCCATAGGATAATACTTGGGCGAGGCTTGGATCAAGCCCTTAGTATTATACCTAGGGGCTTCCAAAAGAGAGGAGTGCAAGTTCTGGTGAAGGGATAAGGCGACGTGCTGACGTGTCTACATCCCTTAAGGGTTTAAACACCTAGGCACATAGGTGTTGATGAATTTTAACACTTATGCCTTGTTTCCCCTGTTTAGATCTTCCATTATAGGTAAGAAATTACCTTAGAAGTGTTTGGAAGACTTCCAGAAGAGACTAGGGTGCTAGGAGCTCGAATATGAGATTTGGAATTTTTCCATCCCCGAAATGGGGGGCCCACAATGGGTATATATAGGATGCTGAATACCCCGAGCGAAAATCAAATAGTTCGTGCAGGTCACCTGCACGCCCAATATGTGGCGCGCAGGTCACCTGCGTCCCCAATATGTGGCGCGCAGGTATACCTGCGCGACTGTGATGAAACCTGCGCGACCCCTCATGAAGCAAATCCTTGTTCATGCCTTTGTCAACTTTTGATGTTTCTTCAAAGGATGAATCACTTTATGATAAGGTATTCCTCTTTTTCAGTTGTTTAGACTCCATGACGAAAAGGAGCATCAACAAAAGTCCCCCCTCAGTGTTGGATCCGTAAGAAGAAGGATATCAATCTGAGGAAAAAGGAGAAAAACAAGGAACTGTGGCGCGCAAGTGTGGAGCACGCAGATGGCATCACGCATGCTTCAGTGCGCTGGCTTCGGCATGCAGGGTTGTGGCCTTGCCTATAAATATGTGCCTCATTCTCACGCAAAGCACCCGATTTTAAACAGTTTGATCTCTCACCGCACAAGTTGCCTTCATCACGCAAGTTTCTTGTTTTCTGCTGATTCTTTGTGTTTTTCCGTGTCACGCTGCTCTAGAGGTATTTTGACCTGCGCGGTGATACCTGTGTGCCAAAACATGAGTGACACAACTATACTTGTGTGCCAAAATTGGACTTGCGCGCCTTAATTCCTTATCCATTTTTTCACTTTTTCTTCACAAATTTTATGAAAAATCAACTCACGTAAGAGTTAATTATTTGACCTTTGTGCAGATTCAATGGCTCGTAGAAGAATCAGAACTACTGATTAACTGTATAGAAAGAGAATTGATGATATGATGAACATTGTAAGCCATGATTACTATGATATATGCGACAAAAATCTTCCAAATTTGGCCAAATAATTGAAGAAGTATCATTGTAATTTTCCACAGAGCATCTACTTGCCTCTGTATGGGCATGGTCATTTGCAAGATGTTCACATTCCAGAGGCAAAGAACTATCTCCCACATTCTTGGTTTCAAAATTACACCAATTTTGCTTCAACAAATATCTCAAGTGGAGGAGCATTTGTAAATAATGGAATAGTGGAGAAGGCCTATATGATGCATCATAGCCCTTGTGAACCAAATTTGAAACCTCACAAGCCTGAGTTGGAACCACATTTTTATCCTTCAATCTTCTGAAATTCTCAGATGGATCAATCCAAAGGCTGTAAGAAGAGTTGGGACTCCCATCCTAGAGGAGGTGTGAATCCAACATGGATGTGGGCATACTGGGTGCAACAATCCTATACATATTTTGTTGAGGATTTGAAAGGAGCTGCGATATATGAAATTCTCTGGGCTGGGCAGACATATTTCTACAGGAATGATGAGTTTGTGTCAGAGCTAATCAGCCACTAGAGCCCAGAAACCAATTATTTCCATGTGAATCATGGAGAAGTAGGCATCAGTCTATGGGATGTCCACAAGATCTCAGGGGCTCCAATTCTGGGTGACATGTATGATGAATTCATCCCTCCCAAGGTGACTTGGAATGATTCGGAGAAGACTCCGGTTTTGGCTGAGAAATTATTGATAATTTTCCACAAGCTCAAGAGTTCAAAGACCTCCCTAAATCATTCTAGAAAAGAAATTCATCCAGAGGAGTGGATGAATAAGTTTCTTACCAAGAAGGAGGAGAAGGATTTGAAGGAGAAGGGGCCCACCTATACACGTCCTACTACCTGCCCCAGAACAGAGAAGAGGGGTTCTCTTGGAACATTTTGGCCGACCTTGGAAGTAGGAGAATTTGAGAAGTGGGGATATGAAGTAAATTAGAGAATCCCAAAAAAGACCTGTTTGGCGGGCTTCTTAGCCTTGTGGGTCATTGTTTATCTTCTGCCAGTTAGGGATTGGAAGGGAGGCGTCAGGCCAGGGACCTTCATTGTGGTAGCCAAGTTGGATGAGAAGAAAATGGTTGGGTTGGCCACCCCCATTTTGGCAAAGATTCACAGGAGCTTACTCCATGTTTTTATGGGTAAGTATCCTTTGAGAATAGCGGGACCATTCCAAGTTTTGTGGGGATGGATTGCCACTCACTTCAGGATATATAATGTATAGAACGGAGTATAGGTTCCTGGAAGTTCCTTCAGGCCATCAGTGCAGGCATTTTCTGTAATTGCTCCATTAGACCTTAACCCCTATGATATAAAGGTGAGGCTAATCATGTACAAGGAATTTATTTTCTTTCTTTATGGAAACCCTCCAACCAGGCGGTTTGTTGATGATGGAACCACTAATCTTGAATTGTGGGCGTACATGCTGGCTTGCAGAGATGGTGTACTGGCCACCGGGATTGACAGAGAGATTATATGTGAGGCCTATCCTCCATACAGATTTGCAAGCCAATTCAAGTGTCAGCAGCAGACTGTTGTATCTCCTCCTGTGCATGTCAGGTCAGAGAAACATCCAATGGTTTCCCAAAAACTATAGTTACTGACATATATGGAGGGGACCAGGGCAGTATTTGATCTAACAGTTGATAAAGCGGCGAGTAACTTGACTAAATGGTATGCCGAGAACTAGATAGCTACTGAATCGTCCGGTTTATCAAGTGGGGAACAAGAAAAGAACTAGGGATGAATCGTCGGATTCCCAAGATGTGGATGATGAGGCACAACATTCGTAAAAGTGGCCTCGTGCCAGATATAATCCTCCTATCAGAATCAAGAGACCAACTCCATCAACTTCTAGTGAGTTACTTCATTGGGGAAATTAAATCATCATTAATTTATAGAGCAACAAATCTTATTTTATTACCCATTATCTGTATTTGCAGGAGCTAGGAAGAAGCTAAAGTCTAAGATTGTAGGACCCTCCTCGCAGCCTTCTAGTACACAAGTTGAATATCTACGACCAGAGGCTATCTAGACATGGTGAAGTTTATATTGCAATGCTGAAACTGCCTGGCCGGATCTGTGCGAGGGGCTACAAATCCCTAGAATAGGGAATCTTCGGGATTCTACAGATATCCATTACAAGGATAACCCCGATGAAGTGTGGGCTTACATCAGAGAGCTGTAGATGCTCATATATGCCACCGATGATTCTATTCCTGTCACCAAGCGTGTGAAGGAAATAATAGATCGTGGCACCATTGAGGGTACCGGTGGTTCCAGAGATGAGGATTGGCATGATTGTGTGGCTCCTGAAGATGTAAGTCTCTTTCCTTATTTTCTTTGCAACATGATTTCAGTCAAAGTTTTGTTACTCAAGGAAATTATTTTCTTCATCCTGCAGCTTGCAAAGAAAGGAACTATTGAGGTTCCTTCACCACAGTATAGCCCTGGTGGTACTTCAATTGGGGCTAATGAATCTCCTCACGAGCCAGGCGAGATATCTCCAGGCCAGCAAGCCATAGAGGAGGAGTTAGACATGGCTTTTCATTCTCCAGTTCCTGTATTTGGAGATGATGATGTCATCACTCCTAAGAAGCCAAAGAAACAAAGGCATCGAAGGAAGAAATCCACAACTAAACACTTAATCAGTAGTGGTAAGTCCTTCAGATAGTCATGAGTCTTAACCCATGAAAATATTCCTCATTCTTCTTGGATTGTAGGGGATTCTTCAATTTCACCTCTGAGGGAGAGAACTGACCCTCCTTTGAGGACCACATAGAGTACTGGTGAACAATCAAAAGTTCAGGCTAACTTGGCTGCTCTTGGAGAATAGACAACATTTGTTCCCAGTATCCATCCTACTACTGTTGCAAGAAGAGAAGAACCTGCTTCTGGTAAGTTAACAATGCTTCATAAAATGTTTAATGAAACATCAACTGACTTCCATTCTGTGATACTTTAGGTTCAACCCCTACACTAGATATTTGGGCGTCCATTGCAACTGATGCCGCGATTTTATCTGAAGACGCTGTCCGGGGTTAGATGTCACAGAATGAGGGTTGCCAAGAAGATGTATCTAATTCTCCCACTAGCAAGACTAACCAGGAATATGAGATAACATTGGATGAAATGATGGAACTTGGCGCATCTTTTGAATATTTTTTAGATCATGTTAAATTACCATGTAATTTAGAAGATTTTGGATGTGAGTGTTATCATTTGTCCTATTAAAATAACTTCTTATTACATCTTTGACCATGATTGGTTCAAATATGCACTTCCATCTGAGCAAGCTGCTGAACTACCAATGCCTGAAGATGGTACAGAAAACCCTACTATTGTAGAGACATTTGCGCAAGTGGAGCTGAACCCCGTAGAGCTTCCTCAAACTCGTCTTGAAAATCCTGTTGAAGCTAGGAAAGACGGGTATGAGCTTTCTCCTGCTGTTTATCTACCATTGGGTAAGAGATAACAATTTTTGTGACTGTACTTAATTTTCAAGATAGCCAATCAACTTTTTTTATCCTTTGAAACTAATAAAAGATTTCAATTTATTATGCAGGGCCATCAATTTCAGTGGCTAGATATGGAGGTGAAGCCTTAGCCTCCGCACCAACGGGAATAGAATGTGAATAAACACAGGTCAGTGGGAAGGAGCAGAATAGGGCACTTCCCTAAGTTCATTAATCCCAGATTATATTCCCCCTATGACAGTGATGCCGAATCAGACCCGGAGATACAAAAGGCGCTCCAATTTTCACGATGCAAGGCATGATAGAACATATGGAAGACCATATCTGAAGTGCCTTTAGAAGATCTGTCATCAAAGATTCCCTGACTGTCATCCCTGTTCGTCATGTTGGGACTTGGCGGTTTTGGATATCAAAAGATCCATGTCGTGATAAAACAAGTCATCTTAAGAAGGGAACAAGAGCAGAAGTACCATCAAGATTTGACCAGAGTAAGGCTGTCCGCTAATATCATCGAATTTGAGGCTGTGGTATCCCGAGATGAGGCTGATCATGCTGCCAAGTTGAAGGAGATGAAGCATAAGATCAAGGAGAAAGTTGTCCAGTAGATGCACCTTCAGCAACAGTTAGATGATGTTACTGAGGAACTTGACCAACTGAACAATTCACTGGTAGGACTTCAAACAAATGGTATGAAATCCATTGCTGAAGCCATGAAATCACTCCATCAAGATGAAAAGAGTGAAGTTGGTTGAGTGAATGAGATTCAAGTGGCTGCTAATGAAGCTTGGGAAGCTGTAAATCAAATGAAGATTTATTTTGACAGCCTTTTGTAATTCATGTAAAAGAGAAGAGACTCCAGTCTATGGATGTCCTTTTAACTTTTGTGCATCAAATGAGAAACACTTCCATCTTCAATAATTTTTGCATGCTTTCTTTTGCTACCTGCTTTAAATTTTTACCTAATCCAATGGGCCTAGTAAGCATAGTTTGATTTTTGATAGGATTATTATAAATAACCCTACAAACTTTGAATATTTTAATTGATCAATATTACCAAAATCATATGAAATGTATGTAGTGAGTTGGAACTTGAATTTTGTTCATATTTCCATTGTCTTTTGTGGGCAGTTTAAATTCATGCACATCGGACATAAAAAGGCTAACGTTTAAGGTCGAAATAGCTTTGACTGAATGGATTAAAATTGACTTAATTCCTTGAAAGTTTATCTGAAAACATATTACCACACTCAAGTATGAGGGAAAATATGTAAACTATGACTTAAGAAATTTTGAATCTAGGGGATGACATGAAAAAGGGATAAAAGGCATTCAAAGAAGTAGTTCCCAAAAATGAAGTTACCATTATTTAACAAACACGTTAGGGGGTTGAATTATCCAGGGAAACTTAAGGGAATTGGATGCATAGTAAAATAATAGCATCTTTTAGCTGACAGGTTCATTATATAGACTACTTATGCAAGGCCGCCTAAGGGAACGTGCTGTATAGTCAGGCAAAAGAACTCTCAGAAATTTACTTTTCTACTGCTAAAAAGCCAGTGGAAGTTTATGGAGATTCAAATTTTCCAAAGCATAGAGTTTGTTGTATGGAGAGAGGTACTTGAATATGGAGAGGATATTTCCAATCAATATTTTTTAAGAATTGCATGAATGTCACTCCTATGAAGGTCTGAACCAAATGTAGGGAGGGGAAATATAAACCATAGACTTGAATACTTTCAGATCATGAAAAAGAGTATGGGACAAATATGTTAAGGATGGATATTTTTGTGGATACCTACATATTGTCGTTAAGACAACTAAGGACAAAAAAAGTTTTTCTTCCCAAGAATGAAGTTACCATTATTTGAAAAACCTGTTAGGGGGTTGAATTATGTAGGGCCACCTAAGGGCATTGGATGCATAGTTAATAATAGCATCTTTTGGCTGACAGATTCGATATGTAGACTACTTATGCAAGGATTCCTAAGGGCACGTGCTGCATAGTCAGGAAAAATAATTCTCAGGTATCAGACATTTTGTGACCAGAAGCCAAGAAAAGGGTTATGGAGATATATAAGTACTTAAGGTTAGGAGTATGAAACATGAAAATGGGTATTGTTCAATGCATAAAAGAGATACATAGACCAATTCTAACCATAATCATGTTGTGGATGGGTCCTAAATTGAGATGTTGGACATCACTACATATCTCATTATAATGAGAATCAAGCCAAATATAGTTCTTGAAATACAGTTTAACGTCATGTGGGATGAAAGTATAAGAAATATTAGTTTAAGGTCATAGATCTCATACCAAGTGGGACTTTTCATCCAGGGGACTGAAAGTGGAATTTGGGGTTAGGCCCGAAAGACTTGGGGATGGATTCGAGGGACACTCAAACATTCCTACGTATCCTGTAAGGATGGGAATCAAGCTGCACGCAGTTATTGAAATACCTTTTGTACATATTTGGTTCGTACAAGCGAAGGGTGAAAGGGGAATTTAGTGCAATGATTGTTTGACCAAAGATAAAAAGTTCGGGCCTTGCCATGTATGCACATAGTCTTTGGAATATAACATGATTGGAGATCAATGTAAATAATGATTCCCTCTCAGGTGAGGGTGTCAAAGAATTTTGTAGATTATTTTCGTACAAGACAAAAAGTGTTGTACAGTTTAATGTCATATAGTAAGGACAAAGGTAAACCAATGTAAAGATATTGATTCTGGGGGTGGCTTCATGAATCAAAATCGTATGAGATGGAGGTGAACTGATGTGAAGAGATTGGTTTTGGGCTTGAACCTCAGGAGGTTGCCTACGTACCAAGACTAGAAGGCAAGGATCAATGTCCGCGTAGTTCAATTAAAGAATGAATTGGCGATCAAGTTGTTTTTGAGGAAAACGACCTAAAAATGATACTGGGACTTACACATGGTTAGTGGCCCAGAGAGGGTGTTATGGTTGAAGTTTACTCTAAGATCATGTGATTAATACTCGGTGTGAGAAACAAGAGGTAGCAACAACCTAAATGATGCACAGTTTAATTTCATGTAGGACATATGAAGGGACTATGTAGTTTAAAGTCTTGTAGTGAGGATTATTGGTGCTGCAAATTCTAATGTCATGTAGCAGGGAAAAAATATAGTTTAACGTCATGTAGGATGTATTAAGGGACTTTGTTTAGTTTTACATCATGTAGGATGAATGAGCAGTACAATTTAACGTCATATAGGACAAATATAGGGACATAGTTTAACGTCATGTTGGACATGAACACAGTTTTGCATCATGTTGGAAAATAAGGGTGCTGTACAGTTTAGCGTCCTATAGATAAGATGATGGGGAATATACAGTCTAATGTCATGGTGGACGAAAGGGGGACTGTGCAGTTTAGTGTCATGAAGTAAGGACAAAAGAGGACACATTTTAATGTCATATTGGACATATTAGAGACTTTTTTTCATAGTTTAATTTCTTTCTGGATGTAAGGGACTTCTGTATAGTTTAGAATCATGTAGCTAGGATGTCATAGTTTAACGTCATGTTGGACGATGGTGCAAATAGTTTAAGGTCATATGCATAGACCGAGGATGATGCAGTTTAACGTCTTGCTGGACATAAGGGACTATGCAGTTTAAAGTCTTCCAGTAAGGAAAACACAGTTTAACGTCATGTTGGAAAAACGTATTTGTGTTACACAAAATACTTCTTCAGAAATATGTAATTGGTTGGATTTGTGATGATTTCTCCATCCATTGAGATTAAAGAATAAGCTCCATTGGAGTAGACCTTATGTATTGAGTAAGGTCCTTCCCATTTTGGCTCAAGCTTGGGTGGTTTCTTTCCTGGCATCATTGGAGTTCTGAGAACCAATACCAATTCTCCCTGAATGAATGAACGAAGACAATTTTTTTTGAAATCTCATGCTATTAGATTCTGATAGACTTCTAAGTGGTGCAGGGTGCAAAATAATTTTTCATCTAATCATTCCAATTCATCCAATTGCTTTTGAGATTTTTCATCTATAGATGACTGATCACAAATGGATACTCTGAGCGAAGGTAATTGAACATCAATGGTAAATACTACTTCCGTTCCATATACCAATGAATATGGAGTTGACCGCGTTGCAGTGTGGGTGGTGGTTTGATAAGCCCATAAAGAATGAAAGAGTTTATCAGGCCATGATTTCTTATCTTCATCCACCATCTTTTTCATTATGTTTGAAAGAGTCTTGTTGAAGGCTTCTATCTGGCCATTGGCTACTGCATGATATCGAGATGAATGATTTGATTTGATGTTGTATTCTTAATATAAACTCCTCACCTTGGATGAACAGAAGTTGGTGCCATTGTCGGTCAATATGGAATGAGGGACACCAAATCTGGTAATGATGTTAGACTTGATAAAGCTAACAATGATTTTAGAAATAACTTCTTCAAGAGGTATTTCCTCTGCCCATTTGGAAAATAAGTCAGTAGTAGTAAGAATATACTTAAAATGCTTGGCTGTAGCTTAAGGGTAAGGTCCCACCACATCCATTCCCCATGTGGCAAATGGCCACGAGTATTTAGCTGTATGAAGAAACTATGGGGGCTGATGAATGAAGTTGGCACATACTTGGAAAGAATTACACTTCTTCGTGAAATCAACATAATCTTGTATCATTGAAGGCCAAAAGTATCCAAGCATTCGAATTTGATCAGATAGTCTATTTCCAGACTGATGGGCACCACAGACTCCTGCATGCACTTCTTTCATGACAACCATTGTCTCTTCACCATCAATGCATCTGAAGAGAACACCATAAAAACCTATTTTGTATAGAATTTTCCCTAGGTGATCAGGGCTATCATTAAGAGTAAAATTGACCACACGTCGCCATACTTGTTCTTTCCCGGCTCTATCAGGTGGAAGTGTTCGATTTTGAAGGTATTCCCTAATAGGTGTCACCCATCCTGTAGTATGACCATATGGTTCAGATATGTGACTAATTTCATTTATTTCCTCTGTTCTGGTTTAAAAATAAGGTGAAATTGTACAACGGTGGGCAATACTGATGATTTTCTCATCCCAATTTGGATCTGCCAGAGCTATGGCTATATTATCCAGTGAATCATCTTGGGCATTTTGTGATATCGGGACATAAGAAAATGTCGGTTCTGTAGGAAATTACTCCATTAACTCTCTGATGTAATCATACAAAGGGATTAACTCTTCTTTTCTGATGGCATAATCCCCATTGACTTGTTTGATTACGAGGTCTCAATCGCCTTTCACCTTTATGTGATTCACATGTGCCTGAAGAGCCAACTCCAAGCCTGCGATGAGAGCTTGGTATTCTAGTTCATTGTTTGTACCACCTCCCAACAATGAGAAGGAATATGGTAGCACTTCCTTTTCTGGATAAATGAGTACAATTCCTAACCCAACTTTGTTGAATTTAGGATATTCCATTTTCCTCCATGTTGTACTTCTAGAAGCACCATCAAAGTATATTTCCCATGTTTGAATATTATCTTGAATAGAAAAGACTTCTTCATCAGGAAGTTCAGTATCTAAAGATGTATCTTCTATTGAAGGATGTTCAGCAAGGAAATCATCCAGAGCTTGGCCCTTTATTTCCTTTTGAGACACATACTGGATATCAAATTGCTGCAAAATAACTGCCCACATTTCCAGACGTCCTGTAAGCATTGGACGACTAAGGATAAATTTGAGCGGGTTATTACGAGATACCAATTGAACCTCATGATGTTGCAGGTAGTGTCTCAAATTCTAAACTACAAATATTAATGCTAGGAAGAACTTCTCAATACTTGAATATCGGGTTTCTACTTCGAGCATAGTCCGACTGAGATAGTAGAGGCTGTTTTCATTCCTAACATCATTCTTCTGAGCAAGAAAGGCACCCAATGATCACTCTAAAGCTGCCACATAAAGGATAAGTGTCCTTCCTTAAACATGTGGCATTAATACCGGTGGACTTAAGAGATACTTCTTGAGAATATCAAATTATTCTTGAAATTATTCAGTCCAATGATAAGTGACTCCCTTCTTCATCAATTTGGTGAAGGGTAAACTTTTGCCTTCCAAATTGGCGATGAAACGCTGAATATAGGCTAAGTGTCCTTAAAGTCCTCTCAATTCATTCAAATTTTGAGGAGGTGACATACCAAGGATTGACTTTGTCTTCTCAGGATCGACTTCAATACCACAATGGCGTATAATAAAGCCAAGAAAGTTTCCTATGGTTACCCCAAAAGCACATTTTAAGGGGTTCATCTTCAAATTGTGTTGTCGAAGTTTGTGGAATATGACTTCCAAATCAGCCAAGTGATTAGAACGTTGCCTGGATTTAACCACCAAATAATCCACATAACATTCAACAAACTTCCCTAAAAAGGGTTTGAAGATACGATGAATGGAATGCTGATATGTTGTGCCTGCATTCTTCAAGCCAAAGGGCATTACCCGATAGCAAAACACACCCTGAGGGGCTCTGAAGGCTGTTGATTCTTCATCTTCTGGATCCATTCAGATTTGATTATACCCAAAATATCCATCCATGAAGGAAAGTGCTTCATAGCCAGCTGTTGCATAAATTAATAGTTCTGTGATCGGAACTGGAAAATAAACCTTAGGAAAATGCTGATTAAGATCTATGAAATCAATGCAAACTCTAATTTGTCCGTTCTTATTCTTCACAGGGACAATATTAGCCAACCATTTGGGATATTGAACTTCTCTGATGAAGTTATCTTTGATAATCTTATCCACTTCAGCTTCATCTTTGGAAGCATAAGTTGGGTGTGTTCATCTTACGACTTGCTTGAATCCTTGATGTTCTTCTGGAAAACCCAAATGATGAGTAGCAACATCAGGATCAATCCCTAGTATCTCTGTATAGTTCCAAGAACATATACCATGATTTTTCTTCAAAAATGAAATATACATTTCCTACTCTTCAAGTGTCATGGACGCACTAATTAATGTGGGGTGTGGATCTTCTTTTGTACCCAGATTTATTTCTCAGAGTTCATCCACAGTGGTAGAGATACCCTCTTCAAAAGAAGGAGGAGCATCCCTAAGATCTTCTTCTTCTTCTTCAAAATGTGTTATTTCTTCTGTTTCTACTTTCATATTATATGATGAAGCATAATTTCCATGGCCAGGAGAGATGTTAAAATTTGAACATCTTGAAGAAGAGGCTTCCATTTCTGACACTATTGATGATGAAGGGTCTTCCTTGGGTAATAAAGAGGAGATTATGGATTGAAAATCAACATCATTGTTCACCTCTGAAATTGCTATAACTTCTTCTGGCCTAGTTGGAAAATTATAGACTTGCTGGATTTCAGTGGATGAAATGAAGACATCTCCATTTGAGCATTCATCATTGCTTGGTGATTCACCAATTTCTCCCATGCTGTCTGGCTTGATTGCCGTAATTGACATTATGAAAGTTTCCATAAGAGTATTTTGATTTGGGTCTATCCTGTCAATTTGACTGATAGGAAACACATAATCTGCACTCACATGTGTAAATGGATTTACTGGAATCTTTTCCAAACCAAATGGATCATTAACCTTGGTAACCTCTCTTGTTGTGGATTTCTCATTAACCTTAATGTGATAGAATTCCTCCTTAATGTATTGAGATTCACATGTCTTTAATATTGCTTTATCACCATAAAATGTCCCAATTTAACCATCAAAACAATATTTGAGACATTGATGGTCTGATGAAGGGATAGCCGCATGTTGATGTAGCCAAGGTCTTCCAAGAAAAATATTAAAGGTTGTATCATGATCAAAAACCATGAAATCTGAATTGGATACAAGGTCTCCAAACTGATTTCTGAGTGTAATCTCGCTCAGTGGTTCTTTTTCATTTTTATCATATCCTTGTAACATCAAAGTAGAAGGAGATAACTCAGATTCTGTGAGACCCAATCGATGAAGTGTACGAATATGGATGAGGTTAACTCCTGAACTATTATCAATGAAAGATCTTTGGATTTCTACCCCATTGAACTTTCCAGATAAGTACAAAGGTCTAATATGTCCATTCACGACATCATCTTCATCTTCATCTGTGAAAGATATCACTGCATGACATTCTGCAGGATTATTCTCTACATGGTAGACTTCAGCCGCAACAATTTCAGTTTCAAACTCCCGAGGACATGAAAAAGCCTCAATGAGTGCCTCTCAAAGATCCTTTGATAAATTCAAGGAATCTAAAATTGATAACTTGGCCGATACTTGGGCCAAGTGTTTCAATACATCACACTTTTGATCCAAAGGTCTACATTTCCCAACAAGAACATGAGGTTTTGCAGGTACCTTAGAAGTTGATACTTTGGAAGATGATGCATCTTGTATCAGGGTAGGAGTTGGAAATAATCATTTATTTGGATTATTATACCAAATAGGTATATTTACTTGATAGGAGGATGAAGGTGGAACCTCCAACCGATCCTCCAGAATAACTGTTCCAGGACTGAATCTACTATTGGTGGAAGAATTTGATTGTTCTTGTTGAGCCCGCTAAAGGGCTCTACCACAATTTTCTGCTGCATACACAGTTATGGAATGGGTAGAATTAGAATAGTGGATTCTAGGACATCCACTTTTTCTTCTGTATCCCGGACCTCTGGAAGTCCCTCTGATTCCTCTGTTTGATACAGGGAACTTAGGCTCATCAAAATCAAAACTACAACTGGCATAAGGATCTATTAAGTGAATCATGTTAATAGAACCAAAGATTAATTCTTCATCTAATGAAGACTCTGACTGATTATCCAGTTTAGGCTGTTTTGTTTGGTGGGGTGGTGCCTGTGGCTTCAAAGTAGATGGCATAAAATCTGCCAGAGTCAAAGACAAGTTGGGATTTGACACGATTTCATCTTCTTATGATTTCTCTTCTTTCTTTGAATTATGCCACCCCTTTGAGGATATTTCTTTTGATGAAGAAGTTTTTTTGTGTGGCATTCATAGCAGAAGACAAAATTGGTTTATTCAATTGCGTTCGCAAAATGGAATGATTTTGGTTAATCATTTTTCTGATCATCCAATCATCATATTTCTACGCATTTTTGTTTTTGACTTCCTGCCACTCGCCTTCTTCCTCTGGATTTTTAGCAGTAACACATGCTACCTGAGCTGAAGAACCTTTCAATTTGACTTGTCCCAAGTCCACCATTTTTTGCTGGAGGTCTTTGAAGACAAAACACTCCTGAATGGGATGCCACAACATTTGATGAAAGGGGAAATAATTGGGATGGTCTTCATCTCCTTCCTTGTTTGGCCTCTTGGGCCTTGGAAATTGAACCAAATTATTCTCCAGAGCCGAAATGAAGTAGCCAGGAACTTGTTCATTTTAGAAAGAATAAAATTTTCTCTTCATATCCTCAAATTTTTTCCTTCTTTGATCTCTTTGATCATCTTGATGAAAATACCTTTGTTGTTGATGCTCAGAAGATAGATCCCTTTGTAAAGATGAAGGTTTTGAAGTAGAAGTAGGTACAAGTGCTTGTTTAAGCATAATTGTAGTAGTCTCTGCTCTACCCATTCTTCTTCTTGGAGCTGGTGGAATTACATGAGTTTTATCCTTAGTCTTCATAATAGAGTCTTCAATCTACTGAGCGGTTGAAGTAAGGTCTCGAAACCCTCCTGTGTATTTCACAGGGATTAACGGTGTGCGCAACTCATCACGCAAAATTTCCACACAGATTGGCAACAATTATTCTTTAGGGAGTGCTAATCTTAGGGAATATGTTAATCCCTTCTAGTGAATAATGAAGTCTGAAAACCTTTCATTCTCCCTTTTCTTATAGTTTGTAAGATAAAAAACTGTTGTCTTTGGAAAAGTTGAGCTGAATTGAAGAAGGAATCGTTGACGGAGATCCTCCCACCCGGTAATTGATCGGGATTGCAAGCTTGTGTACCAAACAAAAGTAGGCCCATGTAATGCCTGTACAAAACACCTGAGCTTAACTGCTTCTTGTTACTGAGGGGTTCCCATCATAGGATCACAATGAGAAACAAAATGTGTTAAGTGTTGCTCTGGGTCTCCCGAACCATTAATGATTGGGAATGTGGTACTTGAAAAATTTGATGGGGGAGGAATTTTATCAACCCATTTAGGATAAGCTCTCTTTTTTGGTTGAATTTGAGAACGTTTTACCTCCATAGCTTCCAACCGATCTATTAATGACTCAATTGTAGTTATTAACTTTTGAGAAACATTCGGTTGAGCTTGGACCTGAGCAGGTGCAATAACTGGAGCTTGGACAGATGTGGTGGCTGGTACTGAAACTAATGAAAACACCACTAGTTGTTGTTGCACCTGACCCATAGGATTAGACCTATGAGGGTGTACTGATAAAGGAGGATATTCTTGATCCATCTCAGTAGCCACAACAAATTTCATTGGCTGATTGACTCCAGCACGCTTAGGAGGAAGACTACCTTGAAGTAGTTCTGCATTCAACCTCTTGAATTCCTTCATTTCTTACTCCTATTGTGAAAACCTTTTCTCTAATGAGAGATATTGTCCTTCTACAAAGGAAATGTATGTAACCTGATTCTTTACTTTCCCCTTGTTAGATTCCTTTCGGAGAGGGGGAAGTTGGAAATTTGATGGAACACCTAGATTCTGGGTAAGCCTTTGATCTCGTGTACACACACCTTCTTCATTTGTGTCTGTGCATACAACTTCTTGAGTAGGAACCTCTTCATCTGATCCCTCTGAATGAGCCTCATGTTCTGGAGGATCCGCAACAAAGGCATTGATGACATTAATTGATGAATAACGCATTTCATTTCTTCTATCAGCATTTTTGCGATATTGTCTTCTTCTATGTCCCTGATGAGACATTACCTTTTGTCGATTTGATACCTCAAGAACTTCTTGATGAGCCATAATTTGGTGGGAATATCCTGATAATTCATCTCTTTGTTCCTCTTGTGGCTTCTTCCCTAATTGAGAGAAGACTGACTTTCTCTGAGGAAGAGATTGATGATTTGAAAAAGTCCCCAGTCCGGTGGACTGGGGCTGTTCCTGCTGTTCCGACTCAACTCCTCGAATCCTATTTGTTGATTCTAAGGTTTGAGCTAAAATAGTCCCCAGTCTAGTAAGCTGGGGTGGTTCTTGAGCTACTATATCTGAGACTTTCTTGAAAGCACTCCTGATCTTGAGGACTTTAGTCCGAAAATTGGCTGGATGCATCAACCTGCATCCACTTTTATCACCTGGATCAAATGAACAGTGGATGATTTATGAAACTTCTGTCACTTGATGATGTGGAAACTCTAAACAATAATCATGTTTAATATTATCGTTTTCTTGATGCAGGAGTAATTCATCAACTTGTTCTCTGTATTCTAGACTTTGAGAAGAACTAGTTTAGGCCTATTCTTAAGCAATCCTTTGATTACAAACAAAGATAATTGGTTGTGGCTGGCCATGGAAAATAGCATTGCATGAGACCATTTTCGGTGGGCTTTGATGAATGGAGAGTACAGTGAAATGTAGTGCTCCATGAAAACCCCATCCCTTGATATGAATACGATATGGGGCATTGGAAATTAACTGGCATAATCTTATTAGTGCGCCAATGCATGAATGCTAAAGGGCTCTCTGCTACTTTTCAGCCTTCAGATATCGAGAAACTGAGAGTGATGCCAAGTCAATTGGGTGTTTTAACCCTTCTATTATCTTGACATGATTTTCATATTCATCATAAGATGATATTTTATTTTTCAACTGACAAAGAGTTTTGCATATGTTGAGACAAATATCATGAATTCCATCTTCTGTCAACATCTCTGGAATGTCATAATGAGATTCATCCAAAGGCCAAAACATGACTGGAATTTCACCTTTCACCAGTTGTTTTCTCATATTCAGTACTTCCTCTTTATAATTTGATGAATATTATTCTTCCTGATTAGACCAGAGCTGGTGCTTCCTTGTTGCTTCATCAGATTCAACAATATTGGTAGATAATTCACTGATCAAACTAGAAGATGAAGGACCCAGGGGTGGTTTGGAGAATGACCTACACCCTGGGATATCTTCTGATTGGGAATGTAATTCACCTTCTAGTGGTAAATCATCATACATGACTGGCTTCAAATTTGAAAGTGCCTCAAGATAAGAGGACTTTCTCATAACTACATTGTCTATTGGAGCATTTTCCAGGCAATGTGAATTACTACTGTGGAGAGGACTTTAGCAGCTAAATTCATCATCATGGGGAGGACCACCACGGTGGGTTACAAAAAAAGATGAAACATTTTTCTCCTTGGTCTTCTGGTCACACAGAGTGTTCTTGTGGATCTCATCTGAAGATGATACTTTGAGATCGACTGAATTGTCATGAATCAAGCCTTCGTGAGGACGTGTCTAATGAATACCTTCGGAATTAATGTTCCCACTATTGGGAATTGATGGAGTAGAATCTTGAATTCCAACTGATAATTGTCTGAGGGATTCAAGAACTCCAGCATCAAGCAAGGCCTTATTAAAGATTAGCTCTTGATTTCTTGATTGTGCTAGGCGGGTCTTCTTCTTAGACGCCTTCTTACTCACTTTTGGAACCACTTGTTGAAAAAAGTGGTTATTATTCGCAGGTGTATATGCCTGCTGAGGAGAAATGATCAGGTTAGGCGGATTATCTCCACTCAAATCAGGTGTATGTGCCTGACTTGGTTGTCCGTATGATATGGGGGAGTATGACCCACAACCCTCTTGGACTGGAACATAGGTGTGTGTTTGTTCCAGAGTGAACTGTTGATGTGTCACTCCATTGGTAGGGATAGATTTTCATTTCTTTCCCTGTGATGCTACTGAATATGTTATAATATCCTGACAGGAATCCAAAATATGAGCAGGGATTTGCTTATGCTCTTTCACCATTGACAGAATATGCTTGGTGACTTCAGCTTCTGGAACAAGGATATACGTCCATTCTGTGCTTGGAGTAGGTGTGTATTCCTGCTCCTATCCTCCTTTTCCTATCAGTAAATTCTGACAGTACTCAAGTGTGGGGGCAGAGAGTTGAGTCTACCTCCTGTTTGTCATTGGGGATTTCCAATTGACTTCTCTGGGTGCTACCAAATGAGACTGTTGGTAGACATTATCAATACTAGAAGGTGTATGTGCCTGCTGATTGCACTCCGCCGAACACGGATGATGAACTTCCTTCAATACTGGAAGACAAGGCTGCTGGTAGGATTGGTGAGTGTAAGCAGGTGCATGTGCATGTTTACCAGTTGTCAACACATTGGGTTGGTGGGATTCATCGTATGTAGTCAGATGAGCCTACTGACTAGCTGATGATTTATAAAGAGGTGTATGTTCCTATCTATATTACTCCACCAGAATTTCCTGGCGGGATTTGCGTGTTGCTGCAAGATGAGTCTGCTGAACAACAGAATTAAAATGGATGGGTGTGTGTGCCCGCACGTTTCTTTCCACGAAGTTAGGTTGGTGGACTTCTCTGGAAATGGCAGAGATAAGAACCTGCTCACTGTTGACTGGATTTCACCTCTGGTGGTTCGTCTTGCCTGCTCGGGTTCAAGGAACCTGAGTCGAACACCTGGAGACAATACCCTCATCATATTGAGAGTGCACTGCCGCACGAGTCTGGCGGTGATTGTTGATGGAATCCCTTGAGAAGGACTCATGTATCCTTGAATTAAGGCCTTTAGTGACCTTCTCATTCACCTCCGCAGAATATGGGAGGGACTAATGATTGCCTTCCAGGGATAACGACCCGAAATGGTTGGATAGGGTGGTTGGCACCACCTGCTACTTGATCGCTGGTCATCACTGTTCGGACAACCAGGGTGAATTATTGACTTGGAGGGCTTATCGAGCGGCCTCCAGAGTCGGAATAGTACCATTATGATGGTATTCATTAACCAGCACATTTGATACCCAGCATTAAAGATGATGAGTAGGTGATGTCGTCCTCAGAGCGGATGACGATCCCGCAGGAGTAGCAGCAGAGGCATTCACAACAGAGGTATTCATAGGTGTGAACTTAAGATAATCCATTTCTGTAATGCAGAAGATCTTAGAAAAGAGTGCCTGTTTGATATAACAGACATAATAAAGATAATTTTGGCCACTACATCTTTTGGATGTGTAGATGTGTTATTGATTGTTATATTATCCCTCTCATTGAGTTTAAATAGGGGCCTAAAAAATAAGTAAAACATCACATTAACTTGGTTAAGGATTCACGTCGGATTCACCATATTTTATTTCCTCTAGAAATGGGGATGACCTCATTTATTTAAGGTTCAAAAATTCCAAGCAGTTTCTAATGGCTTTGTTCGTAGAACCGGAAACATCCAATGATTCTATATCCATTTGGACCTACTTTACAAAGGTAGGCTCTCATTAGTTGTGAACTGATAAGGCTTAAGAATTATCATTGGTCGAGAGGATGGGAGGTCGGACTCATCACACCTTTTTGAGGGGAATTATTGTCTACTCTGAGAGTCTCTTTTTAGATTTAAGTTATGTTTGTGAATCCTTATTAAATTAACAAGTATGAAAATGAGCTTTCTTTTAGATATGACAATCAATGATTAGTATGTAGGAGATTTAGATAATCTTTTATATGTATTCGAGGTTCTTCATCGATAGAGAATCATCTGTATTTGTTTAAAGATTCTTAGTCAATGGTATCCTTAGACACATTATATAGAAATCTATTGGTCATTATGATAACCATACTGGTTTTAAAGCCACACAACAGGGCACTTGAAGATTATTGTCATTCAAAAAGACATAGATTATTTCAGAGTTGGGATCGTACCTGCAGATGGGCAACATATGTATCCTTTGTTTTAGAAAAGGAATCAGAACCCACGTAGTTTGAGTAAAGAAGTATGAGGTTTATGTATGATTGATAGCTCAAAGAAAGATGTCATAATTACTTTTACGCTCTAAGCTCACGTGAGTCATGCTCGGTGTGAGAAACAAGAGGTATTGGTAAAAGCTGACAATTGTGCCATCATAAGAAATGATATGGGGCTTATGTATGTATGACTGCCCAAATAGATGAAGATTAGGATTTACTTTAGGGAAGAAACCTGGGAACAAGGTCCATAAAGGTATATGTGCTTTATAGAGATTTGGATACATAACTTAGGACTTAATCCTGAGAAGGATTCCCAAATTAAAGGGGTCTTATGATTTGGGTTTTATTACTGAGAAGGAAGTCCAAATCAGTAGAAATTATGACTGGTTAATAAAAATTATGACTGGGGGTTAAACCTGAGAAAGAGGCCCAGGTTAAAGGGAATTGAGAACTGGGGATTATTTCTGAGAAGGAGGCCCAGGTTAAAGGGACTTGAGAACCGGGGCTCATTTTTGAAAAGGAAGCCTAGGTTAGGGGACTTGGGGATTACTCCTAAGGAGGATGCCCATATTTGGGAATTTGGAATTTGGGGCATACTTATAAAAAGGAGCCCCATATTGGGAACTTGGGGCTTACTCGTGAGGAGGATGCCCATATTAGAGAAATTCAGACTGGGGCTTACTCCTGAGAATGAGGCCTAGTGAATAGAGAACTTGGGGCTTACTCCTAAAGAGGATGCCCATATTTTGGAATTTGAGACTGGGGCTTACTCCTGAAAAGTAATCCCAGGTTAAGGAACTTCTCATATTTAAAGAATGAGGTTGAATGAATGAAATATCTCACCTTAGTGATATATAGATATGTAAATCATTATGTTTTCAGAGATGTTCCACAAAATTTCTTTCTGATAAGGAATCCAATCAAGGAAACATGCCATCAATGGATTTGAATATCGTTTTGAAGACTAAATCTTGAATAGGAGAGGTGGATTTGAATAAAAGAGGTGAATAGGCAGGAGGGGCAACCAAAAAAAAGTAGGCGTGCAGGTCCTGCATAGGCGCATAGGTCCTAGTCACGCAGGTATACTTGCGCGACACATAGGTACCTACACGATGGTCAACCCATATGATAATACTTGTGTGAGGCTTGGCTCAGGCCCTTAGTATTATCCCTAGGGGCTTCCAAAAGAGAGGAGTGCAGGTCCTGGTGAAGGGATAAGGCGGCGCGCAGGTGTGTCTACTTTTCTTAAGGGTTTAAACACCTAGGCATGCAGGTGTTGATGAATTTCAACACTTAGGCCTTGTTTCACTTGTTTAGATCTTCCATTTTAGGTAAGAAATTACCTTATATGTGTTCATAAGACTTACAAAAGAGACTAGGGTGCCGGGAGCTCAAATATGAGTTTTAGAAGTTTTCTATCCCCGAAATGGGGGCCCCACAAGGGGTATTTATAGGCTACTAAAGACCCTGAGCGAAAATCAAATAGGGCGCGCAGGTCACCTGCGTGCCCAATATCTGGCACACAGGTATACTTGTGCGACCGTGATGAAACCTATGCGGCCCATCGTGAAGCAAATCCCTGTTCATTCCTTTGTCAATTTTTGATGTTTCTTCAAAGGATGAATCACTTTATGCTAAGTTATTCCCCTTTTTTAGTTGTTTAGACTCTATGACAAAAAGGAGCGTCAACAATGATATAGGCAATCGTTCATTGAAAATCCTTGGTTACAATTATCCTTTATTTTTGGCCACCTTTACATTTTATCCTTATTAAGACTTAGAGACCATGAAATGCCTGTTAGGTAGCCACATTACAAGCTAATTTATCCCTACCTACCAATATCATGTGTATATTCTTGTTTATTTTCTGCAAGTGTGGGTGAGAGGGTGTTTCCATAGGAATTTTGGGGAGAGAATCATTATTATGGGTTGATGTAATGGGTGCCTACATTGTTTTTGGGAAATGGGTTCACAAGACATATTATATCATTGTTTTACACATGTTTCCCTCTTTATCTGAAAAAAACCATAAAAAAATAGTTCTGTACATTAAAAAACATAACAAAATAAAAAAAATGGAAAAAGAGTATTTTTACTCATTTTTATTCACTTCTTGGTTGTGACCCACAAAAAGGGAAAATGGGGAGAGTGAGTTGGAGGTGACACACTTTGTGAGGGGTTTAGTGTGTACATTAACTGTGAACACTTGCTAAATTTTGACATTTTTTGTACATAATAGATTAAACACTCCTCTTATGCCTGAGCTTTTTAAACATTAAATCCTACCAACCCTTGAACCTAAGAACAAACTATTGGATGTCCTCTTGAGTAGCACACTACTTTCGGCCAGTAGAGAAATAAGAATCTTAGCAAGCATATGCTAAGATCACATGAACTTTGGGAAAAGGGAATAAATCCACTTTCATATGTTCCTTGAGTGTTGAGGGAAAATTTTTAGATGAGGTAGGTTGCGACATGTCACATGGGTGAACCAATGGAGTTCAAAAAAATTTGAATGTGAGAAAAGAAAAATGATAGAAAAATGATAGAAAAATTGATTCCATAAAAGAGACATGATGAATTTCATTTCAAAAGAATCTTGGATGTTTTCACACCTTTTATTTAAGAATTGTAAATGATTAGGATATTATACTTTTTCGAGGAGTGAAAATTTTTAGGTGTGGGTTTGTGATCATACCATGATTCACTATTTTATTTCACCCTTATACCAATGCATTAAACTGGTTTTGTATTGAAAATTAAAAGTATAATAAAAAATTTGAATCCATTTTTGATTCAATTATTTTGTGTTTAACACTATTAAAAAGGGAAATGTTACTTTTTTTTGATAATTATATTATAGGTGGAGGTGATTTGGATGACCCATAATGAATTCCAAGAAAAATGGGTCAATCAACACATGATTCAAGCACACTAGTGGACTAAAATGCATGCTTATAATAAACCATGCTTTCAAATGGAATGAAAATATGTGTTCTAGTCCAAACATTAATGATCTACTTTTCATATGAAGGAAACAAATACCAATTCGTCCATTAAGAGGCCCATACAGACTGATCTATCCAATAAATTAGATCTATACGGTGTCAAAATAGTGCCTCTGTATTTTGGAAATATCTCTTATTATATTGAATATATAGCTGCCATATTTGACATGGATGTAGAAAAGGTGTTGGGAAACAATGTTTTAGTTTTTTCCAAAGTGATTTATGACTTTCTAACTAGAAAAAACTATGAACCAATTGGATTCATGAAAGTAGGGTGCCCAAAACCCCTTCCCACTTTGACTATAAATTGGCACCTTGGGAACCCCATTTGGGATTTCGAACCAAAGGAAAGGTGTGGCCATTTTGGAGTCCCAAATGAGTCCTCCCACTAATATTTGATGTTCTGGAGGCTATAAGAAGTGCTACTTCAACATCTTCTTCTTCCTCCCCTCCCATGGGTTTCTAAACCCCTTGTGATTACCGGGGGGGGGGACATCTTGTAAATCCCGAGCTTAATGTTGTAATATTTGAATGGTCTTTTTAATTCCTGGTTTGTATGTTGTTTTTATCCATCCTATATTTTTATTTAATTTTTTTATATAATGGTCTGTTATACTCAAACTCAAATGATCATGTTTGGGGGTACCCTTTCATGTGATGTTTCACACACCGTTCATCCCTTTTTCTTCCATCATTCAATTGTGGTGTTTCTATGGTTCATATTGGTCAATTGAACTCACATAAGAACTGTCAAGGCCATGTAAATTTATTTCATGGTATCACAAAGAAATTACATACAATCCTGGATATCACATCGTGTTCTTCATGTGCTGCCTTGGTGAGTTTCAGTTATAAAGTCAAACACAAATCACCCAATCATCGACGGTGTCTGGTGAATCATTGTGTGTTTTAGATTTAACCGTAGGAGGTATCCTAGTATAAACTCAGTAAAATTCTGGTTATAGGTGTTACAAACCAAGGATTAAAATATTATAACTCTATCTCATGAAGCGATGAAGGGTGAGTATCCTGAGAGTACCCTGGGTTGATCACGTTTAATTAATCTTGTTTACTTCTACTTTGTTTACTTCTACTTTGTTTTATCGCTTTCATTTTCTATTTTCATCTGTAATCATCAAAACCAAGTGTTATAAAACACCATTTCCTTTTTTTACTTTAATAATAAGAACTACATTTTGAAATTAATGATCTAAGGCTCCATCGAGAGACGACATAGGGTTGTTGCTATACTGCAGAAATTCAAGTTAAAACTAAACAACTAATTTGACGCGCTAGACAACACGATCAAATACCCCTTTCAATTAGGGTCTATAATAATAAAAATTGAAGTAGGGGGGAATCCAGGGTCTCCCTGTGCAGAACTGTGATCCATCCTTTATAGGATACTAGGGAACCAATTTGGCCCATGATATCCCTATGTGGAGTTGCATCCAAGCTATCCCACTAGGGTGCCTATTCTCCCAACATTATAATCTGAGTCCATACCTTGATTATCAACCATGGTGTTTATACTATTAATAATATGGGGTCATTCCCATCCCTTATAATCTCACTAGGGTGAAGCATTATTGTGTTCTTCCTCCTTCATTTTGGAGCTGTACCCAACTAAACAAAATTGGTCCATATCGTAGAGGCTCCACCCTCACACCACTGGTTGGGATTAGTGAGGAAATACAGTATTAAACCTTCATATGAATCCCTACATTTCCATCACTAACCACCATAATATTTAATAAATAAAATCAAAAAATCATCAGGCTAGTCCAAACATTATTTAGATAATAATTCTAACAATCTCCGTCTTGATCTAAAAAATGCCTTGTGTTAAGATCCTCCTCATAGTTTTGTCAAATTATTTGAATCACGATAATCCTTCTGGTTTCCAAAAATGACTTTAGTTGATATACTACTCTAGGTTTTCTAAAAAACCTTGGGTTGTGATACTCATATGGGTTTCATAAAATTCCTTGAGTTGAGATCTTCATCTTGGTTTCCTCAAAATCCTTATGTCAATATCCTCCTATTGGTTTCCTAGAATTCCTTATGTTGAGATAATCCTCTTGGATTACTCAAATTCCTTGAGTTGAGATACTCTTATTAGTTTCTTATTGTTTCATGATTTAAGATCCCCCAGGTTCCTAAAACCCCTTGTGTCGATATCCTGCTCTTGCTGCCCAAAAATTCTTTCAACCTACTCATCTATTGGGTTAAAATAGAAAGGGAATCTCTTACATAAGTCCCACACCAAAACATTTATAGCACCTTGCACATAGTAGTACACTATCTATGATATTAAACTGAACTTAAATGACATACCATTGGTCTGAGATGAACAACCATAAAAGGCACCATATTGGTCATTTTCACATGACCTTAAAAGGTACGACATGCCTCATTAAATGACATTTAACTACATGGGTGTTTATTCCCTTCGTAGGGAAATGTAGAAAGACCATTTTAATAGTCCAAATCCCTCAATCATAAAACATTCTACCTCTAGATATCTATAAATTCTATATTTCCTTCTTATATGAATTTAAACTGTAGACAATCAAAAATTTGGATCAAATGAAAGCCAATATAATTCCCCTATGTAGTGTCCTTTGATGTGTATCTATTTTAATTGATCTCTTTCACTAAAGGGTAATGTATATTATCACTAGGTATAATTTCATAAATATTTCTTAAATCTATAAGAGCCTTAGACTAGGAAACAAGCTCCCTAGTGAGATGAGCCAACCTCTCATCCTATCATCTGATAAAAGGTGCCATCATCACCACCCTTGGTGATCAAGAGGATGCCCAACTTTTAAATGAGGTAGAATTATTTAAACTTTGAATTACAAAAATAGGTCCATGAAAATGAAATGTTGGAAACATGTATTTATATAGTTAATAATATTTTTTCTGTATAATTAATAATATTTTCATAGAATTAATAATAATAATTATTTTTATATATTATTAATAATATATATATTTTAAATATACTTAATAATAATTAAGTAGTATAATTATGTATAATTTTATTTTAATAATTTTATTTTAATCATTTTTATATAAATATATTTTATTATAAATGTATAAATTTTTATATATAATTAAATAAGGAGATAATAATATATCAGTTTTAATATATATTATATATATATATATATATATATATATATAATTGACGATCTCACTAGACAGATGGATCAATTATTCATAAAAATGACTCTCTCTCCTAAGGCATCCCTTCTTCTAGAGGGTTTCCCCTTTGCTCACGGTAATGATGCGCCCAACATCTTCTTCATATTTTGTGTAGAGTCTCACTCAGTTTGAGATTTCATTTATGTTTTGATCTCTTATTACTATGTTTTTGGTGGAGTTATCTTGATGTTTTCTTCCCCTATATCATTTTAGCTCCACCCTCAGTCGGAATTAGTCCTTCTCCCTATTTGAATTTGGTTTTTTTTGTGTTAATAATTTTTGATTTATCACATATTAGTAGGGTGAAAATACCATAAAGGTAGTTTTCATTCAATGTGGTTTTGGGTGTTGTTTCTAGTGACCCTGTTAGTTCTTAATAATGATCCTTAGATCGAAAAAATGGTGTTGGTCTTTCTACCTTGATCTGGCATGTTACGACCCATATTTTTATTGTCAAATCCCTTAAAATATTTTTAATAATATTTTATGGATTATTTGCTGATCAAATTTCATCGGTGGAGCTTTGAGGATATATAAAATTAATGTATTAAGTATAATATATACATATATTAGTCTATTCATGAGGATTGTTAATAATTTCCATTTCTTCTTAAACTGAGCCTCTGATGGAAGTACTGATGCAACATTTGCATCCAGAATTGGGGGGTTTAACCTATGGGTGGTATAATCTTTATTTGTATCTGGGGTCCATAGGAGAAAATAATCATGGAAGGAATTAATTAATTATATCCACAGATATAGATTACTCTTTTTAAACCTATTTAAAAAATTTCACTAGGATTAGCTATAATAAGACCTATCTAGAGAGATGCAGGGAGACTATGGGAGATCTAGAGATTTGGGGTGCCAGTGAGCATATTATTCATTGAATAGCACCAACATAGTTAGTGAAAATATGACCATCACCAATGATTGATCCAATCAATAGATAAAGATCATTACTTTTTATTTCCTTATTTATTCATTATGATTTTCCAAGACTAAATGATTTATTATGAATTTTTTGATTGAATAAAATGAACTTATGAATTTATCAAATTATTATTTATTAATTTGTTGAAACTACGATTCTTCCTCAGATTCATCATCATTGGGGAATATGCTCTCGATGATCTATATACATGCATTTTCACCCACCACCAATAATTATATATATGATTTTTATTCACCTTTCTTCCTATTTTCTGTATGATCTTCCCCCCAACCTTCATTATGACTAGAGATTCAATGAAACTTGGATCAAATCGACGAATGATTGATATCTAGGTTTGAGAGTGACTGGTTTGGACATGAAAGTAGAGACCATGAAATGTTTATTTTTTGATAGATGATTATAAACCATTGATAGGTCTGATGACATGGGATACCAAAGGGAATTGATGTATGGGGCACCTGTGGGTTGTGATAATCTATTTCTAGAATTTTTATGATAAAAGACGGCCATAAAATGACCACCATAAGTAATAAAGTGATAATTGAGGACTTTGTTTGTGATTTAGGAGGTATCAAAGGTGAAATCAATCAAAATGGATTGATTTTAGGTGAGTTATATAATTATAGGACCAATATACAATCACATGATTTATACTTGTGATCTATATGACATTTATCTCCCAAGTAGTGGTGGCATGGGTTTATAAGAAAGTTAATTATAATATGAATTTTACTATAGGTATACATGACATTAATCACTAATCCAACCGGCTTGATGTGTATAGGGATTACACATTAATATTCCTATATGGACATAGATGATATGTGGGTTAGGACAATACATTGCGCACCTTTGGATATATATGACTTGACCTCCCTACAGTACATGTCCAGTAAGATGATTGGACATACACATTGTGTACCCACCTTTATACTTGGTGTGTATTCTTTGTAAGAATAAATTCAGAATTTACTACTATATATGTGAGATTGAAATCATGTTCCTTTTTTCATACATGTCATGTACCATTTTGGACACACCATTTATGTTAGCTATCACATGACATAGACTGAGGTAGTACACAAAAAGTACCCCCACTATTTCCAAATGATGTGTACACAAGTATACATTGTAATGTAGGGAGTCCCATACATGACAGGTAGAGACAAGTACACAAATATCCTTCTTTGAAGGGGATACACACCATGTACCCCTAGGTTAAATACTGTGTTCTTTTCTAGACATAATGGTTTTACATATCTTCTTTCCTTGAACTTAGATTTGGGTAAAAAAGTAGGCCATCTGGATTATTTATCTATATAGAACATGATGGTACATCCCTCCATGGAATGAATGGTGATAAGTGAGATGGATCCAGAAGTTTAGTCTTCATAGCTTTATAGGATCAATAATGGGGATTGCTCATGGTGATCACAGTGTACATAATGTTAGGAACTCCCATAATGATGTGGTTTTTATAGGGAGTAGGTCACCCATATGATAAGTAGATTTAGAAACTCCCCTACTCATAGGATACATGTCCTCTATATATGGTTTAAGGTACTCCCTCATATGAATAGATCTACTTTATGAGTCATGGATCCTTCACTGGGGTTGGTTACTCCTACAATTGATAATAACCCTTAGGTAGGCATGGCCCCCCACAATTATTTTTGAAAGGTTATATGGGTTGAATAGGTAGGTAGTTCACGTTATTGGGTTTCTTGGTGGGATGAATATTATGTTGTTGGGATATAAAAAGATGGAATTTTCTTTACATATATAGTCTTATACTTATAAGACCATCTAAGTATTTTCCAATTTACTTTATGGTTTTGAGCATATTGGTCTTCTTGCCTTTATTTTGTGTTGTTTGGGATGTCCTAATGGGTATATATATAATCACCCCCACATAGGAATTTAACTCATATGTTTCATGTCTTATGTAGATGATGGATAGTTTGTTGGCGATCTCAGTAGACATGGGGTTGGTAAAATAAGATTTTAGTAGTACCTATAGTGGACAATAAAAAATGATGTTTATCTCTAGTTCTAGTTTATTATAGAGATTTATTCACCTCACTTTATTTTGGTTGGTTTGAATTTGTGTTTTTTGGGAATGTATTTTTATCCAATACCCTTTTCATTATGCATTTGTTAATATTTTATAGATCTTAGTGGTTGTCACATGCTTTATATATTAATTTTTTTTATTATATTGTATGAATTTTTTATTATATGTAGAGATGTGAGTTTGTGTATAGGTACATTAGGTTAATGCCTCCCATAATCTGTTATATGTCTACTCATTTTTAGTAACTATCCCCTTCATAATTGGAGGTTGTCGTGGGGTGTAACACTCAACTTACTTCCAATAAAGGTGTGGTATCCGAGGGTTAATTCATGTTAGAGTGGTATCAGAGAGGGTATATCTTAGTGACAGAGTTTGGATTTAGATGCATCAAGAAGACTAATTTTTTAATTTAGGGAATGGGTATCAAGGGGTCTTGAGTTTGGATTCTTGGCCAAGGATCCCAGTGTTGGTGTGGAAGATGACTTAACCATTAACTAGGATTTTTTAACATACATTTTGACTTAAAACTCTAGTTCACTGATTACAGGGAACAAACAAACAACACTTACATAATATTGGGTTTGGTTGTTGATTTTTGTGCACTTCTTGAGTTATCTCCCTAGATATGATTTAATAACCATCATTCATGATATCAACTAAAAAAATATTCCATGAAAATTGCCAACCAGGATCCCAAGGATGGTTTGTAACATGCTCATGATAATGATTAAGCCTCTTGTTATTAACCACATAAGAGACATTAATTTCATTTAGGGACCTTATGATGATCTGATTCCATTAGGCATATGGGAAAAAAAATCCTCCACCTATCGTTGAGTGACAAAAACAATATCCCATAGGGAATGTATAAACTCCTCTACCCACTGAGAAATGAATCATTCTGGTGAGAAAAAATGAGGATTCATATAGGTCGAGTGTTCCTTATGAGTTATAGTAATAGAGACCATCCATGTTCTAATGAGGGCATGATCCTCATGTTGTTGAGGATTGGATGGCGATAGTGACTCAAGTGTCCTGATTATTCCAAACACCTTTTAATTAGATGGTGTTGTTAGAATCTAGTCTTATACATGGAAAAAAATATTATTACAGGAATTTGATAATCTAAAACAATTATGAGGTAAATTTTCCATGGTAATATTTTGAGTACTACTTTCATGAGGAGTATTACGTGACTTCTCTAAGGGATATACATATTTATGAGATCTTAGATTTATAACATGGTATAATTTCTATTGTAGAGTATGTGTATAGATTCACTAACCTCATATGGTACTATATTGAAATGATTCATGACCTATTTCTTTGATTGAAACCTTAAAAAATATATTTGAACCTATATAATATCCCTTTGTATCCCAACCTATACTAGGTTTCTAGAGTGAGCCTTAGAAATCAAGATATTCTTGGAAGAGGGAAAATAGATAACTAGTGTTGGTTATCCATGACAAGAGTAATCATCTATGAGCAACCAAAAACTTGCATCAGGATCACAACTATAGAGATATATATATGTGTCATCCCATTATCAAGGGTCAATGATATAAGATTCACATAGAGAATCTATTTTTTAAGGAGATAATATATGTTAAGAATATAGAGTATAAGGTTATATAGATCATTAATGTATGAACTAATATAAAATAGAGAGAAGTAAAGTAGTAAATTTACTTCTATATAAAAGGAATATATGTGATTAGGGACATCCATATGGCTGAAATAGTGGTAATCAAAGAGTCAACTATTAACAAATAGTTGTTGATGCAACAAAAAGAGCTAGAGGTGGACGGTTCTATGACCCACTTCCACTGAAGCCACCCTCAAGTGGTCCACACTAGTCTCTCTAGGCTAGTATCCAAGAGAATGAATATAGGAGTGATGGAGGGATATTATCATGAAGTACCTGATTTGATTTATAATAAGATCCATATCATCTCTACACTAGCTCCCTTACTCATATATAGTGGTGAAAGTCATCCATTCATTGTCCCATACCTAGTTTGAGATCTATAAATCTTGGTAGAGAACCCATCGTGACCTATATAACTATTGAATTCTATTAGAAGAGATCACACACTCACCCACATAGGTCAATGATGTGATCTGGTTCTTAGTTGAGAATGGTTTTCATGGGACCTCATAGTAGTGGGGATTAATCCCTACTATGTCATCCTTAGCATGGATTGGTTACCTTAATCTATGTTGGGATAGAAGTTTATTGTTAAATAGTGTTGTGTTTCAGAGTAGACGGGTTTAGAGTTTTCTTTATTGGTGAGTGAGAACATAAATTTAGGAAATTAGGGATGATGTGTTAGAAAGTGCATACTATCAACCATTAGTTTCCAAGTTTGGTACTATGTGTGGTAGATACATCAGATGACTGTATTCCTATAGTCATAGAGGAGTATATTGATGTATTTCTTAATGATCTACCTATATTACCCCTTTATAGAGATATTGACATCTACATTGATCTGCACTCTTTAGGTTCTGGGTGCATTGGAAGTGAAGGAAGGACGGTGCCCAAATTTTCTTTTTTTTTTCATGATTGATGACCAATCCAAGATCTATGATGTTAAATTACATTATCTATAGAATGGATCAATGATATTAGAAAAGGGTAATAATTTCTAAATTGAGAGATTGGAGATAAAAAAAATATTGTTTATAATTAATTTAATTAGATAAAGAATTACCAATAAATAATTATTTCTTAGTTGATGTGTTTGACAACAAATCTTTAGTGAACCATCATTGCATTATAGAAACAAAGTGCAGATTTCCTCTAGAGATGATCCACATGTGTTCCAAAAATCTCCGAACATTGATGAATGAGTTTCCAGGTGCTGGCATAGAATATCCTTATGATTGCATCATCCGCCTTTGATCTTCTCGAGAACCACTTCTAAAGCATTCTCCTTAATCCGATAAAGGAGGATTTCTCTCTATTCTTGAGAGAATTCTTGGAGAATAGAGCTTTCTAGGCATGAGAGATTTTCTCCAAATCTGTTGTGCACAAATGAATTGGTTAATGAAAGAATAACATGACTTGGTAATTATATTTCAAGGGTTAAAATAAAATAATTTCACAAGTTCCCTTGCTTAATTTATTTAATCCTAGAAAACCCCATGTAAAATAATAATAATATTATTATTTCTCAACATACAGTTAACTTGCGAATTATAATTAAATATTATTTATTAATTTTTTAAATATTATTATTTCTCACCAGACCATTAAAACCAGTCTGCCATTCCTCCAAAATATTTATCAGGCCTTGAATAATGTCTATTTATTTATTAAATAAATATCACATCATTATTCACCAATAAATAAATAAATATTATATTTACTAAATAGAAAATAAATATTTATGTGCTATCAGGCATATATGAATAATTATTATACCATCTATGAGAATAATATTTATTAAACCTATTAAATAATAAATAACAATATATTATTTATCTGAGATTCTGGATACAGTTAGTGTGTGACCCTCTAGGTCTCTTTCTCAATGGAATTAGGTGAAACACCCTAAAGTCCAAGGTTAAAATCTATCATCATGCCATGTAATCCATATAGAAATAATTTAATGTTGCAATGACATGTTACCTCATATGGATGGTTATCATGCAATATAATCCATTTGTCATAATATCCCAAATCAAGCAGGTTGTATTCTAGTGCCATTAAACTTTATGCTCTATATCTATTTTTTTTGACCTTATGAAAATATAACATTCCTATAGAAAATAATGTATATGGATTTATTTATTCTATATCATTTCTATCAATGGGCCTAATATATCTACTTCTATTTAATAAAATAATAGATAAATCCTTTCTCATATTATTCATTAGTGTAATATTACTCGTGACACACCTAACATATCCTAACTAGATGTAAACATCTATCGTCGTGGTTTTCATCAATATATATAAGTGAGTGACTCATAATACTCATTAATAATAATATTAAAGTCTAAATACCAATACAAATGTCCATATATAAGAACATCCAATGACACATATCAATGTGGATTTCTTTCTAGTGGGTCTCGTTCTCATAATATCCTGCTAGATATTACCAAGGGCATACTCCATGATAAGGTGCCTCAAAATCCTATGAGTCTCCAAACATGATAGACTGTATCATTTGTGTCCCTCAAATGATATCATCCATCCATAGAAATTATATTCAAGAATAGTGTCGTAGCACTTCCGGGTTATCATCATAGTGGGGGAACTGCTATGACCTTTTAGTGCGACAACTACTCTTAGGAAATTATCACATACTATATTGTGAAAAAGAGAAATAATGATGTGATTAGTTGTTAATTAATATTAAAAACAATGAATACATGTTTATCATAAAGTACCAAGAAGTTGATTCTAGGGAACCAACTCCAACATACTCCCACTTTCACTAGAGAGAATTACTAACAAACTTTAGACTTATAGCTCTCACATGATACTCATTCTTTTACTAAGATAGGACTTTATTCAAGGGGTACTCCATGTTCTATTCTATGGGTACTATTCTTACTGCAAATTCACCCCTTTGATAAAAATACCTCTAGAGGTGATACTTCCAGAGTATATTCTTTGTCCATTGGTGTGACCTTGGATCTTTTTCCAAAACCATGCCTACTGTATTGTCACAATACAATGTGATAAGTTATTTACTGCTAGGTACTATATCAATCTCCTAGACAATATTCCGATTCCAAATGGATTCCTTGGATGGATTAGAAGCCACTATATACTCAGACTCCATTGTAGAATCTACGACAAATGGATTCTTTGAACTCTTCCTGCTCATAGGTCATCTGTTGAGATAGAAAACATATCTTGGTTGTGACTTCATATCATTTTGATCTATCTAAAAAACAACATCATTATAACATATGAAGACCAACTACCAATATCCCCCATACACCAGGAATATATCCTTAGTTCTTTTCAGATACTTAAGGATAGTCTTAATAGAATTCTAATGCAGTTCTCCTAGATTTGGTTGATATCTTCCTACCATGATCTGTGCATAGGAAACATCAAGTCTAGTACATAACATGGAATATATTATTTATCTTATTACTAAAGCCTATTACTCACTCTCTCATTCTCTTATTGTTTCTAGGTACACATTTTCTTAGAAAGATGTAAATCATGTGACACTGGAACCAGTCCCCAATTGGATTATTCCATACTAAATATATTTAGTATCTCACCAATATATGTACTTTGACTTAGTCCAAGAATCCTCTTGGATCTATCACGAATAATCTTGATCCCTTGAATGTAGGTGACATCACTTATGTCTTTTATGGAGAAGCACTTGTTCAACTAGTCCTTAATAGACCGTTAAACTAGTATGTCATTTCAAATAAGTAATATGTCATCAATATATACCACTAGGATAATGATCACATTTCTAGTAAACCACTCGTAAAAAAGTAGCTCACATTCATTCTTAATGAAACCAAATTCTGTTATGGACTCATTGAATTAAATGTTTCGTGACATAAATGCTTACTTCAATCTATAAATGGATCTCTACAACTTGAAAATATTTATGGCATCAACTAGAGTCACAAACCCGTGTAGTTCTGTCATATAGACATCTTCCTGAAGTTTCCCATTAAGAAATACAGCTTTGACATCCATTTACCAAATCTCATAGTCACAGTAAGTTGCTATGGAAAATATTATTCTGATGGATTTAAAAATGGAAAATGATGAAAAGGTTTCTTCATATTAAATTCCTTAATGTTGTTTAAACCCTTTAGCCAATATCCTTTCTTTATAGGTACTTAATTTACCTTCCATGTCCAGTTTCCTATTGAATACCTATATATACCCAACAGGCTTTACATTAACTGGTGCATCGACAAGAACCCAAACTTAGTTCTGATATATGGAATTTATCTTATAATTCATATATTATATCCATATTTTTTCTTTTGAGCTCTCTACTTCCTCCTTGTATAAGAGAGGTTCATAATTTTCAACTAATAGTGATTCACCACCCTCAATGACTAGAGAACTATATCTCTTTAGTTCTCTTACCTGTCTTACACTTCTATGAAGTACCTGTGTCTTAAAAACTAGTTCTTCCATGGGGATCTGTAGAATTTGTTCTTGTACCAATGCCTATGTATCTTGAACATCAAATTAATTGAATTTAATCTGCCCCCACCATCCATTTTGTGTATGTGCACCCTCTCAAGAAAGACAGCTAGTACGGCGGAAATCACTTTCTTATCTGAGGGGTTGTATAGATAGTAACCCTTATTTTCATTAGGATACCCTATAAATATTCACCTCATGCCACAGGGTGCTAGTTTGTTTCCTGAGAAGGCCTTAATAAATTAATCGCAACCCCATACACGTGTATGTGATAAAATGGGTTTCCTTCCATTCCATAACTTGAAAGAAATTCCATTTGCTGCTTTAGTTGGTACTCTGTTTATTGTATATGCCTTAGTTTCTAATGCATATCCCCAAAAGGATAATGGAAGATCTTCCTGATTCATCATCAAACTTGAAATTTCTAAAAAGGTATGGTTCCTCCTTTCACTAACACCATTCCACTATGGTGTATAAGGTGGAGTGAGTTGAGATAAAATCCAAAACTCCTGTAGAAAGTCGATGAACTCTTAGTTAAGATATTTACCACATCGATTCGATCAAATATTCATTATCTTATATTGAATTTTATTATCTATTTCATTATTCAATTCCTTGAATTTATCAAATGAGTCAGACTAATACCTCATCAAGTATATATAACCTTATCTACTCTAGTCATTAGTAAAAGTTTTGAAGTATGAATATCCACCTATATATTCTATTAGAAATGGTCCACACACATTAGTGTGTACCAATCCTAGAAGATCTATATCCATTTCACCCCATCAAAAAAATAGTGGTTTAGTAATTTTAACTTATAAACAAGCATGAAATTATTTAAGGGGTTTTTTCTCAGAATATTCTAAATAACTGAATTGAAAAATCTTTTTCAAATGCTTTTTCTTTAAAACCAAGATGGTGATACCACAACTAGGTGTTATATGAGTCGTGTGAACTTGATTCTTTATCGATTTCCAACACTTGGTTTTATTAATTTAATAGATAAATAATGTTATTTATATGTTCCATTCCATAACATATTTTTCCTTATAAAATAAACAACTTTTATTTCCAAACTTGAAAATAAACCCATCTGTATCTAAAAATGACAGAGAAATTATGTTCTTGGTAACTATTGATATATAATTACAATCTCTTAAAACCAAAATCATTACTAATGGAAATGAAAGGTGGTAGTCACTAATGGACATAGAATCAAACCTCGCACCATTGGTAGCTCACATATCCACCTCTCCTCTGGAAATTTTCCAAAATCTACTTGGTTCCTACATTTGGATACAGATGTGAGGACCACAAGAGGTATCTATTACCCAATGTGTAGAAATGGAAAGATTGCACTCGGTAATGAACACACCTTTAGATTCCCCTTATTTTTGGGTGCAGTTCCTCTTCCCATGGTTTGGATTTCCACATGAAAAACATACTTCCTACTTTTCCTTGCCTTACCTCTAGATCTTCACCTTCTTGGAAGGAAGGTGCATGGGAGATTTAGTCTGTTCATAGGTCTTGAGCCCCTTTTCCTTGTTCTTACTTTTCTTATTCACCATAAGAACTATGGGTTTATCAGACCCCATGTCCTTATCCACTTGGTGAATCAAGGTCAGATGTTTCAACAGATTCTTCTAATTATTGCTCATATTATAATTTACAATAATGCTAGATAAGGTCTTGGGGAGTGATGAAAGTTTGATATCTACATGAAAATCATCATGGAATTTAATCCCTAAGATGTACAGACATTCAATGTAGCTGATAATAATGACTACATGAGGCCTAGTTGGCACAGACTCTCTAAGCTTAGTTGTGAGCAATTAATGGGAGATCTTGTACCTCTCTTGTCTTGCCTTCTCTTAATAGAGATCTCGATGGTGATCCATTATGGTATAGTCATCCATATCCATATGTTTCTTTAAAATATCATTGTACATGGATTATACCATTATGTAATGAACATATGTATTATAATTCATATATTTCTCAAAGATATATAGCTCTTCATCACTTTACTTATTTCCAGGTGCAACTTGGTAATGGTTCTTCCATCACATATAGTTTCCTTTCGCGGAGAAGGATGATGATTTGGAGATTGATAGAACAAATATTTTAATTATTTTATTCTAAATTTAAATGTTTTTAATCCCATAAATGTTTTATTTAAAGGTAAAATTTCAATTTTATGTTTTAGGAGTATTTTTGAGTTTAATTGGAAAATGCCTTATTTTAGATTTAAATAGTTTTAATTTATTTTAATGCTTCGGCCATAACATTTTATAAACTGATAAAATTGAAAAAGTATTATTTTTTAGGTCTCTATGTTATATGGGATTCATTTTATCCTTCTGGACCCAAATCTCAATCAATCATTTGGAAGCTAAAATCCAGCTCACAAGTCAGGCCTCAAAAACTGTGCACAGAAATGAAGAATTTTTTTGTTGGGCCTCTATCTCATAAATGGGCGCACTATTGGAGATTAAATTTTATATGAAGCTGGAATAATTCTGGATTAACAGGTTTCATTAGGATGTCAGTGTCTGATTATTTCATTTTCAAGGTCATAAATGTGTTGGAACGCTCTTTATTGGAATACAAAGAGTTAGTCTGGCCAGATTAAATGTCATAAGTAAATTGGCCATAACTCCTTAATTACCTATAAAATCAAGATTAAAGATCATAGGTAGATATAGAATAAGTAACTGAACAACTTTCAAGAATCACACATTCCAAAATTCTGTCATTAAAGAGTGATAACATGCGCATAATTTCAAAGGAAGATTTTTTGGAGCCAAAATGTCACCCCCTCTCCCTATAAAAGAGTGTTTCTTCTTCATTCCAAATGGTTGGAAACTTAGGAATAGCATTTTATGGACATTTTCTGTAGTTTAGTATTGTATTTTATTTTTATTACATTCTATAATTGCATTTCATATTTTAATTCAAGCGCTCTTCTTTCTCTCTTTTTCTTTCTCTCTTTTGTTTTCTTCCCCTATTTTCATCTTCACTCTGATCTCTTATACTCATGATCATGAGTAGCTAACCTGAGGAATTTCCTTGGGGAGTAATCCAATGATGAACCCAAGACTTTGAACATTAATTCTTAATGTTTCTTATTTACTTCGAGTTAGACCGAGTGGGATATTAGTGGGCAAGGCGCCTTTGTGTCTCTACTTGCCACCCGAGGTTTAGCTTTCACTTCTACAATATTTTCCCTCGATCAAGGACGTGGATGTGTGGTCTCTCGGCGATCATTGAGAGTAACATATATTCAAAACCATTTGAAAATAAGTTTGTTCATGCATATTATTTAGCATTTTCATTAAGTAAATTTGAAATTAACTATGAGACAATGAAGGTTCACTCGAGGTGATGCTCTCGGGAATGTCTCCTTTCTGTATTAACATCATTTTTCCTACATTCATTCTGTTGCTTTGCATCTGCATATTTACTTTTAGTATTTCTATTTAAATTCTCAAATATAATTTCTGGTTATTTTATTTCATATATATATATATACATATTGAATTAGAAGTATTGAGTGATTAACTGCAAATGGCTCCTCAAGAGATCAACCAAGGTCAGCCACTGTGCTGCACTTAGTTATAAATATTTTTGAGAGCGCGCATGAAAATGATTCATCAAATTGGTTCTATTTCCAGGGATCCAAGTGGTCGTGACTCACTATTTTTATTCACATATTTTAAATTATTTTTCTTCATTTCATTTAAAGAAAACACAAAAAAAACATAATTTTTAAAAACACTAAAAAAATCTTTGTTCATGATGTCTTTTAATTAAAATTTTTATGCATGGACTGATGAATATTAGGTGCCAAAAGAAGTTTTAAATGATTTTGATGCTATGTATCCATGTATTAGTAATGTAGTGGAAAAATTGGAGATCCAAATAGAGTTGTTAGCGGAATACATACATGCATTTCAAGAGAAACCTGAGCCGAGACCTGAACCTGAACAAGTGGTGGAAGATATTTCACCGATCATTTTTTATGTCAAAAAACCTGAGGAGGGTGAGAAGGATCTTATTAAGTAATTAATCATATCATCCCGTACTAAATCATTTCCCGAGGAGGTCCTTCAAGTACACATCCCAGCTGATGCACTTATGGGAGATCAACATTTTTTGGAAGAATCCTGCAATCACGTTATTGAAGATAACCTGAAACCTGATCTTCCCATAATTGATATAGAACAATTAGAACCTTTTGAACTCTCTCTTGATTTGGAATATGATGAAGAAAATTCACCGGCTGATATGGAGTTTTCAATGGTCTTTCCAGAGGATATCAATTTCTAAGCTGACTTACTTGAAAGAGAAGATTTCTTTATTGATTCATCAAGTTTTAATCTTATTCAAGCTGAATTGTTTTCAATAGTCTCCTTTCCAGAAATTTCTAACATAGTAAAAATAGTATAGACCTTGGATGATACTAAAGAGACCACCCAAGTGGTTGTGATCAAGGAATTAGTGCTAGAGAAGCTGGTGGTGGCGTGACTACCTCCTCTATAACAAATTGGATACTATATGGAGGAGGACACCACTGTAGTTCATAGAGAGCACCCCTATATTCTCTTCCCTCCCACTATGGACCATAAATTCACTATTTGTTCTTTCCTGGGGGTTGGGACCATTCTTATATTATTTGGGGTTCTCCATTCTTGGTGTCTACTTATGGACACTAGAAAAAGTCACATGTGGTGGTTTATCTCAAAGAAACCACATCCACCATCTGATTGGGGATAATATGCTGCAAATGCCTGACTAGGGGCAGTAAAAACCTAGCACCCACTTGGGGGTCAAGCCAAGCATTATACCATTTCTTCTACCTTTCTCTTTCTCTTTTTTTTATTTTTCTTATGTCTTGTCATTTCTTTCTTGTAGTTTTAAAGTAATATCATCTTGGAGTTTAACTCAAGGCTGCCACTAAAAAATAAATCAGGTTGTGTCTTTCCTTTTCTTTATTTTATTTTCTACCCAATATAAATTCTGTGTGAAATATTTCTTGATCTGATTTGAGATAAAAGGGGGTAGTAAATATAGTAAGTGTGGGGGATATATTTCAACCTGTTTTAAGAATTTTGAGCATGCTTCTATTTTGTTTTTCATTTTTTTCATTTTGGGCGTGTTTTTAGGAATGATGAGATGAATCGAATACATTGTAAAATTCAAACTATCTTGGTGTTTTTGGCACATTGATTGATTTTAATTTTTGAGTTTTTAAATGTTTTTTGAAGGTATTTTTTTCTTTATTTCCAAAATTATCATTTGATAAAGTTTGGTTGATTGTGAAACTCATGTGCATTAGTGCTATCCAAATTGAAAATCCTTCCCAAAACAATTGGTTTCTAAACCCATTTTACATATTCTTTAAATTTCTATTTTTCTTGAGAGTGTTGAGACATTTTGTATGATCCAGAACTTTCTATTTTTCTCTTTGTCAAAGCTGTTAGAGTTCATAAAATGTGTCAAGTATGATTGAGGCACCACTTTGAAAGCCCTTTTTCATTCAACTATTATTTTGGCCTACCTTTACACATGACCTTTTTAAGACCCTAGTATCCATGAAATACCTTATTAGGTAGCCACATTACATGACATTTATCCCTTTAGAACCTTCTATAGAAGTTAAATGCATGATTATTATTTAACTCAAGTGTGGGGGAGGGAGAAGATGGGTTGTGTTTTGCTTTCTTGAAGAATCTTTTTGAACTGAATGAAAAGTGTTTCCATATTTATTTTGGATTGGGTGGAATAAATTTAATGATGGAAATATGGATGGGTGGCCCAAAATATCATTACAAATATGGGATGGGTGTTCACCATTTTTTTAAGATCTAATGCTGCCTCTCTTTTCCTAAAAAACACGATTCTGAAGAGAAATCAAGATCTGCATTCAAGCTAAAACAATGCTACAATTGGGGAAAAGAGTGAGTAAATTCATCAATGATGAAATTACAAGTGTGAACTTCCCAAAATAATAGGTGTTTTGAGGTTATTCATTTTTTATTTGATTGAGGAGCACACCATTCTTGAACAAAACTGTTTTCATGCATTTAATTCACTTTTGAGCATAACCCTCCTCATTCTGCCTCAAATGTTTTTTACATTTAAAACTTTCAAACCCTCAGACTTAGAACAACCCATTAAAAATACCTAATTATTGATACATTTTTGACTATATTAAGTTGAGATACTAGGAGGATATCAAGTCCATGGAGATCACACATGTTCTTGGGAATGAGAAAAACTCCACATTGAAAATCCTTGAGTAAAGAGAGAAATATTTTTCTGGGGAGGTAGGTATGACATGTATGTGAGGATTAACATGATATTGAATAGATTCATATTATTTTTGAGGATTTCTGAAGTTTTGATCCATGTTGGAGGCATGATATTTTCTCTGATATGATAATTGAGTTGTGTTGTCATTTATGCTTTGAGATGTTTGTTTTGACCTTGGTATAAGATGAATGCCCATGAGTGCAATATTTAAGTGTGGGGTAATTTATAGAACAAATATTTTCAATTATTTTATTATGTATTTTAATGTTTTTAATCCCACAAATGTGTTATTTAAAGGTAATTTGTCACATTTATATTTTAGGAGTATTTTTTAGCTTAATTGGAAAAATGGCTTATTTTGGATTTAAATAGTTTTAGTTTATTTTAATGTTTCAGTCACAAATTTTTCTAAACTGATAAAAATTAAAATATTCTTCTTTTTTATGTTTCTATGTTCGATGGGATTCATTTTATCCTTCTTTAACCATAGATCAATCAATCATTTGGAAGATCAAATCTAGCTCACAATTCTGGCCTCGAAATGTATGCATTGAACTAGAGAATTTTATTGTTCGGACCATATCTCATAAATGGCTGATCCATTGGAGCTTAAATTTTACATGGAGCTGGAAGACATCTGTATTAACAAGTTTTATTAAGATGTCCACGTCTGATTATTTCACTGTCAAGCCATAAATGCATTGGAATGCTCTAAATTTGAATACGAACAATATGTCTGGCCAGATTAAATGTCATGAATAAAGTGGCCATAACTACTTTATTACCTGTCCAATCAATATTAATTTCATGGTACAACAGAGGAGAAGTAACTATAAAACTTTCAAGAAGCACACATTCCCAAATTCTGTTATTAAATAGGGATAACACACGAATAGCTTTAGAGGACGATTTTTTGGAGCAAAAAATGTCACCCCCTCTCCCTATAAAAGAGTGTTTCTTATTCATTAAAAATAGTTAGAAACTTAGGAATATAATTTTTTAACACCCCAACCTTCCACGATATACTTATCTTTGAATAAAACAGTAGCGTGTGTTGTATGCAACTTCGAGTTCTAACAAACACCAAAACCAATCAAACTAGTCGTTATGAATAGTAATACGCACTTTTTGAAATTTTATACACTTTATCATTCAAAATGGACTTCATTTTTGGATTATGAATATGAAAATTAGATTAGGGTGATTTTTTGGTACTTTTTGAATAACTTTCATATTTTGATGAATAGTGAAAATTACTAAATTTTAATTAAAAATAACTTTTTTAATCGAAATAATTAATAGTGATAAATTATGAATTTGAGGGATTTTAAAATATATTTAGAATATATTTTAACCATTTAAAACAATTTTGGTCACTGGATGTAATTTCACATTTAAACTGGATATAAACAAGTGTCAATCTTTTGATAGTTATTATCTCTTAAAAACACGTTTTTTGTTTTGACAGTGGGAATTAATTTTAAATTAATTTCTGCCACTTCTGTGTTTTGAATTTAGAAATATAGATTCTATATTTAGAATCAGGTGGTCCAAATTGTGTAAATATGTAACTCTTATTTTTAGAAATTTTGAATAATTACATCGGTAAATATTTTATTTACCATGGTTAAAGGGTAAATCCGGTAAATAAGGGTAACAAAATAATATTATAATAATATTTATTTACCCTAAAACGTGTCCTAACCCTATTGGTTGATACATGTCCAACCATGGGCATCTTTGGATCGATTTTGGGACCTCATGGATCCACTTGTAAGTGACAGGGACACTTTATATTAATTAAGTTAAAGTAAATACAAAAATGAAATAAGCATATATCTTTTAGAAAAAAAAATTTACATAGGGTTATATATGTTATATTTTCAACTATAAATATTCATTATAAATATAAAAATATTTTCTACATAATGGTATTTTATTTATATTTTTTAGACATTGAATAATTAAATATATTTATGACACAATAATGATGCAGTATTTTCCTTATTAATTAAAGAATCAAATAATTTGTATTATAAATGCTAAAATAAATATAATTTTAAAGTTTTGATGACATCAACGAATTTTATTTGTTAGTATGACATTTTATGATTTCTTAAATGAATTTTGTTTGAATTAATAAAGTTTTAATGACTTCAACAAAAATCAATTATTGAATAGTGTCAAAATTGACATAAAAGGGTTTTTAAAACAAATATTATATTATTAATTGATATTCTATTCCTACAAATCTAAGGTTCGGCCAAATTACTTATATCATAATAGGAGTATCATTAAGGTACCTCTTAGGGGTCTCTTGGAAGTTTATAGTAAGTTTATTGACTATATAATATAAAAATCCAAAGAGATATGGTAAATGTCAAACTATTTAACAAAGAGTTAAATAAAAAAGATAAAGTTAATATAGTAACCCACACCTATCTAAATCATATTGGTTTAGTTTTTTTCAACCTATCCTACCTTATAATTTAAATAATCAACTTTGGAGCCATTAGAAACCGAATATGAATTTATTATAAAATAGTATTTATAGCTTTTCCTAAGGTTCCCCTCACCCCTCTTATAAAAGGGCACTCCCCCTTCTCTCAAATCCATACCCTCAAATCCTTTTGGTTCGGCCAAACCCTGCCCAAATATTCTCTCAACTTACCTCACTTCAATCTAGAGGCCATAGTTTTATCTAAAATCCAACCTAAGGATCCGTTTTGATCAAATCAAAAGGAAGAAACTGAAGAAGAGATAATGTTTTCACCACCATCTTTCAAGTTCTTTTCTTCTTCAACTTCTTCTTTCTTTGTTATTTACATTCTAAAATAATAAATCCAGTATCTTCTATATACTTTTATGTTATTATAAATATGTTACAACCATATTCAGTATTCTATACATCCTTTGAATGACATGTCACCATACATGCGTACGTACGACTTACCGTCTCCACGTCGTGGTGTAATTGTTATTCAATAAATTATTATTTGGATGGGTATAATAATGATGTGTAATTTGTGTATGTAATAAATATGGCATGATAATTATTCTTTATATATGATAAACCATCCAATTATATATTATTTTAATATCAAAATAATGATATTGTCACTCGTGCGTACGTATGGACTACCGTCTCCACGAACGCAATGAGATTCATTCCCCATCGTATCCATGCAAGTATAATTCTCATTTGATGATTAAAAATAATGATTAAGGACTTGATATCATTCTGGATATGAATAATATATAACCTATCCATAATAAACACGGCTTACGTAACAAAGTATATAAAGGAAAATGAGTTAGTTAACACCCGAAACGATGATAATACTAAAATATTATTAACAAAGCAGTATTAAAAGATCATATATGATATCATATTTATGTATATGATTCATGTATAATTTAATAACAATTATTTAACTATTATACAGGAGGTTAACCTACCCTTGACCAAGGAAAATTACAAGGTAAGAGTTTATTTCACAATCTCTTCATTATCCGAGGTTGTTTATACGTAATTACCTACTGAGACCTCTTTATCATCCACATCCATGTTTCTTAAAAAGTATTTCAAAAAATTATTACTATTTTATAGACTATGGGTTAAATTCATTTTTACCCTTGTTGACTTTTTATAATAAGTTTATAAAGTAATCTTTCCGTCATTTTACAAACAAGGTCCTTTTTAACCTTTTCGACAGAATTAAGGTAAGAATGTCTTTTTTTAACTTATACGGTGGGTGCGGCTATTTTCCGCCATTATAAAATCTTCGAAGCTTCCATTACAATATTATAAGAATATTTTCAAATTAAATGTTTTCTTTTATAATTATGTGACTTTTAAATGATTTCAAAAAAAGAGATATTCCTCTCAAATTGTTTTGATTTCATCTATGTCAACATCATTTGATGGATTTTAAGCTTATTTGAAGTTGATTTATTATGATACAAAAATTCCATATTGTATTGAAGGATTTGTGATATGTTTTACTGTGGATGTGTTATTCATGGTTTATGGAGAAAGTATTGACATTTCGTATGCTAGTTTTAATACGAATGTTTATGTTATGTTTAATCATATTCATATGAGGAATGCATTGGACTTAATAAGTGACGGGTGGATCCCTCTATAGCTCCTCAATGCATTGGTAGGTCTCATGAGACAAACTAGTGTCTTGGAACAAGGCCTTGAAAAAATCTTATTTGTAGTCTTGGCACAAGGCCTTGACTATGTGGTTATGGTAGTCTGACATTATGCATTCCATCATTGTGAAACTTGTTATTGATATTGCATGTGATTATTTGACTAGAAGAATATCCATGTGAATAATTAAATGGAATTATTTCATTTTATTTCTGACATATTATGATGAAGTTCAAGTTTAAAAGGCTTTTGTTTTAGTTATACATTGCCTTAAATGTTTATGCTTATTTCTGAAAGTTTCATCTATATTCTTATCCTTACTGGGCATTTGAGCTCACCCCTTTATATGATTTATTTTTCCCAAGATGTTAAGAAGTATTTAATGAATGACTTTCAAGGATAGTATAAAGGGATTTGAGTGTGGAGACAAGATGTTGTTGTAGTTTTTACTTTATCATGTAATGTAAACTTTATGAATGTATCTAGTGATTCGAAGGCTACTAAACTAATCGGTCTTTTGAGACCTAATATTTTGTGATCATGCCAATGTTATGTAATAATGCACCGACTCTGGGTAACTGGGGTCGGGGTGTTACTGTTGGTATTAGAGGAAGTTTAGTACAAACCTTGGGAGCTAGATTTAGATAAACTCTGATTAGAGCACATAGCCATAAGAAAGATTTTGAGGATTAGTATTGAATAACTTCCTAGAATTTTGGTATTGTAGAGATTTTGTGAGTTTTCTGAGAAATACATCCCTGTATGGATACAAGAAGGTAGAGGCGGCTCTGGCATAGATGTACCTATGGGTAAAACCCAAAGCCACCGCTTTGAGCTATACTCGAATGGGAACTGGTGCACGACAACAGTCCTTACTGCACTCTTGGTTACGACACTCCCAGGGGATATTCTTAGGATAATTCTCATTTTCTTTACAAACAATTATGAAGGGTTTATGAGTATATACTTCCTCAAAGAAAACATTTTTTATGATTATGGATTATATCCATAAATAGTTCAATTTATGTTAAGTGTTTTACAAGTATGGAATTATGTATTTTGATTCATAAATTGATCTAGTTTATGCCACTGTTTAGAAATGGTGCCTAGTGGAAGGAATGGAAACCGTATCAATGAACACACTCCATGTAGGTATTTCCCTCCCGCTCAAGATAATTATAGTGGAGCTGGTGATGCAACTGATGTAGATCAGCTAATCACCATACTGGGACAAATCACTCAGGTTATGAATAATAACCTTACCCATATGGAGCACCCTGATCCACATCGTGGAGGATCAATGTTAAATCTCTTGATGAGGCAACAACCACCAACATTAAATGAGAGTACAAATCTCTTAGTAGCTGAGCAATGGATAAATTCCTTAGAGAAAATATTCCATGACTTGGGGAGTAGCAAAAGGGAAAAAGTTATAATGGCAGTTTACCGCCTCACTGGAGACGCTGATCAATGTTGGTCATTGATTCAAAACACAAAGGAAGATGATGAAGTATCAAATATGGAATGGAGGGTGTTCAAAGAGCTTTTCTTGTAAAAATACTTTCCTCGTGACCATTGAGCAGATATGGAAAGGAAATTTCTCAGTCTGAGACAAAAGGAGGATGAGAATGTCACAAAGTATGAGGCTAACTTTATAAGGTTAGCAAGGTATGCTGCAGATTATATACATAAACCACGAAGTAAGATTGATCATTTCTTGGATGGTTTAAAACCATTTCTCCACCGAGCATTAGTCTCACAAACCTTCTCGTTGTACGAAGATATTTTCTCATGTGCTATCAAGATAGAAAAATAATTCTCTAAGTCTCAGGACTTTAAAGAAAATTAAGAGAAGAAGAGATCTACTGATCACTCTGGGAATGGAAATAAGGGGAAGAAGGGAAAATTTGAATATCCATCCTATAGTAAATGTGGGAAGAAAAACCCCGGTACTTGATTGAAGGGAATGGGAGTCTGTTACAAGTGTGGTGAAAAATGCCACCAAGATCGTGATTGCAAGGGGAAGAAAGAAGCTACTGATGTTCAATGCGACAATTGTAGAGAGATGGGACATTATACAAATGAATTTCCTAAGATTCAGGGTAACTTAACTTAGAAAAGGCCATGGGATCAAGGCCAAACTTATGCTATCACTACTACTGAGGTAGAAGCTCCGAAAGATGTGGTGGCAGGTAATTTAATGGTTTCCTCAAGTTTAGAAAATGCTTTATTTGATTCTAGATCATCGCATTGTTTCATATCTTCCCAGTTTTCTAAGAAAATTAGATATTTCCAATTTTATCTAACAAGGGAGTTGTCAGTTAAAACTCATAAGGGAAGTATCATTGTAACAAAGTTTTGTGAATTAGTCCCCATTAGAGCATAGAAATGTTCTTTATCTGCTGATATCATCATCATACCCATGACTGAATTTGATATTATCCTCGGTATGGAATGGCTTTCAGACCATGATGTGAAAATTTATTGTAAGAAGAAGGAGGTTACGATTTTTGATGATGATGATAAAGAACACCTTATCTTTATAGAAGAATCATAGCCACCTAATTCTTATCTAGATCCACCCCCAGTAGCTCAACTAAATTCAATTATTGGGTAGGAAGAGAATGAAATAACTTTGGGTGAGGAAAGTAATGTTCAAATAGAGTATTTACCTATTGTGAAAGAATATGTAGATGTGTTTCTAGAATATTTACCTGGACATCCTCTTGAATGAGAAATTGAGTTTTCTATTGATTTAATTCGTAGTTCAAGGCCTATATCAAAGACCCCGTATAGAATGGCCACTATGGAATTAGTTGAACTAAATAAAAAACTAGAGGAATTGAGTAATAAGGGATTTATTCTCCCTAGTGTTTCTCCATGGGGAGCCCATGTGCTTTTTGTTAAGAAGAAAGATGGATCTATGAGGTTATGTATCGACTATTGGGAAATCAATTCTATAACAATAAAGAAAAAGTATCCCATACCTCACATTGATGATTTATTTGACCAACTTCATGGAGCTCAATACTTTTCAAAGATTGACCTTTGATCTGGATACCACCAGTTGTGTGTTAAGAAGGAAGACATTCTGAAGACAACATTTCAAACTAGGTACGGGCATTACGAGTTTACAGTAATTCCTTTTGGATTGACTAATGCACCCTCTGTATTCATGGATCTAATGAACATTGTTTTCAAGGAATACCTCGATTATTTTGTAGTGGTATTTATTGATGATATCTTGGTATAATCCCAAATCTATGAAGATCATGAAAATCACTTGTGCATTATCCTCAAGACTCTAAGAAGACATGAATTATATGGGAAGTTTAGAAAGTGTGAATTCTGGCTTCAGGAGATTTCTTTTCATGGACATATTGTCTCCAAATATGGAATCTCCATTGATCCTTCTAAGACAAGAGCAATCTAACAATGTCCAGCACCGATGATTATAACTGAGTTATGCAGTTTTATTGGTTTAGTAGGTTATTATCGGTGTTTCATTCAGAATTTTTCCCGATTGGCTAACCCATTAACGAAGCTCACACGTAAAGGGGTTAAATTTGTTTAGAAAAAAGAGTGTGAATAATTTTTTGAAGAACTGAAGAGAATATTAGTCAATTATATTATATTGACTCTACCATCAGGGAATGAATGGTTCGTTATTTATTGTGATGCATCGAAGAAAGGACTTGGTTGTCTCGTTATTCAGAATGATATAGTTATTGCCTATGCATCACGCCAACTGAAAATTCACGAGAAATGCTATATTACTCATGATCTTGATGTAGCTGCTGTAATATTTTCTTTGAAGATATGGTGAAATTATCTCTATGGTGAAAAATGTGAGATTTATACTAATCCCAAGAGTTTGAAGTATATTTTCTCATAGAAAGAACTCAACACGAGGCAAAGGAGATAACTTGAACTACTCATGAATTATGATTGCACTATACACTACAACCCAGGGAAGGAAAATAAGGTTGCAGATGCTTTGAGTAGAAAGGATCATGGATTTTTGAACAAGATTAGAGTTCAAAAGGATCCTATATTCATGGATATTGTAAAGATGGATTTGGGAATCACCATGGAAGGTGAAACATCCATTCTTTTTTAAATGGTTGCCAAACCATATTTACTAGAAAAGATAAAGAGTTCTCAGAATGATGATGAAGAGTTTCAAAAGAAGATTAAAGCTGGGAATGAAGGGAGATTGAGTGACTTTGTGTATGAATATAGAATTTTGAAATTTGGGAAGAGACTTTGTGTTCCCGATATACTTGATCTAAAAAAGATTTGTTGGATGATGCTCCTAGTTCCAATTTCTCTATACACCCTGTGAGCACCAAAATGTATAGATATTTAAAGGAACATTTTTTGTGGGACAACATGATGAGAGAGATTTCTGATTTTGTGTCAAGATATATGGTTTGTCAATAAGTTAAACCTGGAAGGCAACAAACCAGAGGAGTCATGCAACCTCTTCCCATACCTGAGTGGAAATGGGATAATATCACGATGGACTTTGTCATGGGACTACCAAATAATCCTAGAAGGAACGATGCAATATGGGTCATTGCTGATCGTCTTACCAAGACAACACATTTTCTTGCTATAAGGGAAGATTTACCACTTAAACGTCTATCAAGACTATATATTAATGAAGTTGTGAGACTTCATGAATTACCCCTATCAATTGTTTCGGATCGTGATCCCCGTTTAACATCAAGATTCTGGAAAAGTCTTCAGAAAGCCCTGTATACTGAACCTCATTTGACCACTGCCTACCACCCTCAAACAGATGGAAAATTAGAATGGACTATTCAAACCTTATAAGACATGTTGAGATCTTGCTCACTTGACTTTCAGGGTATATGGGATCAATATTTACCTCTGTTAGAATTTTCCTATAACAATAGCTTCCATTCGAGTATTCAGATGGCACCATATGAAACGTTATACAGAAAGAGATGTCTCACACCAACCTGTTGGGATGATGTTGGTGAAAGAAAAATCGTAGGCCCTGAACTAGTGGAGTAAATGATGGAAAAGGTGAAGGTAATCCAAAACCACATCAAAGCTGCTCAAAGTAGGTATAAGAGCTATGCTGATAACAGAAGGAAAGATTTGGAATTTTAGGTAGGAGATCATGTTTTCTTGAAGGTATCTCCAGGGAAGGGAGTTATAAGTTTTGTTATAAAGGGAAAATTGAGTCCTAGGTACATAGGACCTTTCGAAATTCTAGAATGAATTGGGGTTGTAGCTTGCCGTTTGGCAATGCCGCCAAGTCTCTCCAAAGTTCATGATGTGTTCCATGTATCACTGTTGAAAAAATACATGCCTGACCCAATGCATGTACTCACCTATGAGGAAGTAGAACTGGAACCCAATCTATCTTATTGGGAAGATCCCATCAGGATTCTTGATACGAGAGAACAAGTGTTGAGAAACCGGACGACTCGTCTGGTAAAAGTTCTTTGGAGAAACCATAAAATGGATGAGGCAACGTGGGGACCCGAGGAACTTATGATGAAGAATCACCCGAGTCTTTTCATGCGGTAGTATTATAGAAATTTTGAGGACGAAATTATTTTAAGGAGGGGAGAATGTAACACCCCAAGCTTCCATGGTACGCTTCTCTTTGAATAATACAATAACGTGTGTTGTACGCAACTTTGAGTTCTAACACACACCAGAACCAATCAAACTAGCCATTATGAATAGTAATACCCACTTTTTGAAATTTTATACATTTTATCTTTCAAAATGGACTTCATTTTTTGATTTAGAATATCAAAATTATCATAGGGTAAATTTTTGGTACTTTTTGGATAACTTTCATATTTTGATGAATAGTGAAAATTACTAAATTTTAATTAAAAACAACTTTTTTAATCGAAATAATTAATAGTGATAAATTATGAATTTGAGTGATTTTAAAATATATTTATAATATAGTTTTTTCTATTTAAAACGATGTTGGTCATTTGACATAGTTTCACATTTAAACCGGACATAAACACGTGTCAATCTTTTGATAGTTATTATCTCTTAAAAACACGTTTTTGTTATGACAATGGGAATTAATATTAAATTAATTTCTGCCACTTCTTTGTTTTGAATTTAGAAAAATGGATTCCATATTTAGAATCCGGAGGTCCAAATTTTATGAATATGTAACTCTTATTTTTAGACATTTTGAATAATTACTTCGGTAAATATTTTATTTACCATGGTTAAAGGGTAAATCTGGTAAATAAGGGTAGAAAAATAATATTATAATAATATTAATTTACCATAAAACGTATCCTAACCCTATTGGATGATACATGTCCGACCATGGGCTTAGTTGGGTCGATTTTGGGACCCCATGGATCCACTTGTAAGTGATAGGGACACTTTATATTAATTAAGTTAAAGTAAATACAAAAATGACATAAGCATATATCTTTTAGAAAAACAATTTTTACATAGAGTTATAAATGTTATATTTTTTACTATAAATATTCATTAGAAATATAAAACGATTTTCTACATAATTGTATTTTATTTATAATTTTTAGACATTTAATAATTAAATATATTTATGACACAATAATGATGCAGTATTTTACTTATTAATGAAATAATCAAATAATTGGTATTATAAATGTTAAAATAAATATAATTTGAAAGTTTTGATGACATCCAAGAATTTTATTTGTTAATATAACATGTTTTTATTTCTTAAATGAACTTTTTTAGAATTAATAAAGTTTTTAAGACTTTAACAAAAATCAATTATTGAATAGTGTCAAAATTGACATAAAAGAGTTTTTAAAACAAATATTATATTATTAATTGATATTATATTCCTAAAAATATATGGTTCATCCAAAGGACTTATATCATGATATTTTTATCATTTAGGTACCACTTGGGGGTCTATTGGATGTTTATTTTATGTTTATTGACTATATAATATAAAAATCCAAAGACACATGGTTAATGTCAAACTATTTAACTAAGAGTTAAATAAAAAAGATAAGGTTAATATAGTTACCCAAACCTGTATAAAACCTATTGGTTGAGTTTTTTTAGACTTATCCACACCTTAGACTTTATATAATCCACTTTGGAGCCATTAGAAACCGAATATTAATTTATTATAAAATAATATTTCTTTCTTTTCCTAAGGTGCCCCTCACCCGTCTTATAAAAGGGCACTCCCCCTTCTCTCAAATTCATACCCTCAAAGCCTTTTGGTTCGGCCAACCCCTACCCAAATATTCTCCAAACTTACCGAAATTCAATCTAGAGGCCTTATTTTGATTATAAAGCTAACCTAAGGAGCCCTTTCGATCCAATCAAAAGGAAGAACCTGAAGAAGAGGTAATGTTTTCACCACCCTCTTTCAAGTTCTTTTCTTCTTAAACATCTTATTTCTTTGTTATTTCGATTCTAAAATAATAAATCCAGTATCTTATATATACTGTGATGTTATTATAAATATGGTACAACCATATTCAGTATTCTATCCATCCTTTTAATGACATTTCACCATACGTGCGTACGTACGGCTTACCGTCTCCACGTCATGGTGTAATTGTTATTCAATAAATTATTATTTGGATGAGTATAATAATGATGTGTAATTAATTTAAGTAATAAATATGACATGATAATGATTCTTTATATATGATACACAATCCAATTATATATTATTTTAATATTAAAATAATGATATTGTCGCTCGTACGTACGTAAGGACTACCGTCTCCACGAACGCGATGAGATTCATTCCCCATCGTATCCATGCAAGTCTAATTCTCATTTTATGATTAAAAATAATGTTTATAGACTTTATATCATTTTGGATATGAATAAGATACAACCTATCCAAAACAAACACTACTTACGTAACAAATCATATAAAGGAAAACGAGTAAGTTAACACCCAAAACTATGACAATACTAAAATACTATTAACAAATCAATATTAAAAGATCATATATGATATCATATTTATGTATACTATTCTTGTATAATTTAATAATAATTATTTAAATATTATAAAAGAGGTTAACCTACCCTCGACCAAGGAAATTTACAAGTTAAGGGTTTATTTCACAATCTCTTCATTATCTGAGGTTGTTTATACGTAATTATCTACTGGGACATATTTATCATCCACATCCATGTTTCTTAAAAAAGTATTTGAAATCATTCTTACTATTTTATAGACTATGGGTTATAGTAATTTTTACCCTTTTTGACTTTTTATATGAAGTTTATAAAGGAATCCTTCTGTCATTTTCCAAACAAGGTCCTTTTTAACCTTTTCGACATAATTAAGGTAAGAATGTCTTTTTTTAACTTATACGGCGGGTGCGGCTATTTTCCACGGTTATAAAATCTTCGAAGCTTCCCTTACAAGATAATAAGAATATTTTCAAAGTAAATGTTTTCTTTTATAATTATGTGACTTTTAAATGATTTCAAAAAAAGATATATTCCTCTCAAATAGTTTTTATTTCATCTATGTCAACATCCTTTGACGGATTTTAAGCTTATTTGAAGTTGATTTATTATGATACAAAAATTCCATATTGTATTGAAGGTTTTGTGAAATGTTTGAATTTGGATGTGTTATTCATGGTATATAGAGAAATTATTCACATTTCTTATTCTAGTTTTAATACAAATGTTTATGTTATATTTAAACCTATTCATATGAGGAATGAATTGGACTTAATAAGTGACAGGTAGAGCCCGCTATAGCTCCTCGATTCATCGGTAGGTATCATGAGAAAAACTAGTTTCTTAGCACAAGGCCTTGAAAAAATCTTATTTGTAGTCTTGGCACAATGCCTTGACTATGTGGTTATGATAGGTTGGAATTATGCATTCCATCATTATGAAACTAGTTATTGATATTGCATGTGATTATTTGACTAGTAGAATATCAATGTGAATAAGTAAATGAAATTATTTCATTTTGTTTCTGCCATATTATGATGAAGTTCATGTTTAAAAGGATTTCTTTTAGTTATACATTGCCTTAAATGTTTATGCTTATTTATGAAAGTTTTCTCTATATTGTTATCCTTACTGGGCATTTGAGCTGACCACTTTCTATGTTTTATTTTTCCCAGGATGTGAAGAAGTATTTTATGAATGACCTTCAGGGATAGTATAAGGGGATATGAGTGTGGAGACAATATGTTTTTTGTAGTTTTCACTTTATGATGTAATATAAAATTTATGAATGTATCTAGGGATTCCAAGGCTACTAAACCAATCGGTCTTTCGAGACTTTATCTTTTATGATCATGCCAATGTTATGTAATAATGCACCAAATCTGGGTAACTAGGGTAAGGGCATTACAACTTTGTTGGAAATTTTTTGTAGTTTATTATTATATTTTATTTTCTTCTTCATTCTATAATTGAATTTCATATTTGAATACAAGTTCTCTTCTTTCTCTCTTTTTTTTCTTCCCCTGTTTTTATCTTCACTGTGATCTCTTATACTCATGATCATGAGTAGCTAACCCGAGGAATTTCCCGAGGGAGTAATCCAGTGATGAAACCAAGACTTTTAAATTTAATTCATAATGTTTCTTATTTACTTAGAGTTATAACTAGGGGATCTTAGTGGTCAAGGTGCCTTTGTGTCTACACTTGCCACCCGAGGTTTAGCTTTTAGTTCTGCAATATTTTCCCTTGATCGAGGAGGTGGATGTGTGGTCTCTCGGTGATCATTGAGAGTACCATATATTCACAAACATATGTAGAGTAGGATGTTCATGCATAAAATGGATCATGTTTATTATGTAAATTCTAAACTAACTATGAGACGATGAAGGTTTACTCAGGGTGATGCTCTCGGGAATGTCTCCTTTCTGTCTCAACATCATTTTTTCTGCATTCATTCTGTTGCATTGTATCTGCATATTTACTTTTAGTATTTCTTTTTCAATTATAAAATATAATTTATGGTTATTTTATTTAATATATATATATATATATATATACATAGTGAATTATAATTAGTGAGTGATTGACTACAAATGGATCCTCAAGAGATTGACCTAGGTCGGCCACTATGCTGCACTTAGTTATAAATATTTTTGAGAGTGCGCACAACAATGCTTCATCAGAGACTTTTCCATTATTTGAAATTAGTGCCAATGATAAGGGTTTTATTCTCATGTATGGATCTCAATGATATGTTTGATGTCATTTTATTGATATTTCTACAAAATAAGATAAGCATAATTTTTCTACTTTATCTGATAAAATTTAGACAAATAAATAAATATTTTATTTATTAGTCTCAAATTATTATATTGAAACCCAATATCCCTCACCATTGACTTAAAAATATCCTCTTTCTTTGATATTAAAGTGGAAAGAATCCATATTCCCCTTCTTATTACCCCAACATTGGGTTTTCAAGTAACTTGAATGGTTTTAGGTAGGCGTTCCAAATGCCAACTGCATTAACTCACAGTTCCTTGATTTGTTGAGTGGACTCCCCAATAATGAGATCCTTTAATTGGATTTCATCAACATTTTCCTTTCAGTTACACCTAGTATTAATTTGGAAGAAAACCGTTGATGTCAAATAAGTTAAGTCAACCCAAAATCTCAAGTTAAAATTCCCTGATAATTAAAATCACCCCAACTTTGGCTGGTCGAGCACTTTGAACTATGGTTCGATTCTAACCGAAGTAATGGAAGGTTATACCAAATTAATATTTTATTGGGAGATTTTATCCTTTTATGAATAAATTTCTAATTATTATCTTTATCAAATTCTTGTTAAAATTAAGTGACATTACTTTAGTGATTAACAATGTCTGAGAAAATATTTATGCATAAGCCAGTTTATTTTAGTTCTATATTGAATGCTTGTTAATTCATTGACTATGTGATTGTGACAAGACACCCATAATGAAATAACCATGCAACTATTATAAATGAAATAAAGGGCATGATCATGATTTTATACTAATGGTCAGTTTATCTAGCAGTTGATAAACTAACCATTGACATAGGGGAGAAACACCTTGAACTTATTGTTGTTTTTTACAGCTTTACACCTTTCCACCTTGGTATCTCCTTGGATTAGTTTCACCTCATCCCTAAACTTGAACCCCCTATACTTGATTTGAAGCTCCATCCATTATATATGCCTTTTACTCACACGTAGGTGAGGGGAAAAGGGGGTTTACATAAAAGAAATTATGGTCACGCATGCCCTATATAATGAAATTAGAGAAGGCTCACAGGACAAAAATTTAGTAATAAATTAAATGAAATCAATCACATTCAAAGGCTATGGTATATCTCATGATCATCAATATGCATGAAATGAATTACGCATTTAATAAAACTAGAATTCAATTCTTAATCATTCTTATTAAGATAAATCACCCTCAGACCGATTAATTATTATATTTAATTAATCAATTCTTTTATCTTAATTGTTATATGAATTTATGTGAGATTGTCATCCATTATAATTTTAAACAAATTAAATATATTCATTTAAAAATAGTTGTGTACATAAATTTACCTTGGAGGTAACACGATGAATACCCATCGAAATCTACCAAAAATTTATTATACTTGTATACTGTTTTACTCTTCTAACATATGGCATACATGACTTATCACGTACTATCACATCGTGTACTTCATGGATGATTAAAAAAATTATATTATTTTTTCAGTCACATGTTATCCTTTAATGCACATAGAGTAACAATGCTTAATTTGAATTATATATGATATGTAGATCTTGAAAATTACACTGATACAATTAAATATTTATGTATATCAAAACCTATCACATGGAATGTCCAATATTTATGACCACACACAAGTACATGTATCAGGGTTAACATAGTAAAATAAATAAATTTTAAATCTATGTAATTTGGTAAAAGTAGACGTCGTATAGATATAATCTACACTGCGTGTACATATCTCACCATCTATTCGAGATACACGATTAGGGACTCAGCATGTAAAGCGTACATTGGTAATTTTGGAGTACACAACATGTCCAATGGGTCAAATGTCATGCTTACTCTATGTTACACAATCACCGATTGGGTAGGCCATGTATGAAATATAAATCCTGTCTCTGACCCAAAGGGACTACATGCTGTGTCCAATGGGCCACACAACGTGTGACCCAGTTGTCCGTGCACCATTTAATCATGGTAAACACATCAATCATTAATGGTTTAATTAATTCCATAATCAATGAATAATATCAAATTTGTCTCCAAATAAAATATGATTCATTGAACGTGATTACACAACATGTAACTTTGGTTACATGACCTGTAATCTAGTGTTGTACGACCATGAACCTTAGAAAATCCAAATGAGTTCCTTGATTTTATTTGAATCATAAAATTAATCATTTCCATTAGATCTATGAGAAACGAAGGAGGATGAAGTAGATATAAAAATTCAAATTAGTTGAACAATTAATATTGAATTGAAAAACTAAATTAAAAATGAGTAAATTACCAATGTTTTTTAAATAATTATAAACAATTATGTTCATTCTATGATACCAATTTTAGGTTCTGGGCACAACAGAAGCGCAAGAAGGAAGATTCCCAGATTTGCATTTTTTCAGGATTGTGGACTAATCCGAGATCTATTATGGTAAATTCCATGATCTATAGAATAGATCAATGAGATCAGACAAGGTTAATCATGCCAAAACTGAGAGAGTGGATATCAACACATATTATTTATAATTAATTTTATTAGATAAACAATTACCTATAATAAATTATTTCTTCTTTGATGTGTCCAGTGACATATCTTCATTAAACCATTATTTCATTATTGAATGTAGCATAGATTTCCTCTATAGATAATCCACACAAGTTCCACGAATATCAGAACATCACCGAAGGAGTCTTTGGGTTCTAGTATGGAATTTCATTTCTCTTGCATCATCCCACTTTGATCACCTCAAGAATCTCTACCAAAGCATTCTTCTTGATTCGATAGAAGAGGATTTATCTCTATTCATGAGAGAGTTATTGGAGAATAGATCTCTATAGGCTTGGGAGGTTTTATCCAAATCCATTGTGCACAACTTAATTGGCTAAAGAGAAAATAATATGACTGGCTATTTATATTGATAGGGTTAAAATAAAATAATTTTACCAGTTCCCTTGATTATTTTATTTAATCATAGCAAAACCCCATGTTAAATAATAATAATAATATTATTTCTCGACATGCATTTAACATGAGAATTATAATTAAATAATATTTAATCAAATAATATTCAATATTATTATTTCTCACAAGACTATAAAACTTGTTCAGCTATTCCTCCACACTATTTATTGGAATTTAAATAATGTTTATTTATTTATTAAATAAATATCATTGCATTATTCACCAATAAATAAATAAATATTAAATTTACTAAATAGAAAATAAATATTTACGTGTGATTGGGAATACATGAATAATTATTAAACCAGATACAAGAATAATATTTATTCAACCTGTTAAATGATAAATAACAATATATTATTTAAATGATATTTTGGATACACTTTGTGTGTGACCCTCTAGGCCTATTTCTCAGTGGCATTAAAGAAAGTGGTCTAAAGTCCAATTTTATCATCTAGAAACATGCCAAGGCACACATATAGAAATAAGTTAATGTCACAATGAAATGTAACCTCATATGGATTCTTATTGTGTAATATAATCACTTCATTGCAATATCCCAAATTGAGTAGGTTGCATGCCAGTGCCACCAACCTATATGCTTGATATCTTTTTCTTTGAATTTCTAGAAATATAAAATACCTATAGAAAAATATGGTCATGGATTTATTTAGGTTATATCATTTCCATAAAAGGTCATGATATATTAACTTCCGTTAATGAAACGAAGGGATAAATTCTTTCTCGCATTATTCATCAGTGCAATATTACTCGTGAGGCACCAACATATCATACCTCACTATGAAAATATATCATCATAGTTTTCATCAATACATATAAGTACATGAATAATATTACTCATTAATAATAATCTTAAAGTCTAAGGACCAATACACACGTACGCATATAGGAATATCTAATGACACATATAAATGTGGATTTCCTACTGTTGGGTTCTCGTTCTCATAATATAATACTGGATATTACCAAGGGCGTACACTATAATAATGTTCCTCGAAGTCCAATGAGTCTCCACCCCTGATAGCCTGTATCATTTGTGTCCCTCAAATGATATCATCAGGCCATAGAACATATATTCAAGAATAGTGTATTAACACTTTTGGGTTCTCATCATAGTGGGAAACTGCTAATATCTTTTAGTGAAACAAGTACTCTTAGGAAATTATTACATAATATGTTACACAGAGGAGAAATCATGATGTGATAAGTAGTTAATTAATATTCAAAAAAAATTAATACATGTTAATCATAAAGTACATAGAAGTTGGTTCTAGGATACCAACTCCAACTCACTCCATGACTACTCCTATATCTTCTATAACTTATCAAATATACCATATTATCTTAGTGTTATAAAGGTACAATTTTATGACCTTATGGATATGGGTTTCATCAGACCCAGTGTGTATTCCTGGGTAGCTCGAGTATTTTTCACCATGAAAGCATATTGGAACTTGAGGATTTATATTGACTATCATCACCTGAATTAAGTGATGGTTAAGAGATATACCCTCTAATAAGGATTATGTCCACTTTGACTAGATGAAGGAAGATAAGTGTTTCTAAAAGATTGATTTTATGTTTTATAATCACCATTTTCAGGTTTATGGTGGTATTCATTGATTTAAACCTAATATATTTAGTTTCATAGGATAAGAACATTAAGTATCTCAAGATTGTTTTGGACTTACTTCTAAAGAAATAGTTGAATAAAAAGATCTTAAAGAGTCAGTTTTAGATTTGAGAAGTAAAATTATTATGTAATTTCATCTCATAGGGTGAATATAATGACCAAAGTCATTTACACATATTATTACGTGTTTTTTAAACATAAATATCCAATATTACAACACAAGGATTGTAAAGACTTAGTGTGTTTGGAAGACTAGGTTCATATTACATCAAATTGAGAATAAAACATGGAGTCTTTATTTAATTCTCCGTAATGAGCTCCTAAAATTTATTTTAGATTCTAAAAATACTTGGGATAACCTAGGAAATACATAAATAAATGTGCATGTTAAAAACCCCTATAAGGGAATAAACATGGAAAGAAAACATAACACGTGAGTCAAAGATATAACATGATATCATAAAATAGAAGACTCATGATTAATCACATGGAAGAATAAAATAAATAACATTGTATCATAAGATCATTGTAACATAGGAAATGTGGTAGAAACATATAACATGACATAAACATGGGTCAAGGATAACTGACTAGACAATATAAAATGGAAAATAAAGTCCCATAATGGATTAGGTTTAATCCCAAATCCCATACATGACCTCTCATGATACTATAACATCACTCAATACATTGGAGTTCTGTATAAGAGAACCCATAATAACATTTTCATGATCTATTTGTACCAAATAATTTAATTCAATAAAAAAGAATAACAAAATAATTACTCATGGAATTAAAATGGGTTGCATAATCTTGTCTCATATCATAATCAAAGTAAATCTCATAATGAAGGAATTTGAGAAATGAACATGAGGAATGTATTAAAATATTAAAGGAAGGTATAATAATCTAGGTATACATTTGAGATATTTATATACAGAATTTATAAGTATTCTGCAACTTTAAAGAGATAAAAAGTGAGTTAGAGACATAATGGTCATAACCTGAAGAAAAGAATAGGTTAGAAAGATCCTTTAACTTGAGCCGAATTCACCATGTAAATTCTGTATATTACTAAATAATAAAATTATGTTAATTATTTACAAAATTAATTACCTTTTTAAAGATTATTATTACCTTTATTTTATTCATTACCATGTCATATTAAATTACATAATCATTTAGGTTCATGTCTAATGTTTCGATGATGTTCGACTCATATATCCAAAATCACTATGGCATGTTGACGAAGGTCAAAGAGATTATTAATTTATCATATCCATAATAATAATAATAATAATTAAGTATTCATATTTTTATATGTCAATTACACTTTTAAAATCAATCATGAAGGATTTTTATGAAAAATGAACTACGTTACAATCATGGAGATGGTTGGTCGTACATAAGCATGAGTAACGTTTAAAATTTTCAACGATCCTAATGTAATGAAGTTAAGTGTTATTTTGTTTTTTTAATAATTATAATTATATCATAAATATAAATTTATTTCTTTAAATAAACTTATATACTTCATGTGGTAATAAAATGAATCTCATCAATTTGTGAGGTGGTATTCCACTGTACAGACGAATGACGTTATCAACTATTCAATGGATAGTAAGCTCAGAAATTATATGGTTTACATATTGTACAGAATTATTAATATTTAATGAATATAATATATAAAATTTAAATTAACTCTTATTAAATTCCATGTAAGACTTAAATTAAAAATTATTCACATAGCTTGGCGAGGCGGTAGTCCGCCGTACACCCGAGCAAAGTTATGGTATTCTTTAATAAAGAGAAAGTAAAAAGGTATATGTGATATTATATTTTAAAAAGAATAATTATATCATAGATATAATATATAAATATTATATACATTATTATAATCATCCATGAGAAGTGGTGATAGAAAATAAATTACATCGGTTCACAAGGCGATAGTTCACCGTAAACACGATCAACAGTTTCGTTTCAAATTTTATGGAAGTGGAGATAGATTTATGTTAATAAAATAACATAATAAAATATTAGTATATTTGAGATAATTATTTTACTATATTATCATGATTTATTAATATGTTAATGAAGTGTAAGAATAAATTTAACAAAGATGAACAATTAAGGAAGTTATGTATTTTTCTGACAACTTATTTCTGTTTGCAGAAAAATCCTCATAGATTGGATTTTTTTTATCAAAACTAGGATTATAATATGAGTTTATGAAACTAAGAAATATATTTGGGTAGGTATCAGATGAAACAAGGAGATTTTTATGTGTAAATAAAATAGGAGAGTGGGTGGCCTTTTATAAGCGGCGAATAGGACATACTTAGAATTTTTGAAAAGAAAGAATTACAACCACATTTTTATCATGAAAAAGGATAAAAAATGGTCCATTAATGAGGATAAGAGGTGATAAGTTAGAAATATGACCTTAAAATATTAATTAGAAAATTATTGGGTTATTTTTAACGCTTATCTTTTTAGTTTAACTCTTCAGTAAATCTATTTTTACCTTAACCACTTTAATTAATTTTAACTGTTTTTTACTATTCATTATGGTCAAAAATTAATTTAACCATATTGGATAATATAAATTATTATGATTAAGAATATTTAATCCATTTTTAAAAATTTAAGTCATATAATTGGAAGAATTTAACTAAAAATTAAACCCGAAGATGCGTCAAAAAAAAACATATTTTCAAGAAATGTATTTTTTATGCTTAAGATGATATTATAATTACTTTATGAGAGGTAAAAATTATTAAATGAACATAAATTAATATTCATAGATATATAATGTATATATTTTATTTAAATCATTCATCATTATGGGTTATTTTAATTAATTAAAATAGAGAATCAATATGCACTTTAAAACAGTCTTTAGAAAAAAATCTGTCTTTAAGCGTAAAAATAAACATATCCTAAAAACCAATATAAATATGATTCAAATGTAATTAATTAGATTTTATTTAAAAAATTAATACTTATGTTAATTTTAAATCAAATTAAAATAATAATTGGTCTTAATTTATTAAAAATAAATGAGAATTTTATAAAAATATGCAATTTTCACTATTTACCGCAAAATTAACATTTTCTAAAAAATCTAAACCTTTTACCCTACATTAATTTAGATATGATAATTTAAAAAATTAATTCAATTTTATCAGATTAAGTTTCTAATATTTGAGAAAAATAATTATATTATTTGCTAATATAAATGGTAAAAATATATTTTTGAAGAAAACCTATTTTTAATGAATAAAATAACTTTTCTAAAAATTGATTGATTAGCAAATAAGAATTTATAGATAAATTTATTTCGAGTATGACATTTATATACATTTTATAAATTATTTAATACTATTAATACCCACCAATTTAATGTTTATGTGATAACAATCTTATTTGAATAATAATATTTTATGGTTCATTTAGGCTCAATGTTGCATGTCGTATATGTTATTGAATGTAATGTTCTTATTTTAAAATATTAGGACATTAAATTATTCCACCATTAAATAAATTTATTCCTCACAATTTGAACTCATACTCTATAATTAAGGGTTTTACATTTTTTTTTGGGAAAACCCACATCGTAAAAAGGGTTAAAAACTACCTCTTAAAAAGAGGGAAAAAGAAATACGAAGGTCATCATATAAATATGTTTCCACATAAGAGAACATTGGTGGAACGTAAAGATATAGACATGAAAGAAAAGAATAAATAATTAGAGATAGTGATAGGTATCATTGATAACGAAAAAGTGAATAATTATTAAAAAGTCAAAAACCAAAAAACCATAAATATATAATGAATTAAAAGACCATTAACTCATTAGATATGAAGGTTATAGGATAAATATTTTGTTTCAAGACCATTTCCCAAGAGTTAAGGGATCCATTTACCATATAGACTACGAAAATAAGGAAATATACTTACATAAAATGTATGATTTCATCCATTAATAATTTCCACCACAGTCTCATATTTTATCCAAATGATGAGAATCCAAGATGCATTTTTCATGCATAAAGCACTAAAATTAACTTCTAACGGATCACACAATCCAAAAAAGAATAAAAATATATTATTTTTATCTTTATTGAAACCAAAATGGTTTGAAATTGTTTCCCATATAAAACATTAATCTCTAATACCACAATAGTGACTCCCTATGTTCAACTTAATCCATTTTATAAGTGTATATTCTTAAAATCCTTTATCTTTAATATCCAAAAACACAATAAAAAGCTTACAAAAAAATATTTTACATTAAACCCAAAGGTCATATATACTTCTACCAAATAAAAAATCTCCCAAAATATTATTAACCACCCAAAAAATATTTGATCAACTTAATATTTATTCATAGAATCATTTAAGTAAAAACAATATTATACTAACTAGTACATTATATTGGTCAATGGTAGGAATTTAACCCTTATCACCCATCAGTTTTGGGTTTGAGTCTCATAGACTTGCTGGATGAGATAGGTTTCCACCTGACATGTGATTTTTCCATTTTATAAAACTATATTAATATAATATCTATGAAATTCTCAAAAATATGATGAAAATAATCAAATAAAAATTAATCATCATAGAAAATTTTGACCAGTAAGGTTTTCTATACAACCTTTTATTTTCTAAAAAATATCACTTTATCATTAAATCACATTTCTAGGTCATTATTACCATTCAATGTATTCTTAAAAATCTATAAATAAAAACTAATGAAAGATGATATTTAAATGTTTCATGATCTTATAACCAAAATACCATTGGTAAAAATACTCATATATAATAATTATAGGATCCCCATTCATAAATACTTCACCTCAATGATTGGTATAACATAGTTCCTTCCTTTTTCTAGGGGTTGACCCTTAGTTTAGTGCATTGACTAATATAATTATGAAGTTCCCAATAAATAATACATCGTATTACATGGAAATCCATTGCTTTATTATCTTTATTTCCATATAGAAAACATACCCCCCTCTATTTTAGATATTATTCTTGGTGATTCTTCTCAAATTCATGATATGTAGGATGCAAAATTATATTTTCTTTATTATATTTAACACTTTAATTCCATGAGACGCCATCATTATCATCTATACGGGATAGAAAGTAAGAATTTATATGTGATATTATAATTCAAAATGTATAATTATATCATAAATATAATATATAAATATTATATACCTCATTATATCTATTCATGATAAGTGATGATGGAAAATGAATTCCATCGGTTCGTGAGGTGGTAGTCCACCATACACACGCTCAACAGTTTCATTTCCCATTTGATAGAAGTTGAGAAATATTTAGGTTATTATAGTAACATAATAAAATATTAGTATATGTGAGATACTTATTTTATTATAAGATAATGATTTAGTGAGATTTTAATGAATTTTAAGAATAAATAAATAAAATATGATCAGGTAAAAATGTTACTTTTTCTTCACACAACTTCTTTAGGTTTGTACCAAAAGCCTTCCAAAATTGGATTTATAATCAAACCAAGGATTCTAAGATAAGGTTAGGAAATTAATTATGTTGTTGTTTTAGGTATTTTACAAGAAAATTAGTTTTTAAATGGTAAATAGTAGATGATAGAATGTGTCCTTTTATAAGCCTAGGACAGGACACACTTGGAATTTTTGAAAAGAAAGAATTTAACCCATGTTTTTGTCATAAAAAAGGGCTACAAAAGGAACCTTTTAGAACCTTATAAAATTTAAGGTCTAAATATGATCATAAAAAAGGAATTTTTTATCTTTTGGGTAATTTTTAACCCTTATCGTTTTAGTTTAACCCCCTGTAAACCCATTTTTACCTAAACTGTGATAATTATTTTTTACTATTTTTACTATTCATTATGATAAAAATTTATTTTGAAATTATTAGATAATATAAATTATAATGACTAAAAATATAAAATACATTTTTCCAAATTTATCTCATAAAATTTACACAATTTAATTTAAAATTGAACCCATATACATGTCGAAAAAACGGTTTTCAAGAAATTACTTTTTCAAGAATAAGATGATATTTTAATAACTATATGAAATTTAGTCATAACTAAATTAATTTAAATTAATATTTATAGATATATAAAAAATATGTTTTTAATTTAAATAATTACTCATTAGGGGTTATTTTAATTAATTAAAAGGGACAATATTAGGAACTTTAAAATAGTTTTTAGAAAAAATGTGTTTTCAAGCCTAAGAATAAAATTATACTAAAATATAGTAAAAAGATGATTTAATTTTAATAAAATGGATTTAATATAACTGAATAATAATTAATTTAATTTTATTTCAAATTAAAAAAAAATAACGTGACTTAATTTATTAAAAAGAAATGACAATTTTATAAAAATCTGTATTTTCACAATTCATTTAAAAATTAATATTTTATGAAAAATAACAAAAATTTACCCTATGTTAATATTTATATGATGATTTAAAAATTTAATTACATTTTATCTAATAAATTTTATAAACATGTAAACAAATAATTATATTATTTTCTCATAGAAATTAGAAAAAATCATTTTTAAAGAAAATGTATTTTCAATGAATAAAGTGAATTTTCTTAAAATGAATTGATAAGTTAATAATAATTTATAAATAAATTTATATTGAGTAAATTTTTTTTATAAATTTCATAAATTAGTTAATCATATTCATACCCCCAATTTAACTACTAGGTTATAACGGTCTTATTTAAATAATAATATCTCGTAGTCTATTTAGGCTTGTTGTTGCGTTTCATATATGATATCGAACATAATGATCTTATTTTAAAGTCTAGGCATGTAATAGTAATTTAGTTGTGTATTAGAAAATGATTGAGGTGATTATTTATTGGGAGAAACCCAAGAGCATGTTTATGATGTATATATTCCTTAGGTCAGAAGGATAATATTAATGGTTTTTAGAAGAATTCTATAGGATTTCAACTCCCATAGAATCCCTTAACCAAAAGCGAAATCCCTTCAGTTGGTCCATGAATTTCTAGAGAGCTTCTGACACGATGAATTAAAGATTTACAAGTCCTATTATTCTAAAGCTTCAAGATGAAGGTGTCAAGTACACAATGTTTCATGAAACCTCTATAATTGTGATCAGTAGTGTGTTTTACTCAGTGATTTCTTAGCCTAATGTAGAGGTGTTGGTTGAAGTTCCTGTAGGACTATTAATTTGAGATTTTTTATAATTTGCATAAGGGGAACATGGTGATCGATACCCTTAATTATAATTACCATGTTCAGTTGTTTTAGGATGCATCTGAGCAGCTTTACTTATTGAAAACGACCGTAGTGGATGATGGGGAAATTAATTATATTCAATTTTTGGTGGTTTCCCCTCAACTTCTTCAGGTTATGAGGGAGTCTTAGTTGGTATAGAATGACTGTGAGGTATTTCATGATTATATATCCTTGAGAAATTCACAAGATTTATTTTCTAAACATGGGGATAAAATAATCCACTTTTGAGGGTAGATGGTGGTTCCCGTCAATCTGTGTGAGGAGGAGATGAGAGATTTCTATAATTTACCCTTATTAGTACGTCCAAGTGTGATGAAGATATATCAGGACCTTAGGTGTCAATTATAATGGATAGGTATGAGGTGGAGAATATCAATAGTTGAATGTCTAGCACTAAGTCCTAGTAGTTTTGAACTAACCCCTTGAGTTTTATGAGTGGAAGTGGGATGAAATATCGATGGACTTTGTAATGATAATTACATGTTCATTAAGAGGTCATGATACTATCTAGGTGATCATCGAATGACTGAAAAATTTGGTCCACTTACATTCTATTCAAGAGTAGAGTTTAGTGGACAGGTTCAGATTCTTGTACATAGATTATGTCATATAATTTCATAGGATACCTTTTATTATTGTTTTCTATCGAGATGAATGTATATGGACCCATACTTAAACCTTACTTAATCTTGAGTTATTACAAGATTACACATTAAGGATCTTTTCGGGTTTAGAGTTTTAGAGAATTAGAACATAAAACTTGCATTACATTCCACATATAAACAAAGTGGTTACATAAAGATAGTATTCATTTTTCCCATCAATGGAAACATATTTAAAATAAAACATGGATTCATTCTTGACACTTCCTTGACACTATCATCATATCATGTACCTTTCCCTTGACCTGTGAAAAAAATTTCAAAACAAAACATGGGATGAGTATAAAAACCTCATTATGGGTTATAAAAATATGGAAAGGAAACATAAGTTCATATAGACATAACAATGAAATCATACTTTACCCATAAAACATAAGCACTTTAACATACCTCATCAAATCATGAATAAATCATAGAAATCATAAGACATAAAGGTAACTTGATTCATTCATAACATTCTTACGTAGGGAGTAACCCTCTTGGTTACTTTTGGAATACCCATCACAATATATTCCCTAAATCTCTTCGGAGAAACCTTAACGTTTCACTCCTTCGCGTTACCCAATGCATTGGAGAGCTATATCGGGCTCACCCGCCCTTAGTTTATCACGGAACCACCCGTCTTTATAATAATGCCCAAGAACCATAACATAATCGTATCACATAAAACATACATAAAGGAAACATAACATTTACACATTTCAATCACAAGATATCAATAAAACACATTGATATAATAAAAACATTATGAAAACCATTTTAAATACCAAAATAAAAGAAAAGTAAAACATGGTATTTATTTTTCTTTTAAAAAAAGTATTGCTTGTAGAGGAAGTCAAAACTCAAATAATGGTCACGGCGGCAGAGAAGTCATTGTCACCGCATACGTACGACAAAAACATTCCCTTTTGTCATTTAGTAAAATGCTTCATATAAAAAAGATTCCTTTTAGATAAACTTAAAAGTCAAAGGGGTTTATACAGCGTATAAAAGAAGGTTGTGTATAAAACAAAATATGCCTCAATGAAAGGAGATTGAGACGAAGTCCCATACCTCAGGTCCGACTTGACTCAGTCGTTCTTTAATCTCATTAATAATAAAATTGAGTTAATTTCTACTTGTTTAAGAACCTTTTTCAAGTTCATTATTCCTTTTATATCACTTATTGCCATGTCATGAACACTATGTAATTATTCAAGTTAATAACGGTCGTTTTAACGATCCTTGGTACTTGAGTCAAAATATGATCTTTATAATTACAAGTTGTTAATATATCCATTATATACAGAGTTATAATCATGATTTATATTTCATATATATCATATATATCCCATACATTCATGCATTTATAATATTACATAACATTTAGAAGTAAGAAATGAAATGCACCGTTCATGGAGACGGTAAGCCGTACGTACGCATGAACGCTACTTTCATTTATATTTCGTATTTTATGAAATGGAATCATAATTATATAAAGGAATATTATAATTCCAATTTAATATCATATATAATATCATAACTCCATCCTTTATACGTCACACATATGGTATTAACGAATCAAATCACTTTGAGGGGGCGGTAGTCCGCACTTCCTTAAATGAAGATATCGCGTTTACCCATAATGGAAACCATAAAGGTATGCCCAAAATGAAAAATACACGAGATTAAGGAAAACATAAACATATTATATATCACATATAAATATAGTGTCATCTTAATGGCCACCTTTGAAGGTGTTAAAAGAATGTTGAACAATCATCGTTTCGGGAGGCCGAAATACGCCATCCACGGAAACAATATGTTATTTAACCATTAGATGTAGGTGTGTGTAAGTGTAGCTAGAATACTTCTTATATAAACATCATAGTATATTTAAAATACTGGAGTTGTTATAAAAGAAATGAATAAAAAGATTTTAGGGGGTTGGAGAAGCAAAATAAAACAAAAGGACTCAAGTGAAGACATTACCTTAAAATCGGGTAACTCCCTTTGGTTTGAGCTCAAAGGCTTACTTGGGAAGACTTATGCCCAAAGTGAGGCTTCAAGGAGTAATAGAGGTAAGTGGAGAGACAAAATGGGCAGGGTTTGGCCGAGCCAAAGGCTTTGTAAGTGTGGGTAAGGAGGTAGAGGTGGGGGCCTTTTATAAGAGGAGAGGAGGGGCACTCTTGGAAAGTAAAGAAAAGTTACTTTATTTTAAAATGAGTTTCGGTTTCAAAAGGTCCCATATTGATATAATTAGAGTGTAAGGTGATAAGGGTTCGAAATCCACCCATCCAATAGGTTTTGGACATTTGTAGGTCATATATTTTACAATATCTTTTTGTTTTATTTAAATCCTTTATTAATGAGGTAATCGCTGCATCATCATGATGTCATAAATAATTTAATTTATTTAATGTATAAAAAATATAAAAAAATATCATGATGTAGGAAATAGTTTTATCTTTATAATGATTATTTATAATAAAAAATCTGACTTGTATAACCCCATTTAAAAATTGTTTTAGTAAAACATCTAATGTTTGTGTCATTTTTACTTTAACATTAAATAAAAAGTTATTTATGTCATTTCCCAACCAAAGTGGCTCCATGGGGTCCCCAAGTTGACCCATGGATTGTCTTGGTCGGCCATGACACATCCAATGATGGTAGGACATGTTTCAAGCTCATCTCTTATTATTAAAACATTATTTTTACCTTAAACTACACTAATTACCTCTAATCGCGATTAAGAACTTAAAAGTTACTATTCACCAAAAAATTATTTTAATCTCATTGAACCACATTTTAATTCTTAATGACAACCATGTATGTCGGATTTTTGAAAATAAAATCATAGAAGTGGCAAAGTTTCATTTAAACAAAAAACCAGTTTCTTTAATTACCACTTAGTGGTTTCACTATTCATCAAAAATTGAAGTTTTTTCAGAAAAATACCAAAACTTCACCCTAATATATATTTGATATTCCGAATTCAAAAATGATGCCTATTTTAAAAAATTAAAATCATATAAGTCACATTAATTAATTTAATAATTAATTCCCGCTGTCATGACAAATAGCGTGTTTTTATGAAATAATAAGTATCAAAAGATTGACACTAGTTTATGTCCAATTTCAAAGTGAAATTGATTCCAATGACCACTATTGGATTAAATGGTAAAAATGTATTCTAATTTCACTTTAAAACCAATTCAAAAGATAATCTAATTATACAAATAAATTAGATTAAAAAGTGGTTTTGAATTAAAATACAACATTTTTCACTATTCATTAAAAAATGAACTTTATCGGAAAAATACCAAAAATTCACACAAAGTAAATTTTGATGTCCCAATCATAAAGAATAAGTTTATTTTGAAAAAAATAGCTTATAAAATTGTCAAAAGTTAGATTTAAAAATGGTTTTCCATTAAAAGGCAGTAAAAGAATCTTTTAAAAATATTAGTGTATTCCATGCTTAAGATTGGATTTATTTTCATTTTAAGCCTCTAAAACACTATCTAATTCACTAATAGACATAGATAAAAATATCTATTATTCATTACTTACTTGGGATGTTACATCCTTCCCCCCTTTAGAAAACTGCATCCTCGCAATTTATTTACTTATCGAATAAGTGGGGGTATTTATCCCTCATTGCATTTTCAGATTCCCATGTTGCCTCTTCAATCATGTGGTTTTTCCACAAAACCTTTACCTGGTGAATCACCTTATTTCGTAACAATTGCTCACTGTGGTCAAGAATCTGGATCGGTTGTTCCTCATAAGATAGGTTCTCTTCCTGCTGAACTACCTCTGGACTCAAAACATGAGATGGATCTGGCATGTACTTTCTTAGCATCGAAACATGAAAATAATTGTGTACCTGAGATAAACTCTGAGGTAAATCCACTTGGTATGCAACTGATCCAACTCTCTCCAGAATTTCATATGGTCCAATGAACCTTGGACTCAGCTTTCCTTTCTTACCAAATCGCATCACAGTTTTCCATGGTGATACTTTGAGAAAAACATGATCTCCTACCTCAAAAGAGAGATCCTTCCTCCTATTGTCCGCATAACTCTTCTGCCTGCTCTGAGCTGTTCTCATGTGTTTCTGTATCAGCTGAACTTTTTCTGCCATCTCTTCTACCAATTCCGGTCCCATCAACTTCCTTTCACCCACTTCATCCCAGAAAGCTGGAGTTCGACACCGCTTCCCATATAACGCCTCAAATGGTTCCATTTGTATACTGGAATGAAAACTGTTATTATATGAAAATTCAACCAAATAAAGATGTTGGTCCCAACTTCCCTGATAATCCATAGAGCAAGAACGTAGAATATCCTCCAATGTCTGAATTGTTCGTTCTAACTGCCCATCTGATTGAGGATGAAATGTTGTACTAAAATTTAATTCAGTACCCAACGACTTCTGAAGGCCCTTCCAAAAGTTAGAAGTAAACCTGGGATCACGATCGGATACAATGGAGAGAGGAACTCCATGTAACCTGACTATCTCTTTAAGATACAAACGGGAAAGTTGATCTAGGGAAAAAGTATCTCGTATAGCAAGGAAATGAGCAGATTTAGTCAAGCGATCAACAATAACCCAGATTTCATTATTACCTCGAGATGTCTTCGGTAATCCCACAACAAATTCCATGGATATATTCTTCCATTTCCACTCTGGCACTGGTAATGCCTGAAGCATCCCTTTCGGTAACTACCACTCTGCTTTAACCTGTTGACATTTCAAACACTTCACAGTAAAATCAGCAATATCTCTTTTCATTCCATCCCACCAGTAATACTCCCTCAGATCTCTGTACATCTTAGTACTGCCAGGATGAACTGAAAACAGAGAACTATGAGCTTCACATAACAACTCTCTCTTCAACTGTGAATCACAAGGCACACAAAATCTCTTCCCAAATCTCAAAACACAATCATTATCAATGTTGAATTCAGGCAACTTACCTTTCTGAACCAGCTCTACCTTTTTCTACAACTCACTGTCTTGCTTCTGTGCTTGCTTGATTCTGTATGATAGAGAAGATTTCACTGATACATGAAACAAAAAAGAAGAACATCCTGCACCAACAACTTCTATGCCAAATTTCATCAAATCCTTAACCAAAGGATCATGTTCCAAACACAACATTGTTAGTGAATCATTACTTTTTCGACTCAAAGCATCAGCCACTTTATTTTCTTTTCTGGGATGGTAATGAAGTGTACAATCATAATCCTTATTAATTCCAGCCATCTCCTCTATCTCATGTTAAATTCTTTATGAGTGAATATATACTTTAAACTTTCGTGATCAGTATATATTTCACACTTTAATCCATACAAATGATGCCTCCAAATTTTTAAAGCGAAAACAATAGCAGCTAATTCCAAATCATGTGTAGGGTAATTTACCTCATGAGTTTTCAACTGTCGTGAAGCATAAGAAATTACCTGATCATTCTTCATTAGGACACAACCAAGTCCTTTCAATGAAGCATCACTGTAGATAAAAAACTGACTATTCTTGGAAGGAAGTTCCAAAACTGGAGCATTCACCAATCTTCTTTTTAATTCCTGAAAACAACCATCACATTCTTTTGTCCAGATAAACTTAACACCCTTCTGAGTTAGCTTAGTCATTGGACTAGATAACCATGAAAAATTTCTAACAAACCTTCGGCAATAGCCTGCCAAACCAAGGAAACTACGAATCTATGTTACATTTGTGGGTCTTGGCCATTCTTCAAAAACATTTGTTTTTGCAGGATCAACGGTTATCCCATCTTTAGAAACAATGTGACCAAGGAAAGAAATTTGTTGCAACCAAAACTCACACTTTCTAAATTTCCAAGACAATTTCATTTCTTTTAAGGTTTAAAAAATAACCCTTAAATGTCTTTCATGCTCCTCTTTACTTTTAGAAAACACCAAAATATCATCAATGAAAACCACCACAAACTTATCCAATAACTCATGGAAAATTCTATTCATTAAGTCCATGAATATAGAAGGTGCATTGGTTAGACCAAAAGGCATTTCTACAAATTCATAATGGCCATATATTGTACGAAACGCAGTCTTCGGAACATCTGCTTCCTTTACCTTCAGCTGATGGTACCCCGATCTCAGGTCAATCTTTGAAAAATATTGAGCTCCCTGGAGCTGATCAAACAAGTCATCGATATGATGAAAATGATATTTTTTCTTAACAGTGATGTTATTCAAGGCTCTATAATCAATGCAAAGTCTCATAGAATCATCTTTCTTTTTAACAAATAAAATAGGAGCACCCCATGGTGATGTGCTAGGTTGAATGAAACCTTTCTCTAATAAATCTTACAATTGCTCCTTCAACTCTAAATTTTCAATTTGAGCCATTCGATAAGGGGGTTTTGAAATTGGCTTAGCATCAAAAACTAAGTCAACAGTAAATTCAACTTCCCGATCTGGTATTATTCCAGGCAAATCATAAGGAAAAACATCAGGATAATCATTTACCACTGGCACATCATTAATCAGAACAGTTCCTTTATTTTCAACGATGTGTGCAAGGTAACATTCATTTCCATCTTTTACAAGTTTCTGAGCCTCCTGATATGTTATCAACAGTAAGGGTTCATTCTTGTACACAAACTGAAAGTCTTTCTGAAAAGAAACTTCATTAGCTCTACAGTCAATCTTATCATGGTAAATAGAGAGCCAATCCATACCCAGGATAACATCAAACTCTACTAGAGGTAGAACAATAAGGTTTGGAAGTAGGTTCTTTCAACAGATAAGGATAGGAAGATTCTTATAAATTATTTTTGCCTCAACATTTCCCCCAGGTGTTTTTACCACAAGTTCAAGAGTCATTTCTTGATATGGTATTCCCATTTTACTAGAAAATTATTCAGATATGAAAGAATGTGTAGACCCCGAATCAAACAACACACTGGCATAATCTGAAAAAACAAAGTACCTGATACAACTTCGTTTGATGGCCTGACATCTGCTGAAGTGGTTGAAAAGGATTTCACCACCCCTTTCTTCTTTAGTCTAACTGCTTCCCTTCACTCAAGCTCTTTGTCGGACACTCATTTGCACAGTGGCCCATCTCATTGCACTTAAAACATTTCACTAACCGTAAATCAAATTTGGACTTACCATCACCTTGATATTTTTCAGTGCAATCACGAGCCTTATGTCCCATCTTACAACATCAGTAGCACTTTCCAGAATTCAGAAGACATTCCCCAGCATGCCTTTTACCACATTTATCACAAACTGGAAACTTAGTTTTCTTACCATCAGACTTTTTTGAATAATTCTTCCCTTTCTCCTGCCACCTCGGTCTCTTCTTCTGCTAGTTGTTATAGAACACTTGATCATCGACAAACTCCATTTCCACCTTCTCAGCACATCAAACAAGATTTTCATAACTTTTAAACTCAAAAGAAGCCAATTCCCTTCGATATTTTGTCTTTAATCCTGAGTAAAAACGATTGATTTTACTATCAAGGTCTCAGATAAAATTTGGATCATACCTTGACAATAGAGTGAACCTCTCTTCATTGGCAGCCAATGAGTCTTCCTCTTTCCTCAATTCCAAGAATTGTTTTTCCATCCTAAGTCGAACAGACATAGGAAAATACTTCTCCAGAAAAATACATTTGAATTCATCCCAGTCGAGAGCATCAATCTCATCAGCGTCCCTGATATTTTCAACCATCGACCACCACTGATCTGCCTCACCCTCCAAACGGTAAATAGAAAGACTAAACTTTTGATTGTCTGAACACCCCATGACATCGAAAATCTTCTCCACAGCTTTAATTCACCCTTCATCTAACACACGGTCAGATGATCCTCTGAATTATGGGGGATGTTACCTCATGAAATGTTCCACCACTGACATGTTCCTCCACGGTTGATCTAGCTGATCTCGTGCATGGATACCACCACCATTTATCGCTTGAGTCAACTACGCCATTACTGCAACAAACTATTCAGTTCCAATTTCTACCATCTCAGGATGCTAATTCGGAAGGTTATTTCCTTCTGTATTCCTTCCTAGCACTGCTTCCCTGTTTCCTCTGCGGAAAACCATTCTGAACAAACATGTCTTAGATGAAGCAACATGATAATCTTCAAATTCTATATCATTTCAAAAAAAATATCTTTGGATAATCATTTAATAGAATTCTAACTCCTAAAGTTATCTAAACTGACCTTTGATACCAACTATAAGGCCCCAGCCTTAAACCTTACTTAATATTGAGTTATTACAAGATTACACATTGAGGATCTTTTCAGGTTTAGAGTTTTAGAGAATTATAACATAAAACTTGCATTACATTACACATATAAACAAAGTGGTTACATAAAGATAGTATTCATTTTTACCATCAATGGAAACATATTTAAAATAAAACATGGATTCATTCTTGACACTTCCTTGACACTATCATCATATCATGTACCTTTCCCTTGACCTGTTAAAAACATTTCAAAACAAACTTGGGATGAGCATAAAAAGCTCAGTATGGGTTATAAAAATATGGAAAGGAAACATAAGTTCATATATACATAAGAATGAAATCATACATTACCCATAAAATATAAGCACTTTAACATACCTCATCAAATCATGAATAAATCATAGAAATCATAAGACATAAAGGTAACTTTAGGCATTCATAACATTCTTATGTAGGGAGTAACCCTCTTGGTTACGTTTGGAATAACCATCACAGTATATTCCCTAAATATCTTCGGAGAAACCTTAACGTTTCACTCCTTCATGTTACCCAATGCGTTGGAGATCTATATCGGGCTCACCCGCCCTTAGTTTATCACGGAACCACCCGTCTTCATAATAATTCCCAACAACCATTAGATAATCGTATCACATAAAACATACATAAAGAAAACAAAACATTTCCACATTTCAATCACAAGATATCAATAAAACACATTGATATAATAAAAACATTATGAAAACCATTTTCAATACCAAAATAAAAGAAAAGTAAAACATGGTATTTATTTTTCTTTTAAAAAAAAGCATGGTTTGTAGAGGAAGCCGAAACTCAAATAATGGTCACGGCGACGAAGAAGTCGTTGTCTCCGCATACGCAAGACAAAAACATTCCCTTTTGTAATTTAGTAAAATTCTTCATATAAAAAAGATACCTTTTGGATAAACGTAAAAGTCAAAGGGGTTTATACACCGTATAAAAGAAGGTTGTGTATAAAACAAAATATGCCTCAATGAAAGGAGATTGAGACGAAGTCCCATACCTTGGGTCCGACTTGACTCGGTCATTCTTTAATATCCTAAATAATAAACTTGAGTTAATTTCGACTTGTTTAAAAACCTTTTTCAAGTTAATTATTCCTTTTATATCACTTATTTCCATGTCATGAACACTATGTAATTATTCAAGTTAATAACGGTCATTTTAACGATCATTGGTACTTGAGTCAAAATATGCTCTTTATAATTACAAGTTGTTCATGTATCCATTATATCCAGAGTTATAATCATTATGTATATATCATATATATCATATATATCTAGTACATGCATGCATTTATAATATTACATAACATTTAGAGGTAATAAATGAAATGCACCGTTCACGGAGACGGTAAGTCGTACGTACGCATGAACGCTACTTTAATTTCTATTTCGTATTTTATGAAATGGAATCATAATGATATAAAGGAATATTATAATTCAAGTTTAATATCATATATGATGTCATAACTCCATCCTTTATACGTCCCACATATGGTATTAACGAATCAAATCACTTTGAGGAGGCGGTAGTCAGCACTTCCTTAAATGAAGATATCACGTTTACCCATAATGGAAACCATAAAGGTATGCCCAAAATGAAAAATACAGGAGCTTAAGGAAAACATAAACATATTATATATCATATATAAATATAGTGTCATATTAATGGCCACCTTTGAAGGTGTTAAAAGAATGTTGAACAATCATCGTTTCGGGAGGCCGAAATTCGCCATCCACGGAAACAGTATGTTGTTTAACCATTAGATGTAGGTGTGTGTAAGTGTAGCTCAAATACTTATTATAACAACATCCTAGTATATTTAAGATACTGTATTTGTTACAAAAGAAATGAATAAAAAGAGTTTAGGGGGTTGGAGAAGCAAAATAAAACAAAAGGACTCAAGTGAAGACATTACCTTAAAATTGGGTAACTCCCTTTGGTTTGAGCTCAAAGGATTCCTTGGGAAGACTTATGCCCACATTTAGGCTTCAATGAGTAAGAGCGGGAAGTGGAGAGACAAAATGGGCAGGTTTTGGATGATCCAAAGGCTTTGGAAGTGTGGGTAAGGAGGTAGAGGTGGGGGCCTTTTATAAGAGGAGAGGAGGGGCACTCTTGGAAAGTAAAGTAAAGTTACTTTATTTTAAAATGATTTTCGGTTTCAAAAGGTCCCATATTGATATAATTAGAGGGTAAGGTGATAAGGGTTCTAAATCCACCCATCCAATAAGTTTTGGACATGTTTAGGTCATATATTTTACATTATCTTTTTGTTTTATTTAAATCCTTTATTAATGGGGTAATCGCTGCATCATCATGATGTCATAAATAATTTAATTTATTTAATGTCTAAAAATTATAAAAAAAAAATCATGATGTAGGAAATCGTTTTATCTTTATAATTATTATTTATAATAAAAAATCTGACTTGTATAACCCTATTTAAAAATTGTTTTAGTAAAACATCTCATGTTTGTGTCATTTTTACTTTAACATTATATAAAAAGTTATTTATGTCATTTCCCAACCAAAGTGGCTCCATGGGGTCCCCAAGTTGACCCATGGATTGTCTTGGTCGGCCATGACACATCCAATGAGGGTAGGACATGTGTCAAGCTCATCTCATATTATTAAAACATTATTTTTACCTTAAACTACACTAATTACCTCTAATCGCGATTAAGAACTTAAAAGTTACTATTCACCAAAAAATTATTTTAATCTCATTGAACCACATTTTAATTCTTAATGACAACCATGTATGTCGGATTTTTGAAAATCAAATCATAGAAGTGGCAAAGTTTCATTTAAACGAAAAATCAGTTTCTTTAATTACCACTTAGTGGTTTCACTATTCATCAAAAATTGAAGTTTTTCAGAAAAATACCAAAACTTCACCCTAATCTATATTTGATATTCCGAATTCAAAAATGATGCCTATTTTAAAAAATTAAAACATATAAGTCACATTAATTAATTTAATAATTAATTCCCACTGTCATGACAAATAGCGTGTTTTTATGAAATACTAAGTATCAAAAGATTGACACTAGTTTATGTCCAATTTCAAAGTGAAATTGATTGCAATGACCACTATTGGATTAAATGGTAAAAATATATTCTAATTTCACTTTAAAACCAATTCAAAAGATAATCTAATCATACAAATAAATTAGATTAAAAAGAGGTTTTGAATTAAAATACAACATTTTTCACTATTCATTAAAAAATGAACTTTATCGGAAAAATACCAAAAATTCACACAAAGTAAATTTTGATGTCCCAATCATAAAGAATAAGTTTATTTTGACAAAAATAGCTTATAAAATTGTCAAAAGTTAGATTTAAAAATGGTTTTCCATTAAAAGGCAGTAAAACAATCTTTTAAAAATATTAGTGTATTCCATGCTTAAGATTGGATTTATTTTCATTTTAAGCCTCTAAAACACTATCTAATTCACTAATAGAAATAGATAAAAATATCTATTATTCATTACTTACTTGGGATGTTACATCCTTCCCCCCTTTAGAAAACTGCATCCCCGCAATTTATTTACTTATCGAATAAGTGGGGGTATTTATCCCTCATTGCATTTTCAGATTCCCATGTTGCCTCTTCAATCATGTGGTTTTTCCACAAAACCTTTACCTGGTGAATCACCTTATTCCGTAACAATTGCTCACTGTGGTCAAGAATCTGGATCGGTTGTTCCTCATAAGATAGGTTCTCTTCCAGCTGAACTACCTCTGGACTCAAAAAATGAGATGGATCTGGCATGCACTTTCTTAGCATCGAAACATGAAAATAATTGTGTACCTGAGATAAACTCGGAGGTAAATCCACTTGGTATGCAACTGATCCAACTCTCTCCAGAATTTCATATGGTCCAATTAACCTTGGACTCAGCTTTCCTTTCTTACCAAATCGCATCACAGTTTTCCATGGTGATACTTTAAGAAAAACATGATCTCCTACCTCAAAAGAGAGATCCTTCCTCCTATTGTCCGCATAACTCTTCTGCCTGCTCTAAGATGTTTTCATGTGTTTATGTATCAGCTTAACTTTTTCTTCCATCTCTTCTACCAATTCCGGTCCCATAAACTTCCTTTCACCCACTTCATCCCAGAAAGCTGGAGTTCGACACCGCTTCCCATATAACGCCTCAAATGGTGCCATTTGTATACTGGAATGAAAACTGTTATTATATGAAAATTCAACCAAAGAAATATGTTGGTCCCAACTTCCCTGATAATCCATAGAGCAAGAACGTAGAATATCCTCCAATGTCTGAATTGTTCGTTCTAACTTCCCATCTAATTGAGGATGAAATGTTGTACTAAAATTTAATTCAGTACCCAATGACTTCTAAAGGCCCTTCCAAAAGTTAGAAGTAAACCTGGGATCACGATCGGATACAATGGAGAGAGGAACTCCATGTAACCTGACTATCTCTTTAAGATACAAACGGGAAATTTGATCTAGGGAAAAAGTATCTCGTATATCAAGGAAATGAGCAGATTTAGTCAAGCGATCAACAATAACCCATATTTCATTATTACCTTGAGATGTCTTCGGTAATCCCACAACAAAGTCCATGGATATATTCTTCCATTTCCACTCTGGCACTGGTAATGGCTGAAGCATCCCTTTCGGTAACTACCACTCTGCTTTAACCTGTTGACATGTCAAACACTTCACAGTAAAATCAGCAATATCTCTTTTCATTCCATCCCACCAGTAATACTCCCTCAGATCTCTATACATCTTAGTACTGCCAGGATGAACTGAAAACAGAGAACTATGAGCTTCACATAACAACTCTCTCTTCAACTGTGAATCACAAGGCACACACAATCTCTTTCCAAATCTCAAAACGCAATCATTATCAATGTTGAATTCAGGAAACTTACCTTTCTGAACCAGCTCTACCTTTTTCTACAACTCACTGTCTTTCTTCTGTGCTTGCTTGATTCTGTATGATAGAGAAGATTTCACTGATACCTGAAACAAAATAGAAGAACATCCTGCACCAACAACTTCTATGCCAAAGTTCATCAAATCCTTAACCAAAGGATCATGTTACAAACACAAGATTGTTAATGAATCATTACTTTTTCGACTCAAAGCATCATCCACTTTATTTGCTTTTCCGGGATGGTAATGAATTGTACAATCATAATCCTTGATTAATTCCAGCCATCTCCTCTATCTCATGTTCAATTCTTTCTGAGTGAATATATACTTTAAACTTTCGTGATCAGTATATATTTCACACTTTACTCCATACAAATGATGCCTCAAAATTTTTAAAGCGAAAACAACAGCAGCTAATTCCAAATCATGTGTAGGGTAATTTACCTCATGAGTTTTCAACTGTCGTGAAGCATAAGAAATTACCTGATCATTCTGCATTAGGACACAACCAAGTCCTTTCAATGAAGCATCACTGTAGATAAAAAACTCACCATTCTTGGAAGGAAGTTCCAAAACTGGAGCATTCACCAATCTTCTTTTCAATTCCTGAAAACAACCATCACATTCTTTTGTCCAGATAAACTTAACACCCTTCCGAGTTAGCTTAGTCATTGGACTAGATAACCATGAAAAATTTCTAACAAACCTTCGGCAATAGCCTGCCAAACCAAGGAAACTACTAATCCATGTTACATTTGTGGGTCTTGGCCATTCTTCAAAAACATTTGTTTTTGCAGGATCAATGGTTATCCCATCTTTAGAAACAATGTGACCAAGGAAAGAAATTTGTTGCAACCAAAACTCACACTTTCTGAATTTCCCATACAATTTCTTTTCTTTTGAGGTTTGCAAAATAACCCTTAAATGTCTTTCATGCTCCTCTTTACTTTTAGAAAACACCAAAATATCATCAATGAAAACCACCACAAACTTATCCAAGAACTCATGGAAAATTCTATTCATTAAGTCCATGAATATAGCAGGTGCATTGGTTAGCACAAAAGGCATTTCTACAAATTCATAATGGCCATATCTTGTACGAAACGCAGTCTTAGGAACATATGCTTCCTTTACCTTCAGCTGATGGTACCCCGATCTCAGGTCAATCTTTGAAAAATATTGAGCTCCCTGGAGCTGATCAAACAAATCATCGATATGATGCAGATGATATTTGTTCTTAACAGTGATGTTATTCAAGGCTCTATAATCAATGAAAAGTCTCATAGAATCATCTTTCTTTTTAACAAATAAAATAGGAGCACCCCATGGTGATGTGCTAGGTCGAATGAAACCTTTCTCTAATAAATCTTACAATTTCTCCTTCAACTCTAAAAGTTAAATTTGAGCCATTCGATAAGGGGGTTTTGAAATTGGCTTAGCATCAAAAACTAAGTCAACTGTAAATTCAACTTCCTGATCTGGTATTATTCTAGGCAACTCATAAGGAAAAACATCAGGATAATCATTTACCACTGGCACATCATTAATTAGAATAGTTACTTTATTTTCAACGATGTGTACAAGGTAACATTCATTTCCATCTTTTACAAGTTTCTCAGCCTCTTGATATGTTATAAACAGTAAGGGTTCATTCTTGTACACAAACTGAAAGTCTTTCTGAAAGAAACTTCATTAGATCTATATTCAATCTTATCATGGTAAATAGAGAGCCAATCCATACCCAGGATAACATCAAACTCTACTAGAGGTAGAACAATAAGGTTTGCAAGTAGGTTCTTTCCACAGATAAGGATAGGAAGATTCTTATAAATTCTTTTTGCCTCAACATTTCCCCCAGGTATTTTTACCACAAGTTCAGGAGTCATTTCTTGATATGGTATTTCCATTTTACTAGAAAATTATTCAGAGATGAAAGAATGTGTAGACCCCGAATCAAACAACACACTGGCATAATCTGAAAAAACAAACAAAGTACCTGATACAACTTCGTTTGATGGCCTGACATCTGCTGAAGTGGTTTCAAAGGATTTCAACACCCCTTTCTTCTTTAGTTTAACTGCTTCCCATCACTCAAGCTCTTTGTCGGACACTCGTTTGCATAGTGGCCGATCTCATTGCACTTAAAACATTTCACTAACCGTAAATCAAATTTGGACTTACCATCACCTTGATCTTTTTCAGTGCAATCACGAGCCTTATGTCCCATCTTACCACATCGGTAGAACTTTCCAGAATTCAGAAGACATTCCCCAGCATGCCTTTTACCACATTTATCACAAACTGGAAACTTAGTTTTCTTACCATCAGAATTTTTTGAATAATTCTTCCCTTTCTCCTTCCACCTCGGTCTCTTCTTCTGCTAGTTGTTATAGAACACTTGATCATCGACAAACTCCATTTCCACCTTCTCAGCACATCGAACAAGATTTTCATAACTTTTAAACTCACAAGAAGCCAATTCCCTTCGATATTTTGTCTTTAATCCTGAGTAAAAACGATTGATTTTACTATCAAAGTCTCAGATAAAATTTGGATCATACCTTGACAATAGAGTGAACCTATCTTCATAGGCAGCCAATGAGTCTTCCTCTTTCCTCAATTCCAAGAATTGTTTTTCCATCCTAAGTCGAACAGACTTAGGAAAATACTTTTCAAGAAAAATACATTTGAATTCATCCCAGTCGAGAGCATCAATCTCATCAGCGTCCCTGATATTTTCAACCATCGACCACCACTGATCTGCCTCACCCTCCAAACGGTAAATAGCAAGACTAACCTTTTGATTGTCTGAACAACCCATGACATCGAAAATCTTCTCCAGTGCTTTAATGCACCCTTCAGATAACACAGGGTCAGATGATCCTCTGAATTATGGGGGATGTTGCCTCATGAAATGTTCCACCACTGACATGTTCCTCCACGGTTGATCTAGCTGATCTCGTGCATGGATACCACCACCATTTATCGCTTGAGTCAACTACGCCATTACTGCAACAAACTATTCAGTTCCAATTTCGACCATCTCAGGATGCTAATTCGGAAGGTTATTTCCTTCTGTATGTCTTCCTAGCACTGCTTCCCTGTTTCCTCTGCGGAAAACCATTTTGAACAAACATTTCTTAGATGAAGCAACATGGTAATCCTCAAATTCTATATCATTTCAAAAAAAATATCTTTGGATAATCATTTAATAGAATTCTAACTCTTAAAGTTATCTAAACTGACCTTTGATACCAACTATAAGGCCCTAGCCTTAAACCTTACTTAATATTGAGTTATTACAAGATTACACATTGAGGATCTTTTCGGGTTTAGAGTTTTAGAGAATTATAACATAAAACTTGCATTACATTACACATATAAACAAAGTGGTTACATAAAGATAGTATTCATTTTTCCAATCAATGGAAACATATTTAAAATAAAACATGGATTCATTCTTGACACTTCCTTGACACTATCATTATATCATGTACCTTTCCCTTGACCTGTGAAAAACATTTCAAAACAAACTTGGGATGAGCATAAAAAGCTCAGTATGGGTTATAAAAATATGGAAAGGAAACATAAGTTCATATATACATAAGAATGAAATCATACATTAACCATAAAATATAAGCACTTTAACATACCTCATCAAATCATGAATAAATCATAGAAATCATAAGACATAAAGGTAACTTGAGGCATTCATAACATTCTTATGTAGGGAGTAACCCTCTTGGTTACGTTTGGAATAACCATCATAGTATATTCCCTAAATATCTTCGGAGAAACCTTAACGTTTCACTCCTTTGCGTTACCCAATACGTTGGAGATCTATATCGGGCTCACCCGCCCTTAGTTTATCACGGAACCACCCGTCTTCATAATAATTCCCAACAACCATAACATAATCGTATCACATAAAACATACATAAAGAAAACAAAACATTTCCACATTTCAATCACAAGATATCAATAAAACACATTGATATAATAAAAACATTATGAAAACCATTTTCAATACCAAAATAAAAGAAAAGTAAAACATGGTATTTATTTTTCTTTTAAAAAAAGTATGGCTTGTAGAGGAAGACGAAACTCAAATAATGGTCACGGCGACGGAGAAGTCGTTGTCTCCGCATACAAAAGACAAAAACATTCCCTTTTGTAATTTAGTAAAATTCTTCGTATAAAAAAGATACCTTTTGGATAAACGTAAAATTCAAAGGGGTTTATACACCGTATAAAAGAAGGTTGTGTATAAAACAAAATATGCCTCAATGAAAGGAGATTGAGACGAAGTCCCATACCTTGGGTCCGACTTGACTCGGTCATTCTTTAATCTCCTAAATAATAAACTTGAGTTAATTTCGACTTGTTTAAGAACCTTTTTCAAGTTAATTATTCCTTTTATATCACTTATTTCCATGTCATGAACACTATGTAATTATTCAAGTTAATAACGGTCATTTTAACGATCATTGGTACTTGAGTCAAAATATGCTCTTTATAATTACAAGTTGTTCATGTATCCATTATATCCAGAGTTATAATCATTATGTATATATCATATATATCATATATATCTACTACATGCATGCATTTATAATATTACATAACATTTAGAGGTAATAAATGAAATGCACCGTTCATGGAGACGGTAAGCCGTATGTACGCATGAATGCTACTTTAATTTCTATTTCGTATTTTATGAAATGGAATCATAATGATATAAAGGAATATTATAATTCAAGTTTAATATAATATATAATGTCATAACTCCATCCTTTATACGTCCCACATATGGTATTAACGAATCAAATCACTTTGAGGAGGCGGTAGTCAACACTTCCTTAAATGAAGATATCACGTTTACCCATAATGGAAACCATAAAGGTATGCCCAAAATGAAAAATACAGGAGATTAAGGAAAACATAAACACATTATATATCATATATAAATATAGTGTCATATTAATGGCCACCTTTGAAGGTGTTAAAAGAATGTTGAACAATCATCGTTTCGGGAGGCCGAAATTCGCCATCCACGGAAACAGTATGTTCTTTAACCATTAGATGTAGGTGTGTGTAAGTGTAGCTCGAATACTTATTATAACAACATCCTAGTATATTTAAGATACTGTATTTCTTACAAAATAAATGAATAAAAAGAGTTTAGGGGGTTGGAGAAGCAAAATAAAACAAAAGGACTCAAGTGAAGACATTACCTTAAAATCGGGTAACTCCCTTTGGTTTGAGCTCAAAGGCTTCCTTGGGAAGACTTATGCCCAAATTGAGGCTTCAATGAGTAAGAGAGGGAAGTGGAGAGACAAAATGGGCAGGTTTTGGACGATCCAAAGGCTTTGGAAGTGTGGGTAAGGAGGTAGAGGTGGGGGCCTTTTATAAGAGGAGAGGAGGGGCACTCTTGGAAAGTAAAGAAAAGTTACTTTATTTTAAAATGAGTTTTGGTATCAAAAGGTCCCACATTGATATAATTCCAGGGAAATGTGATAAGGGTTCGAAATCCACCCATCCAATAGGTTTTGGACATGTGTAGGTCATATATTTTACATTATCTTTTCGTTTTATTTAAATCCTTTATTAATGAGGTAATCACTTCATCATCATGATGTCATAAATAATTTAATTTATTTAATGTCTAAAAATTATAAAAAAAATATCATGATGTAGGAAATAGTTTTAGATTTATAATTATTATTTATAATCAGAAATATGACTTGTATAACCCCATTTAAAAATTGTTTTAGTAAACCATCTCATGTTTGTGTCATTTTTACTTTAACATTAAATAAAAAGTTATTTATGTCATTTCCCAACCAAAGTGGCTCCATGGGGTCCCCAAGTTGACCCATGGATTTTCTTGGTCGGCCATGACACATCCAATGAGGGTAGGACATGTGTCAAGCTCATCTCATATTATTAAAAGATTATTTTTACCTTAAACTACACTAATTACCTCTAATCGCGATTAAGAACTTAAAAGTTACTATTCACTAAATAATTATTTTAATCTCATTGAACCACATTTTACTTCTTAATGATAACCATGTATGTCGGATTTTTGAAAATCAAATCATAGAAGTGGCAAAGTTTCATTTAAACGAAAAATCAGTTTCTTTAATTACCACTTAGAGGTTTCACTATTCATCAACAATTGAAGTTTCTCAGAAAAATACCAAAACTTCAACCTAAGCTATATTTGATATTCTGAATTCAAAAATTATGTCTATTTTACAAAATTCAAATCATATAAGTCACATTAATTAATTTAATAATTAATTCCTACTGTCATGACAAATAGCATGTTTTTATGAAACAATAATTATCAAAAGATTGACACTAGTTCAAGTCCAATTTCAAAGTGAAATTGATTCCAACGACCACTATTGGATTAAATGGTAAAAATATATTCTAATTGAAATTTAAAACCAATTCAAAAGATAATCTAATCATATAAATAAATTAGATTAAAAAGAGGTTTTGAATTAAAATACAACATTTTTCACTATTCATTAAAAAATGAACTTTAACAGAAAAATACCAAAAATTCACACAAAGTAAATTTTGATGTCCTAATCATAAAGAATAAGTTTATTTTGACAAAAATAGCTTATAAAATTGTCAAAAGTTATATTTAAAAATGTTTTTCCATTAAAAGGCACTAAAACAATCTTTTAAAAATATTAGTGTATTCCATGCTTAAGATTGGATTTATTTTCATTTTAAGCCTCTAAAACACTATCTAATTCACTAATAGACATAGATAAAAATATCTATTATTCATTACTTACTTGGGATGTTACAGAATGATTCATGTCCTAGTTTTGGATAAGCATGTTGGAGGAATTTGAAACCCAGTTATAGATGAGTATAATGTTCTCCCCTTATATAGATGGTTATACTATGTGAACCATTTAGGTTACTGAGGGATTTCATGTTATATTTTTTCAAGATCTTGGAATATCACATATATATAGTGGATTTTCCATAAAAAAATAACTAACACTCCACAGTTTGGGATAAAGAGATTAAATTATTGAAGTATAATGTGGTTTTATTGGAAAAGGTGGTATATAAAAAATGTAGCTATAAAAATGCTATTGAATCTTTAGTTGAATTTTACAACGAATCGGAATATGTGAATTATAATATTTAAGTTTGTGAATATGATATTAAATTTTTTTTTGATATCTCATTATAGAATCAAGTCTTGAATTATCAAGATATCAAGGAAAAATAAAAATCCATCTCATCTAGGAAATCAAAAAAATGTTCAAATTATTCTCATATATGGAAATATAATTATTGTTATATAATTTACATATCTACCTCAGATATATAGATAACAAGTTCACAAGAAGGTTTGGTGAAAAGAACTCAGCACATGATTGAAATTGAGAAAATACATAATCCTATGAAACAACTGAATTTCTACTAAAGAAGAAAATTTTCTCAATATTATTGGTTATATTGTGTTTATAGATATAAATAATATAATTTCTGGTATAATATGTCTTTTATTGGTCAAAGGAAGAAGTATACATCATGTTGGATACATTAGCAACAACAAAATATAGTTTTAGGTATTAAAATCTAGAGAGGCCCATTGGAATGAAAACTAGTTTTGAATATTTGTATGAAACTTGTGTAAGATACGATGAAGATGGAAAATTTCCAAATTATTGTGTTTTTTTCACTAAAATAATAAGATAAAAATCTGAAAACAAGGATGGACTAGAATAAAAATTAGTAAGCTCATGTAGTAGAAGTTTCTCTCAAACCATGAAAAACTAAAAAACTGCAAATTATAGATAGTGGTTTATCTGATCATATGACTAGAGATCAAAACAACATGAATAATGTCAAAAAGTATGAGGCCGGAGATGTTACACTTGGTCATTAAATATCTCTAAAAGTAAAAGGCGATGTAATCAGTAGACTTGGGAAGAACTAGATTAGTCCGGATAATGTTTTATTTATTAATAGGTTAAAGCACAACATTTTTAGTGTGTCACAACTTTTTGATGATGTAAATATTGTGATTTTCAAGAAATATTAATTCCTTGCAAAGGTATTGAAATATGGATTTTTTATATACATGGGAGTTAGAACTAAATGAAACTTGTTTCAAATGGGATAGGAAAAATCAAATTATTATCTTATTTTTAAGCTAAAATGGTTTATGTCATAGAAATTTGTTTTATCTTAGAAAAAATTAAATGAGGAATTTTATCAAAGGTTAATTAGCAATAGAAATTTCTATATTGATGATATACGCTACTATAACCTTCAATATCTTCAAGAAATGAAAAAATGTGAGAAAACCTATAAAGGGGTTGGTATTAGAGCATAAAAACCATTGGAGATGGCACACACTAATGTGTGTGGGACAATGGAAAAGAAACCACCAAGTGGATATAGGTATATTATTACTTTCATTGATGAATTCACCAAAATTACATGTATAATTTTTATATCCCACTAGTTTCAAGCACTTGACCGATTAACAAGATTTAAGAGGTTGGCTAAAAAATAAACAGGTTTATCATTGAAAAGGTTGATATTAAAAAATGATACCAAATATGAAAACCTAAATTTATCTATGTATTTTGACAAACATGGAATCAAATATGAGTTTATTACCCCATACACCACTCAAAAAACGGGGTGTCTGAAAGGGAGAATGAATCCTTATTTATATAGTCATATCTATGCTTATTATGTATGATAAATCAAGATATTTTTGACTAAGGGATATCATAACTGATGAAATTATTCATAACATATGATTCTTGAGACTAAATTCTGACATATATCCCTATGAAATGTGGTTATGTAAGAAGCTAAGTGTAAAAAACTATAGAGTGTCTGGGAGTTATTAATTAATGAAAAGAAAGGAAATATCTAGGAACTAGTTTTATAAGAAAGTAAATGAGGGAATATTTCGTGGATACACACCAAATTAACATTCCTATAGATTTCTGACAATTTTTTAGAAAAGATTATTGAACTTGATGATATTATTGTTTTTGTAGATGAAAAGGATATCAATAATTCTATTATGATAGTAAGTGAGGATGTTATTTTTAATTATAGATTAGGAGAAGTTATAGAATAAACATCATAACCTCATGATGATAATAGAGATTCCATATATACCAGTGATAAAGAATGAAAACAAAAGTTCATATGTTCAAGATATAGTAAGAAGAATCATGTAGATACTATGAAAATATTTGGTGACCAAAATCTTAGTGTTTAGACTCGAAGAAGAATTATGTGAACTAGTCACACTAGCCTACTTTACAAGTTTGAACCCAAAATTATTAAGGAATATTCTTTGAATGATTAATGGATCCAAGAAATGAATGAAGAGTTATATAAAATTTAGAATAATGATAGATATAAAATTTTCCCAAGACCCATGGAGAAAAATATTTTTATAACTAAATGGGTGTTTAGGAAAATGTTAATGATGGTGGATGTACCATAATAAATAAATGTATAATTGTTTGTAAAGGATATTCACAAGTATAGGGTATTGAATTTTATGAGCCATTTTCCCACTTGCGAGGATTAAAACTATCAAAATCTTTATTTCAATCAATTCTCAAATAAATTGTAAAAACAAATAATTAGTTGGATATAAAGTTAGGATTTTAAATAAATAACTCAACGAGGAAGTAAATATAGAACATCTTGAGGGGTTATAGTTTGATGTTAATGGTTCTAGAGTTTTTAAAATGAAGAATGATATTAATGGACTGAAATAATATCCTAGATATTTTTACTTTATAGAGGATGAATATTTGAGAAACATGGTGTTTAAAATGGGAGAGGTGGGAAAAAATATATACATAAAGAAAATAAAGATGACAAAATTCTTTGTGACTATGTATGTTGTTGATACAATTTTTTATAGTGATGAAAAAAGGGTGTGTTAAGATTTTTCTACTCAAATTAAAAAGTAATTTAAGTTTTAACTATAAGTACCTAACTTTAAACATTACATAATCTAGTTAATTCAACTAGAATTAAATTTTTTAAATTCCAAAAGATATTTTAGGTTTATAGTTTTTTAGAATTAGGTCATAACATAATACATATAAACTCATATATTACAAAGTAGACACTTCTACCCAATATCCATTTTTTCACAATTTGAAAATTTTAAAATAAATCATGATTTACTTCCTTAATTAAATATCAAAAATTTAAAATTTAATTCTTACTTTCGTTTACTCATTCATAAACCCTATAAAAAACATTTAAAAACAAGGTATGAGAACCAAAAACTCAGTAAGGGACATAAATAAAAGAAACTATTATTTGTGAATGAAAACATTTTCAAAATTTATAACTTTTAAACATAAAATATAAGCTCTTTATCTTACCTTATAAAATCATAAGTTTCCTATAAAACCTTATAAATCATAAAAAAATCATAAAGGTATATTATGGAATCATTTTCATATCACTATTACAAATAAAATCGCTCTCTCGGCTACAGAGGGAGTAACCATCATGGTTACGCTTGGAATAACCATTGCAGTATATTTCTATAATCTCTCAAGAGAAACCTAATAGGTTAATTCCACCCATTTAACTAATGAATTAGAGAGCTATAATGGGCTCACCCACCCTTGGTTTATCATATAACCACTAATCATCATAATAATTCCCAAGAACCATAACATGATAATAACACATAAATCTTGAATAAAAGAAACATTCTTAAGTAAAATAAATTTTCCATTTTGAAATCAATTTTCATTTTTAAGAAGTCATGCACTTTTAACTGAAAAAAATTCATTTTAAAATAAACTTATAAACTTTAAGGGAAACCTAAAATCAATAAGATGTCATAAAATTTGTAAAATATGCTTATTCTGTATAATTAAAAAATCATTTCTTTAATAAAAAAGAGTTATAACTTGAAAAGAGTATTTAAAAAAAGAAATTCCCTTACATTATGTCCAAAAGAATTCTGAACTGATGCTTAATGTCATGGATAATAAAATTAGATTCATTAATTACTTAATTAATAACCTTTTCCACATATATTTTATTTATTGTCATTTTATTAAGTTCATATATGGAAATTTCAATGAGTTATAAACATCGAAATCGTCATTCTAGAAGCATTAATTTAATGGATTTATGCTCAGTTCCCTTGAGTATAATTTTGGGTGTTATTTATTAGAAGGAATAAAAATTAAAGAAGCAGAAATAAATAGTATTAATATTTTTCTATAATTTTAAATTATTCCATATAAAATTTTGTTCCCTAATATGAGAATGATTCATTAGATAATATTTTAATGATCAATGTTTGGTTTGTTTTTGGTGGTTTTTCCAACCATCACAAACTAGTTTCTTTTTATTTAATATTTTTTCAATAAATTAGTTCCAAAACATTAAAAAAATTATGATTTACATATTAAACTTTTATTTAACGATAATAATGTTTTTATGACCATCGTTGAAGCTGATGAAACAAAATGAAAACTCTTCATCTATGAACGTGGTAAAAGAACACACCGCAGATGATGTTTTCATTTTCTAGAATTAGAGAAGAATAGAAGAGGTTTGATGATGGATATTCCATTAAAAAAATACAAATACAATATATATATGATAATAGATTTATCATTCCACTTTGGATAGGGGATTTAATGATAAAGTATAATGAAATAAAGAAATAAATAATTTAAAAGCGAAAGAATGGAGGATTTTACCTCTTGAATGTTGTCTCCTTGAGAACCAACTTAAGACACTTGGTTTTAGTATTTTAGAAAGACCAGTAGGTCTTGTACATGGGTAAGAGGCTTAGAAAAGGAATTGGGTAGAATATAATCAAGATCCAAAGATTATAAGGTGTGAGGAGAAGAGGTGGTATTTATAGGGAGAGGAGAGGGGTGTTTTTGGTTGTTTTATTCATTTGTTTATTATTTTGGCTCAAGACTATCAATAGATTTGATTCTTATGATTAAGTATAATAAAAAGTGCATGAGATTTTAAAATAATGGGTGATTACCTCATCAATACATCATCCATGACTCAATAATTTATTTATTTAATTGTACTGTAAATTATTATATTTCAATATTCACCAAAAATCAACTATTTTAGAAAAATACAAAAAATTGACCCTAAACATTTTTTGACATGTAGATTTCAAAAAGTGGACTCCATTTTTTAAATTTTAGTTTTTCTAAATAGGAGAAATGTAATTTTTAATTAATATCAAAATACTAATTTTAATATTATAACTGAATTTATGACACTTTAAAAAAATTAAATATGGTCTCATAAAAGTATCTTGTAATTATAATAAAACCACATATTAATTTATGAATCTATTTTATGAAAATAATTTTTCACTTAAATAATGATATTAATTATAAAATTTTAAACAAACATTTACATTTCAAAAGAATACCAACACTTAATTTATCATTTTTAAAACATCTATTTTCTTATTTCATGATATAAATATATCATATTTTCACTTATAAGATACATAAATTTTATTTATACTTTCGTAGGTGAGGTTACTATTCTCTACCTCATGTTCAAATCCTTCTATGTGATTATATACTTCAAAATTTTATAATTATTATATATTTAACACTTTCCTTCATTTGGATGATGTCTGAAAATTTTTAAAGACAAAACTACAGCTGCCAATTCTAAATCATGTGTGGGATAATTTAAATAATAAGGTTTTAGTTTTTGTGAAGCACAAACAATTATATAATCATTATACATGAGACAAAAACGGATTCCCTTTATATAAGCATCAATATAGATGAAAAACTCGTCATTTCAGGTAGTTAGGAAGAAAAATAGAGCATTCACCAATCTTTTTTTCAGTTCTTTAAAATAAACATCACATTATTCTATCCAAATAAATTTAATCCCTTTTCATTTCACCATAGTTAAAATTATATATAACCATGCAATGTTTTTAATAAACTATCAGTAATATCTTGGTAATCCAAGAAAACTATGAATCTTAGTAACCTTTTTAGGTCTTGAATATTCATTGACCACTTTTTTTGTGGAATCAACTACTATTAGATCCTTATTTAAAATGTTCCCAAGAAAATAATTTTTTTGGAACCAAAAATCACATTTTCTAAATTTTCCGAATAAATTATTTTTTTAGTGTTTGTAGAAAAATCCTGAGACGTTTTTCATGATCCGCATAAAATTTTGAATAAAAAAATATCATCAATACAAATAATAGAAAACCTATCAAAATTTTCATGGAAGATCTTGTTCATAATATCCATAAATACAATATGATCATTTTTCAAACCAAAGGGAATAACTAAAAACTTATATTTCACATATCTAGTCTAGAAGAATGTTTTTGGAATGTGATCCTCCTTCACCTTCAGTTGGTGGTAGCCGAATCTCAATTCAATCTTGGAAAAATATTGATCTCCCTATATCTGATTGAACAAGTCATCTATATGAAGAAAAGGATACTTATTATTAACAAATATGTTATTCAATGCTCTATAATCAATGAAAATCTTCATGGAGGCATATTTATTTTTAAAAAAATAGGAGCACCGTAAGGTGAAGTACTCAGATAAATAAAAAATTTATCTTGAAACTCCTTCAACTAATTTTTCAACTATAGAAGTTCTACTTGAGATTTTCAATAAGTGGGTTTTGAAATAGGTTTAGAATTAGGGAATAAATAAACTGTGAACTGAACCACCTGATCAGGTATAATACTTGACAACTCATCAGGAAAAACATATAAATTCTCATCTACCGCCAAGAAATCCTTAATCTAAATAGTTACCTTATTCTCCAAAAAATGTGCAAGATAAAATTCATTTCCATATTTTAACAGGTTATCATATTTATAAAATTTTATCAATGGTATGCGTTAATTATTGTATAAAAACTGAGACCCTTTCTGAAAAAAAAACTTTTTTAGCTCTATAATCATTCTTAGCATGGTAAATAGAAAGTAAATCCATAACCAGAATAACATCAAATTATACCAGGGGAAAGAAAACTAGGGTTTTAGGTAAATTATTTCCTTAGAAATTGATAGGAATATTCTTATAATTTATTTTTTCCTTAATATTTCCCTAAGTGTTTTACTATATGTCTTGAATTCATTTCTTGAGGTAAAAATTTCCAATTTACCATAAAATTTCTCTAATATTAAAGAATGTGTATACCCCTAATAAAACCAGATATTAGAAAAATCTAAGCAAAAAAAAATGTACCTAATGTCCTTTAATTGGATGGACCAAATTCTGCTGAAGTAGTTGAAAATTATTTCACCACACCTTTCTGCTTAGAGTCTGGCTGCTTTCTATCATTCGGGCTCCTTTTCAGACACCTTTTTTCATAATTAACCATCTCATTACATTTAAAACATTTTACTATATATATATATTATAATTATTGTTACCACTACCATGATATTTTTCATTGAAATTACAAGCCATATTACCAAGATTGCCTCATTGGAAACACTTACCAGACTTCAAAAGGCATACCCTAATTTTTTTTCACTACAATTATTACAATCTAAAAAATTTAATTTTACTACCATTAAACTTATTGGATGCATTCCTTCCATTTTTTCCTTCCAACTTGACCTATTTTTCTTATTGTGGTCAAAGAAGACATGATCATCGAAAAAACTCATTTCCATATTCCCCTCACATAAAATAGGTTTTTTATAACATTTTAATTCATTATAATACAATAACCTTCAGTATTTTGGATTCAATATTGAGTAAAAATGATTGATTTTACTATCAAGACCTTGGATAGAATTTGGGGTGTACCTTTACAATCGAGTGAATGTTTCATTTTATATAGTCATTGAATAATCATCCTGTCTCAGTTACAATAATATTTTCCATCCTATGTCAATTGTACTTAGGAAAATATTTCTTGGGGAAAATATTTTTGAATTAATCCCATTCTAAAGAATCAATCTCCTCCCTATCCCTAATATTCTGGACCATTGAAAACCACTTTTCAACTTTAACTTCTAAATGGTAAACAAAAATACTAACCTTTTGATGGTTTGAGAACCCCATGACATCGAAAATATTTTATAGAGTTTTAATCCACCCATCATCTACCACTATGTCAGAAGATCTTCTAAATGAAGAAGGGTGGTGACTTATAAAATGTTCCACAACTAATATACTATTCTAAGGTTGATTTAGTTGATATCATGCATGTATGCTGCCATAATTTATATCCTTCATCATCTAATCCATTAGTTTCACAAACTACTTGGTTCCAATTCCTACCATTCTTGGTTTTAGATTCAGAAGGATATCACCCTCTCAGTGACTTCATACTTTTTATTTTTTTTATTCTATGAAAGAAATTATGAATAGACAAATATTAGTTGAATAAACATGGTAATATTTAAATGATATATCATTTCAAAATAACCATAAAGTAAAAATAATTTATGGGTATTATTTTACCATTATCCTAACCCCTAAAGTTATCTAAACCTTTCCATGATATCAACAGTAAGTACCCATACTTAAAAATTACACAATATTGTTAATTTAACTAGAATTCAGTTCAAAACATTACCAAATATCTTTTAGATTTAGAGTGTTAGAGAATTAGGTCATAAAATCATACATAGAAACTCATATATTACAAAGTAGACACTTCTTCGAGAAATCTATTTTTTTTACAATATGAAAATTTAAAAAAAAAACATGATTTATTTGTGTGAAAATACTTCACTAATTTAAACATGATTTCTTACTTTAATTTTATCATCCATAAAACTTATAAAAAATATTTTAAAACTTTGTATGAACACAAAAATATCAGTCAGAGATAAAAAAATAAAGAAAGAAGCTGTTAGTCATGAATGAAAACATTTTCACAAAGTTATAAATCTTACACATAAAAGATAAGATCTTTAGCTTACCCTATGGAATCATAAGTTTTATGTAAAACCATAGAAATAATACATAAATAATAAAGGTAAATTATAGTATCATTTTTATATCACTCTTAAAAATAAATTTTCTCTCCCAGCTACACATGGAGTAACCATCATGGTTACACTTGGAATAACCATCACAGTATATTCCCATAATTTCTTAGGAGAAACCTATTCAGTTAACTCTATCCCTTTATCCAATGTATTAGAGTGATATAATGGGACCACCGAACCTTATTTTATTACAGTACCAGTAGTCATCATAACAATTCCCAAGAACCATAAAATGATAGTAACACCTAAATCTTATATAAATGAAAAATTATTGAGGAAAAATAAATTTTCCATTTTGAAATCACCATTCATTTTTAAATAGCCGTGAAATTATAAATGAAAATATTTTATTTGAAAAAAAACTTTTAAAATTGTGAAGGAAACATAAAATCAATAAGATGTTAAGAAATTTGGAAAATATTATTATTTCATATATGTAAAAATCACTTTTTTAATAAAAAGAGTTGTAACTTGAAAATAAGATTTCTATAAGGAAATCCCCTTACCTTATATCCAAATGCATTATGAACTAGTACTTAATGTCCTATATAATCAAATTATATATATTAATTACTTAATTTAAAACCTTTTCAACATATATTCAATTTTTTACTATTTTATTAAATTTATTTATGTCCATTTCAATGAATTATAAATAGCAGAATCATTTTTTGCAGGAGCGTTCATTTCATAGCTTTATGGCCAGTTCCCTTGAGTAAAATTATTGGAGTTCTTTGTCAAAAGGAAGAAAAACTAAAGAAGTTTAAATAAATGGTATTAATATGTTTCTATAATTCTAAATGGTCACATATATCATTTTTTATAAGATAATTATTTATTAAATAAAATATTAACGATAGATGTTGTTTTTTTGGCATTTTTTTGACGATAACAAACTAGTTTCATTTTAGTTAATATTATGTCTATAAAGTAGTTCTAGAAAATTTAAAAAGTTATAATATAAATATTAAACATTGGTTTAACCATAATAATTATTTTATGACTATACTTGATAGCTGTAAAGTAAAATTAAAACTCATCCTCCATGAAGGTGGTGAATCGACATGTCACAGATGATGTTTTCATTTTTTAGTATAAGAGGAGAAGAGAAGTGGTTTGATGATGGATATTTCATTAACATAATAACCTTATAGTATATATATGATATTGGATTTTTTAGTACCATTTGATCATGGTAGTTAAGGATATGGTCGAAATAAATAAATAAATAAATGATTTTAAAGAGAAAGAATGAAGGATTTTACCTCTTGAATATTGTCTCCTTGAGAACCTCCTTAAGGAACATGGATGTGATATTTTGGTGAGACTAGTTGGTATTAAATATGGGGAAGAGTCTTGGGAAATTAATTGGGTAGAATATAAGAAATATCCAAAATCTTCGAATGTGTGAGGAAAAGACGTGGTGATGGGTGGTATTTATAGGGAGATGAGAGGGGTGTTTTTAATTATTTTATTCATTTGTTTATTATTTTGGATCAAACATATCAATAATGTTGATTATTGGGGCTAAATATTGTAGATAATTCATGTATGTTAAAACTAATGGGTTATTACCACATCAATACATCATCCATGACTCAATAATTCATTTATATAATTATACCATAAATTACCATATTTCACTATTCACAAAAATTCAATTATTTTAGAAAAATATGAAAAATTAAACCTGGCCACTTTTTGACTTAAATAATTAAAAAATGGAATCCATTTTAGGAAAATTTATTTCTAAATATTATAATTATAATTTTTAATTAAAATCACCATTTATTCAATAAATACCAATTTTAATATTATAACCTATTTTATGACACTTTGAACAATTACATAAGGTCTCATAAAATTATCTTATAATTAAAATAAAACAAACTATTAATTTATGGATCTAATTTATGAAAATAAAATTTCTTTTAAATCATTATATTAATTCTAAAATTGTAAATAAACATTTAGGTTTCACCAAAATACCAACACCTAATTTATTATTTTAAACCACTATTTACTTATTCCATGATATAAATATATCATATTTTCACTTATAAGATACAAAAAATTTAGTTATAATTTCTTAGTTGTGGATAATATTGTATTCGTATAGATTCCTTAATTTCTATAAATACCACTTATTTCATTATACATTTATAAAGAATTTAACTATTTAATTCCAGAAAGAAAACAAATTATTCTATAAGTACCTGGGTTATTACATTTAGTTCTTAGTGAAACAAAATTATTCTTGGGATTAAAAATCACCCAACGTACTGGCCATGTATTCATCACATAAGAAAATTATTGTAAATATATATTGAAAAGTTTTGGAATGTTGTAAACATGATGAGTAAACTTTTTTTCCCATGGGAACAAATCTATGAAAACATGATGATGAAAAACTGTAAATGAGAAGGAATTGAGAAAGATAGTTGGAAATATTTTATACCTGAATGCATCTAGAAAGAACATTGTGTTTTTTTATCTTTTTCCAAGATTTTAGTCTAATCCAGAGTAATCTAATTTTCTTACAGCCAAAACAATTATTATATATTTTTTAAATACTTTCAACTATATTTTTTATATAAGAAGAAAGGTGAGATGAATGTGAATGGGTTTTTAAATTCTTATTGTGTGGGAGATATGGATGATAGGAAGTACATTTCAGGTGGAATACTATTTATTAGTGAAAATGTGTTACTTAACATACAAAGAAACAAACTCTTTGAACTTAGAGTTTAACTAAGTTAGAATATGTGTTTGTATCATAAATAGCCACTCAGATGATGTAGATAGAGATTTAACTTAAGGATATAGATGTCCAAATTGGATACCCACTAATTATTGACTATGATAATAAAAGTTATAATAATTTTTTATAAAAATATGGTGTATCATTTAGGATCAAAACACATTGACATTAAATATCATTATCTAAAGTGAAAGGTGGAAAATGGTACATTAAAGTTGGAATTTATTACTTCCAAGGAACAAGTTGGTGACATATTAAAAAATAATCTTACAACTAAGTTATTTGAGTGGTTAAGGATTTGAATGGGAGTGTATCCCCAAGCCCCACACTAAGGTAAAATGTTTTTGAGTTTCCTACTCTATTTTTAACTTGATTATTTTTATAGGATATGTTTTATATATAGGGAAAGAGTTTTTCTCATTATTTATAAATTATATTAATGTTAGTATTAAGTGGTATAAGAAAGAATTTGTAAAATATGTTTTAGATATTTTTTGAATGAATATGGAATTAAAGGATTGAGATGATTTTTTAAGGAAAACATTGAAATAAAATATAAACACTCTTATTTTCTACACTGATATAGATCATGTAGACATAGATATGATTACTTCCTGACTCTTTTCATTAATAAAATTTCAGTGGACCCCTAACTATTGACAACCTTGATAATATTTACAATAATGTGGAGAATAATGAGTATGTTTATTATTAAAATATTACAAAGGATGAGATAATTGATCCCTCTATAGGAAGATATTATATTTTTTATGAATAAAATTTTATATGTAATGAGTTATGTGTTGATATTTATGTTTGAGATGTGTACCAAATGTGGATTTGCGTTCTATAAATTTTGATGGAGGTTGGAATTTTCAAGCTAGAATAAGAGTTGGAATTAGATTTCATTCTTGATAAGAAAGATATCAATGAAAGAGAAAAGATCATCTAAGTGAGAAGAAAATATTTGAATGAGGTTTGAAGTTCATTTGAGATATTTTTAGTCGATAAAAATTCCTAAAATTTTGTTGAAGAGGTTATTAATGAATCAATTTGAGTGAAGTATAAAAAATACATACATATTTCTCATAAGGATGAAGATCCCTATAATCATGAATGATGAACTGTAAGGATTATTTTGGACCTTGTTACCATTCACCCTTATGGCTTAACTTCAGAAGATCCATGCGTAATCATGAACTGTGTGAGAGAGTGAACTTCATGTAAGCATTAATTCTAAGAAATCACTTAAGGAGGAACATCCTATATGGGACATCCTATATACGTAATCAGGGATCCCATAAGGATGATTCCAGATCTTGTAAGGGTGAGCCATTAGGATGTCCATCGTAAGGGTCACCCTGTAAGCATGAATACCCGTGTAAGGGTCATGTCCTATAAAGATAACCACTATAAGGGTCATCCCATAAGTATGAAGGCCCAGAAAAGGTTCTTGTACCATAAATATGACCCCTATAATGGTTATCGAGAGATCATAATCATGAGATCCATGGAAGGATGAGTTAATCAACATAAGCATCATTTGGAGTGATAATTTAGTTGTTGTTGTTGTGATGTTCTTCATGGATTAAAATATTATGATAAAATCAAATAATCATAATCCAAGTCGATATTGAAGAAATACTAGTCGAGTAGGATTTTGGGTTGTAGAGAAGAGTTCCTCATTCAAAATAGGATCTTCAATGCCCAAGAATTAATGAAGCAGTAATTTTCGGGGAATTATGCACCATAACACAAGACTCCATGATCGTAGTAAGGTCACTACATGTCTTCATCTAGAGAGGTATATGGATTTTTTCAAGGAACAATAAATGAGAATAATGGTCCATAACATTTTCTAATATCATGGGGAGTTATGATACCATATTTAAATGATGAGTCTTTAAGAGAATTGGGGTGTTGAGTTTTTTTAGAGATTATGTTCACACAGTTTCATGAATATATGAGAATGATAAGAGGATGATGATAGTGTGTTTGATAATTATTTTATTGGTGAGAGGTAATATTTTTGAGTATTGATAAAAATTATGCAAGGCTGTGGTGAGAAGAAGATAACGATATTATTCTATCAAGCACACTAAATATCATGATCTTCATTGTTGATCAATTTTCAAAAATATGTTGTTGTTTCTTTTAAACATGCTATACTTCATTGGTTGGTTCCCGATTTTTGCAGCAGTTATATGGTCATACCCTTTCCCATTTCTATCCTTGATAATAAAAGAATAATTGTGTGTGAGTGGGGAGAAAACTATAATACACTTGGGACATAGTCATACATTGGGAGGTGAACCTCATTTACAAACATGTTGTGCTCTATATTTATTTTTTCATTTTTTATTTGATAGATCACTGCTGAATAAAGAGTATGGATCATAGTTTTCAGAAAAAATAAATTTAAGCACTAATTCATCCCCCTCTCAATGATTTCCTAACCTATTAGATCTATTTCAATATATGTATATAAGTATATCTTTTCTTTCTTTCACAAACACATACAATTGTATATATTTGTGTTTTTAATCTATTTTTATATGTGTGTGTGTCTATTTTATGTGTGTGTGTGTGTATATATATACATATTTATATCTCTACCCTTCTCCCCCACACTCTAGATATTTATATAAATATTTATATATTTATATATACACATATATAAATATACATAGATTCTTTAAATTTATATATATTATTTTATCGACTTTATATATGTATTTATTATAATTTATAATCTTATTATTTAAATTTATACTTTATACTTAAAATTTTATACCCCCACATGTTTATGTATGTTGTATGTAAGTATGCATATGTATGTGTGTTTAATTTGTTCATATATATAAATATATATATTATTATATTTATATATTTAGAAACACACACATGCACACAATTATATATTTTCACAAAAGTATTTAATTTGTTGACATATTTATGTAAATATATATTATATAAAATTATATATATATATATTTATATATAGTAATGTTTTGTATTTATATATTTAGAAATGTATTATAAAATGATGACATCATATATATTATTTTGTATTCTTTATAAATTTATGTATTATAATTTATAATTATATTTTTTAACTTTATATTTTATATAATTTACATATATAAAAAATGATATATTATATGCACACCTTTTGTGTGTTTATTTTTTAGTGAAATATAGATAATGCAGAACCAAATATAAAGAATATGAATTAGAAATGGATGTATTCTAATCATATGAAAAAAGAGTATGGGGATGGGGTTAACAAGTTCATCATGTTTGTGATAGATTATGAAGATGACACTTCTCAAATTATTTGTTCATGTTTATGTTTCTATTATTCAAGATAACTTTATTTAGATTAGTTGGAAGAACAATTTATCTATCATAGAATAGATCTAAGTTATAAATGTTAAACTAAACATGAGAAAGAAATGATATAACTGGTGATTAGAATAATAGTTTGGTTTATGAATTGTCTCATATCAGTACAACTATAAATGATAATGATTATCATATTGAGAAAATTCCAATGATGATTGAAGATGGCTTTTGTAGTTTTCTAAATCTATTTAAGAAGTTAAAAAAATGTTCATAAATTCCACAGTATTCCATTTTTACAAAATATACGATATTTTTAGTCATATTAAATCTATATAATTTTAAATCTAGAAATCAAAGGATTGGAAACATATTTATAAAACTACTTTATCTCTTTAACGAGATGTCATCAAAAGTTATTGGGCTTACTTATAAAACATATGGAACCAAGAAAATGTTTTGTTCAATGGGTATGACCTATGAAAGAATACATTTCTGTACAAATTATTGCATACTGTTTCATAAGGATTATAGATCACTTAAAAAACCCTAAGTTTAGTGGAAATCTTTTAAACAAATTGAATCAAATATTTCAAAATTCACATGAAAATTTTCAATCATTTTAATGTTTATATGGATATATATAAGTTACGAGACTTCATGTCAATTAATGTGGAACATCGATAAAAGAATCCCAAATAAGAAATTACACCACCTATAAAATGCCCCTTAGTGGAATAAAATTGACCATGAGTATCCTAAATATGGAAATGAGTCAAGAAACATCTATATTACATTATCTAATGGTTACGTCAACCATTTTGTTTTATAAATAAATACTTATAGTATATGTTTAGTTATATTTATAAATCATAACGTACCATGAGAGTTATTCCTAAAATTAAAGTACATTATATTATCTATATTTGTTTCAGGATTGAAATAACCTGGTAAAGATATTGATGTTTATTTAGACCCATTGATTAAATATATGAAATTTATATGGGATATGAGTGTTATGTTTTATGATGCCTATATAAATGAATAGTCCAAGTAAATAGTCATATTTTTCAGGTTCATAGATAAATTTGATGGTTATGGGAATTTTTTAGAGGTAAACAATCAGTAAGGTTTAAAAATTATATAAAGAACATGTTTCCAGAATAATGAAAATGTTCACCTTGATGACATAAATACCAATCTTTTACAAAAACGTTTTATGGGAATTCGGAAGAAGGTACAACACCTATATTAATAGGTGATAAATAATTTGATAAAGTAAAGAATTTTGTTATCATTTTTGGGGAAAAAATTAAAAAACCTTATAGAAATGGGTTAAAAAAAGAGACAAGTTCTCCTCAAATTACCATATTGGAATTTTTTATATTTTATAAATTTTCATGATGTAATTGCTATAAAAAATGAATTTGATGATTTTAATGACGTTTTATTCACCAGAAAAACAAAATTGTCAATCAAGGATAGGTTTGACATGATTGATATGGAGATAAAAGAAGATTTGGAACTAATTAAGGATGAAAGACTGAATTTTATTCCTCCAATAGGTCACACTCTTTCTCAGCAAGATTGATTTAAGTTTTTAAATTTCTTAAATGGTGTAAAATTTATAGAGGGGTATTAACTAAATATCAATAATTTCATATTCATGAATGATTTAATTTTAAAGGGTTTAAAATAATATAATTGTCATGTTTTTATACAAGGTTTAATGCATGTGGATATATATTTAATTCTTCTGAAAAAAATCTAACACATAATAACAATGATTTTCTTCTTTTTCAAAGATATATAACAGAAAATTATAGACTCAGTGAAGTTTCCAGCTATACAAAAGGAAATTTATTTCATATTATATGAACTCGAGATATTTCCCCCACCATCATTCTTCTATATTATGATTTATTTGGTGGACCACTTGGCGATAGAGATCTGATTATGTGGTCCATAAAATTATAGATAAATAAACACCATTGAATGGTAAATAAATATTTTGAAATGGTATATCAAAAAACAAAGTCTCTTAGACATTTTTTGAGTATTATATTGTTGAATAAGCCACTACATTTGGTACTAAATACCTATCCAATGTGGATAACATTGGTCTCCCAAAATCATATAATAGAAGAAACCTTATGGGTGAAGTAATTACATGATGATATATTATCACAATTAGTATTAAGTAGAAAAATAAGGATCACCTTTATGTTTTATATAATAGTATAGAGGTTGCACAATATATTTAAACTCACAAAGAAATTCATAGTTGGATATGAAATAAACATAATCAACCACATATAAGGGGGTTTAAAGATTTCATTTTTAAGGAATTATATACAAATCCAAATTCATTTTCTAGAATACATTAATGGATAGACATAGGAACAAATATGAATTTATTATCTTATAATGGTTATTCAATTAACATTTTTTCATTTTAAATAAAGTAAATGATTAACATAGTACAATAAAAAAAGTTTATTTAATATTGTGGATGAAGCAATTCATATATCTGATATGATGGGAATAAATACATTTTAAATGAATATGCTATAATTTTTTCAATGAAAAAATTTGGGATTTGGATTATATTAAATTCTATGTGCCTATTTTTTTTAATGAAAATGGATTGATAGTAAGAGTGAAATTAAAATCACTAAATTTTTTTAGTGAAATTAAATTTTAGTAAGGGTAAAAGGATGAATCATTATGATCCTAATCCTAAAAAACAATTTGTTGAATTGTTCTATTGGTTAATAAAATAACTATAAAGTTGAATAAATATTTCATTATGGATGACCTTTTTATTGGGAAATTAGAATCTTTTTATAGTGGTTCTCATGTAGTTGATTTCTTGTATATCTGAGGGGAACATAGAGAGGGTATTTGGATATTTAATTGAAGGGATAAATCGATTCAATCATTAATGGTTTAATGTATATGATTAGTTCTTTATATACAATATATTTTCTCTCATATTTGGGGCAATTATTTCTACTACCACTCAATTATGGATAGGTATTTGATGACCTAACTCAGATCAATAATGATGGTCTCAACACCTCCACCACCAGTGAGGGAGGGTATTGATGTTTTATCTTTTTATAACTTTTCCCCATTCAATAACTCTAATTACTTTCCACATTTTCCTTGCATCATGGTCTTATTAAAGGTTATCACCCTCAACTACAATCTCCTAATGAAATCAATCTCCTCCTTAGAGTTCACCAAAGATTCTTCCGTACTTAGTTATACTTTGGTTTTGAGGTTCATGAATCGTAAACCCTCAGTCAACTCCTTAGATAGGGTTTCAATTAATCATTGTGGCTCATGAATCACATGGTTAACAACCTCTTAGACCCTCATCACATTTTTCATTGCTTCTATGATGAATGGGACTTGATTAAGACATGGTCTAACCCCCCTATATTTTTCAAGTTAACTATTTTCTTCTTATTCAAGTAGAGAATCAAATTTCACTTAAGAAGAGATCGATATACAATGGTTATTTGGATGTAGTTTCTAGGTCTTCACATTCTCTTTTACAACCCTCCAATTCATCAATTTATTATAAATTATTTTGATAGATTTCTTTTCTCAAATCGATTCACTAGAACCTTGTCCCACCCAATATCCCAATGAATGTGTATTGATTTTTATTTCTATAAATCATTCTTGAATTCATTTGGATGGATATTGAGGGAGATTACCTCAATAAGAAAAGGCAATTAATGAGTCATGGTATAATTTATATATAGGGTGGAACCATTAGGGGTAAAAGACTCATTCTCATTAAAGAATTTTATATAATGTGCGATGATATTTATATGAACATGCTTTGGTTCCAATTAATGAATGTGTTCACATTCATTTTGATTTAGAAAATAATACCATTAAAGATGGTAATATTGGTATGCTCATTCATGTGAGGATGCTGGTTAATTTTCTTATATAATAAAAGGAGGCTAGGGTTTTCCACAATAAATAGGTTGTGTTGATGGCATGTATAAACCAGTATTAGGCCTAATATAGGTCCTATCGATCACTAGATATAAAGTAATATTATCAACCCACACTTATTGAGAGGAGTGACCCTGAATCTTCCCCTATGGATTCTATAAAGTCTATAAGAATTGAGAAATACTCTTCTATAGATGCTTTGATCTCAGAAAAGGGGAATGAAACTAGAAATCAAGAGGGTACCTCATCTGGTGGGGCTAATCCCTTTGGTGTACTTTGTTAGACTCATTTGTCTCCTATACTCCATGATGAGCTTACAACATCTGGGTTATCCACATGAGTTAAATTATAGAATCATTTTTATAACCTCAGATATATCATGACAGTCATAAATAAGACCTATGGGTGGTAAATAAAAAAGTATAAGAGGAAAAATAAATAGGTTCAGGAGGACTCCATATTGTCATGACTATCAAAATACCCCCTGAGCAGGATTCAAATGGTAGAGGAATCCCCCATGAATAGTGAAGGGATTGATGTGGCTTCTTAGTTCTCATTAGAGTATGAAGAATATGTGTAGGAAGATCGAAATATATATAATTATCGATTGGAAGGGAATAAAGGTAATAATAGGGGCCTTGAATTGGGAAAATATGTTGCTTCCACAAGGAATAATATTAGGAGTTGATAAAATACTCTTATCTATCAAATCTAATGAAAATAAGATCAATGGGTAGGGTAGTTTACTCTATGAAACTAGACTAGTTAACCAACAAGGAATCTAAGGAATCTATAGTGCCCTGATAGAGTATTATAACTGAATCCACTACATCTTTAGTTCATGCGATACCTCTACAATAGAAGGTTTATACTAAAATTTCTAATATGGAGGATAAATTCCTTGAATGAAAAGTTTATGTGGAATTATTCTTCTCCCATCACATCTCTAATATGATTAAAAAAGACTATATACTTTGGTAATGATTTATATAAATAATAGAAGAGATCTCTAAAAAATAAAATTAATTTGACACTGTAGGAGCATGAAAATTTAAGGTGGGATAGGCTACTGTAGGGCCTAAATGAAGAGAAGATGTCATGGTAAGATGTAAAACTTTATGTTAATTTCTTTAATTTTCTAGATATTATTTTCCTTGATGACTACCTAATAGTTTTATAATTTATATCACTCAACATCGATGACATTCTATACACTATTAAAAAGTATGCCTTAAACAATGCTTGTATTTATCAGAGCTAGCAAAAATCACTGATAAATTTAAACTTTTATCAGTGCCGATAAAGGGTATCTTTATTAGTGATTTATTTTTACCATTGATAAAGGGAACCCTTTATTAGCACTTTATTTCCAGCACTCATAAAGGGTAACCTTTATCAGTGCTATATTTTTAGAACTCATAAAGGAGTCATTTATCAGTGGTTTTTTAGTGCTAATAATGCTCCGAATAAATAAATTGAAATAATTAAATAAATAAAATAAAAATGAGTTTAGCAAAAAAACATTACTGATTTTATTAATTAAATAATTATTGATAAAAATGAATAAATTTATTATATTATATATAAATTATAAATACTAATAAATAATATGTATTAAATATATACATATATGCAAAATGAAAATTAAACAAAAAAATTAAGAATAAAAAAATTGAGAAAAATATTAAACTTTTTATTAATTAGATAATTGTTGATAATGTTGATAAATAATATATATTAAATAAATAAATAAATATATATATGAATGTATATAAATATTATTTATATATTACAAAATTTTTATATGCTTTACATTAAATAGTCATATATCTAGTAAATAATGGTTTAAAATTTAAAATTAATATGAATTAAATATACTCACTAATTGCATAGAGTAATTGACATATAATGGAATATGTCCTTTGATTTTTCAATCTACACATATCAAATGTGTGTTAAATTAATTTCACACATACATAATTAATGTATTTTTATATACAATGAATAGACACAAAAATTATCTATTTTTTCAATATTATTAAAGTGTACATATTTTAATTTATTAAATTTCACTCATTTTTAACGAGCATATGAACTTAAATTTAGATAATCATTAATAATGTAAAAAATATATTTTTAAAAAAATATTTATAAATCCGCATTTACTATATTTATAAAAATATATATTTGTAAATATAAATAAATAAATTTTTTTAAAAGTATTTATATAATTATAAATAAATAATTTTATATATTTAAATAATTATTAAATTTTAATAAATTTATTTAAATAATTAATATATTTAATATATATATATTTCAAATATATATATTTATATAATTATCTAAATATATATAATGATTTAATAATTAATTTTTATAAATATTTATATAATTGTAAATAAATAATTATATATTTAAATAATTATACAATTATAAAAAATATATTTAAATAAAGAATATATTTACTATATATATATATATATATTTAAAAAAGTTATTTATAATTATAATTATAAATCCATTATCAACGCCTGAGTAATAATCGCTTATAAAAGGATTATTTATCAGTGCTTATTACTTAAGCAATGATAACAGACATCTTTATCAGTACTTTTTTGGAAGTGGTGATAAAAGTATCTAGATCTATTTAAAAAACCCTAACTTGTTGTGAACTCATCATGATATCAGAAGATTTACGTGGAAGCCACCCACTGTTGGCACTCCTCCTCATTGAATCGAAGCTCGAATGAAGGCTCGAATCAAGGAACAAACAAATCCGAGGCTCAAATTCAATGCTCAAATGATTCAAGGGTTGAAGGAATCCAAGGATTGAACACAAGTCTTTCTCTAATTTCTCTCAAATGTATGTATTTCTATACTTTCTCTTGGAAAAATCAGAGTGTAAAACATCAATGGTTATGGTCGCGGTGAAGGCTGTTTTGGAACTGTGAGTGTGTTGAGTTTGACATTTTGGAGATTTGGTTATATAGATCATCCATTTTGATGTTTTTTATTTTTTAGAGTGTGAAACACCTATACTTTTAGCCTTCCTAGCTTCACTCCTATACCATACGAGCATCTTCTTCCTTTTCAATTGCAGTTGTGAATTAATGTTGGGGATTTTTGAGCTACTCTTTTATTTACTTGAAAGTGTGGATGATTCACACTTTATTTTCTTTGAAAAAATAGTTGAATTAACCATATGGTATAAGTACCATCCAATTTTATATCATATATATATATTTTTATGTATCAATTTCCATGATGGTGGTTGGGTAGCCTATGGGGCTTCTTCCTGACATATTAAATTGACTAGTTATTTTCGTATTTCTATAGTAGATGATTTATATAGGGAGTGATGTTTTATAGAAATATTAATATTATGATTCTACTTAGATTTCTGAGTAAAGTAAGGATATTTCACTTTGAGAATGTGACCTCACAGGAGTTGTTCTATCTCGGTAGAGGCTACTGTGTATTGGACAGACATTGCAAGGGTTGGTGCATTTTTCTCCCATGTTTATGATATATCTTGTAGATGTGTTTTATTGATTTATACCAACTTCTATATGGACCTACCTAGAATCTCAAGGATGGTTTAATGTATATTATATGACCTCTCTAGAATCATTTATATTGTTAGATCTGATGTGATGACCTCCCTAGAATCCTTGGGATGGGTGAGTGTGGTGATATGACATCCCAAGTGTCTTGATATTTTTGAAAATATTTAATATACCATTAATTTTAAATGTAATAATTCCTTAGGTTCCTACATCACTTGTTCCAAAAAATAGAATAGAAGTCACCAAATTCTATATATTATTAATTATTTTTAAGTATTCGTCATTTTAGGTCTACATGTATTGGTTCCACCCCTTGTAATATCTAATTTCTATCCATGTAAATGAAATAACTCTTTATTTATAAGAATATTTTATCAATATATTTTTATATATTATAGTTGATAGAATTAGAGTTTATTATTATTATTTATAATATTTGGGTTTCTTGTTACTCCTTAATTTCCTATATTATATTTTCATTTTTTAGGGGATTTAAAAAAGAATTGATGCGTGTCAATCAATAGTTATTATAGAAATATGTTACTTGAGACTCGTCCCCCATCTTTTTTATAGACAACTATCATACTCATCAAATTCATCTCCCAAATAGTTATTATTGATTTTTTTCTTGAAACTCACCCCCACATCTTTTATATTTCATGTACTACTTTGAGAATTAGACATCCCATAGATAACTTCTACCTATAATATTTCAAGAAACATAGGTGAATGTCAACAAGAGACGGAGTATGTGGGTCAAAAAAAAACAATGTTAAATGTCTCGGAGATGAGTTGATGTGGATGAAAATTTTATGTAACTTTCACCTTTGAATGAATTCATAGGAAAACACATTCTATATAGGATTAATTATTTTATTAAATTTAATTACCCATTTTCTTCAACATACTGATATTATTTAAAATAATCAAATGTTGAGTTTCCCTTATTATAATTATCTATAACTTTCACCATTGATAATTGAATATGTTATGTGTATTTATTTATTTATTGTAAAAAATTAATCTTTTATGATTCTAATAAGATGGATATTAATTGAAAATGGATTCATGCTAACCATTTGAAAAAAATAGTATGAATATAGAGTTAAAGAATTCATCAAGTTTCTAAGAGAGCATGCCTACGACCTTTCTCAAATCCTATGTCTGTGTTCAAGTTGTTATTATTCAAGATAAATTAGTCATGAAAAGTTATAATAACATTTTATTTTTCATAGAATAGATCCGAGATATAAACGTTGGACTAAACACAGGAAAAAACTTAATGTGGACAACAATTGGGATAATACTACAATGTATGGATTATTTGATATGAATACCAGTGTAAATGATGATAGAGATCTCATGGAAGAAATGGAAATGGAAATTGAATATGACCATAGTAATTGTCCAAAGTTGTTTTAGGTGTTAAATAGATGTATATAGAAACCATTTTATACCGATTGTACTAAATAATCAACATTGTTAGGTATATTGAAGTTATATAATTTGAAAACTAGCATAAGATGGAGTGGCACCAACTTTACAAAACTACTTGGTCGCCCGAATGATATTCTACCATAAGAAAATGAACTACCATGTCGAACATATGATTCTCAAAGAATGTTATGTCCAATGATAATGATCTATAAAAAATACATACTTTTCCAAATTATTGTATATTGTTTCTCAAGGACCATGAATCACAAATAAAATGCTCTAGGTGTGGTGCAAATCGATACAAGAAAAATGAATCAAGTCCTTAAAAATCTATATGGTACCTTCCTATCATTCCACAATTTATTAGACTATATAGATGTATGGAAACCACAAGATAATTTACATGAAAAAAATACAAGAATTAAAGATGAGAAACAACGTCATCATGAAGATTCTCCTCAGTGGAAGAAAATGTATGATGAATATCCTGAACTTGGAAATGAGTTAAGAAAATTTCATCTTGCATTATCTATATATGGAATAAATCCTTTTGGTGTACATAGTAGTACTCATAGTACATGTACCATCATGTTTTTAAATTATAACTCGCTGCCATGGTTATGCCTGAAATGAAAAGACATTATATTGTAGTTGCTTATATCTAGACGAAAGAAATCTTGTAATGATATTGATGTTTGTTTGGATCCATTGATTGAAGATATGAAATTTATGTGGGATATAGGCTTTATAATGTATGATTCTCATAGAAGTAAATACTTCACATTGAGGGCCATGTTGTATGGGATAAAAAATTACTTCCCCTCTTTTGGAAATTTTTAAGACTATAGCATTAAAGGAATATTGGGGTGTCTCATTTGTGAAAACCTCACTTACTAAGTTCGATTGAAATAGTCCTCGAAGACTGTGTTTTTATGACATGAAATTGTTTTCCAAGACGACATAAATACTGATCCTGGATGACAACATTTGATGGGAATATCGAATAAGGTATAACACCATCTCTTGTAATGGGAGATCAAATATAAAATAAAGTAAAATATATTGACACTATTTTCAGTAAACCATTTTAAAAAAACCTTAAAAAATTAGGTTGGAAGAAGATATCAATTTTTATTGAATTACCATATTGGATTTGTTTATTTGTCAGATATTTTCTTGATATAATTCATGTAGAAAAAAAGGTATTTGGTAGCGTTATTAGAACATTAATAAATGTTCTTGAAAAAATGAATGATGACATCAAGGCTCGGTTATACTTGATTAAAATAGAGATAAGGGATGAGTTGGAACTGATGAAGGGTAAAAGGTGGAATTTTTTTCCTCCAACAGCTTAAACTTTATCAAAATAAAAAAAATCAAATTTTCCTTTTCCATGATAGTGTAAAATCTCTACAGGAGTATTCATCAAATATCATGAATGTCATGTCAATGAATAATTTGAAGTTATTAGGACTAAAATTACACGGTTGTCATGTTTTGATGCAATATTTAATGCATGTTTCTTTCCGTTGCATTCTGCCTCAAAATATATGACTTAGATTAACTAGATTCTTGTTTTTTCAAATCCATATATAGTAAATGTATAGACTCTACGAAGTTTCCCATCATGAATAAGGAGTTTTTTGTCATATTATTTGAATTAGATATGTTCTTGCTTCCATCGTTCTTTGATATTGTGGTCCTCCTGATGGTTCACTTGTTTATAGAGGTTCAACTATGTGGTTATATCAATTACAAATAGATGTACCCCATTTGATGGTATATGAATATTTTGAAAGGGTATTTTAAGAATCAAATTCATTTAGAAGGTTGTATTGTATAAGGATATATTATTTTAAGAAGCTATTGAATTCTGTACTGATTACCTATCAGATGTTGAGATCATCTGTATTCCAAAGTCTCACCACAATGAATGCCTTTTGGGCAGATGGATTTCCAGAGGAGATGTTGCTACAATTAACTTGACAGAGCAGGGGTAAGAACACCTTTACATTATTCATAATAGTGAATATTTTTATCTATATATTGAATCCCATAAATAAATTATTAGATATTTGAATCCATCAAGGGTTGAAGGATGGATATCAAATACACATAATCAATAGTTTATAGGATGGTTCCAAGATAAAATTTATAAGTAGTTATATTAAAATCTAAATTCAATTTCCAAATGACTTAAATGTCTAGTAATGGGACAAAATACAAATATTGTATCTTACACTAGTTTTGTAATCAACGATTATACATTCTATAAAAAAGAAAACAATGATTATATTAGAATGAAAAATAGTGGAGTTAAAATTATGACTAAAGTGATTAACATATCTGGTTCCAAGGATAGAAATACAATTTATAAAAATATGAAATATTTTGGCATCATTTAATAGATATAATATTTGGATTATACCAAATTTCAAGTGCCGATCTTCCGCTGCAAATGCATTGACAATATCAGTGTAGTGAAAGTTGGTGAAATGGGCTTCGTGATGGTGAATTTTAGCATGGAAGGGGAAAAGGATAAATTTTTTATAATGGAATGCCAAGAAGTGGAATTATTTTATGTCTCAGATCTAGTAAACAAGAATTGGTCAACTTTCCTACTGGCGAGTAAAACAAATATCGAGTGAGATGAAAATTCTATCGAGGATGACTCTTTCATTGGGAGATCATGATCATTTCATTCCATTCCCAATTTAGACATTGTCTTCTATGTTAGAGGGGACCACAAAGAGGGTATTTGGATTCTCAATTGAGGAACCAAATATTTGAAACCTTAAAAAAATAAAGAGAGTTCAATGAGAAGGTAAAAGTGTTTCTTAATACACTATATTTTCCCTCATAATATTATATGTTCTCTATTGCATTAACATAATCCAAATTAAATGTTTGAATACTCATGTAGAAAATATTATTTTTACCAAATTATGTTACCAAGCCCTCAAAATAACAAACTATAATGAAGGAAACCCTTTGGAAATATGTAAAGGTAATGTTAAGATATACTTTCTCTCATTTATTGAAAAATTATATAAATGAATGTTATTTTATTTTTTCTTATTCATTAAAGAGTTCATTTATTTTAGAATATTTCTATCCATATATCATGAATTTTTAGGAAGAGAAACAATTCTATCTCTTCTCAATCATAGAGAAAATATTGATGTTTTCAAAGTGAAATCATTTTCCATTGAATTAATGTATTTTTTAATATTTTTGTTTAATTTATTTATTTTTAGTATTAATCACATAATAATTGTTTTATTATATAATTGGATTATTTTGTTTGAGTGGGGGTGGTCTTTCCATATTTCATACCTTTATTCACTAAAACTTCCACATGCTTCTTCTCCCTCAAAACCTTTTTACCCCTATAGTGTTGCATTTATCACTTCCCTTTGTATTCTATCAACTAATTTTGGAGGAAGAGAAATGACACTGACTCTGCTCAATCAGAGAGGTAATATTGATGTTTTCACAAAAAAAATATTATAATAATTTTTTCTTATATCGGTGGATTTCATATTTAGGTTTAATTTATTTATTTTTAGTATTACTCACAAAATAATGGTTTTCTTATACAGGTGGATTCTTTTATTTGAGTTGGGATGGTCTATCTATCTCTCATGTTTTTCTTCACCAAAACTTCCTCAAATTTATTCTCCCTCAAAACCTTTCACCCCTACAATGTTGCATTTATCACTTTCCTTGGAGTTATCTTTGCTTCCATTTTAGGAAGAGGAATGATGCTGCCTCTACCCAATCACAGAGGTAATCTTGATGTTTTAATAATAAAATTGTTGTCCATAGAGTTAATGTATTGTTTGAGGTTTTTGTTTAATTTATTTATTTTTAGTATTACTCACATAATAATTGTTTTCTTATACAGGTGGATTTTTTTTTGTGTTGGGGTGATCTGTCCATCTTTCATGTCTTTCTACACAAAAACATCCATAGACTTCTTCTCCCTCAGAATCATTCACCTATATAGTGTTGAAATTTATTACTTTCCTTCAAGTTCCCTCCACTACTCAGTCATAGAGGAAATATTTATGTTTCCACCATAAAATACTTATCTATAGAATTAATTTATTATTTCATATTCATGTTTAACTTATTTGTTTTTAGTATTACTCATATAATAATTTTATTATTAAGAAGGTGGATTTTTTTTTGAGTTTAAGTGGTTTGTTCGAAGCTGTTGTTGTAGTGTTAGAATTTTGATAAAGAAAGTCAATGTAAATCAGGAAAAAATTGATAGTTTGGATTATTTTGAGACTTTGGGATTTATAAGAATCATTTGTACCAAAATCAGACACACGGTGTGACCGGTATGACTCAAAGTACTGCTTTTTATTTTAAATTGACATTAATTTTATTAAAAAAGATAACTGACAAACTCAAAACTAAGAAAACATAGTCATATTGTTTTTATAATTTAAGAAAATAATCCATAAGTCATTTGTGATGTGTATAAATAAGCCATACCTCAATCCAATACACGATGTGTTCTGTATGACTCAATGTGTATGTTATCAGTTTAAAATCGACATTTTACTTTTAAAAGTGTTACTCACTGAAATCCAATGAAACATGTTTGGATTTTCTTAATAATTTATGGAATCAATTTATAAATCATTCATTATGTGTAGGAATCTATATCGCATCAAACTGATACATGATGTGATCTGTATAAATCAAAGTATGTGTTTCATGTTTAAAATGACAATTTTGAAAAAAAGAAACGTGATATACTAAAACTGAGAAAACACATTAATATTTTTTTGATACTTTAGTACAATGATCCACAATTCATTTGGTATGTGTAAGAATCATCCACACCTCAATCTGACGCATGGTGTGAATGGTATGACTCAAAGTGAGTCTTTTTATATAAAATTGTCATCAATTTTAGTAAAATGGACAACCGACCTATTCAAAAGTAAGAAAACACATTTGGATTATTTTGATACTTTATGGAAATGATACATATGTCATTTGTGATATTTTGGGATTAGACTCACCTTAATACGATACCCAATGTGCTCGGTATGTCTCAAAGTCTTGGTTATCAGTTTAAAATCAACATTTTAGTTCAAAACATGTCACTCACTGAAAAATAAACAAATGCATTCAGATTTTCTTGATAATTTAGGAAAATTATTAATATTTCATTTTTTACGTGTAAGAATTGGTCTCATTTCAATCTGATACACGATGTGATTAGATTGACTAAAATTACGTGTTTCCAGTTTAAAATGACATTTTAATTAAAAAGACAACTAACATACTCAAAACCAAGAAAATGCATTCAGATTGTTTTGATACTTTTGAAAAAAGGTCTATAAGTCATTTTAGATGTGTTGGAATAATCTGCACCTCAATCCTACCCATGGTGTGACTGGTATGACTCAATGTGCATAATTTTATTTAAAATTGACATCAATTTTAATAAAATGGACAAGTGACCTACTCAAAATTAAGCAAACACTTTCTGATCATTTTACTACATTAAAATAATGCTCCATTAGTAATTTTTTATGTGTAGGAATCAACCTCATCTCAATCTGAAACATGATGTACTCGGTATGACTCAGAGTGTCTGTTTTTAATTTGAAATCGACATTTTAGTCCAAAAAGTGTCACTCATTGAAAATCGATCAAATGAATTCATATTTTCTTGATAGTATAGGAAAAAAATTGATAGTTATTTATGATTTTTAGGAATTGGTTTCATGTCAAACTAATACATGATGTGATCAGAATGAGTCAAAGTGCGTGTTTCTAGTTTAAAATGACATTTTAGTAATAAAGACAACTAACATACTCAAAACCAAGAAAACACATTCAAGTTGTTTTTATACTTTAGTAAAATGATCTAAAAGTCATTTTAGACATTTTTAAATCATCCAAACCTCAATATGATGCATGGTGTGACTCGTATGACTCTAATTTAAATTTTTATTTAAAATTAACATCAATTTGAGTAAAAATAACACTTTCAGTTAATTTATTTTTTTTATAATATTACTAGCACAAGAATTATTGTCTTATACAGATGAATTATTTTTCTAATGATAGGGGGGTTTCAATAGCATGAGTTGGGGCCAGGATTCAAATAAAAAGGATCATTTATGTTTTTGAATGTATATAATAATTTTTATTTATGTAATTGTATAAACCAATGTTTATAATGTATATGATATAGTGTTTTTTCTTTTATTTGTGTGGTAAATTTCATTTCATTTAAATTATGAATTGGTATCTATTTTTATTGATATCTGGCATGTTTTTGTTGCTTTTTGTACTATTACAGCACATTGTACTAGTGCTACAGTGTGCTGTTACAACACATTGTACTAGTGCTGCAGTATACTAGTGCAGCACACTACAGTATGGCCATTTACTAGTACTTTTAAAAGTGATGATAAAGGACCCCTTTATCATCACTTTTAAAACCACTAATAAAGGTACCCTTTATGGATGCTCATAAAATTCCCTTAATTGGTGCTTCTATAAGCACTGATAAATGGGACCTTTAGAGGTGCTAAATAAAAACACTGATAAATGTGGTCCTTTATCAATGATTTTTTATAGCCAATAAAGGACCCCTTTATCAGCACTTTTTTAGCACTGATAAAAGACCAAGAATTTTAATCTCTCTCAGGTAGTTAGTGTTTCTATAGTGCTGATAAAGACCATTTATAGCGCTTTTAAAAGCCTATTTTGTAGAATTGTATAGTGACAACCTTATATCGATATCATGGATTTGAATGGGAAATAATTTCCCAAAAATATTTTTTATTTATAATGTAGTGATTCCTATAGTTATTGAACTTCCATTTCATTGGCGGTCCTTGTTGGAAATTCATGTGAAGGTTCTCACTAACTCTAACACCCCAAGATTTCATAGTGCTTTATTTCTTCAAAATAATTCAATAACTTTCACTACACGCAACATCGAGTTCAAGCACACCATGACTTACCAAACTAGCCGTTCAAAAGAGGTTATGAATATTATTAACCAAATTTTGAACTTTATATAATCCTTATAATTTTATAATCCATATTATGAGTTTCTTAGACATAATTTAAGAACAAATTCATTTTTTTTCAGATAAAATAAGTATTTTTCAAAAATGCACTTTTACTGACTTTTAATGGTGAACCCTTTTTAAATCCAATATTTTAAAACTTTTATATATTCAATTTTACTAAATAAATTTATTCTTTAGAATGGGGACATCAAAAATTTACAATGTAACACCCTAATCTTTCTCAGTATGCTTCTCTTTAAATAATACAGTAACATGTGTTGTACGCAATTTTGAGTTCTAACACACCCCACAACCAATCTAACTGGCCCTTATGAATAGTAATACATACTTTTTGAAATTTTATAAATTTTATCTTTCAAAATTGACTTCATTTTTGGATTTTTAATATTGAAATTATCCTAGGATGAAATTTTGGTACTTTTCGGATAACTTTTATAATTTGATGAATAGTGAAAATTACTAATTTTTTATTAAAAAAAAACATTTTTAATCAAAATAATTAATATTGATAAATTATGAATTTGAGTGGTTTTAAAGTATATTTAGAATATATTTTTACCTTTTAATACAATGTTTTTCATTGGACATAATTTCAAATTTAAACAAGACATAAACAAGTGTCAAACTTTTGATAGTTATTATCTCTTAAAAACACCCTTTTTGTTTTGACAACAGAAATTAATTTTAAATTAATTTCTGCGACTTCTATGTTTTGAATTTAAAAAAATACACTCCGTATTTGGAATCAATATGTCCAAATTTTGTAAATAGGTAACTTTTATTTTTAGACATTTTGAATAATTACTTCGGTAAATGTTTTATTTACCATGGTTAAAGGGTAAATCCGGTAAATAAGGTTAAAAAAATAATAATATAATAATAATAAATTAGCCTAAAATGTGTCTTAACCCTATTTGATGAAACATGTCTGACAATGGGAATCTTTTGGTTGATTTTGGGACACCATGTATCCACTTGTAAGTGATAATGACACATTATATTAATTAAGTTAAAGTAAATACAAAAATGACATAAGCCTATATCTTTTAGAAAAATAATTTTTACATACGGATATATATGTTATATTTTCAACTATAAATATTAATTAGAAAGATAAAACGATTTCATACATAATGATATTTTATTTATAATTTTTAGACATTAAATAATTTAATTTATTTATGACACAATGATGATGTAGTAATTGCATTATTAGTGAAATATTAAAATAATTGATATTATAAATACCAAAATAAATATAATTTGAAAATTTTAATGAATTAAAAGAATTTTATAGGTTAATATGAAATGTTTGTATTTATTTAATCTACCTTTTTCCAAGTAATCATGCTGTTATGAGTTTCCAAAAAATCAAATACCAAATAGTGTCAAAATTGACATAAAAGAGTTTTTAAAACAAATATTATATTATTAATTTATATTTAATTTCTAAAAATATAAGGTTCGGCCAAATGACTTGTATCATGATATTTTTATCATTAATAGACCACTTGGGGGTCTCTTGGAGGTATATAGTAAGTTTATTAACTATATAATATAAAAAATACAAAGTGACATGGTATGTGTCAAACTAATTAATCAAGAGTTAAAACTAAAAGATAAGGTTAATATAATGACCCAAACCTATCAAAAATATATTATTTTAATGAATTTATACCCCTCCCCACCTTAGTCTATGAATAATTCACTTTGGATCCATTATAAACCGAATTATAATTTATTATAAAATAATACTTTAAGTTTTTTCTAAAGAGCCCCTCCTCCCCCTTATAAAAGGACACCACTTCTAACCAATTCCTCACACCTCTAAAGACTTTTTGATCATCCAAAATCTTCCCAGTTAAGCTCCCTAAATCCCTCTCCTCCTCTTATAATCCTTAACTTAGGCATAAGGAACTTCAAGAGTCCTTTTTGGTTCAAACCAAATTGAGTTACCCAAATTAAAGGTAATGATTTCTCTTAGCTTCTTTTCTTTTATTTTACTTCTCCAACCCCTAAAATCTTCTTATTATTTTATTTTGTAACAAAATTTGTATCCTAAATATACTAGGATATTGTTATTAGATGTATTCAAACTACACTTACACACAAACCTCCATCTAATTGGTGAAAAACATATGTTTCTGTGGATGGCAACCAAATGCCTCATGAAGCGATGATTGTTCAATTATCTCCTATCACCTCTCATGGTGACCATTATGATGGAACTATAATTAAATATGATATTAATGATGTTTATTTTATATATAATCTTCTGTAATTCCATTTTATATCATACCATTATTCGTTTCATGTTGTATATATATACGCTAATTTCATTTGAGGAAGTGCGGACTACCGCCCCCTCAAAGTGATGACTCGTTCATAACATACATGGAATGTATAAAGGATGGTGTTAATGAACTCAATTTACACATATAAGATATTATATTATACTGGAATAATAATATACCTATGTATCATTTGGTTTTGATTCCTTTTAAAATGAAAAATGAAATGGAAGTAGCGTTCGTGCGTACGTACAGATTACCGTCTCCACGAACACGATGAGATTCATTTCCCCATCATATCCATTAAATACTAATTATTGTTTTATGATTAAAAGTAATTTTTAAAAACTTTATATCATTCTGGATATGAATAAGATACAACCTATCCATAACAAACATGACTTACATAACAAAGAATATAAAGGAAAATGAATCAGTTAACACCCGAAACGACGATAATACTAAAATATTATTGACAAAGCAATATTAAAAGATCATATATGATATCATATTTATGAATATGATTCTTGTATAATTTAATAACAATTATTTAACTATTATACATGAGGTTAACATACACACTATCAAGGAAAATTACAAGGTAAGGGGTTTTCATCTCACTCTTATTCCCATGAGATTCATGCAATATTGCCACTATTACCTTTTGCGTGGTGTATGTTGTTCCCATAATTGTATTCTTTGTGTAATAAACTTTAATTAATGTGTATTTACATATTCATTGTATGATACTTCTTTGATGGGGTGTATGTTTCGTAAGTTAGCAAATTGGTAAGGGTTAATTTCACAATCTCTTTATTATCTGAGGTTGTTTATACGTAATTATCTACTAGGACCTCTTTGTCATCAACATCCATGTTTCTTAAAAATGTCTTTCAATTTTTTTTTAATATTTGATAGACAATGGGTTAAAGTCATTTATACCCTTACTTGAATTTATATGTTTTGAAAGGAATCTTTCCATCGTTTTCGAAACAAGTTACTTTTTAACCATTTCGACAAAATTAAGATAAGAATGTATTTTTTTAACTTATACAGAAGGTGCGGTTATTCTCCACCATTATTACACCTTTGAAGATTCCCTCACAAGATTATAAATATATTTTCAAAATAAAGGTTTTCCCTATAATTATGTAACTTTTAAATGATTTCAAAAAAGAGATATTTCCCTCAAATAGTTTTGATTTCATCTATGTCATCATCCTTTGATAAATTTTACACTTATTTCAAGTTGATTTATTATGATACAAATCATCCATATTGATTTTAAGGTTTTGTGAGATGTTTTACTATGGATGAGTTATTTTTATTCCATTAATGGTTTATGATAAAAGTTTTGACATTTCATATGTTATTTTTAATACGAATGTTTATGTTATATTTCATCCTCTTCTTAAGATGAATGTGTTGGACTAGTATGTTCTGGGTTGGGGTCTAGTTACAGAAAACCCTCCAGGTTGGTGTCCGGTTATTATAGGCACTCCGAGTTGGTGTCCGGTTATTAGAGGCACTCTAGGTTGGTGTCCGATTATTAGAGGCACTCCGGGTTGGAGTCCGGTTAAATAGGCTCTCCGGGTTAGGGTCTGGTTACAGTTAGCCCCTAGGTCTTGGCACGAGGCCTTGAAAAAGAAATTAAAGTTCATAATTATGCATTCCATCATTATGAAAGTGGTTATTGATATTGTATGTGATTATTCTATTAGTAGAATATCCATGTGAATAAGTAATGGCATTATTTCATTTTATTTCTGCCATATTATGCTGAAGTTCATGTTTAAAAGGCTTTTGTTTTAGTTTTATACATTTACATAAATTTTTATGATTATTTATGAAAGTTTCCGCTATATTTATTGCCCTTAATGAGCATTTTAGCTCACCCCTTTCTATGTTTTATTTTACCAGGATTACAAGAAGTGTATTGTGATTGATATACAGGGTTAAGCCAAGGGAATAATGGCATTCATAAAGGATTATTTATGTTGTTTTTTATGTTATAAAGTGTACTGTAACATTCATGTATGTAATCTATTTTACAATACTGATAAACGAATCATTCCTTTGGGACTTTATTCCTTGTAATCATGCCAATTCATTAAAATAATGCAATGAATCTGGGTAACTGGGGTCGGGGCGTTACACTAACCCCTTTAAAAGTGGTCCTTTAAATAATAAAAAGAATGTGATTTGGATATATGTTGTGTTTTATCATAATATCATATATTAAATACTGTATTTAAATATTTTAAATTATTTATCTAACTAGTATGTAGGAAATTAATTCTACACAAACTAACACTACCAATCTCAAGGAACAACATAACAATGTTTTTGAAATTCAGAAAATTTCATTATATGACAAATAATATGAAGGCGAGAAACATCTTGAAGGTGATAAAAATGTTATAATTGAGATTTATCCAAGATTTTATCCAAATATAAAAGGTAATAAGGATGAGAAAATATATGAGCAACATTGTGTGACAATGTTAACAAAATTTATTAAGGTGATAAGTAGAGGTCAAAAATTCCTAGAATGATAGAATGTATATGGTTAACATATAGACCCATTCATGACAATTTCCATTAGTTACATTAGGTTTAGTACTATAATTAACATTCATATTGATATATATTCCTAAAAACGTTGTTCCTATATTTAATGAAACAAATTTGGGAGACATTAGAGTAACATTAGAATATAATTTCTATATTCGTTTGACAAATAAAATGATAAACATTGATTTAATATTCATTATCCCTTATAGAGTATATGTATATTATAAAAATAAGGGATGAAATTTGTATTATTTTTTTGGAAATAGTTATAGATAATTTCATACACTTCTTACAAAAATATATCTTAGGGACACTGAGGTGAAAGTTATACCTGACCCACTAACTTTACATAAAAACATCATAAACCAAGAAACTTGGGAGGCTATTAGTTCCTATAAGGATGGGGAGGAAATTATGGTATATTTTAATATATATTATTTTGTTTGATATTATATCTATAAATATATTTTATTTTATAATTAATAATTTATAAAACCACAAAAGAGTGAAAAAATAAACAACTTGCATCAAAACCATCGTACCCCTATTATAAAAAAGTATGGGGTATGATTCAATTAAAAAATATTTGTTTTTTTATTTTAAATATATATTAAAACTTTGACATGATTGAAATAAAAAATTAATAATGTTTTATTCTTTACATACATATTGTTTAGTCAGAACCTAAATCCATATCCATATCATAGCATGTTCTATAGTTTGAGGCTTGTGTAAATAAAAAGAGACAAATAGTAGATGATAACCTGTAGAAATCATGGTGATAATGTGTAAGTATAACATAATATAAATTTACTCTAATTTAGTATATTATTACATAATATTTAATATTTAATTTCCTATATTTTTATCCAGGTAAAACATAAGATATGTCATATATTTTAGTTGAAGAAAAAAATACTTTCAAAGTATTTAAAGCATCTAGAAAAGTATGGATATATTAGAGGATCAGATTTTGAAGTTTCCCCATGTGAATAATTTGGGAAAGAATAAACTCATGTTCATTAAAACAATAAATTAAATACAAATAGGAAGAGATTGAAACCCTAAAGGAAACAATAAACAGGTAGAGTAAAATAATAGACCATCTCCTTAGAAAGGATTAATGAGAAGAATAAACACAACAATAACCACTCTATAAATCTCCAAACACCCTATGTTTTGAGGCTATTCATTCCCCTCACAGGCCTTACTTACTTGATGCAATAATTTTTTTCAAAATAGTTTATAATAATCATGAAACAAACAATTATTGATACCTTTGTTATGTTAAAATATTATAGGGAGAAGTTTATTGTGTTTTATAACTACCAGCATGCACTCATTATGATACCCAATAGATGTGACCATATTAATTACAAAACTTATCGAATATATTGAATTTTATATGTTCTCAAGACATTTTAGGTTTATATTTTTAATGAGTTAGGAAAAAATATTAACTAACAAAACCTATGTCTTTTTCAACTAACAATAATGTTTCCTAATATATAATATACTACTTAATATATAAAAAGTCTTCAACATCTCCCAAAAATTATCTACACACAATAATATTCTTGACACATCATACATATTACTTTTCTTAATAACCTATGGAAATAAATGCATAATAAAGGGGAAACCTCATAAGCTCAGTACGGGATAAAAATGAAATCAAAACATGACATGCATAAGAATTGGTGCACAACATAAGAAGAAGAATATAAGAACATAAATATAATTAAATGGGACATAACATGACCATAAGTACATGATATATAAATGGAAATTTGGCTGCAAAAAAATGATTCATTTATAAGAATATCACTAATATTCATCACTAAGGTGTTATAAAAGCATATTACCAATGTTATTCACCAAGGTATCATAAAAAATTAGCAAGGTAGATTTCCGAGGTATCATTATCATGTAAGAACTCAAGATTAATTCTTTACCAAATGCATTGGAGAACAATCAGGGAACACCCATATTATTACAAAGGTTATTCGACATGGCATCATAAAACATTAACAAGTCATTTTCTATGGTATCATACACATTTTATCTATAGAGATTAATTATTTACACAATTCATTATAGTGATATCAAGGTGCACCCTTCATATGCCTAACACTATGTGTTCCAAATAAAGAAATCATATATAATTACACAAAAATATAATTAAACTAAGAAGGAAATAGGTTAAATAAAAATACACCATATGAGTATAATCCATTCAATGAAAGAAGGTGGATGGTATCATAAGATAATATCATAGGAATGAATAGAGGATGTCGACATTGATGGAAAATTATTTTTCAAGATCATTGGGTGAATCAATTTAAAAAATAATAGGAAATAAAAATGGTAATTTCAAAATCATTATGAATTGGGATTATTTGGAAAACCATGTAAAAACAGGGAAATGAATATTTATTGAAAGGAATGTTCATAACGGTGAAAGGGTGTTTTAACACTGAATAAAAATGTAAAAAGATATTTTATAATTTTTTTAAACAATATCGTAAAAATAAAAAGTTATGAATCCATTTAAAAAGTGATTTTAAAAAACATGAAGTGAAATATTTTTTAAAAATTTTCTTAAAAAATAACCTTCAATAATAGATCTTTGTAAAAAACCTAAAGAGCTTACCAAGGAAATTAGAGTGAAAGATAAACAAATGATCATGGAAGGAAACATATTTTATTATTTTAAAATATATATATTGAAATCAAACGTCATAAAAAGAGTGATTGTAAGGAACGAGTCTTAAATATTACACATTCTTGTCTTTTCTAACTAGAATTCACATTTTTATATATTTTAAGTTTATATTTTTAGATAATTAGGCCAAACTCGTAAAAATTAATCCCATACATTACAAGTGCACACTTATACCCAATATGCATTTCCCTACCAAACAAAGTTCTTGAAAGATAAAACATGTCTTCTCTTTATGAAAAATTGTCAAAGTTTTCTCCTTGATCTCATCATTATACCTAATATCACTTAAACCCCATGAATAAAATTTTAAAACTTTGTATGAGTTAAAAAATCTCAATAAGGAAAATAAAAATGAAGAAATAACCCATTAGTCCATGAATACTTATAAACCCATGACATCACTTTTTTATAATTATTAGAATCGTATGTCACATGAAAGAGTAAAATTTAACAAAACATTAAATATCATGATAATAAATAAATTCATGATATTACATGTTAATGGAGTGTTATATACACTTAAAAAGATAATAGAGATGCATAAAATCAAAATATGCCTCAATAAATGAAAATTGAGATGAATTCCCTTTCCTTGAGTCTGAATCATCACATAAAATATTTATCTTCTCGAATAATATACTTAGGTTAATTATTTTCATTATTGATAATATTTTTAATTTTTTATTCCTTTTATATCACTTATTATAATGTTACAACAATTACTTAATTATTTAAGTTCATGTCGGATGATTTGATGATATTTGGTATTCGAGTCCAAAATGACTTTGGTATGATGTCTATAGTCAAAGTGGTCATTAATCCATCACATCCAGAATAATATTCATGAAATGATTATAATTTTTATACATAAATTATAATTTTAAATAAAACAATTATATATGGTTTTGAAAAATTAACTACGTTATAATCACAGAGATGGTAGGTCATACGTACATATGGGTAACATTTCCATTTTTCAATGATCATTATGGAAAGAAGGTATATATTATTTTATATTTCCAGAATAATAATAATATAATTAATATCATATTAAAAATTTAAATTTAAATATATATATATTATACATGTGAAGTGGTGATGAAAAATGAATCACATCACTTCATGGAGGTGATAGTTTACACGTACCCACGAACGACATTATAAATTTTATGTGAATGGAAAGGTAAAAATGTAAACGATATGTTATAATAGCATAATGATAAATATGTTATGAATATCACATATAAAGATTAATTTTATCATTATAACAATATTTGAGAAATGGTGATGGAAAACGAATAATATCGGTTCAAGAGGTGGTAGTCCGCTGTACACACAAATGATTAATTATTTTCCTATTTGATGGAGAGGGTCACTCTTGAAATTCTTCAAAATAATAAATTAATATAATTTATGTTTCTATTAGAAATGGTTCTTAAATAATTTATTTCAAATATAGGATGATCATGGGTTTAAATCCATTAATCCAATGAAAATTATATATTTTTTTGATAATTTTTGAAGTCCTTAGCTTTTTGTTTTAACCCTTATTTAACCTCTTTAATTCTTACCGTGTTATCATGAAATTTACACTTTGAGGGTTAATATAATTACAATAAAATGAAAAACGACCATTATTTGAGTAATTGATAACATTTTAAGACTTATAAAAATTATTTGACCTACTTTTAGTTTTTTATAAATTTTATATTATTTAATAAAATATTATTTATTTTAAAATATCATTATTGTCATTTTTGACACTATTCATTATGTTGTCTTTTACCAAAATAAAAACAATAAGATAAATTCAAACAAAGACATATAAAACATCAATAAAATTTCAAATTCATCTAAATAATTCATGAATTAAATTAATTACATAAAATTATATTTATTTTAATATTTTTAATAACATTTATTTGATATTTCCATTAATTAAACAGTTGTTACATCATCATCATGAAAGCAGTTAATTTAATTATTTCTTCCCTAAAAATTTAGAATAAAATATCATTATTAAGATAAATATTTTATATTTTAGTAGAAAATTTATAATCTAACCCATCCCCTAGATAACTTCACGTTAAAAATATTTTACTTCTTAAAAATAAGAGTATGATAAGTTTGAATTTTCTTAAATTAAAGCACTATAATGGGCTTAAAGACATTGAAGTGGAACCAAGAGGTTATAAAACTACCTTAAGGATGATTTTAGTTGATTATCATTCATCGATTAAAATTATGAAAAAATTTAGAGTATTTTTATAATATTTATAATATTATTTTTACCCTTAATTACTCGATTTACCCTTAACTGTGGTAACAAAAATTATTAATGTTACAATTAATATTGGAAAAAGGGTACTATTTAATCAATTTTTAAATTATTATTAAAAATATGGAATTTATTTTTAATAATTGAAGACACATAATTGGCTAAAATTAATTTAAAATTAATCTTGTTGACAAGGTGAGAAAATGGGTTATTAAAGTGAAAATGTTCAAAAGCTTGAAATATTTTTATATCGAAATTCAATGTGAAATTTATTTCAATGACCTAATTTTGATTAAATTATTTAAAATCGATATAATTATACTTTAAACCCATTCAAAATTATAATTTTAAACTATTAATTATTCAGATGAAAACTTTGTTTTCAATAAAATCCAGTATTTTCACTATTCATCAAAACATGAAACTTATCGAAAAAATATCAAAAATTTAACAAAAGTAAATTTTGATGTTAATATTTCAAATAAGTAGTTTATTTTTTCAAAAAATATAATTTATAAAAGTTTAAAAAACTAGATTTAAAATAATTGTGCCATCAAAAGGTAGAAAAACTGCCTTTTTAGAAAAGCACTACTTTTATGAATAAAATTGGATTTGTTCAAATATAATGTCATGAATAAACATAAGATAAATGTTAATAATTATATTCAATATATTATAAATTTCATTAATATAATCCAACCAAAGTGATTTGTATATTTATTTGTAGAAAACACACTTGTGCGCATTTAAATAGTTTTTTAGAGAACCATTTCCTTCTATTATAAAAAAGGTCTTATCTTCATTTGTAATTAATTAGTCACCAAATAATTCATTACATATACATAGTTAAACCATATTTTTATAATTCAGTTAATCTTATTCATACCCTCCATTCTAATATCTATGTGATAACTTTCATATTAAATAATATTATTTAGTTGTTTCTTTAAGATTGATGTGACTTATCATGTATGCTATCAAACATAATGTTTAATTTTAAGATCTCAGGATGTTACATTCCCCCCCACTCTTTAATAAATTTTTTACTCACAATTTAAACTTGGTCTTGGTAATCAGGGTTTGAATATTCTAAATACCTTTATTGAAAATCCACATCGGAAAAAAGATTAATGAAACTTCTACTTTAAAATAGGGAATAGAAAGTAAGAAGGTCACCTGAGATAACTCATACTAGGGTACCATGTAGGGAAACTTGGACATGGAAGAGAAAACTAACTATCATGTTATTATAGAGTGTGATAAAGAACATGTTCATGATAAAGTTAACAATAAAAAACATAAATCTGTGATGGGTTAAAAAGTCATTTATTTCTTAGTAAGAAAAGTAAATGGATAAAATTTTTGTTTTAAGACACTTTTCATGGATTTGAGGGATTATTTTACTCTCTAGACTAAGAAAATAAGGAAATATACTTACTTTTTAAGTAGAGTTTCATCCTTTAATGAATTTCAACCACAAAATCATCTTTTTCTATAAATTATGAGTATTTAAGATGATTTTTTTTTCATTCATGAATAATTAGAATAAAATTATATGGATCAAAAAATCCAAAAAAGTAAAACTATATATTCATCGCATATTTATAAATTAACCAAAACCAAAATGGTTAGGATTAGGTAAGATAATTCCCCAAAAATCTTAAACATTTATATGATGAAAAACTACATTAATCTTCAAAATTAAAAAGTGACAAAAAAAGTTCATCATGGATTATTCAAAAAATAAATATCCTTAAAATTACTCAAATAAATATATTCTATAATAGGATTGAAACCACAAACTCAGAAGAATTTGATCACATAGTTTTAAAAGATGAATTTTAATAATTTTCTCCAAAAAACATTATTTACTCATGAAGTCATAAAAAAAATAATTTCCATAATAATCTTCAAGATACACTAAACAATTTCATAAATAACCTGAATCACCATAAATTCACAATAAAATCCTTTATTCTTTCAAAAATATAAGCAAACCATTATTCCTTAAATAGAATCCCATAGTATTTTGTTTACCTATATCATATATGGTTCCCAAAATAGTAAACGTCATCCGAAATAACTTTAATCACGTAATCACCAAATAATTTCCTAATCCCATGAACATTACCTTTATCTATTAGTTATATTAAATAAAAAACAATTTCATACTAAACAGTACATCATGTAGGCTAGTGGTAGGTGATGAAACCTTTTTTCCCTTCAATTGGGGGTTCAATTACTGCAGCCTTACCATATGTGACTGGTTGTCACCCATCATAAGGGTTTTCCTTTTTATAAAATTTTATAATAATTATTAAATTCATAGAAATTTGAGAAAACCTTATAAAAATAAACATAACATGTTTTAATCAAAAAAGTTCCTCATACCTTTCATTTTTCATACCAAAACACAATAACCCATAATTATCTAAAAAATAAATGTCTCCAAAAATACCATTACTCATATTAAAATTTCATAACTTAAATCCTTAATAGGGGTTTCTAATACATTGAAAATATGATCAAACATAAAATTATAAACCCATGATGATACTGATAACTCTTAAGAATACATTATAATCTCTAAAGTTTTTTAAACCATCCTTTAATACCCAATCTAAGGACCCGACCTTAAAAATTATATATTCTTGTGTTTTTTGAACTAGAATTCATATTTCAGGATATTTTAAGTATAGGGTTTTAGAGAATTAGAAGAAACTATTAAAAATTGATCCCATACTTTACAAGTGGACACTTATACTCAGTATCCATTTTCGAACTAAACAAAGGTCTTTAAAACTAAAACACATTTTTTCTTTTTGAAAAATGTTAGTAGTTTTCTACTTGATCTCATACTTGGTCCTAACCTCACTTAAACCTTGTATATAAAATTTTAAAACTTTGGATGAGAAAAAAAATATTATTAAGGTACATAAAAATAAATAAATAAACCGTTAGAAAATGAATACTTTTAAACCAATGAAATAAAATTTAAAAAGTTATACTTTTCACTAATAAAACATAAGCACATTATCAAACCTCATGAAATCATTTGTTTCCTGTAAAACTCCAAAGAAAACATAAATCATAAAGGTAACTAGTGGAATAATTTCCATATCAATCTTACATTTACATTAGTTCTCATATATACATAGAGAGTAACCTTAATTGTTACATTTGGAATACCCACCTCAGTATATTCTCTTAGTCTATTAGGAGAAATCCTACCAGTTAACTCTATCTCATTACCAAATGCATTGGAGAGCTATAATGGTCACACCCAACATCTATTTATCATGGAACCACCCATACTCATAAAAAATACTCAAGAACGATAACATAAGAACAAAACATAAATCATACATAAAATAAAAATAACTTCTCCACTATGAAACCACTTTTCATTTTTAGAAATATGTGCACTCATAAATGAAAACACTTTATTTGAAAATAAAACATAAACTTGTGAAGGAAGCATCAAAAAATTTAAGATAAGTAAAATGGGTAAATTCCATTCATGTCGTACATGTTAAAAAAATTCATTTTCTATTTTGAAAAATATTTGAAAGGGTAACTTTGAAATAGGTTTTTAAAAGAAAGCCTCTTACATAAAACCTTAAAAATATCCCTTTTTAAAAAAATTGGTAGAAATTTGAAATTTCACATTTTAAAAAATTCATTTTCATATAAATACATTCATAAAAATAATTTTTAAAATTTGGACATGAATGATAAATATTTAGAAAAATAAATATTTAAAACATTTAGAACAAGTTTTTTAGTTAAAAAGTCCCTTATAAATGTCATATTATTGAAGTTAGAAATAATAAAATGGACCAATTTTGTGTATTTTATATAAATACATATAAAAAAATTATAAATAAAAAATAATATATAAAAAATTTATTTCACACATAATATTAGCATAGCATAACCATGAAGTAGAAGTTTCACCCAAAGAATAGAAATTGGATTAAGAATTACCTTACTACATTATAATCAGTAGAATCGTATGCATAATGAAAGAGTAAAATTTTAAAAAAAATAAATACCGTGATAATAAATAAATTCATTATATAAAATTTCAATAGAGGGTTATATACACCTAAAAAAATGGATATGTATAACATCAAAATATGCGTCAAAAGAATAAATTTTAGATGAAGTCCCTTACCTTGAGTCTGACTCGTCATGTACAATATTTATGTTCTTGAATAATAAAATTCATTTAATTATTTAAATTATTTATAACATTTTTAAATTTTATTATTACTTTTATATCACTTTTTATATCATTTTAACAATTACATAATTATTTAAATGTATGTCAGGTGTTTTGATGATATTCGGTACTTGAGTCCAAAATGACATTGGTATGATGTGTATATTCAAAGTGGTCATTAGTACATCATTTAAATAATATTATTAATTACATGTTTATAATTTATATACATATATTTTACTTTTAAATCAAACTATTATCTATGGTTATGAAAAATGAACTACATTATATTCATGGAGACGGTAGGCCATATGTACGCATGAATAACGTTTCAATTTTTCACTGATCATTATGGAAAGAAGTTGAATATTATTTTATCCTTACAGAATAATAATTATATAATTAATATAATATTAAAAATTTTAATATACTTATATATATCATCCATGTGAAATGGTGATGAAAAACGAATCACATCGCTTCGTGGTGGTGATAGTTGACATGTACGCACAGACGACGTTTATCATTTTTATGTGCATGGATATGTAATAATTTAAATGATATATTATAATTTAATAATGATAAATATGTCATTAATAACACATATAAACATTAATTTCATCATTATAACTGGTCTTGAGATACAGTTATGGAAAATGAATTATATCTGTTCGTGAGGCGGTAGTCTTCCGTACTACCAAATGATTAATTCTTTTCCCATTTGATGAAAGTGGAGATGGATTTGGGTGATTATATTAACATGATAAAATATCAGTATATTTAGGATACTTTAGTTATTATTTCATCATGGTTGATGTATATTTTAAAGAAGTTGAAGAAGAAATAAAAGAGAAATACCTCATTAAAACAATACCTCTTCTTCGGACGATCTTCTTATCTCAACACGTTAAGACAATTAAGGACGGTTTTATGCCTAAATTAATAGCAATATAATGTGGGGATAGATTCAAGGAAGGTATTTTGGTAGATCATATCTGATCCAATAAGGTTTTGTAGTGTAAATAAAAGATAAGAAGGTATTCCCTTTTATGAGAGAGGAGAGGGGCACTCTTGGAATTCTTTAAAATATTAAATTAATATAAATTATTTTGATATTATAAATGGATCCAAACTGAATTATTTAAAATATAGGATGAGTATGGTTCTAAATAAATTCATTAAATAAAAACTAGATAATTTTTTATTATTTTTTAATCCTTATCTTTTTTGTTTTAACCCTTATTTAACCTCTTAGATTCTTACCGTGATTTCATGTAATTTAGAATTTGAGAGTTAATATAATTACTATAAAATAAAAAATGACCATTAAATGAGAAATTAATGAAATATGAGGACTTATTAAATTTGTTTTGTAAATTTCATAGATTTTTAGAAATGTTATATTATTTAATAAAATATTATTTACTTTAAAGTATCATTAATATCAATTTTGACACTATTCATTATTTTGTCTTTTAGAAAAATATAGACACCAAGATAAATTCAAAGAAACATCTATAAAACATTAATAAATGTATATTTCATCTAATAAATCTATTTATGACATTAATTACATAAAATTATATTTATTTTAATATTTTTAAAAACATTTCTTTGATATTTTTTAAAATTACAAAATTACTGCACCATCATTGTAAAAACATTTAATATAATTTTTTATCCCCTAAAAATTTTAAAAAAATTATCCAGATGTAGATAAATATTTTAGATTAATAAATAAAGTTTATAGTTGAACATATCCCATAGATAACCTCATATTAAAAATATTACACTTGTTAAGAACAAGAGTATGATAAGTTTGAAGTTTCTTAAATTAAAGTCCTATCATGGGATTAAGGTCATCCTAGTTTCTCCAAGAGGTTATAGAATTTGACTAAGAATTATTTTGGTCAAAAATAACTTATACAATAAAATCAGGAAAAGTGTTAGGGTAATTTTAAAATATTTTTAAAAATTTTTTACCCTTAATTACCCGACTTACATTTAACCATGGTAACAACAATTACTAATGTTACTATTCTTATTGAACAAAAATAAAAGGGTGATATTTAATAAAATCATATATTATTATTACAAATATTGAATCCAATTTTAAAAATTCAAATCACATCATTTGATAAAATTAATTTAAAATTAATCTTATTAAGGGTGTGAGAAAATATGTTATTAAAGTGAAAACGTTCAAAAGATTGAAATTTTTTTATATCCAAATATAATTTGAAATTGATTAAAATGGCCTAAATAGGATTAAAGGATATAAAAGTTATCCAATTATACTTTTAAACAAACCAAAAAATATAATTTATCGCTATAAATTATGTTGATGAAAACACTGTTTTCAATTAAAATCTAGAATTTTCACTATTCATAAAAACATGAAACTTATACAAAAAATAAAAAATTCTTAAAAAGTAAATTTTGATAATAAAATTTTGTATGATAATTTTATATTTTAAAATATAATTTATAAAATTGTCAAAAACTAGATTCAAAAAAAGTGCGCCATAAAAAGGCGAAAACGTGCCTTTTTAAGAAAATATTTCTTTTATTCATAAATTTTGATTTGTTCATATATAACATCTTGAAAACTCATAGGATGAAGGTAAAACATTTGATTGATTATAGTATCCATTTTATTAATATAATAAAATTATATTATTTTTTTATTTAGTTGTATAAAACACACATGTGCACATTTAAATAGTTTTTCAGAAAATAACATTTCCTTTTAAAAAAGGGTTTTATCTTCATTTATAATTTATTAGTCACTAAATAATTCATTATATATACATGTCTAAAACATATTTTCATAATTAATTTAATCATTTTTATACTCTCTATTATAACAACTATACGATAACTTCCATATTATATAACGATATTTAGTTGTTGGTTTATGCTCGATGTGGTGTATCGTGTACACTATCGAACATAGTGTTTCCTTTTAAAAGGTAAGGATGTTACTGTAATAAAAAGTAATTTTTAATATAGGATAATGGAAATATGAAACTCACATAATATAACACATAATTGGGTTTCTAAATATAAAATAGAACATTATTAGGAAGGAAAATATAGACAAGGTTCCCAAATCATTGTTTAAGAGGATGAGAATTACTCTCCACAATGATATACTTTTTTATTAAAAAAATTTATCAAGGTAAAATATTTGAAATAAAAGGGAATTATTCACATTTAATAAGATAAAATACCATTAAATAAAACCATATTGTAGAAAAAACTTGTCTTTTAAGAAATTAGTTTAAGAAGAATAATTAAAACTAAATAAAGGGAGTTAAGTTAACAAAAAACCATTCAAATTTTAAATCAATATACATTTGAATAGAGAAAATGATATGGATATTAAAAACCCATAAACTAAATGAATATGGTAAAATATATTTCTTATTAATTAATCACACATTATTTTAAACAACATGGTTCAAAATATTAAAATTATCTTATGAAATTAAATTTGAGAAAAAAACCCTTTACCTTTCTAAGTAGATTCTTAAACATTAGGAGGAATCATCAAAACCATAGAAAAAACTTTGGATATATTTGAAGAGGCAGAGTTAAAGTAACTTCATGAAAAATTCATTTTATGTGGATATGAATGAGATAATGTTTGGGAGATATCTCTTTTTATAGGATAACAAGATGAGTTTTTTCTCAGAAACTAATGTTTGGTAAGTGGTAAGAATGGTATCACCTGGGGGTTCAATGGGTTTAGTGAGTTAAGTGAATAAGGTGGTGAACTATTAGTGAGATACGCGAATATGAATTTTTAACCAAAACAATTTATTATAGAAGGTGTAAGTTTCAAATCAATTTAGTAAAATTAGAGCCACATTAGATTTCCAAATTTAACACTTATTAATCTTGATTAATTATTTATCATGATTATTATTTTATCATTAAAAAAATAGGATGACCCTTATTAACAAATTTAGATATAGAGAATATGAATTTGTGATCCATTTAAGATAATTAAGTTTCTAAATATATTTAAATTAACTTTTTAATTTAAAAAATTTAATCTGTAGAAAAACCATTTTTGTAGAAAAGTGACATTTTAATTGTTAGGTGTCCTTAATATCATTTTAAATTAATTATAAATTCAATGAGTGTTAATTTATTTGTATATATTTCTAAAATAATATTATTTTTTCAATTTTAAATGTATATATTTATTTAAAAAAATACACAATATATAAAAAAGTATCCTTCCTTGAAAAATAATATTTTTACATATGTTACAAGTTTTTACCTAGGTAAATAATTTTTTATGAAAAAAAATGGACCTTATGAAATAATTTTGGAATGTTTATTATAAATATTAAATATAATTTATTAGTTAAAATTTTTATGTTTAAGAAAAATTAATTCTAACATTATCACATATAACGCAGAAAAACACGCTTTTAAAAGAAAAGTGTATTTTAAGATTAAAATTTATTTATAAGGTAAAATTTGAAATTAATTTTAATTTCATGATATAAAATTTTTTATCATAAAAAATATAATTTATGTGCCTTTAAAATTAATCCAAAAACATATTTTACCAAAAAATATTTAATTAAAAGAATGGTCAAAAAAGAATTTATGGTAAAATATTAATTTATTTTTTAAAATGTCAATCATAAGTTTTTAAAATTCAATAGAGTATTTTTTTAAAATTATTAGTTTTATTTTTTAAATAAATAATTTTTCTAATAAAATGTTTTATAAAATTATAGTTATTTCTTATATATTCATCCAATCATGAAATTTATAGTTTTGGTAAAAACTGTATTTTCACTCTTCAGCTAAAAATAAACTATTTCAAAAAAAATCCCCCAAATTTATTCTAAAATAGTATTGTTACTCTAAATAAAAAAAATAATTCAATATTTTTAAATTCAAATTCTATAAGTTAGGAATTTAACTTTTAAATAAAAATATAAAAATATAATGAAAACTGTTTTCATAAGAAAATTACCTTTTTCAAATATTTACCTGTATTAATTTTATTTCATATCAATTAATAATAAAATTGGTTTTAATATATTATTAATATAAACAATATATTTATCTATAATATACCCATTCTCTTAAAATAAATCACAAAAAATGAAAATTCGTAGAAAGGTTTCATTTTAATGCATAAATCAATCTTATTAGTTATTTTGTTATACTAATTTAATTTTTTTCAATTACTTAATGTTATTAATGAAAATTATTTTTATTTCTAAATATATTTCATAATTTGGTTAGATCTATTTTTACTTTAAAATTCTAATTCTTCATTTTAACAGTTACATAATGTTCCACATTTCATTTTGGTCTGGTCTTACGCGTGAAGAATGATGTTGAACACATTTGGTTTTAAAGGAAAATAAGTAACTTAAAATCTTGGGGTGTTACATTCCCCCTTAAATAAATCAAATTATTAAAATTTTAATCACTAACTAATTAAATTAGTTAGGGGTATCTAAAACATAGGCATGACTTTGAACATATTTTTAAATGCTGTTTCTACCTAAACATATTATGTACGACATGGAAACACATACATTCCCTTTAACATGTAATCTAATTGCTTAATTTTTCCTTAGAAACTTTTTTATGTATTCCAACCTGTACAACATATTAAGCATCTTCCAGTTCATTTCAGACATTTACTTTAGTGACTCTTCACACAATCTTGACATGTAGGAAATTTAATCTTCTTTCCTTCATTATATTTGTCACCCAAATTTCTATGATATTCCATCATTATCTTCTTTAGTTTGTTTGAGATTTAATTTATTCCCACACTATTAATCATAATTATTTATTGATGGTTTGGTATAATCATAAGATTTCTCACTTTAGTCATTATCTTATTCAGTTTCCTATTTGTACGATCTTTGCATTGTCTATGTTATCCATTGTTTACTTGGTTCGTTTAGGATTCATACATTACTAAATACAAATGGAGGTAATCATGATTGATTAAAACTATAAGGGAATTATTGTAATATGAAAAATTCAACCTCAAAATGTCCTTCCCTTTGAAATTATTACAATACATTTCAGTTCAACCTAAATAAAACTCAGTTCTATCTAGGTTTCTTTATGCTGGGTTCTCACATATTTCTCAACCTAATTCCATAATATAATAAACCCTTCAAAATGTCTTGTAAAGATAATGTAATTAACCAAGGAATATCCCTTGAGGGTGTCTATCTAGGTGTACAATCTTAGTCCCACTCATCATGCACCAGAGTGGAGATTGTGTTGATACCCATCCAACCTTTTTTTTCATATGATTACCCATATGTGAATCTATACCATGGCCACATCCACTTTATAATATCCATATTGGGATGTAATTTCCATTATAACAGCACAATATTGACTTATCTAAAACTTTAGGATGTCATCCAATACATAGAATTATCCCTTAGAATTATCTCTATGGCTTTTAATAAAATATTCTTACCACAATCCCTAAAATATTCAATATTACCTCAACTAAACTAAAGGTTTATCTATATATTTGAAATTATGTTAAAAATTAATTTATAAACCCTCTAATTATACTCAACTAACATTATAATCTCTAAATTTATCTAAACCTTACTCTAATATTAACTTTGATTCTCTAATAACATGACTATCTCAATTATAAGACTTATAGAAAATATTTCATTATATAAATTCCAATTAATTTTTTGGTTTAGAGTTTTAGAGAGTTAGTAAAAAATATTAACTAACAATACACATGCATTTTTCTAAAAATGAACATTTTACCACTATATAAACTATTTCTTGATCCAAAACAAGTCTTCAACATCTCTTACAAAATCTCCACAAATAATACTCTTGTAGACACATCATATATGCTACTTTTCTTCAACACCTGCGGAAATGAAAACATAAAAATGGGGTGATCTAAGTTTATCAGTAAGTAATAAATAATAAAATTAAAACATAAAATGGGTAAGAATTTGGGATTAAAAAATAATATGAACATACGAACATAAATATAAGTATATGGGGAATAATATGATCATAAGTTCACAAGGCATAACTTGGAAATGAGACCACAACAAAAACATGATATATTCATAAACATTTCACCAATGTTCATTACTAAGGTTACATAAAAAAATATTACTAATGTTATTCACTAAGGAATCATAAAAAAATACCAATGCATGCTTATAAGGTATCATGTACATATAATCCTAAGAGATTTGATCTTTATCAAATGCATTTAAGTGATATTAGGGAACACCATTCATATTACTATGTTTTTTCACCAAGGTATCATAAAAAATTACCAATTCATGTTTCCATGTTATCTTAAATATGTAATCTTTAGAGAATAATTATTTACCCAAACATTTGAGTTATATGATGGAAAAACCTTCATAATTTAAACATTACATGTGCAACATAAGGAAATCATATATAGTTCCATTAAAGTATAGTTAACTATATAATAAAATGGGTTATATGATAATTTAGAACATGATCATAATCTATATAAAAAAAATAAGGTGGGTGATATCATAAGAGAATATATTAGGAATAAATATCGGATGTTTACAGAGATAGAAAATACATTTTCAAGATCATTAGTTAAATCACATTAAAAAATAATATTAAATACCTATTTTAATTTTAAAATAATTTAAAATCAGGATTACTTGTAAAAATATATTAAACATGGAATAAAATATTTATTGAAAAGAATATTCATAACAGTGAAATAACATGTTCACTGGAAAGAAAAATTAAAAATAGATTTTAGAAAATATTTTTATCATTATTATAAAAATATGAATAAATTTTATGATTTAAAACATTATTTTTAAAAAGGTGAGGTGGAAAATTTTGAAATTTTTTACTTCAAAATATAAACTTCAATAATGGATCCTTGAGAAATACCTAAGTAGTGTCTCAATAAAATATGGAGTGGAAAATAAAGCAAACGTTCATGGAACGGAACTATTTTATTATTTTATAATTTCTTTGTTGAAATCCTAAATCATAAAAAGAGTAATAAATAATCATTTTGAAAACAAGAGAACATAAATATAAATTTCACATGAGATCACACATAATTGGGTTTCCAAATATCGAGGAGAACATTTTCAAGAAGTAAAATATTTACAAGGATAAGAAACTATACTTAAAGAGGATGGTAATTATTATCCATAATGATAAACTTATTTTTTTTAGAAAGAACATTATAAAGGAAAAGGATTTGAATTAAAAAGATTAACCTCAGAGAGGAAGATAATATAACATGAAATAAAATCTTATGGTGTAAGAAACTTTTCTGGGAATAAAGAAGTTCAATAAAAATTATTATAACTCAATGAAGGGAGTTGAGTTAACAAAAACATTTCAACTTTTGAATCAAATGAAATTTTAATAGAGAAAAAATATGTCTCCTTGAACACAATTAATTACATGAATATGGGAAAATAATTTTCTTAGGTAATAGTTACACCATATTAGAGATATCATGGTGTACAACATGAAAATTGTCTCAAGAAATTAAATTGGAGACAGAGAACCCCTTACCTTGCTAAGTAGCTTAAAAAATATGGGGAAGACTTCTTAGAAACTTATGAAATTGTTTGGAGGGATTTAGATTAGGCAAAGGATGGTAAGTTAATGATAAATTCCTTTGGGGTGGATAGGTATTATATAAGGGGCGGGAGTTATATCCTTTTATAAGTAAGAAAGAAGGACTTTTTCATGGAATCTAAAGTTAGGTATGGGGTATGAATGGTATCACATGTGGGTTTGGTGGGCTTTGTGAGTTAGGTGAATTAGGTTTGGAAATTTTTGTGAGATATTTTGGTTTTTATTTTTATCCTAAAGAAGTTATTCTAGAATTAATTAGTTCCAAATTTATTTAGTAATGTTCAATCCATATTAAATTACTCATTTTAAGACTTATTAATCTTTATTAAATATTAATCATGGTTATTATCATATCACTAAAAATAGAGGATGAATATTCTTAAAAAAAATTTACATTATTAATCTTATTTTGGTATCACATTAAAATAATTGAATTTATAAATAAGATAAAATTAATTTTTAAATTAAAACATATAATGTGTAGAAAACCATTTTTATAGAAAGATAATGTTTTAATTGTTAGGTGTTCTTAATATAATATTAAATTAATTATAAATTTAATTAGTGTTAATTTATTTTTATATATTTTTAAGAATAATATTAAATTCTAAATTTAAGATATAACCATTTAACTTAAAAAATACATAATAATTAAAAAGTATCTTTCTTTAAAAAATAATTTTTTTACCACTATAACTAGTTTTTACCTAGATAAATCATTTTTATGGATAAAAATAAGATTAAAACAATTAAATAATTTTTATATAATGATTAAAAATCTGGAGTAAATTTTATTTTATATAATTTAAATGTGTAAGAAAAATTAAATTTAATATTAGTGTATGTAATGTGTAAAAACCTGTTTTTAGAAAAAAAAGTGTTTTTAAGCATAAAATTAATGTGTAGGGAAAAATTATGTATGTATTTTATTATCATGAAATAAATAATTTTATAATAAATATAAAATAAAAATTAAGTGCCTTTAAAAGAAAGAAAAAAACTAAATTTTATAAAAAAACTTTTAATTAAAAGAAAGGACAAAAAAATTATTGGAAAATATTACATAAGTCCATAAAATGTTAAACATAGGTTTTATAAATCCAACATATTATTTTTTACATATATAGTTTTATATATTAAATATATATTTTACCAATTATAAGGTTTTCTAATCTTTTATGTCTTGTTTATATAATGATCAAGTCATGATATTTACACATTCGGTAAAAACTGTATTTTTCATTATTCCCCTTAAAATAAACTATTTTATAAAAATCCCAAAAAAATATCTTAATCCAATATTTTTATTCTAAATACATAAATTAAGTTAGTATATTCAAATTCAAAAACTAAAATTTTGGAATTTAACATTTAAATAAAAACATAAAAATATAATGAAAACTATTTTCGTAGGAAAATAACCATTTTAAAATTTTAACCGCTCTTACTTTTATATCCTATAAATTACTTTTCAAATTAGTGTTAATATATTATTAAAACAAACAATATATTTTATCCATAATATATTTATTTTTATAAAATAAAGCACATAAAAAATCACATTTTTAAAAAGGATGCATTTTAAATCATAAATCAATATTATTAGTTATATAACTACACTAATTGGACTTTTTAACAATTAATTAGTATTAATAATGACCTTTATTTTTCTTTATAACTATATTTCATAATCATTTCATCATTATTTTTACCTCAAAATTCTTCGACGACGTTTTAATATTTATATAATGTTCTACAGTTTGTTTTGCTTTGGTGTTTCTTGTGATGAATTTTATTGAACACATTAGGTTTTAATGGGAATATATATAATTTAAAATCATGGGGTGTTACACTAATTTTCTTATTGTGAGAAGTATAATGTACAATATCCAAGGTGATATACTACATAATAAACAAATTCCAAAAGATCACATGGGAGTAAGTATTCATGTAGAACATGAGCAAAGGAATGGGTTACTTATTCTCCTTGATGATATTGATATTCACATGGTTGAAATTATTTCTATAATATTCATATCATTACCATTTAATCTTATAAGTATACTTAATGATAAAGGGGTTTGTAATTTTAAATTTATTTTATATGTAAAATCTTTTTCAATGAATGAAAACTAGTTTTAACTAATCTATGTAATTGTAGTAATTATATATGTTCTCTAAGAATCATTTATGTTGAAAAATAAAATAATTTACCAACCAATACAATTTTGAAACAAAAAATATATATTATAAATAAGAAACTATAATGAGAAAATGATGATTTTCTCTCATCAATTATCTTATTGAAAAAATGATCTTCATCCTCTTCTAATTATAAAATAATGATTTTCTCTCTTGTTAGTAAGGTGATCTTCATTCTTCATTATTATGTATTTGAAATTAAGATTCCCTCAAAAAATAGTGGAGATGATAGGTTACTCAATAATTTAGTGGATCATAAGGAATATGATATCCTTTCCAATATATGTGGTATAAGTATCCCTTTGACCGTCCTTTTATAGGTTCCTCAAGCCATGGATTTACGACATGTCAATTATTACATTAAATTCTAGTAGTCAGGAATATTAATATATTCCATTAATTTGAATGAATATCATTTGTCCATTTATCATTTTTATTGGTTGAATAAATATCAATGATACATAAATAACTAACATCCTATATATATATATTCCATATATATAAATAAATATAAAATGGGATATATTGAATTCTATTATAATTATAATATATATATATATAATTTGAACAAAATTTAAATTATAAATATCCCACATATATATAAGTTATATTTTAAATAATAATAATATAATTATTTTAAGAATATAAGTTTATTTTGATTAATTTTTTTTTTATAAAAACGAATCACAAAAATATCCTATATTATTAGATTAAAAATTCCATCATTGGAAAACTTATTTGTGACCCATTTTAACCTTTTACATTATTAGTGTAAATTATGACTGTAATTCATAATTACAATACACCTAATAAAAGATTCAATATGATCTCATCACCCATTTGTATATTATATCAAGTTCCAATTATCCTTTCCATTAAGTATGCGTACAAGTAATGGTTTATATCAACATCGCATCACTAAAATTTAATATATCTCTTTCATTTTTAAATTAACTAAATTTTTTTATATATATAATATATTAGGAATGAACATGAACTTTATTAGTATAACTAAAATGAGGATCTTGATGTCAAAGCTATCCCATTGGTGGACAAGTCCCAATACAATCTTAAGAGATGTGTCACCCAAGATTTGTAACATGCCTAGAGACCATATGTTTATCTTGAATTCCAAAACAATATACGATGGAAGCTGAAGATGGAATGTAAAATAGGTGATATAGACCTTAACGGGACAGGCCTATAGAGGCGTGGCCAGGTTTTATCATTACCTATTTTATCTTGTTTTCAATTCGGGCAACAAATTATAAGCCCATCCAATTTTTCATATTAGTCTAAAAAGCTCATGGGTAGCCTATTTTTTAACAAAAAAACATATCTTCCATCAATTCAAAATTAATAAAATAAACAAGTTTTATAATAATAACCCATTCCACTTCCATCCAAGAAGATAGAAAAAAGGATTACTAATGGAAAAAATATGAAACTGCCACTAGATGAATGGATTCATGAAAAAAAGAAGATAAAAAAGACCTTTCTAAATATTAGTATGTGAATTAAAGATAAATTATCTATCTAAAGTAAAATTGATCCATTTATTTTTGTGAAATTTTATCAAACTTCTATAAAAAATCAAACAAATAATCTAGATTCTCTGATTTCACCCATCAACCTAAAGAACAATAAATTAAAGATATAAATAAATAATATTATGGTAATCGATATAAATGAATTTAGAGGAGAAAAAACCAAATCCAATGCTACAAATAGTACAAAATCTTAAACAAAAAAACAAGGGTTTTAGTTTTGAGACAACCAGAACTCAAATATAAAAATTAAGAAAAATTGGGGGGAAATAAGGGAAAGAGATATTACTTAGGATAACACTTACAAAAAACACATGATAATGAAAAAAGACAACAAATACAGGAGTTCCATCATTTTAGTGATAAGGGGATGATCTTCTTCTTTTTGGCAGTCTTAATGGTGGTGTCTTGGAAAAGTAAATTCTATGAGAAATTATTGGATAACACAGTCATTAGTAGTAGATAAAGAGATATTTTTCTCCATTGATAGATATTGTAGAATTATGGGGTGTAGTGCTGGGAACAATGGTCGATGGAGGTGGTGTTCTTTGATGGTAGGATGAAAGGAGATTAGGGGTGGTATTATAAGGGAAGGGAAAAGGAAGGTTACACACATTGGGAGTGGGGTGAGGATGGTAAGGGGCATGGGGTAGTGGGGAATGGATGGAAAGTGGCATCAAGTTGCATGGATATAATCCTATTTTGGAATATCTTTTTTGGCATGTTTAAAAAATAAGAAAATTTTTGGAAGCTCATCCATCACTGTATTTACAAGATATCCCATAAAGCCCATTGACCGAGGCCCGTTTTGGTGTGGCTAAGAATAATCATGAATGTTCTCATGGAATTCATAACATGAATCCATCGATCAAAGGATATATGAATAAATTCCCACTAAAGATACACCAAATATATAAATAGGATAATCCATGTGGTGTTTTTTATATCGAGTCACATCTGATTTGGAAGGTCTCACTTGTAACCCATGTGTAAGTTATATATATGTAAATGTATATAAACACTATTCAAGATAAAATCACATCAAAATATTTACTTTGGTGATGATTTTATAATAGGGATAAAACTTATCCCTTAATTACAATGAGGTTTGTTATCATATTTAGTGTCTTTAAAAAAATTTGAAATAAAATAACTATAAAATAATAATTCCTTTGTTTCTTTAATATTGAAATACAGGATACAAACATTATCCCAAACCACCATCCCTTGATTTTACTCTATCTAATAATCACTAATATCTCCCACTTTCATTGGAGGCAATCTCCCATGTAACAAATACATAAATATTATACATACTTCTCATTCTTCTGTTCTGATATTAGTTTAGTTAGAGGATTTTCTAAATTACTATTTATAAAAAATCTTGGAAATTTATACATCACCCCAATCCATAATCTCATGAATGATATCATATAACTGGAGGATATGATTTTATTTATGGTGATATCAATGCTCCTAAGATTCCTAATTTCCCCATTGAGATCACAAAAGAGTTTAATGGGATCTATACTGCTCAGGATAATATCTAGTTCAATTATGAATTTATTAATCCAAACCACCTCTTTTAATAAACATAATATAAAAATATACTGAACTTTAATTATTGAATCAACCATTGTTTATTGGATCATTTATATCATATAACATCTCTATTTAGGAAAACCACAAATCTAGACTGTGATTTAAAATCTTCATTATCTGTTTGGATAATTTCATTAATTTAACCCCATATAATAAGTTTTTTTACTTAAATTTAACTAAAATGTTTCCTTCATTCTCTAAATGAAATTTAGGATATTTTTAGAGTGATCTAATGCTCTTCACTAGGACCAGATCTGTATCTTCTCATCATGTTCATTGAGCACAACACATCTGAATGAGTAAATAACAAAGTATACATGATGATACCTATAACTGATGTATACAGTAATATATCTTTAAAAATCCTATATTCATTAGAATAGGAATATGAAATACTCTTTACATGCCCCATTGATAAATATACTTTCTTATAATCACCTATTTTGAATTAGTTTTGAGATCTTACTAATATATATACCCTAGTTTAATATGATAAGATTCCTTGATTTTCCTACCCAATACATATGTTGATAATACTTAAGTATTTAATTGATAATATATTCCCAAGACAAGCATTTATAGATATTAGATTAGGAAATTTATTTCCCATGATCAATATATCATCAACATACAATAATATAATGACAATTATTCTCCCATTATCCCATTTATATAAACAAGGTTCATCTTTATTATTAATGATTCTAATAATGTTTATTTATTAATTAATTAATTATTTAAACTCTAAGAAGCTTGATTAAGACTTTAAATGGATATTTTGAGCTTATATACCATTTTAGTATTCACTGGATTGAAAAAACTCTCAGGTTGTGTCTTATATATATCATTGAGTAAATTCTTATTAAAGAATTCTATATTAACATCCCTCTAATTTATTTTATAAGGATAGAATGTTGTAATGTATAGTATAATCATAATAGATTTAATAATAATGAATAGTGAGAATTTTTCTTTATATTTAATTCCTTGAATTTTCATAAAACATTGCACCATAAATCATGTGGAAGATACTCTACCATGCATGGTAGAATTTTTCTTGAAGACCCACATTTTACCTATAGGTCTATACCTATGAGGTAAATCAAATTAATTCTAAAATTAGTTAGTTTATATGCATTCCATCTTATCTGCATTGGTTCTAATCCATTTATCAAATTAAAAACATAGAATAGGTTTATTATACATGGTTGGAGAAGGTTCTAGGGTGCATAATAAGCATGAGGGGCAAGCCTAATTTCTGTTTTAATCAATATCAATAGTTAAAAACCAAATAAATTGATGAAAATTCCCTAAAATCTCTAAAATATTGTATTTAATATTTAATTTATAATTTATATAAAACTATAATTTCCTCAAACTAAAGTATTACATTTGATCAAATTTCTATCCTCTCACTTTGTTTCATTGTTATTGCATTAGAGAATCAATCCCACATTCCTCTAGATTTATCCATATGGGCTCAAAAAATCTCCAGAAGATTTTCTTTATATTTTGTGATCTAGAAAAGAGGAGTCAAGTGCTTCAAATCATTAAGCATTTATCACAAAAATATCTATTGTTCTCTCAATATTTTTGAGAGGTAGTAAGGGGGAAGAATTTTAATTGAGGGCTTAAGATAATTATTGAGTGTCTACATTGTTCCAGATTTCCCCCACCTAAAAATGATATATATTATAGAATTTATACTTAAGTATAAATAATTTATAATTATACATTGGATATTTATAAAATTATTTATTCTAAGTTATTCCCCATGTGAAATAATAATAATAATATTATTATTATTATATCCCATGGAATGAAATATATATTTTCATAATTTCACAAATAAATATTCAATTATTTATCTTAATGATATAAAATTTAAATATATCATTTACACTTGGTCATTTAAATTTACAAAAATATCCTCCCATGGAATTTACCAAAACTTCAATAATCAAATATATCTGTTCGAATACATAAATAATATTTATTCAATAGATAAAATAAATATTATATTCACAAAATGAAAAATATTCATTTTAATATTCACATAACTTGAATAAATATTTATTTTCTCTATTAACTAAAATTATAAATAAATAAATATTATATATTTTCTTTTGGAATAAATAAATAAGAGATAAAATTCAACTTTCATATTCTAAACATGAATATATCATGATTGTTTTTTGTGATCCAATTTAATTTAATAATAATCATTCTATAAAGTAAGAAATTTTATTATTCATAAACAATTAATTCTGTAGAATTTAATGATATTTTGGTTTCACTTTGTGTGTGACCATTTAGGACACTTTCTCAATAGAAATAGGTTAACTGAACTAAAGTAAAATATTAGTGTCTAACACCACATCAAGGCACTCTTATAGAAATAAGTTAGTGTAGTAACTACAAGAACCTTTATACAAATGCTATTGTGTAGTATAGTCCTTTTTTAAAGATATCTTATCTAGATGAATTCATACTTGTTCCATCACCTTATATTATTGATTTTTCATTATATAAATTTTTGAAATGTACCGTTATACAAACTACCATGGACAAGGAGTTTATCGGGATGTTACATTTCAATCAAAGGGCTAAAGATATCTTCATCTATTAAATCAAAATGAGAAAAGCATTTTCTGGAAATTCAAATCATTTCATATTAATTTTGACAAGCCTTATATATGATACCACAACATGAGTATATACCTTTCTGGTTTTCATCTACACATATAATTATGTGATTCATGATACACATTAATAATGATCTCAAGTCTAAGGACAAATACACACATTCCCAGATAAGAATATCCAATGACACATAAAGCATGTAGAATTTCTATTGGTGGGTTTATCCTCATGAACTCTCTTCTTGGAGACTATTAAGTGATAAATTCATGATAAAAAGTCAAAGTGTGTTATGAGATACTAACACTTCATAGTCAAACTTCTTCTTTATACCTTCAGATTGATGTATCTAGACTATAGGATTTATGTTTAAGAATACCATCATATCATCTATCATTTATTATTATAATGACTAACTGATATAACGTATTATTATAGAGAATATGGTAAGTGGATTATAAAATTTATGTTACATATAAGAATGATCATTACGCGATAAGATATTTATATTATGGTAATCAAAATTATAAAGTTAGTTGGTTATAAGGATCCAAATCCAATTAAATCCCACTTTCCCAAGATCCAACTTATAACAACTCTTTTACTACTTACTCTCACAAGATTTTTATTCTTATACTCAGATATTTATTTATTCAATAGATCTATGAAAGGTGATTTTGTGGGTGCCCTCAAATGATTAATGGTTTTTGGGGTACATAGGTGCATCAAAGTGGCTGACCAAGGTCGTCTCCCAAAGGGGGAATTAAATTTAACAACATATTAAAGGTATTTTAAAAATAAAATTAAAGTAAATACGAATACTAATTAAAAGGATGGGGTTGTCTATAATTTATAAATATATAAAAAATTTTCTGGAAGAAGATTTAATTTTTTTAATTTTTATTTTTTAAATGATGTTCGATTAAAATGACACAATAAGAAGATGTTTTTTAGAAAATATTTAAAAGGAATAATCGATATAACTATACCTATTCACTCAATTATTTATCATTATAATTTAAATTAACATACACTTAATTATGATACCCTAACTTGTTAACCCCCTAACCCTATGAGAATTAACTTTTCCACAAAGATAGAGTGAATTAAACCCTAGGCTATCATTGAAACATTCAATCACATCACCCTACTTTGATGGATTTTATAAAGATAGCTTATGGTCAGTGGTAAATTATGGAACATATCCATTATAAAAAATTAGGATGAATTATTTTTATAGATTATATTTTAACTTTACAAATTTATCCCATGCGGTCTTATATTACTAATTAAGATCGCGCTCTCACAATTCACACAAAACTCGACCTCACGTGTTTTTGTGTTAATTGTTCAATTGCTTGATTAGATTATTATAATTTTAAAACTCTATTCATAGATCATATTAGGTGAATTAAAGTATATAAATGATTCAAAATAATTAAATGAAGAGGTTATAAGATAGACCGGTCACTAAGAAAACTACTTTTCCATGGGCGATGTGGTCATCGTGGTGACGTTTGGCTTGAACAAAGGATTGAAAGGGTAGAACCCAATATCATATCCACTATGGATTCAAAAACAAATTGGATGAGTAAAGAAGAATATAATTTAACAAAATAGATGAAAATAGATTAAATATAAGAATAACAGAGAAGTTTATTACACAAACAAAAGTATTACAACATGAAGAAGAAGAAGAAGAAGGTTTCGTCGAAGGGATCCTTACTTCAAGAGATAACCTTATTGAAATGGATGTATAATTGGAGAGGATATACTTATCCTCTACCCTAAGATTCAAAATGAACGTCCCCAACCCCTAAAAATGAGAAAAAATAATTTATAGAGTGGAGGGGAGGCTAGGTTTAAAGAGGTTTCAAGTGTGAATAGAGAATCTTGGCCAAATATTTTAAGCCAACATAAACCGCCCATTTGACCTCCGAAACGCGTGAAACAACTATTATTACATATGAATAATTTGTTCCCAATTGGGTTAGAGGGATTCTCTCAAACTGTGGTCCCAATCCAAGCTTGGACAAAGAAGTTATGACCCAAATACAGAACCAATGTCCAATTTGGTGGGCCCAGACCACCTATGATTTCACAGTCTGTTTAGTCTAACCAAATGCACGATTTATCTCCAATGTCATGAAATTTTTTTGTATCTCATTAATTCAGGAACACAATTAAAATATTTCATGTTTAAATGATAAATATTAAAATATATATCTTCGAAATACTATAGTGCACTATAAAAAGTAAAACTGGAATTTCCATCAAATTTTAAATTGAATGATCTAATCCCAAATATTTTATAAATAAACATATTTAACACAATGTGAGGAAATTTTATCATTTATTATCAATAAAATATTCAATAAAAATGTGTTTTATCTACTCCCCCACACTTTCCCTTTTACACTCCTAGGAAAAACCTCATATCATGTATTCCAAACAGTTGGGATAAGTAAAAATCAATATCAAATGAAAAGAAATTTTAAAACACATATACATGAGATCCAAAAATTCCACACCAAGAAAAATAAGTTATCATTCCTCATAAAAAACCATTATTTCAAGTTCTCCATTAATATAATTCAATATATTTCCACTTCATATATCCTCTCATGCACAAAACACTTACCTCACTTGAATTTTCTCTTATCACAAAAATGTCAATTTTTCAGTAATGTATTTCTCATCCAATGTCATACAAGGGTCACCATAGGCTTGATAAATTCCTACATCTCCACCCAATGTGAGTCAAGGACATAAGTTTAACATTAGGAATTTTCAGGGAAGTTCTGTTGCTTTCAGTTGGTAGGATTTAGATATGAAAAATTCTGAGGATGAAGGAGGGGGGATTGACTCTTTTTAAAGAAAAATTGCATTAATCTAATTTTCACTTAAATATGGTCTCCTCCTGAATCCCCACAACATCAATTCATGTTCATCATCATAAAAAATAAAGGAATGTGCACACCATTCAACATTTCAGTAGTAAAAATGTCAATCTTCTCAAACATGATTTTCTTCAAAGCACTAGTTAGGCACAACTTTCTCCCTCTATTAGAAGCTCAAGAAAGGCACAACTTCACTTATCATGAAAGCTCTAGAAAAGGAACATATTTCAATATAATAATTTTATTCAACAGAAAACACATCTCTTCATAATTTAAAATTTTCACCCAATGTATCACATAATGTGGTATCAAAACACAAGACATCTTCCCCCATACTTAAGTTCAACTAGATTATGCAATTTCACTTCAAGAGTTGGTTAGATAGAGAAATTGGATCGTAATGTGGCTAACATAATAAAATGTTCATACATTCGAAGGGATAAAAGGATTAAATGTTCAATTAATGCCATCATAAAAAGGATTCTTTAAAATTGGGGCTTTGATATTAAACAAATGCCTCAATAATTTAAAACATAAGTACCTCAAACCCTCATGTTTTGATAGGAATAAATCAAATTATGGTTAAATCAAGCATGGTTTGGTTATCCCAAAATGAGGTAAATGTAAAGAATATGGAATGAATGGTTCAGAATCCTTATAAGAAAGTGATTTCCAATATAAAGACTATATGATGTGGCATGAGATTCAAAATTTAGAGTAATTTTAATGAAATTACTCAATATTTGAACATAAAATAAAGTTATTTTCAACATTCATTAATTCTCAGTTTCATGGGACAAATTGTTTCACTTATTTATATGAATTTAAAAATGTTGATGAGAATAATTTTAGCTCAAAAGTTTCAAAAACACACAAAAAATTAAAAAATAAACACAATATTGTTTAAAAAACACACAATTTTTTTGAAAATCATTGAAAAATAGAAAAACAATTGAAATTACTAAACTAAAAGGTTCCCTCCCCCACACTTAAAATATTTCATTGTTCTAAATGTGAAACCATGAGACAATATATGCACATGAAATGTATAATTTTACATAGGACAAATAATAAAGAATTGAAAGGGTTACAAAAAGCATGATATGCTCAAGTGATGATGGGGTCATGCAGTGTGATGAAATACACTACATTCGTAGTAAGTCCCTCAATGTATTTCGTCAAACGTTTCCCATTGACTGTAAAGCTCCTTCCAGTGTCCTCTTGTGTGATCTTTACTACACTATAACGAAAAACATTAGTCACAACATAAGGACCTAACCATATGGAATGCAACTTACCAAGAATCATCTTCAGTTGTGAATTGTAGAGAAGTACTTTCCCTCCAACATAAAACTCCTTTTGTTAGATCATTCTATCATGAGATGATTTTGATAATTCCTTGTATAACCTCGAGTTCTCATATGAAGAAAATTAAATCTCCCCAAGCTCTTGAATTTATAACTTTCATTGGATTCCAGCTTGATCCAAATCCATGTTGCATTTCTTAATAGCCCAATAAGCCTGATGCTCAACTTCCATGGGAAGATGAATGGATTTCCCAAGAACAATCTGAAATGGGAAAATACATATGGGGGTCTTTTATTCTATCATATAAGACCAAAATACATCATCCAAGTGCTTGATCCAATCCTTATTATTTGGCTGCACATTTTTCTTCAAAAATTTGTTTCAACTCATGATTTAAAACCTCATCCTGACCATTTGTTTGGGGGTGGTATTGTGTTGATGGTTTGTGTGTCACCCCAAACATCCGAAGAAGGGAAGAAAAATTGTGATTTAAAAAGTGTGTTCCTTGGTCACTAATGATGGCATTCGGTACTCCAAACCTGCAAAAAATTTGTTCTTTGACAAAGTACACTACAACATGAGAATCATCAGTTCTGGTGTCCTTATCCTCCACCCATTTTCTCACATAATCAACGACATCCAAAATATAAAAAAACCAAAAGAACTAGGAAAATGACCCATAAATCGATGCCACATACATAAAAAATCTCGCATAATAGTATGGGTTTTTGGGGAATCTCATGTCTCCTAGACCCAATGTGTTGGGAACGAGAGCATGACTAACAAAACACATGGGTATCAGGGAATATGATAGGCCAATATAATCCAAAGTCCAGAACTTTCCTAGATGTCCGTTGGGGTCCAAAGTGTCCACCACAAGAAAGTGTATGAAAAAATGGAAAACAGACTCCAACTCATGATTAGAAACACACCTCCAAATAACTTGATCACTACACATGCACCGTAGGTATGTATCATCCCAAAGATAAAATCTTGACTCACTCTTTAACTTTTGGACTTGATGTTTCTTTAAATTTGTAGGGATTTCTGAGGCAACAAGGTAGTTAACTAAATCAGCATACCAAGGATGCATACCTCAGATGGAATAAAGATTCCCATCAGGGAAAGTGTCTCGAAGTGGTACCTGGTCCAAGGTGTCATCCTCTATTGTGTGAGTAAGCCTACTAATGTGGTCCACCACCAAGGTTTTCGACCCCTTCATGTTATTTATCACAATATCAAATTCTTGAAGAAGGAGAATCCATCGAATTAGCCTGGGATTTGAATCTGACTTCTTCAAGAGGCACCTCAGAGTTGTACAGTCAGAAAAAAAAACTACTTTAGAGCCCAATAAATATGAATGGAATTTATCTAAAGAGAATATGACCCCAAGAAACTCCTTTTCTATGGTTGTGTAGTTTTATTGGGTTGAATCTAGTGTCCTCGATGCATAGGAAATCACATGTGAACATCACTCCACCCTTTGAGATAAGACAACTTCAACCACGAAGTTGGAGGCATCACAAATAAGCTCAAAAGGAATGTCCCATTATGGGGGTTTTATGATCGGTGGAGTGGTCAAACACTTCTTCAGCTCATCAAATTCTACCCTGCATGAATCATCAAACAAAAAATTAGAATCCTTTTGAAGTAATCACGACAAAGGAAGAGCAATCTTACTAAAATCTTTGATGAAGTGCTGATAAAAGCCTGCATACCCTAAGAAAGATTCAATATCACGCACACATGAAGGATAGGGTAGGGATGAAATAATATCTACCTTAGACATATCAACCTCTATACCATGTTTTGACCCCACATGCCGTAATAAAATCCCATGATCTACCATTAAATGACACTTTTCAATGTTCAAGACCAGATTATTTTCAATAGAACAACTAAAAACCTTTCCTAAACTATTTATACAATCATAAAATAAAGAACCATAAACTTTAAAATCATCTATAAATACCTCCATAAAGGTATCAATAAAATCAGAAAAAATACTCACCACACATCTTTGGAAGGTACTCGGGGCATTGAAAAGTCCTAACAACATCCTCCGATAGAAAATTGTGCCGAAGGGATAGGTGAATGTAGTCTTATCCAAATACTTCGGAGATATAGGAACCTGAAAATATCCATAAAAGCCATCCAAGAAACAATAATGTGTCTTCCCAGATAGTCTCTCAAGCATTTGATCAATAAATGGGAGGGGAAATGGTCCTTACTTGTGGAGTGATTTAGTTTCCTATAATCAATACACACATGCCAACTGTTTTGAACCCTCACTGAAACTAACTCATATTTCTCATTTTTAACAATAGTAACACCACTTTTCTTAGGAACAACCTGAACAGGAATCACCCACTAAGAATATGAAATGGGATAGATTATGCCTACCTCGAGCAATTTTCACTCTTTTAAAAACCTCCAAAAGTGTTGGATTAACTCTCCTTTGTGGCTGCCTAGCCGATTTAGTCCCATCCTCCAAAAGAATCCTATGCATGAAAATGGAGGGTCCAATACCTGATATGCCTTCCAAGGTCCATCCTATTGCCTTAATGTTTCCATTAAAAGATTCAGAAGTTTTTCTTCATGTTCAAAAGGTAGATTTTTAGCAATGATAACAGGTAATTTCTCACCACTCAACAAGTATGATTACTTTAGATTTAGTGGCAAAGGCTTGAGTTCTATTATAGGGGGTGATGTATGGATGGAGACATCGAAGGAAATGAAATATGTGCACAAATAGATTCAGTATCAGAATATAAATAATCATAATTAGAGAATAAAACATCAAATTCATAAGCATACTCAATAGCCAAGTCATAATTAGAGTTCACATGATCAAAATCAGAATATGAATCCATTTCAAAATCAAATATAAGAGTGTTTTGTGGATTATAAATAGGTGTGGAAGTAATCTTAGACATTAAACAAGATCCAATGCTCATAATCTCACTAAGCATAGGACAATAAAAATCCATGGGGTTTAGTTGTTCAAAATGGGAGATAAAAAAAGAATGGTCCTCTGAGGGGTACTTCATGGATTCCATGAAATTAAATATCACAACTTCATCTCAAAATTCTATGTAAAGTGTACCCTCATTGAAATTTTTGATATTTTTTCAGTTTTGAGGAAGGTTATACCTAAGATAATGGGATCATGAGAACTTACCAGATCATCCTCTATGTTAAGAATGCAGAAATTACTGGAAATATCATGTATCTTACCCGAACAAGTACATCCTCAAGGACTCCCATTGGATATGTCCTAGCTCTATTCACCAATTTCACCACTACTCTCATTGGCTTCAACTCACCAACCTATAAAGAAGAGAATACGGAGTGAGGCATCACATTTATAGAAGCTCCCAAATCACAAAGAGCATCAGAAAAGTGCAACTCCCCTATGGTGCATAGGATAGTGAATGTCCTTGGGTCCTTGTACTTTGTTGGCATTTCTAGAGTTGGTGAAATGAGTGCGGACACATTAATTCCAAGATTGATCCTCTCATTTCCCTTGAGACCTCTTCGATTGGTACAATGTTCTTTTAAGAATTTGGTATACCTTGGGATTTTCTTAATGGCTTCAAGTAAATTTATGTTGATCTATGCATGCTTGAATGTATCAGAAACTTCTTTTTTTCATCGCCTCTTCAGCCATATTTTTGGTTTGTACAACTATGTTTGGAAATGGAAGGGGGTTAATAGGAACATAATTAATCTTTTTCTTACCCTTATCTTTCTCCTTGGATTGCTCATCAGTTGGTATGGAATGTGGCTTCTTTGAAGTTGAGGTAAATTCCGGTGGAATGATAGGTACAGATGTATCTGTTTTTTTTCTTCCCACTTCTCAATGTAATGTCACAAACATTCCCCTTGAGATTTGGAGTAGTTTGAGAAGGTATATTTATAGAATTCTTACTTACTAGTTCATAGAGGCCAGTGACAATCTGGTTCATTTGAGTCTTCAACTCCCTCAGCTCCGAACCTTGACTCTTTAGCTCATTCTATCGATTAAGAATAGTCTATTTCAAAAGATCATTAGTATTAGAATCTAACTTTGGTTGAGAATTACCTTGTTGTTGACTTGTTGATGCCATAGATTCAAATCTCAGTTGGGGTTTTTGGAAACCCTATTGGTAAGGTGGATGTTGCTGGATGTTTTGTTGAAAGGGGGGCCTTTTTTGTTGTCCAGATACATAACTCATGTCTGACTGATCCTTCCACCCTTGGTTGTATGCTGGTGAAAAGGAATAAAACTTCTTTTGGAGATGTGGTTGTTGCTGCTGCTGATATAGTCTCCCAGGAAACACTACTATACAATCTTCCCTTTATTGTAGTTGGGAGTGACAGTCAGTTGGGTGGCTTGTCTTAGTGAAAATTCCACAAGGCCTTGAAGGAGGGGGTTAGGATGTCTTTTGTTCCAAAGTAATATGTCTCAACATAGTGGTTAATTCTTCCAACTTAGTATCAATCAAATGATATTCATGAGATAAAGGACATACCTAATGTACTCCTCGAACATGTGGTGTACCTAAATTGCCAAATTTTTGAGAGTTTTGTTGAATCTTGTTGATCAATGCACGTGCAAATACTTGTGTTTTGTCCACCAATTCTCCTCCAGCCACGAAATCCACCATGATACTCTTCAAAAGTGTGATTCCTTTGTTGATTTATTGGATGAGGAGTCGCTCACTGATTTGGTGATGTGGGCAGCTTGTGTACAACTTCTTGAATAACTCCCAGTACTCATACATTGACTTTCATTGTGATTTCTTGATCCTTGATGTCTTCTTATGAATAGAAATGACCCTTTATGATGTAAAAAATCTCTGCAAGAAAAGACATTTCAAATCGTTCCAACAAGTTACATCTTCGGGTTGTAAATAATACATCCAATACTTTACATCTGCATCAAGTTAGAATGGGAATGCTCTTAGTTTGATTGGATCTTCAGATAAATTTTTTGGTTTTAAGGTTGATCATACCACATTAAATTATTTTAAATGTTTAATGGGACCCTCACCAGATAATCCATGAAATTTTGGAAGAAGGTGAATTAATCCAGAATTTTCTTCAAAGTCTGATTCGAGATTTTGGCATGAAATAAAATTTGGTTGATAGTTAATATCAGGTGAAGCCAATTCCCTAACCGGTTGAATGTTGAAACTTCCCATAGAATGAGAATGTCTGATTTGAGCCTGAAGGCTATGTTTAATATCTGGATCAAGATCTAAAATATCCTCGAGATTTTTTCGTGTCATAAATCAATGAGAGATAAAAAAATAAATGAAGAAAAGTGGACCATAATAAAAAGAAAAGAAGTTTGAGTTGCTGCGATAAAAATAAAAGAAGAGGGTAAGAGAAGAAAAAAAACTTGAGAAAGATAAATGAAGAAATATAGGGGAGAAGAAATATGAAAATAAAGAAAGTAAACCATATTAAAATAAAAATTAGAAGTTTGAGTTGATGGTCCAAAAAGATGATGAATAAAATAAAAAAAGAAGAAAAAAATAAAATTGGGTAAACAAGGAAGAAATAAGAGAAGAAGAGAATAAAATTTAAAATAAAATAAATACCTCTAAATGTTTGAAATAATTACTTGACTCCCCGGAAACAATGCCAATTTGAAAGGCGATTTCATGGGATCCCTCAAATGATTAATGTTTTTTGGGGTACTTAGGTGCAGTAGAGTGGCTAACCAAGGTCGTCTCTCAAAGGAGGAAGTAAATTTAACAACATATTAAAGGTATTTTGAAATAAAAAAAAATAAAATAAGAATTATAATTAAAAGTATGGGGGTTTTTTATTGTTTATAAATTTAGAAGAAGTTTGGTGGAAGAAGATTGGATTTTTTTTTATTTTTAATTTTTGAAATGAAGTTAGATTAAAATGTCACAATAAGAAGATGTTTTTTTCGAAAATACTTAAAAGGCATAATCAATATAACTCTATCTATTCACTAAATTATTTATAATTATCATTTAAATTAACATACACTTAATTATGATCCCCTAACTTGTTAACCCCCGAACCCTACGAGAATTAACTTTACCATAAAGATGAAGTGAATTAAACCCTAGGCTATATTCGAAACATGCAATCGCAGTACCCTGCTTTGATTGATGTTCAAAGGATAGCTTATGGTCAATGGTAAATTAGGTAACATATCAATAATGGAATATGGGGATGAATTTGGTTTAGGTATTATATTTTAACTCCATAGATTTATCCTGTGTGGTCTTGTATGACCGATTAAGATCGCGCTCTCACAATTCACACAATCCTCGACCTCGCGTGTTTTTGTGTTAATTGTTAAATTACTCGCTTAATTTATTATAATTTAAAGACTCAATTCATGGATCATATTAAGTGAATTACTGTAGCTCAATTATTCGAAAACATTAAATGAAGAGGGTAGAAGATAGATAGATCACTAAAAAACTACTCTTCTATGGGCGGTGTGGTCATCATGGAGATGTTTTGCATGAGCAAAGGATTGAAAGGGTAGAATCCAATATCATCTACACTATTGATTCAAACCCAAATAGGATGATTAAAGAATAAAATAATTGAAAAAAACAGATGAAAATAGAAGAAATATAAGAAGAACAAAGAAGTTTATTACACAAACAAAAGTATTATAACACGAAGAAGAAGAAGAAGAAGGCTTTGTCGAAGGAATCCTTACTTCAAAATCCACCCTTATTGAAATGGTTGAATAATTGGAGTGGTTCCAATTATCCACTTCCCTCAACTTCCCAATGCACTTCCCAACCCCTCCAAATGAGAAAAGCAGTAATTTATAGAGTGATGGGGAGGCTATGTTTAAATAGGTTTCAAGTATGAATGAGGAATCTTAGCCAAATATTTTAATCCAACTTGAACCGTGAATTTGACCTTTAAAACGCATGAAACAACTGTTATTATAGAATAATGATTTCTGCAGAATTAGTTTCAAAATATCCTCTGAAAATTTGGGCCGAATCCAAGATCGGATGAAGAAGTTATGACCCAAATACAGAACCAATATCCAATCTGGTAGGCCCAGCCTACCTTTGATTTCATGGTTTGCTTAGTCTAACCAAATGCACAATTTAGCTCCAATGTCATGAACAAAAATTGTATCCCATTAAGTTAGGAACACAGTTACAAAATTTCAAGTTCAAATAATAAATATTAAAATATTTATCTTTGAAATACTATAGGGCACTATAAAGTGTAAAACTAGAATTTCCATCAAATTTTCAAATGAATGATCTAATCCCAAATATTTTATAAATAAAAATATTTAACAAAATGTGAGGAAATTTTATCATTTATTATCAATAAAACATTCAATAAAAATGTGTTTTATCAACTCCCCCACACTTACCCTTTTGCTCTCCTCGGCAGAACCTCATATCACGTATTCTGAAAAATTGTGACAAGTAAACATCACTATCAAATCAATTTTTTTAAAACACATATCCTTGAGATCAATAAAGTCCACACCATGAAAAAAAGATATAATTCCTCATAAGAAACCATTATTTCAATTTCTACAATTTGATAATTCAATATATTTCCACTTCATTTATCCTCCAATGCACAAAACACTTACCTTTCTTGAATTTTCTCTTATCACACAAATGTCAATTTTTTAGAAATGTATTTCTCATACAAAATCATACTAGGGCCAACATAGGCTTAACAAATACCTACATCACTACCTGATTTGACTCAAAGACATATTTTTATCAAGAGTACATTCCAGGGTTGTTCTATGGCTTTCAATTGGTAGGATTTAGATATAAAAAATTCTGATGCTGAATGAGGGGGGATTGAATATTTTTGAAGAAAAATTGTATTAATCTAATTTTCACTTAAATATGGTCTTATTCTCAATCCCAATATCATAAATTCTTTTTCATAATCATGAAAAATAAAGGAATTTGAAAACCATTTAACATTTCAGTAGTAAAAATGTCAATTATCTCAAACATGATTTTCTTGAAAGCTTCAGATATGCACAACTTTCTCTCTCTATTATAAGCTCTAAATAGGCACAACTTCACTTATCATGAAAGCTCCAGAAAAGGCACAACTTTCAATATAATGATTTTCTTTAGCAGCAAGAACATATCTTTAGAATTTAATTTTCCACACAAATTATCAAAGAATTTGGTAGCACAACACAAGACAGCTTCCCCCGCACTTAAGTTCAACTAGATTATGAAATTTTACTTCAATAGTTGGTTGGGTAGGGAATATTGGCTTGTAATGTGGCTAACCTAATAGGTTGTTCATAGATTTTAAAATATACTAGGATTAAATGTTCAAGGTAGGACATTATAAAAAGGATTCTTTGAAATAGGGTCTTTAATACCAAACAAATTTCTCAATCATTTAAAACATAAGTTCCTCAAACCCTAAAGTTTTGATAGGAATAAATCAAATTCTGGTTAAATCCATCATGGTTTGGTTCTCTAAATAAGTGAGGTAAATGTAAATAATATGAAAAGAATGGTTCAGAAGCCTCACATGAAAGTGATTTCAAATATAAAGACCGTGATACGTGACATGGGATTCAAAATTGAGAGTACTTTTCATGAAATTACTAAATATTTGAACTTGAAACAATGTTATTTTAAACATTCATTTAAGCTTGGTTTCATGGGATAAATTGATTCACTTATTGATATGAATTTAAAAATGGTAATGAGAATCATTTTAGCTACAAATTTTCCAAAACACACAAAAAATTGAAAAATAAACACAGAAAAGTTTAAAAACACACATTTTTTTTGAAAATCATTGAAAAATAGGAAAAAAACTTAAAATTACTAAACTAAAAGGTTACTTCCCACACACTTAAAATATTACATTGTCCTCAATGAAAACCCATGAGATTATATATGAACATGAAATGTATAATTTTAAATAGAACAAAGAATAAAGAAGTGAAAGGGTTAGGACCGGCCTGATACGCTCAAGTGATGATGGGGTCATGCAGTGTGATGAAATACACTGCATCAGTAGGTAGTCCCTCAATTTATTTCTTCAAAAGTTTCCCATTTACTATAAAGATCCTTCTTGTTTCCTCTTGTGTGATCTCCACTGCACCATAAGGAAAAACATTAGTCACAACATAAGGACCTAGCCATTTGGAACACAACTTACCAGGTATCAACTTTAGTCGTGAACTGCAGAGAAGGACTTTCTCTCCAACATGAAACACCTTTTTTTGGATCATTATATCATGAGCTGATTTTGATCGTTCCTTGTAGATCCTTGAGTTCTCATATGAAGATAATCAAATCTCCTCATGATCTTGAATTTTCAACTTCCTTTGGATTTCAGCTTGGGCCAAATCTATGTTTCATTTCTTTATAGCCCAATAAGAGAGATGCTCAACTTCCATGGGGATATGACATGCTTTCCAAAAAAAATTCTGAAATGGGGACATTCCAATGGGGGTCTTGTATGATGTCCTATAATCCCAAAATGCATCATCCAATTGGTTGATCCAATACTTCCTATTTGGATGCACGGTTTTCTCCAAAATTTGTTTAAACTCACGATTTGAAACCTCAGCCTGGCCATTTGTTTGGGGTGGAATGGTATTGATGTTTTGTGTATCACCCCATACTTCTGAAGAAGGGAAGCCAAATTATGATTGCAAAAGTGTGTCCCTTGGTCACTAATGATGGCCTTCGATACTCCGAACCATTAAAAAAATTGTGATTTTACAAAGTCCACTACAACATTAGAATCATCATTCTTGGTGGCCTTAGCCTCTACCCATTTTCTCACATAATCAACAACAACCAAAATATACAAAAAACCAAAGGAACTAGGAAAATGACCCATAAAATTGATGCCCCATACATCAAAAATATCATAGAATAGTATGAGATGTTGGGGTATCTCATGTATCCTAGAAATGTTCCCAATGTGTTAGCAATAAGAGAATGACTTAGAAAACACATGAGCATCATGGAACAAACTAGAACAATACAATCTATAGTCTAAAACTTTCCTAGTTATATGTTTGGGTCCAAAGTGTCCACCATAAGAAATTGTATGACAGAATTGTAGAACAGACTCAAACTCATGATAAGAAACAAACCTTCTAATAACATTAACACTACACATGCACTGAAGGTATGGATCATCCAAAACATAAAATATTGACTCAATATTTCACTTCTGGACTTGATGTTTCTTTAAATTTGTAGGTATTTCATAGGAAACAATGTAGTTAACTAAATCACCATACCAAGGATGCGTACCTGAGATGGAATAAAGATGCTCATCGGGGAAAGTGTCTCAAAGTGGTACCTGGTCCAAGGTTTCATCCTATAGTGTGTGAGTAAGCCCACTCATGTGGTTTTCCACCATGTTTTCTGATCCCTTCTTGTCCTTTATTTCAATATCAAATTCCTAAAGAAGGAGAATCCATCGGATTATCCTGGGCTTTGCATCTGAATTCTTCAAGAGGTACCTCAGAGCTGTATGGTCAGGGAAAAAAACTAATTAGAGCCCAATAAATATGAATGGAATTTATCTGAAGTTAATATGACATCAAGAAACTTATTTTATATGGTTGTGTAGTTTTATTGGTATGAATCCAATGTCCTTGATGCATAGACAATCACATGTGAATGTCCCTCCACCCTCTGAGATAAGACAGCTCCAACCACAAAGTTGGAGGCGTCGCACATAAGATCAAAAGGGATGTCCCATTGTGGGGGATGCATGATCGGTGGAGTTATCAGACACTTCTTCAGCTAATCAAATGATACCCTGCATGAATCATCAAGCACAAAATCAGAATCCTTTTGAAGTAATCACGAAAAAGGAAGATAAATCTTACTAAAATCTTTGATGAAGCGCCGATAAAAGCTTGCATTCCCTAAGAAATATCAAATATCAGGAACACATGAAGGATAGGGTAGGGATGAAATAATATCTGCCTTAGATCTATCAACCTCTATCCCATGTTTTGACACCACATGCTCTAAGACAATCCCATGCTCTACCATGAAATTACACTTTTCAAAGTTCAATACCAGATTATTCTTAATACAACGATTCAAAACCTTTCCCAAACTATTTAGAGAATCATCAAATGAAGACCCATAAACTGTAAAATCATCCATAAATTCCTCCATGAAGGTATCAATAAAATTAGAAAAAATACTCACCATGCATCTATGGAAGGTACCTGTGGAATTGCAAATTCCAAATGGCATCCTCCGTTAGGAAAATGTGATGAAGGGATAGGTGAATGTAGTCTTCTCCTAATCCTATGAAGCTATTAGAACCTGAAAATATCTAGAAAATCCATCCAATAAACAATAATGTGTCTTCCCAATTAGTCTCTCAAGCATTTGATCAATAAATGGGAGGGGTAAATGGTCCTTGCAAGTGGGTTGATTTAGTTTCATATAATCAATACACCCACGCCAACTGTTTTGAACCCTCATTAGAACTAACTCATATTTCTTATTTTTAATTATAGTAAAACCACTTTTCTTAGGCACAAACTGAAGATGACTCACCCACTAGGAAACAAAAATGGGATAGATTATACCTACCTTGAGCAATTTTAAACCTCTATTTTAAAAAACTCTAAATGTGTTGGATTGACTATCCTTTGTGGATGCCTAACCAGTTTTTCTCCATCCTCCAAAAGAATCCTATGCATGAAAATGGAGGGGCTAATACCTAATATTTCGGCCAAGTTCCACCCGATTACCTTAATGTTCTCCCTCAAAAGAATTTAAATCATTTATTAATGTTCAAAAGGGAGATTGTTAGAAATGGTAACATGTAATTTCTCACCACTCAACAAGTATGAGTATTTTATATTTAGTGGAAATAGCTTGAGTTCTAGTGTAGGGGGGTGGTGTATGGATGGAGACATCAAAGGAACTAAAACATGTGAACAAAGAGAATCAATTTTAGAGTAGAAATCATCACAATCAGAGAATAAAACATCAAATCCATCAGCATACTCAATAACAAAGTCATAATTATAGTTCACATGCTCAAAATCTGAATATAAATCCATTTAAAAATCAAATCTAAGAGAATTTTGTGAATTATAAACTGGAATGGAAGTACTCTTAGACATCAAACTATAACCAATTCTCATAATCTCCTTAAGCACAGGACAATAAAAATCCATGGGATTTTTTACTTGGGGGTTCAAAATGGGAGATAAAAGAAGCATAATGGTCCTCTGAGTGGTACTTCATAGATTCCATGACCTTAAATATCACAAATTTATCACCAAATTCCATGGAAAGTTTACCCTCATTGAAATTTATGATATTTTTTTCAATTTTGAGGAAGGTTATACCTAAGATAATGGGATCATGAGAACTAACTTGATCATCCTCCATGTTAAGCACGCAGAAATCTGCTGGAAAGATCATTTCTCTTACCTGAATAAGTACATCCTCAAGGAATCCCACTGGATATGTCATAGATCTATTCGCCAACTGCACCACTAATATTGTTGGCTTCAACTCACTAACCTGTAAAGAAGAGAATACAGAGTGAGGCATCACAATTATGGATGATCCCAAATCGTAAAGAGCATCAAAAAAGTGAAACTCCCTAATGGTGCATGGGATAGTGAATGTCCCTGGATCCTTGCACTTTTTTGGCATTGCTAGAGTTGGTGTAATAGGTGCTGTCACATTCATTCCAAGATTTATCCTCTCATTTACCTTGATCCCTCTTCGATTGGTGTAGGGTTTTTAAAGAATTTGGCATACCTTTGTTTTTTCTTAATGACTTAAAATAAAGGGATATTGATCTCCACATGCTTGAATGTATCCAAAACTTATTTATTTATCAACTCTTCAGCCATATTTTTGGTTTGTATAACTCTGTTTAGAAATGGAAGGGGTTCAGGAGGAACATCATTAATCTTTTTATTACCTTTATCGTTCCCCTTGGATTGCTCATCAGTTATTATGGAATGTGTCTTCTCCGGAGTTGAGGTGAATCCCGATGGAACGATTGGTACAATTGTATCAGTTTTTTTCTTCCCACTTCCCAATGTGATCGCATTGACATTCCCCTTGGGATTTGTTGTAGGTTGGGAAGGTTGATTTCTATAATTCTTACTTACCAGTTCATGGAGGGCAGTGGAAATCTGGCTCATTTGATTCTTCAACTCCCTCCGCTCCAAATGTTAACTCTTCAGATCATTCTGTTGATTAAGAATAGTTTGTTTCAAAATATCATCTGTATTAGAATCTAACTTTGGTTGGGAATTCTCTTGTTGCTAACTTCTTGATGAGGGAGCTTCAAATAACTTTTTGGGTTATTGTAAACCCTGTTGGTAAGGTGGATACTGATGGAAGTTTTTTTGAAATGGGGGCCTTTGTTGTTGTCTAGATGCATACCTCATGTCTGATTAATCTTTCCACCCTTGGGTGTATACTGGTGAAAATGATTCAAACATCTTTTGGGAATGTGTTTTTCACTGCTACGATATGGTCTCCTAGGAAACACTACTGCATAATCTTCTGTTTCTTGTAGTTGTGGGAATAGTCAGTTGGGTGGCTAGTCTTAGTGAAAATTCCACATGGTTTTGAAGGAGGGGGTTGGGATGTATTTTATGCCAAAGAAATATGTCTCAGAATAGTGTTCAATTCATCTAACTTAGTATCAATCAAATGATTTTAAATAGAGGAAGGACTTACCTGATGTACTCCTCGAACATATGGTGTACCTAGATTGCGAAATTGTTGAGAGTTTTGTGCCATCTTGTTGATAAATACATGTGAAACTATATGTGTCTTGTCCACAAAAGCTCCTCCAGTCATGACATCCACCATTCTCCTTTCCATAAGTGTGAGTCCTTCCTAAAAGTATTGGATGAGTAGTTTCACAATGATTTGGTGATGTGGTCAGCTTGAACACAACTTCTTTAGTCTCTCCCAGTACACATACATTGACTCTCCTTATGCTTGGTTGATTTCTGATATCTCCTTATGAATGGATGTGGCCCTTGATGCTATAAAAAATATCCACAAGAAAATACATCTCAAATCATTCTAACAAGTTACATCTTCAGGTTGTAAATAATACATCGAATCCTTTGCAGATCTGTCAGGTGAGAATGGGAATGATCTTAGTTTGATTTGATATTCAGAAACATTTCTTGGTTTTAAGGTTAAGAAAACCACATTAAATTCTTTTAAATGTTTATTTAGATCCTCACTAGATAATCCATGAAATTTTGGAAGAAGGTGAATTAATCCAGATTTCAGTTCAAAGTCTGATTCGATATTTGGGTATGCAATACAATTTGGTTGATAGTTAATATCAGGTGCATCCAATTCTTGAATAGTTCTATTAAGTTCATTTCCATTATTTTCAACTATTTGTTCTTGTTTTAGGTTTGATATAGAAGTGTTTCCAATTTCAATGTTCTTGTAGTGGATGAATTCTCTAAGTGGTTGAATGTTGAAACTTATCATAAACTAAGAATTTCATATTTGAGCTTGAAGTCTATATTCAATATCAGGGTCAAGATCTATAAGATATTCTAGATTAGTTCATTTCATAAATCAATGAGAGATAAAAAATAAATTAAGAAAATTGGACCATAATAAAAAGAAAATAAGTTTGAGTTGGTCCGATAATAATAAAAGAAGAGAGCAAGAGAAGAAAAAAACTTGAGAAAGGGAAAAGAAGAAATAAATAAGAGAATAAAAATAAAAAAAAGGAAATTAGACCATATTAAAATAAAAAATGAGAAGTTTTAGTTGATGGTCCAAAAAGAAGAAAAATAAAATAAAAGAAGAAGAAAAAAAATCAGATTGGGTAAAGAAGGAAGAAATAAGAGAAGAAGAGAATAAAATGTAAAATAAAATAAATACCTCTAAGTGGTTGAAATAATTACTTGCCTCCACGATGATAATTCCAATTTAAAAGGTTCTATAGTGGGAACCCTCAAATGATTAATGGTTTTTGGGGTACTTAGGTGCAACAGAGTTGCTGACCAAGGTCATCTCTCAAAGGATGAAGTAAATTTAACAACATTTTAAAGGTATTTTGAAAATAAAATAAAATAAAATAAAAATACTAATTACAATAATGGGGGTTTTTTGTCATCTACAAATCTAGAAAAAAATTTCTCAAACAATATTTCATTTTTTTAATTTTATTTTTGAAATGAAGTTCGATTAAAATGACACAACAAAAGGATATTTTTTTAGAAAATATTTAAAAGGAATAATCGATATAACTCTACCTCTTAACTCAATTATTTATCATTATCATTTTAATTAATATACACTTAATTATGATCCTATAACTTGTTAACCCCTGAACCCTATGAGAAATAACTTTATCACAAAGATGAAGTAAATTAAACCCTAGTCTATCTTCGAAACATGCAATCGCATCACCCTACTTTGATTGATGTTCTGTAGATAGCTTATGGTTAGTGGTAAATTAGGTAACATATCCATTCTATAAAATGATGATTAATTTTGGTTAGGGATTATTTTTGAACTCTACATATTTATCCCATGTGGTCTTGTATTACCGATTAAGATCGTGCTCTCACAATTCACACAATACTCTACCTCGCGTGTTTTTGTGTTAATTGTTCAATTGCTTGCTTAGTTTATTCTAATTTAAAAACTCAATTCATGGATCATATTAAGTTAATTAATGTATCTCAATGATTGAAAATAATTAAATTATGAGGGTTGAAGATTAATCGGTCACTAAGAAAACTACTCTTCCATGGGCGATGTGGTCCTCATGGAGACGTTTTTCATGAGCAACGGATTGAAAGGGTAGAACTCAATATCATATCCACTCTTGATTAAAACCCAAATAAGATTAGAAAAGAAGAATATAATTGAAAAAAAGAAAATAAAAGATAAGAAATATAATATGAACAAAGATGTTTATTACACAAACAACAGTTTTTCAACGCCGAGAAGAAGAAGAAGAAGACTTCATCGAAGGGTTCCTTGCTTTAAGATATAACCTTATTGAAATGGTTGGATAATTAGAGTGTATCCACTTATCATCTTCCCTTAACTTATCAATCCACATCTGAAACCCTCCAAATGATAAAAACACTAATTTATAGATTAGAGGGGAGGCTAGGTTTGAAGAGGTTTCAAGTGTGAATGAGAAATCTCTGCTAAATATTTTAAGCCAAATTGTACCACCCATTTGACCTCTAAAACGCGTGAACCCATTGTTCTTCTAGAATAATGATTTGTGTATAATTGGGTTTGCGAGTGCCTCTCAAAATTTTGGCCCAATCCAATCTCGGATGAAGAGGTTATAGCCCAAATACAGAATGAATGTAAAATCTGGCGGGCCCAACCCACCTTTGACTTCATAGTCTGTTTAGTCCAACCAAATGGACGATTTAGATCAAATTTCCTGACAAAAAGTTTTATCCACTTAACTCAGGAACATAGTTATAAAATTTCAAGTTCAAATAATAAAAATTAAAATATTTATCTTTGAAATACTACAATGCACTATAAAGGGTAAAACTTGAATTTCCATCAAATTTTCAAATGAATGAACTAATCCCAAATATTTTATAAATAAACTTATTTAACAGAATGTGAGGTAATTTTATCATTTATTATCAATAAAATATTCAATAAAAATGTGTTTTATCAATCTACCAAATTTTCATCTATGGATACTCTATTTACTTCTACTTTACCCCTTTGAGTAAAATCCATCAAGTGGTGATAATTTTGATGTGTATGCTCCATCCGCTGATGTTACCTAGTATCTTTAGGTAAAACCACTACTACAGTATTATAGTAATACAAAGTAATGTGATTTTACTACTAGATACCACACCAAACTTCTTAATGAAGTTTTATATCCACACTACTTTTTTAGCAGCATTAGAAGATATAATATACTCATATTCAGTTTTGGAATTGATGACCATTGGATGATTATAACTCATCCATCTTATAGATCTTTTATTAAGGAAAAAAATATATCAAAATTATTATTTCATATCATTATAATATATTTTTAAAGTAGTGTTTATATATCCCATCAAAAATAGTCCCTCATCTCCTCTATAAACCATGAAAATATCCATTATACACCTAAAGTACTTCAGGATAGTTTTTACTATCGACCAATGTGGCTCTCCTGGGTTTAATTGATATATGCTTACCATGATCAAGGCATAGGCCACATAAATCTTGGAACAGAGCATGATATACATTATGGTTCAATTGAAAAAGGATAAGGGATTTTACTCTTCCGTTAAATCCCTTCTTATGTCAAAGGAAATGTTTTTTGGAGAGATGTAAACCATGTTACATAAGTAATAATCAGCTCTTAGATTATTCCATATTTTCCATTTCCAATATTTTTTCAATATATATACCTATAATTAGCCGAATTAGCTGCTTAGATCTATCTTCATAGATCTAGATTCCTAAAATATACTCTATTTCACCTAATACTTTCATAGAGAAACACTCATTTAATCAATTATAAATTAATTATAATACTGGTATCTCATTTCCCATTAGTAATATATCATCACCATATATTACAAGAAAACTAACTTCACTCCTAATGAACCTATTATAGGTACATATCTCAAATTAGTTTTCAATAAGACAAAATTATATCATGGATTTATCAAAATGAATATTAAATGATCTTGATTCATACTTCAAACCATAAATGCATATCTACAACTTTTATAATTTATTGGAATTATTTTCTATTAAAAACACTTCTGGTTGTGTCATATATACATCTTCTACAAGATTTACATTAAGGAAAGTAGTCTTTAAACCCATTTTCCAATTTTCATAATCCTATAAAGTTATAATGAAAAGTATAATTCTATTTAATTTTAGTATAGTGACTATATAAAAGGTTTTTTCATTATTTATTCCTTAATGAAACTTGAAACCTTTAGTAACCAATCATGATTTATAGGTACTAACTTCTCCATCCTTGTATAAATTTTTCTCTAATCATCATTTAAACCTAATGAGATTTACATCAATTGAAGGATCTACCAAAACCCAAACATTGTTTTGGTACATGGAATCCATTTTTTAATTCACGTCTTACTACCACTTTAAAACTTATGAGTTAATTCTTACTTCCTTGTTGGAAAAAAAATCATTATTCTCAACAATTAATGTGTCACTTTACCTAATGATAAAAAACCATATCTCTCTAGTTATCTTACTTAACCACTACTCCCACATAGTACTTATGTTTTTAGAACAACTTATTCCTTAGGACTTATGAAATTTGTTCTTATGGAAACTCACATATATCTTGAGCCATAATTTCATCAAATTATTACTTTCCCCCACTATCTCTTATGGATATGTGCACCATTTCTAGAATCATGGATTTTATTTAAAAAATTAATTTTCTTTCTAAGGGATCATATAGATTATATTTCGTTGTTTTAGTAGAATATACCATAAATATACAATTCCTTCATAGAGGTGAAATTTTGTTTTTAAAATTAGACTTAACAAACACTTTTCATCCCCTCACATATATATGCGACAAAATAGATTTCTTCCCATAATATATCACATATGGGATTTGGTTTTCCACTTTAGTTGGAACATATTTTAATTTGTATGTCTCAATTTTAATTCATATCCCTAGAAGGTTAATGGGACATTTTATTGAATTATCATTGATCTCACTATTTCTAATAAGGTGTAGTTCTTCCTTTCACTAACACAATTTCATTATGGTTTATAATGTGGAGTTTGTTTAGATGGCATCTCAAAATCTTTTATATAATTTAATTTTTGAGATAATCATCAAACTCTTGCTTAATATAATACCTAACTGAATTTGAGTTGATTTTTTATTTTTACATAGCAGATTCTCTAATTTATTCATTTATTCCTTTATTATCTCAAAGGAGTTAAACTTATACATCATCAAGTAGATATATCAAAATATATTGAGATATTCAATAAAATTAATGAATTTGGAGTATACACATCTACCCTCTACTGTAAAAGGCATACATATATATCTATGTGAACTAATTATATTTTTCTGGATCTATAACATTTTCCACTGAAAGGAGCCTCGTTCATTTTTTCTTATAAATAAGGATGAAATATATTGAAGGTTTTAATCTTAAAATAATCAAAATACCCATATTTATATAATTTTTTCAAATGGTTCTAGTTTACATTTTTAATTTGATGATTCTATAACTGGGTGTGATTTCAGTCATATGAGCTTGTTTCATTATTGATTTCTAAGACACTATTTTCATATTTTAGTATCCTAAGATTATTATTTATATATGTTATTTTATTCTATATATAATTGTTTCATTTAAATTCTTTTAATATTTTCATTTTATTTTTTTCTTAAATTTCATTTACTATGGACTTACTGCTTGCATGGGAATTGCTTTTGCATGGACATTGTTTAAGTGGATCAGTTTCTCCTCCGCTGCAATATTGTTTTACCTGTATATATTTCTTATCCTCTACTGAATTATGGTTTTCCCTACAGATATTTATTTTACTTACTGTTTAGTGGAATTTTTTGGACCATTGATCATTTTTATCTAACAGCCGACACTGCTCCTGGTTGTGTTTCTTTTAATTAGATTGGATCTTCTTTATGCCCTATTGTCCAATTGTACGATTCCACCTAGCCTCCCAACCATGACTCCTTTCATTCAGAGATCCTTTATTTCAATCTAATTCATTTTTGTGAATCTCATCCAGTGGCTTTAGACCATGTCACATGATGATTCTGTGACTCACCATTAGTTCACTATACTACACTGATTCTTGATTGATTCTATCATATTACTCATTAAACTTTATCTAGTTTTGGCCTTGAGAGATTCAGTAGAGAGATCACATCTTCCTCGCAGTGAATAACTTGAAGAATAAGATGGAAAATGAGGTTTCCCAACCATCTACACTCCCCTAAATATTTCTCAATTCAGTACTTGTAACCGGTGTTCTATTCTGGTGGAGACTTGGTGGAGAACGAGTCAAATTTGGGTCAAGGATGACTGAACAAAAGAGAGAGTTTCAGATATTGGAATACATTCATCATAACCTAGTTTTGTCTTTGAATATTGGATATATAAATGATTTATCTTTTTTAGTCAACCATGGAACTGTATCCTTATTTGGTGCTTTCATGAGTCTATTCAGGAATAGATGAGGTTGATTCTATGTGACATATTTCATCACTACCACCTAATTCAACCAGGAAAACCTCATTTTATTGTTTTTTTGGTTATCTTATTTGTATTCAATTATGTATTTCCTTTATTGTTTTTTCTTAGTAATAAAACAACTGACCTTGGGGGTGTTCTATCCACACTTCTAAGATCAAACTGATCCATATCACATTATATCTTGGTGTTTTTTTTTCTGTTTTCTATTTTAATTATTTTTATTCTTGTGAATCCAGAAGTTCGATTTTAGATAAAATTATTCTATTTTCTTTTATAAATAAATCAAATTGATCATATCAAATTTGTAACCTGGGAATACACAAAAGTGGTTACTAGTCCATTATTAGGGACAACCACAACAATGTTTCCCACAATAATTGGCATTAGATCCTACTGAGATATAGATATTGGGATCTGAAAAGTTTAATATTGATAATTGTTTTGGTGAAAACAATTTCAACCTATGAAATATTAAAATGTTTGTACTTGTGGATTATAATGAATTGATTGATGCTATTTTTGGGGCTAAAAATAAATTGACCACCCTTTACCCTAAAAGATAGAGTACTGTCACCTATGTTGATGTTGTTGAAGATATCCTTAAGAAATACCACAACCTAATGTTTTTATCTTAAGAAGATAAATTTCTTAGAGACATCGCATATGAGTCCACTTATGCTGGTATATGGTCTAAACTAGAATCCCTTTCTATGAATAAATCCCTTATTTGTATGATATATAGAAAATTATATTATATAATTTTAAAATTTACCATAGAACTGTAGTCAGGTCACATATTGATGAATTTAATAAAGTATTATTAAATCTGGATAACATATATATTAAATTAGATGATAATAACTGAGCCATAATAATATTAACATCATTAGATGATTCCTTTTATTTTGCTAAAGATTCCATGATGTATGAATAAGACATGCTTGCTATTGAATAAGCTAAATTCACTTTACTCTCCAAATACCTTCAAAGGATGGGTAGTGTTAAGGCTGATGTTGAGGGTCTGAATGTTATGGGTAAAAGTGATTCCAGGGTAGAAGGAAAAATGTTTTCAATTTAAAAAAAGATATTTAAATAAAAAAAAAAATCAAATTCTTTCATTTTAAGAAACCCATTCACATAAAGAGGAATAGTCCAAAAAGGAAAGGTAAATATAAAAAGAACAGTAATTAAAATAACTTATTAATTGAGAAGGATTTTGACACTGCAGATGTGTTAAGTTTTTTTGATATTCCCATATTTGTTGAATAGATCCTTGTTTTCGGTCATTCATTCCACATGTGTCCTAGGATAGAGTAAATCACTGAGTTAATGGAAATTAAATCTAGAGAGGTGTTACAAGGGAATAATAGGAGTTTAAATATTATGGTTATAGGCACAATTTCATTAGCGATTCAGGGTATTATTGGTAAAACAATTGAGGAGATTTCAGGGGTATCCAAACTCAAAAGAAACATCATTTACCTAGGAGTTCTTTACAATAAGGGATACACATTTATGTGAGACTCTATAAGTATTAGGATTTCCCAAGGATACCTTATTTTCAAGAAATGAAACCTTCATAATGGTCTATATTTGTTATATGGTATGGTTTATAGAAATAAATTTAATTCCTCTAATGATTTTGGTTCAGACAGTAAAACCCTCTAGCATAAGAGGTTAGTGAATGTTAGCTCCAAAGATCTTGATAAATTAAGAAAATAAGGGTTTTTGAGTAGTGTTAATCCTATGAATTTTTTATTCCATAAAGATTGTGTGTATGGTAAATCTAGAAGGTATATCATTAGTTGTTCAATGTATAAGGCTAGAGAACCACTTTAATGTGTCCATTATGACCTTTGGGGGCCTTCTAGGGTCACCTTCCATAGTGGAGGTTTTTAATTTGTATCCTTTATTGTTTAATACTCTATAAAATTATGGATTTATATACTAAAACATAAGCTATATAATTTTCATAATTTTGAGAAATGGAAATTTCATGTAGAAAGTGAATCTGGTATGAAAATAAATTCATTAATGAATGATAACATTTTAGTGTATTTTTGCACTAAATTCATATAATTATGTGAATATGAGGGGATTAAAATCTATTGTACTATTGTAGAAAAACCATAAAATAATGGATTAGAAGAAATAATTAATAGGAATATCCAATAAATGGTTTGGTGCATGTTATCCCATTCTAATCTCCATAGGTCCTTTTAGGATGAGGCAACCTCCACTGTAGTCTACTCGATTAATTGTTTCCCATCTTATGCTCATGAATTTAAAACACCTGAAGAACTCTGGAAAGGCTCCCCCCAAGTCTTTATCACCTTAGGATTTTTGATCTATAGTTTACTCTCATACCCTAGCTGATAATCTAGCACCTAGGGTTGTAAAGTGTATACTCATAGGATACCTAGAGGGTGTTAATGGGTATCCTTTGTGGATAGATAAACTAGGTTATCAAAAGTGTATCATTAGATATAATGTAGTATTTTATGAGTATAGAATATCTAAAGGGATATATATATATATAACCTAGATAATCTTCAAATAAATATGTTGAGTCTCCCTCTTGAACTCCTGCAAGCATAGGTGATTAAATTACTTTAGAATATAACGGCCACCCCAACCTATGACTGACTCTACCCCGAATATTCCTTAGAATCAAGGTAAATATTATTTGGATTGATATTAAAAACCTGAAATTGATGATAAATATGATCTTAGTGATTATCAACTCACACGAGAGAGAGAGATAGGAGTAATTAGGCCTTCATCCCTTTTCAACCAGGCTGATGTGGCAGCCTATGCTATTATTGTTTCTTAGGACTTGTCTAATGAGGATATTTAATCTTATAAGAAATATATTAAGTCTGAAGAATATATAAATGGCTGGATGTTATATAGTAAGAGATGAATTCTATCATTAATAATAAAACCTGTGTTGTTTTATCGAAACATAACAATCAAAATATTATAGGTTCTAAGTGGGTATGCAATAAAAAGGAGGAAAATAGTGGAGATACTAGGATCAAGTTTGAATCCTGAATGGTTTCTAAAGGTTTACTTCAATGTGAAGGTATTTATTACAATGATATATTCTCCGCTATTGTAAAAAATTAAGCTATAACTATTTTTCTTTCTTTTGCTGCCAAATTTTATTTTCATATTGAACAATTGGTTGTCAAAACTTCTTTTTTTCTTTGTACTCTTTATAAAAAAATTTATTTGACTCATACTATGGGATTTTAATTTTTTTTAAATATATTCATATTTTCCTTATTAATAATTCTTTATATGGACTTAAGTAGTCTTCTAGGAAATGGTATAAAAGGATTAACTCTTTTATGATTGAAAATAAGTTTTCTATAAGTATGTTTGATGCTTATGTAAACTTCATTTTTTTAAACATGAATATCTTTACCTACTATTGTATGTTGATGAAATTCAATTAATTTGTAAAAATATAAGTATTAAAAATTATTTAAATATCTATTTGAACTCTTTTGTTTAGATAGAAGACTTTGGAAATTCAAATCAAAACATGGGTGTGTACATAATTATAGATAGTTAGGACCGAACCTTGTAATTATCTTAGTATGCATATATAAATAAAGTGTTGAAAAAATCCTCTTTAATAACATTAAAACTTTCAGTATTACTTTAGGACAACACTTTAAATTATCCTTCTAATAGTCCCTTAAAAATGATGATAAGGTAGCCTTCATGAATAAGATACCCCATGCTAGTGTTGTAAGAAGTCTTATGAATGGAATGGTATATTCTAGAATAGATATCACATTTACTATACATACATTAAGTAGGTTTATGGGGCAAATTGGTAGGCCTCACATGCACACTTTGAAGTGGATCCTTAAGTATATTTCTATGTTTTCTAAATTGTGCATTAAATATGGATTAAATGATAGTTTTGATGATGATATTATTGGATTTGTTGACACTGATTATGCTTTAAATATTGACACTCATAAGTCACTCACAAGATTTTTATTTCTTTTAAATAGAGGAATGGTCTTCTATAAGTGAAATATGGATTTAGTGGTTTCCCTCTCCACCACCTAGGTGGAGTGTATATCATTGACAGAAGAAATCAAAGAATCTATATGGTTAAGAGGGTTAATTATTGAGTCGTCCTTATCTATTTATTGCATTGTAGTTCACTATGATAGCTAATCTGCATCTTACTAATCTAAAAAATATTTATTCCATGGTATATTGAAGCACATTGACATTATACTTCATATTTTTTGGGATATTATATAATCTAGGACTGTGAGGGTCACAAAGATACCCACTATGGACAATCTGACAGATAGTTTGACTAAGGTTGTGCCACTGTCTAAATTCAAATTTTGTTTAAAATTAATTAAATTTTTTCCAATTATATAATTTAGGTATATATAATACCATGATTAAATTCAGTTAATTTAACGTTGAATATTTTTTGTTTTATGCCTCACAAAATTGTTGCATTTCAATTCCTTTAGTATCACCTTTGCATTTGTTTCTTACATTTGTTTTATTGCGGGATTTCTACAAGTAAGAGAATTGTATTTCCATGGCCACTTTTTATGTGGATAATTTTCTCCTCCACTCTATTACGTTTTTACCTAGATATATTTGTTTTATCCTCCACTACATTATGGTTTTATAGGGATATTTTTTCCTTACTATATAGTGGGATTTGTTTAGACCATTGATTATCTTGACCCAACAGATATTGCTACTCCTAGTTGTGTTTTTTACATTATATTGGATTGAAATTGATCCCTACAAGGAAATTTCATTCTTCTAATAGACCTAATATATTTTTTCCTCTATTAGATGAACATCACTACAATCTAAGTCATCCACACGTATCTCATCTAGTGGATTCTGATCACACTGCTCGATGATTTTATAACTTTCCATTATTTAAATACGCTTCATTAATTCATGATTCATTCTCTCACACTCCTCATTATTCTTCATCTATTTTTATTCCTAAGAAATTTTTTATAGATATATATTCATCCTTAGAGGTAGGATCTTAGAGAAGAAGAGGTAAACTGAGGTTTCTTGACAGTCTCCACTCCCCTCCGTCTTGCTTGTGTTGATCCCTATAAATTATTTTCCACTCTGGTGGATATATAATGCAGAACATTTTCAATTTGGGTCAAGTAAGACTGAAAATTGGAGAGATTTTCAAATATTTATATCCATTCATCGTAACAAGGTTTTGGATTTGAATCTTGGCTCAGTACTCGATTTACCTTTTTCAGTCATGCATGGAATTGTATCCTTCTTTAGTGCATGTGTGAGTCCATCTAAGAGTGTATGGTGTTTAATCTACATTAGGGATTTTATAAACTCTAAATATTTCCACAAGGTTATCCTCCTAGTATCATTTCTCTAGTTATATTCCTTTTATTCAAATATATATTTCCTTTCTTTTTCTGCTTAGTAATAAAAACAACTTACCTTGGGTGGTGTTCTCACCGTAAACATTGGATCACTCTGACTCAAAGCATGTTATAACTTGGTGTTATTTACTATTTTACTCTATCTTTCATTAATTTATTATGAATCCATAAGTTTAATTTCAAATAAAAATTTTCTATTTTCTTTTATAAGGAAATCAAATTGATCATATCAAATTTGTAACCCAGGAATGCACATAAGTTGTTCCTAGGCTATTCTTGGGGAAAACCACAAAAACTTTTCCACAAAAAATATATGTCATTCCATAAAATATTATATATTTATAAAATTAAATAAATTATTTAGGAACATCAAATTAAATCCATCAATGTCTAAAATCGACATAGAAATGACATTTTTTTGGAAAAATTAGGAACACGATAATTGTTCTTCAAAATTAAAATCAATTGTTTGGAAAAGTGAGATGGCAGTCTCTTGTATCTAGTATATCTTGAAATTAACTAATGGAAACTCAAAGATCCACCTTAAATTTAGTAATCATTCATAATCCACTTGGTTCTTATATTAGGATAAAAATGTGTAAACCATAAGCTGTATATAATAATATTTTTTTTTGAATTGAAAATATTACATTCGATAAAAAATGTATCTAAGGATTAAAATATCTAATTTACTGAGGTACAATTCTTTTTATGGTAGAACTTATAGAAACAATAAAAATTGGAAAATCTTTTTAATTATACTATATTTGGATCTTTCACTTATTTGAATGAAAATGAGCAGGTGTCTTTGTATTTGAACATGCCTTATACCTTTTTACCTTTCCTTTCCTTTTATTCACCATTGGGATATAATGTTTATCTCCCTTAAATTATCTATACATGTGTACCATTGAATTAAAAATATTCATGATAGATTTATAAATATTATTCATGTTTAAATTATCAATAAAACTTGAGAATCTTGGAGGAAATGAGGATAAGATGAGGTCTGTGCTCGGTTATTGGGAATGCTGAATTGTATAATTTTAAAACGCGCACTATATCAATTCATCTTGACTACATGAGGTCCAACAGGGAATACTTCTTATAATTTTCATGTAAATGGATCCTTGGGGATACAATACCTATCTTATCACACTTTTTATTGATATAGAACATGAAGATGAGGCAATATGGATTAAGAAACCATGTCTTTGTGAATATTTTAAAGTTCAATAGCCATTGCTGAAAACATATGGAATTATACTTCCAAATAATTGTTCATATGTTTCTAGAATGAATTTTTATCCTCTACACAGGCCTCTTCTAAGGTTTTAGTAGGAATATGGGACTTTAGATAATATATATTCCTCTCTTGTCATAGTACAATACACATGTGCTTGTACCGCTTTGAGAAATTTTCTTGGTTAGGGGGATATCTTTCTCTAAGATTGATCGTAGGTAAAGTGAGGTGGTAAAGATAATTTTCATTGTTTGTAATAAATAAAAGTATATTTTAGTACTTTATAATGATTATTGGTTATGATATAATTAATAATTTAATTTAATCTCCTACAATTTTATCTAATCCCAACAGTCCTCACAATTGGGTTTAGAATATGTTGTTGCTAATATATTATAGTGTAAATGATTTATATTTCACTTTAAATAACCTATATTAAGGCCTCATCAAATTATATTAAGGTATTTAGGTGGATGTTTCTTTAAAACTACATTTACTCTAAGCTACTTGATTTATCGAGTGGGCTCCCCAATCTTGAAATCCTATAATTAGATTTTCTCAACACTTACTTATAAGTTACAACATGTATTTCTATAGAAATTAACCCTTAATACTAACTTTGGTAGGCCAACCTAATACTCTCAATAGAACTCCCAAAAATTTTAATGTTCCTTGAAAAGGGATAGAATAATATATTTAACTACGATTTTATTTTAACTTATATGATTAAAGGTGTATGGGGATTTAATAGTTTATTTGAGTTATTTTGTTAGCTTATGTGTTATTTTTTATTTTATTATTTACATACTTATTAAATTTATATGTAATTTATATAAATAACTAACCGCAGTTGATAAAATAATTTACACATATTAGTTTTTAACTTGTATAAGATATTGTATTATATCATTGTATACTTGTTAATTAATTTATGTGTGAACTTACATAAGTGATTAAATATACTTGATAAAATATATATTTTATATTTTATTTTATTTTATCTAAGAATTATTGTTAATTTTTTTATATTATATGATCATTTCTAATTTCAAAAATATATTAACCATGAATTATGTAAATAACTAAATAACATTGATTTAATAAAACAAAATAAATTCAGGATATGATCATGATATTTTATATACCAGTTTTTTTCAGCCAATGATAAACCAACCTAAACCCTAGGGGTATAACTTCTTGATCATAATCTTGGACTAAGCTACAATATCCACATTTATTTTGGTGTATCTTCTTGGTTAGATCCTTCTTGGTTCGGGACCCAAACCATCTCCTCTAATTGGGTACCTGTTGGCGCCAATTTTTTTTGAGGCTATTAATCAGAATATTTAAATAACCCAAAGGCATATTTTAAATCAAAAAATGATCCCAAAGACTCCCAGGGTGTTTCTAACAAGATGTGTAGCAGGCACAAAAGAATAAAAACCATGAACAAGACTCTTGCACGCCTAATAAGATATCAAAGGGATTATTTCACTCCAAGCTCCCAAAAATTGATACAGTCAGATGTGTTAAAAAAGTGAATCCTGTGAAAAAGAAGGAATCCATGCACAAAACTATTGGGCACCTAATACGGTGTCAAAATCCATCTTCCGCGTAGGCCTCCTTGTGTTCCACCACTGAGGTTTTTTCCAATAAATATAAGCATACCCCCTCACTTGGAGGTAAAGCTTTGAAAGACAAAATGTTGCTCCCATGCACGTAATATGACTTCTTCCATGAACGCATGAAAGACATAGCCTCAAGTTACTAGATCTTACGCGATAGTACCCCCATCGGCCCCCCTTCATGTGGGCCCACTAGGGATTGATCCTCACCCATTTCCTTTTACACTAAGAAAATTTCTCAAAAAATATCCTTCCTGCGTGGAAGTTTTTCCTTTTGAAATTCCTTTTTCACCCATACCACTCATTTTGTGCACAAGACTTCAATCTTACGCTCACCCCTTACTATGAACTCCATGTGTTTCCCTTACCCTAAGACACCATGTCTAAGCTCCTATTTCCTGGAACATCCCTATATTACGCGCACCTCCTCCATGCATCATTCTAGGCTTTCATATAGTTTTTCCCTAGTCCCTAGAGTGGTGATTCATATAGTGTTTCCCTACCTAATACTTCTTCACATGGGTACACTTATAGTTATTGATTCTTCACATAGTTATGCTTACATGAACCCTTTAATGAACCACTCCACTAACTCACTCGCATCGGGCATTACTTGTGCCTTACCTTAACCAATTGTGGGTTGGTAGAAGTTATGTAAGTCCAAGGGATGAGGAGTACATCCCCATCGTCTAAGATGTATGACACTAAACTGCCAAGATACCCATTTCCTTGACAAATGATGTTAACCTGTGATCATCACATGCATGAAAAGTCCAGGGGGACTCGAAGTATAATGAGCATCTATGATCTTCTACCTTCTCTATCCCTTTTAGATTTTTTTCCATGTTCACCTAGGGAAGTCTCTATGTAATCCCCTACACACCTCAATAGGGTGCTCTTTATACGATGGACATATCCTCCTAGTACATATGGACATCCTTCTTGGGGTTCCCTTCTAAAGTATGTCCTAATCTCCACCATCCCTCGTGGCGGCACCTCTTGCGACATGATCATCTGGTCTACTTCAACCTCTTGTTTCTCACACTGAGCATGACTCATGAGGGATTAGAGTAAGCATCAACCATGACATCCTATTTAAGCCACTAACCATGGATAATCCCTATCACCAATTTGGGATGCTAACCACATGTAATCCCTATAACTAATTTCATCCGCTAACCATGAGTAAGCCCCATGCCCCTCTATCTTGAAAAATATGGACTTTGATCCCTATCTCCTACATAGGGTACGTAGGAAGCCTCCCTGAGGTTCAATATACTCACCCCCACAATCCATTTGTCCAATTCATTTCACACAGGTTCACTCTTTTTCCCACATGATGTTAAATAGTATCCCCCTTTAGCTATGTGGTTTTGATCCCTGTATTTTACATAGGGTATGTAGGACACCTCTATGACGTTCAATCCCATTATATGGTAAAATTTGGTGCTCCCTCATTGGGATGAACCCTCCTGACATGAAATCTTTCATTTTTTGGGATACATCCTTCAAATCCGCCTCGCTGAGGTGTTCTGTTCCATCCATGCAGCTAACCACGCATATGCTGAACTCAATACATACTCTTTAAAATAAGAGTGTTCCTCTTGTGATGGGATACTAACCATGTGTAAGTACCAACATGTCTTCTAATTGTTGTCCTTTGTGTAAAACTTAATTCTATTCCCCATCCTGAACTATGTGTACTTTGGTCCTTTCCCTTAGCGTAGGGTATATAGGAAGCCTCTATGAAGGTTCAAGACTATCACCCATGTTCCATCCTAGTCTCTCTCCCAAAACTTTGTGTTTTGTAAATATAATTCCACAACCTGAAGGTTACACTTCATTTGAGTTTCTATCCATCCATCCATTCTCACAAGCCGCCTCCTTAGGCGACTCATCACCCTTTTCCAGAACTATGTGGACTTTGATTCCCAGCCACTGGGATATGTAGGAAAGCTCTCTGACATTTAATCCCAACACTTCCATCATCACATCAGTTCCAATTCATTCATTATCACCCTTAGACACTTCCTTCATATTCATCCTGATTTTATCTGGGCCTCCACATCCTGGTGAACTCATTCCATCCATACGGGAATCTATACATGTGTAAGCCCCCAACCACCCCTTCAGACTATGTGTGTTTTGATAAATGTATTCTACACATGGTATGTATGAATACTCCCTAAGGTTTAATCCCATCCAATGGTAAATCTTGGTGTCTCCTTTGCTGATATCCACCTTCTCTACTTTACCCTTTTTGGTGTCCAGATCAGCTATCATGGAGTGAAATATTCCCTTTTTTGGAAATGCCATCTAGGGTATATCCTTATTAGGTGTTCTGATCCATATGTCCCATAAAATCTCTAAGTTCTCCCTCCTAGGGATGTACCCATTTGATCCACTATCGTCAGTGTTCTGATCAGTCCGATCTGCCTCTACAAGATATTAAACTCACGACATACCCTATGCCAAATATGGGAAGCTGAGGAAAAACTCAAAGTCATGTCTCCGACATAAGATTCTCCACAATCAACGTGGGATGACTTGAGATTATATGCTATTGAGAATCCCTATCAAAAGGGAAAATTCATGTGTACTAGTGTTTCAAAATCCATACATGCCAGCGATGCCCAAAGAGACTACTCTCCTAACTGAAGGTTTTTACCTTGACTTGAGCCCTTGAAATATCTTGACAAAAGCATCATAATTAACCAGAATACACAAATATATAGATCCAGGAATATTTTTGCGAACAAATTCTTAATATTTAAGGGATACCTAGACTAGTCGATGAATTCCAAGGATTAATCCATGGAAGGAGAGACTAACGTCCCATCATCAAGGTTCTATAAAGGAGAAAATGGCTCTAAAGAAGTGACAGATGCTGCCTGCCTTTGGAAAGAAGGAATACATAACAACAAATGAGCATCCCCACAGATGACGTACGACCCAGTGGAAAAGTGTCTGAAATAAAAATGATGAACTTGATGTGAAATTCTTCTTTTCAAAATTGGGATTAGTGGCATTCGAGACATCAACAGATAAGCATGTCACCAAATACAGCTATCTGGAACCAGGTCTCACCAAGAAAATAGTGGGAATGGTGTGAAACTAACTTGGATTTGGGGATGTTAATCATTTTGTATCCCAGTTTTTGGCATTGTTTGTGTGGATCTTTCTATCCATCCATGGTATAATGAATGGAAATGGGGCACAAGGAACTGCGTTTATACTATCTGTACTGATGGATGAATATTCCTTCTTTGCTGGACCCACGCTACAAGAAACCATTAACCTACAACCTGTAGATTCAAGGGATGTGGTAATTCCAATACGGTGGTCCCATATGGCACCATCCCCACCATGACAACTTCCATGACCATAGCTACCAGGAACCCATACCCTATCTCACCATCCAGAATTATTCAATGGAGGGTGATGGCCATCATTATCCGACGGTATGAACAAGAGGGGGACATCCTAATGAAGGATATGGACTACCAAGACTTGGAGGCTTATGTTCCTCACCTTCACCACCCCCCAAGGTCCGTGTAGAGAGCTGGTGCTTCCCAATACCGCATTCAACCATTTCGGGAGCATCTCATTGGAATTCTCTTATGACTCACTCCCCTACATCGATGAGGTAAGGGACATCCAGGTCATCTCAGCTTTGACTCCAGCTAAGGATCCACTAAGGAGGTCTCCCAATAGGTTGCATCATGAACACTATCTAGTTCCGCATACTGAGGAGCAATTGGTCCACAACCCTGCACTGATAGAGCAAGTTCGGCTGACCTGACGTCAATATCGGGCACATGATCAAGAGGAAACCCATCAAGGGGTGTCATCATCTACAGATTCAGTGGATAGTTCCACCAACAATGCATAATATCAACTCCCTATTACTGTAGAGCAAGGGAAACTCAGTGTCTGATTGGGATTGAGACCCCAGTAACCCCACAGGCAGGCTGGGTTGACTCTTTCGTTCCTCGATGCGGGAAGTAACCATAACAGGCCGACATGTGGTGATGAAATTCAGTATGAAGGTCCTCCCCATACCACTTCCAGGTAGAGTGGAGTTCCTTCCCACTCTCATACTTTGTATGGAGTTCCTTCCCTTACCACCAGATTTATTCCAAGCTGGGGTCCTCTCTGTCTTGTTGATTCCCAGCACATAGGTGCTCCCTATTCCCATGATTCCAAGTACAAACATGTTTCCCAAGTTATAGGTTACTATTGAGAAGGTCCTCGTCACCCCATCACACAACAGCATAAAGGTCATCCCTATGTTTTCACCGTCTCCAGTGGAGTCCCTCCCCGCTTCAATAATCACCCAGATGGAATCCCTCCCCGCTTCATTAACGGTCGACATGGGGGTCTTCCCCATGCCCAATTTAATTAGTATGAATGTGGTCCTCGTACTGCTACTTCCATAGTCAGCTAACAAAAAGGTCCTTCCCATCCTACAGGAAGATTTCTTGGAGGTCCTCCCCGTGTTCTTAACAGCTCCAACGGAGGCCCTCCCCACTCCAGCACTCCCAAGCACATATGTCCTCCCCATGTTCTTTTCGACATCTATATGGGTGATCTCCACACCCCAAATCTCCAAAGCAGAAGACCTATCCAATATAACACCAACATCTACGAATATACTCCCCATTTAAAATTTATACCCAAACCTAAAGAACCACCCCAGGGTAGGATGTTGAATCGTCCCACCAAAGGAAGAATCCTGAGAAGAATCAAGTCATATTCAACCCCATCAACTTCTCAAATTTTGAATTGGAGTGTGACTCGATGACGGATCCCTGACCCTAATCATCTATGTTAGGGTTTGGGTAAGGGACCCAGTGTATCATCTTCGTTCTCTTGAAAAAATATGGTCATTCCCTATATAAACATTTTAGTCCCCACAGGTTTCCATGCTCGTCAGCATAGGTATATGCTTTGCCTTGGAAACCATTTCAATTCATTGCCTCTCAGTTGGGATTGAAACCTGGGTAAAAGACATAATAGAACCATCGAGACCTCTGACATATCTGGTTTAATTCAAAAAAAGAAAGAGGATTCGGAAAAGGCAGTGTGGCACCAACGACTTGCTGAACAAAAAAGGATTTTTGAAGATGTCCTTACCAAGTGCATTGTATAACGATGACCAGATTGTGGTGATCCCCAACATGATCCCAACCATCCTCTTCCAGGGCACCAAGGGCAATCACAGATTCCCCCCAGTGATTTTCTCTCTGTTGATCTTGATAAACTTGTATATCCCGATAGGGTATAAGATAGTGTTTATAGAAAATGACCATGATGTAAATCATTGAATCCACCTGAGATGCATGATAATCATCCTCGGGACCCGAGCCATGTTCCTCTAGCCACTCCACCAGTCGTTCCTCTAGCTTCTCTGTAGAAAAATCATCCAACAACCCCTTGGGTAATTTCGCCACCTTCTCCAAGATCTTCTAATACCACATATCATGTTGAAGAGCTTACCAATGAATTGGTGGTCAGGAATCCTCACCAAGATAGGAATACTTGTCAATATGATCCGATGGATGATCTCATTTCTTGCCTTGAGGCTCTTGAAACCTGATAGGTGGTGATCCTACCTAATGGAAATCCATATCCAGTGTGGGAGAATGATATGCAAGCACCCTTAGGCTTTGGGAATCTATCATTATCCCTTTTAAATGGGACGAGCGACCTGCTGTAGCATCTGGCTCAATTTATTTCAATGTGTGGACCCATGATAAGAACTCTAGCATAGAAGGAAGCTACTAAACTTTAGTGCTTCATACAGACACTATAAGGGAACACATTCATCTAGAACATGCAGTTACCCATTGGGTCCATAGATGGTTTGGAGGATATTCATAGACTTTTTTTTATCAGTTCAATTCCACCACCCACAAGACTAGTATTTCCAACCTCTTAAACTGCATGAAAAGGTAGGATGAGCGAGTTATAAACTTTGTCTCCAGGTGGAAGGGCCTCACATATTCACTCGATATGCTACTATCTCAGGAGAAGCTTATAATGATGTTCATTGGGAATATAAAGACCAAGTTGGTCCCTTCTCTCATCACTCAGAATTCACAGGTAGATTCTGGGATTTATATGACAAGGATCGATTCCTAGAGGAATCCTTGCAGCAAGCCAAAAAATACATGCCTTTTACCTCTAATAGCTCCCACAAGAAGAGCCTCTAATCTCGAGATCATTTCCATTGCATAGGTAGAAGCCCCTATACAACTATAATTTTTACCGGTAGAGCCACCGCCATATCCTTGGCAAGAGCTAGTACGTCAGGCTCAGCCTCGGGCTCAGCATGACCACCTCAAAATTGGAAGACACCTCCTCGTAATGCACCAACTCCTCCTCGGTGAGAGAACTAGGTCCTAACTCCTTTCCGGGATTCATACCCTCGTCAGGGCCATGCTCCCAAGGTTTCTTTCCTAGACTAGAGAGACCAAACCAACTCATTCAATGAGAATTAGGTCCTCAGCTATTTTCAGAGTGCATTGGATCAGGGAATCCTCTGATTTCTAGAATACATAAGTCTCGAAGAGGTTGATCTCATTGATCACCCCAACTATTTCCTTTGTCACCGGTTCCTTAGACACACCCTCAAAAAGTGCTATTTGTTTAAGGATTGGATCCAAGACTAGGTCAATAACAACATAGTCATATTGGGTCCAACCTCAGCATAGGTGGAATTTTTGCATGCAATGCTTGGTAATGAAAGCGAGGGTGAATGGTCGCAGGTCTATAGACATGGGTCTCAGATGTATGATGAATTTATAGTTCACAAGGTAGTTTCTCTTTCCTATGGTATTATCCGTGCACATTTGAATCATCCAGAGCCTTTGGAAGTCACCATTCTACATCCAGATAGTAATTCTATGTTGACATATCAGCTTTAATATTCTTAAGGTAGAAAGAATTGATGATATAAGGTAAAGAAAATCCCCCACTGATACTGAAGCCATATCACACTCTTAGTGATATCATGACCCTAGAGGTGGAGATTTCTACTATAATTTGTCTAGAAATGGAGGATTCCTAAATTGATGATCAGGAGTATGCCTCAGTGAACAACATCAAATTGGTGGACCCTTACTTGGTTCCTAGAGACAAAGAACACCAGGAATACCCTTTTAATGTCCCTAATAGAAAAAAGATTTGACAAAATAGTGGATATGTTAATCACTAAAATGAATCGGCACGTACCTACAACCAAGCTATGCATGATATTGAGACCAGATAGTAGGCTCAGTGTAGGGAGAACATATGTGGTCCTCTCACCCTATCTCATCTGATTCACTTACCCCACCATTATTGCTTCTTGATCAGAAAGAGCCACCACAACCGTGACATGATCAACTGCAGACATCTATAAATATGCCATAGACATTCGATAGTCATATAGTTGTCATTTTACGTGGTTCAGTTAGTGAGAAATGGGATATTCCTGGCACCAGCCGTAATCCACTAGTTCGACCAATGATTCCCGTCATAACTCTTACCAAAGATCAAACCCCTACCGGTAGAAAGGTGCGCCTGGAACAAAAGTCTGATGTGATCAAGAACCTTGCAAGAATTTCTATAAAGCTATCTATCCTTGAACCTCTCATCTTGTAATAAGATATGAGTGAAGACCATGCATAGGCTTTAATAAATCCCCTCCAATTTGAAACAGTGTTAGTGGCTGCTGATTCCTTCCATGTTGAGAAAGCTAAACCTGAAGAATGTCAGAAAATCCTCAAATTCTTAGGAGAAGATGAAGCTTCTCCCATACAAGGGAACATTCATCATATGTACATCACTAGTCAGTTCAACGGTGTGGAAGTCCACCACTATCTCATCAACATGGGTTCAGGAATCATTCTTATCCCAACCCAGATAGTCTGAAAACTAGGACTTTCTGAAGAAGATTTGATTCGTTCTGACCTGAAGATTCAAGTTTATGACATGACAGAATAGATTCCGCTATGAAAGATCCACCTGATGACCCAGTTCGGTGGCCTGATTGCTAGCACTAAATTTATGGTCATCTCACATGACATCGCCTACAATGCACTAATGGGTAGACCCTAGATCCATATTCATGGAGCATTTCTTTACTTGTTTCACCAGTACCTCAAGTACTCCCTTAATGGTTGAGTTGGAATGCTCTAGGGTGATGTATAGTGACCCCAGTATTTACACATATCACTACATGATTTTAAGCATAATAAAGTGTCATATTACAATCCAAGTATTATAAAGTCTAGTGTATTGGAAGACTAGGTACGTAAAACTAAAAAACATGGGACTAAATAAAATATTTATTTATTTAATCTTCATAAAGATATCCCAACTTCTATTTTAATCATACATCTTCATAGGATAACTTGAAAAAAGGGATGAGCTAAAATCCTAGTATGGGAATAAGCATAATAATACAACTTATCACATAGGTTAGAAGACCTTACATAATGACATAAAAAGGCATGGAACATATAGAATCGTAACATATAAGCATGGGATCATAGAAACATGGAGTCATAATAATGTTCTAGAAAAATAAAACAAAAGTTTAGCTCAATTCAAGGCTCATTACAGATAGAGGAACACAAGTTAAGTTTAACCACCGAGACTCTTTCCCATGGTAGCACGAGTCAAGGCTAACCGCCAAGATTGTTGCACATAACATCTCATGATACTCAACTTTACCCAATACATTGTAGATCTATCTGGTCTCACCCATCATAACATTTTCATTTATATTCTTTCTGCATGTAGAATCATACATAACAAATCATATAGATACATAGGGGTTACCCATGGTAAGAATTGGGTATCACAATCATGTCATGAAGCATAAAAAATGGGAGTATCATAAAAATGTATATAAAGGAAAGGAATTAGATCATGCATGGAAAATAATAGGGAATAATAGTTATATAACATGAAAAGGTACGCCAAATTGAATTAATAACATATAAAAAGAGTACTAACGTTATTTTAGAATTAAAACATTTTAGTGCTGTTAAAGGAAAATATCAAACGTAATTATATCATAAAATGGAATAATATTTTATATAAAACCATAAGTTAACAATAAAATTTTCATAATAAAAATATTGGTTTTATAAAATAATGGTGTCTTAAAAATAGATCATATAGCGTACTTGAAAATGGGTAAGAATTTGGGAAGTTTCCTTAAAACAGGTTTGCTTTTCATGAAGTATTAAGGGGGAAACCATTTAAAATCATGTATATACATGAAAGAGAAAGATGAATGGGTATTGATACATGAGTTTCGTGAATATAAAAAAAATTTATAATATGTAAATAAAAGGAATATATAACTTCATTTGGGTAAATAGAAAGATAGAACAACCCGAAGGAATAATGGAGGTTCTGGTAGAATCCCTTACCTTAAGTATGAAGGTGTCCTTAACTTGATATTAATATACTAGATTACAAAATTATAATCATTAATTAATATTTCAATAAAATAGTATACATTTAATTGATTTAGTATAACCTTTTTAAGTTCATTCATGACCTTTTTAGGGGTTAAGAGGATTAATTTCATCGTTTGGGAGCATTTGTTTCCTTGGTTTTCATGATTTGTTTACTTATATACCTGTAAGGATACACTTGTAAGATGAGAATGGTTGTCCAAAATTGAAGTTTTTAGTTATTAGTGAACATACAGAATATTATACGGTTATAAAATTAATTTGGTTATTTGGAGTGAAGAAGAATCATTATATAAAACTTTAATGATATCAGTTTTGGTTAATTGGTGGGTTTTTATCACAATGAACACATTTTTCTTTATAAATTAATATCACATGTAGAAAAGATGACAGAAAAATACATAAGATATAATAAATATATAATAGTCTAGTTAATCCATAAATTTTTTTTCATTACTATAATTGAAGATGGTAATAGAAATTGAAAACCCATCATCCTCGAATGTTATGAATTAACACATCTCAGATGGTATTTTCATTTCTATTATAAAAGGAGGGGAAATTAGAGATGATGATAAATTATTCCATTATTAGAAAAACATTTTAGTATATTTAAGTTACTAGAGTTATCATAACATTTGGATGAAATGAGGTGAGTAAGGAAAAATAATGAAATGAACTAGAAAGAAAATAAAAGAAATAAAAATATAGATTTACCTCTTGAATATATCTTTCTTAAGAGCCTCTTTAGAGGAGTGGTTTTTGTCTTTTGAAGAGACCAAGTGCTATTGAATGTGGGGGGATATTTGGAGGATATTTTATCAGAATGTAGACAAGGAAAAATTTATTTAGAGGAGTGAAGAGAATTGGTAAATTGGGGTGGTATTTATAGTGGAGGAGAGGAGGGGTTTCCAATTATTTTAATCATTAGTTTAATATTTTTTCTCAAGAATATGAATAGTATTGATTCCTATTACTAAAGAAAATAAAGGGAGTATGGGATTTTGAAACAATTTCCATTTAAATCATCCATGACTCAAGAATGATTCAAAAAATCATTTATTTAGCATTTATCATAAATTATCATATTTTACTATTCACAAAAATTCAAGTATTTTAAAAAAATCCCAACAAATCACCCAAACCATTTTTTGATATATAGAATTAAAAAAGAACTCAGTTTTTTTAAAATAATTTTCTAAATATGATAAATTTAAATTTTAATTAAAATCATAATTTACTTAAAAAATACAAATTTGAAAATTAAAACTACTTTTTTAAAACTTCGAAAAGTTAATCAAGGTATCGTAAAATTATATTATGATCATAAGAAATAAAAATAATAATTTATGAATTAATTTTATAAAATTAAAATTTCTTTTAATTTATTTAATTCGTCATAAAATTGTAGTTAAATATATAAGATGTACAAAAAATTAACATTTTAATAATAATTTTTTAAAAAATTGTTTACTTATACTATGATATAGTTATACCATAGTTTCACATATAAGGTGGATAAATTTTATTTATACATTCATTGGTGAGTTTACAATTACATTGGTCAGTTTACTATTTATAAGGATCACATTACTATTCCAAAGGTCAAGTTACGATTCCTTAGGTATATGTTCCTTAACTTCAAGAGATACCTTTTATTTCACCCATTCATTATTTATAAGGTTTGTATTATGTTATATAAGTAATATTATGTGATTATACTATAATAAATAATTATAATAAGGGAATTACATTCATAAAACATTGGGTCATTACATTCTTCCCCCCTTATGGAAAATTTTCATTTTACATTCTAAGCTATAAACAGGTGTTGGTACTTTTCCTTCATTGATTTATTGAGTTACCATGTTGCATCTTCTTACTTATTATTCCACCATAGTACTTTGACCGGGTGAGTAGTCTTGTTGCATAGAACTTTTTTCTCTATGATCCAAGATCTTCACTGGCTTCTCCTCATAAGAAAGATAATTTTCCAACTATACCACCTCTAAAGAAAGTATATGTGAAGGATATGGTATGTACTTACTTAATATAGATACATGGAATACATCATGTACTTTAGACATGTTAGGTGGAAGTTCTAGTCGATAGGGCACAAATCCAACATGATCAGGAATCACGAAGGGGCTGATGTACTTGGGACTTAGCTTTCCTTTCATCCCAAATCTCAAGACCTTCCTGCATGGAGATATAAAGAGGAATAAAATATATCCAAATTTAAACTCAAGTTATCATTGATGATTGTCTGCATTACTGTTTTGTCGACTTTGGGCCACCTTGCTATGGTTCTGTATGTCTTTCACCTTTTTCTTAATTTCTTTGACCATTTTAGCTCCTAACAACTTATGATCACCGACTTCATCCGAGCACACCGGTGTTCTGCACATTTTCCCATAAAGGGATTCAAATGGTTCCATTTAGATTCTTGAGTGGAAACCATTGTTGCAAGACAATTCAACCAGTGAAGGATATTGGTCCTATACTCCTTTGAAGTCCATATAATAAGATCTCAACATATCTTTCAGTTTCTAAATAGTTCACTCATATTGGACATTAGTTTGAGGATGATAGGACATACTAAAGTTCAATTCAGTTCTTAGAGAATGCTAGAGACTTTTCTAAAACATCAAGGTGAATCTCATATATTTATAGGATACAATAGATATTGGTACTCAATGAAGCATTACCTCATCTTTGATATATATCAGTGCAAGTTGATCTAATGAAAAGTCCTCTCGAATTGTGATAAAGTGAGCTATCTTTATAATACGACCCACAATGACCTCTATTGTATTGTTTCCTTTGGATGTCCTTATAAGTATAGTGAAAAATTCAATGGTGATGTTCTCCCACTTCAATATTGGTTTGGTTAGTGGTTTCATCATCACCTTAGACTTATACCTTTCAGCCTTCACTTATTGACATACAAGGTACTTTGATGTATATTTAGCAATATCATTCTTTATATTATCCCACAAAAAGTTATCTTGGAGATATGGATAAATATTTTTACTCCCTGGGTGAATAGAGAAGGATGATCAATGTGCGTAATAAAAAATCACCTTATTTATCTCTGGATCGGATGTTACACATAATATTGACCCAAATAATACAACTCATTCCTCATCAATCTTGAACTTAGAGGACTTCCAATTTCTATTAGCTTCAACCCTTTTCAGAATTTCCACATCTTTTCATTGAGCATCCTTTATTTTCTCCACGAGGGATGGTTGAGAAACCATTTGAGAAAAAATTTATGATTTTCTTACCTTAATTATTCCCATGTCCATCCTTTTCAAATCCAAAATATTGGATCCTTCTCATCTATTATCAATGATAAATATGTTGGATCCTTTCTACATAGAGCATACACCACCTTATTTTCCTTAATAGTATGGTATAATATTGAGCATTAAAAATCCTTGATGATCTCTAAACATATTCACTGGTTCATATTAAGCTTCTTCTGTGTGAATATATATTTTATACTCTTGTGATTAGTATATATCTCACACTTCTCCCCAAAGAGATACTACTACCAAATTTTTAAAGAAAAGATCACAACTACCAACTTCAGATCATGTGTGGGATAGTTTTTATCATGTATTTTCAACTATCTTGAGGTTTAGGCTTTCAATTTATCATTTTTTATTAGTACACAGCCTAACACTTTCTTTTAAGAATCACTATACACTACAAATAGTTATCCACTTGTTGGAAGTATGAGTACTGGTGTAGTGGTAAGACTCTTTCTCTACTCCTTAAAATATTCTTCACATTCTTGAGTAAAGAAAAACTTTACTCTCTTCCATTTCATCATGGCCATTGGGTTTGATGATTGTGAAAAGTTCACTATAAATTGTTGGTAATACCCAGCTAGACCAAGGAAGCTATAGATCTCCGTTACAGATGTTGTCTTTGGCCACTCTTCAATTTCATTTGTCTGGTAAGGGTCTATATATATTACTTTTCTAGTGATAACATTCCCTAAAAATGATACTTCCTCCATCCAGAACTCAAATTTACTGTACCTTCCATAAATTCTCTCCCTTCACCAAGTCATCAAAACAATATTCAAATAGTCCTTATGTTCCTCCTTTCTCTTGGATTAAATCAGAATACCATCGATAAAGACTACCAAAAATTTGTCAAGGTAATCTCTAAAAACTCCATTTATCAAATCCATGAATATTTCTATAGCATTAGTGAGTCCTAAGGGAATCACTATGAACTCATAGTGTTCATATCTCATTCAAATGGTAGTCTTCAGATTATCTTCCTTCCTACCTTTAATTGGTGATATCCCGACCAAAGGTCCACCTTAAAGAAATAACTGGCCCCACAAATCTGATCAAACAAGTTATCTATTCGTGGTAGGGGATACTTGTTCTTTATTGTGGTTTTTTGAGCTCACGATAATCACTGCTGAGGCTCTTTGATCCATCCTTCTTCTCTATAAATAGGACTGTCTCACCCTATGGTGAAGCAATCGGGCATATAAAACCCTTGTCCAGATTCTCCTCTAACTAATTCTTTATCTCTTTCAGCTCTATAATGGCCATTCTATAAAGTGTATTTGATATTGGTAGAGATCCAAGAATAAGTTCAATTGAGAACTCAACATCTCTATTAGGAGGAAGACCAAAAACTTCTCCGGGAAATACATCAATGAAATCCCTCATGATGGCAATATCTTCTAAAAGTATCACATCCTTTATCTCAATCATTTGAGAGAGAGATGCATGCTTAATAAGAAAAAATTATCCATAGTTGAGATGATGATTCTGAAAAAGATTCATCTTTCTACTTACACTTGTATTGGATTAGAAGATACTCTGGGATGTGAAGAGTGATCTCCATTTCCCAATCGTTAATGTTGGATTTTTATAAAGATATTCAATCCATTCTGAAAATAGTATAAAATTCCACCAGTGGATGTATGACAGAATTTTTTGTGAGGTTTAGTCCACAAACATTTACTGGGGAGGAGTTAAAAAGTTTGGACGCAATAATTTCCCATTATCTATTCTCACAGATAACTCAACCTCTAAATTTTGAGGTGGTGTTTGAATAGTTCTACTAAACTTTCAATATATGAAAGAATGTGTAGAACCAGAATAAAATAGTATGTTCTCGATTCTTTAATGAACTACTAGCGTACCTGTCACTACATTGTTGTCTGACTCCACCTCAACAGTAGTGATAGCATAATCCCTTCCTTTTTTCATTGGAGGTTGTTGTTGATTTATTTCAACAACCCCTGGAGTAAGAAAATTATTCACATAATTCCCATATTCCTTGAAGTTATAACATTGCACTATAGGCTAAGTGTTGGTATGAACCTTTGATTCCTCTTCTATGTTAGTGGGATTCTTCCTATCCCTCTAGAAGTTCTTAGCCATATGTCCCATTCTTCCACATTTGATGCAATTCTTGGTTCCCTTTGGACAATTCCCAAGATCCTACTTTCCAAAATTTTGACACGTGGTATGTTCGATATTCTTTCCATCATGGGATTTATTTACCGAACCACCCATATTAGACTCCATTTTCATATTTTTGTCACCAATACCAAAATACCATCGAGAGTCTCTAATCTCCATTTTTACTTTGAGTACACAACAAAGAATCTCCACATAACCATAAAGTCTCAAATCACCAAAACTTTTCATAGACTTTCCTTTAGTCCACTAAAAAAGCGATCTACCTTGATTTTTGTGTTCATGAAAAAGTTAGAGGCGTATCTTGCAAGCCTTGTAAAGTTTTCTTCATATGCATGGATAGAATCATCTTTCTTCTGATTGAGTCTGAGTAACACTCTTTCCATCCTAAGATGGAAGGTTTATGGAAAATTTTTATTTAAAAACATTTTATTGACTTCCTCCCAATCCATGGAATCAATTTCCTCCTGGGACATTGTATTCTTGATCAGTGTCCACCACTGATTATCTTATCTATCAAAATTATAGACCTCTAGTTTGACTTTCTATTCTTCTGAGCATTAGATGACAAATAGTATCTTTTTAATGGAGTTAATCCACCATTCCATGAGGATGGGATCAAAATATACACTAAACATGGGAGGCCTTTTCACAAAAAATATTCAATGAAAAATTGATCTTTCCTTGGAGGATTAGGTTATTTCACATGATTCATGTTATTATTCATAACTTTTTTTAGTTGAGAAAGTACTATCAAAAAGTTTTTAACACCCTTTCCCATCATATCAAGAATATCATTAGGTAAATCATCACATTTCATGTCACATTGATTGTTGTCACATGTTCTTATATTTCCCCCCATTAACTAAGAAAAAGGAACATACAATTATATGGATTTAATACTTAACTAATAATCATAGAAAATGAAACGTTAAACATAAAAGGATAAAATCTTAAAGTAAATGTATATCCTAACTCATGATACCGTAGGTTTAGATCTAGGTTACCCATGATCTGTTTCCTCATATTTATTCTTATGGTCTACATTTTTTGTTCCCTTAATAATGTTTTATACTAAGCTTATTAATTTTCCTAAGCATATCCCCATAGAGTGTCAAACCAGGAGTGCAGCAAGGCTCGTTGTCGTGCACCAATTCCCATTCAAGTCTAGATCAAAGTTGTGTTTTTGGGTTTTACCACTAGATACATCCATTCCAGAGCCACATCCACTTGTTCATATCCTGATAGAGATATATTTACTTGATAAACCACTTACTCTATACTTACCAAAATTTAGGGATGTTTTCTTATACTTAGTCTCATACCTAAGGTTATTACTAAAGTTCTATATTCCTAATATAAAAAAATAACTACAGAATACTATGATAACAACTTTATAGACCCTATCCTTTTACACATATCATTACATTATTTGAATCATAATAGAGCATCAAATTACAATCAAAGGATCGTAAAGTCTAGTGTCTTGGAAGACTAGGTACATAATAGTGAAAAACATCAGACTAAATAAACCATTTATTTATTTTGTCTTCATAAATAGGTCCCAACATCCATTGTGCTCATATATATTCATAATATAACCTCAGGATACCATGAAAAATAGATGAGATAAAAGCTCAGTGAGGGAATAATCAAAATAATAAAGCTTTAGCAAATGGGTTAGAAGGAATGACATAATGATATAAAAAGGCAAGGAACATATGGAATCATAACATATAAAAATGGGATAATATAAAAATAGAGTCATAATATTGTAGAAGTATCATAAAACATAACTTTAGCTTGAGTCAAGTATTGTTTCACAAAGAGGATCATAATTTAGAGTTAACCACAAAGACTATTTCACGTGTTTGCACAAGTTAAGGCTAACCGCCAAGACCGTTGTACATAACATCTCACGAGACTCAAAATTACCTAATTCATTGGAGTGCTATCTGGGGTAACCCATCATAACATGTTCATGAATATTCTTGGCACATGTAGGATCATACATAACCAATCAAACATAAACATAAGGGTTACCAATGGTAAGAATTGGGCATCAAAATCATGTCATGAAGCATAACAAATGGGAGTATCATAAAAATGTCCATGAAGTAAAGCAAATATATATTTCATAGAAAATAATAGGTTTGAATAGTCATATAACATGAAAATTTATGTCAACTTGAAGTAATAACATGTAAAAAGAGTACTTAAGAAACATTATAATCAAAACATTTTAGTGCGGTTAAAGGAAAATATCAAAGGTTATTTAAAACATAAAAGGTAATAATATTTTATATAAAACAATATGTGAACCAAGAAAGTTTTTTTTAGAAAATTATTGGTTATATAAAAATAATTTTAGGTTAAAAATAGATTATATAGTATACTTGAAAATGGGTAAGATTTCTGGAAGTTCCCTTAAAACGAGTTTGCTTTTCGGGAAGTATTGAGGAGTGGACAATTTAAAAAAATGTATATACCTTAAAGATAATGATGACTGGGTGTTTATACATGAGTTTTTAGCATATAAAGAAAATTTAGAATTGTGCATAAAATTAATAGATAAATTTATTTGGCTAAAAAGAAATATAGAATAACCTAAAGGAATAATGGAGGTTTGGGTAGAATCCCTAACCTTAAGTACGAAGGTGTCCTTCACTTGATCTTAATGTCCTGGATAACCAAATTAAGTTAAATAATTAATATATAAAGAACCGTTTATACATGTAATTAATTATGTATAACCATTTTATGTTCATTCATGACATTGTTTATGGGTTTAGAGGTTCTATCTCATTGTTTAGGAGCATTTGTTTCCTTTAGTTTTCTGGATTGGTTTACTTATATACTTGTAAGGATAAACATGTAAGATGAGAATGGTTTTCCAAAATTAAATTTGTATGTTATTAGTAAACACAAAAAAGATTACATTGTTATAAAATTCATTTGGTTATTTGGAGTGAAGATAAATAATTAGTTATACTTTAATGATAACTGTTTTTGTTAATTGACGGTTTCGATCACAACGTACACAATTTTCATTATAAATTAGTATCACATGTACAAAAGATTCCATATCCTTAAATAATATATAATAAATATATTATACTCCGGTTCAATGATAAAAATGGTTTCATGACCATAATTTAAGATGGTAAAAGAAATTGAAAACCCATCATCCTTGAATGTGATGAATTAACACATCTCGTATGATGTTTTCATTTCTAGTATAAAAGGAGGGGAAGTGAGATATGATGATGAATTATTCCATTATCATAAAACAATTACACAATATTTATGGTGCGGTAGTTATCAAAACATTTGGATTAAAGTAGGTGAGGAAATAAAAAAAGAGAATTGAACTTGATAGAAAATAAAATAAATGAAAAGAGGAATTTACCTATTGAATATATCTTCCTTGAGAACCTCTTTAGGAGAGAGGTTTTGGTCTTTTGAAGAGACAAAAGGATTCTGGATGTGTAGAGGATATTGGGAGGATATGTTTTCTGAATTTATAAAAGCCACAAGGATTTATAGGAATGATGCAAAGAGGTAAAGAGAGTTGGTATATATAGTGGAAGAGAGGAGGGGTTTCCCATTATTTTAATCATTAGTTTAATATTTTTTCTCAAGACTATGAATAGTCTTAATTATTGTGACCAAAAATAGTAAAGAGAGCATGTGATTTTGAAACAATTTCCATTTAATTCATCCATGACTCAAGAATGATGTAGAAATTCATTTATCTATCATTTATCGTAAATAATCATATTTTACTATTCACAAAAATTCAAGTATTTTAGAAAAATACCAAAAAATCACACCAACCATTTTTGACGTGTAGAATTCAAAAATGAACTCCGTTTTATGAAAATAATTTTATAAATATGTGAAATTTAATTTTTAATTAAATACATAATTTAGTAGAAAAATAAAAATTTTAAAATTAAAATTGTTTTTCTAAAACTTTGAAAAATCAATCAAGCTGTCATAAAATGAACATCTGATAATAAGACAAAAAAATAATAATTTATGAATTCATTTTATGAAAAATAAATTTTATTTTAATTTATTTAATTAATCATAAAATTATAGTTAAATATACAAGACTTACAAAAATTTAACATTTTATTAATAAATTTTAAAGAAATTATTTACTCATACATTGATATAATTATATCATGGTGTCACATATAAGATGGATGAATTTTATTTATACATTCATTAGTGATGTTACAATTACATTGGTTGGTTTTCTATTTATAAGGGTCACATTACCATTCCAAAATTCAAGTTACTATGGCTAGTTATATGTTCCTTAACTTCAAGAGATTTCTTTTATTTAACCCATTATTTATTTATAAGGTTTGTATTGGGTTATATAAGTAATATTATGTGATTATACTATAATACATAATTATTATAATTGAATTCCATTGATAAAACATTGGGTCGTTACATGATGTGTCTCTCTTTGACTCTTGTGAAGCCCACTATTTTGAATCCGACAATTAGAGGAGCAAGGAGAAGAAGGTTTAGGCTAATAAGGTTGAGCACACTACCATAGTGGATGACCCATGAATAGACTTGGATTATGCCTTCATCCTCCCAATCCACCAGTGGGAGGCCACAACCCCAGACATGAGACATTTCTTTATTTTCTCTAGAAGGAGGGGGAAATGTGTTCCTAGATATAAGGAATTATGGATGATCACTTTGTACTCCTAAAATAATCAGGATCAAGTTATACTAGAGACCCTTACCCCTATAAGATATCTAGATGTTTTCCCTATGGAAACAACAATACACCATACAAATTTGTTTCTCCAGGTTGTATTGAACCAACTCAAGCTGATGTTCCCCTAAAGCTTTGATAATAACTAGTGTGGCCCCTTACGTCAAAGGACAGATGGTATTAGATTGATAGCTTTGGTCACCATGGTTTCTACTATGCAGGTGTCTCCCAATAAATATTTTGCTACCACTCAGGCAGGCACCTACATTCTGCCAGGATCACCTAATTAAAAAGAATTATCTCATACCAATGATCCTCTCACTACATATGATAAAGAGGCTTTAGAAGATACTCATCCTGAGTTTGAGGAAGGTGTCTCCACCACTGTCGATGAATTGGTACAGGTGAATCTCGGCACCGAGGAGGACTTGAGACCAACACACATTAGTGAAACCATCTCTACAGAAGAGCAACAATAATATGTGGATTTATTGAAGAAATGATGAGATGTATTTTTCTATAGATATAAAGATATGAGAGGACTGGACCTTATGGTTTCCATCCACCACCATGGTCTCTCTATAAGCCATCATGGGTTAAAACAACCTCTGAGAGAGATAAACCCTCTTTCAGCGCTATGGTCAATGCCGAAGTTTATAATATCATTAAAGAAAACTTCATCATGGAAGTCCAGTACCCCAGATGTTTAGGAAACATCATTCCTGTCAGGAAGAAGAATGAACATATCAGAGACTGCATCGACTTTGGGGACCTCAATAGCCATTTTTTCGTAATTTGATTTTCCCCTTCCTGTGACCGAGCTATTAATTGACACTACTATTGGATTCCAAGCTCTCTCTTTATGGATGGATATTCTGGATATAAACAAATTAGAATGAAACCTAAGGATGAATAATCCACCACCTTCAGAGCACCAAAAGTTAACTTCTATTACCAATTAATTCCTTTTAGTATGAAGAAAGAAGGAGCCACTTATCAGTTTGCTATGACCAAATATTCTAGTAAATCCTTAATACATTGGTGGAATGGTATGTGGATAATCTATTGTTGAAATCCCACCAGTTTCATGACCATATCTGAGATATTTAGAAAGTGTTATAATTCCTCCAATCCCACCATCTAAAGATGAACTCTTGAAGTGTGCCTCTGGGGTTACCTCTGGAAAGTTTCTCGTCTTTGTCATTAGATAAAAAGGCATTGAGATCAAACAAGATAAGATCAAGGCCATTAGTCAGATGACCCATTCGAGCAGCCTTCAAGATCTCTGAGGCTTTAAAGGTCACATAACCTACATATTCTGATTCATCAAAAATTTGGCTGGAAAGTTTCAGTCCTTTTGCGAACTCATGAAGAAAGGTTTTGACTACTAGTGGGATTAAGAGTGTTAGGCCACTTTTGAGGAGATCAAGAAGTATTTGTTATAGCCTCTAGTTCTAATGCCACCTTTCTTCAAAAAGAAATTGTTCCTTTATGTGACCACCCTAGAATAGTACCTCGATGCCCCTATCACCCATAAGAACAATGAATGGATAGAGAAATATTTATACTATCTTAATTTCATGCACCTAGATACAGAGATAAGATGCTCCTCTATCGAGAAGAGAAGCCTTGTGCTGATATTCATAGTGTAGATGTTGCAACATTTTCTATAGCACCATGAGATATAGCTGGTGTCCCATATAGATCCATTAAAGTACATTCTGAATGGCCAAATATTGAAAGGCTCTCTAGCTCAGTGGGTATTGATCCTTCATCATTTTGACTTGAGGTTCATCTTCCAGAAACCTTTCAAAGGTTAGGCATTGATAGATTTTTTGGCTGCCCATCCATCCCCCATAGGGAAATATCTAAATCTTGACATCCTAGATGAGGCCATACTCTCATTGGATCAAGTCGTGCCATGTTGGAAGCTACACTTTGATGGTCCCTCACAAAGACCTACCAGAAGGACACTCAGTGATCCCAAACTCAACAGGGTAGGCTTGGGTATCATCTTTATTACACCTAAACAGGTTGTCTTTACCTATTCGTTTTTATTGTCATAATGTTACACCAAAAATTAGGTGGAGTATCAGTTCTTCATAACTAGTCTCCAACTATCCCTCGAGATTGATATTCCCCACCTACATGTTAAAGGGGACTCTAAGATTATCATCAAATAGATTAATGGTGACTACGTTGTCAGAAATCCTGAGTTTGCACCCCTATTAGAGCACACTTTCTAGTTGATGGACCAATTATCTTCTCTACCAGAGATTACTCATGTTCTTCAGTCACATAACGATTGAGTCGATTCATTGGACAACCTTGCCACTTCTCTCACAGAGTATGACCAGGAAAATTTGATCATCCATGTGGTTCATTGAATGGTCATCGCTCCCATAATATCAGATGATGATGATAGTCACTAGGTAAGCCATCTTACCACTGGTGCATCCACAATGGGACCTCTGGGTCCCCCTGCCATAGTAGAAGATACCTTTGACTAAAAAAATCTTTTTTTGATTTCCTCCAACATGAAAATTTCCTGGCAGACCGATCCAAAAAAGAACAAGCCCATCGGCGTACAGTACAATTCACCCACTATTGTGGTCCCAACATTGAATAGTTCCTCTACAGATGTCAGTTTTATGAAGTTATTCTATTTTTGGTTAAAGGAGATGATATTCCCTAGGTTATGTAATAAGTTCATGCCAGTTCCTATGGAGATCATCTGGTTGGTTCAAAACTCCTTCATTAGATCTGAAGGTTGGGCTACTTTTGGCCCACCATGGTCCATGACTGTATCAAGTTTTCCAAGAGATGTCATTTATTCATGGTCCATGTGAATTTTGTGCATCATCCACTAGAACCTCTCTACTCAATGTCATGGGATCTTAACCATCAGCAACAACTAATCTATGCAGGTTCATCATGACCTCCATAAATTTATTTTCCAAGTGGGCTGAGGTGATCCCACTCAAGGAAGTTAAGTACCATTCTATCATTGATTTCGTGATCTCAAACATCATCCACCGATTTGGAGTCCCTTGCGTCATCCTCACCTATAATGGCACAAATTTTTGAGCATCCAAATAAATAAATTATATGCCAAGTACAATTTCTGGTCCATCCATACCTCTCTCTATCACGCACAAGTGAATGGGAAGATCAAGGCATTCAATAAGACCCTATCTAACATTCTACAAAAGATAATTTTTCAGGATTAGAAAATTTGTTCAAAAAAGTCCCCAATTTTCTCTAGGCTTATTAAACAATGAATCATAATTCCACCCAAGTGACCCCATATTCCTTGGTTTACGAAGCAAAGGTAGTCCTGCCCATTGATATTCAGTTTTTGTCACTTTGCATAGTTGTCCATAATCAGAAGACATCAAAAAAATAGAATAATTTCATCTGGCTGAGCTGGAAGCTCTCGACGAGAATAGGATCCAGGCCTTGAACAACCTAAAGAGACACCTGAACAAGATATCTAGATCATTCAATAAGAATTTGTTTCTATGATCCTTCCTTTAAGGTGACATTATATTGGCCCTCAGAATGCCAATGACACCTGGTAGGAAGCCACCAATGTTGGAAGCCAAATGGGAGGGACCCTATACCATTAAAAAGGTTTACCGCAGTGGTGCATACTCTTTGGTCACTGTGGATAGTGAGCATATTACTCCTACCACCAATGCCAAATTCTTTAAGAAATATTTTTCATGAGAGTATCATCATACTCACCGCATGTTATTAAACTGCATGATTTGTCTCGGCTAAAAGATGTAAAGCTACCCAACATCATCAACCTGTAAAACATTAAACTACACAAGCATCTAACATGACGTTAAAATACAAGCCCCGTTTTACCCCATCCCTCATGATGTTAAATTTTTCCTTTATCTATACCACATGACATTGAACTGCACAGTAGTCGAGAACTAAGTCTGGATTGATTCCTTCCCTTGGAGGATGTATTGGAACACCCAAATTTTTTGTCTTTGAGTCCAGCCCCAAGTTTCCCCATTTTCGGTCTTACGACCTCAGGATCCTTTTAAGAGAATGTGGTGTGGTGTTGACTTCTCTGGTCTCCATTCATGTTGGGTTTTCAACATTCTCACCATGTACCTCCCTTTGGAATACCTCCCTTTCCCCCTTTTTCTTACATCCTGATGTTAAACTGCATGACATTTAATAACTACGTGCGACTTGATTCCCATCCTCATGTAATACTTGGGAATACCCGTACATTTTTTCCCTGGGTCCAGGCTTTGGCTCAACAAATCTTCTATTTAATTCTTCCACTTATCCCTGATTCTTCTGGGATTACATGGTGTGTTATGAGGCCTCTTTGGTTTTCATTCACATTGGGTTTACAATATTCGCACCATGTACTGCCTCCTTAGGGATTCCCCCTTTAACTTATATCCTCACCTCATTATGTTAAACTATAAGGAATTGAAAGAACTACATATGGCATGATTCCTTCCCTCACAAGATATATAAAAATTCCTGAACATTTCATATTTGGGTCTAGCCATAGGTCCCCCGACCTTTTCAAACTTCTCGAGTTATCTTATGGTCTGAGTTTAACAACCTTAAAATTAGATCTCTCCCTACCCTCATGATGTTAAACTATTTTGTCCTACCTAAAATACATTAAAATGTATAGCATTAATGGTCCTTTTTGTATGACCTTAAAGGCAAGTGTTCTTTTTTCCTACACGATGTTAAACCACACGACACTTTGCTAATTTCCCTCTCTTTAGACCTCTTCACTAGATTCCCCTCTTGGGGGTGTACGGTGTGGAATTTCTTCTTGGTCCCCATTCACACGGGGTTTACTTTACCACACCATGAAAAACCCCTTTGGGACCTTATCAAACTTTATCCTCACTACCTGACATTAATTTACTTGGATTATCAAGAAATATGTTTGGATTGATTCCCATCCATATGGGATATGTAGAAACACCAGAAAATTTTGTCTTTGGGTCTAACCCTAGATTCTTCCATTCCTTCTCCCAAACCATTGGCCTAAGTTTCCTCCTCGAATTATGAGTTGTGTGGTGATGGACCTCTTTCATCCTCATTCACATCAGGTTATTTTTCCATGTTACACACATCCATCTTTTCAGATACCTATACCCCCTTCATTCATACTGCATGAAGTTAAATTTCACGGACCTTAAGAACTATGAATGGATTGATTCTAATCCTTATGGGATGCATAGTAATGCCCAAAAATTTGTCTTTGGGTCCAACCCCAGGTTCAAAAAATTATTTTTCTCTTTTCCCCACTCATCTTCTTGAGTCATTTACCTAAAATTGTATTCCCCAACATCTGTCTTGCTTCATCAATATGCTCAGATGCACTGTGGTATGTGACATAGAATATTGGACTCCCCATGGACATTTTCCTGGCCGAAAACCACAATTTGCGTTCCCTTTGTTTTGGTATCTATCATATTTCACATCTGAAAGGATCCCCAAATTGTATGGATGCTCAAAATCATGGCTCACCTACTATTTCAAGAAAACAACCCAAAGGATTTTGAATGAAATTTGGAGATAGGTCCCATGTTTCAAATATGGTCAATGGCCTACCCTCGGGTGCTTTTTCCCATTTCAGGTCACATGATATGGATGATGTGTTTCAAATATGGTGAATAGTTATCCTCTATCATTATGCCAACCCCATTCTACACTAATTATTAGTCATGTGATTCTCATCCCTTTTCACCTCCTCATGTTTAAATAGAACTTCAACACCCTTAGTTTTATCCCTCTATGAACCTTTGCATGTTGAGGGGACCAACCGGCATCTTGAGGTCATCCTTGACTCCACACCTCTGTTCCCTTACCAAGTTCTTACATGTGTTGTAAATATCTTCTCTATCCTTATTTATCACACCAATCATAGCTCACCTGGGATTAGGAATTTGGTTAAGGATTTTTACCACCTGAAATAACCACACTTACCTTCAATTCGAACCCTACGAACATAAACTAGGGATTTTTGTCTTAAACTAGGCACCAAATTCCAGGCATCGTGAATTTAAATTGCATGTGTTCTCTTAGAAATTTGTGATGTGATGCAGACTTATTTGGTCATCATTCATGTCGGGTTTCTTTATGGAACCACTTTATATATTTCTACTTTTGAAGTCTCACCCCATGGTCTGAGTTCTATGACCATAAAATACAATATTATACATACTTATTGTATGACATTAAACTATTCCCTTCACATTCAGGATTTCTGATGATAAAATACCCAGCAATATGATGTCTTCATTTGAGAATACATTTCCCCTCTCGCATAATCCATCTTCCATTACATCTTCAAGAACTACGTGTGGCTTGATTCTCACCCTTGTGGGATACGTAGCGACGCCTGGGCACTTTACCTTTGGGTCCAGCTGTAGAATCATGAACCTTGCTCACCCACTTTCTAGTTCTAGGTTATTTCTCCTCAAAAAGACATGATTTTTATGGTATTATTCTATCTCCATTCATGATGGGATGCCTCATGGTGCTATGCCACACCTCTCTGCCCCTTACTGTCTAAACTCTACAACCTTAAAATAATAATTCTAGTGTCCGAGATCAGATGAGATTAAACTATGTAACAACTATATTTTTTCTATCCTTAGAGGATATCACAACTTTGTAAATGGACATCTTCCATTCCATCTTTATGTAGTATATGTTTCTTGATTCCCATTATAATAGGATAAGTAGTGACACTGAGACATTCCATCTACGGTCCATCCATAACCCCTTTTATCTTTTTGGACTCTTGTCCTGGGTTCTCCCAGAAGTACATAGTGTGGTTGAGACCTTTTTCATTTCTCATATACATAAAGTTTTCAATATTCACACCATAAAACTACCATGAGATAACCCACCTTTTTGTTTTCCCATACTGCATGGTTACGTCAACACGTCACATGTCCCTTTATTTAGGTTTACATCATCTTTTATATCTGAAATGGTCCTCACACTGTATGGATACTAAGCCTTATAGACCACCTAAAAATTTGGGCTAATGTTCTGAAAGACTTCGAATGACATTTTGAGACATGTTCCGCATTGAGTATATGGTCATTGGCTAAACCTCAGGTGTTTTTTCCCATTTCAGGTCATATGATATGGATGTCATGTTTCGAATATGGTCAAAAGTTATCCTCCATCGTCAAACCACTCTAATTGCATCCCAAATATCGAACACTGTGATTCATATTTTTATGCCCACTTTGTCCTTGTGGATTATCGATACCCCTGGTGTTACTCCTTGCATTCATGAGCATCAAGTAGAAATGTTGTCCTAGTTGGGATTTTTCCACTAACATTACCATTTTTATAGTTTTGAACTCTCATTTGATGGGGAAAGTTGAACCTCACTCCTTGTTTCCAAAAACCGAACATGGATCACAGTGGCTTAAGAGTTTTTGTAATGTAATACCCACATACTGGTATGCACAACCCTATGGTCTGAGTTCTAATAACTTAAAATAAGACCTATTTTATCCATGTGATATGATGATAAAATAAATTGCCTTCTCTCACATGACATTAAACTGTCACATCCATGGAATATGACATTAAATTACATGGGCTGGTCCTCTCATATGACCTTAAACTACAACCCCACCATCTTGGATGCACAATGAAAAATGGAACAACATTGTTGTGTTATCACTTTTGAGGGAATCACCTTGGGAATTGGTCACCCACCATGTCATTTTCCAGGGCCTGCATACATCTTAATTCCTAAAGTGCCCCCAAAATTTTCATTCTGGGTTGGTCACTCCAAAAAAATATTAACAAACAGAAGAACAAACAAGATATATCAAATGCCTCTTCTTTCTGTGCATGATTCAAGAATGTATGGTAGAACCATCCCATAATTGTGCCTGGCTTTATTCCCATCATTATTGGATACATAGTGGTTCCCATATCATCAATCCCACGTCAAAGAACAAAATTTTAAGCTCCCTATTTCAGCCTTCTCGACCCTGACTTCCCTTTTAGGAATGTGTGGTGTGGTGTGAAATTATTTTATCCTCATTCACGTTGGGTTATGTACTGTTCCACATGTTTCTATTTTGGGGTGCCCATATCCTAGTTGTATGACTATAATCTGCATCACAACTTTCAACCCCATCAAATGATGATAAAATACATGTAAATTCAGAACTATATGTGGCTTCATTCCCCTCCCTAAGGGATACAAAGTGACACCCAGAAACCTTGTATTTTGGCCCAACCACAAACTCTATGTTCCAAACTTTATGACCTACCCTAAATGAGTTCAGGATTCCCCATCTTACAGGATGATTCAGATTCCTCATTAGAGAGGATTACCACCACTATTTTTTGTTTTTAACCACATTGTGCTTTCAGAACTATGTATGGATTGATTTCCATCCTTATGCAATACGTAGTGATGCCTGGTCATCTCATCTTTAAGCCCATACCCAGAATAATTAACCCTTCTAGATCTATTTCCTTAATCATGGTCCAAACTCTATCACCTTAAACTAGGATTCCCCATTAAATATAACATGACTTTAAACTATTGTCCAGGGTCCATGAAGTATGTCCTTAAACTATGAGAAACGTCCCAATAATATGACGTTAAACTATTTTATGCATAGTCCTTACTATAATATGATAAACAACATCTATATAATCCTCATTTTCATGATTTAAAACTACAATCCATCCTAGTTCCTCACCAGAGAGGTCCTTTCAGGAAATAGGTTTGATCCTGATCCAAATCGACACACTCAAACCAATGTGCTTTTGTCATAGTGTCATAGTTTCCAGTTGGTTGGAGTCATTTTGGACATCCCATCAGTCCACCCCATGCATTTCATGCCCTCTTATTTGGATCCTCACCCTATTTTATATATTAAGGAACCCCCTGACAACATGGATACTCAGCCTTATGGATTGCCTAATGTTCTGGGATAATGTTCCGGAATATATTTGATGATATTTTGAGTTAGGCCCTTTGTTTTAGAATACAGTCAGTGGTTGGCCCTTTTTTATTTTTTCCCATTTCAGGATAGAAATATAGGTATTGTGTTTCAAATAAGATCATTAGTTATATTATATTTTATTACCATCATTACTGTGTTCTGAATTTTGGGTGTTGTGATTCACACCCCCATTCCCCTTGGTTCAGATTGACACTAACTCGCATGGAGTTACCATGCTCATATACTACATCACATTGCGAAAGACAAGTTGGCTGCTCTAAGAATCCTAACCTTTAGTCGCACACTCTTTCAACCCAAATACTTTGGGTGATCAATCTACAATAGCAGAACCTGAGTATTCGATGGTTAACTAGTTCTCTCATACACAAAGTGGATAATTATGTAGTCATCCCAAATTTATCACACCGAGTATGACCCACACGAACTTGAGGATTGATTTCTAGTTACGTCAAAGTTTGGACTGATATCCAGTGATTAAAACAAACAAAAAACAAATAAATCCATGAATGCAGTTAGAGATAGGAAAACAAGGAGAAAAATACTTTTCATGAGTTTTTCCAAAAAATGACCCTTATGGATCATCCTCTTCAATTTACTACTTTTGTACCGCCACTTTTTGGAATGTGGCCTTCATATTTGTTTTAATCTCTAGGAGATCCCTTTTTCATCAGAATCCATAGAGCATGGCTCATTAGACCCAATCTACATTCATTCCTGCTTGAATCAGAGCTCATTAATTTGACGGCTCAACTTCACTGCCTTCTCCTGGGCTTCCTTTAGCTTGGATTTCAATCTTTCAATGAGCCCATATAGGTTCATGAAGAACATGAAATGTTGGTTCATTTTCTCATCAAGGCATCAGATTTCCTTCTAAACCTCATGGGACTTATGAATATTCATAGATTTCATCCAGAACCAATCAGCATCTAAGTGTTGGATTCTATCTTGTATCTCTTTAACCAAATTGTAATGGATCATCATATGGACTTGGATAGAATATACCCCTTCAGCATAGAGAAATCATAGCCATGTACTAAGTGACCCCATCAGACTCATCCATTCTGCATCTAGATTCCTGAGAAATCATTTGAAACATTTCCATGCCTTGTGTCGTGTCCTACAAATCTCCTAAGTGGCATTAGGATCTGAGTCATTAATCTCTTCAAGATATTTGATTCTATATGTGATAAAGATGACTAGAAGATTAATGGAAGGGTCCTCCTGCAACATACTCTCTGAGGGACTGGGCTCTATGATATGTGGGTGACCTTTTTTACTGATTTCTTCTTCGGAGACTTAACCTTCACCAGATTCAGGATCCAACTTGGTAGTGAAATCACTTATTACTGTAAGTTCCTACTCATTGGGTGCCAATTATGGATAAGTTTGAATGGCCTACTCTTCACGGATAGGTGAAATCATTGGTGTACGTCCTATAGATGTCCCGGACTCGACAGTTTGTTGGGCCTCCAATCTTGTGAAAAATGCATGGGGAGTTGGTACCGTGTTTAACTAGTTTCTCTAATAATAGATGTGGGTCCATAATGATTGAGAATTATAAGATCTAAGTGTAGAGGAATCAAGTGCCTATGTCACTACAAGAGCTTCCACCACAGGAGATCCCTCAGCTCTTGTTAAATCAATGATAGGCAAAAAATCCTTCTAGACAGTGGGAATGGAATGGGATTTTGAGGTCATTAATTTATCCCCACTTGTTAGTTTAGTAATGATCATTTCAGAAGTGGTTGGTCATCTACCATGCTCAGCCATAGATACAGGTTCAGGGAGATTCCCTTATATGTCCATAGGTACATGTTCACCCCTTGCACCCGGAGATTCCCGTTCATCACTACCAGTGTGTTCCTAAATAAGGAAATGTCTTGTTAGTGGATCCAAATTATGGAAAGTGAAAAGTCTAGAAGAGATAGGGGTTAGGACTTACCCCGAGGTGCTCGGCCATTTCTACATCAGAATTTGTGATTTCACCACTCTCACTTGTTCTTTTCAGATGAAACACTATCCCCTAACACCTACACCCTCAAAGATCCTTTTATTCTAAATACTCTTCTACATATTCTTCCTCCACCTATTCTTCTTCTTCATCTTCTTCTTCAACATCATCATCATCTGCAGGTGGTGTTTTCTCAGGTTCATGCTCTTGTCCTAGAATTACATTGACTAAGAGAGGTGGTTCTTCGTACTTCCTCTATTGGAATGAATAAACATACATAGACATCTGGTATGAATACTAGAGATGAAAGTGAACCCTATCCAACTGAATAGACCCAACATCCAGTAAATCTAGCCCAACACTCACCAGTTTTTTCCACAGTTCTTCCGGTGGCATTGATTGACGCAAAATTCTCAAGGAATCCCATGGGGATGGGAAAATGGAAATAGTAGCTGGGTAAAGAATAAATCTTAGTCATTTTATAGAGTTTTACATAGTAGGTCCATGTGGTCTCCCATGGGACTTCCTATCTTCAGAGGGTGGAGGTGCGACCACACCTTCTGATGCTCTTACTGCCGATGTTCCTGCTTGTTCGGCCCCAACTGCCTGGCTTTCCTCTGGTATCACTTTCCAACCAACACCTCTCCTGATCACTCCTCATGCTCTCCACCTTGATTTAATGGATGAATTTTTGTAAAATTGCATCTGGATATTCTGCCACCTAATGGTCAACTTATTCTGTTGATAGGTCGGGGTCAACATCAGTGTGGGGGAAGATAATTACTTCACCAAATCCATAAGTTGTAAACATGGGCCACAATTAGAAAAGGATACATGGATTTTTCTCCTCCATGACATCTATATAAACTTTCTTTGGTATTTTACACATGCACCCAAACTTCTTGGATTGCCTTTATGGTATGTAGGGATCACAAAAGATCATCCCATTGATATGGGCTACTAGCACACCGCCCCAGATGCTCTGCAAATACTTTCTCTATTCAGGTAGGCCTTGAATGTCCTCCACCAGCTGGCCAATTGGGGTTTGGAATGTATGAAAGTTAATGTTCTCATGATTTTTGATCTTGAGTTTGATCTCATATTCATTAAGTGTTAGTGGAAAAACCCCATCAATGTTCATTAGAGACAATCACATGCCATCACTTGGAGGACGAATGAAATTCGAGAAATCGTACCAACCACAGTGAGCCGGGACCGAGGTTGGAAGAATTTTGATTGTGATTCATATTATCCTAGGTGTACTTCCTCTTGAAATGCGCCTTAAAATGTTGTATAACATACCCAACATTGGCACTCCCAGATAGACCTTATGGTTGGCTACCATGATCCCGACCATCACCAATATCCCCAGACGGACTCCATCCTCATGTCCCTCATAGGAAGCATCCACCCGCTTAGTAATGAAGCAAGGAACCTGGAATATCAAACATTGTGATCTCAGATTTCATCTATACTAAAACCCCATGATTGGTATTCACATGCCTCCAGGATCACCTAATATGATCTTGCCATGCCCTTATGTGATATGTTTGGGAATTGTTTCCATCATCATGGAAACTTCACCCTATTAACATTTATGATAAATAGACTAAACCATCTCAGATAGGACATATATTTTAGAATTTAATTGATTCCTAGATTCTTCTTTTTCATATCTAGCATATACCATGTTAGAATGGGGGTGCACACCCTATCTCCCAAGACGTTCTCCATTGATAGGAACTCATCATACTAGTACCATTATAGAGGGATAACTCCAATGCAGTGGATGTCCTAAAGGCTGATACCAACCTCCTCATAGTTTATGTTGAACGTGTTTGTTTAAGGATACCACCTACTAAACATTTCTATAACCAGATCTTGTTGATGGTAGAAATGGAATTATGATGTGAACACGACCTCAAACAACATGATGTGTTGAAAATCTACCATAAATGCCTCACATGTCTGGCGTACCCAGTATTCCCATTCCCACTAACTCATGAAATTTTCCCTAAACCTCAAGTCCCATTTTTAAGCCCTTAGTCTCATTAGTGATACTGCTCCTATAAGTTCTCACGTAGTGAGCCAAAAATATAGTAGTAACTGGTTTTATCCCCACATTTGTCCCGGTCCTTGGGTTCAAGATGTAAACAGCTATATCACAAGTCTCCTTGATAAGGTGACCATTTTTTGTAATGTTAAACCATGAAAGGACATCTTCAAGTGTCACCCATGACCACAATGAATCGATCTTAAATCCTGGAATCAATGCCTCCTCTAGAATATCGAAGTTTCATAGTGGGAGGTTATTTCCCAGGGGTTAATCCTTTTGTGCTTGCATCAACATGCCCACAAGCATCTGATTTTAAGATACTAACCTTATCACATGTAAAATTTGGGGGTTCTCAATCATTTCGTCCCAATAGTTAGCATAGTAAGTGTCCCCCTCAGCATCAGTCTGTTCATCAACCATTTTGATTATGTCACTGACACACAAAGGGGCTTGCGTGAAAGATAAAGGATCGTCATGCAAGATAGGTGGATGTATGAAAGATTGACTCCAATCACTCAAGAAAATACATCTAATTCCGAAGCGTACAAGATCTGGAAGTGGCTTAAAGGAACCATTAGTTGTGTGTAAGACACTGACTGAATTCAAGAACGTTTGTGTAGAACATAGAATATTTTTCACATGAGATAAAATTGCTTGTTTAATTTGGAATTCAAGGTATGAAGTATTTTCCACCTCACATTTATAGGTTAAGACCAATGATTCCATGTTCTCGCATGGTTTTTGGGCACAAAATGGGTAATCTTGCTTGTACAAACTGTTAAGCATCGTTCTCTTTGGTGATTCCCTCAGAACCCGACCATCTGGTCCCCTTTCAGCTCATATTCCAAGTGGGCATTTTTTGGCACCGAATTTTGTTTGAGGCCATCAATTGGCATATTTTGAAAACCTAAAGGCATATTTTGAATCAACAGATGATCTGGAGGACTCCAAGGGAGATGCATGCAAGGTGTATAGCCAGCGTATAAGAATGAAATTCGCATGCAAGACTCTTGTACTCCTAATAAGATGCCAAAGGGATTATTTTACTCTAAGATCCAAAAAAATGGATAATGTCAGATTCATTAAAGAATCCCATTCTGAATGCCAGAATTAATCTGTTCACAAACATCTTGCACGCCCAATGCATCGTCAAACACTATCTTTTGCGCATGCCTCCTTTCATGATGCCACTGAGGTTTTCTCCTATAAAGAGAAACGTACCCCCTCACTAGGAGGTAATGCTTTGGAAGAAAAAAAATCTCTCCTTTGCACATAAAATGACCCCTTCTATGACCGCATGAAGGAAATGGCCTCAAGATACTAGATCTTATGCGAAAAGTCCCCCATGGGTCCCCCTATGCGCTCCATGTTTTGTCCTTTCCCTAAGGAACCATGTCTGAGATCCTCTTACGTGAAAAATCCCCATATTGCATGCACATCAACCCCATGGGCCTCAAAGCTTATGTGTATCAATTTCCTAGTCCCTCAAGTGGTGCTTCATGTGGTGTTTTCCTACCAAATGATTCTCAGAAAAGGTACACTAATAATTATTACTTATTCGCATAGGTATGCTAATGTGGACCCTTCAATAGACCACTCCTCCACCTCACTCCCATCAGGCATTTATTGTGCATTCCCTTCCCCAGGTGCGAGTTTGTACAAGTTATGTATGTCTAAGGGATGAGGAGTGTGCCCCCACTATCAAAGTTGTAGGATTATAAACTACCAATTACCTAACATCCTTGACACATGAACTTAAACTATGATCACATTATGTGTGAAAAGTATGGGGGGACTCAATGGAGAATGAGAATCAATAATATTCTTCCTTGTCTCTCCCTTTGATATTTTATCCATGTGTGCCACATGCAGTATCTACATAAGCAATGACAAACATCAATAGGGTGATCCATGTACGATGGTCATATCCTCCTCATACATCTGCACATCCTCCTCAGGCTTCCCACTAGAAGTAAGTCCCAATCTCCACCATCCTTCATGGACGCGCCTCTCGTGACACGATCAGCAGGTCTGCTGCTACCTCTTATTTCTCACACCAAGCATGACTTTTGTGGGCTTAGATTAATCATCAAACAAGACATACTCTTTTATCTTCTTACCATGCATAAATCCCAACACTTCTTTGGTCCTCTAACCAAGCGTAAGCCCCATCATGAATTTGGGCTTCTAACCTTGTGTAAGACCCTTGCCTCTCTCTTCTGAACTAATTATACATTGATCCTTATCTTCTACACAGGGTATGTAGGAATCCTCCTTGAAGTTCAAACTACTCACCCCTATAATTCATTTATCCTGTTCATTTCACGTCAACTCACTCTTCATCAAACATGATGTTAAACTGTATTCCCCTTTTAACTACCTAGGTTTTTATCCCTATCTTCTACATAGGGTACGTAGGATGCCTCTATGATGATAAATACAAATCAATGATAAACTTTGTTTCTCCCTCCTTGGGATGCACCCTATTGGTGAGACATATTATCTTTTTTGGGACATATCCTTGTGATCCACCTCCCTATGGTGTTTTGATCCATCTGGGAAGCTAACCACGCATAATCCCACACTCAATCCATACTCCTTAAACCAATAGTGTCCCTCTTGTGATGGGATGATAACCATGTTTATGTCCCAGCTTGTCTTCATGTTTCTATCCTTTGTGTACAACCCAATTATATTCCCCATCTTGAACTACATGGACTTTGATTCCTAGCCTTAGTGTGGGTATGTTGGAAGAATCTTTGAAGGTTCAAGACTATCACCCATGTCCTATCATGGTATCTCCCTCCATCCTTTGTGTTTCAAGAAGATCATTCCCCAACCAGGAGGATCCACTTCATTCATGTTTTTATCCATGTGTCTATTCTCACAAGCCACCTCCTCAGGGGACTCATCAAACCATTCTATAACTACATGGAATTTGAATCAAAGCCACTAGTATACATAAGAAACCTCCCAAAGATTCAACCCCAACACTACCATCCACATGTCGGTTCCACTTTATCAATTCTCACCCTTCGACAATTCCTTTGTATTCATCCTAATTTTATATGGACCACCACATCCTGGTGAACTCATGCCATCTATATGGGAAGCTAGCCATGTGTAATCCCCAAACTGCCCCTTCAAACTACATGGGTTTTAATCCCTGTTTTCTACACATGGTACATATGAAGACTTCCCGAGGTTCAATTCCAACCAATAGTAAACCTCGGTATCTCTTTTGTTGACACCCACCTTCTCTGGTCTACACTTTTTGGTGTCCAGATTATCCTTCATGATTTGAAATATTCCCTTTTGGGACATGTCATCCATATCCATCCTTCTTGGGAATTATGATCCATCTATCTGATAAACCCTCCTGGTGATCCCTCCTAGGGATGTACCCATCAGATCTTCTCCTGTCAGTGTCACAATAAGTTTGGTCCCTCTTTGCTAGAAATTAAACACAGGGAATACCCTGTGTCCAACATGGGAAGTTGAGGAAAATCTCAGAGACATTCCTATGGAATAATATTCCCCACAATTGATGTGGGATGCCTCGGGCTTCAGTTCCTTAAAGAATCCCTATCAAAAGGGAACATTTAGTTGTACCAATGTTTCAGCATCCAGACATGTTAGCGATTCACCACATGACTACTCAACTGACCAAAGTTTTCATCCCTTAATTCACCCCTTAGAATGTGTAAACAAAAGCAGTGTAATTAACTGGAGTCCACAAAGATATGACATCAGGAAGAGTTTTGCAAACAATGTCTTAATAATTATTGGATAATCAGATTAGGTGATGAATTTTGAGGAGGAATGCTTGGAATGGGGGACCGACATCCCATTTTCTCATTTTGATCAAGGATTAAACATCTCTAAAGAAGTGGTAGATGTCGCCTGCCTTTAGAGAGCAAGAATGTGGGGCAACAGATGCGCATCCCCACAGAGTGCTCACACCGCATCAGAAAAGCATTAGAAATAGTACTCCATCCTTTAAAAATGTATATTTATATTATATGATAGTGTTTAATTAAAAAAATTGAATTGTATAAATAAATAAATAACTATGATTAAATAAAAGTAAATAAATTCATGATATTATCATGAGATTTTATTTACTGGTTTTTTATCAAGGGTGAAAAACCAATCTAAACCCCAGGGGAATAACTTCTTGAGCTTAATATTGGCATGATCTATCATCATCATCATCATCATTTTTTTATTTATTCAGAAATCAAGGAACCATGAAACAGGAAACACAGTAGCACTGCAACCGAGGGAGTTCTAAAGTAATGAAGTTTGGGGGAATCCCCTTAGACTATGTTAGTAACATCTGGTACTAAAGAGTTAATGCTTGTAAAACAGAAAATACTAAAGTTCTGGACCTCCATGGAAGAAAATGATCCACTTACTTATCACCTCACGCCAGGTGTGAGACACTTGAATTTTGTTTTTAAGAATACCTCTAAAATTCCAGATGATATAAGAGATGGACCATGCAGTCATACAAGTTATTTTTTGGGAGTTATAAAGAATGCTAGAATCTGTTTTGACTTCTATCAAAGGGATTTTCCTTTGGCCACATAGGTGAAAACAAGTGATCACCACCTTTCCTTCTACCTTGAGAGAGATCCCACTTCCAAAGTGGGTTTAGACTGAGCTATAATATCCAAATTTATTTTTTCTCTCTTCTTGGTTGGATCCTTCTCAGTTTAGTTTTTGAACCATCTCCAGTAACAGAGTACTTCATCCTTTACAAATGTATATTCACATGTAAGTGAGGGGGACCTGGGGTTTATGGTTACATAAAATAATTCTTGGACATGAAGAACTGTATATAATAAGGAAGGATAAATGATTAACATATCATCACCTTTAATTTGATAATACATATCGCATAAAACCATGAAAAAAATAATTAAATTTAATAAATAAATCCAGAACATACACATGTCGGTCAAAGGTCTCTATCATTCACAACATGCAATTAAAAATGAAATTAGTTTTTATAGGAGTCGTTTTCCATAATTTTATTCAACATATTTTTATTTGAATTAATAAATTAATAAATTAATTCTTTATCTTAAATTATGTTCAACTAGAAGTCCCTGAGATATGATGATAATCCCATCATTAATTATTAAAATAAATCAAATCAAATTTTAAAATAATTTATGTATATGACACATACTTCAGAGGAAACATGAAGTGTACCATCCACATCATATTAAATCCAATTTCTATAATTTAGTATTTACATAGTTTTTAATATCACTTGACATGTTGTATGACACATGTTGTGTATGGCCCGCATAATATTTCGTGTAGTTACACAACACATAGGACCATAGGACATGTTGTGATATAAATGGTGTCTAGATCTGTGTGGTCAAATCGCATAGACATCATGGTGTGCATTATCACAAGACACTGTAAAAATATATATGGCTTGTAAAACTAGTAATTGAATATTTTATGTGATATCAATTGATATAATGGGTTAACCAACTTGACACTTTGAAAATTACTCAGCATGTACATTGTGTGAATTAACACTTTCCACATGCTGTGTCTATCCAGCTACAAATAATGGCATCTATATCTCACCACACTTCTCATCTGATTGTAAATACATGACATATAAGGATTTAATTTATTGACTGACACAAAGCACTATGAATTACACAATCTGTTCTTTGTGTGGGGTTACACAACATGTACATGAGAGTTATAAGTTGTTTATAATATTTCAAATATTACGCTTCACTGGTAGTTAATACACAATGTGTATTGATGTCATGTATTGGACCACATGTTCTGTCATGAGTTTTAACCACAAAGGTTATATTGATGTGATGTACTGACTATTGGCATAAGAAATAAAATGTGAAAAATGAAAACTAGTAAACAAACACATGAAATTGATTAAATAAAATTATAAATAAATATAAATTAGAAAGTTTCCACTCTAATATGACTTGAAGGTTATGAGACATAATAGAAGCATCAGGGGGAATCCAAATTTTAATTTTTTTGATACCAAGAGATAAAAATTCATGAAATTAATGACCACACCCCAAAATATCTGAGATATGACCATGCATTTTTAATTTATAATTAATATAAAACATTAATTAACTCAAACTAAATTATTACTTTTAATAAAATGTTAATTTTCAATATTTGTTTCATTGTCATTGTTGTTGAAAATAAAATATATTATTCTTTAATAAATAACCACATCTTCTCCATGAATCACTAGATAATGTTCTTGATATTCCTAGTGCTATCATGAAAGAATCATGTGCTTCAAAAAATTCATTGTCTTTAATGACAATATATCTCATTTTATCTATATTATTGGGATGTGGGAAGGGAGAAAAATTTATCTTGAGGGAGTGAGAGAACTCTAGAGAGTGTCCATATTATGTCAACACTCTACCATTGAAAAATGATATATATATATTTTGGAATCAATACTTAAGGTTAAATAATTGATAATTTCATAATGGGACTTTTACAAATTATTCATGCTAATTTATTCCCATGTCAAATAATAATAATAATAATACTATTATTTCCCATGACATGAAATATATAAAATATCATTTCATAAAGAAATAAATTAATATTTTTTTAAATAATATTAAATAAAATATATCCTTTCCACCAGATCATTTAACTTGACCCAAATATCCTCCCATGGAATTTACCAAACCTTAAATAATAAAATATATTCATTCAAATAAATAAGTATTATTCGTTTTATGGATAAAATCAATATCATATTCACCAAACTCAGTGATAAATATTTATTTTTAATATTTTTGAAAATTCAATATATATTTAATTTTATGTATTCATTTAAATTGTGAATAAATAAACTAGAGATAAAATTATACTAACATATTCTAAACACAAAGATATTTTTATTGAATTATTATCTTCAAATTTAATTGAATAATTATTATTACAGAAGATGAGAATAATAATTTTTTATAAACATAATTTCATAGAATTTAATGAGATTTTGGTAACACTTAGTGTGTGATCCTATGAGATCCTTTCTTAGTGAAAATTAGTGAACTTACCTAAAGTCTTATATTGACGTCTATCAAAACATCAAGGAACCCATAGAGAAATTAGTTAGTGTAGAAACTAAAAAAACCATCATATGAATGATATTATGTGATATAATCCATTTTTATATTAATTTATCATAAAAAAGTATGTCTTCTAGTATCATAACACTCTATGGTTGATATATCTTTATTTGAAATTCCAAAATAAACTTGACCATGAATGACCATGGCTATGGATTTTATCAGAAAGTATAATTTCAATAAAAATGGATAAAGATATATTCTTCCAATGACATGGATGGGAAAAATCATTTCTTTACTGTTAAACTAATTTCATATCACTTAAAACACAAATTAATTATACTACCGCATCATGATAATATTTCCTCGTATTTTTTTCCATACTTCTAAGAAGATGATTCATGATACTCATAATTATGATCTCATGTGTAAGGAACAATACACACATTAAAAAAATAATAATACCCAATGAAACAAAAAACATGTGAATTACTATTGGTTGGTTGGTCCTCATGACCTCCTTTCTTAGAGATCACCAAGTGAGAACTTTATGAGAAGAAGTATCAATGTCATATAATGATCCCCCACCTGATAGTAAAATGTCAATTTTCCCTCTCAGATTGATGTATCTATATCATAAAACATATATTTAATAATATGATATATGTGAACCTTTTTTAAAGGGTAATATGAACAACTATGATGGTTTAGAATCATTCTCACGGGGAAATGATATTATGGGTTACAATAATTTAATTTATCCCTATTTAAATCTATGTTATAAAAGTGATTTTCAAGATCTAATATATATAGACCATTCATTATATTTTAACCACCATAATACATTCCATTTAAGTAAATTTAATAATATAAACCCTTAAATAAAAAGGAAAACCTATTCTTTTCAAAATAATATACATAAATCTATTTTCTATTTAAGAATGGTACAAAATAAAAAAAAAATAACAAGAGAAATAATACTATAAGAAGAGTTATATTATATATCAGTAGGTAAAAGGTTGAAAATTTACCTCTTTTCTAACATAGAGGCCAAATTCACACTTCAAAAACTTTCAATTACTTTATGACATTTTGACATTTAAGAATAAATTAATAATCATAAATGATAGCCAAATACAATAAATTAATGTTAGAAACTTTTATTGGTATAACAAAAATACTTAGTTTAAAAGCCTTGTTTCTATTAAGATTACAAATATATTATATGAATTTATTGTAATAACACTTCAAATTTCCTTTTATTACATAATGAAATAACTTTCATTATTTGGATATTTTTCCAATAGGTTATAGAGTATGGTAAATATGATTATGATTTTTTCTTTATTTATTCTTCATAGATTTAACTTTTCCATTACCTTTCTTCATTATAAGAAACAAATTGGGTTGTGACCTCCATAAGTTCACATCAAAATTACATAGCATGTTAGGGAGCTCAGGGATAAAATTATTTAATTTTATTTGTGATGTAATTAATAATGAAATGATTGAAATTTCTTGAAAAAGATTATAGGATGAAGTATGCAACTAATTTCTTTGGGAGTGGAAAACCAAACCTATCTAAATAATTAATGTAACCTATAATATTATGTAGAGAGTTGACATAAAATATCATCATAATACTATTTATTATTATGTTAATCACAACTATCCCCCTAGGAAGTGCCGATAATAATTTCTTTATGTGTTTCTTACTCTAGTACATAAAGATTGTTCTCCGGGATGAAGACTATCCTCAAGTTTTGATACTAATCTATATTGTTTATTCCATTCAGGGTGTCCTTTATAAGGATGAAACTCATAGATAGGTTTGAATTTGTGTCATTAGTTTCCACTTAACTACAAAATAATCAATAAAATTTATTAATAACATGTATTTAATACTATTTAATAAGAACTTTAATTGAAAAAATTCCACTAAATCACTCCTCACTGTGTACCATGAACCAAGATAAAAATTTCATCATTATTTAGTTTATCAAAAATATTTATCCCAAATAATGAATATATTTTTAGGAACAAATTTTACAATATCAATCCATACCACACTTGGTTGGATGGACAATTCATCAGATGGCCTATAAATTCCACACATGAATTTACCCAACACCTTGCCTTCATGTTATGACATTAATCAAGTACCCAATAAAGTGAGACTCACATTTCCACATGAGATATGTTAATATCTCTTATCATTGCAAAATATAGGTCATAGTTATTAAAATTTATAATATCCCACCTTGTCTGATCGATATAGGTCTTGAAGAGAGTGAACTTTTGAAGGCTTACACTTGATATTTGTTTGAGGGTTTTCTTAATTTGATCTCACCTTATTTTAAAGGTATGCATCCAATTAATTAAATAAAATTCATGGTTTATATTAAGAAATAAATCCATTTCACATCCATCAAAACCTCAATTTTCATCCCATGAATATTTGTATACATCTAATGAAATTCACCATTCTAAATTAATTTTATTGATATATGGATGTCATAAAAAAAATAGTTCCCTAGGAAGAGCTCATAGAGTGGATACCAATTATTTGATCATTTGTTGAAATAGGATAAGGAAATCTATAATTATCTAGTGTCTCATACAAAAAAATAGTTTTCAAAATGGATTCCAAAATTATCAATATAAATTTATAAACATCAATATTTTCATGTTTAATAATTATTTTGGTGGTCTAATTATGTAAACACATTCCTTATTAATTATTTATTATTAATTAATTAAAATTTTATTTAAATTAATTTTTTAATTTCCTTCTCAAAATTAGATTTAATTTGAATATTTTTATCCCTCGTTACTCGTAACCCCTTGAATTTTATGGACATTTATAAAATTTTGAGGTGAAAATAAATTTCCTTAAACATAATAAATTTTATTAATAGATAAAAATAATGTACTTTGAGGGATGTTATCTTATACATGATTTTGGTATATTTTAGGTGTTTTACACCTTTAAAATCCTTCCTCAATGTTACATTAAAAGCATAAAAACCATATTTAATAAATAAATTACATGAATATTAATTCTTTTCACCGCACAATTTAAAGTCAATATAATGATATGAAAAAAAACATAACAAATTAAATTGAATGTCATCAACTATATGGAATTAATTTATAAATATATTCCTATGAAAATATCCATACACAAAAGATAATTATTATTTTTATATATTTAACTAATTTATAACAAATAAAATAAAAAATATAAATGTGAAGATTTAGAAATTTAAATATTAAAGAAAATATATAGTTATTGATAAAGAAATATAATATAAATATCTCATAATATTTAATTAATATTAAATAGTTTTTTATTAGATAGTGGCTCGATCAATTAAATGTTAAAATAATATTAACGAATTATATTAAATAAATCGAATCCTAGTAAAAAAAATCTATTATACATAACTAAAATATATAATAAGTGGAACTATATTATTTTTTAAATAGTTATTAAATTAAATAGTTAGAATAAAGTTTTAATATTTTTTAATAAATATTTAATAAAAAATAGTTTAAGAACATGTTTAAAAAATAGTTTAAAAATAAAACAAAGTGTAAATAAAAAATAGTTTAAAAAATAGGTTAAAAATAAAACGTTTCCAATATTTAATTAAAAAACATTTTAAAAATAAAAAAATCATACCAAATTATTTATAAAAACATGTTTTTTAGATTAAAATAGAATAAATCTGACACCAATGTATGAATTATATATGTTCCCTAATAATATATTACACAACATAAATAATAAAATAATTCTCAAATTGAAACTATCCCAATTTTAAAAACAATAATTATTAATTAAAAACATTAAATGAGAAAATGATGATTTTCTCTCATTGATTTTCTCATCAAAAAATGATCTTGATACTATGATAATGAGAAAATGACGAATTTATATCTCATTGGAAATGTTATATTTTCCATTCATTCTTCAAACATTGAGATAATGAATCTTTCAAAAAATAGTTTATGAGAATGGTATCTCAATGATGGAGGGGATTGTAAGGAATATTATTTCTTTTTTAATGACATTAGTATAATGATCCTTTTGACCCTCCATTTATAGGCTTGCTGAACTAAGTACTTAGGCCATAACAATTATTATATTAAATTACAATTTCAAAACTATTAATATAGTCTATTAATTTGAATGAATCTAATCCATCCACTTATCATTATCTCGATTAAATATATATCAACAAAACATTAATAACTGAAATAAGTTATATATATTTATTTATATATATATATATATATAAATAAATATAAAATGGGATTTATGAAACTCTCTTATTGATTAAGGGGGATGGTGTTATTCAAGAGGACTCTATTGGAAATGAAATGGTGATCTTGATGATTAATTTTTAATGGAGTTTACTAGGGATTCTATGGTTGATTTTGAGAAGCCACTCACTGGTGGTAATTAGAACAGACCTTCAAAGAAAGAGAATACATTGTATGATGGAGTTTAGGTTTTGGATTATGAGAACCTAAATCTAGATGGATGGATGGTATGATTTTGACTAAAACAAGATAGATGGTGGGGAGTTCAGTTATCTCTTATTTTAGGGATTTTATTTTTGGAATAATTATAAATATGGGAACCACGACCGATTTGGAGACAAACTTGAAAGTCATTTAAGAGAGATTGGTTATGTGTAAGAATTATATTTTCTCAAAAATAAATCTTCTAAAAGGGTAAAAGTCACTATTCTATGAGGATTTGGTGAGTTTTGTTTCCTCAATCTGGGGTTTTATGGATTGGAAGTGTGTTTTGATTGAGTGATTCTTTTTTTCCTTGCCTTTTCCATTTTGTAGAGATTAAGTAGAGATAAATGGGTTCTAGTTCCATGTTCCTAAAACCGAGTACATTTTATATCCATGAATAATCTACATATTTGAACATATCTAATTTCAATTCATTTTCTTGGGTTTGAATAAGATTTTATACGCTCAATTTTATATTATGGAATCTGAAAATTCTCTATGACATTAAAAATTTAGTTTTTATCCAGATTGGATTGGATAAGAGACTGAATTGTTTTTAGTCATTATGCTAGGATATTAGTGGTGGTTGGTCTTGGTGATACTCTCATTGATAAGAAAATACTTTCTATGAATTATTAAAACATTAATATTCGAATAGAGTTTGAGAAATATCCACTTTTTGTTGAGAATTTTTTGTTGTAGGATATTCAAAGAGAAGCTGGTGTAAAATTACTATTTTTGGGAATTGTGGTCACAGAGGATATCTTAAATAACATTTTCATAGAAAGGGGAGAAATTTTTATAATTCCATAGTTTCATATCCTCAATTGAAATGGAATCATAAATAAACATGGAATATTAATGGTTAAATGAAGAGAAAAACAAAATTTTGGACCTCAATAATCATGGTGAAACAATTTTGGCCTTTTAGTAAGGGTGTTTGAGTCTGAATGCATTTAGTCTTGCAAAAATACATAAAATTGATAATGTATGTGGGTTAGAGAAACTTGGAACTAAGTATAGGAAATATATAACTACATTGGGACAAAATATCCTATATACCGTGAGGAATGATGGTGGAAAACTTATAGGGGAATATGAGAGAGTTGCTGGTTTTCAGGTGTAGGGTCACTGAGTGAAAGAGTAGGATTCAAAACCTATTCTCTTTGGGAAACATTATTTCTACTTAATCAAGCTGTTAGATATGATTGAAGTGCCATGGGGAATGTTTAAAAATATTATTTTAATTCTCAATATGATTTGGTTGGTGTGGGTTCCCAGAGCATTGACATTGAGGTCCTTGAAGGTGGTTCTTGGCTTACTGATGGTTAATTCGATATTGAATTAGCTATGACACAACATACTCCCTCCAAAGGTACCCCTCATGGGCCGAAAATGAAGGAATACAAATAATGATTCTTCATTCCTGCCTCCAGTAGGCCCCAGGTTGGTGACTAGCACTGAGGGTATAAAAATCTCACATATGTAATGCATTCCCCTCATTAATAATAAGGTTTCGAAGACAAGATAGACCAAACAAAAATCAACTCAAACACATAATATAAAAATAAACCAAGAATATCCCAAACTGAATGAAAATAATTAGAAAAATAAAAATAAAATTCTCCAAATAAATACCAAAAGACAAGTGCTAAGGTAATGACTTGACAACAGCTCCAACTTCTGAGCTATTAATGTCCAACTCTGTCCTCAAAATCCTCTGAGAAACTCAATTTTTTTTATAAATATAGGGTAAGAATAACAAGTATACTTAGTAGGATCATACCCAATTCCTCTTATTAACATGTTTAAAGAACATACTAATGGCCTAGTGAATAAACAAAAGAACCAACACAATCTTAAATAGGTTAACTAACCAATCCCACCTCACCAAGGCATGATCATGAAATAAAACATCTAATATAGTAACATAGTATCAAAAGTATATAAATAAAGGTTACTTATAACCACTTTTCTACTGGTTAGCCTCTCTCACCCCCAAACATCAAACTTCCTATGCTCCCATACATTTCATACATATCTCATCTTTGATTCCCCAAACCTGCACTATTGGATCTAGTGACATAAGCACATACTTTACATACTTACTTTGATACTAGCAGTAAAAGTCTTGGATATAAACATCCATAATTAAAAATTAAATAATGATTATTGAATGTCTTAGATCTGAGGGATCTTTTTTGGTTTTGAGCTTTATATTATTATGATATATCATGAACTAAAAAATCCCATGTTATTTATATTAAATGGATAATTTTCCCACTATATACAAAAATATAAATTAATGGAAAGTCTTCAATGTATCCAATAAATTTTTTCACATGTGATATCCTTCAAAACATGTCACTTTTACAAAATTTCTACATAACCTAGAGAAATGGAAAACATAATAAGGGGTGAGATTAAATACTCAGTAAGAGAAACATATAACTGAAATAATCGTGGAATAAACATGAAAAACTATTATGGTAGGAATAGCTGAACAACATGAATATATAATCAAATTGAAATTGGGATCATGATATATCCATTAAAACAAATGAAAACATGGATATCAATAATACTGATCTCATACTGATGGAATACCTAATATAGGACATTGAAAACTTGATGTAAGGGCCTCGTGCCATGCCACTTTAATTTTCATTGAGATTGCAGTCAAGAAATAATATTACCGAGGATTTTTTTCAAGATAATATCCTGTTATGGGAAGTAGAATACACCAAAACCCAACTAGTTTTGTGTCATGAGAACCATACATCGAGGGACTATATAATGAATGGCCCCACCATTCACTTGTTTAAGTCCAATGAATTTGATATAAGATAAAATGAATAAAAAATCAATAATAAACCTTTCCAATAATCATCTATTTTGAAATAATAATATATAGATTTCCAAAACTTTTCCCCATGTCAGTAAAAGGGACAACCTAATCACTATCCATTTGGCGGATAAAGGTGGATAGATAAAAAATACATATTCAACTTTTCAATAATAATCCATATTGGAATGCGAAAAATTTCCCCCATATCAATATAATATCATAATTTCTTGGTGAAAGTAATCCAATATGAGTTATATAAAATGTGATGTTTACATCCTATAGAGAAATGGGTATATGGATAAGACAATATCAATTAACATGATTTTAATGCATCCAAAGAAATAAAGTGTATAGTTTTAGTAGAATATATCCCAAGAAGTGGGAAATATTCATCAAAAGGTTTATGTGGTAGGAATGTATATCCCCAAAGAACATTGATAGACTACCACATAATAAAATCAAATGGTATAATGTACACAACTTTTATGAAATAATCTAAGAGAATTATCATAACTCAATGAATGAAAATTGAGTCACCAAAAAATTTCAATAGTAGGGAAACAACTAAATTACTAGCCACTAGAATAAGAGAAAATTATTTGGATAGTAAATCCCCTAAAATATAAGGAAAATAACATCTATGGGATAGTAAATCAATAAAACACCATAAAAAGGGAACATGGTGGATAAAATGTATTATGTCTCAAAGAATGAGAATTGATACTAATAAAATCCTTACGTATTAGAATCTTTTGAATTTTAAACAATTAAAATATAGAGCTTGAAATTGCACTTTAAATACCATGATTAAAAGGTAATTCATGATATGACATCTCAAATAGGAAATATATACACCACATAAATTAAATTAGGTGCATAAATACAATACTTGTTTCAATGAAATTTAATTGAGACTGAAACCCTTACCCCTTATCCTAACTTCCACGAACGTACTTTAACATATTGTATCACAAACATATCTATCTTAATCACTTAATTTATAACATTAAACATATCCATTTTCATTCATACTCTTTACTTTTTAAAGTTGGGGATGGAGAATATTTTTATTATGAGATAAAAGACCTATTTCTTTCAAGGTAGAGGTGGACCCATAACATAGACCATATACCCAAGGCAAAGTGTCTTGTATTATGCTTGTGTCACCGCCCGCTGACATCATGCCTGCATCACCACCCCAATGTTAGTGCCTACTGTAGTGCTCACATCATAAATCCCCTATGGGGATTTCCAGGATTCGAACTGTTGACTTATGGATTGAGTATTAAGGGGTTTACCACTAAGGTGATACCCCAACCACACTTTCATACTCTTTATAATTAGTCATCATCTATATAGATTCTTCTGATTTTCCACATTAGGTGTTTATAGTTTTGATCATTTTTACTAGTTTCATAATAGTGGTAATCTAATTAATTATTATTTAAAACTTAATAATTAATATATAAAATAATATAATTAACTATATTTTCCATGATATTTTATAAATTTATAACCTCATTTCATGTCAACTTTGGTTACAAAACATGGAGATGAAATAAATGACGATCATGTTTCAGTGATTCTTAATAAAAGAAATGTGTTTTATTAATTAATGTGTTAAATATTTATATAATATTACAATAAAAAAATAAAAAAATATTTATATTTATATATAATATTAAAATAATAAATAAATTATCATAGTTATCCATGACATATATTCATATTATTGTTCAATTATGTGGTTAAACCGATCTAGACATGAACAGACCCTGATTTATTGAATGATTATAAGGCAGTGTAGTTATAATATCATTATACCAAAATAATAAGGATATTATTTGGTTATTATTAGTGTGAAATATGTGAATTTTAATTAATTAGAAAAATAATTAATGGATATAAAAACATTACATTATTTGAATAAAAAATTATCCTCTTAACATGCTTTGTTTAAACGATTAAATTAACGATGATCATTTGTTGATAATCTCATTATTAGTTTCTATAATTTCATTTTTAATAAACCTAATGACATCATATAAATAATATTTATTCTTTAATACCATCCTTATATTCAACCTTGTGAGGTGGTAAGGGAAAACCAAGCATGTTATATCATGGAGACAGTGGTCTTCACAACGCACAAACGACTGTTTTACTTTGTAATAGATAGAGTATATGAATAAAAAATGAAAATACCATTAACATAAAAAAATTTAGTATATAAATGATACTAATATCACTATATAGGTGTGTTTTGAATAATGTTTTTAGAAGAAAATTAAGAATAAAAACAAAGTAGTTGATAATACTCACATCAGAGACTTTGATTTTCCCTAGAAGTCTCCTTGAATTTGAGGGGATTATGGTAAATATAAGTGAAAAAGGGATTATGTTATATGGATAAAGTTATAAAGGGAGTAAAATTATATATTTTGAAGGAGGAATTATGAGGTAAGGTGTGTCTTGAAATGAAAAAAACGTTACCCTTTTATAAGTGAAGGAAAGGATTGTTTTGGAAACACATTTACATTTTTCAATAGTGCCATGAAACTATTCAAGGGTCAATGGATAAAAATAGGAAAATATAGTATGGAAAATACTTCTTGTTATATACAAGGATAAAAAAATCATTTCTATTCATGTTAGTTAAATGTTTTATGTCTTTTACACTAGGTTAAACTCAATTCACCCCTTTTACTTTTACCTTCGTAATGAATTTTTTACCTTAGTAATTAATTTTAGTGACATAGATTATGATTTAAGTTTTTACCTTATTTTATAATTATGATTTAAATTGTCAGAATAAATTTAATTTATAACGTTTTTAAAATTTAATTTTAAAATAAACACACTTAATCATGTAAAAACAATTTTTTGAAAAATAACAATTTTAAGCCTAAAATTTATATATAAGATAAATTTATCGTATTTATTGATTTTAATGACATAAATTTATTTATAGTTATTTTTATAAAATTAATTATTCTTACAAGGAAACTGAAAACTGGACCTCACCTTGAAAATACCATATTTTAAGAAAAGGGAGAAAATAACTTTTATATTAAAGGAAAATTTAAATAATTTATTAAAATGTTTATCATAGGTTTTAGAAGTTAAAATAATACATTAAAATGAATAATTTTCTTACCTGAGTTAATATTTTGTTACATAAAATGTTTTGAAATCATCTAGGTTGTTCCTAAATAGTGAATAAATCATGGAAATAATAATTATTTATAAATTTTTCATTTTTCAACTAAAAATAAACCTTTTTAGAAAATGATTGAAAATTGATACTAAGGAAATTTTGATATGAGGAATTAAAAAAAGGGGTAAATTTTTATTTATTTTAATTTCCAAATCATAAAAATTCAGTTTTTTAATAAAATCCTAAAATATAATGAAAGCTCATTTTTATTGCAAATAAATTTTAAAAATATTAACTATTATTATTATTATTCGATATCATTTACGAACTGAATTCGTGTTAACCAATAATTAATATCAAGGGTAATTTATCACTAAACATATATATCTTGAAATTGAAATGTGTATCCCATAAAATGCAATTTTTAAGAAAAATAATCTTCCAGGTTATCCTTAAATAGTGAAAAAATCATGGAAATTATAATTTTTGTAAATCCCCAATTTTTTGACTAAAAATTATCCTTTTTATAAAATGATCAAAAAATTAATTCTAAGTCAATTTTTATATGGGTAATTAACTAATAGATTTAATTTTTATTTATTTAAAATTCCAAAACATACATATTTAGTTTCCTAATAAAAGCTTAAAATAAAATGAAATTACATTTTTTTGGGAAATGAAATTTAATAAAACTAAATGATATTTTTATTATTCATTTAACAAATAAATTAGTGTCAACCAATTATTCATATCAAACATAATTTATCACTAATCATATAAATCTTTAAATATAAATATGTATCGCATAAAATGAAATTTTTAAGAAAAATAATTTTCTAAACAACAAATGTTCTTATTAACCATTTTAGGTAAACTAATTGATTTTAATTTATATTAAAATTATTACTTATTTTATTTATATATATATATTACATAAACTGGTAACTCTTATTCATTACTTCTAATTCAATAGTTTGGTTTTAAATGTTCATACTTTAATATTTATATTTTATCTAAATATATCATGGTTTCATTTAAGTTTGATGTTTCATGTGGTGAAAGCTGTCAAACATATGAACTTATTTAAAGTTAATCATATATTAAAATTTTGGGGCTTTATATTCCACCCTTAAATAAATTGTTTCCTTATTATATGACTTATAAGACCATATTAATTTATATAGGGAGCTCATAATTAACCATATACTTAGAGATGATCATGGGGTCATTTAATATGTGTAAAGAGATTTATCTATGTGAAAAAATTATTTTAAGTTCTATAAGAAGAGATCTAACCCATTCCTAATCTCAAATAGAATTTTACAAGGGGGTTTTGATCTAGATCCATATGTGATAATTTCCCAAAAACCAAAAAATTATCTATACAATCATTATACCACTAAGTGTTTTTATAATTTAATAAAAAATTGTTGGTGAAGACTTACATGATACAAGACTCTTGAAAATATAGAGTGAAAAATCACTATCTGATTTTTTAGTAGTATTTGCATCCGTAACACCCCAAACTAAATCCACAGGCATGAACTAGATCACCACATGACCATAAGCGTGTCTTCCAATAAGCTAGAGGCTTCCAAATGGAAGTGAGGGTCTAATTAAAGTTGTGGAGAGACTATATCCTCTACCATGGTGCACAAAAATAGATACATAACCAAACATGTAAAAGTATAAATAAATAATACACAAAATAATAAACATGAAATCTATATAAAAAATATGAAATAGTATATATAATCGATATTCAAACAAGATAAAATAACTAATAACCCATTGGGATGATCATATACAAGACATAAAAAAATAAAAATACAAGAGCCTTTGTAACACAAACCCTCACGTCATCCTAGTCTACAGACTCACATAGAGAAATCCATCTCATAGATCAAACTTGGGACTCAACCCATCATGTACTTGCAACAAGTGAGGCCTTCTTAGGTACCCAAGTGTCATGACCAGCCAATCATGATGTGAGTACAATTCATTAGAACACCACCAATGTTTTTCTATACACGACTAGTAAAATGTAGTGTATGTGCATGTGATAATAAAATCTAAGTATAAGGTTAATAGAATATACATAAATTGGGTAAGAATATAAAATAAACACAAAAAAACAAGTAAGAAAGTAAATAAACATGTGTTAAGTGGTTATATGCTCAACAATCTACCACGAACCCCATTTGTACCTTCTTTGGATCCATGCTGGAAAGAACACTATCCCATAATATGACAAATCCCCTTAGAGAGATAGTCCCAAACACGACTGACACATCCCTCTTGAAGGGATAGTCCAGTGCATGCTCATATAATGCCTAACACATAACTATTAGGGGATGTCTACTAGGATCAGTTTTGAAGATCTACTATAGAAGACAAAATATTTAACATACAAAAAAAAAATGAAAATGAAAGATCAAACATCATTTCATGTCAAGAAGTATCATAATCATATGAATCATCACAAAAGTAACATCAATCATTAGTCAATTAGGCTAAAGATACACAACTTGTGATCAAACCACAAACATAGGTCTGATGGGCCACACACACACACCATGTGATCAAACGTCAACATCAGTTTAACGAGCTACAGACACTCACAACATGTGATCAAACATCAATATAAGTCTCATGGGACACACACACACACACACACACACTAATTCAAGGCTCCACCATCAGTGATTAGGACACAAGACGATACACAAGGTCCAACATGGACATTGGAACTTTTCCAATTTATTAGTCATATTTATTTAATTAGTTATGTTAGGTCATTCATTAACTAATTTAGAATTAAACAAGGTCTATCATTTTAATTGATTAGGGAGATAAATTAAAATATATTATATTTAATTCATATAAATGTCATAAACTTAGAAGAATTCATCCCAAGTGGTGAAACTAATATCAAATTCTAATAAATTATAGATAATACCATAGGTTTGTGTATACAGAACCAATTGCCTCAAATAGATCCAACTTCTATTCAAGAAAAGAAAGCTAGTTTTTCCAAGATGTGAAAGTCCATTCGGCCTCTAACAATGCCACAAGGTTATAGTAACATCCAAGAATCCCAAATTCATTAATCATAACTAAATTATAATTATTTAAAATATTAAAAGAAAGATTATAACCAAATACTAAGACATAATTTGTTAAATGACTTATCGGATATCACCCTATATCTGTAACCATAAAAAACCACTGATGTAAGGTTAGTCTCACACATCTAACATTAATTCAAGGAAAATTATTAGTTAATTGAAATAATAAATAAATAAATTTAATATACTTTAATTGGAACCTTAGAAGAAAACCAATAAAGTAACATACCATATCCACAATGACATCAAAAGAGTTCGAGCTACTTCTAACACACTCATAGTTCTAAGACAAGACAAATCCCTAAATTAATTCCATTTTCATTGTTAAATTAAACCAAAATTGACTAAATATCATATAATATTTCTTGAAGGGACATAAATTCATTAAAAATATCTTTAATGACAGACATTCATCATTAGAGAAAATCCTCTAGCCATGCTGATTCAAAGCCCCATCATTCTTCAACAATTCTATCAAGATCTGATGAAATTTACATTTGGTTTCTCTAATAGAAAAAAATACACAATCAATAGTAATTCAAAGATAAAAGGGACATGAAGGGATTTAAAAGTCTAATACTTACCAAGTAGGATCCATCACAAAAAATAGTTCTTTAGTTGGTGAGGGAATGAGGTTGGAGGAGGCCTCAAAGTCCAAAAATCTTTATTTCCCATCACAATTCACTTAAGGGATTTGGGGGCATGAAATATGAGGATTTTAGATCAATAATGTCTCGTTTAAACACACATAAAACTACCCAGGAGCAGTTCATGATGTGAATCATGGTTTCCCATAATGATATTTTAGGACGAAATATCTTTATAGATTAGACATAGTATTTCATTTCCTAAAACCTCTATGGACACCCCATGAACCAGTTTCCAATTATGAATACCCTATTCATGATGTTAATGGGTTTTATCTATAGGTTTCATCATTCCGCACACCGTCCACTCCTATGGTGGCCTCATGAATGCCCAGGTCATCAGTTGAGCTTTGAACCTCATCCTAAAAAATCATATTGGGATTTTAAAACACTCACAACATAATTCTAAATCCTAACTCCCAAAATGAACCATTCAAAAATAAAAATTTAAAATTTACCTAGGAATTTCCAACCCTTAACGACCCAGGTCATTACTCATAGGATTTCTCTTGTTCACACGGTTGTTTGTGATTATCTCCCTCATTGGCCATGGGATTGGGACAGTGAGTCACATAATACCCCACTATTTTAAAATTGAATTTAATTTGTGTTGCATTTTCTATATTTTTGTTAAACTTGTGAGTTTAATAACCTTCAACTCCATACTTATAACATCTAACCATCCCTTTAAGGTAATTTATCCCATGTTTCTTCCCATATCTTTAACATATAAGAAATTGAATCTTTTCTCATTCATCATATTCATCCCTTGATATTTTGTGAGACTTCATCTTTATCTTCCTTGGTGTGTTTGGTACTTCAACTATGTTCACATTATTTATCATACTTCATGATATATGGTTTTGAACAATCACAATGTTTCCCCTAGCTATAAGGCCCCAGACTTAAACATTACATAATATTGAATTAATTTAATAATTAACATTGATTATCTTTTTAGGTTTATAGATTTAGATAAATGGTTCATAACTTATAAAAAACCACTTGAATATTACAAGTAGAAACTTCTACTTAATATCCATTTTTTTCATAAAACTGGAACTCTTTAAAAAGAAACATATTTAATAGCATGCCTTTTCCTTGATCCCATACTTGACACTATTTATCTTTATGTCCTGTGAAAAACATTTCAAAACTTGGGATGAGCATAAAAAGCTCATTAAGGGTTATAAAATAAGTAAAAAAAATATTATCCCATCAATAAATACAAATCAATGAAACCACACTTTTCAATCATAACATACCTAATGAAATCATAAGATTTACGAATAACATATAGAAATCATAAATCATAAATGTAACTTATGGAATACATAACATACTTACATTATAGCTTTCACACCTATATAGGGAGTTACATTTGGGATACCCATCATAGTATATTCCTTTATTCTCTTATGAGAAACATTAATGTTTACCTCTATCACATTGCCCAATTCATTGGAGAACTGTCTCGGGCTCACCCGCCATAGGTTTATCACAGAAACTACCATATATGTAAATAGTTTCCAAGAACCATAACATAATCATAACCTATAAAATATTTAAATTATCAACATTTCACTCATAAACCACAACTAATCAATTCAAGATATCAAAATATTCAATCCATTTCTGAAACTATTTAAAACATTTAATAAAGTCATTTTTGAATCAAAGTGCCACATACCAATTTGAAACATTTAAAGTAAATAACATTTTAAAAAGTTAATTCACTTATAAATAAATCCTCAAAACTATTTTGAAAACATTTATAGTAATGATAATTATTTAGAAAGATAAATCTCCAAAACTTTAAAAAGGATGTTTTAGTGAAAGGGTCTCGTAATACTTGAGAAACACTTGAATAAAAATAATTATAGAATAACATCAAAAAAATATTATAATATCATGAGAATAAGTATATTCATGATATAATATTTCAAAGGGTAGTACATACACCTTATAGTATAATAATGGTGCACAATATTGATACATGCTTCAATGAAAGGAGATTGAGACGTAGTCCCTTACAAAGATCATTTTGTAAATAAATAAGATTTTTTATGTGTATTCACTATAAGTAAAAATAATTAATTTAAAAATACAACATAGGACATCAAAATTTATTTCTTACATAATCATATCACAATATAATTTAAAAGTAGAAGATTAACCCAAAGATGGGAAATTTAGTTAAGAAGTTCCCTTACCTTGTGCCTGACTTGAATCATTTGTTCTTTATTTTCCTGAATAATAAAAATAAGTTAATTTCTACTTGATTAATAATCTTTTTCAAGTATATTATTCCTTTTATATCACTTATTACCATTCAATAAAAATTAGTTAATTATTTGAGTTCATATCATACATTTTGTCGATGTTCGGAATTTGAGTTAAAAATGAACTTGTTATAATTACAATTTGTCCATGTGGTCAGAATTTCATTATATATATAATTATATTCATGATTTATACATCCTATATATCATATATATCCAGTATATATGTATTTAAATTAGTCCATAGGATTTTGATATAATAATTAAAATGCACCATTCATGGAGACGGTAAGTCGTACGTACGCATGTACGCTAATTTCATTTCTATTTCATATTTAATGGAATGAAAACATAATGATACATAAGAATATTATAATTCTAGTATAATATCATATTATATATATCTTACATAATTTCATTAATTCCATCCTTTATACATTCCATGTATGGCATGAATGAATCATATCACCTTGAGGGTCAGTAGTTCGCGCTTCCTCAAATGAAATTATCGTATTTACCCATTATGGAAACCATAAAGGTAAGATATAAATGAAAAATACAGAATCATAGAGACAATATAAATATAATATATATATATATCATATAAATACATTTCCATCATAATGTCCACCATGAGAGGCGGTATGATATAATTGAACAATCATCGTTTCGTGAGGCAATAGTTCGTCTTCCATAGAAACAGTATGTTCGTATCCATTAGATGGATGTGTGTGGATGTTCAGTTTGAATCCTATTAATAAAAACATCCTAGTATATTTAATATAGTGTTTTTTTAATAAAATAACGGAATAAATAGATTTTAGGGGGTTGGAGAATGAAAATAAATAAAAAAAAACTTGAGAGAAGACATTACCTTTAAATTAGGTAACTCCATTTGGTTTGAACCAAAAGGTTTTATTGAACTTCCTTCTGCACAAATTAAGGCTTATAGGTGTAAGTTATGGATTTTAGGAGCTTCTTGGAGTAGATTTTGGACGAGCCAATGGGATTGATTGGTGGGATTAATGAATTATATGTGATGGTGTTTTATATGGGGGAGGAGGGGCCCTTTAGGAATGTTTGAAAGTATTATTTTATTATAAAATGATTTTCGGTTTCAAAAAGATCAAAACATAGTTAATTATAAGATAAGGTGTATATAAGTAAAAATAAAATCATCCAATAATAATTTTATAGTTTTTTGATATTTTTTAATCCTTGTCATTTTTATTTAACCCTTTGTTAACTTATTTAACTTTTGCCATGTCCTCTTATATATTCATACTATATGATTAATATATTTACAATAAAATTACAAGAGACCCAGAATGGATCATTAATGATATTTTTAACATCATATATATCATTTGGATGAATATTCGATAATTAGGTCTATTTTATCATTTAATAAAATATTAATTGACTTAAAAACTCATTTATTTCAATTTATATAATATTCATTTCAAGACTTTTTTATAACAACTCGATTCTTTCAAAAAATCTACATTAATTAAAATATAACAAGTTATAATCATCCATAAAATTCTTTAATGGAATTAAAAGTTTCAAAATAAATTTATTTTAATAATTATAATCTCATTTATTTAAATCATTCATTAATAAGGTAATAAGTACATCACCATTGTGTCATAAATAATTTTATTTATTTGATGTCTAAAAATCATAAATGAAATACCATGATGTAGGAAATATTTTCATCTTTATAATTACTATTTATAGTCAAAAACATAACTTATATAACACCATATAAAAATTGTTTTACAAAGATATATATGTTTATGTTACATTTTCCTTAACATTAAATTAATTTTTATAGTGTCATTTTCACATACAAGTGGCTCCATGGGGTCCCAAAACAGACCCAAGGATTCACATGGTCGGACATGTATCATAAAATTGGATCATTACACATGTTAGGATAATTTAATATTGTTATAATATTGTTTTTACCCTTATTTACCAAATTTACCCTTTAACCGTGGTGAATAAAATATTTACTGAAGTTATTATTCATAATGTCTAAAAATAAAAGATACGTATTTACACAATTTTTACCTCTTAATTCCAAATATTGAATCCAATTTTCCAAATTCATAACATAGAAGTTGAAAAAATTAATTTAAAATTAATTCCCATTGTCAAAACAAAAAGCGTGTTTTTAACAAATAATAACTTTCAAAAGATTGACATGTGTTTATGTCTAATTAAAAATTGAAATTACTTATAATAAAAAAATTGTATTAAATGGTAAAAAAATATAATAACACATTAAAACCAATTAAAAAGATAATCTAACCATATAAATAAATTAGATTAAAATGCATTTTTGAATTAAAATGGAGTATTTTCACAATTCATCAAAAAATTAACTTCATCCGAAAAATACCAAATATTTTACCCAAAGTAAAGTTTGGTGCTCATATTATAAATAATAAGTTTATTTTGTCAAATGGAACACATAGAAGAGACAAAAACTATATTTAAAAAGGGTTCTCCATCAAAAGGCGATAAAATGACTTTTTAAAAATATAAGATTTTTTTATGCTTAAAATTGAATTCATTCTTATTTTAAGCCTATAAAATTTATTGTTTTGAAAGTAAAAAAATTTAACAAACATGTGTAATTATATTTTAGTTGGTTCTATTCATTCCCAACAAAATAATGGCTAGGCATTAACTACCATTTAAAATAATAATATAATGTTATTTTTTTCAGTATACCTCAACGTTGTGTGCAATGCAAGATTTCAAAGAAACTTGTTGTTGTGTATCGGGTATGTCATCGAACATAGAATCCCCTTTTAAAGTAAAGTTGTTATTTAATACACAAATATTAATAAATATGAAAATCGGATGTTCTTTATTTACTTGGGATGTTACACTATCTCCCACTCTGATTTGTTTTTCATCGATCTAATCTCCACATCGTACATAACACCCATGGTTCCTTCTAGTTCCATACATTACTAAAAAAATATTTATCCTGACTTATGATAATTATACATGAATTATTATAAATAACCATAAGAAAATTTAACCTCAAGATGTATCACTTTATAACACTATTATGTTAGCCTTTAGTTCATACAAATAAACTTTTATCAGACTTGGTTCCACCAATATTACTCTAATATATCATTATTGCTCCAAACTAGGTTTCTATGAGTTGGGTTTCACATAATTATTAACCTAATCCTAAAAATAGGGACCCTAAATTACCATGAACGTTTTTAAAGTCTTCTAAAACCAAAAATAAATTAAATCTATGCTCTAAAAATATAACTTATCCTTTCCCAAAGAATATTAAATTTTAGAACAATCATATACCCAAGTATATACATTCCATAATAATAAAATCTAAGAATATTACAATTAACAAAACCTATTTGAACATATAAAACATTAAACTACAATAAGATTATTATTCCTCCAAAATTAACTATATCTTTAACTCTAAAATAGAATTAAACACTAGTTCATAAACTAGTAACTATATATCATAATCATAAAAATGAGATGGAATTCTCCAAAAATATCATTAATCCATTATCAATACCATTGTTATCAATACTATTTCTTCAAAATCATTCCACCCTTTATTATTTCAACATTAATCATATATTAAAATTAAGTGTTATCAACACCTAAATCATGTGTTCTCTAATAGTTATTCCCAAAAATATAACCTTGTCATAAAATTAATTTTTAAGGATATTGATACTAATTAATATATATCACCATAAATTAAAATAAAAAGTATAGAATAATAACCCTTAGTTCTTTCATCCAATCTTCATAACATTTATAATATACTAGAAGATCATTGATAAATAACACTCACTAATGAAAATAGCTAAGAGTTTCCAGATTATATCAGTCTCCATACCTTTGGTAGGAATAGAATACTCGCCTTTTTCTTCATAAAATAAATATACTAAAATTCACAACCATTTAAGTATGTTTCTTTATTTGGTTATAATACACAATGGTTTCTTAATACATACCTTTATCAGCTTCATTTATGTGATCCTGTTTCAACCAAATAATAAAACCAAAAATGGTTATGATAATATACAATATATGAATATGAAAACTTCAATCTGAATATGTATACCCTTATTAAATCTTTTTTTAACATATAATACTTTTAGATTAATCTATTACTCTCCTTATTCAATCCATGGTTATCCATGGTCATTTTTTCAGTTAGGTTCTTTAACCTAATTAGTTTTCATTATTCTTAAATACTTTATAATGGTTCAAAAAGAGAATGTAAATACCCAAATCATATCCCAATGAAGTGTCTCAATAGGTGTGTAATATTAGGACCAAACTTTGTGCATTAGAGTGATGATTATTTCAATGCTCAACCAAATATTTTTAGAGTGATTAACCCAAGGTGTATCTGTTCTAGAACCGCATCCACTTTACAATATAAATACAAGTATTTATTTCTAGGAAATACAATATAATATCTATTTTACTAAAACATCAAGATATTATTCATTACATAAAATTATTCATATGTTTTTTACTAGGATTATCTAACCCTAATCCCCAAATAACACATGAAATATTTCCTTGACATCAAATTACATAGTGTTAAAATGGGTTATCTATACATTATAAATTATTATCCACTTTGAATTTTAAACCCTTGAATTATCCTAAAAAATCATAATCTCAAAATTTATCTAAACCTTTCCTTTCATACCAATTGTGATTCCCCAAACCCATGCTCCTAGATCCAGTTCCATAACCACATAATATACATACATTCTTTGATACTAGCACTAAAAATATAGATATAACCATGCATAATTATAAAAAAATAACAATGATTGAATCTCTTACATATAGAGGATCTTCTCAGTTTTAGATATTTAGAGAATTAAGACGCAAAATAATCAATAAAATCCCAGCTTATTTATATCAAAATGAAAATTTTACTATTATATATGAAAATTCTTAATTCATGAAAAATCATCAAGGTCTCCCAAATATTATTTCGAAAAATTTATCCTTCAAAAAATGTCACATGTAATACTTTTCTCCATAACCTAGGGAAATAGAAAAACATAAGAAGAGGTGAGTGAAAAGACTCAACAAGTGAAATATATAATTATAATAATTAGGGTATAAATATGACATAAATATTATCATAAGAATAGGCTAACAACATGAGGCTATAATAAAATTGAAAATTAGAGCATGTCATATATACAAAAATAAATGAAAATGTGGATATCAATAATATTGATATCATACAGATGGAATGCATAATATCATACAAAAAAATTTACTATCAAGGCTTTGAGATATGTCACTTGTTATTGAGACAGTAGTCAGGATAGTTTATGGTCAATGATTTTTTCCAAGGTACTATCCTATCATTGTAAGAGTCAAACAAAAAAACCCTACCTAGTTTTTTCTCATGAGAGATTTCAATACATTAAGGGGCTATATAATACCAGACCCACCCATCACTTGTTTAAGTCCAATGCATTCTCCAAAAGAGAAAATGAATAAATAATACATAATAAAACTTTACAATAATTATCCATATTGAAATAAAAATATATGTAATCCCAATACTATTCACCATATCAATAAAATGGATAACCTAATCATAATCCATCCAGTGGAATATTGTGGATGGATAAACAATACATAGTAAACTATCCAATAATAATCCATATTGTAATTAAAATACTTTTCTCTATATCAATGGAATATAATGATTTCTATAAAATAATCTATGCTATTTAAAATATGATGTTCACACTATATAGAGTAATGGGTATATGACCAAGACAATAATGGATTAAAATGATCATAAGCCATATGAAGAAAAAAGTGGATGATTTCAATAAAACATATCCAAATAAGTGATAAATATTTATCAAACGGTTTATGTGGTAGGAATTTATATCCAAAAAAATGACATAATATTATATAATTCAAAAATATTGTAGAATGTATCCAACTTATATGAAATAATTTCAAAGAATGATCGTAACTCAATAAAAGAAAATTGAGTTACTAAAAAACCTCACTATCGGGGAAGCAATTGAATCACTAGACACTTGAATAAGGGAAAATTATTTGGATATTAAATCCCATGAAGTAAAAGAAAAATAAAATTCATGACATAGTAAATAAATATAACACTATACAAATGAAACATGATGCATGAAATGTATTATGTATCATAGAATGAGAACTATGACCAAGAAAAGTCTTATAACTTAGAAGAACTCAAATAAAAACCCATTAAAATAGAGGGATTGAAATTGAACTTAAAATACCATTATTGAAAGATAATTCATTATATGATATCTCAAATAGAAAATTTATACACCACATAAGTGAAATTAGGTGTACAAATACAATACTTGTCTCAATGAAAGGAAATTAAGGCTCAAACCCTTACCTCTTGTCCCGAATTCCATGAACGTACATTAAAATTAGTTATGAAAATATATATATTAATCACTTAATTTAAAAAATTAATCATATCCATTTTTATACATACACTTCAAAATTAGTGATTATCTATATGAATGTATCCATTTTTTCACATGAGGTGTTTATAATTTTGTAATTTTGTACTAGTTTCATAATAGCGATGTCCATATTTATTATAATTTCAAAGTTAATCATTAATATACCATATAAGATAATGTAATATGTTTTACATGATAGTTTATAAAGTTATAGTTTCATTTCATGTTAATTTTGATTATTAACTTTGATGATGAAATCGATGATGATCATGTTTCAGTGATTCTTAACGAATGAAAGATGGTTTAATAATTAATGAGTTAAATATTGATATAACCATAATAGAAACAAAAAAAATATTATGTTTTTATATATTATTACACTATTAAATAAATTCTCATATTTATACATGATATCAATTCATATTTTTGTCTGGTCAGGTGGTTTAAACAACCCAAACATGAACATACATTGATTTAATGGATGATTATAAAGTGGTTTAGTTATAATATAATTATACTAGATGAATAATTATCTTATTTAGTGATTATTAGTTTAATATATTATAATTTTATGTAATTATAAGAATAATTAATGGATATTGAAAAATTTCAAAAATTGAATAAAAGATTATCCTGTTTGCACACATATATTAATTAATTAAATTAAGGATGATCATTTGTTCATCATATCATTATTAGGTTCTTTAATTTTTCATACTATAAAATTAATGATATTATAAAAATAATATTTATCCTTTAATGACTTCCTTAGATACAACCTTATGAGTTGGAAATAGAAAAAAAAATCACTTCATGGAGGAAATAATCCACATAATTCACAAAGAGAAAAACTGAACCTCACCTTGAAATTACTTGATTTAAAGAAAAGAGTGAAAAAAATTTTTATATTAAAGTTAATTTTTTTAGTTATAATTTTTTTCCATAGGTTTCATAAGTTGGAATAATATTTTAAAATGAAAAATTTTGTTCCTCAAATTCATATTTTATTACTTCAAATGTTTTGAAATCTTCAAGGTTATGCTTAATAGTGATAAAATCTTGGAAATTATAATTTATGTTAATCCATAATTTTTTACTAGAAATAAACATTTTTAAAAAAATATAAAAATTATTAAAATGTATATTTTGATACGAGTAATTAAAAAATAAATTTCATTTTTATTTATTTCAAATTACAAACTTGTAAATTTTGTTTTTGAATAAAATCATAAAACATTATGTACAATCATTTTTATCAGAAAATAAAATTATAAAATATTAGTTGATATTAATATTATTTCATATCAATTTCAAATAAATTGGAGTTAACCAATTATTAATATAAATTATAAATTAAAAATATTCCTCTTGAAATAGAAATTTCTATCGCCCAAATGATTTTTTTTTGGAAAAATAATTTTCTAAACAATAAATGATATTATTTATCATTTTAGGAAAAATAATTGATTTTCATTCATATTAAAATTAGTATTTATTTTATTTATAAATATATTTTTGAAGAGGTTACTCTTATTTATTCCCACTAATTCAACGACTAGTTTTCTTAATAGTCATACTTAAATATTTTTATTTTAAATTAATATATTGCAGTTTCATTTAAGTTTGTCGTTGTGTGTGGAGCATCATATCAAAATAATTAACTTATTTAAAGGTAATCATATATTAAAATATTGGGGTATTACATCATCACATAACCAATAATCTATGATGTGGGTCTGGTCACATACCTACATATCCCAGCCTCCAATAGGTTTTAGCGTCTGGTGCAAGAGTTAGTCATCATTAAATTACAACCTCATCATATCACAACTTTATCAGGTAAATAGGGAAGTGGGGGTATCATGAACATGAAATAAATCTACCACATTACCACCACCCACCACACATGACCCCCACCACATGTCACATACCTTTCAATACATGTTAATCTGTAACACTAACATGTACCAACACTAGATAATATTCAACCCCAACATGTATCATCACTACTGCTGAAGGAAGAGTAGGGAAGATGGGGTAGCAAACCATTCTATTCATCACTATCCTAGGTATTGGAGAAACACCCAGAACCCAAAACATTTGGGTGTTGGTAAGGTTAGCCAACTAAGGTGGGGTGATTAAAGAAAAAACATAGAATAAAAGATATATATCACACAGTACTCAAAATATGGGTTTACCTCAAATGTAATAGCATACTCCACATTACCACCACTGCACCTCAAGACATATTCCACAACCGCTACCCCCATAGAATACATCACACGAAAAAACCACCACACATATCTACACAATTCCACTATCAATTACAATACAACATTAGTTTACTAATGTTCAATTCATTAATTTAATTATCACATATCAGTTTACATCCCACACTTTATTTAGTTTATTTAATATAATTACCACACAACAATTGTATCCTTATCTCATATTTAAATTTATCAAACACGTATTTATTTACTACCCCATGTAATTTTAATTTTTCAGTTTTACCTTTATTCAATGGATAGCTTGGAAAATAACACAACCACGACAAATAATGGCTCAACCATATCATATCCACCATATCTACAATAGAAAGTATGAAAATCCATATCACTAAAATAACCACACATCACAACCACCACACATTAGCCTATATCACATACCATTCCATCCAACCATCAGTTCACTTCCAAACATATTTAATAACCATACTAGCACCACCATTACTATAAAACAACCCACATCACACAGGGCAATACATTAAGAATACACACACATAAAAACACATTATATAATTCACAACATAACATTTAATATTCAAAAAATGGGTTTCATTACTTTACTTTGTGACTTAGCATAGGTATTTTCACACAAATTCTAGATTTTCAAGGGAAATCAATTCTTTAACCAACTATAATTTATAAGGCATTTAACTGGGGGTGGGTTAAAATTATCATCACAATATGTGTTTCATAGTTATCATATCTAAAACACAATAAAGGATATAAACACTCATGATTTTAAAAAATGACACAAGCATGAATAATTTCATTGGTAGAAACATCAATTGTATGAAAACATGTTATTTCACCCTATTCTCATTCAATTCCAAATTTAGCTGATTAATTGTATTCTTAAAATAACCCATGCCATCTATCCAAAGGAAGGAGAAAAGAATGAAATACCACACATGTATGTAAAGAGTAGAGAATGAGGATCCCCTACCTAAAAAATCTTTCCAAAATATTGTGAAAGGATGAAACAATAAGAAGACAACCACCAACCACCATAATATAATAGAGCACCTCGATCAACCTAGAAAATAATCTACCAATCATTATCTCTTCCAAAACTACCAAAAACAGTTATATACAAAATAAAACCTTTTTCATAATAAGTAATGGGAGATTAATAATAAGGAAAAGGGAAGAATCACCTTAGAATTACCAACACTTTATCTCCAGATGCTAGGTATCAAATCCCAAAAGGAGAGTATGAAAGGCCTCCTTATGTAATATAGGATTTTCCCAAGAGTCAAGAGAAAACAATGAAGGAATATTGGGTTTGAGAATTTATAGAAAACCTATAGATTAAAATACCACAGTTCAACACTCTTCACTATGGTGAAAATGTTTTCACAAAAGACAAGACAATAGCATAAAGAAAGGGACCATATTGTAGTGGGGCTGGTCAAACCCCCATAAGAGAAAAAGATAGGTTTATACCAAAGATATGAAATCCAGGATATGGACCATGAGACAATGGAAACCACCACTCATTAGAATTCAACCTCCATGAAGAAGGCCATGCCACAAACTAGATCTATGACGTAGCTACCATAAAATTGATAGAACCTCAATAATTATTTCTTAATGGATATACACCACAGATATGAAAAAAAAAATTAAGAACCACTAATACCTTACTCCCTATTTATCCTCACCACATTATATCTATATAGGTTGCAGACACCACCTTTACTGCTCAGTATAACCCTTAATGCTAAAAAACCTACCCCAATTGAGATTTCTACTACAAATCCACTATCCACTCCTCATTTCCCTTAATTATTCCCCCAAACACCACCATCACTAGAATTCACACAAGGTAATAGGTTTTAAGGATAGGTTAATTGCATTAGATACCTATTAAATAATTATTTTCCTTGAGAATCAAAACACAACCCAGAAAAGGATGTAGAAAAATAGAAAGGGGTCCAAACAACATCTCTCTTAGATACCTGTTAGGGTTCTCGCTGTGACTTTAACATGAAAACCATCCAATCACATCAATACACAAATCGTTTCACTTCCACATAACCATAAAATCTACTAATTCAAACTCTATATATCCCAAGACAACAAACACCACAACTTCCACGCAACACCGCCTCAAGCACACGAATAAAGGTTACCTACATTACGTATCTAAATATTGTATACTTAATGAAACATTATCTTACGCAATGGATGGGTGATATTAATTCTTATAGGAAAACACAAACATAGGTAGGCATCTTACCCACAAGATTCCAAAATCCAAGATGTGGTCTCACAACATATCCTATAGCATCTAGATAGTCTGATCCTTCAAAACATTAGTCTAAGGATTAAAATCATCACTAAGGCGCAACTATGAGCCAACGACATAGTACAATATTTTATATACCCATGAGGTAAAATGGGGATCCCAATCAAGGATGATGGTCCTCAGTACCCCATAAAGCCTAACCACGTTATCCATATTTGATAGCACAACTAGGGTAAATACCCTGATGGGGGGGGGCTGAATCAGGATATGTAAAATTAAAAAAATTACCCATTTGAATCTTATTTTGTCATTAAAAAATTCCCTTCTATCCCATTCCCATAGAAATTTATGATAAGAAATAAAAACATGCAAGATACATAACAATTTTACTTAGTTCACATGCACTAGGATATACACAAGGAACATGCACATGGAATGTTCCCATTTAACAAACACACTAAATAACTCTACTATTACAAAGTTTGTAGTGGACTCAATATCCCTCTTAGTTCACTACCAATAACAATATTAAAGATCACTGACCTCTAAAATAAAATGTTCTCACTACTTCTTCATAAGATGGTTCTTTTTATCACTTGAATAAATTATGGTTACACCTCATTTGGTGCATCATGAAGCTCTACTTTCATCAAATTTATAAAAACCACTTTACAATAGAACTTATGGGAAAATCCTTATGGATTATGTAATATTCACTTCCATCAAACCCTATCCCAAATTTTAGGAAACTATCCAATTCTACTTGAAACATTCCTCTTTATTTAAATCCTAAACCATTCACAAATCACTATAAACATAAAAAAGAAACTTCATTTATTTAAAAAACTTATGTTTTTATGAATCCTTCCCTCAAGTAAATCCTTCAAAAAATTCATTCATGAATTTATATCCTTTTGATCTTTGTTAATTTCTATTCTCTTCAAAGAAGGAGGGGTCGGGGGGGTAGTAACCTGTTTAAATATGTTTCATCCCTTTTATAAAACTTTCTCACTTTCCACTTCCTTTTTGTAAAACCATTCGGTATTTTATTGAAAATTCCTTTATTCATTAAATATTCATTAAACACCTCCATTCGCATGAACTTCAAAAAAAACATGGCGTCGTCGCATCAGTCATCAAATTCATGAAAATTACCATCTTTGAGAAACATTATTTCACAAAACATAAAATATTTCATAAATTTCATGCCTTTTCCATATTTTATTGATGCAGTCTTGACCCACTTCTATATATTCCATACATTTTTTCTTGAATCTTTTTCAATATATTTTTTCTACAATCGCACTAGAACTCCACAAATGACCATTTCAACCTTCCTAATAAAAAAAAATCATCCCAAAAAAACTGAAAAGTCACCTTGAAATATTTCTTCCCAATAATATAACAATTTTCTAAAACATCAACAATAATCGATTCATGGTTCACCAACACGTGAGCTGCCTTCATCATTTAGTCCACAATCACCCCAAATGCATTGCATATTCCTTGAGCCTAGGTTTACCTAATGAATGAATCCACCGAGTTGTCCTCCTATTTTTTATTGAGGATATCCAAGGGTAAAAAAAACCCTCTAGGAACATGGTGTTTAACTATCACCTTCTGACAATCTAGACACTTGGCCAAAAAATCTTCCACTAATCACTTCATCCCATACAATGAAAACAATCTACTCAAGCCACTATAAATCTCATTCACACTGTGATTTACCATTATGGGTGAGCAATGAAATTCATAGAGAAATACCTCACACATTTCTAATGGAACAAACAACCTCCCCTAAAACAATATCTGATTCTGAACATCCTCTGTCCAACCCTATGGAGTATCACTATGTCCATAATATTCACAGATCACCTATACCTCTCATTCTCACCACTAAGACTACTCTACCTTCCACATCAAGGATAATTCCATAGTCATCTGGTAGAAAACATCAATCAATAAATCCCCCACATCAAGATACATCACTACAAGCTCCTCATTCCATTTCTGGACATCTATAGACTCCGAATCCACATCCCCTTGATATTTTTGGATAAGATCATTGAGAAAAACATTCCCATTTCCCAAGGTGTAGAAGATCCTAAAGTCATAATCTTGTAGAAAGTCCATCAACTTACACTAGAACAAATTCAGATCCTACTGAGAGAAAATATATTCCAAGTACTTGTGGTATGTGAAAACCAAAAAACACTCACTGATGAGGTAATTATGCTATAACTTCAGTGAAAACACAACTACCACTAGATTTAGATCATGGTGGAATAGTTACAATAATAAGGACTACCTCTACTACATCAAGACACATCCCAACCCCTGATGGGGTGAATCATAGAAAACCTAAGACATCACACCATCCTCAGAAAAATGAAGCACTGTGAAACTAAAAAATATTTCCTTCAGGTGACTGAATGCCTCTTATCCCTGATCAGTCTAAACAAAGACCTGGACATTTATGGTTAATGATTTTAGTAGTTCTATAATCTAAGAAACTGAATACATAAATCTTTGATAATAGTCTACCAGGCCTAGGAAATTATAATACTCTCCTACATATTCCTGATATGGTTGGCATGATCCTCTTCTAACTTTAAGTAGATCAATATTTCCTTGATGACTCGACAATGAACTTTTCCAATAACTCAGAGAATATGGATTTCAGGAGTCCCATGAACACAATGGGTGAATTCATAACCCTGAATAGAATGAACACAAACTTAATGTTACCATATATTCACCTGAAGGTATTATTTAAGACATACTCTTTATTTTACATCATCTAGTAATATCCATATCATAAATCAATCTTTAAAAAACAACAAGATCCCTTTAGTTAGTGAAACATATCTTTAATTATAGGAATAGTGTAACGATTCTTCATTTTCACCTAATTCAACATTCGATGGTCTATGAACAGACTCAAACGACCATCTGTATTCTTAGAAGAAAAAATTGGATCACCCTAAGGAGACATACTGAGTTGGATGAATCCACCTTTCATCAGATCATAAACCTGTAACTTCTACCCACACACATATATAGACTTCATTCGATAGGGATACATCAAAATTAAAGATTCTCATTATCATAAATCTATCCAAAATTTGATGTCATGTTGAGGGGGTATGACCATAACCTCATCTGGGTAGACATTTAGAAACTCTTCCAAAACCCTGGGAACATCCTCTGCTCAAGATTCTATTGAATGATTTTCCAAATTAAATAAAAGGCTCCACTTTGTTACCACTCATTCGATAACTCCACTCACCAATGAACACCATTAGCTGGACCTCCACATTAGAAAAAACCATCCTATGGAGACATTAGATGAATTAGTTCATGAAAAATAGCCAATATATGAAAAGTATAACATCATATGGTTGTATACATAGTAAAAAATAAATCCCCCACTAATTGGTACTGCCCAATCACTATTTTTTACCCCTGATACACATCAAACAAAGCAGTTTGAAATATAACTATCATAGATAACACAAGGGGATTGGGAAGTATCTCCACCTCCATTCCAAAATCATGGACTAAACTAGGAACAAAAAAAGATCCTGAGGCTCACAAGTCAAACAAGGCACAAAAGAAAGTAAATGATTTATTGATCACACCTCATACAACCTCTAGACCTACTAGAATTTATGACTCTATCACATACACCTACCCATGCGAATCACATCTTCATCTCTATTGAATACCTTAACAACCATCCTACAGACAAGGTCAATGAGGATGGGGACCATCATGAGGATTCCCTATCCCAACTCCACCTATCCTTGGAGGATGGACAAACACCCAAGACTCATGCAAATGAAATTTACATGGAGGGAAGTACTAACTTCCCATCTGATATTGTTCCACGGAAGCTATTGGATACTAATCCCGGTGGTCCCCATGACCTCTGAAAAAATTTCATGAAAATGGGAAGATCCAAGTATATTATCAGGATCCCCAACCCCATAATGTCATGTAATAGTTTTCCGAGGTTGGTTCCCCACTAATAATAACCTTAGATTCTTTGAAATTCGTAATCAACTACTTAAAGACCTTCTCTTCAAGATTCCCTATTAGACCCCATATCAAGGATCACCTCCCAGATAGTTCATCTTATTGATAATCTCATCATTTTTCTACACCACTAAATACATAAAAATCATAAATGGGGTGATTTAATACCTGATTTTTGGGTACATCACCTCCTCCAGACACAATGATATGGACTCATTATCTGGAATGATATTAGAGGAAAATTGCAGGAGAACTTTGAAGATGATCCCAATCTCCCATACTTTTTGGCTCCCCAAATGAAGGGATAGTAACTCCTAACTTTTGTAAATGTTTATCATCTATGGAATGAATTAAAAAAAATAATTCAAAAATTTTTCCCTGACACATCCGACTTCTTTCAGCCACCAAGGTACAACATCCACCACTGATGTGCAACTCCTTGCATCTGTAAACCCACAAATAGTTCCCAATACTCAACCTGATCTTTAAATAGGATCAAAGCGATGTCACGATCCTCTAACCAACACTCAGTATCCAGATTAAATATTCTCCCTAATACTTCCCCAAGATCTTCCACAGAATGGAGTTAAATTCCTGCTTCCAGGCCTCATACTCCCTTATTAGGTCGATCAAACTAATAATCCTATATGAAAATAGGTGCATGAGGGTGATGAACAAGAGACATTATTGAGAAAAAATAGAATATCTAACCCCAAAAACATGTAATTTATTCAAATTCTATTTAAATAGTTTTCATTAAATTCTAAAATTCACACCAATTAAGAAACAAATATAAAAAAGCATGATGCATGAACCACTTATTATTATCTACCTTTCAAACTAGACCATGTCACTTCTTGATTCAGTAGACACTGGTTCCTTGCATCAAATCTCAAGGGGGACTAAAATTCCATGTTGAAGTTGATATCCCTAACCTAAGTCATGTACCTAGATCAATTGGTATTTCTTCCCTAACAACCATTGTAATCATTAGAGTTACTAAATCCTAACTCCATCTTAAATCTCAAACAAAACCTTTGATACCACTCTATCACAACCCCCTATATCCAAAAGGTACCCCTCCTGGGCCGGTAATAAAGGGAGAGATATAATGACCCCTGATTCCTACCTCTAGTAGACCCTGGATTTTTTACTAGCACTGAGGTTATAATAATCTCACATATGGTAGGCATTACCCTCATTAATAATAAGGATCGAGATATAGGATAAACTAACATAAAATCAACTCCATTTCATAATATAAAAATACACAAAGACTATCCTATAATTCATGAACAAATTCAATAAATACAAATAAAAGTTTCAAAATAAATACCAAAAGACAAGACCTAAGGTAGTGAATCAACATAAACTCCAACATACAAGCAAGAAATGTCGTCGATCAGTCCCTAAAATCCTCATGGAAATCATAAAAATAGTTTATATTAACATTGTATTACTATAACATGTATACTTAGTTGGATCATACCTAAGGCCTCTTGTGAAAAATGAAAAAAGATTATACTAATGCACCAGTGAATAAACAACAGAATCAACATAAACCTAAAAAGTTCAACTAACTAATCCTAATCTGACTAAGAAATTATCACAGAATAAAAAATCCAATGTAGTAACATGGTATGAAAATAATATAAAGAAAATAACCCTACAACCTCTTCCCCACTAGTTTTCCGCTATCATGCCCCAATTACAAATTCCATGTTATCTTATCCCTTCTATACATATATCATCACATAACCAACCATATCTAATGTGGGTTGAGATGAATTCCTAACCATCCCAAACTCACATACGGTCTACCATCCAGTGCTACTATTATTCATCATGACAATACAACCTCATCACATCAAAATTTCATCATATAACTAGGGTAGTTGGGTATCATGAACATGAAAGAAGTCATCCACATTCACCAATCCCAATACACATGACCCCCACCACATGTAACATCCTCATTACCATTGAGTAATCTCTAACACCAATAAATATCTTCACTAGGAAATCTCAAACGCCAACCTACATCATCACTAATGATGAAGGAACAGTGGGTGAGTAGTGATAGTCACCCATCTTATTGACCACCATATTGGATGTTGGGGGAAACACCCAGAACCCAAAAACATTTAGGCATTGGTAAGGTTTTCCATTTTAGGTGGGGTGTTTAAAGAAATTACAAAAAATACATGATATATTAAACACAATACCGAACCTATGGGTTAACCTCAACTACACTTTTGTATTCCAAATTACCACCAATATACCTCACAACATCCATCACAAGATTTCCCACTAATAAGTGAATCACACCACACATAGCCACACAATTAAACATTCAATTGAAAACCAATATTATTTTACTCATTTTCAATTAATTAATTTAATTATAATATATCATGTTTTGACCCACACTTCATTCAGTTCATTTTATCTAATTACTAAACATAAATTATATCCCAATCTCACATTTGAATTTAGCCCATGCTTGTTGATTTTCCACCCTAAGCCAGTTCGTTTTTTAGATTTTCTATTCATTCCATGGATAAAGAGGAAAGTAACTGAACCATGACTCAAAATGGATCAAACATCTCACATCCTCTAGTTTGACAACACATCTTAAGACAAGCTATCTCACTATAACAACCTTACATCAAAACCACCTCACATAAACCCACATCACATCCCATTTCATCCAACCATTAATTTTATACCCAGTATATTCCACAATCCAATTTGTCACCAAAATAACTACACAATAACCCAAATCACACAAGGAAACATAGAAAGAACACCCACACATAGCTACATATTATATACTTCACAACACTACATTTTAGATTCAAAAAAGAGATTTGATTAATTTAATTTATTTCTGAGCATGAGAATTCCAACACAAATTCTAGATTTCCATGGGAAACCAATTATTTAACAATATATAAGGGATCATCAATTTAATTTTGGGTGAGTTCAAATTATCATCACAGCAATGGTTTCACATTTATCAAAACTAAAATAAAGGTAAGGCTCCCAAAATCCATGATTTCAGTAATGGTAATAAGCATAAACAATTCCATTATAAATAATATCAAAAGCATTAAAAACTTGTAATTTCATCCAAATACTATTCAATTTTTAATTTATCTGATTAATTTTCTTCTTATGATGACCCATATCATCCACCTAAAAAGTAAAAATAATTCAATACATACATATGAATTTAAAAAGGAGAGAATGAGAATCCCCTACCTCAAACAAAGATTTCCAAAACACTGAACAAGTATGAAACTAGAGGAATACAATCAACAAGAACCACAACATAAGGGAAAATATCAATCAACCTAAAACAAAATGACCCCATAAATATCCCTCTACAATCCTTTATAGAACATTCATCTCCCAAAGATAAACCTTATCTAGAATAATGAATAGAGGAAAAATGAGAAAGAAAATGGAGGAATCAACTTAGAATTATCAATGATCTATCTCTATATACTGAAGATAGAAGTCTAAAAAGAGTGTGTGAAAGGACTTCTAAAAGTTCCTTGAATTATCCAAATATTAAACATAAAATAACATAATAAGATGGGGTTTTAAGGGTCTTGGGAAGTTATATGATACCTAGGAATTAGAAGACCATGAAACAATACCCTTTACTATGATGCAAAAGTGAAGACGTGTTACAAGGCTACGATGTAAAGGAAGGGACCGTGTTGGAGTTGGTTTGGTCAAAACCACATCCAAGAAACACAAGAAGGTGAATTCCATTGATCTTAAAAACTAAGAGAAGGACCACAATGCAAGGAAAACCACTATGATGAATATTTGAACAACCATGAAGAATGCCACACTGCATCCCATCTCTATTGTGTAGATACCCTGAAATTGATAGAACCTCAATAATTCTTCCTTCAGGGATCTATACTATAGCATAAGAGTCATTCCACATCTATACCAAAAAAGGTAGAACCACTAAAACATCACTCCCCAAGGATCCATGTCATATTATATCTCTCCAAATCAAAAATACCAACATTAGGGTCTATTATTACTAGGAAACATCCCTATCAGTGGTGAGTCAAGGTTTTTGGTTGATTTAAATTTTTTACAAGTCTAGTTTACGATGTTGGTTGAAAAAGTTCCAATATATTAGTTTTAGAAGATTTATTTCCAAAGCTAGTATTTTGAAGATGGAACAGTTTCACAATATTTTCCTTATTTTTGGATGTGTAAATCAAGAGTTGTTTCTCTACAATATTATGGATTCCCACATAAGATCTTTTGTATGAGAACTGCATTGAATGTATGTGAATATGAGTAGAATAATTGGTAGACCAAAGAACACCTAAATGAATTTACAATGGATTTTCAGCAAAGGAAACTTGAGCACATATGATATTTTCTATGATAATCGCATAACAAGTATGTGATGCGGTGATGAAAAATCTGCAATTGAATTTTTAACGTATAGAATAAAATGTTATTTAGATAGGAATTATTCATGGGGGAAAAGTAAGTTTCACTATAAGGCAGTGTTTTAGAGGTCACCATAATGTGTTCTCATCATTTGAGAAGAGACGATGTTTTAGTTTCAACCTTAAGGGAATTTATGGGTATGCAAACCAAATAAAGAGTGATGCACACAATGAAGGCTAATTCACAAAGGAGTTAAGTTTAATTGTAATTGGAATGTTTTTTTCATTTCATTTACTATATAAAGGACCACTAATAAATTCATTTATGCAAGAGAAGTTTATTAGAGATCACTGACATTGGAAAATATTGTCTATGTACAAAAGTGGTTTGTGAAGTAGTTGAATTTGAGAAGAATTTTGTTGACAAAGTAGTTGAGCTCAAGAATGAGGTGGTTTGTGAAGGAGTTGAGTTCACAAATTAAGTCTAGTTTATGAAGTATATTTGTTTTTAGTGAAATATAGATCAGAAAGGAGTTGTTAGTTTTAAGTCATCATCCATCTATGAAGTAAATGAAGTTTTGGAAGCACTCTCTCTATGCGGAATAAGTTATTTTAGGAAGTGATTAAATTTCATTGTGAAGGAATAAAAATAGTTTATGAAGGGAGTTTTCATAATGAAAACACAATGTGGTAAAGTGTATTTTACCTCTTGGATGAAATCATATCTTCATGGAACACTCAGATATGTTTAAAATAATTATTAGGTGATTCATATCAATAGAATAATCATCTAGAGGAGTGTTGAGAACACTTTAGTTCAAAGAAAATTGAACATGTGAAGTACTACCCCAGTGTAGTGAGAAAAGGAGGAGGAAGATGGTAGTGATCCAAACCCTAAATCATGTAAAGTCGGTGAACGAAACATATAGTTACCATATCAAAAATATTTCATCCAAAATAATTGTGAAGATTAATGTATTTTGGAACATCAAAACATTGTTAGTGTGTGTTACTTAGATATAGACCAATTCCAGTGAACAATGTAAAATTGCTATGTATCGTTCATATTTTTATATTTTTCTCATACATTACTATAATAAGGGGAGAAATTTTTTTTTGTTTAATGATGAAATAAGATCCAATTGCGGTAAGTTTTTAATATACCATACCCTGATTCACCCCCCCTCTCGCGGAATTTAAACCAGTAGAGCCAATCTCTATGGTGAAAAAAAACTCCCTCAATTAAAATTTAATCTACAAATATACCATCCACTATTCAAATACCTTATTACTTCCCCCAAATACCACCACCACCTAAATCCCCATAGTGAAATTGGTTATAAGGTCTAGGCTATTATAATATTTATAAATGTATGATGACTATAAACCATGGAAAGAGAAGACAATTGTATCCTCACTGTCCCTTAAAGAAAAAAAAATAGATGTTGAGGCTCCAATGAGATTAAAATATAATAGGGGTTCTTTACCTATTGTTGTTGTACCTAGTGTGAGGATTTATGATGCCTTGGAAAATGTGAAACATTTTTTGGTTGATGCAAGATCCATTTATAAATTTCTTTCAACATAATTCTAGTCAAAAAATTCAAGAAAAATTTAGGGGGTTCCTAGTACTACTAAGGGTAATCAAGAATAGATTGATCCCATGTTTACAAAATGTAGATATAATCAAAATTTGGATTAACCATATATTATTGATCGTAGTATGGTAGATATTCTTGCTTAGGTTGTGGTTGAGCAACCAAAATTTTTATGCACTGAAGATCTTCTAGATGATGAAAATATTAACCCTTAGAAAATTGTTTCTTAGAGACATGATGTGATCATTCTCCGTCACATACCCATGCAGAATTTGATAAAGTCCTAGTTGAGGTATGGTCGAAACATATCATTAATTAATTAAATTTTAATGCAGATTAATCTTTTTTTTTTCAATGCATGAATAGTATAAACTATACTAAATAAAGATAATGAATCAAAAAATATATATCTAAGGGTATTAAATTAGTCACTTGTGATTTATGATATTTCTTGATATTTATTATGAATTGATTCTATTGATTGAAGTGTTCTATTATATTATCCTATGTTTATATTTGTTGATATACTACTCACTTTCCATAATAGGTCAATCACTTAAATATGGTAACAAATTGAAAGTAATTAAATCTTCAAATAACTATTGTTATTTATTCCTACATATTTTCATTAGTATGAAAGTATAATTAAAAAGGAATTGTTTTATGTTCTTTACTGTTGTATTAGTGTTAATTACTGCTGTGTTGGTGTGGATACCCTTACTGTGATTCTTGTGATCTTTGCAGAGAGTTATGTCTAGAATTGGGGGTGTTTATGTGATATAGTTATGATGGGGAAATTTAGGGTGATGATATGTAGATATTGTGTATATTTTGGAAGGATGATGTGAGAAAGAGTTAGATTAGTGTTGTTATTATTAGATAATATTTTTTTCGGTGGTTGTTAGAATAGACTGTGTATTGGTTGAAGCAGTGGTGTGGATAGGATGATGTGAAAATGTCATAGTTCCTCAAAAACACGGTTTAATTCTGAATTTAATTATAATAATGATTGATTAATTGAAAATGGATTATGGATAGAATAAATTAAATTAGAAATGGGTAATGGGCTATAAATTAGTAAGTGGTCAGTTGGTTAATAAAAAAATATGTTTATGATGAAAAGAAAATGGTTGTGATAAATATTTTTAATGATTAATGAATATATTGACATTCAATATGTATAATTGAATTTATTGTGGATTGTAACAGATATGATATAATTTAGTAATGTTTTGATCAAATGGGATGTTGTTTCGTATTTTGCAGTTGTTTAGTGTGGTCATGTATTGTGGTTTATCTATTGTGGTAGTGGTTTATTATGTGAATTGGATGGTTATATTTGGTTGTAGTGGGATAGGTGACGTGTTGTGAGTTAAACCCTAGGTTAGACATTCATTTAACTATTATACTACGTATTTTTATGTTATTTCTTATTCATCATAACCAGAGTCTGGTACCCTTACCAACACTCATATAAATACACGTGTTTGAGGTATTTTCCCTCAAATTAAGGCAGTAGAGTAAATGAGTGGATAACTACTCTATCTTCCATTATATCTCTTCCAAACATATAAATTTGTGATAACCTGATGTTATGATGCATGGGTCATAGTGGTTTGTTTTTAGAGTGCCTATGATATGATGTGATGATGATGATACGGTGGAGGTTTTGAGGAGAAGCATGGTGGGAAATGATCTTTTTAGGGGAGGGTATATGGTTAATTTCCTTCTTGTTCACATTACCTTGATGTGATAAGGGTGTCATGTGTAGTTGTCGTGTGATGATATGGAAGGTGGTACTATTTGTCAATGACGATGTGATATGTGGGTGTGGTGTGATATACGGTAGACCGTGTTGATGTGACATGTGGTATGTGGTTATATAGATATGGATGGTATGAGAGCATCAATATGTATCGTATAGGGGCGTGATAGATACTAGATTAATTGGTAAGTGGATGTAGGGTACCTTATTGATATGTATTATTTTGTTACTATGTTATGTTTGGATGCATTTTTGGATGAATGGGCCTTAGTAAGGATGAGTGATAGTTGATGTAGTATATGTGAGAGTTTATTTTTCTATTTATTCACTGAAGCATTAGTATTTTTCTTTCATATTTTCATGATAGGTCTTGTAGAAGATATTATTTATTATATTTGTTTTGTCACCCCTATATATATATAATAATTGTGTATTAATATTTTCAAGTTTCTAGGAGGGAGATGGTGATCAAGATGGACTGTAAAAACTCATGGAGTTTTTGGTAGTGTTGGTGTCACTAACATAGTGTTTAAAATGATATTTTATTTCAGAGACTTATGGTTATGTGTGAAATTATGTAATGGGTTTTACTATATTTTTAATATTTGAAGTAAAATATTGAGTTATGTTATGTTATTATGGGTTTTTAGGGTAATGTATCTCATATGGGTGTTTCATTCCCTCAATGCTAGTTTTCAACATTTGTTTCATTCTAGAAATGTTACGAGGGTCACTATTTTCTTCACTTTTTCCCATGATGGGTTCGAATGGGAGAGATTCATGTCTATTGTTTGGTTTTAACCATATAACACATTTTTAATGACTTTTAAATATATAAAATCATTTAAAAAATCTTTTAGTCATTGTAAGAACTCATCATGTCGAACTGGAACTTCATAAATTTTTACATGTCAAAAAATAATTGAATATCATTATCTTATGATTTTAGGGAAATCCTAGGTCACTTAATATGTTTTTATTTTATAACTTGTTTTAACCACTTTTTAACTCTATAAACATTTTTTCAATCATTATAACCATGTAAAATATAGGATTGATGTTCTATTAATTCATAGATGTCAAAACTTATTTGTGATTATTTTTTCATGATTTAATGAGTATCTAGGGGATTTTAATTTGTTTTGACTAGATGACGCATGCTACATTTTCTTTGATATATAAAAACACACATTTAGATATTCAAAAAACCCCCCTTATTGGATTGACGTGTCATCTATTTATATATGTTAAAAATTAACTGATGATAATTTTATTATGATTTCACGACATTCCAATTTTTTTATTTAGTTTTAACCATGTCACTTTATTTTAACAAATGTTTTTCTCCAAAACTTCTTTTTCTGTCATTATGACCACACCAAATGTTGGATTTATATGTTGTTTGTACTTATATATATCACAATTTAATTTGTGATTATTATAAAAATATTTTAAGACAACATATGGTATTTTTTTTATTTTCACCATATCACCAATGTTTTTAATGACGTTAAAATGTATAAAAATTCACCTTTTGAGATTATGAGCACCCCACACATCATATTAATGTGACATTTATTATTATATTTCAAAAATTAATTGAATATATTTTTAAATGAGTTTATTACAATCCGATGTTGTTTGTTAGGTTTTGTCCGATGTTGTTTTTTAGGTTTTGCATGAAAACCTATATAATGTTAATAATAAATAAATTTCATGTATTATTATTATTTTTTATTAGATTTTTTGTATTCACAAACATTATAATAATTTTATATGATTTTTAAATCGAAATAGAAATAGTAAAATTCTACTATAGTGTTTTTTATGTATTATATTGTTTTATTTAAAAGATAATTTTCTAAAATTTAAAATTGAATTTGAAATTTTGGAATTAAATTTTTATATCAGAATACCAAATATTTTTCAGGGTAATTTTTTGGAATATTTTTGAACATTTGGATTTTTGTGCGAATGGTAAAAAAATACCGATTTATATAAAAATCGTCATATTTTTAAAAGTATTTAGAAAGCCTGATTTTGTTTTGGATTTATTTTAAAGTAAACTAAGAACAATTTTATTAAAAATAATCTAATTAATGTCATTGAAATCATAATTATACTTGATTTTGTTAAAATTCATTTTTTTCTTAAAAACATTTTTTTATAAAAAACTTTTTTTCTTTAAATTTTGTAATATTATAATAAAATTAATATATAAAACTTATAAAAATTTATTCTTGATAAATTTATTCATATTTGGAATTAGGATGTTCAAATTTAACAATGAGGTAAATTTCATTTTTTTTCACAGTGAGAATTAACCATAGTAAATTTCTATCACCTTGGAAAAAGGTAAAATTGGTTAATTAGATTTAAAAAATTATGATAAGTTCACAAAATCTCATATTAATTCTTATATTATTAGGTTATTCTTACCATTATCCCCTTATATTTTAAATTTTATTTATTTAGAGTCACTTCACAAAGAGTAAGACATTAAAATATTTAAAAGTTAGGAATAATTACTATAGTTTCACTCATGAAACCTCCTCTTCTCACTTACTAATAAACCTTGAGCACTCTATCTTAGCCAATAAAATAGAAAATATCTTCCCATATATCCTCCACGTGCTCTATAGGTTCTAGTATCATCTATAATTATTAAGGTTTAAGTGAAATGAGGTTTTCGGATGAAGGGGTATAAATCTTAACGAAGCTCTTTCATGTTTATTTATTCTTCTACGTCCTAAAAACATGTCCCGACCATGATAATATAATAAAATAATTATCTTTAATTTACTAAAATGTTTTTTTTGTTTTTTATACAACCCTTTTTTATCTCTATTTCCATTTTTATGGGAAATGAAAACTTCGTTTGTGAATATGTTTGGACCTTTACACCCAAAAAGTGGTGTGTTTCATTTTTCATCACCACCTCACTTGACTGGTCATTATAATGGATTTAATGAAAATATATTATATTTATAACGTAATTATGGTTATGTAAATATAATAAATTATATTCCTTTTTTCCCTCCCATCTATTGAAAAATGGAAAACCTGACTCATGTCTACGTATTGATTACCACCTCCATGAATGACACATTTCATTTTTCATTTAGACCTTATATGGTTGGTCATAATTGAGGAATTAATGAATAAATATTAAACTTATAACATAAATATTATTCTATAAATTTAATCCTTTATGTATTTTATTTTTTTCCATCTTTTAGAAAAATGAAAACATCGCTGATGTTTATGTGTGGACTACCACCTCCATGAAACAATATTTTTCATTTTATATGAACTCATCTATAGCTAGTTATGAAATTGTATTTAATTTATAAAAATTATTGTTATTTCATGATTAATATTCTGAAGATTAGGGAAAAATGGACCCTTTGACCACGGCCAACCTACCAAAGTTGTTTTCAGATTATGAAATTAACATCCTTAATACATCTGATATGAAATAAACTAATTTAGTAACTATATAATAAATGGAAATAAATTAAAAGAATATATAATAATAAGTTAATAAACCCAAAAAATCATTTAAAAAGTAAATATGAAATATTAGTTGATTATATGGGCATAAAATTATGTACATGGTGAGCTAAGGGATTTCCTTAAAACCTTATTTCAAAATTTTTAAAGTTTTCTCTCTACTCATTCCTCTATATAAAATTAATAATTATCTTAAATGTTCTATGATTGTATAAGGTCATTTTATATTGGTCTTTGTTTTTTTTATAAAAGTTTAAAATTAATATCTTTATTGTTTTCCATGAAATAAGTGTTTTCTTTCTTTATAGTGTGAAAAGAATGTTTTCAACATATATGGAATGAGCATAATTTCCCATAATCGTGACCATTATAATTTAAGAATATACCTAAATATGTTTTCATATTTTTTCAATGAATATTTTATTTCCTTTTCTTCTGGGAATTTTTCAATTTAAAATTTCTTCAAAGGAAAAGGAAATTTCTCTTAATATTTTATGAGAGTCCCAAAAGTATTTCTACGTATGCATTCAAAAGGATATCTTACGAGTTTTTGTGATGGAAATGAAATACATTATGTGTTTTATGTTTGTTTTTCTCCTTTTAAATTGTTCATTGTGATGGATAATCCTTATATATATCTCCAATGCATTGGGTAAATATTTTGTTTTCTGGGGAATATATGTTGCAATTAACTAGGTAGGTTACCCCATTTGTAAGAGTGATTGTATGAGTGATATGAAGATGAAGTCACAAGGTACCTATAAGATTTTTATATTATTTAAAAACAATTTTCATGTATGTCTTTTGAGTTTTTAAGTTAAGTTAATAATCTTAGGTTTAAATGAAAGTTAATACCCCTTTTAAGGGTGAAAATGATGTTTTTTCAATTAAGTTTTTTCATGAGAAATCGTGTTTTATAGGAAACCATCATGATTATAATGTTTCCTTTAATATTTATTATGAGATATTTTATTTGGTAAGTGAATTTTATTTCTTGACTAAGAAAATTATTATTTTTATCTCAAGTTTAATTATATAGAAGGAAATTTTCTATGGGATTTTATAATGTTGAAAAGGAACCACTGGGTTTCTTTATTTTTGTATCCCTCATTGAGTTTTCTTTTATTAATACCATGCTCTGAAATTATTTCCATAAGTATTAAGGATGAGTAGTAACTATATAAGGATTTATTTTTATGCTATGAGGATTCATCTTAAAAGAAGAGAACCTATTTTTAATGAAAAAGGATTTTAAAATTAAGAATATTTTTTTGTTGTAAAAATAGATATTGAGTGAAAGTTTACATTTAATATCATAGGGGTTTTATGTTTAATATTTTTTCATAATTATATAATACTATAAAACTAAAATATTAAGGAAATGTAATAATATTCAATCATTGTAATTGAACTCATAATTATGGGTTGATTAAGGTACAAACTGTTATATTTGGTATTAGATAAATATATAAATAACGTTAGAGGTTAAGATGTAATTAAAAAAATTAAGGGATGTTAATATATTGATTATATTATAATGAGAAAACTTTGAGGTCTACCATGTTTCTTTATAGAATTTATGTCTATTTCAAAATGGTATTCTGTAGAGAAAGAAGTGTGAATGAAGTGGAAGGGCATTAGGAGGATAACATGTTTCCTAATTGGAAACTTGGAATGGTTGAAATTGGAACATAGTTGTTTTTAGCTATGTTAACTCAGTTGATACAATATATTAATAGTGGTATCCATGCCATTGAGGGACCATACTCTCCACAGAAAACATTTCTATAGTAGAGAATTTCATAAAATAACACCCTATAACATTTGGTGGAATGTCAGATCATGTGGTTTCTGAAGGATGGATCAATGTTTTGGAAATTTTATTTGAAATTATGGGTTGTTCTAAACAAAAAAGGTTATTCTTTTCATTCATTATTTTAAAGGAGAATTTGATAACTGTTTTTCATTAATTAAGAATACTATTGAAAAAAGATGAGATTGATGTCATGACTTGGATGGTATTTAAGGATCCTTTGATTGAGAACAATTTTTTCTAAGGTTGTTTGAATTGGGATGGAAAGGTAATTTTTTGAACTAAAGAAAAAGGAGGAATCTATTTCGACAAATGTTGCTGAATTTTCTAGAATGGCTAGATACGAACCAAATTTTATTCTGGACCATGATAGTAAAATTGATCAGTTTTAATAAATATTCAAACCAAGTTTTCAAATATATTTTTCTTCTATTGGATTTAAAAGCTATGATAAAGTGTACTTAGAGCTGATAATGTCAAGATCATAGTTATTTATGGTGTGTGGAACACAATAATGATAGGGGTCTCTAAAAAATATATATTATGGGGTGTAAAATGTGTGGCAATATTAACATCTAGTGAACAAAAAGAATATGAACATAGTGAAATAATAGCTAATAAAAAGTTAGATGAAAAAATTATCAGTTATAATAAAAATATAAAAAATAAAAAATATTAATGAATTTTATTTAAAATTTAGTTTTGACAAATTATCTATTTTTAATAATTATCCCTTATTCATTCAAGTAAAAAAACATTTCAATTCTATCATGGGAAGGATAAAGGGGATGCGATGTTAAGAAATAAAGGATCAAATACATTATATATCGAATAATAGGAGTATAAAATATAGTCAAGAGGAAGAAGAAGGTGGGAGAAGAGACTTTGAGAGATCACTTTTGATCCTCTCCTAAGCCTTGCTATTGAATTCTTAGCATGTTGCTGAATGATGTAAACAACCCCAAATTGAATAGTTCATTTTCCATTTCCCCTTACAAAACCCTACTTATATAAGGGATCCCTAGCCCAATACATGAGTAAAAAATATTCTCCCTAACATAATGATAATATATCCTCTATTATCTTACAACTGAACACAAATTCCCCCCCAAAAAACTCCCTTAAATTAATGAAACCCTTACCCTTGCTTACTTGTAGGTGAGTCTCTATCACTTGAACCACCTAGAAATTCATTGTTTTCCTCAAGACTGTAAAAGTTCCTATTTAATGTAGGAGATATAAGTGATATACCAGATAATCCTCTATACTTTTCACTTCAGTAATAATCAAGCTAATGGATTGTATAATATGAACTGATGATTTAAGACTAAGAGATTTTCCAAATTCTTAATCCTCCTTTATATATTAGCATTGGATGTAAGAAGGTGGAGTGTGGATATGATGAACCTAAATTTTTCTTTTAAAAACTACATGGTCCCTACCCTGTTATCTTCCTAGTCAAGAATGTCCCCCAAATTGGTTTAATGAGCTATGTAATTGAAACCATCCACTTACCCTTGCTTACAGATTAGCTGGTGGTTTGTTCTAGACATAGAAATCTTCTCAAGGAATCGATTCCATTGTGAATTCCTCCACCTATTGGGGTAGTGTAATTGAATTCATGGATGGATTCTACATGACTCACAAAGGTTGTGTGTTGTCCATCCTTATCTGAGCATCCATCTCCACCATCATGAAAAAACAACCCTCTGCATTGTGTTGTTGGTGTGTCTCCAAGTCACATGGATTACTGTATTCAATATGAAACAAATTATTCTATTGTTCTGCAGTCATCATTGATGGAAGTGAAGGTTGCTTCTCGTCATGATGTGGTATCTCTTCCAGACGATGTAGGAACAATATGAGAGATGTTTTCAAGTGAGCCTACTCTTACAGTTTTGTTGAAGAGAATGGAATTGATCTATAGTTGCTGTTGATCCAACTCTAGTTATTCAATATTTTATTTTTCATTGGTCTTAAATTGTAATGTGGCAAGGAAAAAGGCCATATATAAGTGGATTCAATGTTTAGGTAATTATATGGAATAAAGAACTAAGATTATACTCCTTGATATGCTTCATCTCTTTTATAAATGGATTGAAGCCCCCCTATCTTAGACATCTTTGGTTGGGTGTCTTTTCCAACTATTCTAATCATCTTGGTTATTGGGTTTGATGGGTCCCCCATCCCCTTGGACTCAAGATTAATATTGATGATTAATGCACTATGAATGACATAAAAGGTGGTGGTGTGGTCCGGGACTCCTTGGGTTATGTTATCTTTTATTTTTCTCCACACTTTTGGTAGAAGAAATACCATCCTAGATGATGGTCCGGAACTTCTTACAAGTCTTCAGCTCTACATGCATCAGAATATTAGTCTCGCTGCAATTGAAGCATAATATATCATTATCCATGCTTATATTCTTTACATTCTTAACACTCCCTGGGATATCTCTTATATTTTGAGAATGTGAAATAATTTTATCAATGATGAAATATAAATTTTGAATACCTAGAGAGAGGGAAACGAGGTATCTAATCACCTTGTTTCTATGGTAGCACATGATCTTAGTATTATTTTTCCCTCTAACTTGTATTTATTCTAAATTAAAGGGGAGAATATTGTTAGAGGGGACAAACTTGGGCTCCACCACTTCAGATCTCTATAGCTTTCTGTTGTTTTTATTGTTCTTGGATATCTTTTTTCTTTTGTTTTTTAAGCTATATTTAAAAAAAATAAATTATTATGGAATATGATGTGTCTTTCATGTAATTTTAGTTGTTGATCACCATTAGATATGCATCAAGAGTGATATCAGTTTCTAACGGCTCCTACCATGGTGCATACTCTGTATATTTTATTTAAAAAAATTCTATTGTAGTATTGCTTTAGTAATTGGACATTTCACCATCATTTCTCTTATCATAAGTGTGGCTCTAATAGTGGGCTTCAAGGCTGAAAGTGAATTGATAGGGTGAATCACATATGAAAGTGATGATCGTGTGTCCTCATGTGGAAACATTTTCTCCAGGTGACACACCAAGTAAGTGAGGCTCCCATGGAATTCATCTTTGTCCTTTGAAAGTGAATTAATAATTGACAAAAAAATGTTCATGAATTCTTCAAGGTTGTCTAAGTTTTTATCAAAGGTATCAAGCTGAGGATAATGACAAGCCTCCATGATGATCATTATCTATAAAAGTATGTCCCCTCCAAATGAACCTCCTCTTTCGAACAATGAATCCATGGTGTACACTTCCATTAATAGAGAGGAATATGACTATGTGTTGTGTTAATGATGTGAAGAAAGTAGTGCATGTTATCATAATGAATTATATAGTGCTTTCCTAAGAGGATGGTAGGGATAATTTGATATGAAATAGAGTATTGAATACTTTTTATTTATAATAGTCATAGCATAAAATACATATAGAAGGTAAAAAAGTTGGGAGAATAAAATTTTAGAGATAACCACTGCTTCTCACCCAAGACTTGTGGTTAAATTCCAAGACTATGGATGAACTATGTAAACATCCCCAAATATAATGGTTCATTTTCCCTTTCCCTTTACATTCATTCCTTTCTTCTATAAGGGTTCCCCAAACCCAAACCTGGGTCCATAATCTTCTCGCTAATAGAATAAAAATATCCCCTCCCTTTTCACACACATAGACCAAAATGGTCCCCCTCCTAAACAAAATCTCCTACTTATATGAAAATCTTACCCATATTCCCATGTAGCTAGGACACTATTAGGCAGTAGGTATCCTGGTTTTTCTTGGTTTTGTAACTGGATCGATGCATTGTACATAGTCGATGTATGATGGAGGTGCATCGCTTGACTTGAAATAGAGTGTTTTAATAAATTATTTTATTAGGGTTTTCTTGAACGGTTAAAAAGGGTGAATAAAAATAAAAAAATTATGATGAAACAATAGAATATCCAAGTCAAATTGTTCCATGATTCAAAATAGTGAACACCACTATATGCCATCTCAATTGGGAAATTTCATAGGCATTGTGTGGAATAATAGTCATTAATTCTATCCATGGATCAATGGTGTACCATGGCATGCGACATTAATAAATATGGAGTAGATTTCATTTATTGACTTTTATAGCAACAAAGATAAGAAGTGGTCTAAGTGAAAGTAATGGGAAAGCATCCACTAAAGGAATATGAAGGTAAAAGGCCCGAATTTTTCTTTTGTGATAAGTGTGGTAAGAAGAATTTGGGGAGTATCTTACAAAATATGTAAAGAGTTATCAATGTGGTATGTTAGGAAATATGGCTTGGGATTTTGAAGAAAAGAATCATAGAAATGGTCTGACCAATTATGATAAGAAGGAAATGAGATGTTTTAAATTCAATGAGATGAGACAATATTTTTATACTTGTCTAAAAAACCATGAATGTTGGTAATCCTGAAGACAATAATAAAAAGGGTGTGAAAAATTCCTTTATGACTACCACATAAAATATAGAACCATAAATTTAATTTTTGGTAGGTATATTACTTATTTACTCATATTATTCCAAATTCCTTTTGAAATCATGGTCTACACATTATTTTATTTCTAATAAATTTATTAGTAAAATTGAAATATTACCTCAATAAATGGAGAAATATCTTTTAGTAAAATAGGTGGAAGTGTTAAAATATATATATATATATATATATGATTATTAATATGATTATTTATGAAATGGTGTTTCTTGAAAATGTTTTTGTATTTCCCATATTTGGGTTTGATGTTATTATAGGTATGGATTGGATTTCATTGTTTCATACTAAGATAGATTGAAAAGATAAGAAAGTTATATTAAATTTTTAGAGTTAGTGTCAATTTGTATATAATAATGACTTCATATCTATGATAACATATCAAGAATCTAAGAAATTGATTAAATTTTTCATTGAGAGTTATCTCTCCCATACTGTAGAAAAGAATGAATTTGTTCAGATTAGGGATGTTCTAGTAGTAAATGAATATATGAAAATATTTATTGATTATTTGTCTGGTATTTTTTTGATCAGGGGGGTTGAATTTTTCATTGAATTAGTTCGAGAAAATATACTAATTTCAAGACCCCATTATCAAATGGCTCCATTAGATTTATTGAATTTAAAAACGAATTTAAAAGAGTTTCTTGATAAAGGTTTTATTCCTCCTATAACTTCAACTTGGGATGATCTTTTTTTTTATAATGTAGGATTATTTTATGAGGGTTTTCACTGATAATAGAGCACTCAATAATGTTAATATTAGGAATAAGTATTTGTTTCCTCATATATATGACTTTTTTGATTAGCTTCATGGAGCATAATATTTTTCAAAGATTGATCTATAGTTTGTATATCATTAGCTAAAATTAAAGAAGGAAGGAATCCCAAAGATAGTGTTTTGTAATAAGTATAAGCAATATGAGTTTGTGGTTATGCCTTTTAGGTTTCCTAATGCACCCACTGTATTCTTGGATCTTATGAATAGAGTTTTCAATGTGTATTTGGATAAATTTGTGGTTGTGGTTACCAAAGACATTCATATATATTTTAAAATCTATGATAATCATTAAAAATATCTAATTATTATTCTCTATACCTTGAAATAAAATTATTTATAGAGAAATTTTAGAAAATGTGGATTTTTTTTGCAGCTGATTTATTTCCATGAGCATATTTTAACTAAAGATGATATCAATGTTGATCATGATAAGACTAAAGTGGGGGAAGAATAGAATATACCAACCAATTACACTGAGATTCATTGTTTTCTTGGATTGAAAGGTTTTTACTGATAGTTTATTAAAAACATTATTTGGCTATCGAGATCACTAAGTAAACTTGAAAGGGAGTTAAATTAATATAAAGAGAGTTTGATAAATATTTTTAATAATTGAAAAGTATACTGGTCAATGTACAAGTACTCTCCATACCATTGATAAATGGAGATTTTTTTTATAGTGATGCTTTATTGAAAGGACTTGGTTGTGTTATAATGAAAAATTACCAGATAATTGTATATGCATATGTCCAATTAAAACCTCGTGAGTAGAATCATCAAACATATGAACTTCATCTTGAAATAGTTTTTTTTTCATTAAAAATTTTGAGACATCTTCTCACTAGGGATAAATGTGAAATATATATGGATCAAAGAAATTTAAAATATATATTCATTCATAAATAATTAAACAAGAGAAAAATAAGATAGTTGGAAATAATAATGGATTGTGACAACATGGTCCACTATCAACCCAAAACACCTTATATTTTGACTCATGTATTAGTGTTATCATCATTGTAAGAAATAATTAATAAGTGTTAAGAATAAAATCATGGTTTGAAAGAAATAATGGAACGGGTTAAGGAAGGCATGTTTCCTTAATTTAACGTTTATAACGAAAGTGTTATAATATTTAGAATTTGGTTTTGTGTTCTGACTGATTTGTAGTTGAAGAAGGAATTTTTGAGTAAGGATGATAGCTCTCCTTTTTTCTATTCATCTTGGTAGAACTAAGATGTATAGAAACCGTTAAGAATATAATTGGTCAAAATGAATGAAGGAGGTTTTTTCTAATTTTACCATGAAATGTTTGACTCGTCCATATGTTAGAGTTGAATGAAAAATACTATATGGAATTCTTCAACTATATTAATTTCCAATATAGAAATAGGAGAATATATCCATGGATTTTATGATGGGATTAAAAAATAATTCTAAAGTTAATAATGTGATTTTATTTATTATTGATTTATTGACTAAATCTAGACATGTTTTCCTATTCCCAATATTTTTTCTTTTGATAAGCTCTCATGACATTATCTTAAGGAGATAGTCAGGTGACATGGAGTTTATCTCTATAAATCATTAGACTGTGATCCCATATTTGCATCAAATTTCTATAAGGGACTTCAAAAGTTGATGGATACTCAGTTATGTTTTAGTACAACTTTTCATCCTCTAATTGATGGAAAATAGAAGTAGAAATTTCAAACATTGAGAATATGATTCAGGATTTTTATTTGAATTATTAAAGAAGTTGGTATCAATAACATTCATTAGAAATATTTTATTATAATAATATTTTTCACTCTATTATGAAGATGGAACCAATTGAGGGATTATATAGAATGCAATTTTGGACTCCATATTATTGGGATGAAGTCCATGAGAGAAAGTTGTTGAGAATAAAATTGGTAGAATAAATGATTGAAAAGGTAATTATGATTAAGAACCATTTGAGGGTATCTTAGAGAAGGAACAAAAGTTGTACAGATTACCAGAGAAAATATCATTTTTTAGGTAAGAGATCATGTTTTTATTAAAATATATTCTAAGAAAGGTGTTATGAATTTCAGAAAGAAATGAATCTTAAGATCATATTTTTTTCGTCTATATGAAATTATGGAGAAATTTGGATCATTTTCTTACTAGGCAGTATTACTTTTGAGCTTATCTCTGGCACAAAATATTTTCCATGTTTTGTTGTTAAGGAAATATGTACTTGATGAATCACATGTTTTGAGCCCTGATGTAATTTTGTTAGAGGAGAATAATTATTATGTGAAAAAACTGATGTGGATTTTAAATCATAAATAACATGTTTTATAGAATAATTTAACTCACACGGTTAACATTTTTTGGAAGAACCACATTATTGAGGAAGAAACATGGAATCCTAAAAAATCTATGAGGTAAAAAATATCCTGGTAGGTGTAAATAATGAATAATATTACGAGAACTCAATTTAATTAAGGGGGGATGAGAATATGAAAACGAGTTAATATCAATACTAAATAAATTTCATTCCTTATTAATATTATTGATTAGAGTTCATGGATTCACATTCAGGACAACAATTTCATATGATTTTTTAAATTGAAGAATAAATAATTTTATTCTATCTAAAGAGTTTTCCATGTATTATATGGTTTTATTTGAAAGAAAAATTTCTGAATTTCATAAATAAAATTTTATAAAATTTAATTTAATTTTTTTATTATCATATAAAATATATTTAAATGTGAATTGTTTGGATTTTTCCAAAAAATATTGAGTTTTTGTTGCTTAGTAAAAATAATTTTTTTTAAAAACTATCATTTCTTTTAGAATATTTTAAAAGTAACCTTATGTTTTTTATTATTTTTAAAGTGAAATTAGTACCATTTTAATAAAAACAATAAAAATATATTCATAGGAATCATAAATATACTTGATTTTTGTAAAAAATCATTTTCAAGATTAAAAGCATTTTTCTACAAAATCTATTTTCTGTTGTGTTTTGTGAACTTATATGAAAATTTATTAATTAAACCTCTAAAAATTAAATCTTGAAAAATGGATTTCATATTTATAATTTGGATTTCCAAATCTATAAAATATTTCAATTACATTTTTGGTAATACTAAACCGTAACCATGGTAAATTGTTATCACTTTGGTAATGGGTAAAACCTGTTAATTATGGTTAATAATTTCTAATAAGGTCGCAAAATCTCATAGTACTTCTTATTAGATGATAGTATTTCAAAAAGTATAACCTTATCTTTTAAATTGGATATATTTGGTTTCACCTGACCTTGAATTATTCATTTATAATATTTAAATGTTTATAATAATTATAGGATTGTCACTACCCTCAGTTATAAAAGGGAGAATCCTATATTCCATTACTCAAAAACTTTGAGCACTATAACTGAGAAAATATCTTCTAAAAGTAACTTCTTAACTCTACCACCCATGTCCTAGTGGTTTTAATCTCACCAAAATACTAAACCATAAGTCTTAAACCATAAGCAAAAGAATGTTTTCTAAAGAAGATGTATAACTCTTAACTGAGTTCTTTCATGTTTATTTCTTCTTATACCTCTTTAAAACATATATTAACCATGATGATATAGTAAAATAAGTATAAAAAATATATTTAAATGTTTTATTTTTATGTTAAAACCCATTTTCATATCCTTTTCCATCATATGAAAGTTGAAATCATTATTCATGATTATGTGTGGACTACCACCCCCACGAAGTGATGTGGTTAATTTTTAATCACAACCTCACATGGTTGGTTATTGTGATGTATTTAATGAAAATATATAATATTTATGAACCAATTATGGTTATTTTAAGATAATATAATATATAACTTCTTACCCTTCCAACAATTGAAAAATGTAAAAAAACATTATGCGTATGAGCATACTACTACCTTCATTATGTGATATGTTCATGGTAGCCCGATCTTCATGGAATAGGGTAGAGAATTAAGGACATAGTTCAGGGATATGTTTAGGATTATGGGTATGGATAGTGGATTCAATTATTCAACCAACACAATAAAGATTGTGGCATACTTATTAGACTATACACTCAAGGGAGGGATGTGTTGGATAATCCAAACAATAATGTGCTTGGGTTGAGGCAAGAAAATGGGGGCTTTGTAATCTCGGATCACTGATCTAATATGTAGAATGATGAGGCAAGAATGAATAAGAGAAGGGGGTAAATCATAAAAATCCTCACAAGGGTGGCTATTTATAACCAAGGGGTGTGTAAAGGTCATGGATCTAATATCTATAATTCATAAACAAATTTTAACTTTTCCCCTTAATAAAAATATTAAACTCTAATAAAGACTTTTTTAGAAAAGTATCACATTTCTTTCCACCAAATGGCCACCAGATCCTACATTGAGTACTTATCCCAATGTATTTGACTTTGGTGTCCAAAGATTCCATTCTAGAAAATCCATGTGGGAAAGGCTTCCAAAATTCATGAAACCACGTGGGTTAAGATTAAAATATCATGTTTGGGATTGAATTTGAGAGATAATAGGCCCATTTTATCCATCCATGAATGGTGAGATCCATTGGTCCTTTAATGAATACATATGGTTTCCCATTATATAATTCTACCTCTTTAATATCCCTTGTGTCACTGAAACATGCAAAACCTACTCCCCCATGTAAGAAATCGACTCAGTGCCTTCAACTTGGTTCTCATCACTTAATGAATAATGAATTTTTTTACATTATATCATAACATGGATTTTCCTAAGGATGAAATTAATGAATTAATATGATACTTATTAAAAATATGATTCTTGAAAGGTAACATTTTATATATTTTATTTCCTTTCCAACATTAAGAAAAATGAGAACATCACTCATGTGCATGTGCAGACGTTCGCCTCCATGAAATAATGTTTTTCATTTTTCTTGACCGACTTAATGGCTAGTAATAAAATTATATTTAAATTATAAAATTATAATAATTTCATGATTAATATTTTAGAGATGATTAAATAATGGATCTTTGGACCATATTCATCCTAGTGAAGTTGATTTGGGATTACCAACAAAATATCCTCAAAATGGATGATATGAACTTAACTGATTTAGTAATGATATAAATTATGGTAATAAATGACATAAAAGGGATGATAATAATATAATAGACAAAAAAACTTCTAAAATAAAATAAATAATTAATAAAATATTATTATACATGATTTAAAGTACGTAGGTGATGATTTGGACTTGAGGTAAGGGATTTTCTTTAAACCCAGTTTTAAAAAATATTAATGTTATCATTCTAATCATTTTCCTCCATATCCATAAATTTAATGTCCTTAAAAATGTATTATGATTGTTTTAGGTCATTTTATATTATCCTTGGTTTTTATTATAACAGTTTTAAAAGGAATCTCTATTGTTTTCCACACAACACTTTTTGAATTTATTTATAAGGTGGGAAAATAATATTTTATTAACATACATGGAACGAGTAGAATTTATTTTCTTAATTACAATTATTATATAAGAATATTACTCTAATATTTTTCAAGGATTTTCAAAGAATATTTTAGTTTCTCTGTTTCTGGGATTTTCTTTAATATATTTCAAAGTGAATGGATATTTATTCTAATTTATTATGTGATGCCCGAAAGTGCTTCTGTATATGTGTTCAAAATGATTTTTTATGATTGAAATTAAATATTATATGTGTTTTATATAAGTTTTAATCCTTGTAAATTTTTTTTGATGATGTTTGAGCCTAATATAGATCTCTAATGCACTGGGTATTTATTTTTTTCTCTAGGGAATATATGTGTGAATTAATAGGGTAGGTTATTCCATTTGTAAGAGTAATTGAAAGAATTATTGTTAGAGTGATATGAATATGATATTCCAAAGTACCAACTTGAATTTTCTACAATTAAAAAAATATATATATAATTTTTTTTATTTCTTAAGGTGAGATGAAGAGATTATTTTTAAAAGAAATCTTATACCCCTCTTAAGGATGAAAATTATGTTTTTAAATAAAATGTTTTCACGAATACTATTATTTTACATGAAACATTCGTGTAATATAATTTATCCTTTAGTATTTCTTAGGATATGTTTTATGAAATTAATTTTGAAGTTATGTTGATTTATTTAGTATCTCAATGATTATTTGGAGCTTAAGTTTAATTATATTAAATAAAATGTTTTTTATTGGATTTCTTGATTTTAAAAAAGGACTATCGATTTCTTTCTTTTTGTATCCCTTACTAAGTTTTTTTGTGTTCATGAAACTTTTTCAAATGTTTTTCATAAGTCTTAAGGATAATTAAAAACTATAACAAGGTATATATTTCTTCTTTTAGGATTTATATTAAAAGAGTAAAATGTGTTTTGAAAGAAACATGAGTTTAAATTTAAGAATTCTATTTTACAGGAAAATGGGAAATGACTAGAACTTTCCACTTGCTATTGGGGTGGAAGTTGAGTGGTCAACAAACCATGTAATCTTACATGAAACCCATGATCAAATAATTGGTGAGGAAGAATTACAAGGTATTGTAGTATTAATATATCAATATTATAGAAACTAGAACTATTCATCTATTTGGTCCTTTAGGATACCGGTTTGGGAATATAGTCCATTGGGTCTTCATGCCACCCAATGTCTTCAGACCATAGGGCCTTCGGTCCACAAAAGACCATGGATTAGCCCAGGAAAACCACATAGAGAAGGTTTCAGAAGAGGATTCAAAAAAATTAGTAGCCACCAGAGCAGAGCTAACTAGATTGGAAGAATAAGAGGGTATGATAATCAACATCGGTACAAGGAACCGTGCAACTTTTCATGGGGAAATCCTAGTCAATCAACAATGTTAAGTGGGGATCTAGGTGCCCTCAATGATGCAGATTCTAGGGAGGGGGAGTTCTAATTTTTTTTAGTTTGGCCTTTAGGTCAGGTATTAGGCATTGTGCCTCTAGGAATTCGGGTCATGTAATTGGCCTTATGCCACCAGACCTACAAGTTATATAAGGGTTCCCTCTCAACCTAGTTAGAAATCAAATTATCCCAAATAAATAAAAAATCAAAGCCTTCGGGCCATTATGATAGTAAAAGTGTCCACTTTGTATTCTAATGTTTTAATATATAAGAATTTTTCATAATTATCTAAAACTCTATACCTAAAAAATTATGAGAAGGTAATAAAATTCATTTATTTCTATTAAAATTATAATTATGGGTTGATTAAGGTTCGAGGTGTTAAATTTTTAATGTATCAATTTTTTAACAACTTTTTTACTCTAAAACCGATTTTTCAATCATTCCAACCACACCACATGTTGGTTTGATGTGTCATTTGTTCATACATTTTACAAATTTGTCTATGGTAATTATATTATTATTTCTGGATAATTTGTGGTTATTTTATTTGTTTTGACCTTCAAGAACCTGTAACAACCAAAAATTTTGTTAATAAAAATTACTCATGATATAATTGAATGTTTTATTATGTAAAATGGTTATATAAAACATATGAAATTCCTTTCCATCCAAGTTTAATTTTTAATTAAAAATCAACTTTAGGAAAAATGAGAAACCGGAGTTCACAAAGAGTTCCCACTATGTGCTGAAAGAGCTCACAAACTGGTTAAACAAAAGACTAATGTTACTTGACCCAACTATTCTATAAAGATATGAAATTCCTTTTTTTATGATTTTGGATTTTAAAATACAGTTAAGAATTGTTACCATTGCTAATATATCCATTGAATAGCGATCACGTGATTAGTATAAATATTGGGCTTTAACAAATCCAATTTACTGAGAAAAAGGAAGTGGTGACCTCATCTAGCATAATTTCTCTATACGAAGCCCATTTTTCGGAGAATGGAAAGGAGGTAGCATCACTAGGATTTTATCTTGACTAAGCCCAAGCCGAGCTTCAACATGTTAATCTTGAATCGAATCGCCTATGGGAGAAGTGTAAGTTAATAGATATTACCACATTAGTGATGTTATCCGAGCCACCCCAAGTGTCTATCACCATCACACACCTCACCCTTAGGTCTTATGTTTGTGTTATAAGGGGTTATGTAACAAGTCTCTAGCACTATGATTATGTGATTTAGTTTTGTAAAGGATAAACTATATATATTCATTTTATTATTGTTACTTTGTACATGGTTTTTAAAGCACAAATAGTATTTTTTTAGTCAATATTTAAATTCAATTAATAAATCTATTTTAAGGAATTAATGGATTTTTGAATTAAATAATATTTTCAAAAAATATTATTACAAAATTACTCTTTATTAAATATAAATGATCGTATAACTTTTATGAATCCAATTGTAGTTTTTATTAAGGTTTGAAATATGTTTTTTTTAACCCATGAAATTTGAATAAATGTCAGTTTTTATTTTAAAAATTCAAAATTAAAATTTTTAGAAAATTATTTATATAATATGAATATCTTTTTTGGATTCAGAATTTTGAAATTATCTAACAGTGAATTTTTCATAATTTTTTGAGACGGTCAAATTTTTGGGTAAAAATTAAATACCGTTTAAATATATAATGTGTTTTATGATATCCTAATAACCCAATAGTGAGGTAATAAAATACTATAAAAATGTTTTTCAGCCAATATATGTTTTATCTATAAAATAATGTGATTTTATATTTGTTTGATTAATTTAATGGTGCCTTAATGGACCCTTCAAGACTTGTAAAATGTTTTAACTTTTTAAAATGACTTCCTTGAGAGTGTGACTCAACTCCACATAGTAAATCCTAATATTTTAAGATGTTAGAATATTGGCCTTATAAAATAATGTTTTACACTCCCCTTTGGAAAAAACCATGGGCAAGAAACATAGGTTGGTTTGTGGTTTTAAATATTTAATTATATAGATTCCAAAACCTAAGTTTGTAAAATATTAAATAATTCCCCTCTATTTTCCTACATAAACCCACCCAAGCTCCCACTTCTCTTCACCCAAAACACTTGTAAAACGTCCCTACTTTTTCTTCCTCTCTCTATAATCCTCCCAAGGTGCCAAAATCTCTCAATAATCCTCTCTCAATCCTCTCCCAATCCTTTGGGATCACACGTCCAAGTAAGGGATTTCTTCCTTTCTATTTTTTTGTCCAAATTTATTTTTATTGTTATACCCTTTTTTCAATTAAAAATGTTTTGGTATGATTTTTCACCTCCCCCATACATCCCACCTTATGTTTGAATAATTAAAGACCTCTTTCTCTCTCATTAATGCCTCCCATACACACCTATTTTCATGCTGAAATTCTCTAAGGAATTTATCTCTTCTCATTTACATTCAGGTAATTATTATAAATTAGGCATTTAAATCCCATTATATATGTTAGGAAATGTAACTATATGACGCCATTAATGTCCATTTCATGTACATATGATGATATACCCCTTTCTCTCTCATCAACCATTTTTATGAATTCCTCTGTCACGTCATTATGCTGCGGAAATTGCACCGTGATTCTCCATGCCAAAGTCATTGTGTAGTGAATACCATGCCCATTTCTCTATGTGGCACACTTTTGCATGAAATTAAATGATTAAGAATGGTGTTCCCTGATAGCATTCCAATAAATTGGATAAATATTAGTATCATGATACTTCAAGTGAATGAGGGTTTACTCGTGCTAATTCAAGTGCAATGAGGGTTTACTCATGCTCCATGTGCAATGAGACTTGGCTCATGCTAATATCATGTTAAATGTTGTTTCCACATTTCCAAGCTATGATAATCATGCTATATCATGCCTTTACGTTCATGTTTCTATTGTGCTCTGTTGATATGCCTATTGTCTAACATGTACTATATTCTTCATGTTATGCATTTTTTACTCCCTTACAGAGCTTTATGGCTCACCCTTTTCTTATGCATGTCCTTAGTGTTGGATCCAAATCTACAGATTATACATAAGAGCGGGGTGAATTGTGTCTTTTGAAATTTTTTTCGGCAACTCTTTGATTGAACGAGTTCTGTCCTCTATAATTTATCAGATTTGATTGTGCATCGGAATAAGTAAAAAATAAGAACACAAATATGTATAGTGGTTCGGGGAAAAGAAGGCCCCTAGTCCACTCCACCAACGCTCAACTCCACGAGCTTGGTGATTTTCACTATCTGGTCCTCTTTTCCACAGACCGGTTCAAAACTGAGTACAGGAAGTTGACACCTTTACAATCCAAGGCAAAAAAAATCCTTCTGGTTCAAATACGAACCTACACAGCTTAGAACGAGAAGCTGATTACTCAAGAATAAAAATAATTTCAGAACAAAGTTTTCTAGTTGATCTTCACAATTGCAACAGAATGCAATTGGCATCAGATGGATCGTCTTATCTAGAAATATTGATTTTCAGAACAAAGAAATTCTGAGTCGATCTGGTTGCAGTAGATATAGATATATAGTTCACAACATCAGCAGTAGTAGATCCACAGTAGATATTCTATGAAGAACAGGTGAATCTTCTATCGAGTTTTTTCTTCTTAAACAAATAGATCTTTGACCCTCCTAATGAATCAGCAGATCAATGTGAATTTCTGTAGTCTCTGTTTTCCACCTTTTTTATAATAGATTGATTACCATCCACACTTATACCTGGTGTTTCAGAGAAAACATATATAATAAGGCTGAGCATACCTCTTACACATTTAGATCTATAAAAGTCACCTTTTTATTCTCAATATTCAAAAATTTGAATTTACAAAGAAGTTGTAACTTCCCTTAAGACTCGGCATAAAAATATCCTTTTAATTTGATCTTAAATCCATTGATAAAACAGCTTTGAATCAATCAAAGTTGTACTTTAAAAATGAATTTAAATCCGGCTTGAAATCCGCCCAATAATCAGCTTGCTGATCGCTACATAAAAATATCATCTGTCAAAATTTTCGACGCCAAACGTAAGGTTGATGATGTGGCCTCCAAACGTAGGGTTTACAATGTAAGGTTGAACATAAACAAAGGGTTGATCATCCATACTTTTTTCTTCAACTCTCAAACGTACAGTAAAAGATCCATACTTTTACTTGATCCATACTTTTCCAAGAACGTATGGTTGTTTACAAAAGGAAGGTTGACAAACCATACTTTTGAGAAACAAACGTAACGTTTAGTACTTATGTACGATTCTCCTTCCATACATTGTTGATAATCAAAATGTAATGTTCCTTCCTAACGTAAGGTTATTCTTCCATACTTTTCTCTTATCTCAAAAAGTATACACACTTTTCATCCTTACTCTACGTTTATCTACACAGGGTATGAACAGTGATTCCAGAATGCGCTAAAGCAGATTTTTCACTTCATTTATCCACGTAAGGTATGAACAATGATTTCAGAATACTTAAAGTAGATTCCGAATAAGTAATAAATTCTCATTATTTCAAGAGTAAAATAAATTAATAAATTCCTGCAAAATACTAAATAAAATCATTAGAAAATAACTAAAGATATTTGTGAGCATCAAAATTATCATACTTTTAAATAACATTAATATGTATTGTTGAAAACAATACTTTGCTCAATAATCTCCCCCTTTTTGATGATCACAAAACACATAAGATAATAAAATTATTTAAACAAAATTAACTTTCAAAATTAGTTACATAAAGTTCTAGAATTTTGAGAGGATGAAACAATATTTAATTTTAGCAAAATTATTTCAATAAAAATATCTCCCCCAGAGAGTGAAAAAAAATCTTTAGAAATAAAAGTTTTTTAGTTTTATCCAAATTTCTCCTTCTAAATAACCTTTATAATAAACAATCTGGATAAGTACCCAAAACATTAAATATACAGAAAACCATTTAAATAAAGTTTTGTAAAATAAAATGTTGTGGTTATCAAAATTTCTCATTTAATTCTCCCCTAAATAAAAATATGATGTTGTATGTATCCAAATTCTCCCCCTCTTTGTGATATCAAAAAGAATAAAGAATCATGGATTTTAATACTTTAAATATTGCATTGAACTATTAGTAAATGCTATAATGGACTGTTTAATAGTAAATTTATCTGATATACTGGAATATGTTAACTTAAAACAGTAATATACAAATAGAGAAAGAAACAAATAAACAATGAGGGAAATTTTCATTCAAAAACAGCAGTATATGCATGGCAATGATATACACAAGAATCAAGGTTTGGGTAAGATAGGCAACAGGTTCTATCTCCTTTGGATTGTAGATTTAATTTTTTGTAAACTGTTCACGGAGTCTCTTCATCATGCCATATCCACGTTTGAAAATGAGATCTCTGTTCTCTTGAGTCATATGAATATCCTCAATTAAATTGACTCTGAAAAACTTAGGCATCCTTTCCTCTTTTTTGACAAATACTGACAGCTTCTCTGATAACTGATTTAACAGGATTCTGATCGATGGCTCACTAGATGTCAGTTGATCCACTAAAAACTTCTGATTGTCTAGCAACACTAATAAAGGAGCACTGTTACATTAAAGATATTGTAATGTATCATTCATGTTTCTCATCAAAGCTGTGATAGCTTGAAACCTTCTGATTAAATTTGTTGAAGTAACTGATCCACTAACATCATTATTTTCCACTAATTCAAATTGGTTCTCCATAAAAAAACTTCAGATCTAATAAATCTAACTTCATAACCATTTCAGATTTCAATTGAGAAACTGCAGTCATCATATCCTCTTTAAAAATTTCAACTTCTTGCCTTGAGACTGTACACTCCTTCAGCTTTTGAAATATCAATTGTTCAAAGGTTAAGGCATTTCTCAGAGTGACATTCTCAGATTCTAACTGAGACACCTTTTTGTACAGTTCTTCAACTTCTTTCTTCCTTGAATCAGAGGCACCCAGTGCTTGATTCACATTCTCAGGCTCTAGATGATGCAGTAGTACCAAAGGTAATGATTCAGCATCAGATTTCTCTTTTCCTTTGTCCTGAGTAGGTTGGTCCACAGATTTTTACTTAGATTCCCCAGACTCCTCCACAGAAAAATCCACTTGAAGCACTTCAGTGTGAACTTCAGAAGCATGCTCACCACAAACATCATCATCTTGGCCTTCTACTAGAGTTTTGAGAACAACATTTTCAAGAGTTTCCTGAGGTCTGGCCATTTCTTCACCAGCCACTACCTCCTTATCTTGGTTTTGTTGAAGCGTAACTTCAACATCAGATACAATATGTTCCTGATTCTACCTTTGAGCTTCTTCTTGAGCTCTTAATCCCTCTACTGGTGCTGTTATTTCACTGACAACTTCTATGGTCTTATCAATAACAGCTTCTCTTACAAAAGAATAAGTAAATAAATCTTCTGTTTTTGTTTCCAATATAGGGGAAGTAATTTTCTCATTAATAGGTCTCTTTCTTTTTTATTGAAGTCCCTCCTAACTTCTGACTTCCTCAACATCTTCTACTTCAAAGAGAATCCTTATTGCTGCATTGTTGACTCTTGATTCAGCTTATCCCTCCTTGGACTTAACAGGTTGAGCCTGAGCACTCTCTGAGTCTTACTCAACTCCAACTGGAAAACATTTTCCTTTAATGGTGCTCCAGAAATATCCAATCTTCCTTAAAGTTCCAGCATTAAACACATTATTGTGATGACAGTTTACTCAGGCATCCACTAATCTCACAATGTCTTTATTAAGCAGTTGTTTAGAAATAAATCGACCGAAAGGATAGAAGTTCATCCGGGCATTGCTTTGACAGCAGTAATTGAGATACCTTATCATGTACCTTGGGAAGTTTAACTTGATATCACTTAACAAAATATACATCATGTCCATATCAGGGTACAAAATCTTTTCCATTTCTGCGATTCTTGGAGCTATTCCTGTCTGATTAAATTTGACCATAATTTTATGATCGGGCTCCAAATCCTTGATAAACATTTAGTTTATAGTCTTAGTAACAAAAATAAAAGACATGATGTCCTTGGATTTATGCACATAATCTCCAATATTTTTCAAATCAAAATGAAAAACTCCCTCATAAAGGAAGTTGAGAATCTGACCAATCTCTACTGATGAGATTGAGAAATCCATATCCTCTATCTTAGCCATATTACTGTCCTCGGTATCCCCCAGGCTAAACTGTACAGATTTGAAGAAGTATCTAAGTTCTACCACATACAGAATTTCGGTATTTTCACTATTGAATTTCTGTTCAAGGTTCTGAAACGAGAGCGCTTGTTTCAACAGAATATTTTTCTGAAATAACCAGTCAAGTTCGATTACCTTGCCCTATAAGATTTTTCATCCTTTTGAGCGTTGTCTCTTGGTATTTCTTGGCTCGGATTCACTGGCTCTTTTAGTTCTAACCATCTCTGTGAGAATCTTTGAAGGTTTGAGGGTTAGGGTTTCATAGGTTCGAAGATTAGGGTTTAGGAGCAGAAGTGCGATTTTCGGATTTCGAAAGGGTTTCGATTGAAGTGAATCGGTTTAAAAGTCGAAAAGGCTCTGACATCCTTGATTCCCGTGTAATCACTAATCATTATATATATTTAAAACAAATAAAATTTGCATATGGCGAAAGAGAGAAAAAAAAACTTAAACAGTATTAAAAAAAATAAAATTTACAAAAATAAATAAAAGTAAATAAAAATAAAAATTATTTAAAATTAAATAAACCTAGCTCCCCCTTAATAAAAGCAAACCTTACAGTGGGAAGTGGTTTTATAAAAATATCTGCAAATTGAATTTCTGTATTTATAAATTCTAAAAATATATCTTTTTTAATAACATGATCTATTAAAAATTGATGCCTTATATCAATTTTCTTACTTCTAGAATGGCTAATAGGATTTTTTGAAATATTAATTTCACTTGTATTATCACATAAAATAGTTGTATTATTAAAATTCAATCCAAAGTCCATAAGAGTGTTTTTCCTCCACAATACTTGTGCATAGCAACTACCAGCAGAAACATATTTTGCCTTAGCTATTGACAAAGCAACTGAATGTTGTTTCTTACTAGACCATGATACTAAAGACTTTCCTAAAAAGTGACATGTTCCTGATGTGATTTTTCTCTCTAATATACAACTTCCAAATTCAGCATCGGAATATGAAATCAAATTAAAATCATAAGTTTTAGGATAAAGAATAGATTGAAAAATAGTTCCTCTTAAATATCTAAACATTCTTTTAACAGCAGTTAGATGAGATTCTTTAGGATTTGATTAAAATATAGCATAAAGACATACAAAATACATTATATCTGGCATGCTAGTAGTAAGATATAACAAACTACCAATCATACCTCTATATAACTTTTTGTCAACTGATTTCCCAGTTTTATCCAAATCAAGTTTTATATTAGTACACATAGGAGTTGTAAATGGCTTGTTGTTTTCAAATCCAAATTTCTTAGGTAAATCAGTAATGTATTTTCTTTGATTTAAAACATTTCCAAAATCTTTTTGAAATGTTTTAAGACCCAAAAAGAAATTTAATTCTCCCATCATACTCATTTCAAATTCTTCTTGCATTAATTTTGAAAATTCATGACAAATAGTTTTATTAGTTGATCCAAAGAATACATCATTAACATAAATTTGAACCAATAAAACATTATTTTTCACAGTTTTCTTAAAGAGTGTTGGATCTTCCAATCCAACAGTAAATTCATTTTTCAAAAGAAAATAACTTAATATTTCATACTAAGCTCTAGGTGCTTGTTTAAGGCCATAAAGATCTTTAGTATGTTTAAAAACAGAATCAGGTTTTTGAGAGTTTTCAAAACCAGGAGGTTGCTCAACATAAACTTCCTCCATTAAATAACCATTTAAAAAGGCAGATTTAACATCCATCTAAAATAATTTAAAATTCATATAAGATGCATAGGCTAAAAGGATTCTAATAGCTTCTAACCTAGATACAGGTGCAAAAGCCTCATCATAATCTATTCCTTCTTCTTGATTATATCCATTAGCTACTAATCTTGCTTTATTTCTAGTTATTATGCCTTGGTCATATTGTTTATTTATAAAGACCCATTTGGTTCCTATTACAGGATAATTCTTAGGTCTTTCCACTAATTCCCAAACGTCATTTATTTTAAACTGGTTTAATTCATCTTGCATTGCTATTACCCAGCTTTCATCATCTAAAGCTTGTTCTATAGTCTTGGGTTCTTGTTGAGATAGGAAGACAGAGAATTCCACTAGGTTTACTAAGTTTCTTCTAGTTTGAACACCATTTTATGGGTCACCTATTATAGTTTCTAAAGGGTGATTCTTTAGTGTTCTAGTCTGTCTAGGTAATATATTTAAAGGTTCTTCAGTATCATGTTCCTCTGAACTGGACTGAATTTCTTTTATATTATTTTCAAAATCATTCTTTAAGTTATCAAGTCTCATGTTATCATTAGAGTCAAGATCATCCATTTGATCTGTCCTTTTCTAAAAGGGATCAGATTCATCAAATATCACAAGAAATTATTTTTCAACAATCATTGACTTCTTAATAGAAACTCTATAAGATTTGGTGGTAGCAGAACATCCTACGAAAATACCTTCATCAGATTTTGGATCGAACTTACCAAGATTATCCTTGGTGTTTAAGATGTAAACCTTGCATTCAAAAACTTTAAAGTAGTTAACTTTAGGTTTTCTGTTATTCCATAGTTCATAGGATGTCTTTTTCAAAATAGGTCTAATTAAAACTTTATTAATTATATAGAAATCTGTATTCACACCTTCTACCTAGAAATATATAGGTTGGCTATATTCATTTAACATAGTTCTAGCCATTTCTTGAATTTTATAATTTCTTATTTCTACAATCTCATTCTGTTGAGGTGTTCTCGGTGCATAAAAGGTATGTTTAATACCCATTTTTGAGCAAAAGGAATTAAATTCCAGATTCTCAAATTCTCCACCATGATCACTTCTCAATGATATTATATTAAAACCTTTTTCATTTTGAACAGATTTGCAGAAACATTCAAATAAAGTAAATGCTTCATTTTAAAAATTCAAAAAGAAAATCCATGTAAATATTGAATAGTCATCAACTAAAACATATACATATAATTTACCAACTAAGTTTTCTACTCATGAGGTTCCAAAAAAATCCATATGAATAAGTTCTAGAGGTTTAGATGTAGCAACTTTGTTAACAGATTTGAAAGATGATTTGTGTTGCTTTCCAAGTTGACATGCATCACAAAATCTGTCACTTTCAAATTTGAGACTAGGTAAATTAGAAACTAAATGTTTCTTAGATAACTTATATAAAACATATACATTGCAATGTCCAAGTCTCCTATGCCAGATCCAGGATTCACTTACTTTAGCAGTCCAGCAGTTTACTTGTTGTTTCCACAAGGAATTTAAATCCAAAGTATAGACATTTTCAGTTCTTGGTGCTTTAAATTTAAACAGTTTATCTTTAGAAACAGTACAACAATTTTTAGTAAAATCAACAGTATATCCATCATGACAGAGTTGAGAGATACTTATCAGGTAGTTTATTAATCCTTGTACATAAAGTACTTTGTTGATTGAGACTGTTTTTGGATCTCCAACAGTTCCAATGCCAATGATTTTTCCTTTGGCATTGTCACAAAATGTGACAAGTCCTCCTTCCTTTTGAGTGAGTGAAGAAAAATTCAATGAGTTTCCACTCATATGTCTTGATCAGCCACTGTCCATGTACCATATATCGTTTCTCCTCTACCTGCAAAGACATTCAAACAAATTTCTTTGGTACCCATATTTTGTTGGGTCCTGGGGTGTTAGCTAGCAAGGATCTGGGTATCCAGATTTTCTTTGTTCTTTTAAAATCAGTTGAATCATATAACTCTTTTGAAAGATAGGATTTCTTAATACCACAAATTTGAGGTTGTCTTAAGAAACAGTTTTTAGCTATATGTCCCTTTGTCCCACAAAAGTTACAATTATCCTTTTTAGAGTTAGGAACAAAATAATTTTTATATAGCTTAGGTTTTTCTCCTTTACTGCCAATTCCAAATCTCTTCTTTTTAATGATAGTTTTTACAAGAATTTCATTTAATGAATTTTCTCCTTTTGTAAAAACCAATGCAGCCTGTTTGTAAGATTCTACTTCATCCTGTAGTGTTTTTATTCTTGATTCAAAATTAATATAGTTAGTGTTAATAGAATTGTATTTATCAGTTAATTCCTTATGTTGTTTTACCCTTGTATCTATTTCATCTGAAATGACTTTATGTTTATTTTTTAGTGACTTATGTTTCTTAAATAGTGAGTCATAACTATCTTTATGCATATCGCAGTAGGCTGCAATTTTTTCATTTGTGTATCTTGATTCATAATTTGACTCAAAGGAGTAATATGAGTGTACCTCAGCAGTTTCTTCCATAAAACACATATTTGATTTTAGATTTACTTCTTCTTTCTCTGATCTTGATTCAGGAGAGCTACTGGAGTCTTCAGATACACTCCAAGTGGCATTCATTGCTTTTTTGTCTTTCTGCTCATAGTCATTTCTCTTGAAAAAATTCTTCTTCTTTACATCCTTCAATTGTGGGAAATCTGGTCTGATATGCTCCATCTTCTTGCATTCATAGCATCTTACTTCTTTATCATCTCTCTTATAAGATTTTTTGAAGCCTACTTTCTTGTTGTAGAACATTCTAAATTTCCTGGCTAGCTGAGTAAGCTCTTCATCTGAGTTTGATGAGTCAGAGCTCTTTGATTTAGCTTTGACTTCTCTGTTCTTCATCTTTCGATTCTTTTTTTGTGAAGTTACTTTTAAGACAGTATATTCTCTTTTGATAATAACTTTATGTTCATTAGCCTCATCTTGCATTTCACCTTCATACAACATCAGTGTACCAATCATCTCTCTCATGGTTAGATCTTTGACAGGTGTTGATTTTCTGATTGCAGTAGAGATACCATTCTATCGAGTAGGAAGTACCCTTAGAACTTTTAATGCTTGATCAGCCTGCTTGATAGATTCTCCTATAGATGTTATATTATTGACAATTTCTGTCAATCTCCCATTCATTTGGGTAATGCTTTCACCTACAAACATTCTGAAAGTATCAAATTTCAATTTGGTAGTTTCATATCTCATTTGTCTCACATTGTCTATTACTTCATATTCCACGGCTATTGTTTTCCACATATCATATGTTGTCGGTCACTGAGATACTCTGTTAAATTCATCTATTCCTAGACTGTAGATAATTTCATTCATAGCTTTCGAATTCATATCGTACTCTGCCTCTGTAGCAGAACTCCATGTCTCAGGATTTTCAGGATTTTCATTACGAGTCAGAATCTTTGAATAGACATTATATCCAAGGTTTTTCAGATATATTATCATCCATGATTTCTAGCAGCCATAGTTGTCTCCATTGAAATATGGTGCTTTGACCATTGACATAACTTCTCTCGTATCAGTCATGATGCTCTGATATAATATCTTTTAAAATCTTCAAGCGTGTTAAGGCTCTATCAGAAGCTCCTCCTCTGATACCAATGGTTGGATCTGAATCTACAGATTATACACAAGAGGGGGGTGAATTGCGTCTTTTGCAATTATTTTCGGTAACTCTTTGATTGAACAAGTTTTTTCCTCTATACTTTATCAGATTTGATCATGTAGTAGAATAAGTAAAAAATAAGAACACAAAGATGTATAGTGGTTTGGGGAACAGAATTCCCCTAGTCCACTCCACCAACGCTCAACTCCACGAGCTTGGTGATTTTCACTATCTCGTCCTCTTTTCCACAGACCGATTCACAACTGAGTACAGGCAGTTGACACCTTTAAAATCCAAGGCAAAAAAATCCTTTTGGTTCAAACACGAACCTACACAGCTTAGAACGATAATCTGATTACTCAAGAATAAAAAGAATTTCAGAAAGAAGTTTTCCAGTTGATCTTCATAATTGCAACAAAATTCAATTGACAGCAGATGGATCGTCGTCTCTAGAAATATTTATTTTCAAAACAATGAAATTCTGAGTCGATCTAGTTGCAGTAGATATAGAGATATAGTTCACAACATCAGTAGTAGTAGATCCACAGTAGATATTCTATGAAGAACATGTGAATCTTCTATCGAGTTCTTTCTTCTTAAACAAACAGAGCTTTGATGCTCCTAATGAATCAGCATATCAACGTGAATTTCTGTAGTCTTTGTTTTCAACCTTTTTGATAATAGATTGATTACCATCCACACTTGTACTTGGTGTTTGATAGAAAACATATATAATAATGCTGAGCATATCTCCTGCACATTGAGATCCATAAAAGTCACCATTTTATTCACGATATTCAAAATTTTGAATTTACAGAGAAGTCGTAACTTCCCTTAAGACTTTGCATAAAAAGCTCCTCTTAACTCGATCTTAAACCCATTGATAAAACGACTTTGAACCAGTCAAAGTAGTACTTTAAAAATGACTTTAAATCCGGCTTGAAATCCGCCCAATAATCAGCTTGTTGATCGCTACATAAAAATATCGTCTATCAAAATTTCCGATGCCAAACGTAAGGTTGATGACGTGGCCTCCAAATATAGGGTTGAAAACGTAAGGTTGAACATAAACGTAGGGTTGATCATCCATAATTTTTTCTTCAACTCTCAAACATACGGTAAAAGATCCATACTTTTACTTGATCCATACTTTTCCAAAAATGTATGGGTGTTTACAAAAGTAAGGTTGAGATACCATACTTTTGAGAAACAAACGTAACATTTAGTACTTACGTACGGTTCTCCTTCTATACTTTGTTGATAACCAAAACTTAAGGTTCCTTCCTAACGTAAGGTTATTCTTCCGTACTTTTCTCTTATCTCAAAAAGTATACACGCTTTTCATCCTTACGCTACGTTTATCCACATAGGGTATGAACAGTGATTTCAGAACGCTTAAAAAAGATTCCGAATAAGTAATAAATTCTCATTATTTCAAGAGTAAATTAAATTAATAAATTCATGCAAAATACTAAATAGAGTCATTAGAAAATAACTAAGGGTATTTGTGAGCATCAAAATTATCATAAATAGACAGAGTATTATATTCAATAATCTCCCTCTTTAAATAACATTAATATGTATTGTTGAAAACAATACTTTGCTCAACACTTAGGTTGCCCCATGGAATGCTAAGTACGAAGGAATGTTGTGGTCATTTAAAATAAGTTTTCAATAAATATTTTTTGTTTTATGTTCTAAGTTTTTATGTAATGCTTCTAATTTCACAAGACACTAGACCTATCTATCCTCAAAGTTGTCTTTAGTGAAATTTTATCTAATAAGTCTTGTTTAAGTGTGTAATAAAGAGTAGGGTTGTTATAGTTGGTATTAGAGGATTGGTTTAGTTATTTTTGGGGTTAGGATTAGAAAACCCTAGTGAAAGCCTTAGGGTTAAGACTAAGTATATTAAAAACATCCCTATATTTGTGTGAGTTTTGAGTAATTTTTTTATTAAGGAAATACATCCCTGACTGGATACGAGCAGTTAGAGGTGGCTCTGGAATAGATTCATCTAGGGGTAAAACCTAAAAACACCACTTTGAGCTAGAATCGAATGGGAGTTGGTGCATGATAATGGTAATTTCTACACTCTTGGTTACGACACTCTCTAGGGATATGATTTGGTAAATTCATAAGCTTAGTATGAACCATTATTAAGGGAGTAAAAAAATTCCTCAAAGAATATATTTTGGGAAGTAGATCATGGATAACATAGATTGAAGCCTATAAGTTCATATATTAAGGAAATAAAAGTAATTTATAAGTTATACCTTTTTATCATTGGATTCACCTTTATCTATTACCCCTATCTTTCCTTTTATTCCAACCAATTGCTGGTAATAGGAGGACTCAGACTAAAAATTGATGCAAATATCAATGTGATAACTGTTCTAATAAGATTTCCAATCCGATGGGAACGGGGATCACAAACATTGTAAAAATACTCTCTTAGTTAACTCAAGTTTTGAATAGAAACATGAGTCAATAGGAACACCCCCCCCCCAAGAAATAACAAGCCTCAATCGAGATCTTCATGAGATAAAGTCTTCCTTCTTTTAATGGGTCATCTGATCCATCAATCGCTAAACAATGGATCAACTTTATTGAAAAGATCTTATCCATCCTTCAATGTTTTGAAAAAGAGAAGTTTCTTATAGATGATTATCGTATAGAGTGTAAAGCTGATCAATGGTGGATATTGATCAACAATATGAAGCATGAGGAGGAGGTCGAGGTGTTCGAATGGAAGAATTTCTGGAAAAAAACTTTCGATAAATATTTTATGTGCACCCTCCAGCTTAAGATGGAATGGGACTTCCTTTACCTCAAGTAATAAATGACCAATCCATAAAGAAATATAAGGAAAACTTCACAAGGATTGCACGATACGTCTCCGGCTTTGTCGTTACCCCTGAATGTAAGGTTGACTACTTCTTTGGTGGGATAAAACCTAGCCTACGAAATTCTCTAGTGATTTGTGACTTCGATATGTATGAGGAAATTGTATGATGTTCCCTCAAAGTCGAAATGGATTTTGGAGAATATCATGGGTATCATGGGGATACAAAGCGTAAGGCGGAATTTAATTCTGGTGGTCTGATGGATAAATCCAATGATGATAAGAAATTACGACACCCCGCTTGCCAAAGGTATGGAAAGAAGAACCCTAGGAATTTCATGAAGGGGTGATGAAATTCTTTAGTTGTGGAAGAGAAGGGTACGTGACCATTAACTACTGACTAGAAAAAGAAATTGTTTCAATAGAGGTGAGGAATGCTCTATTTGACCCTCAATGCATTGTTCATTACATCAGCTACAAATAACCATATCACTTTTCAAACTAATTCTCTAAGCCAAGGGTTTTCAGAGGCAACCAACAACCTCTAAGGTAGGAAAGGAGATCTTTTTCCATCACTACTGCCAAATCATACCCTGACAACGAAGTGTTGACAAGTATGATAGTTATTCATTCTGGAATAGAGAATATACTTTTGGATTCTATTTCTACTCAATCTTTTATATCCCAAAAGTTTAGTAGAACAATCCCAACACCACCAATTATCATGGAAGTATAGATTTTGGTGAGAATGGAAAATGGGGCAATCTTTGCATCCCATGAATAAAACTACTCCCATGTCACAATCTATGGATTAAACATCCTGGGTAACTTTATCATACTACCTTGAGTGGGATTTGGTAAAATTCATGGCATGGATTATCTTTCCCTATATAGAGCCAACAAAAAATTACATGAGTGGGAAATCACTCTCCATATGGAGAATTGACCCCCAATTCTGTACAAATTCAAGGAGGAGGAAAAATCTTCTTTAGCACCATCATCTCATGTGTGGATATTACTGCCCTATGATCACATGTATCTTACTCAAATGATTAAGTCTAATTAAGCAACCATCCTTGAACACTTTCCTATTGTGGAGGAATTCGCTAAAGTGTTTCCCAAGGAATTTATTGGTCTTCCTCCTAGAAGAGATGTTAAATTCTCGATTGATTTTACACCTAGAGAATTGAAAATATCTAAGACTTCATATAGTAGGTTGTTGTGAAGCTTGAGGAGCTAAAGAAACAACTACCAGATAATCTGGATAAAGAGTTTATATTCCCCTGTACTTCACCATGGGGTGAACTAGTGCTCTTAGTCAAGAAAAAGGATGGTTCAATGCGCCTTTGAATTGATTATCGTGAGCTCAACAAAATAACTATAAAGAAAAAGTATCCTCTGTCCCGAATTGATGACTCGTTTGATCAGATATGTGGAACACAATACCTATCCAAGGTGGATCTGCGGTCGGAATATAACCAAGTAATGGTGAAGAAGGAGGATATCTCCAAAACTACATTTTGTAGAAGGTAATGGAACTATGGGTTCATAGTAATGCCTTTCAGATGCACTAATTCTCCATAAATTTTCATGGACTTCATGAATAGAGCCTTTATAGAATACCTTGAAAAATTTGTGGTGGTATTTTAGATGATATTCTAATATAATCCAAAACCAAGGAGGAGCATGGGGAGGAGCTAAGCACTATACTAGAGACCATGAGAAAGGATAATCTCTACGAAAAATACATAAAGTTTGAGTTATGGTTAAAGGTAGTCTCATTCTTGGGTCACGTCATCTCAAGTAATGGGATATTTTTGGATCCCTCTATGATAGCTGCAATTGAGGGATGGTCGAGGCCAACATCGGTGATGGATATCCATAGCTTCCTAGGATTATCTGGATATTATCACCTATTTGTGAGACATTTATCACAATTGTCAAACCCTCTTACCAAGCTAACCCAGAAGGGAGTCAAGGTTTTTTGGAGTGATGAATGAAAAGATAGATTCAAGGAGTTGAAAAGGATTCTTATCACAGTGCATGTGCTCTCATTACCCACAAGTGGAGAACTTTTTGTTGTATTTAGTGATGCTTAGAAGAAGGGCATGGGATGTGTATTGGTGAAAAATGAAAAAGTCCTTGCCTATGCTTCAATACAATTGAAATTTCATGAACAAAACTATCCAACATGTGATCTACAGTTGGTTGCTGTAATCTTCACTTTGAAAATTTGGAAACATTACCTCTTTGGGGAGAAGTGTGAAATATACACAGATCACAAAAGTCTCATGTATATATTCAGATAAAAAGTGTTTAATGTGAGCCAATAAAGATGGTTAGATCTGATCAAAGAATATGACTTCTCAATCCATTACCACCCTAGGAAAGCGAATAAGGTTGAAGATGCTCTAAGTATAAAGGACCCAATGATTCTATCGTTGATGAGAATTGAAAAGGATCCAATCTTCTAAGATTTAATGAAGATGGACATGGGAATCATAAAGAGAGGAACATCATCAATCCTTTCACAAATTATTTCTCAATCATGTCTTTTTGAAATGCTAAAGGATGCTCAGAAGGTTGATGTGGGAATTCAGAAGAAAGTGAAAACTCTCAGAATTGTGAAATCCTCAGAGTCTAATGTTAATGAATAAGGAATTGTGATATTTGGGATAATACTATGTGTAACATAAAATTTAGAGTTAGAGAATAAAATTTAGATGATGCACATAGTTCAAATTTCTCCATTCACCTAGGAAACACAAAGATGTATCAAGATCTCCGAGATCATTATTGGTGGGATAACATGAAGAAGGATATCATAGAGTATACATCAAAGTTCTTAGTATGTCAGAAAGTGAAGGATGAGGGGAAGACGTCTAAGGGTATAATGAAACCATTACCCATACCAACATGAAAATGGGAGAAAATCTGTAACACCCCAGGTAAATAAAGAATATGACATTTTCATATTTATCCATATTTGTGAATAAAATATTAATATTACTTTAAAGGGGACGCTATGCTCGATGACGTACCCAACACGCAACAACGAGTTTCTTGGGAATCTTACGTTGCACTCTAATAATAAAATAATATTATTTTAAATGGTAGTTAACATATAGTCGTTGTATTGGCGGGAATGGATAGAAATAACTAAAATATGATTATATATGTTTTTAAATGTTTTTATATTTATCCAATAAAAGATAAAGGCTTAAAATACGGAAAGAATTCAATTTTAGACGAATATGCCCTAGTTTTCACTAAAGGTTCACTTATCGCCTTTTGATGGCGAACCGTCATTAAATATAGTTTTGTTCACTCTTATACATTCTATTGGACCAAATAAAACTCTTCTTAAGAATTGGGACATCAAAATTTACTTTGTGTAAATTTTTGGTATCTTTCCGATAAAGTTCATTTTTTTAATGAATAGTGTAAAATGTTGTATTTTAATTCAAAACCTCTTTTTAATATAATTTATTTATATGATTAGATTATCTTTTGAATTGGTTTTAAATTGAAATTAGAATATATTTTTACCATTAAATCCAATAGTGGTCGTTGGAATTAATTTCACTTTGAAATCAGACTTCAACTAGTGTCAATCTTTTCATACTCATTGTTTCATAAAAACACGCTATTTGTTCTGACAGCGGGAATTAATTATTAAATTAATTAATGTGAATTATATGTGTTTAATTTTGTAAAATAGACTTCATTTTTGAATTCAGAATATCAAATATAGCTTAGGGTGAATTTTTGGGATTTTTCTGAAAAACTTCAATTTTTTATGAATAGTGAAACCACTAGGAGGTACTTATAAAAACTGATTTTTCCATTTAAATGAAATTTTTCCATCTTTGTGTTTTGAATTTCAAAAATCTAACATACATGTTTGTCATTAAGAAGTAAAATGTGGTTCAATGTGATAAAAATAATTTTTTGGTGAATAGCAACTTATTAAGTTTTAATCGCGATTAGAGGTAATTAGTGTAGTTTATGGTAAGAATAATGTTTTAATAAACTGAAATGACCTAGACACATGTCCTAACCTCATTGGATGTGTCATTTCCGACCAAGACAATCCATGGGTCAACTTGGGGACCCCATGTAGCCACTTTGGTTGGGAAATGACATAAATATCTTTTTATTTAATGTTAAAGTAAAAATGACACAAACATGAGATGTTTTACTAAAACAATTTTTACATGGGGTTATACAAGTCATATTTTTGAATATAAAAATTAATTGGAAATCTAAAAATATTTCCTAAATCATAGTATTTTTTTATAATTTTTAGACATTAAAAAAATTAAATTATTTACGACATCATGATGATGCAGCGATGACCTCATTATTTAATGATTTAAATAAAATGGAAAGATAATGTAATATCTAAGAACTACAAATGTCCAAAACCTATTGGATGAGTTTATTTCAAACCCTTATCATATTATCCTCGACATACATCAATTTGGGACCTTTAAAATCCGAAACTCTTTTGAAAATAAAGTAACATTTTGTAACTTTACAAGAGTGCCCCTCCTCTCCTCTTATAAAAGGCCCCCACCTCTACCTCCTTACCCACACTCCCAAAGCCTTTGGCTCAGCCAAACTCTGACTATTTTGTCTCTCCACTTCCCTCTCTTACTCCTTGAAGCCTCACTTTGGGCCGAAGGCTTCCCAAGGAAGCCTTTGAGCTCAAACCAAAGGGAGTTACCCGATTTTATGGTAATGTCATCACTTGAGTCCTTTTGTTTTATTTTGCTTCTCCAACCCCCTAAACTCTTTTTATTATTTTCTTTTGTAACAAATCCAGTATCTTCAATATACTAGGATGTTGTTATAAAAAGTATTCTAGCTACACTTACACACACCTTCGTCTAATGGTTAAAGAACATACTGTTTCTGTGGTTGGCGATTTTCTGCCTCACGAAACGATGATTGTTCAACATTATTCTAACACCTTCAAAGGTGACCATTAAGATGAAACTATATTTATATATGATATATAATATTTTTATGTTTTACTTAAGCTTTTTTTTCATTTATGGAATACCTTTATGGTTTCCAATATGGGTAAACGCGATATCTTCATTTAAGGAAGTGCGGACTACCGCCCCCTCAAAGTGATTTGATTCGTTAATACCATATGTGGTACGTATAAAGGATATATTTAATTATATTATATATGATACCATACTGGAATACTATTATGTATCATTATGTTTTAATTCCATTAAATATGAAATAGAAATGGAAGTAGCGTTCATGCGTACGTACGGCTTACCGTCTCCATGAACGGTACATTTCATTTCTTATCTCAAAATGTTATGTACTATTATAAGTACATATATATAATGGATATATATGTAATATATTACATCTAAATTATGGATATCATTCTGTAATTATAACATATATATATATCTCTCTCATTTTGTTTTAATTCCATTAATATGACAAAAAAATGAAAGCAACGTTCATGCGTACGTACGGCCTACCGTCTCCATGAACGGTGCTTTTAATTTTTATCTCCAAATTCTAAGGAATAGTATAAAATGAATATATATACTAGATATATATGATATTTAAAACATCAATACTATTCTGGATATGATGTACCTATAACTACATGGAAAATTATTTTCCAACAAGTTCAATTTTTGACTCATGTACCAAACATCGACAAAAACGTTTGATATGAACTCATATTATTAACTAATTATTATAACATTAAAATATGTGATATGAACTGAATAATAATATTTATAGGAGGTTTTTAATCAATTATAAATTGACCAATGTTTATTATTCAGGAATATAAAGAAACGAACAAGACAAGTTGGACTTGAGGTAAGGGATCCTACTCCTCTCTTTCTTTTAAATACACTCTTTTATGTCATTCCTTTTAAAGCTCATCCTTATTGTTATTGGGATGTTCTTTCATATTAATCTTACTGTAATTTCTATGTTCATGTGATGAGATACCCTATTCTCTCTCATCAATCCATTTTGGAAGTTTTGAGTGGTGCCGTTAGGCTGCCGAATTTTCTTAAGAGATCTAACCTCTCTCTTTCTTTTTAAGTACTCTCCTTTATGTCACTTCTTTTAAGATCCTCTTTGTTATGTTGGGGGATGTTCATTTATATTCATCTTTATATAAACGTTATGTTAATATTATGAGATACCCTATTTGATCTCATCAATCCATTTTTGTAAGTTTTATGTGGCGTCGTTAGGCTGCCGAGTTTTCGTAAGGGATTTTTCATCTCACTTTTATTCTCGTGAGATTTATGCTAAATTTTCCACAATTTCCTTTGAGTGTTGTATGTACTGCCCATTATTCTACTCTTTGTGTAATATAATTTCTTATATGAGTATTTATATCAATTATGTATTGTCTTTCTTTCATGGGGTGTATGTTTTGAAATATACCCAAGTCGGTAAGGGAACCTTTCACGTTCCTCTTTTTAAAAGACTTCTTTTGTTGGGTCTTTTAATTTACATATTGTTATGTTGGGATATGTTCTCATATATACTTATTGATGTAAATTTTATGTCCAAGTGATGAGATACACTTTTTATCTCTCATCAACTCATTTTGGTGTGGCGCTGTTAGGCTGTCAAGGGAACTTCTTAACCCAATTTCGATTTCTTTGGGTTCAACATGTATTTATTGAATCTGTCATCCTTTAAATATGTGTGAATGACATTTGATTATTTTACACTTAATATCCACTTATATTTGGTGTATTCATTTGTCACACATAATTATGTAATTGATTTATCCTTAAACCAAAGATACCGTCTTTGTATGGGACTTCGTCTCAATCTCCTTTCATTGAGGCATATTTTATTTTATACACAACCTTCTTTTATACAGTGTATAAACCCCTTTGACTTTTATGTTTATCCAAAAGTAATCTTTCTTTATATGAAGAGTTTTACTAAATGAAAAAAGGAAATGTTTTTGTCATACGTATACGGCGACAATGACTTCTCCTCCGCCGTGACCATTATTTGATTTTTGGCTTCCTCTACAATCCATATCTTCTTTTTAAAAGAAAAATAAATACCATGTTTTACTTTTCTTTTATTTTGGTATTGAAAATGGTTTTAATAATGTTTTTATGTGTTGTATTGATTTCTTGTGATTGAAATGTGGAAATGTTATGTTTTCTTTATGCATGTTTTATGTGATACGTTTATGTTGAGGTTCTTGGGCATTATTATGAAGACGGGTGGTTCTGTGATAGACTAAGGGCGGGTGAGCCCGATATAGATCTCCAATGCATTGGGTAACGCGAAGGAGTGAAACGTTAAGGTTTCTCCAAAGAGATTTAGGGAATATACTGTGATGGGTATTCCAAAACGTAACCAAGAGGGTTACTCCCTATGTAAGAATGTTATGAATGCCTCAAGTTACCTTTTATGTCTTATGATTTCTATGATTTATTCATGATTTGATGAGGTATGTTAAAGTGTCTATGTTTTATGGGTAAAGTATGATTTCATTCTTATGTATATATGAACTCATGTTTCCTTTCCATATTTTTATATCCCTTACTGAGCTTTTTATGCTCATCCCAAGTTTTTGAAATGTTTTTCACAGGTCAAGGGAAAGGTACGTGATGTGATGATAGTGTCAAGGATGTGTCAAGAAAGAATCCAAGTTTTATTTTAAATATGTTTCCTTTGATGGGAAGAATGAATCCTGTCTTTTATGTAACCACTTTGTTTAAATGTGGAATGTAATGCAAGTTTTATGATCTAATTCACTAAAACTCTAAACCTGAAAAGATCCTCAATGTGTAATCTTGTATTAACTCAAGATTAAGTAAGGTTTAAGGCTGGGGCCTTATAGTTGGTATCAGAGGTCAGTTTAGATAACTTTAGAGGTTAGGGTATTCTTTAAGCATAAGTGACATTACCATAATGGTTCGGATTTCAGAAAGAGTCCTAGTTTTAGATAAAGTGAATAAGTAAGTATATCTTAGTGGTTATCTTCCTCATTAGTACATGATGGTTTTGTTGATATAATCACACTGAAATTTCTGTTTTTAGTGAATGGATGGATCTAGAAGGCACCAAAGAGACAACATGTTTGAAGGAAACGGTGGTGGTTCTCTGATTAAGATACTAGATAAAATGGGGGATTCAATGAGGAAACTCGTGGTTGTTCTAAACCAACTATCAAGGAGTCATGATCAACCACTTTAACCTTGGTATGTTCTGTAATGCATCATGTACGATATGACCAATCTATGTGGAAGTTCAGGTAATAATTATAAAGGTAACCATTAGAGTTTATATGATACTTACTTTTGAGGTAATTATGGGTTATTATATGATATGATGGAAAACGAAAGGCATGAGGTAAACTTGAGGTTAAAATATGTTATGATTATTTTTGAAGATTTTACCTCATTTTGGGGAATGTTTTAAGAATTATATAGTTTTGGAAAAAGGACAACACGCATACCGTGTGACAACCCGTCGCGTCGGACAAAGCTGCGGGAATCGAACCCACAACCAAAGTGCGACTAGTATTTATCTCCTACCACTGGACTACGTGAAGTCCCTGGTTAGTTTGATTGATTCTTTTAGTTATATGATTTTATAAATTAATAGTAAGTTGATTTTGGGTTATTTGTGAAAATGATTAACCTATCATGGAGGATATGTGATTAGGTTAATTACTTTTCAATACGAGACTTTAGGCGCAACTGATGTTGTTTGGAGATAAATGTTACGATTTAACTTGGAAGAATATGTGACTAAATCCTTCAAATATTTGGGTTTCAATCTTAGATTGGTTTACTTTGAATAATTTTATGGACAAATTGTTTATCGGATGGTCCTCGTTGAACTTTGAGTTTTGTTGGACAAATTTTGGAGATTAAGCATAGATTTTCTTTTTAAAGGGTTATCCTTTTCTGGATTATCTGACCTTGTACTAACCTTTTTGGTTTTGGTTTTGGTTAAAGCCTAAATACATGGGAAGTATATTGTTCCCTTTGGTGGATTAGGTGATTCTCTAGAAGTTGATTATAGTACTCTTAATGCGAACAAGTCTTCCTAAATACTCGTCTTTTGGAGAAAATATGAGTTTGATTAAGGAATCTAGTAAAAGATGAAAGTCAACATGATAAGTGATTATGTTTCCATATGAATAAATTCCTCAATAAAAAGTAACTTAAAACAAAAATGTTGACTATTAACTTTTCCTACTGGGGAATCGAATACCGTTTAACCCATCACAAGTTTGTGATTTTCTTATGGTTAACTTTCTCCTATACATGTTTACTATCACTCTCCATCAGAACATGACCCTTTGTTTTTTCCTCCATGTCTATATTTTCATACTTGGAATCCTAGTATGGGTTAACTCAGGTTACCTTTGTACTTATCTTTATTTATTTTAGAGTGATTGTTTTACCGACTCTTGTTCGGATGTGGGACTTTCAAGGATGTTTCCAAGCCCAATTTTAAAAATTGCGAGTACGCAATTCCAAAAAGGGGGGAAGGATGTAACACCCCAGGTAAATAAAGAATATGACATTTTCATATTTATCCATATTTGTGAATAAAATATTAATATGACATTAAAGGGGACGCTATGCTCGATGGCGTACCCAACATGCAACAACGAGTTTCTTGGGAATCTTACGTTGCACTCTAATAATAAAATAATATTATTTTAAATGGTAGTTAACATGTAGCCGTTGTATTGGCGGGAATGGATAGAAATAACTAAAATATTATTATATATGTTTTTAAATGTTTTTACATTTATCCAATAAAAGATAAAGGCTTAAAATACAGAAAGAATTAAATTTTAGGCGTATATGCCCTAGTTTTCACTAAAGGTTCACTTATCGCCTTTTGATGGCGAACCGTCATTAAATATAGTTTTGTTCACTCTTATAAATTCTATTGGACCAAATAAAACTATTCTTAAGAATTGGGACATCAAAATTTACTTTTTGTAAATTTTTGGTATCTTTCCGATAAAGTTCATTTTTTTAATGAATAGTGTAAAATGTTGTATTTTAATTCAAAACCACTTTTTAATATAATTTATTTATATGATTAGATTATCTTTTGAATTGGTTTTAAATTAAAATTAGAATATATTTTTACCATTAAATCCAATAGTGGTCGTTGGAATTAATTTCACTTTGAAATCAGACTTAAACTAGTGTCAATCTTTTGATACTTATTGTTTCATAAAAACACGCTATTTGCTCTGACAGCGGGAATTAATTATTAAATTAATTAATGTGACTTATATGTTTTTAATTTTGTAAAATAGACTTCATTTTTAAATTCAGAATATCAAATATAGCTTAGGGTGAATTTTTGGGATTTTTCTGAAAATCTTCAATTTTTGATGAATAGTGAAACCACTAAGTGGTACTTATAAAAACTGATTTTTCCGTTTAAATGAAATTTTGCCATCTTTGTGTTTTGAATTTCAAAAATCCGACATACATGGTTGTCATTAAGAAGTAAAATGTGGTTCAATGGGATAAAAATAATTTTTTGGTGAATAGTAACTTATTAAGTTTTAATCGCAATTAGAGGAAATTAGTGTAGTTTATGGTAAGAATAATGTTTTAATAAAATTAAATGACCTAGACACATGTCCTATCCTCATTTTATGTGTCATGGCCGACCAATACAATCCATGGGTCAACTTGGGGATCCCATGGAGCCACTTTGGTTGGGAAATGACATAAATATCTTTTTATTTAATGTTAAAGTAAAAATGACACAAACATGAGATGTTTTACTAAAACAATTTTTACATGGGGTAATACAAGTGGTATTTTTGACTATAAATAGTAATTTGAAAGCTAAAGTGATTTACTACATCATATTATTTTTTTATAATTTTTATACATTAAATAAATTAAATTATTTATGACATTATGATGATGCAGCGATGACCTCATTATTTAATGATTTAAATAAAATGGAAAGATAATGTAATATCTAAGACCTACACATATCCAAAACTTGTTGGATGAGTGGATTTTGAACCCTTATCATCTTATCCTCGAAATACATCAATGTGGGACCTTTAAAATCTGAAACTCTTTTGAAAAAAAAAGTAACATTTTGTAACTTTACAAGAGTACCCCTCCTCTCCTCTTATAAAAGGCCCCCACCTCTACCTCCTTACCCACAATCCCAAAGCCTTTGGCTCGGCCAACCCCTGCCCATTTTGTCTCTCAAATTCCCTCTATTACTCCTTGAAGCATCACTTTGGGCAGAAGTCTTCCCAAGGAAGTTTTTTAGCTCAAACCAAATGGAGTTACCCGATTTTAAGGTAATGTCTTCACTTGTGTCCTTTTGTTTTATTTTTCTTCTCCAACCCCTAAACTCTTTTTATTCTTTTCTTTTGTAACAAATCAAGTATATTCAATATAATAGGATGTTGTTATAAAAATTATTCGAGATACACTTACACACACCTTCGTCTAATGGTTAAAGAACATACTGTTTCTGTGGTTGGGGATTTTCTGCCTCACGAAATGATGATTTTCAACATTCTTCTAACAACTTCAAAGGTGGCCATTAAGATGACACTATATTTATATATGATATATAATATTTTTATGGTTTACTTAAGCTTCTGTATTTTTCATTTATGGAATACTTTTATGGTTTCCAATATGGGTAAACGCGATATCTTCATTTAAGGAAGTGCGGACAACCGCCCCCTCAAAGTGATTTGATTCGTTAATACCATATGTGGTACGTATAAGGGATATATTTAATTATATTATATATGATACCATACTTGAATACTATTATGTATCATTATGTTTTAATTCCATTAAATATGAAATAGAAGTGGAAGTAGCGTTCATGCGTACGTACGGCTTACCGTCTCCATGAACGGTACATTTCATTTCTTATCTCAAAATGTTATGTACTATTATAAGTACATATATATAATGGATATATATGTAATATATTACATCTAAATTATGGATATCATTCTGGAATTATAACATATATATATATATCTCATTTTGTTTTAATTCCATTAATATGACAAAAAAATGAAAGTAACGTTCATGCGTACGTACGGCCTACCGTCTCCATGAACGGTGCTTTTAATTTTTATCTCTAAATTATAAGGAATAGTATAAAATGAATATATATACTAGATATATATGATATTTAAAACATCAATACTATTCTGGATATGATGTACCTATAACTACATGGAAAATTATTTTCCAACAAGTTCAATTTTTGACTCATGTACCAAACATCGACAAAAACGTCTGATATGAACTCATATTATTAACCAATTATTATAACATTAAAATATGTGATATGAACTGAATAATGATCTTTATAGGTGGTTTTTAATCAATTATAAATTGACCAATGTTTATTATTCAGGAATATAAAGAAACGAACAAGACAAGTTGGACTTGAGGTAAGGGATCCTACCCCTCGCTTTCTTTTAAATACACTCTTTTATGTCATTCCTTTTAAATCTCACCCTTCTTGTTATTGGGATGTTATTTAATATTAATATTACTTTAATTTTTATGTTCATGTGATGAGATACCCTATTCTCTCTCATCAATCCATTTTGGAAGTTTTGAGTGGCGCCGTTAGGCTGCCGAATTTTCGTAAGAGATCTAACCTCTCACTTTCTTTTTAAGTACTCTCCTTTATGTCACTTATTTTAAGCTCCTCTTTGTTATGTTGGGGGATGTTCTTTTATATTCATATTTCTATAAACTTTATGTTAATATGATGAGATACCCTATTTGATCTCATCAATCCATTTTTGTAAGTTTTATGTGGCACTGTTAGGCTGCCGAGTTTTCGTAAGGGATTTTTCATCTCACTTTTATTCTCGTGAGATTTATGCTACATTTGCCACAATTTTCTTTGAGTGTTGTATGTACTGACCATTATTCTACTCTTTGTGTAATATACTTTCGTATATGAGTATTTATATCAATGATGTATCTTCCTTCTTTCATGGGGTGTATGTTTTGAAAGATACCCAAGTCGGTAAGGGAACCTTTCACCTTCCTCTTTTTAAAAGACTTCTTTTGTTGGGTCTTTTAATTTACATATTGTTATGTTGGGATATGTTCTCATATATCCTTATTGATGTAAATTTTATGTCCAAGTGATGAGATACACTTTTTATCTCTCATCAACTCATTTTGATGTGGCGTCATTAGGCTGTCAAGGGAACTTCTTAACCCAATTTCGATTTCTTTGGGTTCAACATGTAGTTATTGAATATGTCATCCTTTGAATATGTGTGAATGACCTTTGATTATTTTACACTTAATATCCAATTATATTTGGTGTATTCGTTTGTCACACATAATTATGTAATTGATTTATCCTTAAACCAAGGATACCGTCTTTGTATGGGACTTCATCTCAATCTCCTTTCATTGAGGCATATTTTATTTTATACACAACCTTCTTTTATACGGTGTATAAACCCCTTTGACTTTTACGTTTATCCAAAAGTAATCTTTCTTTATACGAAGCGTTTTACTAAACGACAAAAGGGAATGTTTTTGTCATATGTATACGGCGACAACGATTACTCCGCCGCCGTGACCATTATTTGAATTTCGTCTTCCTCTAGAAGCCATATCTTCTTTTTAAAAGAAAAATAAATACCATGTTTTACTTTTCTTTTATTTTATTATTGAAAATGGTTTTCATAATGTTTTTATGTGTTGTATTGATATCTTGTGATTGAAATGTGGAAATGTTATGTTTCCTTTATGCATGTTTTATGTGATACGATTATGTTGAGGTTCTTGGGAATTATTATGAAGACGGGTGGTTCCGTGATAGACTAAGGGCAGGTGAGCCCGATATAGCTCTCCAATGCATTGGGTAACGCGAAGGAGTGAAACGTTAAGGTTTCTCCTAAGAGGTTTAGGGAATATACTGTGATGGGTATTCCAAAACGTAACCAAGAGGGTTACTCCCTACGTAAGAATGTTATGAATGCCTCAAGTTACCTTTTATGTCTTATGATTTCTATGATTTATTCATGATTTGATGAGGTATGTTAAAGTGCCTATGTTTTATGGTTAAAGTATGATTTTATTCTTATGTATATATGAACTCATGTTTCCTTTCCATATTTTTATATCCCTTACTGAGCTTTTTATGCTCATCCCAAGTTTTTGAAATGTTTTTCACAGGTCAAGGGAAAGGTACATGATGTGATGATAGTGTCAAGGATGTGTCAAGAAAGAATCCAAGTTTTATTTTAAATATGTTTCTGTTGATGGGAAGAATGAATCCTATCTTTTATGTAACCACTTTGTTTAAATGTGGAATGTAATGCAAGTTTTATGATCCAATTCTCTAAAACTCTAAACCTGGAAAGATCCTCAATGTGTAATCTTGTATTAACTCAAGATTAAGTATGGTTTAAGGCTGGGGCCTTATAAAATCACTATGGACATTTTCACCGAACGTTCGAAAACATCCAAAGGAAACAATTCTATTTGGGTTGTTGTGGATCATCTTACAAATACTAAACACATTATTGCAATTCGAGATGATTTCTCATTGGATAAACGAGCAAAGATATACATCAGAGAAGTTATAATTCTTTATGGTGTACTACTATCTATTGTATCCGATCGAGATCCAAGATTCACCTCTATGTTCTGGAAGAGTCTCTAACATGCTTTGAATACTGAGCTAAACTTCAGTACGACTTATCATCCTTAAGCCGATGTCCAATCTGAGTGGACTATCCAAACACCTGAGGACATGTTGAGAGCATGTTCAATGGACTTCAAAGGAGGATAGAACCAACATATTTTTCTGGTTGAGTTCTCTTACAATAACATTTTCCACTCAAGCATCCAAATGGATCCTCATTAAGTTATTTATGGGAAGAGGTGAAGAACAACGACATGTTGGGATGAAGTTTGGGAGTGAAAACTCTTAGGTCCAAAAATGGTCGAAGAAATGGTGGAGAAGTTAAAGATTGTCCAAAAACACATTGAAGCTTCTCAGAGTCGACAGAAGAGCTATGATGATAATCATTGATGAGACCTAGAGTTTGATGTTGGCAACATCGTATTCCTTTGCATGTCACCATTGAAGAGAGTTATGAGATTTGGGAAGAAGAGAAAGATTATTCCAAGTTACATCAACCCTGTTGAGATCTTTGATCACATTGGAGCGGTGGACAATCGAATAGCACTCCTAATGAATCTATCTCAAGTACATGATGTATTCCATGTATCACTATTAAAAAAATTACATACTTGACCCATCACAAGTACTAAATCTAGAGGTGGTACCATTGGAGAATTACCTCTCCTATGAAGAGTAGCCAGTGAAAATTTTAGATCATAGGAAAAAAGTTCTATGAAATAATACAATTCCCCTCATCAAGGTGTTGTGATGAAACTAAAAGTTTGAAGAAGATACATGGGAATCAGAGGAAATGATGAAGAATAGTTACCCTCATATATTTTAGTGTGGGAAAAGGAAATTTTGAGGGTGAAATTTCTTGTGGGGGGAGATTGTAATGACCAAAGCTTTAATGAATGAAAATTCATCTTGATATAATTAAATGTCTTATTATGTAAAATGATTATATAAAACATATGCACTTCCTTGGTTTTATGATTCTTGGTTTTAAAATATCATTAATAATTGTCACTATTTCTAATATGGTTTTTGAATAGTGATCACATGATTAGTATAAATATATGTTTTTAACAAATCCAATTTACTCAGACCAAGGAAGCGATGAACTCATCCAGTAGAATCGATTCATACAAGTCCCATTTTTTGGAGCTAGGAAATGAGGTAGCATCAATGGGATTTTCCCTTGACCAAGCCCAAGCCAACTTTCAACACGTTAAGCTTGAACAGAATTTCCTACGGGAGAAGTGGAAGTCAATAGAGATTCCAACCAGAGCGATGTTATCCAAGCCACCCCAAGAGTATGTCACCATCGCACACCTCACCCTTCGGTCTTACATTGGTGTTATAAGGGGCTATTTAACAAGGCCTTATAACTATGATTATGTGCATTAGTTTTTTATAGAATAAATAATATACAATCATTTTGTTATTGTTACTTTGTAAATGATTTTTAAAGCATAAATAGTATTTTTTTTAGTTAATATTTAAATTCAATTAAGATATATATTTTTATGAATTAATGGATTTTTGAATTAAATAAAAAATTTATAAAATATTATTACTAATTAATCTTTATTAAATATAAATTATCGTATAATTTTTAAGAATACAATTTTAATTCTTATTAAGGTTTGAAAGATGTTTTTATTAAACCTTAGGAAATGTCAATAAATGTAAATTATTATTTTTAAAATTAATAATTCACATATTTATAAAATAATTTAGGTAAAATGAATATCATTTTTGGATTCAGGATTTCGAAATTATCTAATGGTGAAATTTTCATAATTTTATGAGACAGTCGAATTTTTTAGAAAATTTAAATACCGTTGAAATATATAATGTATTTTATGACATCGTAACGACCCAATAGTGATGTAATAAAATAATATAAAAAGTTTTTTCGGAAAATATATGTTTTATATTTAAAATAATGTGATTTTATAATTGTTTGATTAGTTTTATGGTTCCTTAGTGGACCCTCCGGGACTTATAAATTGTTTTAACTTTTTAAAATGATTTCCTTGAGAGTGTGACTCACATCCACATAATCAAGCCTAATATTTTTAGAAGGTATTCCATTGGAATTATAAAATAATGTTTTCAACTCCCTTTTGGAAAAAACCATGGTCAAAACCATGGTTTGGTTTTTGGTTTTAAATATTTAATTATATAGATTCCAAAACCTATGTTTGCGAAATATTAAAGAATTCCCCTCTCTTTTCCTATATAAACCTACCAAGATCCCACTTATCTTCAATAAAAACCCTTGGAGCACATCTCTAATCTTCCCTAATTTCTCTATAATACTCCCAAGGTTCCCAAAGCTCCCATAAATCCTATATCAAGCCTCTCCCAAGCCTTTGGAATCACACTTCCCAGTAAGGGATTTCTTCAATTCTATTTTTTGTCCAAATTTATTTATATTGTTATACCATTTTCTTATCAATTAAAAACATTGGGTTATGCTTTCACACATCACACATACTTCCTTATTTATGTTTTAATGATGATAAACCTATTTTTATCTTATTAATTCCCCCCATGCACACTCGTTACCATGCCAAAATTCTTTAAGGAATTTCCCTCTTCTCATTTACATTCAAGAAATTCTTTTAAATTATGCATCTAAATTCCATTACATATGATGGGAAATGTATCTATACTATCCCCTTAATGTAAATTTTATGTACATATTATTAGATACCCCCTTTTCTCTCATCAACCATTTTTATGAATTCTTATGTCATGTCGTTATACTGCCAAAATTACACTATGATTCTCCAAGCCAAAGTCATTGTGTTGTGAATACCATGCCCATTTATCTATCAAGGGTATTCACCTTTATGAACATTTACTTATTGATTAAATAGTTTCATATATGAATTCCATATTCATTTATCATGGAGTAAATGATTATGTTTAATGAATCCATGTTGTATGATCTATGTAGCACAGTTAAGCATGAAATGAAATGATTAAGAAGGGTGCACTCTTATAGCGCTCCTATGAATTGGATAAAGATTAGTATCATGATACTTCAAGTGCAATGAGGGATTACTGATGATAATTCAAGTTCATTAATGTTTTAATCATGCTCCATGTGCAATGATCCTTGGATCATGCTAATATCATGTTAAATGTTGTTGCCACATTTCCAAGCTATGATAATCATGCTATATCATGCCATTATGTTCATATTTCTCTTGTGATGGGTTGATATGTCTATTTTCTAACATGTGATATATTTTTCATGTTATTAATTTTTTACTCCCTTAATGAGGTTAATAGATCACCTTTTTCTTATGCATGTCCTCAGGTTACCCCATGCAATGCTAAGTACGAAGGAATGTTGTGGTCATGTAAAAGAAGTTTTCAAAAAAGATGTTGTGTTTCATGTTCTAATTTGTTGTGTAATGCTCCTAATTTTACAAGAATCTAGATCTGTCAATCCTCAGAGTTGTATTAATTTCAATTTTATGTAATAATTCATTTTTAAGTGTGTAATAAATTGAAGGGTTGTTATATAATAAGTTTTTAAGGACTTTTAAATCTATAAAAACACACTTTTAGTGATCATTATCAAATATTTTCATAAAAATTTAAGATTATTTAATAAATTATGACCTTATCACTACTTTGTGTGACACATATTTTCCAATTTAAATGGATTACAAAACTAGATAACCAATTTTATTTACAGTTCCAACATGAATAGTGAATAAGAAAATTATAATGGGATGTGACTAGTGTGTCTTGTACGTCCTCCTTGGTATCACCTATGGACCCATGACACTACACACCTACATCCTAACATTTAATCATTTTTACCATTATCAAAATTATTTGATGTGGGACACCTACTTCATACATTATTGAATAACCACCCTACAACATGCTAGAATATCCCATCTCTATGTGCAGTAATATGTCACTGCCTCTCTAGAAGTTATGCCAAATTTTCATTAAATTGTACAAGAATAAGGATTAATCCCTCCAATATTATATTTCATTAACTCAATATATTTAAGGGTAATATTAATTATATTTTCATTGATAAATATGTTCATCAGATCAGCTGTTATCATATTGATGTCGAGCTAAACACTTTTTGATCTATGACATGAGACATCATCAGTGATGTGGTAGGTGGCCAACAATGACATGATGAAATTAGAGGAAGGAATAGATTACTATGGAATATAAAGGATTCAATTGAGGGTAGAGGTGAGACAATGAAAAAATTGGCCTGAAGGGAGAAGTTAAAGAAGGGGGGTGCCAAAGGTGGCATTAACAGTTATGGAAGGCGGGAAGATATAGGGAAGCCACTGGCAGATAGGGTGGTATTGGGTTGCTTAGTTGGAAATGAGGTCTCCACTGAGTGGGCGGGGGTGAAGATCAAGCATACTTATCTTTGTAGGCATGAGTTTTAGTCTTTTATAGCATCCAAAGTGACTTTTAGATGGCGACCACCCATTTCCAAAGTTAGACATGGAAAAAATTCTAGTATCTGAAATATATAAATATATATATTCAGTAGTTGAAATTAATATCCATATATTGAAATTTTTATGCTAGGTGGTTTTTTAAAATGGGTTTTGAATGAATTTTAAATTTCTTTTTTAAATCTTATTTTTAAAGTTAATATAATTTCTTTTGTTTGGTCACTTTTTAGTATGAGGTCAAATGTTGAACAATAGTTTAATGGAATAATCACTATCTTAGGGTTATATAATGGTTCACTATATAAATTGTTTTTGGGGGTTTCTAATTGAAGGTTAGGTGGAGAGTTCATTGTGAAATATTAATTATAAAATAAAAAGGAAATTAAAACTATAATTGATGAAATTGTTCTGATATTATATATATTTGGTACTTTTATCTATTGAAAAAATTATAGAATATTGACTAAAATATATTAAATTCACTGAATAATCTTAGGATCAGATGGTGTATTTTTACTTATTCCCATGGACTGTTTAGAAGTAAATATATATACTATGTTTTCCCATGAAGAACCCAAACAAATGATATATTTAGATAGATAATTATTGATGTATGAGTGGATGGTTAGATAAATAAAATTAATAAATATTATGGACCAAAATTTATTACATTAATTTTGTGGTCCATAATTTATTTCGTAACAATTTATTATATTATAAATAATTTTATTGAATAAAAATTATTACATTATCCCACTTTATCCTTACCAATTAATGATAATATATCAATATAACCTACCTCTTTAGCAAGAAACATAATATATGAATGACAGTGGAATTTTCTCTAAATAAAAGGTATTTTATTCCATATATAATAATGTATTATGTATTTTTAGTTATCATATTGATAGACCTTAACTGTATAGTTTATTCATCACCCCAAATATTTCTAAGTAATGAGTTTTCAATTGTATACTAAAAAGGAGAAATATACACATATAGATTTTTAAATAAAATTCATTCATATAACAAAATAATGTAGTGAAATTTAACTAAATATATATTACATGATCCTTGAATTTAAATGGAGGAATTCCTTAAAGGTTCTCGGTGAAGAAGAAGTGGTCAGTTGGATGCTGGAACATATAGGTTTTGACAAATTTTGTGGATTATTAATAAATAGCTCATGATGTGAATGCCATGACTAGTGAAACCCTTCCTTGAATATTCACATTTTATAACCTGAAACTCATAAATTTCTTCCCATACTAAATTTATATTTTATTTATATTTTATTTGAAGAAACAATTTCCATGTCTGAAGATCTTTCTTCGATGTATATTTTGATCTTCCTATGACTCCTTTTCAGATTACCATGTTTCTTTGTATGAATCAAGTATAGATTACCTCTATTGGTGATTGACATGTGTTTCACGAACCTCTAAATATCACTATAGGAATGTCCATGTGATAAAATGACATATGCCAATGCTTGAGTCATTTTCCTTTGATTGCCTCAAGAATCGATTCAAGAATGGCTCCCTTAGGTGGGGATAGAGGTGGTTTTCTATCTATTCTTGAGGGTTTTATTGAAAAAGTTATCTCTCTATGGTCTTGAGAGAATTCTATAGATGTTGTAGTGCACAAAAAAACAAAATGGAATCCCCTTAATAAATAATATAATTGGGTTTATATACTATTAGGGTTAGAAAAGAATAATTGCACATGTGTCCTTATTATTGTCCTTAATCCCTGCAAAACCCCATGTTAATAATAATAATAATAATAATAATAATATCTCTTAACATGCACTAAAATAATGAATTAATTAAATATTATTTATACAAAATAATATTTAATATATATTATTTCTCATTGGACCATTAAACGCAGTCCGCCTTTTATCCAAAATATTTATAAAAAAATTAATAATGTATATTTATTTAATAAACAAATATTACTGCATTATTCACCAACAAATAAATGAATATTATATTCCCTAAATAAAAAAATAAATATTCATTAAATATCCCGCTAACAAAATATTATCTCGAATAACTAGTAACAAAATATATATGATGAAACAAACATGAATAATTATTAAACCAAAAGTGGGAATTATATTTATTCCACTTATCAAATAAATAATTGTACTATATAATTGAGATTCAAGATACACTTAGTGTGTGATCCTCTTTGACTCTTTCTCAGTGGCATTAGGTGAATCATCCCAAAGTCCATGGTTAGCATATAGAAAAACATCATAAAACCCATAGATAAAGAAGTTAATATATTAATGATGACAACCAAATTCAAATGATCAGTATTTAATATAATATGTTTATCTCATTTTCTCTAATTGATCATGTTACATTCTAGTTTCATAAACCTATATACTCAGTGTATCTTTGGTTAACATTCTAAAAATAAAACTTGCTTATAGAGAACCATGTTAATGGATTTAATTATGCTGCAACATTTACTTCAAGGGGAATAGTATATCAACTTCTATTAAATAAGGGAAGAAACAAATTCTTTCTCACATTATTCATTAATAACATGCCATTCAAAATGCTCTTAATGTATCCAACTTCACTATGAACAAATGTTTCCATGGTTTATAAAATACATCTAATTGAACAAGTCATAGAATGAATTAATAATATTCTTAAATTATAAGGATCATTAAACACACTAAAAAATAGGACCATATAAGGACACATATAGATTTATATTTACTACTGACGAGTCTTGTTCTAATAATCTCCTACACTAGAAATTAACAAAGTCATACACCCTAAGAATGTGCCTCAAAATTTTATGAGTCTCCACCAATGATAGTCATTATAATTTGTTTCCCTAAATAATCATTTGTAAATAAAATATATATTTTAATAATATTGTCGTGACGCATTTGGGTTTTCATTATAGTGGGTAACTATTATGACCTTTTAGTGTGACAACCACTCTTGGGACATTATTACATACTTTGATACATAAAATAAAAATAAAAATGTGATAACGTAGTTTATTAATATTAAAAACTATAAATACATATAATCATAAACCAAATTGAATTTGGTTCTAGGGCACCAACTCTAACAAAATCTCACTTACACAAGAGCCAACTACTAACAAACTTTTGTCTGCTAACTCTAACTTGATATTTATACATCCACTAAGACAATTCTTCAGTCAAGGGGTCTGCTGTATTTTCCTCCATGGAAAATATTATCACTATAACTTCACCCCTTTGAGAAAAAAACCTCAATATGGAATACTTTTAGAGTATGTGATTTTTCTGTTGGTGTGATCTTATCTCTTTTACAAGAGACACCACCAAATTATTATCACAATATAATGTAATAGGGTATTTATTGCTAGGTACCACATTAAGATCCTAAAGAATTTTTTTAATCCAAATAGATTCTTTGGCTACATCATAAGTTGTCATATTCTCAAACTCTACTATAGAATCAGTAACAACTGGATGCTTTTAACTATGCAAGCTCACAAATACTCCATTGATACTGAAAAAATATATTGAATATTACTTGAAATCATTCTGATCCATTTGAAAACTATCATCATTATATCCCATGACTACTAGCTCCCCATATACTCCATAAACAAGGAATATTTCCTTATTTATTCTCATATACTAAAGGTTTTCTTTAACAGTAGACAGATGATTCTCACCTAGATATTCTTGGTATTTTTCTACCTTGATCAAAGAATAAGAAACAATAAGCACATAACATGTCATACATGATTGATCCTATTTCCAAAGAATATGGCATCTTAATCATTATCTCTTTCTCTTGGGGAGTCTGAGGACACATTTTATTGGAAATATGTATACCATGTGACACTGGAACTAATCCAATCTTATAACATTATACACTAAATATATTTAATATTTGGTAAATGTATGTACCTTTATTTAGTTTAAAGAAGCTTATTGGATATATCAGGACTGATCTTCATCCCTAGAATGTAGGCTACTTTTCCTAAGTCCTCCATGGAGAAAAACTTGTTTAACCAGTCCTTAACAGATTGTAATACTGGTATTTCATTTCCAATAAGTAATATTTTGTCAACATATACTACTATGATAATGACTAAATTCTCACTAAAATTATTATAAACACATGGATCACATTGGTTATTAATGAAACAAAACTCATTTATAGCATCATCTAATTGAATATTCCATGACTTGGATACTTACTTCAATTAATAAAAATATATTTGAAACATTTATATCTTTTTGGAATCATATAGAGTCACAAAACCTTCTTGATTTTTCATATAGACATCTTCCAAAAGGTTTCCATTAATGAAAGTTGTTTTGATGTCCATATTCCAAATTTCATAGTAATGATAAGAAACTATAACAAGTAGAGTTATGATAGATTTAAATATGTAAAATGGATAAATGGTTTCATCATAGTCAATTACTTGATGTTTTTAAACCCTTCACCTACTAACCATGCTTTATAAAAACCTAATTTACCTTCCATGTCCAGTTTTTTCGTAAATACCCCTTTCCAACCAATAGGATTTACATCAAATGGTAGATTTATTAGAAACCTAACATTGTTTTGATACATGTAATATATTTTTAAATTCATGGGATCTTTCTATCTTGCAACTTTTGAGCTCTCTACTACTTCATTATATGAGATAGGTTCATTTTTTTTCAACCAATAATGAGTTACCATCTTCTGTGACAATAAAAACATCTCTCTGGTTCTCTTAAATCATTGGTGCTCCTTCATAGTACATGTGATTTAGAAACCACTTCTTACATGGTGACATGTGAAATTTGTTCCTCTACCAACTCCTGTGTATCTTGAGTATCAACTAAATCAAAGTAAATATTACTCCCACTATCTTTCTTTAGGGTGTTCTCCCTGTAAAGGAATATGGATTTTCTGGTGACATTCACTTTCTTATTTAAGGGGTTGTTTATGTAGTATCCTCTTATTTCATTAGGATAGACTATAAAGATACACTTTGTGCCCTAGGGTTCTATTTGGTTTCCTGATCTGACCTTATTAAATGCCTCATAACCACATACATATGTATGTGAAAAAAAATGTCTCTTTCCATTTCAAAACACGAAGGAAATTCCATTTTCAATTTTTTAATTACTTGGTTTAGTGTATATGTCGTAGTTTTTAATTCATATCCCCAAAAGGATAATAGAAGATCTCCATGACTCATCATCAACCTTACCATGTCTAACAAGGTATGGTTCATCATTTCACTAACACCAACTCACTGTGTTGTATAAGATGAATTGAGTTGAGAAATAATACAAAACTCTTATAGAATGTAGATAAACTCTTCATTAATATATTCATCACCTCAATCCTATTGAAGACTATTTATCTTCTATCAAAGTTGATTCTCCATTTAATTATTTAATTGTCTAAATTTATTAAATGACTCAAACTTATACCTCATCAAATAGAAATAACCATATCTAATAAAGTAATCAGAAAAATTTATGAAGTATAAAAACCCACCTAAATGTTTTACTAGGAATGGTTCACACACAATAGTTTATACCAATCCGATAATCTATATGGCCCTTTCACCCTATCAACTGAATGGTGGTTTTGAATTTTTTACATGTAAAAAAATGTGATGCCTTTCAAGCAGTTTTATTTCAAAAGAGTCTAATTAACCATCTTGATAGAGCTTTGTCAAATTCATATTGTTTTCATGACCAAGATGGTGATGCCACAACTGGGTGTTATATGAGTCGTGTGAACATGATTTTTTTATCAATTTATAATACTTGGTTTTCATAATTTAAAACATAATGACGATTATTTAAAAGTTACACACCATAACATATTATATCTTTATAAAATAAACATCTTTTATTTCTAAACATGAAAACAAAAACATCTGTATCTAGGAAGGATATAGGAATTATGGTTTTGGTAATAGTTGGTACATAATAAAAACCTCTTAAAACCCATATCATTATGATTCGAAACAAAATATGGTAGTCTCCATTGGTTATAGAATCCATCCTCATACCATTGGAATCCAAAACATACACCTATCCTTTATCAATCCTTCAAAATATACTTTGTTTCTACATTTGGATACATATATGGGAATGAAAAGTTCTTTCTAATTACCAATGTGTAGATATAGAAAGATTACATTTGATAACATACACACCTTTTGCTTCCCCTTGATTTTGGGTGTAATTCCTCTTCCACTATCCATGCTTACCATATGTATACTTCATTTTTCTTTCCCCACTTGGGATATTTCTAATTTTGGAATGACAATGCTTGGGATATTTAGACTTTTTAGGAGTCTTGGTCCCCTTTGCTGTCACATCCATGTTTTTATTTTGAGGTATCCATTTATTTATTTTTATTCTTGCATTTATGACATGATTTCCCCAGGTTGTTTTGGTGAAAAATGGAAAATTCAGGCTTTTAAAATGTGGTTCATGGTTATGGGAAATTGTTTTCCCTATCCCAAGAAACCATGTGTAACACCCCAAGCTTCTACGGTACGTTTCCCTTTGAATAATGCGATAGCGTGTGTTGTACGCAACCTCGAGTTCTAACACACACCACAACTAATTAAACTAGCCGTCGTGAATAGTAATACCTAATTTTTGAAATCATATATATTCTATATTTCAAAATGGACTTCATTTTTGGATTCGGAATATCAAAATTAGCCTAGGGTGAAATTTTGGTACATTTCGGATAACTTTCATATTTTGATGAATAGTGAAAATTTCTAAATTTTAATTAAAAACAACTTTTTTAATAAAAATAATTAATAGTGATAAATTATGAATTTGAGTGGTTTTAAAGTATATTTAGAATATATTTTTACCATTCAATTTAATGTTTATCATTGGACATAATTTTACAATTAAACCGAACATAAACAAGTGTCAATCTTTTGATAGTTATTATCTCTTAAAAACACGCTTTTTGTTTTAACAGCGGGAATTAATTTTAAATTAATTTCTGCCACTTCTGTGTTTTGAATTTAGGAAAATGGATTCCATATTTGGAATCAGGATGTCCAAATTATGTAAATAGGTAACTTTTATTTTTAGACATTTTGAATAATTACTGCGGTAAATATTTTATTTACCATGGTTAAAGGGTAAATCCGGTAAATAAGGGTTAACAAAATAATATTATAATAATACAAAATTACCCTAAAACGTGTCTTAACCCTATTGGTTGATACATGGTCGACCATGGGCATATTTGTGTCAATTTTGGGACCCCATGGATCCACTTGTAAGTGATAATGACACTTTATTTTAATTAAGTTAAAATGAATACAAAAATGACACAAGCATATATCTTTTAGAAGAACAATTTTTACATAGAGTTATACATGTTGGATTTTAGATTATAAATATTCATTAGAAATATAAAAAGATTTCCTACATAATGATATTTTATTTATAATTTTTAGACAATAAATAAGTTATTTTATTTATGACACAATGATGATGCAGTAATTACTATAATAGTGAAAAATTAAAATAATTGATATTATAAATACCCAAATAAATATAATATGAAACTTTTAATGAATTAAACTAATTTTATAGGCTAATATGATATATTAGGATTGATTTAATGGACTTTGTTCGAAGTAATCAATCTGTTATGAGTTTCACAAAAATCAACTATTGAATAGTGCCAAAATTGACATAAAAGAGTTCTTAAAACAAATATTATATTATTAATTGATATTAAATTCCTAAAAATCTAAGGTTCGGCCAAGAGACTTATATTATGATAGGTTAATCATTAATGGACCACTTGGGGGTCTCTTGGATGTATATAGTAAGTTTATGAACCATATTATATAAAAATACAAAGAGACATTGTAAAAGTGAAACTAATTAACTTAGAGTTAATACTTAAAGATAAGGTTATTATAAGTACCCAAACCTGTCTAAATTATATTGGATGAGTTGTTTTCGACCTATCCCCACCTCATCCTTTGAATAGTCAACTTTGGAGCCTTTAGAAACCGAATATGAATTTATTATAAATTAATATTTCTAGCTTTTCCAAAGGTGCCCCTCACCCCTCTTATAAAAGGGCACTCCTCCTTCTCATTTCTTCACACCTTCAAAGCCTTTTGGTTCGGCCAAACTCTGCCCAAATACTCTCCCAACATCCCTCAATACAACCTAGAGGCCTTAGTTTGATCAGAAAGCCAACCTAAGGAGCCCTTTTGATCAAATCAAAAGGAAGAACCCGAAGAAGAGGTAATGATTTCACCACCCTTTTCTAAGTTCATTTCTTCTTCCACTTCTTCTTCCTTTGTTCTTACCATTCTGAAATAATAACTCCAGTATCTCACATATACTGTGATGTTATTATAAATATGGTACAATCATATTCAGTATTCTATCCACCCTTTGAATAACATGTCACCATACGTGCGTACGTACGGCTTACCGTCTCCACGTCGTGGTGTAATTGTTATTCAATATAATATTATTTGGATGGGTATAATAATGATGTGTAACTCATGTAAATAATAAATATAACATGTTAATGATTCTGTATATATGATATACCATCCATTTATATATTATTTTAATATCAAAAGAATGATATTGTCGCTCGTGCGTACGTACGGACTACCGTCTCCACGAACGCGATGAGATTCATTCTCCATCGTAACCATTAAAGCGTAATTATCATTTTATGATTTAAAAATGATGTTTAAGGACTTGATATCATTCTGGATATGAATAATATACAACCTATCCTTTACAAACATGTCTTACGTAACAAAACATATGAAAGAAAACAAGTAAGTTAACACCCGAAACAACGATAATACTAAGATATTATTATCAAATCAATATTAAAAGATCATATATGATATCATATTAATGTATATGATTCTTGTATAATTTAATAACAATTATTTCATCATTATACAGGAGGTTAACCTACCACAACCAAGGAAAAGTACAAGGTAAGGGTTATTTCACAATCTCTTCATTATCCGAGGTTGTATTATACGTAATAATCTACTGGGATCTCTTTATCATCCACATCCATGTTTCTTCGAAATGTATTTCAAAACATTTTTACTATTTACAAGAATATGGGTTAAAGTCATTTATACCCTTGTTTGACTTTTTATAAGAGGTTTATAAAGGAATCATTCCGTTGTTTTCAAAACAAGGTCCTTTTTAACCTTTTCGACATAATTGAGGTAAGAATGTTTTTTTTAACTTATACGGCGGGTGCGGTTATTTTACGCCGTTATAAAATCTTCAAAGCTTTCCTTACAAGCTTATAAGAATATTTTCAAAGAAAATGTTTTATTTTATATGGATCTTAAATGATTTCAAAATAAAAGGAGATACTTCTTTTAAAAGAATTTTGATTTCATCTATGTCAACATCCTTTGATGGATTTTAAGATTATTTGAAGTTGATTTATTATAATACAAAACTTATATATTGTATTGAAGGTTTTGTGATATGTTTGAATGTGGATGTGCTATTTTATACCATTCATAGTTTATGGTGAAACTATTGACATTTCGTATGCTAGTTTTAACCCGAATGTTTATGTTATATTTCAAACTTTTCTTCAGATGAATGTGCTAAACAAGTATGTTCCGGGTTGGGGACCGGTAAAAGTAAGCCCTCCAGGTTGGGGACTGGTTAAAGTAAGCCCTCCAGGTTAGGGACTGGTAAAAGTATGCCCTCCGGGTTGGTGTCCGGTTATTAGAGGCACTCCGGGTTGGTGTCCGGTTATTAGAGGCACTCCGGGTTGGTGTCCGGTTATTAGAGGCACTCCGGGTTGGTGTCCGGTTATTAGAGGCACTCCGGGTTGGGTTCCGGTTAGAAGTAACCCCTAGGTCTTGGGATGAGGCCTAGACAAAGAAATTAACGTTTAGCATTATGCATTCCAACATTATGAAAGTGGTTATTGATTTTTGCATGTGATTATTCGATTAGTAGAATATCCATGTGATTAAGTAAATGGCATTATTTCATTTTACTTTTGCCATACCATGTTGAAGTTCAAATTTAAAAGGCTTTTGTTTTAGTAATGCATTGCCTTAAATGTTTATTCTTATTTATGAAATTTTCCGCTGTATTGTTATCCTTACTGGGCATTTGAGCTCACCCCTTTTCTATGTTTTATTTTTTCCCAGGATGTGAAGAAGTAAATTATGAATGACCTGCAGGGATATTATGAGGGGATAGTAGTGTGGATTATGGAGACATTATGTTGTTGTAGTAGTTTTTCATTTTATGATGTAATGTAAAACTTATGAATATATCTAGTGTTTCCAAGGCTACTAAACCAATCAGTCTTTCGAGATTTGATCTTTCTTGTGATCATGCCAATGTTATGTAATAATGCACCGACTCTGGGTAACTGGGGTCGGGGCGTTACACCATGCAACTTGTGTCATTTTTCGATAGTGGTGAACTACACGGTTGGCACACAGTTTAGAGACAATGAGGTCCAACCATGGGGAATGTCCTTCTTAGACAGTGGGAGGAGCATGGTTACCACATGGTTTGGAAAACCATTCGGGCTAACCAGTGACTTATCCAGGTCATTAAAAATTGTCTTTTTACCCTTTTCCCCCCTTCAATTTTTTACCCTAACACCCCTAATCCTACCCATTCTAGATTCTCCAGTCTAAGATCATCCCCCTCCTCCATTGTCTCCATTGGATATTCAATTTCATGGTGGGTTTGGTGTGGTTTATTCATATATTTATCAAGTAAGTGTCATCTCCCTTGGCTTCTCCCACATTCTACAGTTCTTCCCACCCTTTACTAAGTTTTCTTTTATCCAACAGTTTCTTGACCAACAAAGGAGTTTGATCTTGTGATTTTGGGTTAGATATTGATGTTTTTTGTTCAACCTTTCCTTTATAGGTTCTTGTAGTGGTGATTCTGTGGTTTCACACTGATTTTAGATGTTTTTTAGTGTGAGGTAGGTGGTTCCATGATTTTACACTATTTGATGTGTTTGTATTTCTTTCATGAATTTTTAAATGTGTTCTATGAATTTTTTATATGGTGAAAAATATGTTTTCTGAAGATTTTATGATACACATGTAATAAAAATGGGTTTTATAAAGGAAAGTGGTTAAATTTTATGTGTTCTTTGTTATAGTGTTTCTTGGAAATATTTTATGCCTTGTTTTGGAATGTTTTTTCAAAGAGATTTAAACGTAAAAATGTGTTGAAAGTGTATATTTCAAATGAAATGGATTTTATTTCAATGATGGATTATTTTTCATGAACCTTAAATCCATCTTTGAATTGTGAATGAAATGTGAAACATGTTATAAACTTTTTTTGATGTGAATGTGAGTTTGGAAAGGGGATTTTTCCTTTGAAAAATATTGGATTTCAAATGTTATCTTCTTTTTATGTTTCATAATGGGTTTCATTAATTATGAAATTGGTGAGAAATGTATTTCCCAATGATTTTAGTGTGTGTTTGAAAATTGTAAATGGTTTTGGTTATCTGGATGTGGTGATTTCCTTGTGTGCTTGTGATACATGACTTATGTTGTGAAAGTATTTATATATGTGATATATGATTGTAAAATTGAGCATAAAGGGAATCCCAAGTATCTAGGTGGGCCTACTAGAACTAGTAAGCTAGTTGACTTGTAAGTGGCAATGGATGGATTCATCTAGTAGGATTGATGTAAGTTGATTTGGAAGTTGCAATTCCCATATTCATCTAGTAGGATTGATGCTTATAAAAAAACTAAATCTCCACTTTTCTCATCAAATAAATATTTCAAGGATCACATACCACTAATCAATAATCAATTAAGGTTTTAAAGTAATGAAACTAATTAATCTTAAATTAAAAGGTAATGTGAAAGGGGAACCTACCTCAAATCCATGGTGCATCAACGATGCACACCCAAATATACCCTAATAGGGTTCCAAGAGCCATGATCTATCAAGTGGAAACCTAAAGAACCAGAAACCCAATTTTGCACCACCCTAGGAATGAAAATTGGCCAAACATGGCCACTAGGGTTAGTAGAGAAATAGAAAATGGAATAAAAGAAAGGGATAAAGATAACGGATCCCTAACCTTTTGATCCGGGTGAAGAATCACCAAGAAATCACATCATATTCCACTTAGAGGGGGTTGGAGGATCCAAAAACAACCATGGGAGGCATCCAAGTTATAGGGCTTGAATAGTAGAGGCTAAGGGAAGAATCATCAATTAAAAGGAAGGAGAAAAGCTCAAAATACCTTTTCTCGAGTGGGATTCACGGTTAGCTTGCATGATTTGACAAAACATGCATTTTCCCACTATCTAGTGCAACATAGGCTACACACTTAGATAAACCATGCATAAACCATATGAAGCCCTGCAATCTTACATGTATGATTATCCTAACTGCATTCCTTAATCGTGTGACCTCTAAAAAGACCCAAAAAAATCACCATTTTCACCCCAAAACTCATCAAACTCAAAGAGATAAACCATCCAACAAACACACCCCATAAAAGCTACCACTTTGAGTGATACCAACTCATTTTCCAAGCCACCTCCTCCTCATACATTTCACGCTGACCAAGAATATGCCCAATATCCACAAAAAACCTCCAAAACATGAAGTTTATATCAGGAACACCTAGAACTCAGGAGTAAAATCCAAGAAACAAAAGATAATCTGAAAAATGGAAAAAAATACAGGTGTGGTAATTCTCCCCACCGTAATGTTTTTTGGCCCGAGAAAGAAACAAAATTTTTCATTTGATCGATCAATGACTAAGGATTCTCAAAACCACAAGATCCAACCCCTTGATCTAAAAACATCCTAAAAAATTACAATGGAACTTATTACACTTTTTCTAAATAGGAAAAAAGACCAGAGCCCCTTCTTGAGAATCAACAGGAAATTAGATCCACAAGCTTCACAACCATACTTCGAACAAAACCATTGGTGCCATAAAAAATTCCCAATGTTTACCCAAACCAAAAAGGAAACTCAGAAATCAAACAACTTCAAAAGGGATCCAATTTAACCAGACTAACTCCAACACCAAACAAAAATAGATCACCAATAGGGGGATGCTAAAATGGACTCCCCGCTATTTTAAACATCCTAGTAATGATTTATAATAGAGGAATTTTCAACAAGACCCACGGTGGGCCTCCCCAAAATTATGAACTGATGAGATTAAAGAAACTTGAAAAATTACCTATACATACAAAAAAACCCCCACCAAAATGGGAGGGGACGGAAGGGGGCTAATGATTAAAACAAGAAAACCAAAACCAACAACTACCCACAACTCATCACCTTAGGAAAACCACAAACCAAAGTCGCAACTGATTCACATAGGTGGTCCATGCAAGAACACTGATCAAAATCGTTCATCCAAGGAGGCAAAACCACAGAAATTGGGTGAGGGATAAGTCCATCAAGATCTTTGTAGAAAGAGGGAATTTTCAACAATAGAGAGACCACACTATAAATACATGAAATTACTCACCCCAATGGTAGAGGCACAATCTTAGCCAAACTACCCACACCCCTATGATTCCTAACTACATGTCAGCTTCACTCTGAGGCCTTTGGCTAGGACCCTGATGTTTTAATCCTCCACTAACTCATAGTCAAGAGCTGTTAATACCTAATAAATACTCATTATTTTGGTAATATGAGTTACCACATGACACTCCAAGAAAAAATAAAAAGATCAAGACACACCAAGAAACTCACTTTCTCTCAAAAAAACACACTTTTACCCAAATGGGGACTTGGAATATTCACACACCATTATTTCTCACAACAAACAATGAACAGAATGAACAGGGTACCTAAATAAACAAAAAAACACCATCGAGAACAACTTCTATAACCAATAAAACACTACTTAGGAAGGAACTTTAAGTCGATTAGGAAGAGATCTCTACTCCAGCAAATGGGTTTTTGTGTCCTTATAAGAGGTGGATCTACCTTTCGAAACTTGAGAATGATATATGTAGGTTGATAAACTAGAATTAATGCTAACAGGGTACCAACCATAGGCAAACACAGGGCAATGAGAAAACCTAGAGCTCTATTGGAACCATCTCATGAACCAAAACTCACATAAAATAATCATCATCACAAAGGAAAAACTACTTAAATATTCTCAAAACCATTTTAATGACCCACCAAACACTACTTCAAGACCAAAATACCAACAAAATTTCAATTTCAGAACACAACACAAACATTAACTCCAAATCACGAGGAAGCACACCAAATATAAAACACTTATAAATCATATAAAAAAAAGACACAAAATCATTGGGTTACAAAAAATCCACCATTTCCATCTTAAAAACACATAAAAATAATCTTGGTGGATTTTCCCACTCACCAATGGTATTTCATATAGTCTCACTCTCATGGAAATTTCCATGATAATCCAGGAACATATGAACTCATTCCATACCAAGAACTCATAAATCATGCCAATCTTGGGCACACTCCTCCAATATCATCATCTAACCACTTCACACACATATCCAAGTATGTGAGAACTCATGAAACACACCAAAGGCCAAAACAACATTTTCATTTTCTAAAATAAATCATTCAACCCAATTAAAATAAAATCATGAAACCTTTCAAAGGATCACTAAAAAACAATTGTAAAACCATTTTCATATTCCATGTTTTAATCTATTTCACCAATATCATAAATAAGATCCCATGATTTTCCATCAAAAAAACAATTCAGTTCATTTAAAAAAAATTACAGTAGCCCAAAATATCTCATTCCATCAAAAACCATTTGATTAAAAACCCAATCCATTTCATTTAAAATAAATTCCAAAATATAAATCCTCTTTAAAACTACAATTTTCCATAAACCCTTGTTTTTTATTATAAATGTATATTATCATTAAATCCTTTCCATTTTACCTCAAGAGGAAATTTTATAAAAATTCATTTTTATAACGTCTTCCACAAGTTTAATTCTGAGAATCCTTTTTCTCATTTTTAAAAACCCGACCATTACCATTAAATCCACATTATCTCATTTCAACAAATGTTTTTTAAAAAAGGTTTTCAGGATCAAGGAAGAATCAAAGAAACTCATGAGGGAAAATAGTGTCGTTCGGTGAATTGGGCATATGGTTGGTGGTCATATGTTGAACACACCACCTTATCTTAGATCCTTCTAGGATGACATCTCTAGCTCCACCTGGATTTCCAGGCCCTGTGATTCCATTAATACCACTATGCCAACTCCATTTTCATATCCCAAACACCAAACAATACACAAGAACAAAAAAGGAACCTACAAAACCATACTTTCCATGAAAACCTGAGGATCAGAATGAGTGAAGGTTCATGAAGTCCTTCACATTCCCACCTCTCAAGTCCTGAATATATTAATCTATCTACCTTGAACTCCACAAATATCATATGGAAATCTAAAAATAAAGGTCCTATGAAGATCCAACCTGGCTCCGATACCATTTTTTCAAGAACCAACTCGGGTCGACCCCGAACCAATCACCTGATCCAATTTGTGGCATGGACTTAAGGGAACTCATGTTCCTAAGGGGCTAGAAACTGGTGTCCGAAATCAACATAGGGATAAAAGTGAATGATTTTTTCCAATAATAAATATATTAATTCATATAAATAAAAAAAGTATCCCAATATATACACATAAAACATTCAACTGAACAACTTTTATATAAGGATAGAAAATACAACCAAACTACACAATAACACCCAAACTAAAACCTGACAACCCAACATCTTTATATTACCCCAAGGGTCACTCTCCAATACCAAGAACCACTATCACCCATAGTAATCTAGACCAACTTTATACCTACACCAAAAGCTAAAAACAAAAAAAAACTATAGCGTGAGTATTAAAACATAGTATTCTAGCTCGATAATCTATTCCCAATAAACATCCTTTCAAATAAGAGAAACATAAACCTCAAGTTTGAAATACAATATTCAAAGTATGATTTTATACACTTTTTACTTTAAAACAAAACATGGTCCATTTCCTGATTTTATTATAAAAGTAGGTCCCTTTCCATTAGTGATACGTTAAACTTTTCAAGGGGAAAGTGATGATTTCATTTCAAAATGTTACAAGAGAGTATAAAACAAATTTTCATTAAAAACATTTTTAATAAAACCTTTGAATCCAACTCATCACTTTACAATAAAAACACCAAACATGAGAGCACAATAATAATCATATAATATGTGAAATGAAAATAAACACACAAGAGTAACTAAGTATCTCAATCATCACTCCAAGCTGCTAAGTACTAATTGACAAGGGTGAACCTAGGAGATCATGAATAACCCAGAACATAATAATACATGAGACCCATCCCTAGAAAGCATGCCTCACTCGATGAAGTTCAAATCACCCTAAATACTCATCGCCACCCTAACTTAGGATAGACTGTAACACCACAAGCTTCCATGGTACGATTCTCTTTGAATAATACAATAGCGTGTGTTGTACGCAACTTCGAGATTCTAACACACCGCGACCAATCAAAATAGCCGTTATGAATAGTAATACCCACTTTTTGAAATTTTATAAATTTTATCTCTCAAAATGAACTTCATTTTTGGATTCGGAATATCGAAATTATCCTAGGGTGAAATTTTGGTACTTTTCAGATAACTTTTATATTTTGATGAATAGTGAAAATTACTAAATTTTAATAAAAAACAAATTTTTTAATCAAAATAATTAATAGTGATAAATAATGAATTTGAGTGGTTTTAATGTATATTTATAATATATTTTTACCATTTAATACAATGTTGGTCATTGGGCATAATTTTACATTTAAACCGGATATAAACAATTGTCAATCTTTTGATAGTTATTATCTCATAAAAACACGCTTTCTGTTTTTTTAAAGGTAAAACCTTTTATTTGAAGCAAGAAAATGAAATTACCAAATGAGAAGGGAAAGGGATAACATGGAATACCCAAAACAAAAGATACTATTTTCTTATCTTTTTCAGCAGACGCTCAGTAAGCTTTCATTCTTCATATCTAATAGCATCCAGCTCTGCCCTTCCACGCCTGCGTCCCCAACCTATCATCCCCCCTCTGCTTGCACTTTCCTTGTTTGAGATCTCTTGGAGTCTTTCATGATTTTTTTCTGCATCAGTGCTCTCAGAACCTGAGTTATCCTCTGAATCTTCCTTACAATTGTCAGAAGATACATTTTTAGAAATTGGCGTCCTGATTTCTTCTACAATAGGAAGCTCAACCACCATTGGGGAAACAACCGAGGATGAGGCCTTATTTTAGGAAACAATTTTAAAGCCCTCATTATCCACAATAGTCTTCGGTAAATATTTTATTTACCAGGGTTAAAGGGTAAATACGGTAAATAAGGGTAAAACAATAATATTATAATAATAATAAATTACTCTAAAACGTGTACTAACCCTATTGGATGATACATGTCTGACCATGGGAATCTTTGGGTCGATTTTGGGACCCCATAGATCCACTTGTAAGTGATAATGACACTTTATATTAATTAAGTTAAAGTAAATACAAAAATGACATAAGCATATATCTTTTAGCAAAACAATTTTTACATAGGGTTATATATGTTATATTTTCGTCTATAAATCTTCATTAGAAATCTAAAAATATTTACTACATAATGGTATTTTATTTATAATTTTTATACATTGAATAATTAAATTTATTTATGACACAATAATGATGCAATATTTTCTTTAATAATAAAAGAATCAAATTATTGGTATTAAAAAAGTTAAAATAAATATAATTAGAAAGTTTTGATTCCATCCACGAATTTTATTGGATAATATTACATTTTAGTATTGCTTAAATTAATTTTATTTGAATTATAAGTTGTTAAGCCTTTAACAAAAATAAATTATTGAATATTGTCAAAATTGACATAAATGAGTTTTTAAAACAAATATTATATTATTAGTTGATATTCTATTCCTAAAATTATAAGGTTCAGCCAAAGGACTTATTTAATTTTATGTTTATTATTAATGGAACACTTTGGGGTCCCTTGGAAGTATATAGTAAGTTAATTAACAATATGATATAAAAATACAAAGCGACATGGTAATTGTGAAACTAATTAACTAAGAGTTAAAACTAAAAGATAAGGTTAATAAAGTGACCCAAACCTGTATAAAACCTATTGGTTGAGTTTTTTTGACCTATACCCACATTATACGTTGAATAGTATACTTTGGATCCCTTAGAAACCGAATATTAATTTATTATAAAATAATACTTTAAGTTTTTTCTAAAGAGTCCCTCCTACCCCTTATAAAAGGTCACCACTTCTAACCAATTATTCACACCTTAAAATCCTTTTAGTTCGGACAACTCCTACCCAAATATTCTGTAAACTTCCCTCACTTTAACCTAGAGGCTTTAGTTTGATCAAAAACCAGCCTAAGAAGCCCTTTTGATCAAATAAAAAGGAATAACCCGAAGAAGAGGTAATGTTTTCACCACCCTCTTTCAAGTTCCTTTCTTCTTCAACATCTTCTTTATTTGTTATTTCCATTCTAAAATAATAACTCCAGTGTATTATATATACTATGATATTATTATAATTATGGTACAACCATATTCAGTATTTTATCAATCCTTTTAATGACATGTCACCATAAGTGTGTATGTACGACCTACCGTCTCCACGTCGTGGTGTAATTGTTATTCAAAACATTATTATTTGGATGGGTATAATAATGATTTGTAATTCATGTAAATAATAAATATAATATGATAATAATTCTGTATATATGATATACCATCCAATTATATATTATTTTAATATCAAAAGAATGATATTTCCGCTCGTGCATACGTACGGACTACCGTCTCCACGAACGTGATGAGATTCATTCCCCATTGTATCCATTCAAGTATAATTGTCATTTGATGATTAAAAATAATGTTTAAGTACTTAATATCATTTTTTATATGAATAATATATAACCTATCCATAACAAACATGTCTTATGTAACAAAATATATAAAATAAAATGAGTAAGTTAACACCAGAAACGATGATAATACTAAGATATTATTAACAAATCAATGTTAAAAGATCATATATGATATCATATTAATGTATATGATTCTTGTATAATTTAATAAAAATTACTTCACCATTATACATGAGGTTAACCTACCCTAAACCAAGTAAAAGTACAAGGTAAGGGTTTATTTCACAATATCTTCATTATCCGTGGTTGTTTATAATTAATTATCTACTGGGACCTCTTTATCATCCACATACATGTTTCTTAAAAATGTATTTCAAATAATTATTACTATTTTACAGACTATGGGTTAAATTCATTTATACCCTTGTTTGAATTTTTATAAGAAGTTTTTAAAGGAATCTTTTTGTCGTTTTCCAAACAAGGTCTTTTTTAACCTTTTCGACAGAATTAAGATAAGAATGTTTTTTTAACTTATACGGTGTGTGTAGCTATTTTCCGCCGTTATAAAATCATCAAAGCTTCCATTACAAGATTATAATAATATTTTCAAAGAAAATGTTTTATTTGATAATTTTGTGCCATTTAAATGATTTCAAAAAAAGAGATATTTCTCTCAAATAGTTTTGATTTCATCTATGTCAACATCCTTTGATGGATTTTAATCTTATATAAAGTTGATTTATTTTGATACAAAACATCCATATTGTATTGAAGGTTTTGTGATATGTTTGATTGTGGATTTTTTATTCATGGTTTATGGAGAAATTATTGACGTTTTGTATGCTAGTTTTATTACGACTGTTTATGTTATGTTTAAACCTGTTCATATGAGGAATGCATTGGCCTTAATAAGTGACAGGTGAAGCCCGCTATAGCTCCTCGATGAATCAGTAGGTCTCATGAGACAAACTAGTGTCTTGGCACAAGTCCTTGAAAAAATATTATTGGTAGTCTTGGCACAAGGCCTTGACTATGTGGTTATGATAATCTGGAATTATGCATTCCATCATTATAAAACTAGTTATTGATATTTCATGTGATTATTCGACTAGTAGAATATCCATGTGAATAATTAAATGACATTATTTTATTTTATTTCTGCAATATTATGATGAAGTTAAAGTTTAAAAGGCTTTTGTTTTAGTTATACATTACCTTAAATGTTTATGATTATTTATGAAATTTTCCGCTATATTGTTATCCTTGCTGGGCATTTGAGCTCACCCCTTTCTATGTTTTATTTTTCCCAGGATGTGAAGAAGTGTTTTATGAATGAATTGCAAGGATAGTATAAGGGGATATGTGTGTGGAGACAAGATTTTGTTTTAGTTTTCACTTTATGATGTAATGTAAACTTTATGAATATATCTAGTGATTCCAATGCTACTAAACTAATCAGCCTTTCGAGACTTGATATTTTGTGATCATGCCAATGTTCTGTAATAATGAACCGACTCTAGGTAACTGGGGTCGGGGCATTACAGTTGGTATCAAAGAACTTTTAGTAAAAACCTTGTGAGCTAGATTTAGATAAACTCTGATTAGAGCACATAGCCATAAGAGAAACTTTGAGGATTAGTATAGAAGAATTTCCTAGAATTTTGGTATTATATAGATTTTGTGAGTTTTACGAGAAATACATCCCTATCTGGATACGAGCAAGTAGAGGCGGCTCTAGAACAGATGTACCTAGGGGTAAAACCTGAAAACAACACTTTGAGATAGACTCGAACGGGAACTGGTGCACGACAGCAGGCCTTGTTGTACTCTTAGTTATGACACTCCCAGGGGATATGCTTAAGATAATTCTCATTTTCTTTAAAAACCATTATTAAGGGTTTATGAGTATATACTTCCTCAAAGAATACATTTTTTATGATTATGGATTATATCCATAAATAGTTCAATTTATGTTAAGTTTTTTACAAGTATGGAATTATGTATTTTGATTCATAAACAGATCTAGTTTATGCCATTGTTTAGAAATGGAACCCAGTGGAAGGAATGGAAACCGTATCAATGCACGCACTCCATGTAGGGATTTTCCTCCCACTCAAGATAATTATATTGGAGTTGGTGTTTCAACTGGTGTTGATCAGCTAATCACCATACTGGGAAAACTCACTCGGGTTATGAATAATAACCTTACCCGTATGGAGCACCCTGATCCGTAGCGTGGAGGATCAATGTTAGATTGCTTCATGAGGCAACAACCACCAACATTAAATGGGAGTACAAATACCTTAGTAGCTGAGCAATGTATAAATTCCTTAGAGAAAATATTACATGCCTTGGGGAGTAGCGAAAGGGAAAATTTTGTCATTAAAGTTTACCGCCTTACTGGAGATGATAATCAATGGTGGTTGTTGATTAAAAACACAAAGGAAGATGATGAAGTATCGAATATGGAATGGAGGGAGTTCAAAGATCTTTTCTTGGAAAAATACTTTCCTCGTGACCATCGAGCAGATATGGAAAGGAAATTTCTGAGTCTAAGAAAAAATGAGGATGAGAATGTCAAAAAGTATGAGGCTAACTTTACAAGGTTATAAAGGTATGCTTCAGATTATATACGTAACCCATGAAGTAATATTGATCATTTATTTGATGGGTTAAAACCATTTCTTTGTCGAGCATTAGTCTCATAAACCTTCTCATTGTACAAAGATATTGTCTCATGTGCTATCAAGAAAGAAAAATAATTCTCTAAGTCTTATGACTTTAAAGCAAAGCAAGAGAAAAAGAGATCTGTTGATCACTCTAGAAATGGAAATAATGGGAAGAAGGGAAAATTTGAATATCCATCCTGTAGTAAATGTGGGAAGAAACACCCAGGTACTTTCTTGAAGGGAATGGGAGTCTGTTACAAGTGTAGTGAAAAATCCACCAAGCTTGTGATTTCAAGGGGAAGAAAGAAGCTACTTATGTTCAATGCTACAATTGTTGAGATATGGGACATTATGCAAATGAATGTCCTAGTAGTCAGGGGAACTTACCTCAGAAAAGGCAAAGGGATCAAGGCCAAGCTTATGTTATCACTACTGCCAAGGTAGAAGCTCTGAAAGACGTGGTGGAAGGTAATTAATGGTTTCCCCAAGTTTAGCAAATTCTTTATTTGATTCTGGATCATCGCATTGTTTCATATCTTCCCAGTTTGCTAATAAAATTAGATATTTCCAATTTGATCTAACAAGGGAGTTGTCAGTTAAAACTCCTAAGGGAAGTTTCATTGCAAAAAAGTTTTGTGAATCAGTCCCCATTAGAGGATATAAATGTTCTTTATCGGCTGATCTCATTGTAATACCCATGACTGGATTTGATATAATCCTTGGTATGGATTGGCTTTCAGACCATGATGAAAAAAATTATTGTATTAAGAAGGAGGTTACGATTTTTGATGATGATGATAAATAACACCTTATCTTTAGAGCAGAATCGTCACCACCTAATTCTTATCTAGATCCACCCCTAGTAGCTCAACTAAATTCAATTATTGGGGAGGAAGAGAATGAAATAACTGTGGGTAAGGAAAGTAATGTTCAAATATAGGATGTAGCTATTGTGAAAGAATATGTAGATTTGTTTCTGGAAGATTTACCTGGACATCCTCCTAAATGAGAAATTGAGTTTTCCATTGATTTAATTCCTGGTTCAAGGCCTATATCAAAGACCCCTTATAGAATGACCACTATGGAATTAGTTGAACTAAAGAAACAACTAGAGGAATTGAGTAATAAGGGATTTATTCACCCTAGTGTTTCTCCATGGGGATCCCCTGTCCTTTTGGTTAAGAAGAAAGATGGATCTATGAGGTTATGTATCAACTACAGGGATATCAATGCTATAACAATAAAAACAAGTATCCCCTACCTCTAATTGTTGATTTATTTGACCAATTGCATGGAGCTCAATACTTTTCAAAGATTGACCTTCAATTTGGATACCATCAGTTGTGTGTGAAGAAGGAAGACATTCCAATAACAGAATTTCGAACCAAGTATGGGCATTACAAGTTTACAGTAATGCCTTTTGGATTAACTAATGCACCCTCTGTATTCATGGATCTAATGAATAGAGTATTCAAGGAATATCTCTATGATTGTTTGGTGGTATTTATCGATGATATCTTAGTATACTCCAAAATCTATGAGGATCATGAAAATCACTTGCACACTATCCTGAAGACTCTTAGAAGACATGAATTATATGGGAAGTTTAGCAAGTGTGAATTATGGCTTCAGGAGATTTCCCTTCTTGGCCATATTGTCTCAATGTATGGAATCTTTGTTGATCCTTCTAAGACAAGAGCAATCCAATAATGGCCATCACCAACGAGTATAACTGAGGTACGCCGTTTTATTGGATTATAAGGTTATTATCGGTGTTTTGTCCAGAACTTTGCTCGATTTGCTAACCCATTAATGAAGTTCACGTGTAAAGGGGTTAAATTCGTTTGGACAAAAGAGTGTGAAGAATGTTTCGAGGAACTGAATAGAAGATTAGTCAATGATCCTATATTGACTCTACCATCGGGGAATTATGGGTTCATTATTTATAGTGATGCATTGAAGAAAGGAATTGGTTGTGTCCTTATGCAGAATGATAGGGTTATTGCCTATGCATCACGATAGTTGAAAATTTATGAGCAAAACTATCCTACTCATGATCTCGAGTTAGCAGCTGTGATATTTTCTTTGAAGATATGTAGACACTATATCTATGGTGAGAAATGTGAGATTTATACTGATCACAAGAGTTTGAAGTATATTTTCTCACAGAAAGAACTCAATATGATGAAAAGGAGATGGCTTGAACTACTAAAATATTATGACTGCACAATACACTACCACCCGGGGAAGGAAAATAAGTTTGCAAATGCTTTGAGTAGAAATGATCATGGAGTTTTGAACAAGATTACAGTTGAGAGGGATCCTATTTTCATGGATCTAGTAAAGATGGATATGGGAATCTCCATGGAAGGTGAAACATCAATACTTTTTCAAATTGTTTCCAAACCATCTTTACTAGAAAGGATAAAGAGTTATCAGACCGATGATGATAAGTTTCAAAAGAAGATTAAAGATGTGAATGATGGGAGATTGAGTGACTTTGTGTATGAAGATGGAATTTTGAAGTTTGGGAAGAGAATTTTTGTTCCCGATATACCTGATCTAAAAAGAAAATTTTTGGATGATGCTCATAGTTCCAATTTCTCTATACACCCTGGGAGCACTATAATGTATTGAGATTTGAAGGAACATTCATGGTGGGACAACATGAAGAGGGATATTGTGGATTTTGTGTCAAGATGTATGGTTTGTCAACAAGTTAATGCAGGAAGGCAATAGCCTGGAGGATTCATGCAACCTCTTCCCATACCTTAGTGGAAATGGGATAATATCACGATGGAATTTGTCATGGGACTACCAAAGACTCCTAGAAGGAACGATGCAATATGGGTCATTGTTTACCATCTTACCAAGTACATTTTCTTACTATAAGGGAAGATTTACCACTTGAACGTCTAGAAAAACTATATATTAATGAAGTTGTGAGACTTCATAGAGTACCCATATCGATTATTTCTGATCGTGATCCACGTTTTACATCAAGATTCTGGAAAAGTCCTCAGAAATACCTAGATACTGAACTTCTTTTGAGCACTGCCTACCACCTTCAAACAGATGGAAAATCAGAACGGAATATTCAAACCTTAGAAGACATGTTGAGATCATGCTCACTTGACTTTCAGGATATGTGGGATCAATATTTACCAATGGTATAATTTTCCTTTAATAATAGCTTCCATTCAAGTATTCAGATGGCACCATATGAAGCGTTATACGGAAAGAGATGTCACACACCAACCTATTGGGATGATGTTGGAGAAATAAAGTTCGTAGGCCCAGAACTGGTGGAGGAAACGATGGAAAAGGTAAAGGTAATCCAAAACCACTTCAAAGCAGCTCAAAGTAGGTAGAAGAGTTATGCTGACAACCGAAGGAAGGATTTGGAATTTTAGGTAGGATATCATGTTTTCTTGAAGGTATCTCCATGGAAGGGAGTTATATGTTTCGGTAAGAAAGGTAAATTGATTCCCAGGTACATAGGACCTTTCGAAATTCTAGAACGAATTGGGGATGTATCTTACTGTTTGGCAATGCCGCCAAGTCTCGCCAAAGTTCACGATGTGTTCCACATATCACTGTTGAGAAAATACATGCCTGCCCAACGCATGTAGTCACCTATAAGGAAGTAGAACTGTATCCCGATCTATCTTATTTCGAAGATCCTTTCAGGATTCTTGATACAAGAGAACAAGTGCTGAGAAACTGGACGACTCATCTGGTAAAAGTTCTATGGAGGAACCATAAAATGGAAGAGGCAACCTGGGAACCCGAGGAACTTATGATGAAGAACCACCCGAGTCTTTTCATGCGGTACTATTCTAGAAATTTCAAGGACGGAATTATTTAAAGGAGGGAAGAATTTAACACCCCAAGCCTCCACGGTATGATTATATTTGAATAATATAGTAGCGTTTGTTGTACGCAACTTCTAGATTCTAACACACCGCGACCAATCAACGTAGCCGTTATGAATAGTAATACCCAATTTTTGAAATTTTATAAATTTTATCTCTCAAAATGGATTTCATTTTTGGATTATAAATATCTAAATTAGCTTAGGGTAAAATTTGGGTATTTTTCGGATAACTTTTAGATTTTGATGAATAGTGAAAATTGCTAAATTTTAATTAAAAACGACTTTTTTAATCAAAATAATTAATAATGATAAATTATGAATTTGAGTGTTTTTAAAGTATATTTATAAAATATTTTTACCATTTAATACAATCTTGGTCATTGGACATAATTTCACATTTAAACCAGACATAAACAAGTGTCAATCTTTTGATAGTTATTATCTCTTAAAAACACACTTTTTGTTTTAACAACGGGAATTAATTTTAAATTAATTTAGGTCACTTATGTGTTTAGAATTTTGAAAAATGGATTCCATATTTATAATCTAGAGTTAATAATTTTGTAAATAGGTAACTTTTATTTTTAGACATTTTGAATAATTACTTCAGTAAATATTTTATTTACCATTGTTAAAGGGAAAATCCGGTAAATAAGGGTAAATAAATAATATTATAATAATTATAAAATACTCTAAAATGTGTCCTAACCCTATTGGTTGATACATGTCCGACCATGGTAATATTTGGGTCGATTTTGGGTCCCATGGATCCACTTGTAAGGGATAATGATACTTTATATTAATTAAGTTAATGTAAATACAAAAATGACAAAAGCATATATCTTTTAGAAAAACAATTTTTACATAGGGTTATATATGTTATATTTTCAACTATAAATATTAATTATAAATTTAAAAATATTTTCTAGATAATGGTATTTTATTTATAATTTTTAGACATTGAATAATTAAATTTATTTATGACACAGTAATGATGCAGTATTTTTCTTAATAATAAAAGAATCAAATAATTGGTGTTATAAAAGTTAAAATAAATATAATTTCAAAGTTTTGATGACATCCAAGAATTTTATTGGTTAATATTACATGTTAGGATTACTTAATATAATTTTTTTCAAATTAATAAATTTTGTAAGACTTTAAAACAAATCAATTATCGAATAGTGTCAAAATTGACATAAATGAGTTTCTAAAACATATATTATATTATTAATTGATATTTTATTCCTAAAATTCTAAATTTCATCCAAAAGACTTATATAATGTTAGTTGTATTATTAATTGACCACATGGGGGTCTCTTGGATGTATATAGTATGTTTATTAACTATATAATATAAAAATACAAAGTGACATGGTAAGTGTCAAACTAATTAACTAAGAGTATAAATTAATAGATAAGGTTAATAAAGTAACCCAAACCTGTCTAAAACCTATTGGATGAGTTTTTTTAGACCTAGCCTCACCTTAGAATTTTAATAATCAACTTTGGAGCCATTATAAACCGAATATGAATTTATTATAAAATAATACTTTAAGTTTTTTCTAAAGAGCCCCTCCTCCCCCTTATAAAAGGACACCACTTCTAACCAATTATTCACACCTTAAAAGCCTTATGGTTCGGACAAAACCTACCCAAATATTCTCTCAACGTCCCTCAATTAAACCTATAGGCCTTAGTTTGAACAGAAAGTCAACCTAATGAGCCCTTTTGATCAAATCAAAAGGAAGAACCTGAAGAAGAGGTAATATTTTCACCACCCTCTTTCAAGTTCCTTTCTTATTCAACTTATTCTTTCATTGTTATTTCCATTCTAAAATAATAAATCCAGTATCTTCTATATAATTTTATGTTATTATAAATATGTTACAACCATATTCAGTATTCTAGCCATCCTTTGAATGACATGTCACCATACGTGCGTACGTACGGCCTACCGTCTCCACGTCGTGGTGTAATTGTTAATGAGAACATTATTATTTGTATGGGTATAATAATGATGTGTAATTCATATAAATAATAAATATAACATGATAATTATTCTTTATATATGATATTCCATCCAATTATATATTAATTTAATATCAAAAAAAATGATATTGTCGCTCGTGCGTACGTACGGACTACCGTCTCCACGAACGTGATGAGATTCATTCCCCATCGTATCCATTCAAGTATAATTTTCATTTGATGATTAAAAATAATTTTTAAGGACATAATATCATTCTGTATATAAATAATATGCAACCTATCCATAACAAACACGTCTTATGTAAGAAAACATATTAAAGAAAATGAGTCAGTTAACACTCGAAACAATGATAATACTAATATATTGTTATCAAATTAATGTTAAAAGATCATATATGATATCATATTAATATATATGATTATTGTATAATTTAATAACAATTATTTCACCATTATACAGAAGTATAACCTACTCTCAACCAAGGAAAAGTACAAAGTAAGGGTTTATTTCACAATCTCTTCATTATCTGAGGTTATTTATATGTAATTATCTATTGGGTCCTCTTTATCATCCACATCCATGTTTCCTAAAAATTTATTTCAAATCAATATTACTATTTTACAGACTATGGGTTAAATTCATTTATACCCTTGTTTTACTTTTTATAAGAAGTTTGTTAAACAATCTTTCTGTCGTTTTACAAACAAGGTAATTTTTAACCTTTTCAACAGAATTAATGTAAGAATGTTTTTTTAACTTATAAGACGTATGCAGCTATTTTCCGTCATTATAAAATCGTCAAAGCTTCCCTTACATGCTTATAAGAATATTTTCAAATAAAATTTATTCTTTTATAATTATGTGACTTTTAAATGATTTCAAAAAAAGAGATATTTCTCTCAAATAGTTTTGATTTCATCTATGTCAACATCCTTTGATGGATTTTAAGCTTATTTGAAGTTGATTTATTATGATACAAACCTTTCATATTGTATTGAAGGTTTTGTGATATGTTTGACTGTGGATGTGTCATTTTTATTCCATTCATGGTTTATGGAGAAAGTATTTACATTTCATATGCAAGTTTTAATACGAATGATTATGTTATGTTTAAACCTGTTCATATGAGGAATGAATTGGACTTAATAAGTGACGGGTGGAGCCCGCTGTAGCTCCTCGATGCATCGGTAGGTCTCATGAGACAAACTAGTGTCTTGGCACAAGGCCTTGAAAAAATATTATTTGTAGTCTTGGCACAAGGCCTTGACTATGTGGTTATGATAGTCTGGCATTATTCATTTCATCATTATGAAACTGGTTATTGATATTGCATGTGATTATTCGACTAGTAGAATATCCATGTGAATACGTAAATGGAATTATTACATTTTATTTCTGCCATATTATGATGAAGTTCAAGTTTAAAAGACTTTTGTTTTAGTTATACATTGCCTTAAAAGTTTATTCTTATTTATGAAAGTCTCCGCTATATATTTATCCTTACTGGGAATTTGAGCTCACGCCTTTCTATGATTTATTTTTTCCAGTATGTGAAGAAGTATTTTATGAATGACCTGCAGGGATATTATAAGGGGATATGAGTGTGGAGACAAGATGTTGTTGTCGTTTTCACTTTACGATGTAATATAAACTTTATGAATGTATCTAGTGATTCTAAGGCTACTAAACTAATCGGTCTTTCAAGACTTGATCTTTTGTGATCTTTCCAATGTTATGTAATAATGCACTAACTCTAGGTAACTGGGATCGGGGTGTTACATAGACCATGGGGAAAATACCATAGCAATAAGCCTAATATATCCACTTACTTTGGGAAACAAGCAAGTGCATAATCTAGCCAGTGAAAAAGTAATTCTCGTAAAATTATCTCTCTATGCAAGGATTACTTGTCCCATGTATAAAAGGAGAGAATCAATTGATGCCAACTAATAATCCAATCACAAGTATATAAAATAATAATACAACAACATGTCTCACTCTGAGTTGCCCCAAGGACCGATCTCACGCCATAGAACAAATAAATCTCAAGGAGTCCGTACCAAGGATCTATAATTATCATAATGGATCAAAAGGTTTCCATGGATAGTAAATCCCATTATTTAAACATATATAAGAAATTATATTCATTTAATAGAGGTTTTCATAATAAACACTTTCAGTGTTTTCACAAAATTGTAAAATTGGCCTTTAAACATTCTCTATAAAACCATCACTTAAAAATCACCAATTATATTTATTCGAAAAGGGAAAAACATCCATTTCCATTTCATAACCATTTATAAAATGTCCCTTCAAAGTACTCACATTTCATTTTTAATCAAAACCATTTTTATCAAAATTCCAAATGGGATACTAATCAAAAACCCACGCCAAACCAGATTTGAAAAACCAATATGAAAACTTTTTAAAACCAAAACTACATTGAAATACTATTCAAGGAAAAAATCATCATTTCCTATATAAAAAATATATTATCAATTCCTAAACAAGATTTAGATGTCAAAAAACACATGAAAAATCCAAACATACATTTAATCTAACATTTGGTGTGAAACATTTAACAAAACAATTCTATTTAACATTTAACAAGGAATAAATCTCCACTTTTCACCCCAAATAAATATTTCAAGGACAAAATACCACTAATAAATAGTCAAATAAGGCATTAATGGCATGAAACCAATGAATCGTAAATTAAAAGGAAAAGTTCATGGGAATCCTACCTCAAATCCATAGTGCATGAACTACACACACCCAAAAACGCACCACTATGGGTACAAGAGCCAGGATCTATCAAGAGGAACCCAAAAAGATCAAAACCCCCATTTTAACACCTCCCTAGGAATTAAAATCGTCCACAAATGGCCACTATAGATATAAGATAAAGGGAAAATGGAAGAAAAGAAAGGGATAAGTAGAAGGGAGCCCTAACCTTTCGATCTGGGTGAAGAATCACTAGGACACGACCTAAAAATCCGCTCAGAGGGGGTTCAAGGATCCAAGAACTACCATGGGATGCATATAATTCATATGGTTTGAATGGGGGAGGCTATGGGAAGAAACCTAACTTAAAAAGAAAGAGAAAATCCCAAAATATAATTTTCAGAGATGGGTGCACGAGTAGCTCACACGGTTTAACAAACCACGCGCAAACCATGTTATTTCCCACCATATAGTGTTGCATGAGCTATACACTTTGGATTTACACATATATAAAACATGATCGAACCATTCGATCCCCTACACACTTACCTTCATGATTAAACAAACTATCCACCTTAACCATGAAACCTATAAAAAGACCCCAAAATCACCAGTTGTACCCCAAAATTCATCTTACTCAAGGGGATAAATCATCCAACAAATACACCGTATAAAAAGGTTCCAATAGGAGTGATAAAAACTCATTTTCTTATACACATCCTCCTCATATGTTTCACGCTAACCAATAATAGGTCCAAAATCAACTTAAAACCTCCAAAACATCAATTTTAAATCTAGAACACTCTAGACTTGGGAGAAAATCCAAGATACAAAAGATAAGCCGGGACGAAGGACTAAAACAAAAATTTGGGTGTGACATATAGATAGTAACTACATTTTCACAATATATAATCAATAAAATCAAGATAAAATCTATAACATTATGTATATAAATTTATACTTTTTTTTATACATCATGGGAAGCAGCATAATACATGAAATGAACTTAGATTTTATTAAGAATATTGCTTCCATTTTCTGTATGACACCTCTCTATGATATATGTCCACCAAATATTATAAATATATACATTGAAGTTGTTTTTATGAATCCAAAATCTAGTAAAAACCCCATTTGAGTATCCAAAAACCTCCAATCATTTAGTCTCTCTGTATAAGCATATGGTCATTAGTCCCCTTAAGGAACCTCAATAACTTCTTCATACCCTTTAAGATTTAAACACCCTGATTAATCTCATATTTTCCCAACATTATTATTAAAAATAAAGTGTTATGAATTTTTCATACTTGAACATTTATTAAACTACCAATAGTGTAAGCATACAAGATGGTCTTCATTTTTATCATTCCTAAACAATTTCAAGGAATTAGTTCAAATTAAATTTATCACCCTTAATTATGGGAGATATACTCATTGCATCATCTTTCTTCTCCAATCCCTATAAAAATTTATTATTGTTGGTATCATGGGATAAGAGTAAAATATCTCACAACAAATATCTTCAAATTTTATGCCAATTACTTAAGATAAATCACACTTTCTTTCATGTCAAAAAATTAGAGAGAAACTGTTTTTCCTCACATAGAAAACCAATATCATTAGTAGAAATAAAAATGAAATTTATATATATAATGATGAAATATATTTTAATCCCGTTGGCCATTCAGTGAGTACATTTATGAATAATGATTTTTATAAATAAAATGAATCATTTTTATTATAAAATCACAAATACCACTACTAGGATGCCTATTTTAAACAACAGATTATCCTTTTAATCTTTCATACTAAATAATAACCATTACTGGAGAGGAATCATTCTAGCTATTTTATATTAACCTCTTCATCTATATTTACATTCATAAAAGAAATTTTTACACCAATTTGTTGAAATTTTGAGTTAGAATAATCTATCAATTCTAATACAATTTTTAAGTAATACCTTTTATATATTAATATAAATGTTTCAAGATAATTGATTCCTTATTCATTAGTTAATAATTTTGAGAATAACCATGATTGGAATTTATTAATATATCCCTATGAATATTTTGGGTTTTATAAATCAATTTATATACAACATGTTTTAACCAATATGATACTCAAAAGGTCACAAACTTCATTACTATACAAGGAGTTTATCTCCTAAATCATTTAATCATACCACATTTATAACTCTTTATAACTCATGGTTTGAGAAAATATTTCAGGATTTTTCATTAATCAAATATTATAGTAATATTCTTATAGAAACACTATATAGTTTCTAGAAATTGTGGACAGTTTCATAATTATAGATCATTTTAATGTTTCTGCATCACTTTCCTGAGAAAAGTATGGTTAAACTAATTATTCAAGTTTTTTTGACTCCTGAACCATATGATCTAAATGATTATTATCAAAATATTATGTAATGGTATTTTTTTTAACACCACTTGAAAACTATGGATTGTTATGAGAAATTATCAATTTATCACTTATGGATGAGGTATGAGATTAGAAATTATATTTTTACTTTTTTGAATAAATCTATCCTACTAATCATGTAATTTTAATTAAATTTTTTAATTTTTGATTCCAGAATTATATTGCTCAGTGATATAAAATAAAAACAGCATCATTTAAACATTTTAGCATATCCAGTGAAGTTACCACCAATTTTCACATATCGATGAAGCTTTTAGGTACTCATATCCTGTTGTTTTTATTTTATCTTTTTAGGTCCTCTCATAGGTTATTTTTGGGTTATATTTTATGTTTTTTGAGGTTTTTGGGGATGTGTATGGTTGATACATGGTTAGAGAAAACATGTGATTCTTCACCGAAAACAATGCGGCTTGTGTTGGAATTCCATTGGAGGGTACACGGTTTGGTGCACGATTAGTATAAACTGTGTGGTGTACGTGCTAAAATTGTGTGACTCAAGATATAGGGGGTTTTCATTGTTAGATTATAGTTTTTTAAACCATGTGTACAAATCGTGAAACTCTTATAATAGATGAGAAAGGGTACACAGTTGGAACATGATTTTCCAAACCGTATAACCAAGCCTTATGATGTGTTTTAATTATTATGGTTTTTTATTTTTTGACCCAAAAACTAACCATTTCACCTCATTCATCTTACAGTGAACATGGATCTCAACCTAGGAGACTCCACTAGGTGATTTCTGTGATTCATTTCCACTTTTTGGTAGATTTTGATTGATCTTTTGTTGTTGGATATAATATTTTAACAGTATGTTTCAGGTCTTCAACGTTATTTTATGTTTTCTAGATCCACTCTTCTTCCATCAAATTTAACCTTAGATAGTGAATAATGATGATATATTCATGATTTTTTTCATGATATAATTGAGTTTCTTATAGATCAACTTTGTAAATGGATTTCATTGTCCAGATCTTCGTTGGTTATTGTGTGTTTTTCAGGAATGTATGAGGTGTGTGATTTATCTCCCTATCCAATTGTTATAGGAATGATGAATTAGATATTCTTATTTGGTAATTATTGATTTAGGATCCCTTATTGATTCTTATGACCCTCAACTCATCTTGACTTGTTGTGTAATGTCAACATTGTTAACTCAAGTGTTCTAAGGTAGGTGAATTCATGATTTGAATTTGTGCTACAAATCTGGATTTATTTCTCTTCCAAAATATTTGGTAAAGTTTTTTAAAATCATGAAAAGGTTTTTGGTAAAATATGGTATATTTGGTATGGTTTTGAAAATGAATATTTCCCTTTGTATTTTGGATGGAAATGGTTTTAAATCATGAATTGTATAGTTTCAATGATTAAATGACCTTAAATGATATTATTGTGGAAAAACCAATAGTGATTGAAGATGATGTAGGGATACATCCTTAGGGGATAAACCCAACCCCCTAGACTTGTTATACTAGGGTAATGTGTGAAATGGGCTACTAAATTTTTGGCAATGAGCCGCTCTCAGGAGTGCAATTTTACCCCCTAGACCCATTCTGCTACGGTAATGTGCACACTAGGTGACCTACTGATCAAGATATTTATATGAGGATCACCATTGACCTATTTTTTATACTCTTGGTCTTGTGTTTTCATGTGATTATATTTGAATTTTTATATGTAAATACTTTGAAAACATGTTTTTTGGTATGTTTTGAACACATTGAAAAGGGGTATTTATCCATTATTTATATAAAATTGTGTATAATTGTATCACTTTCCTTGATCTTATTTAATTGAGAAACATAAGTTTATTTTGTCAATTATTATGCCGAAACAATTGATGAGATCCTTTTGGTAACTTTTTCTCACACTATAAATTTACTTTTGGATATATTGGGATCTTGTTATATCTAATATTGGAAAGGGAAAGGTACTGTAGAGAGGTGGAAGGTTTTTTATTTAGTAGGGTGTGAGAGTTTGGGGGTGATATCATCTTACATGGAATTAGGATTTACAGTTTTTGAGTGCTTTAGTTGTTTATATATCTTGGAACCTTTTTTCATGTCTGTTATACCTATATGTTGTTGTCTTGTTTTTGTAATAATAAAAAATTATTTATATATTTACCACTTTGTTTCAAGTTCTTTGTGGAAAACCCAGTCTCAAAGGTTTTTCTTAATTCATAGGTGCTTGTCACCATCCCATAGAAAACATGAACACCATTTGGGTCATGTTCTCGGCTTAATTATGTTCTAATTAATTGGAAAATTCAGGTTAGTTCATGAAAAAGTGATATGAAAGGATGGTTTTACTATTTTAATTTCCAATATAAGTTTTGGGATTTATAGGTAGACAAGAGATAGAAATGGGGGGGGGGGGACTTAAAGGGTATGTTTTTAGAAAGTGTATGTCTTGATCTCACCATGAAAATCCTTAAGTTACCATTGGTTGTTAAGAAATGTTTCATTTGGGATTTCAAGATTTTAAATCCCAATTTTTTTCTTTATCTTGTTTCTTGTAATTCTAGTTGTTTTCAGTGATTCTTAACTAGAATTTCATAGTGGATCTCATGTTTCTATGTTCCTTTAATCTTGATGTGTATTAACATGCCCCCATAAGACTTCCAATGGTTACTCGAGGGGGTACTATCAATGAACCATGGTAGTTTAACCCTCATGTTGATCAAAATTTGATTGAAGTGGTGGTACATGTGGTCTGATCCATGTAGAAGGTGTGTCTCGTGCCCCTATTTAATCTAGATATGGAAGACCTTGAAAGGAAGAGGAGTGGATTCATGCCTATTAATTTTTTCACCAGAATATAGATTCTTTCTAAGGTTTTAATTACCCTCATGATGTGGATAATTGGTTGCTAAATCTCAAGAGTCTTTTCAAAATCCTAGAGACTTATAAATCAATCAAATTGAGGTGCACTTTCATTAAGTCGGAAGGTCCAAGTAGGAGGTTATGGAGCTTGATTTTAATGGATGATAAGGATAAGATATTGGGGTGGAAGGACATGAAAGCCATAATTACAAAGCATATCTACCTAGATTCCATGACCATAGTGAAATCTTTGTAGTTTCTCAAGCATGAACAAGGTATTTGATCTTTGATAGAATATACTTATCGCTTTGATTCACTCTCTATGTTTTCTTATGAGGTTGTTTCTAAGGAGAAGATGGAGGCTCAAAGGTGTCAAATGGGTCTTCATTATAAAATTTGGTCATTGTTCTTCATGTTGAAGCTGACCACCTATCCTGAGGTGGTAGATAAAGAATTTATGGTTGATATTGACCTGGCGGGTAAGTCAAGATTGATCAGAGTTTCTTTTCCCCTATCGGTAGCTCCACTGGTTCCTATAAGGGATAGATGAAGTGAAATGGGTTTTTTGGAGGAAATATTAATGGTTCTTCTCAGATGTATCTTCCTCCTCCATCATTAGTGGCTAGTGGATTTACACATTTTAAGTGAATCCAGATAAGGCACATGAAACAATTTTTTCCCATGCATTCAAAGATTTGAAAATAATATGGGAATTGAGGTCATTTGTAGAAGTTTTTTCAAGCTATATCATTTCCTCTCTTTAGTAAAAATTTATTAAAATATAGAGTGTCTTTAGTGTATTCAAATGCTTAATAGACTATAGGGATCCAAGCACAGGCCCTTAGAATGAATTAGTCACATGTAGCTAAGTAGTTTTCCATGGAATTTTATGTGGATCCTGGTACTTTAAAAGATACCATTTCTATTTCTTATACTTTAGAGACTAATCTTTCTGATATAGGTTCCTCTCACTCCTTTTTATCGACTCATATAGTGGAATTTCATAAACTTCCAGTAGAAATAATGCTATTTTTATGGCATATATGATAACTATAGGGAAGAAAAGGGAGTATGGGTTTTTCCTACATGATCTTTATTTATGTGAAACGTAGAGATGATATGGGATTTATTGGTTCTTGACTTAGACCCATTTTATGTGATTATCAGTATGGATTGGTTAATCGCTCACAAGGCTTACATCGAGTGCTTCTATTAGTGGGTAATCTTCACAACTTCTTATTTGAACTCTAATTTTTTAAGGGATAATGAGATATAAGGTCTAGTAGAGTACGTTTATCTATTCCATTACATAGTAAGTTGTTGTTTTTGTTTGTAGAAATGTTGAAATATTAGTCTAGTAATGATAGCCTTCCTTTGGTAGTCAAACAATTTTCCAAAGTGTTTCTAGATTACTTCTCATGTTTTCCTTCAGAGTTGGAAGTGATGTTCTCGAATGACTTAGTGCCTAGAATACAACTGATATCGATAACATATTACTATATAGCTCCAGCAGAATTGAGAGAGGTGAAAATTTAGTTGGATGACTTGATGGGCTAAGGGATATATATTCCAAAGTGTATCACCTTGGTCAGCCCCCATAAATTTTTAAAAGAATCCTGATGGAACTCTCTGCAATTACATTGATATTTGGAAGCTCAATCAAGTAATGGTCAAGAACCCTTGACTCACACTATTAATTTTCTTGACTAGTTTAAAGGAGAAAAGTGGTTTTATAAATTTTATCTTTGGTCTATATATCACCAAATAAAAATTAAGAAATTAGATATTCTAAAGACCACCTTTAGGATCAGATATTAATATTTTTAATACCTTGTGATTTCATTTGTTAAAACTAATGTTCTTTATATATTTATATATTTGATAAAATAGATAATCCACGAGAGTCTTGAAAATGTTTTCCTAGTTTTTGTTGATAAAATATTTTTGTATTCTATGACTGAGAAATATCATGTATGTCTCTTGAAACATGTTTTAGGAATTCTAAGAGATCACTGCCTCTATGCAAAATTATCAAAGATTCAATTTTGGATCTGTGAAGTCATGTTCTTAAAACATGTGATATTGGAGCATGGTATATTAGTTGACCTTGAGAAGGTGACAAATATTCTATCTTATGAAGAACCATGAAATGAATTTGATATATGAAGATTATTTGGTTTACAAGGATAATATCGATAGTTTGAAAAGGAATTATTAAAGCTGGTGTCTCATTTAACCACCCTCACCTTGAAGGGGGTGAAGTTATTATAGGATTCAAAGTGCGAAGTATCATTCAATGAACTAAAGTTGTGTTTTACCTTAGTACAAATTCTGATTTTAGGAAAGACTGGTTAGAAAAATATGGTGTTCTATCATGCTTTAGATTTAGATTTGGAATGTATCCTTATGCAGGGAGATCATAGAGTGGATTATGGATCATGTCTCCTTCAGCCACATGATAGGAATTATCCCAATCATGATTTAAAACTTGATATAGTTGTGTATTCCATCAAAAGTTGGTGTCGTTATCTTTTTTTGGACTAATTTACTATTTAATATATCAATAAAATCAATGTTTATATCTATTATCAAAAGTATTTGAATCTCTAGTAGATATTTTGGGTCAAATAAGTATTATCGTTCAACATTGACATTTCCTATACACCTAGGAATGCTAATATTGTGGTTGTATCTCTTAGTAGGAAGTTACCTTCTTAAACTATGAAAGAGGAAAAGTATGAATGTATCTTTATTGGAATTTTTTCTCAAATACACATGGGGATTAAAGAATAGATGTTCAGGAATGTTATCGTTCGTGGCCATGTGACATCTGTTCTTCTTAAGATGATTCTTTAGGAGAAATAACAAGATTACTATTTTTAGAGTATTAAAGACTCTTTATATGATTGGGAGACCATCGATGAATGGTTTCTTTCCTCAAAGGGTATTATCTAATTTTGGTGTGGATATGTTATTCCCTTTTCTGTAAGAAAGGGTTTTTGGGGGATTGTAATAATTCTTTATGAGTTTTCCACCCTAGAACCACAATGTTTTTTATGACCTAAAACATAATTTAGGGTGTCATGGAATGATATGATACATAGATGACTTTGTATCTTGTTGTTAATATTGATAACATGTAATGGTCAAGCAGTAGAAGACTTCAGGATTTCTTCATCCTTTCCCCATTACAACCATAAAGTGGAATGAAATTTCAATGGATCTCATTGTTGGGTTACTACAAAAAACATGATGTAAAAATTTCATATGGATGGGGATCGATCAACTGACATGTTTAGCACATTTTATGCCGATTTATGTAACCCATAAGTGGAAGACATGGTAAAATTTCATTTGTAGCAGATTATATGATGCATAGTGTTCTAGTAGCCACTATCTTAGATGGGGACCCTCATTTCACCTCATGGTTTTGGAAGGGTCTTCATGAGGCAACGGTCGCTCAGGTTAGGTTGAGTACAATATATCATCCTTCGATGGATGAGAATAAATAATGGGATAATTAGATTCTAGAATATATTATTAATATCATGCCTTGGATATTGAAGGTGCTTTAAATGTACATTTTAGGCTGGTTGAAGTTTATTATAAAAAAACTTACTAGTAGGCCATCATAATGACACACTTCGTAGCTATTTATGAATATTCTTGTAGATATCCTCTTTATTGGTACAATATTGGAGAAGCTTCCTTTTCTAGAAAAATCTTGGTTAAATAGATAATGGTGAAGATTCAGTTGGTTCAAAAAGGTTTGGTGATGGCTCAGATCTAATATTAGTCTTAGGTGGGTTGACATCTTCTCCCTTTGGATCTTTTAGTTGGTGATCTTGGGTTCTTTAAATTCTCTCCCAATTGGGTTTTCAATGGATCAGATATCAAGGAAAGATCGATACCTGGTATGTGGGATACTTTCAGATCATGTAAAGACTTGTAAAGGTGGATTATCAATTATATTTAACACATAAAATATATTTGATCCATAATGATATCCCCGTGTCTCAACTCAAAAACTATCAACTAAACCTATCTCATGTTCTGAACTAGGAAGACCCTTACCTAGTACCTGACATATCTATGAAATAACAACAACTTTGAGTTATTGATTCTCAAGTAAATGTTATATGTAGGAAGTCTATACCATTGTTTTGATTGTGGAAGAAGCATAGTTCTAATTTTTTTTTGGACTTCAGAGAGTGTTTTTTGACTAGGGAGCAATGGCCTCATCTCTTTGAGGTTCAACCTTTTTCAAATCATCTTTATTGTGGAAGAAAGCAATATGGAAGGGAGAATTTTCACATCCTAATATTTCTTTTGGGTACTCATATCTTCTTGTATTAAATTTATCTTTTTTGGTCATTCTCTCAAGTAATTTTGGGTGACTTATTTATGTTTTTTTAGGTTTATAGGCTTGTTCATAGTTGACATACTGTTAGAGAAAACCATGATGTTTCATCCAGGAAACGATGTGGCATATATAGGAGTTCTAGAGAAGGGTGCCTAGATAGGGATACAGTTAGTAAAAACAATGAGATAGTTGGAACCAAACTCCCCACTAGATCATCCATTCCATATTTGGTTGAACAAAAACCACCATCCAACTCAACGGAATATCCCAAGATCATTGAGGGAGGTGATCACATGTTTTGATATGTGCTCTCAAGATGGGTTCCCATGTGTAAGGCTCTTATACGCCAAATATGATTTCTGTTTCCCCTTTTCCACAAAGGTCATGAAAATAGAATAAGGAAGGTGTGTGTAAAAAAGAAATCCCTACATGTAGAATAAATATATGTGCACAAGTCCTTTGCGCACCCAATGTGATGTCAAAACTGCCTTTGCGTGCATACCTGACACAGCCAAGGGATACATTTCATGGAAAACCTCTTACATGAAAAAATCATTCATGCCCATTAATAAAAGTGTTTTCCTATATATTGAATTACACCCCCTACTTTAGGGTGATTATGCAAAAGTCAAACCGCTACTCTACTGCATATAAGAATCTTCTGTGATATCAAGAAATATATGGAACCCTCAAGGTATTAGATTTTGCGTTATAGGTCCCCTGTGTGTCTTCTTTATGGTAGACCCATAGTGACTTGAACCTCATCTAGTTTCTTTTATTATAGGTTAGGTGCACACAATAGTATCCTCTTGTGTGCAACCCTAGTCTAGTGTACAAGACAATCTTTTGCCCAACCTTGAGTTTTGTGCGCAATCCCCCAATCTTTCACGCATTCCATCTTTGAGAATATTTGTCTTGTCTCAACTCTAGATCACCATGTTTGATTAGCTATTGTATTTGACGAAGATGTCTTTCATGAGTCCCTCCAGACTTCCGTGTAGTTATTTCTTGGTCCCTCATGAGGTGTCCGTTATTGTGGTTCCCTACCTATTGTTTTTTATAATATGTAGGATAATGGATGTTTCTTTTTGTCATAGCTATGAAAACATGTACTTCATGAGTGACTTCTCCTCCACTCCCTTACCTTCCAACAATACTGATTCCTTCCATTCCCAAAGGGTTGATAAGTAGCAGTTATCTAAGACTAAGGGGTTAGGAGTGAGTCTCCACATCCGAATTGCATTACATAAGATTGCCCAGTACCAACATCCTCATCACATGATGTCAAACTATGACATTTTTATCCATGTATGAATGATTGGGAATATTCTTTACACCACCTGAACTCACACAAAATGACATCCTCCTTCCTCCCCATAAGGACCAGAGAGGGGGTGGTCATTGGGGACTCTCAACACCCCATACCTCTCCCTTTGGGTATTGTCACCATGTGCACTTTGGGAAGTATTCACACGTAATCTCCAACACACCTATGATGGGATTATATTTTTTAAAATCACAAGGAATGATATCCTTATCATATAGAATGAAATCCTTCTTGGATAACTTCTCTGTGTAAGTCCCACACCATCTCTCACTAACACATCTCTTATGACGCGATAGTCAGGTCTACCCCTTCCTCTTGTTTCTCACACAAATCATGGCTCACATGGTCTTAGAGGTTTGTAATTACTATGAAATCCATCTCCACCATGGGAATACCTCATATCGTAAGCCTCTGTCTCCATCACCATGGGCCTCCTCCTTAGGTATAATCCATGAATGCCCCCATTCCAAACTATGTGGACATTGATTCCCAACCAACTGGGTTATGTAAGAAGCCTCCCTGAGGTTAAGGACAACCATTTTCATCCATCATGATCTTATCAAAGACACATCATGATAAGTCCATTACCCTCACCTAGGAGACATCATCTCCTCTAGGCCCATCGGCCAGTTTCTATGCATAAGCCTCACAAACTACTTCAAAACTATGTGTACTTTGATTCCTGATAGCATGGGATATGTATGAAACCTCCTTGATGTTCATGATCAACATACCCAACATACTCACTCATATATGTCCATTTAATCCACATCATCCATTTCATCCATACCATCCTGGTCTTTACTGGGGCCTCCATGTTCTGGTGGGATCATGAGACTCCATTCATATCATTACTGCTCCTAGTACCACTCGAGTAGTTCCCACATGTACGACCAACAAAATAAAACATGATCTAACCCAGAGAAATCCTCTTGTGAAGGGAAGCTAACCATGTGTAAGAACCACGTCATCACCTATCAAAATACATGTTTTTTTATCCTGGTCTTCTTAACAGGGTACATAGGATGCCTCCTTGAGGTTCAATCCTGACCAACTGTAATCCTTGGTGCCTTCATCCAAGGGGTCTATCTCCCCAATCCACCTGCAGAAATGTCTAGATCAACCTTTACAGTGTGACACCTTCTCTTTATGGGTGACACCTCCCAAGTCTACCTCTATAGGATGTTCTAATCCATCCATCGGAAAACCTCCTAGGTGTTCCCTCTTAGGGATGAACCTCATTGATCTACATTTATGTGGTGTTCTGATCAGTTTCATTCTAACTCTACAAGATATTATACTCACAAAATGTATCATACTACTACCTCAGGATAAACATAAGATGCATGAGGTGAAAGACTTGGATGATATTAACCTACTAAATCAGATAGATCATGCTACACAAGGGATGCTTTAGGTGAAAGCCTTGGATGATATGCCTTTGACATCTAATACCTTGTAATTGACACGGGACACCTAGGGTTCCATGCCTAAATATTCCTCCACGAGATTACCTCCTATGAGGAATAATATAGATGACTAATGTCCCAGTCTTCAGACATGCCAGTTATTCCCAGCGTGACAAATTTCTACACCAAAGGTTTCTACCCTATCAAGACCACTTGGAATGTTTAGATAAAAATAGCGTAATTAACTCGTATCCACAAAGAGATGGAATCTGGAATGAGTTTCATGAGAAATGACTTAATCAATGACGGAGACCCAGACTAGGAGAATAATTCCAAGGAGGAATCCATGGAATGAGGAACCAATATCCCATCATCCCATGTAGATCAATGAATAAACATCACCATTTAAGGTGATAAAATTTGGATACCTTTGGATAACAGAAATGAGGGGTAACAATGCACGCCAATGAACAATAACATGCGCAGTGGTACGCCCCAGTGAAATTCTCAGAAAAAAATGGTGAATCTGATGTGAAAGTCTTCTCCTCAACATAGAGACTAGTAGAACTTGATTCATCAATTGATAAACATGTTACCAGATCTAACTATCTGGTGCAAGTCCCCACCAAGAAAATAGTAGGATTGGAATAAAACTCACCAGAGATTAAGGTAGTTTTCATTGGGAATTTTGGACCCTATCTATAGGAAATCAATCTCTATGTACCCATAGACGTAGCGAAAGTAGGGAAATCAATGTGACAATTCTTCACGACTCCATATATACCACACCATCAACTAAAAATATGGTTATTGAGCACCCACACCCGTGTCACCCTCAGAGACTATTCATAGAAGGGTGATAGATTCCCTCGATTGACGATATGAGCAGAAGGGGTTCATTCCGAGGAGGGACATGGCCTACTAGGACCTTGAGGTTTATGTTATTTACTAAAACTTCTGCCCCTAAGGGGTCTGAAAGGAGCTCATGCTCCCAACTCCGACTTCCAACCACTTTAGAAGCCTCTCCTCTGAGTGATCTTACGACTCGCCCCCCTACATCGAGGAGGTCGGGGATGCTAGGGTCACCCTAGATGTGACTACTACCTGGGAGATACTAAGGAGGGATCTCACTAGGATTCCTCAATGCCATCCATGACTAGTCATCCATGCTGAGGAACATGTGAACTATACTCCTTCTCCACTGGAACCTATCTGAATAACCCGATGCCAGAATCATACACAATCTCAGGACAATTCCCATTGAGGGCCGTTATCTTCCACAACTTCAGTGTCCCACTCCACCATCGGTGCACTCTGCCAGAACCCACCAATATAGGGTGGGGATCAATCAGCATCTGGTCAAAATTGAGACCTCAACCACCCCATGGGTGGACTAGGGTGACTATTTCGATCACTGGTACCACTAATAATAGTCTCGGGCTGAACCATGATTATGGGATCTAGTACAGTGGCTCTACTCACACCATCTACAGTTAGAGTGTAGGTCCTCCCTTCTATCACACCAGACATGGAGGTTCTCCCCATATTCCCATCATCGATCAAAGTGGGGGTCTTCCTTGATTTGTCAACATCCAGTATGGAGGTCATCCCCATGATTATGTTTCCCTATAATGAGGTCTTACCAATGTAAAAAATCATTAACGTGAAGGTCCTCATCATTCTATTCTCATATCATGCATAGGTAATCCCCATGACCACATTGTCCAGAGCGAAGGTCCTCATCAATTTAGTAACAGATAGTACGTTTTCCCTCCTTGTGATACTAGAAACCATAGATTAGCTCCTCCCTAATCCCTTGATCATTAGTACGGAGGTACTCCCCATGGATTCACCAGTTTAAGCGTAGTTCCGCCCCACTCCAGTAATAATTGAAGCAGAGGTCCTCTACACTTCATCAATAGTAAACAAGTAGGACCTCCATGTTTCCTCTTTTATCAATATGAAGGTCCTAATCACACTTCCACCCACCAGTACAGAGGCTCTACCCATGCAATTTTCACCAAAAAAATCATAGGTCCTCCCTGATATGTCAACATCTATTGTGGAAGCCCTTTCCACTCTCACAATATTACTCGTTGAGGTCCTCCCCACTCTAATAATAATTGATAAGATGGTTCTCCTTGTACAACGGTTAGATAAAGTGTAGGTCCTCCATGATTCATCACAAACACACAATTAGGTCCTCCCCATTATGAAAAATTACCCTCCCCTAAAGAGTCATCCTAGGGCAGAAGCATGAACCTCCACCACTACAGGAAAAAATCTAGGATGCACCAAGTCATCACCAATCCCATTCATTTCTCATATTATCATGTTGAATGTGATTAAATGATGTATCCTTCTCCCCATTCATGAAAATTAGAGTCTAGGGAAGGATCCCAAAAGGTGATATTCATCATCATAGAATGTGAGATGAACCAGATCCCCAAATACCTTCACAGGTACATGTGGGTGGAGGAAGATTTTTCTCCCTTCCAATGTCTCGTGGTGCAGTCGTCTATGTCATCACCCGTTTCATTATCTACCAATACTCGAGATCACAAGGAATTATTCATGGATTTTATAGAAAACACACATCCGGAAGACCCACATTCAGCTGTTGTTGCCCCCACACATGAGGTGGTGGTATGTACTTAATACTACATGGATGCGGTGATGCGGCCTCTGAGAGACAACCCAACCAATAGCGATCAATTAGCTCGTGTAGTAGTTTCTCTGCAATCCATTCCACTACTGCACTGATCCACATCAGTGTCATAGCATGTTTCTCAGTCACCACTGCTCGAGCCTTGGGGAAACCCGGAGTCAGACCCCGCTTTTTAGCTGGGTAGCTTGTGGGTCACCCTCACTACAAATCAGGCATCCAAAGTGTTCTTACCTATTGAAAAATTTTACTTTGACACTTTATAGTCACTCACCTAAGAAAAGTCCATGTGATTACAACAGACCATATGGGTTTCTTATTTCATCTACGAGACCATCTGTTTGCCTACTCAAAGAGTTAGAAGCATTATGATGACATTGATCAGTGGTACCAAATGGTTTAGTTGGCAACACTAATAGTGGATCAGCACCCTGTGTCATGCGTCTATCACCAGACCCTTTATAAAAGATTTTTTTAGAGTTTCATTGAGCTCCGCAAGATTATTAATGAGGATTTCTCACATGTGGAGATCTATGGCTGAGGGAAGTATGCTTCTCTCCACTTAAGCCCTATCCTGCGATAGCCAGATCTACCTGGTGATATCGAGGACATGCCTCCACACACAGTCATGATAAACATGGTTTTACTTGACATATAAACTAAATATAGGGAAACCATTGTAGGATTTGATAGGGATAACTTTCCCCCTGATGTAACACAACATCAGGTAGACCCCATAGGCATTCTTACATAGTTTCAAATACAAACACTTGTAATTGGGGACCCATCAGCGTCATTTCCCATTGATCTAAACAGAAAAAAAAGGAAAAATAAATACCAGGACCTCTAAACCACAAGACCCATCTGATGTCACGCAAGAGATAGAGGTTGATCCTATAATGTCCACCTTGATCTAGAACATTACAAATCAGAGGAGTCCCATTGAAGAGATCCTTGCTGAGCTTCTGGAAGATGGGTTCCCATACTATGTTGATCCTCGACCCAATCATGTCTCTCCCCCATCAGGGCAGCAGAGGCAGCCACAGGTTGTTCTCGGTCAGCTACCCCCAATCGATCTTAGTATTCACTACTAAAAACCATCATTTAGCATCACTGGAATTTATTAGTTCTATAAAAAATGCTGATAAATGGAATCCTTATCAGTGCTAAAGAAATCACTAATAAATTTAACTTCTTATCAATTCTATTTTTATCCCTAATAAATGGAACCTTTATCATCGGTTTTTTAGCATTAATAAATTGAACCTATATCTGCACTTTATTTTTAGGGCAAATGAAGAAATATTTTATCCGCATTTTTTTAGCGATGATAAAGGACCAAATAAATAAAATGAAGTAATTAAATAAATAAAAAATAAAAATGAGTTTATAAAAAAATATTACAAATTTTATTAATTAAATTATTATTGATAAAAATGAATAAATTGATTATAAATTATTAACTATTAAACATTTTATTAATTAGATAATTATGATAATTAATGTTAATAAATTTTATGTATGAAATATATAGATATATATTAATTTATTTAAATATGATTTATATATTACATAATATTCATGTGCTTTACATTAAATAGACATATATTTAATGAATAATGGCTTATAATTAAAAATTAATATGAATTAAAAATAATATCTAATTGTATTGTGTAATGAACATATAATTGAATGTGTTGTTTGATTTTTCAATTTAACATAGGTCAAATGAGTGTTATATTGATTTCACATATATGCAATTAATGCATTTTTATATACAATTCACACACCCAAAACTTATCTATTTTTCAATATTTTTAAAGTTCATTTTTTTAATTTATTCAATTTTACTCATTTTTAACATACATTCATGCATGGATGTAAAATTTGATATAAATAATATTTTTCAAAAATACTGTTATAATTATACATAAATAATTATGAAATTATAATAAATATATTTAAAATGGAATATATTTACTATATTTATATTTATATATTTCTATTTAATATATATTTATATATTTACAATTTTTATAATTATAATTATAAATCCTTTATCAGTGTTTAAGTAGTAAACACTTATAAAGGTAGGTAATTATCAGCACTTCTTTCGCACTGATAAAGATGAGGCTTTATCAGTGCTCAAGGAAGCACAAATAAAATGAATGTTTATCAACGCTAAAACATTAGTGCTGCAAGTTCTCCTTTAGCACTGATAAAGATCTACCTTTTTTAGTTCTAAAAAATCTTTGATAAATATTCATTTTATCAGTGCTTATGTAATAAGTGCTGATAGCAGTGTCCCAATCTATTTTGAAAACCATAACCATTTGTGAACCCATTGCGATAACCGAAAATTTATGCGGAATCCAACCACTGTTGGAGTTCTGATTCATTTAATCGAAGCTCGAATCACACCACTCAACTACCTCTAGTTGATTGAATGACATTGGACATCTGGTGTCCTGTTGTGGTTAGGGTTTCCAAAGAGGATTTTCTTCAACCTAGTGAGGTAGGCCTTGCGATTTGATTTGAGTATTTTTTTCATTTTTTGAATTCTTTTTTGACGATATCATGAGTTATTTGTGTTCCATTCCTTGTATACTATTTTTATTTTTAGATTATGAATAGAATGATTTGTTTAAATTATGAACAGAATGACTTTTTCTTGTTGTTTTGTGTGTGTAATAGCATTACACCATGAGAGAGTTTGTTGTGTTATGAATCCTTATACCACAACACAATGTTGAATATGATAAAATATTTTTTCTTATATATTAGTGAATACTTTTGGGGGTTACAACACATGAAAAGGAGTAACGTAAAAATATACCTAAAGGGAAAGTATGTTCATAGAATAGTTGGAAGAAATGATTTTTGTAACTACATAGTACCATTGCAAAGTATCTTAGTACACTATAATTCGCATGAACATGCTATAAGTTATGATAGATTGGGTATTACATTTATAAGCTATGATCCTGTTGTCACACCCTAATAATTATTTTATAATCACTTCTGATCATTAATTAATATATCTTATTATTACCCTTACTGAGCATTAGGAAAACCCACTCCCATACTTCCACTTCTTTAGGATATGAATAATTTTATTTAAAATGGGTATATAGATGAATGTAAATAATTGAAAAAGACATTGTCGGAGTTAGTGAGGGTATTTCATGTAATAAATTAATTATATACTTAGTCTCTAAATAAAGTAGTACTATATTTCTCTTATACATGTATTTTTTTAAGATGTATGAATATTCATTAAACATGGGACTATTTAAATAATTGAAAAATAATTATTAGAATATCATGAATAATTTGTGAGATATCAACATTGTATCAATAAATAGTGGAAAAAAATACAATCAAGAAACATGTACAGAATAATATACATTAGTTACATAAGATTATTTAAATAATAAATGAAAAACTAATATATCTTTAATTTAATTTTATAATTAATGTTTATAAAATGTAACAGTTTTTTATGATTTTTTTTAAAACATTATTAAGATGTCTCCATTTATTATATAGGAGGTTATAGTGCATTCATGGAAATAAGATGTAACTTTATGGGTTTCTTCACCATTTTAATTTGAGAACAGATTGTATAAATATTTGAACATCCAACTAAAAGAATTATTTCTTATTCTCCCTAAAACCCTATATATTCTTCTAATATGGTAATTAGTTATCAATTAAAATATTAGCACCAATTTACCTTTCTTGTTTCATAATTACCCCAATGTGGGGCTTCTATGAAGAAACAAACATAACTATTTTTTTAGTAAGTAATCATTCTCCTACTTGTCTATAATCATATTTTTTATTATATATATCTTAATATCTAAATATATGAAGTCATAAGGTCTTTAAAAATTTTATGGACATAATTTACATTTGTAATCATCTTTTAACAATTTTAGTAAAGTTAATTTTCACATATGTTGACATTTTACAATGTGTGAAATTAATCTCCTTTTTAAACATTATTTATAAAAATAAATTTTATAATCAAATTCATTGATATTATAACAATAAGATCCTCTAAATTTTTTATTTTTTTCAAAATAAACTTAAATTACATTAATTTAATAATATATTTTCTAAAAATGTATAAAAATATAAATTTTATTTCAAATTCTTTCTCTAGGTAAATTATAAATTTATCATAATTTTTTCTCTATCAATATAAATATTCGTCAATTACTCAAATGTTTTACTCATAATATTATCTAATGAAGTTATCCCCCTTTTTTCTCTTCATATATTATAATAATGTCTTCTAATTTTTTAATTAAAAATGTTTTGTCATTTATTAGTAAATTAAGCTATGATGAAATTATAACTATTTTCAATTTTATATGGAATAAATATATTATGCTTATCATTATATGATGGGTGATTCTATTATGTAACTCTAAAAATATTATATAGTATTTAATATATTATGATACCAGGATGGGATATGTGTTATTATCTCAAATCCCTATGTAAGGGTGATTTTATAAATATTTATTCATAAATTATGGTTCTGGATTTCCAAATTAATAAGTGATTTTATTTGTTTTCATAAAAAAATTATATTTAAATGTTAATTTGTTTTATGAACCCAATAGGATGGATATGAATTGAAAATGGATGCACGATAATTGTTTGAAAAATGAGTATATAGACAGAGTTAAAGAGTTCATTAAGCTTTCAAGAGAGCATGCAGAAGACCCTTCTAAAATCATTTACCCAACTTTCATGTCTTTCTACACCAAAACTTCCATATACTACTACTCTCTCAAAATATTTTCACCCCTGTAGTTTTTCATTTATCGCTTTATTTCAAGTTTTTTACATTAACTTTGTAGGAAGAGAAACAATGATATTTATGCTAAGTTATAGTGGTAATCTTGATATTTTCATAATTAAATCATTGTCCATATAATTAATGTATTGTTTCATATTTTTGTATAATTTTTTTTATTTTCAGTATTACTCACATAATAATTAATTTCTAGTATATGTGGATTAATTTGTTTGATTTGGGGTGGTCTTTATATATTTCATTCCTTTCTACACCAAAATATCCACAAACTTCTTCTCCCGTAAAATCTTTTCACTCTACAATGGTGTATTTATCACTTTATTTCAAGTTCTCTACACTACCTTTATAGGAAGATAAACGACATTGTCTATGCTCAATTACATACGTAATCTTGATTTTTTCATAGTAAAATAGTTGTCTATAGGATTAATGTATTGTTTCATATTTATTTTTAATTTATTTCTTTTTTGTTTTACTTAAATAATAATTGTTTTTATATATAGGTGGATTATTTTGTTCAAGTTGGGGTGGTCTGTCCATATTTCATTCATTTCTACACCAAAACTTCCACAAAATTCTTCTCCCTTTAAACCTTTTCACCCCTACGGTGGTGGATTTATCACATTCTTTCAAGTTTGATTCACTAAATTTACAAGAAGAGAAACAACACTACCTTTTCTCAATTAGAGAGGTAATATTTATGTTTTCACAGTAAAATCATTTTCCGTATAATTAATGTATTATTTCATATTTATTTTTAATTTATTTTTTTATTATTACTCAAAATAATTGGTTTCTTATACAAGTGGATTATTTTTTTTCAAGTTTATGTGGTTTTTTCAAAGATGCTCATGCAATGTTGGAAGTTCGGTAAAGAAAGACAATGGAAATCATGATAACATTAATAATTAGGATTATTTTGAGACTTTGTATAAACCAATGTTTGAAATGTATATAATATAGTTTTTTCTTATTTTTTTTGTGTTGTAAATTTCAGTTCATTTAAATATAGTATTGTGACTTGTTTTTATTGATATCTGGTGTCTTTTTGGTGTTGTGGTGTGATGTTACAACACATTTCAGTGGTGCTATAGTGTGCAGTTACAATACACTATAGTATGGTCGGTTATCAGCGCTACTGTGAGCACTTATAAAAGGTCCTTTATCATCATTTTTATAACCACAGATAAAAGGTATAATTTATTAGTGCTTCTATAAGAGATGATAAAATACACTTTATCAGCACTTTTATAAGCACTGATAAATGGTTCCTTTAGCGGCGCTAAATTAAAGCGCTAATAAATGGTTCTTTTATCAATGATTTTAAAAGTGCTGATAAAACACAAGGTATTTTAACATCACTCATGTAGTTAACAATTTTCTAGTGTTGATAAAGGCCATTTATAGTTCTATTTAATGTTTTTTTTGTAGTGAATTACGTGCATCCCGATAGGTTAGAGACCAAAGTTTACAGAAAATAATTGTGGTATGCATCACCAAGTCCACCTGAGCAGTGCGATAACCCTCCTCGGGACCCAGATCAGGAAACTCCTCGAGCATCTCCCCAATCAGCTCAACAACCCACTCTAGTCGCTCCACGAGACACTGTGATGAGCTACCATGTTGATGAGCCTATCAATGCATTGGTGGTCTGGAATCCTAGTCATTTTAGGAATTCCTTCTAATATAATCTTATAGCTTCTCTCACCACTCACCTCGAAGCACTTGGGATGTGACAGTTGTCGATCCCACCTTATGGAAAGACATATCCGGTATGGGTGGATAACATGCGAGCAACCCTAGATTTTGGTAATCCTATATTTGTCCCCTTATATGAGATGGGTGACCCGTTGCCACATCTAAACCACTTCATCTCAAGGTACGGACCCATGTTGGTAACTCTAAAGTAGCAAGAGACTGCCAATATATATTTTTTCATATAGACATTAGAAGGGCAAGCATTTTTCTTGTATATCCTATTACTGATAAGATCCCTCACTAGTTGGGAATACCTCCATAGGAAGTTCCTCTACCAGTTTAGCTTCAACACCCACAAGATGAGTATTTCTGACCTCTTCAAGTGCAAGCAACAACAAGATGAGAAGATTTCATAATTCATCATTAGGTGGAAAAACCTCACGTATTCACTCGATATGCCATATATGCAAGAATATATGCTGCTGATCTGAATACAGAATGTCAAGAATGATTTGGTCCCATCCCTCATCTCTTATAATTTTCTAGGTGGATTTGGGGATTTTTTAGACAAGTTAAAAAACCTAAGGAAGCCTTGCATCAAGCTAAGAATGTGTGTCTCTTGCCTCCACAAAATCATAGAATAAGAGACATCAAGGTGGAGACTATTTTTTCCACACGTATAGAGGCCCCCATGACACTAGACATGTTACTGGAAGGGCCTCACCCATATCCAAAATGAGAGAAATAGCCTCAGACCCAGCCTTAGGCTCATCACCGCCCGACACTGAATCGGCTAGCACCACCCCATCAAGCACCACTCCCTGGGTGAGAGAATTAGTCTCCAACCCCTCATCAAGCTCTATATACTCATCAAATCTAGGCTCCCAAATCTCCATTGTTGTATAATAGAAACTGTATATAGTCATTAAATGAGGTTTAGGTACCTAGTTATTTTTGAAGTGGCCTAGATCAAGGGGTTCTCAAGCTGCCAGAATGTAGGTATCCCTAGGAGGCTAAGCTCACTGATTGCCCTGACTACTTCCCTTATCACATAATCCTTGGACATAACATAAAAAAATATGCGTTCAAGAACTAGATCTAAGACTAATTATATAATAATACAGTCATATTGGGACCTTCCCTAACATAGGTAGCATGCATTTATACAAAGCCTGATGACGACAGTGATAGTGAATAGCAGTAGGTTTCTAGCTATGGGAATCAGAAGTGTGATGATTGGTTGGATCATATAATAGTATCTCTCACACATGGTTTCATCCATGCCCACTGGAATTGGCTTGAGACTCCTAATGTTTCCATGCCTCCTCCAGTAGCTGCTTCTGCGTCCACATGCATCCTTCTACTTATGAAAAGAGTATGTGCTGACAACACATGGGAAAACAAAGTCCTCCATCGATGTTGAATCCATCTCACACTCTCAGTTATTTCATGCCTCTAGAGATGGAAATTTCCCCCAAAGTCTGACCAACATTGTAATAATCCTATGAATATGGCTAGGAGTATGCATCTGTGAATACCGTCGAGTTGGTGGATCCCTATATGGTTCCCAATGATGAGGATTATCAAGAAGGCACTCCTAATGTCTTTGGTAAATGCCATCATAAATGGAGCTATAGATATCTGAATCATTATAATGTTTAGGTCAACACTTCAAACCAATTTGTTCATGCTACCGAGACAGGACAATCGATTTTGTGTAGTGCTTAATAGGTATAGTCCTCTCAACCAGACTTATCAGATTCACTGCCACTACCGAGCATGCTACTCAACCAAGAAGAGAGACTATGAACTCATCGTGATCATGAATGTCTATCCATAGCTAGGCCTCAGTCAGCTGATAGTCACCTAGTAGTGATTGTGGGTAGGTTATCTAATGAGAGTAATAATCTTTCCAGCCCCTTCCAGAATCAATCTTTTCGACCAGTAGTTATTGTCATCCATCCTGCTAAAGATAAACCTAATGCTGGAAAAAACATGTGTTTACCATGGAAGCATGATATGTTGAAGTACCTCACCATCATTCCTACAAACCTCTTTATCCTCGTGGATCTCCTCCTGTTAGAGTATTTGTGTGAGGCTCTCACTGAATCCTTGAGGATCCCCTCCACTTTGAGATAGAGGTAGTGAATGTAGAGGCATTTCAGGCTGAGGTGGGTGAGTGAGTAGAATGACCAACCATCATCTCATTCTTAGGAGAATATGAAGGCCCTACCATATAGGGTTATATCCATTTTTTGTACATCACTATCCAATTAAAGAGTGTTGATGTTCACCGTTGTCTAGTAGATATAGATTCTAAGATCAATCTCATCCTGACTCGGACACTCTGAAAGCTAGGTGTAACTAAAGTAGATATGAGTCCCTATGAACTGATGATTTAGGGTTTTGATTGGATGAAGAAAATGTCTTGTGGAAAAATATGCTTGAAGACACAATTTGGGGTGCTGGTTATAAGCACTGAGTTCATGTTTTTCTCATAGGATACTAGCTACAATGCGCTAATGGGAAGACCATAGCCCCATCTATATACAACGATTCCCTCCTTGTATCACTAATACCTCAAGTACTCCCTCAATAGTTAATTGGGTGCTCTCCAAGGTGATGCATCAAACTTCGCCTCTTTTCAAGAATGCTATCTATATGCCGATTATTACTATATAAAATACATGTGGGTTCAGAATAACAAGGTTGAAAACACAACCACTATGGCCGACCCGTGGACAAACTTGGATGTTGTTTTCATCCTCCCAAGTCACCAGTTGGAGGCTAAACCCCAAACATGGGGCACTACTTTATCATTTTCAAGAATAAGGGAAGGAGTTTCCCTAGGTACAGGGAATGCCATAGGATTACCTCATACTCTTATACGGGTCAGGATCAAGTGATTATAGAACACCATATCCCTATGAGGTATCAGGATGTTCTCCCTATAGCTACAACTAGACTCTGTACTTGCCTATTCCACTAAGAAAGGTTGAACTGACACAGGCCGACTGAACACCATTCTTTTTATATCAAGAATATACCTTGTGTTCAAAAGCCTAATGGAATTATCTTGACATCTATAGTCATCGCGGTTTGAGTAGAGAAAGAGTCTCCCAGTTAGGATTCTATATCCTACCAAGAAAATACCGGTGTTCCTCTGGGATTAGTCATTCTAGATGATCCGTCTCTTCCTATTGATTTCCATACCTCAGATGATGAAGAGGATTTAGAATTGGCTCATTGCACATTCAAAGAAGTCATCTCCACCACAATTTATGTGTTGGTTCAAGTGAATCTTTGAACTAAGGCAAACCTAAGGCCAACATTGATTAGTATGGACATGCCTGTAGAGTAACAACAACACTATGTGGATTTCTTGAAGCAACATAATGATGTATTTGTTTGGGGCTATGAGGTGATCCCAAGACTAGTTCCTTAGGTAACCATCCTCTATCTTGGACTCCCAGTAAGACATCGAGGGTTTAATCAGCCTCCCTGGAAGATTCAAACCTCTCATGGTGTCAAGGTCTAGTCTGAAGTGATAAGATAAATAAAATCCAACTTTATCAAGGAGGTTCAATACTCTAAATGGTTATCCAACATCATTCCCATCAATAAGAATAATGGATTGTTTAGTGTCTATATCAACTTATGGGATCTCAAATACCACCATTCGAAGGATGATTTTCCCTTCATGTGATAGAGCTGCTAATCGATTCCACCACTAGGTTATAGTATCTATCGTTCATGGATGGGTATTTTGGGTATAATCATATCCATATGTCCCCCAAATATGAGGAGTCCACCAACTTTAGAGCACCGTAAGGAACCTTATACTATCAGGTAAAGCCCTTTAGTTTAAAGAATTCATGATCCACCTATCAGCATTCAATGTATCTTATATTTAAAATGATCTTTAGGATGCTAGTGTAATTCTATGTGGATGACTTGGTGGTCAAATCCTACCAGTGTTAGGACCATCTCATGGATCTTGATAAAGTGTTTGGTTTCCCCTGCTCTTGCCATCTGAAGATGAACCCTCTGACGTGTTCCTTCAGGGTTACCTCTAGGATGTTTCTCAGCTTCATTGTTAGATACAAAGGCATTGATTTTGACCAAGATAAAATCATGGCTATCGGTTAGATTCCTTTTCTGAACAACCTATAGGAGCTCTAAGGATTTCAAGGCCACTTAACCTACATATGCCGATTCATTAAGAATCTAGATGAAAATTGTAATCCCTTTTATAGGCTCCTAAAGAAAGGATTCATCTAATAGTGGGATGATGTAAGAACCATGAAATTTTTTTCAGGTATGTTTTCCTTTTTCTGGAGTTTTGAGAAAAGAGGAGATTCTGGAAATTTTTGAAGTACACGCTGTGTACTTTTTTGCCGCTCGATTCAGGTGATTGAGGATATGCTCTGAAAACCCGATGGCCAGTCAGAGCGCACTATTCAGGTGCTTGAGGATATGCTCTGAGCTTACATTCTGGACTTTGGAGGTTCTTGGGAGAAGCATATACCTCTTGTGTAGTTTTCCTACAATAATAGTTTTCAAGAAACTATTCATATGGCACCTTACGATGCTTTGTACAGTAGGCCATTCTAATCACCCTTATGTTGGCTAGAGACAGGAGAGGCAGCTTTACTGGGACCTCATCTTGTTCAGGAGACCTCAGAGTAGATTGAATTGATTTGGAATAGAATGGATATGGAACAGTCTTGATAGAAGTCTTATGCTGATCAGTGGAGACGACCTCTGGAGTGTGAGGTCAGGGATCAGGTGTTTCTGCGTGTCACACCGAGGTTGGGACACAAGAGTATTAGGATATAGGGTAAACTTTCACCAAGGTACGTCGGGCCATTTTAGGTGTTGGAGAGAGTGGGGACTGTTGTCTATCGGTTGTAGTTACCTCAGAGGTACCAGGATATGCATGATGTCTTCCACATTTCTCAGCTCCGACGTTACTTTTCCGACCCATCTCATGTCTTTAAACCTGTGGAGGTTGAGCTTGAAGCGGATGCATCATTTGAGGAGCATCCTATCCAGATTTTTGATCACAGCACAAAGGTTATCTGTGGCTGATTTGTTCCTCTGGTACGGGTGCTTTAGCAGCACGGGCGAGTATAGGACGGGACTTGGGAGAGGGAAACCGATGTACGATCGCAGTGGCCTGAGCAGTTTGGGATTTCTTCTTCTACGCCTCTTTAGAGAAATTCAGGGATGAATATCTTTAAGGGGGGAAGTTTGTAAGAACCCAGAGCTTCTTTTCAGGTATGATTTTCCTTTTTCTGGAGTTTTGAGAAAAGAGGAGATTCTGGAAATTTTTGAAGTACACACCGTGTACTTTGTTGCCGCTCGAGGCCATGTGCTGGTCATGTCATGGACACACACACGACCATATAGGGGTGACATGGAGGCCACCTAAAGCGGAGTACGGAAAATCCCAGTACATGTCATGTACTCCAAAATTACACGCCGTGTACTTTCTTTTTTTTCATTAAAAGGACTGGGGCCGCTTCTTAACCACATAACCATCTTCTTCTCCAGCTTCTTCGACCGAGAGAATTCCATATGGATGCAGATCTTCTCTGTGCCCCTAAACCTCCGTCCGTTCTCCGAATCAACCACCGTCAATTGCGTTGGAACCATAGCGGTAATCTCTTCCTACTCCTAGAGCTTAATTTTCCAATTACTCCTATTTCTCATGTTATCTTAAGTTTAATGTTTTATGAGTTTTCATATATCTACGACGTTATAAGGAGATTAAAGCCTCATGGCTCAAGTATAGTGATCTCCTAACATCGAGGCAGGTGGTTTGTGCCTTTCTGTAGAAATTCTTTGAATATTTTGTGCAAATTCCACCAATACCCTTGAACAGGGTATTGCGTGTTTCCTATTTTTCCATTGTTGTTTGCCTGCTTTACTCATATTCTTGTGTATAGGACATTTCTAGTGAATAGGGTAAATTTATTGTGCTTTGGATGTTTTCACCATGCATGTTTTGCCTATTTATGACCATTTGGTCATGTTTTTCCTGTTATGCCATTGCGAGTTCCATGCCTAGTTTGTTGGATGGTGTGACTATTCTTCTATGCTGAGATGCTGTAGAATGATAGCCAAGTAGTTCTGGAGAATATTTTGGCCGTTATGTGTTGCGATACTTGCTGAATTAACATAGGGCTTAGAGAACCTAGTGTAGCAGACCATAGAGAGAATGGACGTAAGGGCTTCTCCAGAGTGTCTTTAATTTATGATGCGAGACCACAGGGGGAATTGATGTTGAGTGCTTCCCCAGAGTGTCTGTAGTTACTCAACATGGGCCACATGGGGAATGAGACGTTGAGTGCTTCTCCAGAGAGCCTTTAGTAAGATACGAGACTATAGGGGGAATTGACGGTGAGTGCCTCCCTAGAGAGTCGATTCTTTCTGTAGCTGAACCAGAGGGGTGAGGTTATGTGTGCCTCCCAGACGGTTTCTAGTTGTTGTTGGTTAAACCATAGGGGTTAGGCTATGAGAACAACCCAGAGGGTATCCTATTTGTTCTTCTTTCTTGAGTGGCTGCTTCATTGTTCGTAGATTACATGCTAGAAACTGTGGATTGTTACCGCTGTGTATTATCATGTTTACTGCTTATTGTTTATTACTTACTGTACTTTACCTACCATATATTCACTGACTATTAGGCACAGATATTTGGGTGGTTCCCTACTGGTAATTTTTCTCACACCCTGTTTGGGTCATGCTTTTAGGCCCAAACAGACTATATTGTTGTAGGTATAGATAAGGGAAATCGCCTTTCTACTTCAGGTTTTTGGTGGCACTGGAGCTGGAGAGAAGGGGACCAATCTGAGGCTTGCGATGCTGAGGAGTTGCTCATTTGTTTTTCTTTCGTACTTTGGTTTAGTACTGTATTCAGCATTGTGACTTGTTTGTCTTTTTTCCTAGACATATATGTACCATGCATCATTTACTTATATTTCGGCTCCAGTTGTTTATTTATCAGTCTTCTGTTGTTATTGTTGTTGGATATTTACTACTTCCGCTGTTGTATGTGTTGTTACTTCCACTGTGTACTCTGCCAATGAGGTTATAGTTTCCCGACTATCACACTCAAATCCCTCACTACTAGTCGACAGCTTTTGGCATTTAGGGAAATGCGCTTGAGGCCATGTGACCAACCGGTTGGGGGCGCCTCTGGGGGGATTCCAGAACCGGGGCGTTATAGATGAAGAGTGAAAGACCACATTCAAGGATAAAAGTAATATCTTCTAAAACCTCTGGTTTTGATACCACTTGTCTTTGGAAATCCATTATTCTTCTATGTGACTGCCTTTGAGTGATCCATCAGCACCCTGCTCACTCAGATGAAAAATGAAGGGACATAGGATAGTTTATACTATCTCAATCGTATTCTCCATGACCTAGAGTCCAAATACTCTCTTATCAAGAATAGATTACCACTGCAAAAAAATGAATTATACCAACAAAATTTTATTGAAAGATAATATATTTGTTGGTAAAAATGAGCAATTCCAACAGATTTTAAGTTTTATTGGTATTAATTTAAAGTACCAACACTTATTTTTACCAAAATATATATTTTTTGGTATTAATCATTTAACACCAACAAATATTTTACCAATATTTAAATATACTAATTTATCAGACTAATACTAACATTTTTTTACTAACACTTGAATGTTTTATTAATAATAAATATTACTAATAAATATTTTACCATTAAAAAAATATGTTACAATAATTCATTCAATGATGATAACCAATTAAGAGAAACCAAATTTTTTATATAGATTATTATTTTTCTAATCAAAGTCAATATTTACTTTTAGATGTTTTAATAAATATATATCATTAATTGATTCTAATTTTTAATTTTCTCTATAAATAGTGCTTATAGTTTTAATTATTTTTATTTTATAGAAATTTAAATAATTTTTATAAAAAATATAAATCATTACAATATTTGAATTTAACAAACATAATAAATAAAAACTTGATGGTCAATAAAAATTTAAGAAACATAATTGAAAAATATATTCGAATGGATCATTCAAAAACAATACCAATATTTTTTTAATGCATGATTATCATTTTGTGTGGTTTTTAAATTTAATATATTCATTTTATTTTACTAATCATCTAGTGTACCATTTAATTTGATAGTGAAAGTCTACACTTCCAAGAGTTTTAATAATCATGCCTTGTGTTCAAATATTTGATTAGTTGAACTATAGAAAAAAGTTGATATATGCATTGAATTTAATTTATATTTTGAGAATCATAGTGATATTTTTATCATTTGAAATTAGTATTATTACATCCTCATGAATCATAGATTATTATAGTATTTAAAATTAATTATTTTATGCATTATTTGTATTTAGTTTCTTTTCTAATACACGACTATTATTTTCTTTGTTAATTGTGAACCGTTAGTTTTAGGTCCCATGTTAATTACATGTATCACAGGAATTTTTATTAATTTTTGAGCATTATTATGTTACAGAATATTCATAAATATTCTGATAAAGCACTTGTTGGAAGTTGCACATTGAATTTAGAAGAAATGTTGGACTTGTCATTGGGTCATGCATAAACTAGGTACATCTAATTGCCTCTGTTAAATAAGTTATAGTATACACAAGCACTTATTATGTATTATAATTATTTTCATAAAGATTTATCAAATGGAAACTAATTGTGATGTTCATGTCATTGAAATATCCATAGATTTTCTAGGTGTGTTATAGATCTTGTGGGTGCAATTGATATGTTTTGGTCCACAGTTTCACCAAAGGTTGGTCCTTGGAATATTCCTATTATTTTGTGGGAAATTTTTCTATGGTACATGTTAATTGACGTTCTTATATCCAATGCATATATTTTTAAAAGAATTCAAGTTTTGAATAATTGAATATGCTAGTTTGAGTAGAATAATCAAAGATGATCTGGGTGATTGAAGAGTTTCAAATTTCCAGATTTTTTAACTTCTACTACAAGGCTTTATACTTATTTTCATCCATTTATACTTATTGCAATTATTATATTTCTGTGTAAGGGAATGAGGATATAAACTATATTAGATTGACTATTTTTCAAGGATTCAGAAAATATTATTACATATTGAATTCTAATAATTTTTCTTGTAACCATTTGAGCAAAAAACATAAAATACTTATGCTTATTTCTTATTTTCATTTTTTATGTTTTTTTATCATAAGGTGTTATAAAATACAGAATAATATGTTTTCAATTGTTTATTATTATAAATTTTTCAGGAATTCTAATATTATATTCTTGTTTTGTTTTGTAATATTGTGTAATTCAATTATTTAGATCTTTTTTTATTTAAAGTGGTTTGGTGTTTCACCCCTCATATAATCACTATGATCTGATTTCATCCTTTTTTTATCTGGGTATTAGGGATCAGAAAGAAAATAGCAAAAAAATATTATTGTAGACATGTGTGAAGTCAGGGACTGGACTATTTTTTCTAGGATTCCAATAACTTTCTCACTCACTAAATTTTATTATTGTTTCTTGTAACCATTTAAGAAAACCACATAAATACTTATTCTTATTTCCCTCTTCATTCCCTTGGTTTTCTCCACTGGGTAATACCTCCTTAAAAATGAACTATATATTGTCTCCCAAGTGTAAAATGTGTATTCTTTATGTTGGAGTATCCATCCACTTTCCTCCCCTAAATAATAAGGGAATAGTTTTAATCATTACTATTTTTCAGTCAATCAATTGAGAGAAAAAGTATTCACTGCTATTATGAAATCCTCGATGAATGTGTAGGCATCATCTCCTTGATCACCATAACAATTTGGTAGAGCTTCTAATTGATGTTTTTTGAACACATTCTCTCATTATCTTGGTGATATTATAATGTTTCAGCAACCCCCTCACTTGGTTGATTTCCAGGCCTCTCAACCTCGGTAGAGCTTGATTTTAGTATGCTTGGGCACATGATAGCAGTGTTGTCCACCAATTTTAGCCCACATGGCAAGTTATTTTCCTTCTATTTACTAACCTTGATAGTGTACAAGAATTTCTCCCTTGTATGTAAAATTTAATCCCTTTATTTAGGGGTTTAAAAGTGGATGAGAGAGATCTTATTAATTCCTCAATATGCACCTGAAAATAAGATTTCAACTATTAGAATTCCAGAAAATCAAATCTGTTTGAAAATGTGTTAATGATTTGAATTCCAATTTGAGTATATTTTTTAAAATATAAAAATAGATGTAAATAAATTAAATAATTTTACTTATCCTTGATAATGATACCAATTCCTGGTTATATAAATTATGCGCTTAAATATTTGTTAGTACTGGGTCATCTGTACAAAGATAGTTTTTGGATAATTCACTAATTAACTTAGGTGTGGTGGATGAAAAAATATTTAATGGTGGTGTTTTTTGTGTGATAATTAAGACATATAGATGTTTTAATTTTTTATATTTATAGTGAGTGTTTGAGTGTATGGTATAGGGCAGTGAGAGAAAACAAAATGCTACTACAAGGAGGCCAAATCCAATGGGTGATGTGTGAGTAAATTGGGTTAGTAATTGACCATGTAAATCATGCCAAGTGAATTATCAATAGAAACTGACTAGAAACATCACATAGTTCCTAAAATACACTATCATGGTATCAAATAACTTACTACTAAAATCAAGAGTCCCCATGAGTCTAATCTTGTCTTGTGGCAGCTGTGGTTAAGTGAAATTTCTATGGTTTTCTGTCACCACACCCCTTAAACTCTCATTCTTTAGGATGCACTGATCGATGATTTAGTTCATGGTTAAGGTTTTAACTCTTGTTTTCTCACCCTCACCATAGAATCAATTATCCTATCATCAAAAGTTAAAATCATTATCTATCAAAGCATGAATAATAGAAAAATTTGGGGTTAAATGTCATAGAATCCAAAAGTCAATCACATACCCCTAATCGCCCACATGAATGTCCAGCCAAGAATACTAAATAAAAAAACCATGTGCCTCATTATACTTATTCACTTGTTTTTTATGGTATGAGTTTTGTGTATTTCATGAGTGTTATATTGTTGCAGCTATAGGGAAGGAATGATCTTTCAATGAAGGGATTATTGGAAAATTCACATGGAATCTCCTAATATCTAATGGAATGTTGTGTGGTTTTCTCTCAAACAAGTTCAAGATGATATTTTTGAATGGCCAGTATCATCACCTTAATTTTTCTATATGGAAATTTCTTTAGCAGGCATCCAATCACATTATGTAGAACACTTTCTAGATGGTGGATGAACAATCTAATCTCAACTATTGGAGTTCATCAAGGCTAACCAACTCTATTAATGACATAATCACTATTCCAGTAGACAAGTCCATGATATCTATTACTGATATCTTAATTTATGTTAACAGTTTAGACTGTTTTGTTCCTCCTCAAATCAGGATGGAGATTCAAAACTACTATTTTATGGATGTGGATGCCTTGGTTAGGAAACCCAACTGGCATGGTAAATTCAATGTGAAAGACTTTAACAAGTTGCAGTTTGATAATTCTTCTCCCCAACCAACATGGATCTCAAAATTTAAGGTACATTTTATTAAACCCTCCACAAATCTTCTTTTTTGGAGGATATGGAAGAACAGGTTGCCTATGCATGGTTAATTGAGGAGGGATGTGTGGTATTTAGTCTATGAATTCCACATATGATTGAGGAATGAATTAAATACATAGCATGTCTTCATGGAATGTCATTTCACACAGGGAACTTGGAGGTATGTTTGTGATCTCTTTGGGTTGCAGCTTTGCTCTAAATTGTAGGTGGTCAAACACATGTTGTACATTGGATCTTTTGTCCTAAGTGAGTAGGTTTCCAATTTCCTTTTAGTAGCAGTCGCCTCTCTGTTTGCTGCTATTTGGCAGGCATGTAATGCACAGGCCTTTGATAACCTTGCACCTTCACTACCCAATGTCATTAATGTCATTCACAGTGAAATTTTTGCTGCTTCGAGGGTTTATATTGGGGAAATATATAACACTTTTTAGGACCTGAATTTCTTTATATTTCTAGATGTTATGGGAATATCCAAACAACCAATTATGTTTAAATATGTACCTTGGATTCCTCCTATTAATTTTTCGATCAAAATCAATGTTGATAAAGCTGCATTGGGTGTTCTAGGGCCGTCACATTGTGGAAGTGCCTTTCACACCCACCGTGGGTTTTTTAAGAGTCGCTTTTATCATTTTATTGGGATTGGATTTTCTATGACTATAAATTATGGTCCATTATCCATGCTATTAAATATGATGTCCAACAGAACTAGAATTATTTATGGTTGGAGTCTGACTCTGAAATTGTAGGGAGGGAATTAAAGAAAAGAACCAGGGATGTTACTTTGAAGATCTTTCTCATTAGATAAAGTGGACGAACCAGGTAAAGAATCTCAACCTAATTTTTTTTCATGTATAAAGGAAATACAATATGACGGTAGATGATTTTTCAAATAAGGTGGTCACAGATATGAGAAACATATGTTCTTTCACAACACCTGAATATTTTACACCATTGGTGAAGAAGGAATAAAAATGGGTAGTGATTTACTCTTGTATTTTTAAATCCTCTTGTAATGTGTGAATTTATTTTAGTTTTTATTTAATAATTTTGGGGATCGATCTTGGTCGGGTCCTACTCTTTCAGGGTAATTTCTGGGTTTGTTAACTTTGTAATAGTCATGGTTTGCATTGATTTTAGTTGGAGGTGATTCGCTGGTCTTGGGCATGGATGGGTTGTTGGTGCTCGCTGGCCCTTAGTGTCGTATGAATGGTTTGGAGCTGGCTCACTAGTCCTAGGGAATGGATTAGTTGTTGTTTCCTTCTAGTCCCAGGTGTGTCATGGATGGGTTGTTTCTGGCTCATTGACATGGATGGGATAATGGTTCTATAGTCCCTAGTGGTACATGGATGGGTTGCTGGTGCTCGTTGGTTCCTAGTGTGGCATGGATGAGCTGGTCTTGGCTCGCTAACATGGATGAGCTAGTGTTGGCTCGCTGGAGGGGGGGTTGTGGGTTGGTGGGTTGGTGGGATGTGTGATAGATCTTATTGGGGGATGAATTTTTCATTGATTCATTACTAATATAATTATTTTTTTCTTCTAATTTTGAACAAGTGTGAAAATTGTCTTCTTTTAATAATTAAAATAGATGTATTATATATGATCGATTAAGAAATATAATATGAAATTTTACAAGAAATAAAAATTTATAATTTTTATTCAAATGTAATTTATAAACAAATATTATATGTTGGTAATATTATTACGAACGGAATAATTTGTCATTAGAACATGTTGCTAAACATTTTAACCAACATATATATTATCTATTTGTGTTATTATAATTGTAACAGAATGATTTTTTATGTTGAAGAAAAATTTAGCGAAAAAGTTTTTATATAAAGTTCAGTGATAGGGACATATAGGTTGGTAAAACGTTTTACCAATAAAAAATGTACTTTTACCAACAGATATGCCCCTATTGGAAAATGTGAAAAATTCGGCAGTGTCCTCAAGATGGTTTTTGTAGTGCAGAAGTTACGACACTATCTGCAGCGTCACGAGATATAGCTGGTGTCCTGTGTGGATCCACTAAAGTATATCCTAATCTACCCCATGATGATAGGCCATCTATCTCACTTGGTGGTTATACTTTAGATGTTTAACATTAGAAAGGTGTCAAGGTTCATGCATTGGAAGACTTTCTGGCCACCCATCCGGCCCCCACAAAGCAGTCCATCGATCTTGATTTTCTAGATGAGTTCATCCTCTCAGTAGACCAGGATGTTCAATGATGGAAGATTCATTTTGGTGGTGCATTCTGGAGACCAACCGATAGAAGAAGAAATGATCTCGGGATTAACATAGTATGTCTGGGGATCATCTTCATCACGCCCACACTGACTGTTCTGTCATATTTGTTCTTGATATCATGTGGTTCCACAAAAAATGAGGCAAAGTACCAGGCCCTCATTACTGGTCTCGATATGGATCTTGACATGGATCTTGAGATTGATGTTACTTACCTACATGTGAAGGATGACTCTGAGTTATTCATCTAATAAGTCAATGGTGGTTATACCATCAAGAATCCAGAGCTTATGCCCCTGTTGTAGCACACTCACCAACTGATGGCCCAATTCCTTTCTCAGCCAGAGGTCACTCATGTTCCTCGTATGTATAATGGATGATAGGATGCCTTGGACGGTCTAGTTACATATCTTGAAAAGCCTAACCATGATGATTTGTTCATCCATGTGGCGCAACGAAGGGTCATCACTCCCATTACTTCGGACAAAAATGACAACCAGTACATAAACTACATGGCTACGAGTTCTTCTACATTAGGACCTATAGATCAGTATGCAGCGGAATAAACATCCAATTGGACAACCCCTTTCTTTGAGAATATCTAGCACCAAAATCTCCCTTCATATGTATCCAAATGTGAATGAATCCATCAGTGTTTGATAATATTCACCCTCCAGAGTGGTCCCAACCCTGAGAAGATTCTATACAAATGTGGGTTCGATGGAATTATCCTCCATTGAATTTAAGGAGATGAGATTCCCTAGGTTATGTAGGATGTTTTTGCCAGTTCATGTGGGCTCATTAGGAAAGGTAAATATCTCCCACTAGATTTGATGGTTGGGCTAGTTCCGGATCACCATGGTCCATGACTATATTGTGTTCATGAAGAGGTGACATGCATTTCAGAACCATGCCAACTTCATGCGTCGACCACCAGAGCCACTCCATACCACCAAGTACTCTGGCCCCTTTGTGATCTGGGGACTCGATGTAGTGGAACCATATCTACTAGCAAAAGCTCGCTAGTGCAGGTTAATTATGATTACAATTGATTTCTTTTCCATTGAATATAATCTATTCCACTCGAGGAATTCAAGGCTCATTTTATTGTTGATTTCATGAGATCCATCATCATCAATCGATTTGGAGTCCCTTACACTATTCTCACCAAAAAGAATAGAAACTTTTGGGAAGCTGAGCTAATGAAATTTTATTCTAAGTACAACATATGGTCCAATCATACTTTCCAATACCACACCCAAGAAAATGAAAAAATAAAGGTGTTCAAAAAAACCCTCTCCAACATTCTGTAAAAGATTGTGGGCCAAAACAAGAAGAGTTTGATGAAAAATCTCTCCAACACCCTATGGGATTATCATACGATGACTCAAAATTCCACCAAGGTGACTCCATATTCCTTGTTATATGGAACAGAGGTAGTCATGCCCATCGATATTTATTTTCCATCACTCTGAACAACTTTCTCTGATGAGCATACATCAGGAATGGTGGTTGAGGTCCATCTAGTTGATCTAGAATCCATAGAAGAGAACAAGATACATGTTATACATAATCTATAAAGGCACCAGAAGAAGATATATAAATATTTCAACAAGAATTTTTTTTCTCTACTCCTTCCTTTAAGATAACACAATACTGGTTCTAAGGAGTCCAAAGATACCTAGTAGGAAGCCACCAAACTTGGCGCCCAAATGGTAAGGACCTTATATTATTCACAAGGTCTATCACAATGGTGCATATTCATTGGTCAACATGTATGAGGAACACATCATCCCCCCCGACCATGATAAGTTCCTTAAGCAGTAATTCCCATAATGGTTTACATCCAAGGCACATTACATTAAACTGGGCACCCGAGTCCAAACATCACAACTTTAAACTGCATGTGGGAACTCCTTGGAATTTTGTTGTGAGGTGAGAACCTCTTGGGTCTCATTCATGTTAGGTTCTTACTATTACATTTTACACTTTCCTCTCAGAGAACTTATCCCTTCAATGTCTTAGTAGCATGATGATAAATTATGTTACATTAAATGTCTTAGTCACATGATGATAAAATCTGTTACATTCAATGTCCTAGTATAATGATGATAAACTTTGTAACATTCAATGTCCCGGTTTCATGGTGATAAACTGCGTTATATTCCATGTCCCCACAACATGATTATAAATCATGTTTCTATAGTCCAAGCATTATCACTTTAAGAAATATGCAGATTTTCTGTAGAGTATGTCATATGGTGCAAGACCTCCTCAGTCCTCATTCACATTGGGTTTTGTCACTCTGCAACCCTGCATACAACTCTTTGAACAAATTACCCTATATGGTCCAAACTCTATGACCTTAAAATAAGAGCCTATGGTCCATGCAGCATGAGCTTAAAATCTCTGTAGCAGGTCTAAGCATTATGACCTTAAACTATTTTATTCCCCTATAGTCTAAACATCAAGAAATTATATTGTGTGAAATTTTTCCTTTGGAATGTCTGGGGTGTGGGCCCCATAGGTCTTCATTCACATTGGGTTATTGTTTTCAAACCATTTCCCCCCTTTTGGAACTCTTTCTCTATATTATTCCTGGTTTCATGATGATAAACATCATATCATCCATGTATTTATTGTATGAATTTAAACTATATAAAAACTATCATCCTGGCTGTAAGATGAAAAATGACACAACATCTAAATATTATCACCTAAGAGAACATATTTTTCAGCATTGTTCATCTTCCCTTCCATATGTCAAGAACTATATATGGATTGATTACTATCCACAATGGATATGTAGTGATGCGTAGATTCTACGTCGTGGTCCAATCGCATAAATCTTTTCCCCTCTATGTATGGTTCAGACTTGCACAGAGGGACCCCCCTTCTAGAACTACATGTGGCTTGATTATTATCCTCATAAGATACATAGTGATGCCCAAACATTTTGTCTTTGGGCCTATCCACAAGTTTATCAGATTCTTGGCCCCTTTGGCCTAAGAATAGTCTAATCTACATGACTTTAAATTGCATACGCGCTTTCTTAGGATACATATGTAGTGTGTGGGCATCCTCAGTCCTTATTCACATCAGGTTTGTTATGCTACCACATTATGTGTATATCTCATGTAATGCTGACCTCATGGTCCAAGATCTATGACCTTAAACTAGGAGTTAACATACTCAATGCACGACATTAAATTGTGATCCTACAGTGAACAATTTCAGGATGCGTCATGATAACCATGGGATGATTAATTTCCCTTGCTAGAGAGGAATTCCCCTACAACTGTTGGACTCATTCCACTTGTTGAGAACTAAGTGTGGCATGATTCTTACCTTAGAAAGATATTATGTGACACCAAGATCTTTAATATCTGGTCCAGCCAAAGTATTTCCTTCTTTGACATCAATTCACCCTCATCCTGACCACATGAAAATATACTATTTGGTCCTTCTAAAACTACATGTGGCTTGATTCCTATCCTCGTGGAATACATAGTGACATCCATACATTTCTTCTTTAGGCCCAATTGCAATCTCATTCAAACCTCATCCACTTAGCCTCAATAACGATCCAAGCTCTATGACCCGAAACTGTATACAATTTATATTAAGGTTTCTATGTAATATGTGGGATCCTTTGGACTTTATTCACGTTGGGTTTTCGTGTCACATATGTACCCTTGAAATGAGTGTTCCTCTCTATAGTCCAAGCAACATGACTTTAAACTATTTTTCGTGGTCCATGTTGTACGACCTTAAACTATTTGAACCCCTGGGTTTAGATCCCACTCTCTTATACACCATTTCAATTCTTTAGGTATTTCTCAATTGGGATTCCATCTTCTTTAAAATCTATACAAACTCCCTAATAGTTATGGTCTCATGTCACTTCTGATCACATCCCATCATGGGCCCACATCTTAATGGAAACACGGTAGAAAACAGAAGATCTCGTGTTTCAAACTTAGTCAATAGTTGATCTAAAATTTTCTCTCCCCATTTATTCTTGGTGTATTTATAGTCCATGTTTTTTGAATATGGTCAATAGTCTGCCCTTATTCACAAGATTCCCTTTTATCCAAGACTTAAAATTCTCGACTTACCTTCTTTTCACTTTTTTGTATCATGGTGGGATTTCATCCTTGGTGTGACCCTCGATGTATACTCCCAAATTTCAGATAGAACTCTTTACCATTCCTTGTTTCCCACATGGAGTGTGGATCACACAGTCTTAAGTGTTTTAGGCAGGGTGTGTGTCAATGCGATTAGGTTACCTGTGATCCCGAATGTTCCAAAATCTATGACCTTAAATTAAGATCCTCACTAAGAAAATGTGATGTGGATCTAGGCCTACAAAATCCTCATTAATGTCCGGTTTTCCCTCACCGTTTAATATATTCCTTTCTTCAAAATCCTCATTTCCACATGTTCCTGGATACTTGTATAGTTTTCTGCCTATTTTGGATCATTCACACAAGGTTTCCTTCCTCTTTTTCATAAAAATATTCTGAGATTTTACATTCATATAGTCCATGAAACATGACTTTAAACTATTTTCCAGGGTACAAGAAATATGACCTTAAACAATGTGAAATGTCCCAGTCACATGACATGAAACTGTAGGATGCATCCGGATCGCACGATGTGAAACTGTATCATGCATCTTCCTCACCATATGATGTTAACTACATGTTTATCATCCTCGCCTACATTACGTAAAACTTCAATGCATCTAAGGCCCTAAGCTATAGATCTATCCTTAATGCTAGTTGTTTATCATGTTGTTCATATCTTCTATTATCGCTTGACATCTAAGATGGCAATCCCCTGGGAGATGGGTTTGATTTATTTTCAGACCATTATTCCTACACCAGTGAGTTCAAATCCATGGTGGCATAAATATAAGAGTGTTGGAATCCATTCAAACGTTTCATCACTCCACTCCCACACTTTTTGTGCCCCTTTATTCATATCCTCTCCCTCTTCCACATCTGAAGGGATCCTTTAACAGAGTTTTGTCTAGCCAAGGCTCACCTACCATCATGGGCCAATTTTCCCAAAGACCATAGATGAAAATTTGAGACAGTTTCCATGTTTTGGACATAGTCAATGGTCGAACCTTGTTTTTTTGTCCCTATTTCAGGATAATCAATATTGATATTTTTCTTCAAGCATGATCAATAATTTTCCTATATCATGACGCCACTCTCATTGTGTTCCAAATTTTGGATATCATGATTCACACCTCTCATTCCCCTTTTTTTAGATAGATTCCAAGGCCCCTAGAATTATCCCAGTAGTGCACTAGAGCACATTGGGAGAAGAAAATTGGTTGCCCTGAGAGCCTTATTCTCTAGCCACAACCTTCCACATCCGGAATGTTCCTTGTTTTCAGTCAATAATAGAAGGCCCTGAATGTTCAATGGTTGTCTCAAACTCTCATACAAAGTGAAAAATCACATGTTCGTCCCTTGTTTCTCACACTGGGCATGACCCACGTACACTTACAGATTGGTCATCAGTTGTCTCATAGATACGAATGAAGTGATCTAATGAAATAAGAAAAGAAATCTGTTTGTGCTCACATAATGTTTAAAAAGTGATCAAACAATCAGGTAAATTTTATGAGTTATGCAAGAAAACCCCTATAGCTCATCTTCTGTGATGGAGCGCTTAAACTTGGTCATCCTTTGGCATGTGGCCTCCAAGATTCACTACTTCTTTCCATGTTCTACTTCCTCATCATTAGCCGCCGGTGAAGTTCATTGGATCTTGTCTATTCTTGGCACCACTCGCCCTGAAGATCAGATATTTGATAAGTCACAAGTTTAATTTGTATTTCAACCTCCTCCATTTGATCCCTCAATCTACTGATGGACTACTCTTGAGCTCTATGGAAGGTATCCCACTCTCTATCCTTCTTTTGAACCTACTAGATCTCCTAAGTCACTTCCTGAAACTTGTGCATGTTGTCGAACTTCTCATGGAGGCATGTGACTTCCAGGTTCTGGTTCCCCTTCCACATCTTTTTAGTGAGACAAGATCAAACCTGTATATGGAGGCCTCGAGTGTCTGCCCCTCCAAAAAAATGATTGCACAAACAATGGTGAAGGGACCCCATTTGACTTATTATCTTTGTCTCTAGAGTCTGTTCAATGAAGCATTGAATGCATCAATATAAATTATGCTAGATGATATGTTTTGTTTACTACATCGGAATCTGAGTCTTCTAACTCTTCCGGGTCTATAGGCTCATATTCCGGAAAGGTGACAAAGAGTTCATCGGAAGGGTCTTGTTCTGGACTCCTCTCTGAGGGACTGGGCTCTAGGTTATAGGGATGACCATCTTCACTTGATTCTTCCCCAATAACCTCCCCACCTCCAATTTCAAGCACTGCCCCACCAGTGGCATCACTCGCAACTGTGATTTCCCACTCATATGTTTCTAAAGCCAGATCATCTTGGAAGACCGACTCCTCGCAGGCAGGCACAACCATCAGAAGAGATCTTTTGGACACCCCAACCTCACCCTATCACCTAGTTTTTAGTATTATGAGTTTTGAATGGGATGAAATCACTTTAGTCAATCTGTTCAATCAATGGAAGACATGACCCCATGGAGACAAGGACTTACAAGAGTTGAGCACCATAGAGTCAAGCTCCCGAGTCACCATAGTGACTTCCCCCATAAGAGACCCTTTAACATTGGTAATTTCAATGGTGAACACTAGTTCTCCTTGACTCATTTGGGTGGGAGATACACGGAATATAAAAACATGTTGATGCTAACTTCATGGGAACTTAGTCGGATAGTCCCAGTAATATTCTTGCCTCAGGGAGGTGGGATTTCGATGATGAACTTCCTTGGTTACACCATATCTCTGGAAGTGGATGTTTCTATAGGTGTGCCAAGGCGAGACACAATGTATAAGACAAGGATTTCCTGGGACCTTAAGGATGTCACCCCTTCCATTTTGACTTCAACTGGCTCACCACCCACCTCAGCACTAGAGGCAAGCTCTGAGGTAGGTTCCAAATCATTCTCTTTTGTGACCAATTTCTATTCCTTTTCCCCCATGACAGTTGTCTCCACGTCACCTCAAAATATTCTTCTATATAAAATAGGTTTTACTTTGTGGGCCTACGTAATGGAAGGAATGGGTCAAAGAAAGTATTAGTAAAAGATTACCAAGAGATATTCTGAAAATTCTCCTCTAGAGCTTGTAATCTCATCACTTTCCTCGGAACTATCTTAATGGGTAACTATCCCTTGGGAGTCCCCATCCCCAGGCTCATCTTACTCTTCCTATTCTTATTCATGTTCCTCTTCCTATTACTCCTCGTCACTGTCATCCTCAGGGGATATTTCTTCTGGTTCATGCTCTTAACCAAGAATAACTTTCACCAGGATGTGGGATTCTTCATATTTTCCCCATTGTCACACATAAATATCCATGGATATTATATACACATCCCTTTTATTGAAATAAACATTTTTCATAACATGTATGTGCCCACTTTCTGGAAACTCGACCCCATCCCGCTTTTGTTTCCAAGGTCTTTTGGAGACATTAATTTCTACAGTGTACTCTAGGTCGACCAAAGTGAAGGAAGATAACATCAGCGATTGGTTGAAATAAATATCTTAGTTTCTTCCATGGGGTCTCTTTCAATGGTCCTTAGGTCACTTTTGAGACCATCCCCCTTTGAGACGTGGAGGTGCGGCTATGACATGGGATGTTCTTGTCATCATAGTTTCATCTTGTGCAACCCCAAACACCTGACTTTCTTATCGGGGGATGATCGCCTAATCCCTCCTTGGTCAGGATCCCCTCTTGTTGGCTCGATCATTATGTGCTTCCATAGGATTGGTCCCAGATATGCCACCACCAAATTATTGGCATAATCCATCAACAAGCCCACATCAACGTTGGTCAGTGGAAGCGTGATGGCCTCGCCAAAGCCTTTGACCCCCACCGTACACCAGAGTTGGCAGAGGATGCATGGGTGTCACTCTTCAGAAACCCCTTTGTAGACCTTGTTCATTATCTTCTATAGGCAACTGAATTTTCAGGAAAAATGTGATGGTGTGTATAGTTCATAGAGTACTTTTCCTTCAATTTGAGCCACTGGCACCCGGCCCAGGAAGCTGAGCAGGAACTCCATCTACTCCCACAATCCATGCACGTCATCCACCACCGGACCAATAAAAGTCACAAAAGGGTGAAAGTTGAAGTTTGAATGGTTTCTAATCTGAATAAAGGTCCTTTCCTCATTAAGAATCATGAGCTGGATCTTGGTGATATTCCACAGACACTACTACAAAAACAGGCAAGGGAAGCGCTACACCTTTATCAGCGCAAAAAAATGCTGATAAAGGCCCCTCTTTATCAGTGATTTTTCCTACCGGTGATAAATTTTATGTTTCAAAAAAAATCATCAAAAACAAATTATTGTTATATAATTATATTTATATTGATATAAATATAATATATATTTTTTAAATATGTTTTAGATACGTATAAATAGACTATTACATTTAATATATAAGAAATTTAGTGAAAATGACTTTAAAATATTTAAACAAATATTATTAATAAATAATTTTCTAATTATTATTGATTAAAAATCATTTAATATCAATTTGAAGACACAAAAATCAACAAAATTAATAAAATATATAAAATAAGTTGAAAATGTAACTCAAACTCCAAACAGCCATAACTTTTGATCCGAGTGTCTGATTGATCTCTACAACATATCAAATCAAAGCATACAATGAGCTCTACGCACTGGTGACCAAAGAAAAGATTCTATCCCATTTTTTGAGGCCAATAAAGGACTAGAAGGCCTCCAAAACTGAGTTTTTAATCGGGATACCCCGATTTGTTAACATTAAAACAAGTATAACTTCTAATCCGGATGTCCGTTAGGCCTGTACCACATATAAAATCGAATATTTTTTCATTTTATTCGATTTGACTTTTTGTGGAGTTGTAATGGGTTTTTGGATTAAAAGTTATTGTCATTTTAATATTCTATGGCTTTTTAAATACATATATATATGTATTTATTCGTAAATATATATGTGTCTGTGTGTGTGTGTTGTATATATGTATGTATGTATTTATTTATTTATTTATAAATACACATAAAAGCATATTTCATAAATGTATTTAAAACTAATCTTATAAGTATATATTAATATATAAATAAATATACGGATAAAAAATTATTACTAAATATATATATATAAAAATAAAAATAAATATTTATTAATATACCAATGAATATATATATACTAATATATGAATAAATATAAATATATTAATATAAATATATATCAATATACGAATAAATATTATATATATAGATATAGATATATCATTAAATATAAAAAAACGAAATGGCTTAGTGGTAACTGCGCAGCTGCGAAAGGGGGGAGGTTGCGGGTTCAAGTTCAGGTGGAAGCAAAGGGGTGTGCACGTGTGAGGATACGCAGGAAGGGCAGCACACAGGAGAGTGTGAGGGGAAGTCCGCCTAGAGCCAATAAGGGGGGTGGGGGGGAAAGAACTGTTAAAATTTCCCCCCACGTTATATAATTATTTTTTATTATTTTTTAATTTTTTTTTGACTTTTATCAGCACTTTTTAAAAGCGCTGATAAAAACGCCCCTTTTATCAGCGCTAAAAAAAGAGCTGATAAAGGGGTATTTTATCAGCGCTTTTTGGAGTGCTGATAAAAGGGACCCCCCCCTATATCCTCACCTCGATTGATAACGCTTTTTTTTAGTGTTGTTAATCGACTTTTCTAGAACTAAAAAAGAACATATTTTTAGTAGTGAGAGATGGTTGCAGACTAGCATTCAGAGGCCAAATGGAATTCTAAAATGTTTAGTCTCTGAAATGTTATACGATCCAATCGTGTAGGAATTGGAATGGACCATAGATTCTCCTAGTTGTGTTCCCCCTTGTGATATAGCCTAGGATGTTGTATAATCTGGCTAGCACATGCACTCCCAGGCTGACCTCGTTTCCAGATGTAAAGATTGTGACCATCACCCATGTCCCTAGATGGACTCCCATCCTTGTGTCACTTAATAGTAGAACACACCCTCTTAGGAAAGTGGTGAGTAATTAAGTATATATAGACCCAGTTTCCCAACCTCCCACCATGTTGTACACCTAGGTTTTGTACTTTCCCTATTCTAGTATGGTCCAGTATGACCCTTCTTTCATTCTTTGTGAAGCCAATGGTCAACGCTTCCCAATTCCCAACATATCTCTTAAAAGTATATCCTTTTCCAAGAATGGTTTGATCTTTTTCTTAAGAAGGACGTTGTATAATCCAGCAAGCACATGCACTTCCATGTTGACCCTATTGCCAAAGGCCAAGATTGCGACCATCACCCATGTCCCTAGACAGACTCCCATCCTTATGTCCCTTACCGGTAGCATCCACTCACTTAGAAAAGTGGTAAGGAGCGCAGTATATAAGACATGAGGTGCCCAAACTCCCACCATGTTGTACCCCCAGGTTTCGTACTTCCCCTCTTCTAGTATGGTCTAGTGTGATCATGCTTTCCTTCTCTGCGATGACCCATGACATTGCTTCCCTATACCCGACTGTCTGATCTTCAGGTCCTTCTTATGAAAAATATTGAACAATTCATGGAACAATATATCCTTTTAGAAGATATTTTTGATCTTTCTATTCTCTATCACTACACTCAGGATATTCCACACCACAAATGGGGTCCACTTATTGTCCCCCCAGGTGTTCTCAGATAGAAGGAAATCGTCGTATTGGAACCACTTCAGAGGGATGAGACCAATACAATGAATTTATCACAGAATTATTCTGAATTACTCATGATGAAGATGAAAAGTGTTTGTGTATAGGGTCCATTGAGTGAAAAGATCTGACACTAGATCTTTTTTGTGGTACAAATGAAACTACAATGTCCACACTGCCTCGAACAACCTGATGTTGTGTATCTCCCACAAATTCTCAGCATGTGAAGTGTACCCAATACACTCGTGCCCATTCATTGGTGAAGTTTCCACTAAACCTCATATCCCTATCCTTCCTTCCTAGTTTGTTTCTCTTCATGTTTCTTTGGAAGATAGAACAGTAGTGGGAAAAAACTCTTCCTTCATTGGCTCATCTCCAGTCATCATCCTAGTCCTGCCATTCATGAAATATACTTAAAAGTTAAAATGATCTCTAGTATAGTGTACATGGATAGTGATGTTCCATAATTTATTTTCATCCTCATGCGTGATCCATAATCTTGGTGAATTAGTTGTGAAATCTGGGATGGTCAATTCATCTCGAAATCTGAAGTTCCACAGCAGAAGGTTGTTGCTCTGGGGATAGTCTTTTTATGGCTGTTTTAGAAAACATAGAAACATTTGGTTATCCAACACTACTATCCTTTCCTAAAGGATCTGTGGGTTTCCAATCAGGATGACCTTTCAAGCAGCATTAGCAGACTTGATCTACACAGTGACCTGATGATCATCCATCTCAAGTGAGTTTGGAAAAGCTCCAAAGAAGTCTAAAAGGTTAAGGATAAAGCGTGAAAGACTAGAGAAGGTGTAAAAAATATACACTAATGCATTTAAAATTGGCTTATGAAATTTAAAGACCTGTATTTTGAAAAATAATAGATTGTGAAAGAAGCCTAAGCTGTCTGGAAGAAGCAGTCGAATATCGGTTTTCCATTCAGAGGGTCTGATCTTTCGCACATGAGAGTGATTTGAGCCTATCATGTAGAAATTTAAAAGTGATACATGTGGACCTCTCACATATTTATAAATCATGGAACGGGATATCATGTGTAGGGAGTTTATTTTTTGATGAGAAGCGATTTTTACGCACCCCTGTCACTATCCATCTAGGACTTCAGTGTTTCCCTCAGAACCTGACCTTCTGACCCCCTTTTAGCTCTGATTCCAAGGGGGTGGGGGAATTTTTTAGCACCAAATTCCACACATGATCATCCATGCCATCTTTTTCTGGACTAGAGGCCCCATTCGACTCAACGGAATATCCCAAGAAAGTCGAGGGAGGTGTACACTATTGGGGAGAATCCTGATTCCTAGCCGAAAATAGCTTGCCAAAAAACATCGTGAGAAAACCATATAAATATAGAAGTGATATAAGAAGAATAAATAAATCAACACACATGATTTTTTAACTTAGAAAAACGCTCCCATGCGGAGGATTAAAAAACCACGGGGAAATTCCCAAATATCCACTATGAATCAGAGAACACAAAGAATCCAATCAATTCATGAACATAACTTAAAAATGAGAGAGCGTAGAAAACCTGTTTGAAATCCACACCCCAATACGCCTCTGCCATTTCTCTGATAAAAATCCCACTGACACCATGTATCAGAAGATCAATCTTTGACAAAACATCACCCTTATGTTGACGAAACATCACCACCTCGGAGATCTTCACCTGAACATGCGTCAACCTCGCACCAACTTGCATCGCCTGAATGATCTCTCCATCCTGATGTACCACCAATCTACAATCGGGACATGACACCTGATCACTACTATCAGGATGAATTTTGATATGTGGCCTCGATCATCAATTTTCTCACCGTTGCTCCGCTCCTATCAAATGTCGACGCGCCGCACATGCTACTACTGACGCGGATGCCCCGTTCCTGGTCCTAGTGGACTGCATCTTGAACACCCTACCAAGAACCTCAATACACATACAAGATAATTTTTCCATCGTCATCATGTCACACAAGCCACTGCAAACATGAAAACCCCTTCCTAGGTCTCCCTTGTTGGTTACATCTTACTGGAACACCCCATCTGAAATATATTTTTGCATCCTTTTTATATAGACACTAAGTCCATAATAACCAATTAATGTAGTCAACATCCATTATTCCATCCATTAATATTGATAATTAAATATCCATTAATGTTGGTATAAAATCTTCAATTTCTGATGATATAAATCTTTCCATTAATAATTTTTTTCTCTCGTCAATAAATGTGATGAATCCCTCCATTAATAATTTTCTCCCTCATCAATAAATGTGATGAATCCAACAATCTCCCCCTTTATCACATTAATGAATGGAACCATTAAATAAACCTAGTTAGAATGAAAAAATAGGTCATTATCACACCAACCATCATCATCTGTAAAAAAATATGATGATGTCCTTTTTCACTTCTGATAAAACATTATCCGCTCCCCCAGAAAAAAGAAAACCAAATGTTGAAATCTTCATCACATCTGTATCTGCACCATCCTACTGAAAAATCCCAGAACCAGAAACATTTGGCTTCCCCATAATTGTGATCTCCATATAATCTGGAGCACCTATAGAAAAAAACATGCTCCCTCTACTCAATATCCCCTGAGCTGACATGTGCATCACCTATCTTAGCTTGTATTAATTTCCAAACATTATTATGCTTGATTCATACATCTGCGATCCTCTTCAAAGCATTCATAATTCTCACGAAAAAATTTTAGGCATGAACCAACCTCCTCTGATACCACTTTTTAGGGAGAATCCTGATTCTGGGCCGAAAATTGCTTGCCAAAAAATATCGTGAGAAACCCGTCGAAATATGAAAGTGATATAAAAAGAATAAATAAATTAACACACAAGATTTTTAACGTGGAAAAACCCTCACGTGTGGAGGATTAAAAAACAATGGGGAAATTCCAAAATATCCACTTTGAATCATATAACACAAAGAATCCAAGAAATTCTCGAACATGAATTATAAATGAGAGAGCATAGAAAACCTCGGTGAAATCCACACCCTGATATGCCTCTTTTATCTCTCTGATAAAAATCCCACTGATGCCATGTATTAGAAGATCAATCTATGACAAAATTTCACCCTTCTATCGATGAAAGTTCACTACCATAGAGATCTTCACCCGAACATGCGTCAACCCTGCACCATCTTGCATCACCCGAATGATCTCGTCATCCTGATGTACCACCGATCTACAATCAAGAAATGCCACCTGATCACTGCTATCAGGAAGACATTCGATATGTGGCATCGATCATCAATTGTGTCATCAATGCTCCACACATTTCAAACGCTGACGCGCCGCACATGCTACTGCTAATGAAGAATCCCCCTTCTTGCTGACGGTGGACTACATCTTGAACACCCTGCCAAGAACATCGCCACACATACAAGATAATTTTTCCATCATCTTCGTGTCACACGGGCCACTGCAAACATGACAACCCCTTCCCAGGTATCCCTTACCAGCTAAATCTTGTTGGCACACCCCTTATGAAATATTTTTCTGTATCCTCTTTATATATACACCAAGTCCATAATCCCCAATTAATGTAGTCAACATTCATTATTTCGTCCATTAATATTGAGAATTAAATATCCATTAATTTTGGGATAAAATCCTCAATTAATAATGATATAAATCTCTCTATTAATAATTTTCTTCTCTCATCAATAACTGTGACGAATCCCTCCATTAATAATTTTTATCCCCCATCAATAAATGTAATGAATCCAACATACACAAGTTCTGAGATATTCACGCAATACGGGTTCCTTCATGTAAGGATCTTACATGCCAAGTATGACGCATGTTTTCCATTTTACATGAAGTTCATGAAAATCATATAAGGAAGGTTTGTAAAAAAATAAATTCATGTTCACAAAAGAAGGATCTGTGTGTAATTCCTTTTCATGCACAATGAGGCATCAAACCTGCCTTTTTACGTGGGCATGGCACAGCCCTATTCTCTGTTGCATTGAAAACCACTTTTGTCACCAAATCTTCCCCACTTATCACTATATAGTTTTCCTATATATTAATGTGCACTCCCTTGCTTCTGGGTGTTGATCCAGAATTCAAACCACCACTCTATCGTGCGCAAGAATCTTCCCTAACATTGAAAAAGACATGGAACCCTCAAGGTATAATATCTTGCATGAAAAGTCCCATATGTGTCTTTATTAAGGTGGGCCCATATTGGATTGACTCTCACCCAATTTCTATCAGTATAATTCAGGTGTATGTAATTGTATCCTCTTGGATGAAACCCTGGTCTTGTGAACAATCCAACCTTGTTCTCAGCTTTGAGTTTTGCTCTCAATCCCCCAATCTTGTGTGCATCCCCTCTTTGAGGCTCCATGGATTACTGCTACTCTAGAGCACAATGTTTGATTACATCTTGTGTGCAATTGCCACATCTCATGTGCACCTCCACCTCACAACCTTCCAGGCTTGTACATAATGATTTCTAGGTCCCTCATGAGGTGTCCCTTATTCTGGTTCCCTACCTTTTTCTTTTCAACATAGGTATGCTAATGGATTTTCCTTTTCATCATAGTTATGAGAACGTGTACCTCATGAGTGACCACTCTTCCACACCCACGCTTTCTGTAATTGGTGATTCCTTCCCTTTCCCAAGGGTTGATAAGTAGTAGCTATGTAATTCCAAGGGGTGAGGAGTGAGTCCCTCACATCCAAGTAGCATGAAGTAAAACTGCCCAATACCAATAGCCTCCACACATGATATTAAACTGTGACATTTTCATCCATGTCTGGAAGATAGGGAATGATCTTTAAACCACCCTCACCCACATGGAATGATATCATTCTTTCTCCGCAGAAGGACAACAGAGGGGATGGTCATCATGGACTCTCAACACCCCAACCCTCACCATTTGGGATTTGTTGCCATGTACACCTCAAGAAGTCTTCACACATAAGCCCCAACACCCCTATGATAGGATGATCTATGTATGAGTCACACATAATGAGATCCCCCTCATACAGAATGGCATCCTCCTCGAGCAGCTTCTATGCGTAAGCCCTCCACCATCTCTTGCAAATGCATATCTTGTGACGCTACAGTTAGGTCCACTGCTTCCTTTGTTTATCATGCAAAGAAAGACTTATATCACCCTATAAGTTAGTATTGACTATGACATACACCTCCACCATAGGAATCCCTCCTTGAGTAACCCCCAATCTCTGTCACCATGGGCCTCCAACTCAAGTATAAGCCTCGAATTCCCCCATTCCAAAGTACATGGTCTTTGATTACCAACTAATTGGGATACATAGGAATCCTCCCTACGGTTCAATCCCATCATTCACATCCATCATGATCATCTCTCAAACACATCCTGATAAGTCCATGACACTCACATGGGAGACCTCATCTCCGCCAGGTGCACCAGACAACTTCTATGCATAAGCCCCACACTCTACTTCATAATTATGTAGAATTGGATTCCTAACAACCTGGGATATGTAAGAAAACCTCCTTGAGTTTAAATCCCAACATCCCCAACATCCTCACTCACCTCCATCCATTTCATCTACCACATCCATTTCATATATGCCATACTGTTCGTTACCCTGGATTCCAGGTTCTGGTGGGATCATTGATAGGTTTTAGGGCCCACAGTGAAAGCTGGTGGGCCAAGGATTTTAAAATATTTCATTGGCGGATATATGGTACTTGTATACACTGACGATCGGAGCCCAAGAGAGGTATGAGGATCTTGCGTAAATTTTTAAGAGCACAAAATAAAATGAAAACGTACCCATTTTGACATCTGAAGCTGCGGTCTTCTGCAAATTGTCGATGGCGATTGTCGCTTGAAGGATCCAAAGTAAGAACCCTTTATATCTTCCACACGTGCTTCAAAAAATCATGGGAACATCGATTGTCAAATTCTGGGTGCGTGGATATCCGATGTTTCTTTCGACATCCTGACGATCACCGCATCGAGATGCCTTTGATGCTGAAGAGAGATATTGATCCAAGCTTCTTGGATCGAGAGCTTCTTTCTCTAGAGAGCGGGAGGAGAGAGAGGCTCTGGATTTCACTCCATGGAATGAATGAATAGTGAATTTCACTACATAAGATAGAGCCTCCTCCTATATTTATAGTGGAGTTGAGAAATACCTAGTTGGGTTCCCCAGCCCCCATTTATTTTAACTTCTACTAAATAAATAATTTAGACGAACTAAACTGCACCAATATTATTTGTTATTTTATCACATACTTGTAATATATATATAAAATATATTATGTGATAAAACCTAATCCATTTATCTTGACTCGCTATCCTGCTTAATATTAAACTAACAATGAATATTAAAATAATATTCGTTCGATTAATATTATCTTTTATTTACTAGACTTGTAAATACATTAATTAAATTCAATCCCAAATATTCATAACATGAATATTAATGAATTTATTTAATTATTTTGGTGATCGATAAGTTGGACAACGCTCGGAACCCATGGTGAGGCCCACTATGTCCATATACTTATTCGACTGAATAGGTCGGATTCCTTGAATACGCTATTGTGTGTGACCCTCTAGGCCCTTATCTCGATAGTAGTGAATAAAATCCATAGACAAAGAGCAGAGTCTAGCAACCCATCAGGGCCCCTAAAGAAATATGGATAGTCATAGAAACGACTATCATCCTATGAACACTGAATGTGTACTATCATCTCTGTGTCATTAAATATCTCATAAACTAGGATGCACACTTGTTTCATCATCCTCTTCTTGATTTATTATTTGTTGATCTGTCTAGATGGATTTAACTTTGTATTACTTTGTCCAAAGACTTATAAAGTCAACACCATCCTAATCAACTAGGTCTAATATATACAAATTACTAAACTCAGAAGTGACAAATCATTTCTTGACCATTCAACCAATGTCATACCACAAATGGCACACCCAACACAAGCTACCTCGCCACGATTTCAATAACATGGTTTTCGCCTTGCATCCAAGTACGCAATCAAATGGTACACACTGGTAATAATCTCAAGTCAGGAGACCAATACACATTTCCAAATATAGGAATGACCAATGACACCAAAAACATGTGGTGATCCAATTTTCAGGTATGTCCTCATGATCTCACTACAAGAGATCACCAAGTGCGAACTTCGTAAGAAGAAGTCATAATGCTTACGATCCCCCAACAACTGATAGTGAAACATCTATTGTGCTTGGTCAGTAATATGTATCTAGAATATAGAACATATATTTAAGATTAATTTCATAGTATCTTGAGGTTCTCATCATAGCATGGGAACTGTTATAACCTCCCGACATGACAATTAACCTTTGGACATTACCATTATAATAGTGGATGCAGAGAAGTATACACTATAATGGTAAGATGACATCATGTATAACTAACTATATACATGATCTAGTAATCAAAAGTACTACATTGTTGGGTCTAGGGCACCCACTATTTCAACACTCCCACTTGCACTAGGTCCAACTTTCCAACCAAACTTGTTAGCTACTCGCATGATAAAAATTCATGCTTCTGTTGAGTTATGGATTTAACTGTTAGGACTGCCACATTTTCACTATGTGGCATATCTATTGTATGCGACCTCATCTGCTTGAGTAAAACTTCTCAAGATAAGGTATCCCCGAGTATATCACTTTTCTATATTGTCATAACTTTATAACTTGTCTAGTAAGAATATCATAATTCACATTATGATAATACTTTTCTCACTAGGTGTGATTCCAAGAACTGGAACAAATAATTGCGATTAATAAGTGCTTCTTAGCTTCCTTAGAAGAAGAAACGTACTCGGTATTTGTAGATATGGCTACCACTGGCTTTTATGAGCTTGAATCTCTCGTCACCTTAACCTAAATGCGATACTAGATCAAATTGATCTAAGGATTACTAGTCTGTGTCCCACCACAACTAGTATACCTTCATCTCTACTTACCAGGTATATATCATTTGTACTCGTTGAAGTACAAGATGATAGTTCTGACTGAATCACTTGCAGTGCTCTAGAATATAATTGATATCTACCTACTATAAAGTATATCTTCGCAGTATCAATTATTGTACATATTATGGAATATGTGTTTGATCCATCGTTGAAGCGTATGGAACTCAATTCAAAACATTAATCTCTTCCCATGTTCCGAACATGTTAACCTGAAGAGATTAAGACATGTGACATTGACAACAATTCTGAACATGAATTGGTTCAACTTGTATTTTTCAATACAATGTCACTATATGTAAGATTGACTAGGTCTAAGAAACCATTAGATCTACCTCAGTTGATCATGTTCCCTAGAATATAGGTTTATACTTTAATTCAATCATAGTAGAATTACTTTTATTGTATTCTTATCTAACTATAATATCAAGATCTGTTTTCCATATGTTGTCGAACATATTTCACTTGGAAAACATTGGCGCTCCCACAAACCTTTGGTAGATACATGTAAAATATTCATTTGAAATGAATTCTATAAGACTTTGTTGCTTACTTTAATCCCAAACTGGATTTTATTAACTTGCAACCTTTATTGGAATCATATGATGTCATCATCGCTTTCTGGTTGCGTCGTATAGAAACTATCCATGAAAGATGATCTTGACTTCCAATGACCAATTTAATGATCTTAGAAGTTAGATATAATAACTAAAAATTCTAATGGATTTAGGTGTACTGACTTTTTATTACCAATCGGGCCTTATTGGTACCAGGCTTGTACCATCCATGTATCATTTCATTTGAATACCCACCACAGTATTCAATTTATAACACCCTTTTCAATTTGATACATGCAATCCATTATTGAATTTTCAATTAGTCTTGTTAATCAAAGCTAATTTTCATATACTTCTTACTTGTATGAATTATTATTCTTAATGAAGTGAATATAAAACCATCACCATGGGTTCATTCTTCCTATGCAGTATGTGTCACTGGAAAATGCCTATTCCACATGTACTTGTGGAACTTGTTCCTATGCCAACCATTTGTGCATCTCGATCATTGACTAAGTCCAAGTCAATTTGACTCCCACTATCTCTAATAGAGATATGTACCCTTATAGAAATGTAGTCGAATACTTGACTACAACTTTTCTATCTTAGGGATTTACGTAATATCCTAATAAACTGTTTGGATAATTAATTAGATGCACCATGTGTTCATCTTGATGCATGTTCATTTATATCTTAAGAAACTCTATGCATACTAACACATGATCTATGACATAATGGATTTTCATCATACTATGAATCGTATGAAATCCATTTGTCATTTTATTTTTCATATTTGTTATGGTTTTATTCTGATATTTTCAAATCATATCATGAAATATAATGGAAGTTTCTTCAAGTTGAAACATTGATACAACTTATATCATAACTTTGATGTATAAAATGTGTGTTTAGTAATTTCTCCATGCTACATTTTTTTGATCAATGTAAACATGTAAGAAATTATCATCGATCCTCCTTATGAACATCAATATGGTGATGTAGATAAGGTAACATGCATTTAGAAATTACTCCATGCTACATTATCATGATCGATGATTTCATAGTCAAGATATGCTTCGGTGTGCTGATCCGAAGCAACTTAGAAATTACTCCATGCTACATTAAATGAATCTTTTTAAGTATCTTTACCTATAGCTTTCTTTGGAATAGTTCACACCGTCTTGTTGAACTAACCTCAGAAGCTTTGTGGAATACCTTTATTTATAAAGGTTTCTTTGTCTAAACTAAGGATGTCAATAATACCAAAGGTTTTTAGCTGTGCCGAGCCTAAATTCCATACTGGGTATATTTTTGATATCCACTTTTAGTTTTACATGACAAAGAATCATATTGCCACAATTGGGTAGGTCTTACATTTTATATTCATCATGTATTGCCTTCGATTCAAGTATGTCTGAACTATTTGTTGAGAATATTACACCACAAAAAACATTAATTTCAGAACTTGGAGTAATGTATCACTATGTATAAGAGGTCATGTGAGATAAAATTTTAGTTATACTGAACAACTTGTTCAATTTGAATCAATCACTTGCCAATTGGAGTTATGTGTTTCTCACTGCTGACTTAGGAATCACCCTTTCTCATCTACTTGGAGAATTCATTTTACTTCTTATAGTGTTCCTATACATGGTTACTATATTTAAATACACATATTTTATTGTCATATTATATTAAATACCCAAGAAGTATTTTAGAAACATGAATTTATATTGATGAATATTTCTGAATGGGAAGTTGGTACTTGCTTATTGTATTTCAGTCTATTACGTTTTTAAAATTCCATGAATTTATTTCATTATATGTGATGAAAATAACCCCATGTTAAATAAAAAACCACTTTTCTTTGAAGGATGTGACAAAGGTACCTTTGGCGTATCTTTCCATGGGCCTTTTCACCTTGTCTTTTAGTATATTCGCCATAAGAACAAAAGGTTGTGCTACCTTTAATATTCTTATCACTTGGTGAATTTTACCTTGATGGTAATAAAGTTCTTAGTCTATACCATTTGTTTGTATCCTTAAACAAAACTAGAGTAATTGGGTGAAAGAAGGTATAAGAATTGGATGATTATGAACTATCTTTCACATTACACAAAGCGAGTGCAATCATCACATTCAAATCTCATGCCACTTTATCCTTGGAAACTTCTTAGAGATGAGACTACATGTAACATAATCCATGTGATTATGTAGAAACCGCAACTAACAACAGACATTGATGATATCATTTTGACAGAACCATAATATCCTTAATTCATGAGTCTCTTGTAAGCAGTTTAACACCCTCTCTTCCTAAGTTGGCTTTATAGGTTGGGACACAAGCACCTTGAATTTCCAATATGGTAGTAATGTGCGTAAGTGCCTATAATACACTTGGAATTTCATGCTTGTTTGGAAATTCACTTTGTCTCATATTTATCATAGTTAAATTGTGGTATTAATTTCCATTCTCTACAAATAATCTTCAGCAGATTATATTTTTATGCGATTATCAGTTTATAAATAATTAAATATTTAATCATTTAAATGTCTCCCACTAATTTTTTGAATTCTAAGAACCCTCTATACTAGAATCAGAATAATATTGAGTATTATAGTGGCTTGGATCCATAAACCTTCATCATAGTCTATAAGCTATGGCTATGCCACTACTTGGAGGGTCTAAGGTAGGCTTTTGGGTAGCCAACATCATTAACTCACGGTTCCTTGATCTGTTGAGTGAAGTCCCAGCTTCAAAAATCATAGTCTGATTTACTCAACGCTTGCCTCTAAAATTACAATAAGATAGCTATGTCTATTTCTTTGCTGTAATTTTAGTTAAGTCAACCATCCACCCTAACAAGAACTCCCCGGTAGTAAGAATCACAATCAGATATGGCATGACTGACACCTCGAACACCCATTTTTGTTCAAACTTGAATGATGGAAGGCTTTTGTGACTTAATATTTTCTTTGAGGGTCTTATTGGTTTCTCTCGATGAATGTAATCCATTTATATTAATGTTGTTCATCTATGTTGCCACACTCACAACAGAACTTTAATAGAAAAACACACACTGCTTCTTTATGCATTTTATTATCTATTTTTTATGTATTTTTTCACTGTTCTAAAATGCATAAAATAATAAATAAATGCATAAAGGAAAACTACTACCCGACTGGTCTTGAGTTTCTAAATGACCTAAGGGAATCGTACATGAGTCGAAGCTTGACTCTTGATGTAGCTCACCCTGTCATGTATGTCTGCTTGTCTTCTAGAGTATCGTCGCATCTTGGCAGGGTCGACATCATGTCTTGGAGTACCACCTCATCTTGTTGGGGTCCACGTCATGTCTTGCATCGTCTACGTCATTCTTCATCTTCGTCCGAAGTATAAAATTACTTGTGTGCAGGAGAGGCGAACTCGAGTATAAATTTTCATCATCTTGATTGGACACGCATCCCCTTATACATTTTAACCAAAAAGAAAGATGATGGACACACCATCTATTTAATTAATTACAATCATCACACGCAATTAAAATAATAAATTAAATAAAAGAAACATACAAGGGTCGATGCTCAAGACCAGAAGACGGGTAAAATAAAGTGCGATAAAATTAAAATGCATTAATTAAGTATGAGGGTTATCTAAATTAAATTAAATAAATTTAATAATTCAAATAATTTAATTAATTATCGTTTCTCTAATTAATTAAATTTTAATGCCAAAATTAAATTAATTTAACTTAATTCAATTTAATAATATAATTGAATTAATTTTTCATCCAGGAATTAAAATAATTAACCAAAATTAATTTTAATTAATTTAATTTAGATACTAAAATTAAATTAGTTATATTTATTATTTTGATTAATTTATTTTTCCGATCCCCGAAACACCAATTCATGGCCTGTGCGGGTCAGGCCAAACCCGCGCAGGGCCATGCTGGGCCAAATTGGGTTGTGTCGATCTTCCTAGACCATTTTGGGGCCTGTTTTTTCCTGTGGAAATATAACTTGCAGTAAAAATTTAAAAGGTACCTCTCGGGTGTAGACAGAGGTGGGTTGGTGGTCTAGCGCCCCCAATGGGGTGGCCTAGACAGGGGAGTGGTGGAATGCAGGGAAGCCCAGGACATGGTTCCACGACCAGCTGCGCGGGTGGTAACCAACCGGGAAGGTAGAAGGGATTCAGGAAGTCCAGCTGGGCCCGCTGCGGCACCTCTTGGTGCGCCGCGCCTAGTTTGGCGTCTCGAGTGGGAGGCAGCTTAGGTAGGCCTGGTTTGTGCTGCTCGGGTGGAAGATACGATGTGGGCTGAATCTAGGGAAGGGCGGCGCGAGGAGGCCAGGTGGGCTACTTGGCTGGCGAGCCTGCGATGTGGTGTGCCGCAGTGCAGGGAAGCCCAGAGCGATGGTCAGGGTGGATAAGGGCTGGGAGGGCCGACTTGCAAGATTTTTTCGGCACCAAGACTAGTTTCCGGAGAGCACAGGGAGGAGGCACGGAAGGCTGAGCGCGCTGGTTTGGTGGCAGGCGCAAGTGGAGAAGGTGCGCTGGCATGTAGGGTTGGGCTGAAGAGTATAGGGGTGCTAGGTGAAGGCCGGACCTGCTGGGTTTCGACAGCTTACTAGGTCAGAAGGTAGGCGGAACGACGGTACAGACCTGGTGCGGAGGTGGCATGCTTAGCCTGCAAGGAGGGGCAACGCGGCGTTGCGTCTCATGCGGGGGTAGCGTATTTGCTATCTGGTTTGTTGCGGTGTCTCCGCAGGCGTGTCCAGGAAGTCGCAAGGGGGGTCCAAGCAGAAGATGTACACTATTCATGGGTTCCTCCACTATAGGTACAAGATGAATCAAACTGGAAGGAATATGTTTTGGTGTTTTATGAGAAAGAAACCCCATCCACCTTCGGATTGGGGTTAAACCGCTGAAACTATTTGACTTGGGGAAATAAAAACCTAACACTCGCTTTGGGGTCAAACCAAGCATTATAAATTTTATTTCCTCTATATCTTTTTATTCTCTTTTTTATTCTCTCTTTTTTTCCTTTATTTTTTTTTGTTTTAATGTGGTAGTATCTAGGATCTTAACTCAAGGCTTCCACATCAAAATAATTCTGGTTATTTCTTTCTTTTTATTTATTTTGTTTTCTACCGAATTAAAAATATACAATAAAATATTTATATAAATGGAACTATAAAGGGGGTAATAAATTGAATAATTTTTTAGGGGATGAAAATCTATTTTTTTGGAAATTTTTTGTGCCTGTTTTTTTTCATGTTTTCATTTTCTGAAATTTTTCATGTTTTTCTTTTTATTTTTGGTGTGTTTTTAGGATTCTTGATCAAAACTAAATAATTGGGAAAATAAAAACCATCATGGTTTTTATTGGAACACATTTTTATTTGAATTTTTATATATTTAAATTGTTTTTGAATGGGTTTTTTCTTGGTTTCTTATCATTTCATTTGATGAAGTTTGATTGATTGTGAAACTCATGTGCACTAGTACTATCCAAATTAAAAATCTAGCCCATCCGGAGAGGTCTCTAATCCTATTTTAAATATTCTTACATTTCTATTTTTCTTGAGAGTCTTTATACATGATGCATGATCCAAAACTTGATGTTTTACTCTCTTCCAAATCTGTTAGTGTTCATGGAATGTTTTGAGTAAGATTTAGGCACCACTTTGAAATCCATTTTTGAATTTAACTCTCAATTTGGATTACCTTTACATATAATATTTAATAATACTTTTGAATACATGAAATACCTTTTATCCTACCACATTACAAGCCATTTATCCCTTTTATACTTGAATTATAAGTAAAATGTATGATTATTATAAAAATCAAGTGTGGGAGAGGGAGAAGATGAGTAGTATATTTCTTTCCTGAAAAATCTATTTGGGCTGAAAAGAAAACGTGTTTATATTATATATTTATACTTTTTTGGATGAAATTTCATTATGTAATGATATAAGGGTGGTCAAAATATCATTACATTGTTGGTCAGGGAGTTCACTAATTTTTGAAGATCAAAATATGCCTCTTTTTTCCTCAAAAAATTGATTTTATAGAGAAATTAAAGATACGAGTTAAAGCTAAAAAAGTATACAAATGGGGAAAAGAGGGAAGAAATTCATAATTGATGATAAAGACACCAGTGTAAACGTTAAAAAGAAACCAAGAGTTTATTGGAACATGTTCATTTTCAAGATGATTACGAAGCAGACCATTCTTGAGAAAAATTGTTTTTGTGCATTTACTTCACTTTAGATCCTAACCCACCTCATTCTACCATTGATGTTTTTTACATTTTAAATCTACCAACCCTTAGCTTCAGAAAAAACATGTAAAATCCCTCAGTACTAATACATTGGTGACTCTGTTAAGTGGAGATATTAGGAGAACATTAAGCCAATGGAAATTACACATGTTCTTGGGAATGAGAAAACTCTAAAAATAATCCTTCAGTGAAGAGAGAAATATTTTTATAGAGAGGTAGGTACAGAATGAACATGATGATTAACATTAAATTTAACAAATTATTAGGATTTTTTTGGAGTTGTGTAATTTATATCCATTTAGAAGGAATTATATATCCTTATATGTGATAATTAAAATGTGTTTTCATTTATACTTTAGGAAATTGTTTTTTACATCGATATTAGATGATTTACCCAGAGTGAAATGGTTAAGTGTGGGGGAATTATGAAGCTATAATTTTCAAATATTTTATACAATGATTCAATTTTTTAAATCCCACTATAGTATCATTTAATGACAAATTGTCACATTTTTATATTTTTCTTGTATTTTGAGCTTAATTGAAAAAATGACCTAATATTGGTAATTAACTATTTTATTTATATTATATATTTAGGACATAACATTATATATAATAAATAAAATTGTGAAATTAATATATTTTAGGATTCTTGATATCTTGGGATTACTTTAATCCTTATTTACCCAAAGCTCAATCCATCAATTAGAGGCCCAAAACTAGTTCGCAATTCGGGCATTAAAAACTGTGCACATATCTGGAATGTTTTAACGATGAGTTTATATATCAACTTGGACCCAACCAATTAATCTGAAACTTCATCATGGAGATATTAAAGTATATTTTTAACAAATTTCATAAAGGATTCCACATGATATTTTTGATTCTTCAAGGTTAATAACGAGTGTGAATGTAAAGAATTAGAATGCGAAGTGTGAGCCTGGTCAGAATAAAGACCCTGAGTAAATCAGATATAAATATCCCCAAGCATTCCTATTGAAGATGACATTTTTTGGGTTGATCAAGGAGATTTATTAGAAAAAACTTTTATGAAGAAACCATTTCCTAATTTTTTCATTAAATGGTCCATCGACTTGAATTATTTCAAAGGTCAAATTGAGGATCCAAAATTTATCAATTTTTTCATATAAATATGTGTCTCACCTCCCATAAAAAAGGATAAGGAATTTTAAGGGTTATTGGTGGAGTTTTTTTATAATATCTTTTTATACATTTTTTATATATTAGTTTATATATTCTTATTCTTCTGTCCATTTTCTATTTATTTGGTTTCTCCTACAGTGCTTCTTTCATCTCCATATCGGTAGAGAGCTAACCCTCACTATTGTTGGAGGGGGGAAGTGGTGGTATTTGAGTTTCTTATAATTTATTGATTTATCATGTTTTATTCTTGTATTATAGTGTTATTTAAAATTATTTTGGTGAGTGATCACCCCATTTTTTCTATTGTTTTTTTATTCCTCCTTATTTAATCACTTTTCATCTCATTGATATCTAAGTCATTCAAATGGTGGAGTTTGGATTAGGATTTTATCTAGAAGATATTACTCCTACATGTTTAAGGCTTATTATAGGGTAATACCATTAAAATGATAGGGTTTAAAGTTAAGGATTTGGATTTCTACATTGGGAAAAATAATTAGGAAATATTTTGAATAACAATGACAACACCTCTATGAAACCACGAGAGCAATGGTTTTCTTCCGCTATCATATTTGTGTTTTTTCCTCATTTTAATTTTGATTTTGTATTTTCATTTATATATATATATATATTATATTTAGATTTCATGTAATTACAAAATAATATCCCTCCAATGTTTTTAAGCTAATTTATTTTTATATAGTTAGATTATAAATAGAAATAATAAGAAAATATGTGTGAGTAAGAGGGATCCTTGTGATCAACCCTAGAATGTGGCACTATGGTGAATTATTATGATAATAAGAATGTAATTGAATAGTTTTTCATGAAAAAAAATCTCTACTATTAGTTTTTCATCGTTTTTGGGGAGTCCAAGAGCTTTCACACAATGTTTTTCAAAAAAAACAAGAAAATTAAAAAAAATTAAAAACTAAAAAAAGTTATTCATTGAATATCATTCTTTTTTATGTTGAGATGGATTATTTTAGTGATTTTTAATATGATTTTACTATATATTTTTGGTTTAGGAGGTGTTAATTTCTAAAGAATCAAGCTCAAGATATCCTTAGAGTAATGGAGGAGTTGAACAATAAAGTGAACAACTACTACAAGAGAATCGCCGTTTAGCGGCTGTTATTTTTGCGTTTCGCGGTGGTTTAAACCGCCACTATATGGTTTGGTGGTGGTTTATATAAACCACCACCTAATATGGCTTCACCAATCTATTAGCGGCAGTTATTTCCGTTTCGCGGCGGTTAAAGGAAAGCGTCGTAGCTGCCTCATTTCACAGCAGTTTGACTGAGTTTAGCGGCGGTTTTTACGAGCCCTTGACATTTGTTTATTCGCGGCAGTTATAACCACCGTGAATAAAATCAAATCCAGTGGCTGTAAAATCACTTTTGAAGTAACAAGAACCACTGTGGAATGAGCCCCTACGATGCGACTATGTATCGGTGGTTAAAACCACCACGAAATGTAATTTTTTTTACATTTTATAGCGGTTTTTACCGTTTAGCGGCGGTTTAAACCACCGCAAATGTACATTTCGTGGCGGTTTAAACCACCACTAAAACTGACCAGAAAAAAAATTCTTCTGCTGCACCACTGCCCTGAAAGGCAAATCAAACCAGCAATACCATATTGTACATACCAATAGAAAACACGAAACATCAACCTAGCAAATCGGTATAGAATAAATTGAAAAGAAATTAGTAAACATTGACATGCTATATAAGAATGAACCATATTGTACATACCAACATTAAACATTGACATGCTATATAAGAATGAACCATATTGTATTTTATTACTCTTAACTAGGATACAATATATTCCCCTCTGAGGTTCAATCCCAACATCAAGAAACATGCTATTATTCTTATGCGATAAGAATAATATGAATAACTTTTAAAAAATACCATAGTTAAAGACTCTAGAATTAGATTCTTTATATAGTCCTTAATTTTAGATACCCCTTATAGTATCACAATATCATATCCACCTTCAAGTTTTATGCCCCAGCCTCTTAAGAATTCATCCATTATCATCATACCAACATATATGATATTGAAAACAATATATGGGCCCTCTAATAGGTGTAATCCACAACCATACCTTCTCCAAATTAGTCATTGAAGACCAAGAGGAAACTTAAATGGAAACTCATGATAAATTCAAACACTATCTATTTCTAGGTACCTTTCACAAAGTGTTCCCCTTCACAAAAAGTTAATATTCTTGAAATATTTCTATTTAAATTGAACATAAATGGTATGATGTATCCCACTAATCATTAATAAAATAATTGTGTTATGATTCTATTTATAGAGATTCATATTATGCTCAACACATGGGCCTTTTCCCAACAATGTAAACACCTACGACCTCTTTGTATGGCGAAAAATGAATAATTTCCTAACTATGTTGCCTTAAACAAATGAATCATAAACATGGATTATATGTATGATTAACCTAAAAATCATATATTTTCATATCTACACAGATTTAGAGAGATCATAGGAATAGGGGTAACTCGTTAAACACTAGTATTTTGATATTATTCATTAAAAAATCATAAATCTATAAGGGAATCCAATAATTCAAATGATTCCACCCAAAGAAGATTTGATGATCCCAAAATCTCACACCTTTTATCAATACTTATTTTGAATAATCTATAGTATGAATCACTAGTGAACACCTTTCATTGTAATTTAGTTCTAAAATGATATCCATACCAAATATTCATATACATGGAAGCCCATTGGAGGTTCTCATCAAAAAAGAGATAAACTAATGTGAATCCATTAACATGGAATTGGATTGATAAAATATGAACTCTTATATTTGATGATGTATTGATGGGTTTCTTCATTGTGTTTCCTTTTCAATACCTTCAACACATCCTTCAATTAAAATTGAATCACCAAATGCACCAATTATGTTCAAGACCAAAAACAAGCTGATAGTACCCATAAGGAACACAATGGCGAGGCATGAAAACAAGTGTTATGTCATACATATGACTTAATTTCTATGAATATATAATCCCCATACCCTGACATACATTGTCTCATACCCTTGTAAAATGAGTGCATGATGGTTCACACCTTATTTCAGGAATACCATCTAAATGGATCTATCCTGACATTATATGACACCCATAGTAATCTATAGTGAATAATTCCCCATAGGTTGTCCAACTAAAAATATTCTATGGAAAAACCATTGGTCAAAAATTTCACATCCAACCTTTTTGTATCCTTTCAATTGATCATGAGAACACGTTCTTCTCTTATCATATTGATTTGGATAAATATGTCCACCATAAAGTAGAAATCACCTTAGAACTTCATTATGAGTATCGTGTTCACTATAGTCATTTTTATTAACATGTGACCTTGAGTACTCAAGAATATATATAGGGTGTTTTTCCCTATTGTCTATACTCAAGCATCTAAAAGTTGATCCCACTGGGGATATCCAACCAATGACACTCAAGAGTATATTTATTCCCCTGTTATTTTAAACACCCTTGAGTCCCATTAGAATATCTATATAATATACTAGGGATGGTTACAATGCTCTAGTATCTAAAAGCATTAGAATCTATCCTAAGTGGCCTTTGTGACTATAAAGGTCGATCTGAGATTTCCAACTTGTTTAGGATCAAATAAATTGATGCAAATTACCACAACATTATTGTTTTATCTATAGTTACCTTCATGGGGTATATATCTCAATCAATATAAGGAAATTATCCCAATGGTATTTTAGGATGTAGTATCTTAGGAGTCGGTTGATTCCTTCACTTATCATATGGATTCTATTGATTTTTTATGTGAATGAGTACAACCTTATTGGAATTCATATCTTGAGTGTGTGGATTCAAATCCTATACCACCCATATTTGGAACCTCCATCTTATTGATATTCGATATAATGGAGGATCTATATAAGTATATTAGGTGTTTTTAATCCCAATGTGTTGCAATGTTTAGTTCCGTAGAACAAAGATAGGATTCACTACAAGAGAAACTCCATTTAGCGGCAGTCAATTACAACTCACAAGGGCATCCCAGTAAGACAAATTACAAGGGACTCACCAAAGTGTCCACAACATTATCCCCTTGATCACTATGAAATAACCCAATTTGTTCAACACATCAACAATGGGTTTAACTCCTAGTCATCCAAAATATCGACTACCAATTCAAAAACAGGCCTAAATGGAATGATGTATACCACACTCGAGAAATCAAGACATAAAAAGAAACATCAGAAATAAATAAAATGCATAAAAGGAAACACGAGAAATCAAAGAAATTTTAGGACATGAAAATGTGTGGTGGAAACTATGTGCCACAAATGTTACATATACAAACCAATTGTTCCCATATTTGTTCAAAACATGAACAATAAAACTACTCAGGGTCTGATGATGATCATCACCCTCACCACCTTCATCACCACTTTCTGCTATCACCTGTAAGAATATTATATTGAAAATTAAATACGGTTGCATATTTATATTAAAACTTGAAACCAATGAAAGTTAGCAAACTAAATTATTTTGAATTTTTGTGATTTACCTGCATACCGCCAGTCAATGGACTACCACCAGGGGAATATCTACTCATATGCTGACGTATTTCAATCAACTCTTTCTGCAAAGCAGATATCTGATCCCCCTACTAGTGAATTGTGTTTCGTAGAGAAACAATCTCTTTATGAGAATCTCCGAGTATGGGCTGACTAAATCCAGGAGTAGATGCAGCTGTCATCCCTGGTGGCCTGCTAAAAACCTTAGATGGTACGGGTCCCAAAACCATCCTGTGCACTCTACCAAGATTCTCCTTCCCAAGGACTTCAGCAACCGGGTCATCCTGGGAGACTGAGTAGGACCGCGTGGGATTGGCATCCCATAGTTCTTTAATTTTTACCTAAAAATCAAATATCAATATATATTAACACAGTAAAAACTAATAATAAGTTATTATAATAAAAAATTGACTTCATACCTCAACTTAGTTAGCAGGCTCATTAACAAAACTTCCATCCGATTTCTTGTGAACATCTAACCACAGTTCAGTTCGGGATGCTTCGTGCCCTAAACTCTATGAATGCATTAAGAAAAGATAAATCAAAAATTCAATATATTAAATATATAGTAATGTCTTATAAATACTTAAACTAATTAAAATATTACCAATGTCGTTTGGCTTCTATAAAATCTTCTTTAGCCTGTAGTGTGAGGGATGACTTGCTTAGCTCAGTTTATTACATTCTATCTTGAGATATCCTGAAATAAATAAAATGAAATTTAATAGTAATGTATTCAAGGTCATGTCCTCTTCGTATACATTTATAAATGTAAAATGAGGATAATATAATAATATATTTTTCAATACCATCCTCTTCTCATCATGATGTCTGTCAACAAAAATTTTCCACTGTTCTTTCAGTACCCCACCGGGTAGCTTCTCATACATTTGTTGCATATTCAATGAGGTATCATTGACATCACACCAAAATCTACATTTGAAATCTTTCCATTTCTTAACTATATTTTTCAACATCCACTTCCATGCTATCACATCAGCAACTGTAAAGTGGAAGAACATCTGTATACATAAATTCATTTTGAATATTAGTAACATGACATTAAATTAAACCATAATGTAATAAATTTACCTTTATTTGAGAATAAAAAACTTCATTTTTACAGAATGTAGTCATATGTCTCCCATCATCATATGAAATAGGAAGGGAGATGGGTTCCACTGCTAGATGGCCTAGAATCTGGCCAAGTAACCCCACAGCGTCATCCGTCGGGACCCCATAAGAATCAAATGGGATGACTATCTTTTCGTCAGTCATATTCCAAACATATGCACTTTTTATGTTTTTCTCCATGGTTGAATTTTTGTCATCTTCAATGAGAAAACAACTAGTATAAATAAAATGAAGTAAATTTATTTAATTAAAATTTATACCTATGACAGTGACACTCCAGTATGCCCGTGATGAACTGGAAGGGGCATGTCGCTTCCCCACTGTTGAGACTCCTGAAGGGGGAGTCGACAACTCCACCTCTAATGGGACATCCAAAGAGGGTGTGACAGATAGTGCAGGGGGAGATGGTGCAGGTGTGTTGGCATCAGGTGCCTCAGATGTCCTGGGGAGGGAGCCAGATAGATCATCATCTATCATAGAACTATATAAAATAGTGCACCGCTTCCTCCTTGTCATTCCTATCATTTAATCAAATAAAATTAAGTTCAAAATATATATTTCAAAAAAAATATACAGAAAAAAAAATTAAAATTGATATTAGATGCCCAGTACTAACAGAAAAATATATATAACAATGATAATGAATGACTGCAGAAATGAAACAATTGGTTGCTGAATAAATAAATAATTGTACATACAATCATTTTCCCTTTCAATCATGTTGGTTTCCTGCTCCATTGCTTCATCCACTTCATTCATCTTTTCTAGACTAACATTTTCAATATCACGATGGACAAATAATTATGCTTCTTGTTGTTGATTAAATTGAATTTCAAAGGTCAAATTTTCCAATTCATCACCTATATCATACAAATCTCTTTGTATTACATGAGAAACTAAACTCCACCCTTCATCGACAACATCATTCACATAATATACCATTTTTTCTTGCGATTCTAAGATATATGGATCATGCTGTTCATGATCACCAACATCCATCAATCCAAATAAGTTCACAGATGTAAATTGCAAGGAATCTCTTTTAACACCTCTGATAATATTGACCCATTTTCATTTGAAGAAAACAACAAAAAAATGTTTGTGGTAGTTTAATTCAATAATATCATGCATCTTTCTATAGTATTCCACTTCAGAAAATGTAAATATACCACTATTCTGTGTTTTAAACCCCACTTCTCGATCGAATGTATGAAATCTAAATCCATTCACATTATAAGCATCGAACTTTATAACATATTTTAGAGGACCTCTAGTAAGAAACTTCAAATCTTCTGACACCTCTGCTCGAGTATCAGTATTCATGATCTGAAAAAATAAATATACTTTATCATATTTACAAAATGTATGTGTTAAACTAATATTTGTACTTATTGAAATATTTATGAACTTACACATTGTGCAAACTACTCTACAAGCTATTTACTAACAGATTTCGTTATATCATTCTCATTTCGTTTTCGGCCTCTCATTCATCAGTTTGTTTGTATACTCAACTCTTCAATAAATGGATCTGCAATTTCACTATTCAGAATCACATATCTATGTGCCTGTAATAATTTCAATCCAGTCAGTGTCACATTTTAGTTCCTCCCAACTAATCGGCCAATAGCAGGAAATATTTTGGATTCCTGATGTATTTGAGATTGAGTTGATGTGTCGTCAACACGTCCAACTTGATTAAATCTTGTCTCAATATCATCCAAGTATCGAGAACAAAAGGTAAGACACTCCTCATCCAAATAGCCTTCAACAATAGAGCCTTTTGGTTGAGATTTATTTCTCACGTATGATTTCAAATGCCCAAGATATCTGTGAAATAAAATAAACATAATTATGCATTTAATTAATTACCAAAAATTGTCTACTTAACTGAAAAACATTTAAATAAAGTACCTCTCAATTGGATATATCCATCGATAATGAACGGGGCCTCCTAATTTAGCTTCCTCTACCAAATGCACAGTTAAATGCATCATTACAGTAAAAAACGACGGAGGAAAGATCATCTCCATTGCACAAAGGGTCAATAAAAACCTTTCATGGAGGTTGTCAAGCTGAAATGGATGTAGATATTTCTCACATAGTTGTCTGAAAAATGTGTAGAAGTGGAGTATAACAGCAGTAATATTTTTAGGTAATAATGTACGCAATGCCAATGGTAGTAACTGTTGTAACAAAATATGTGAATCGTGACTTTTCAATCCATGTAACTTACGATTATTCAAGTCAACACACCTTGATATGTTACTTGAATACCCATCAGATACCTTAACATTCTTTAAAATTCTAAGGAATGGATCTTTATCCCTATTTTTCATTGCAAAAATTTTTGGAGGATACTTTTCATTCTCATCTTTCCAGAGATCGTGTTTTATGTTCATTGCTTGTAAGTCTTTGTGAGCATTGAGATGATTCTTAGAATTTCCATGCTTATTAAGAAATGTGAAAATCACATTGTCACATAAATTCTTCTCAATATGCATCACATCAAGATTATTCTGCAACAAATTAAATTCCCTATACAGAAGTTTGAAGAATATACTTTTTTTCTTCCATTGTTGCGTTCTGATTTTTCTTGATGATGCACTTTGGACCCGTTTTCTGCTATCATTCAAATGATGAACCTTCCCAAATTCTATTTCAACATTTTCAAGCTGTGTCAATATTTCTGAACTAGTTAACAACTTTGGAGGTGGTCTACGATCAACAGAACCATTAAATTTTGACATGTTCAGCCGAAATCTATGTGATGCATCGAGAAATATTTGATGACACAAGAAGCACCATTTTCTACTGTGACGTAGCCATTTGGGCTCAAAATAAAAGTTACAAACAGGACAATAAAAACCCATGTACGTGTTCAAACCAGATAAATTCTCAAGCCCAGGGAAGCCACTAATGGTCCACATTAAAGCAGCATGCATTTTGAACATTGTTTTAGAAGAAGCATCAAATGTCTCAACACCGTTGCTCCATAACTCCTGCAATTCATCAATCAAAGGCTGCAAGTATACATCAATATCATTTCCAGGCATATTTTTCAGGAATAATCATCGAAAGGATAAAATATGTTTGTTTCATACACATCCACGGAGGCAGATTATAAGGGATCAAAACAACTGGCCAAATGTTATAACTAGTACTCAAAGTCCCAAATGGGTTGAATCCATCGGCAGCCAATACCAATCGAACATTCCTATGATCAGCTGAGAAATCGAGATGTAATGAATAAAATGTCTTCCATGATTGGGAATCTCATGGATGTCTCATTAAGCCATCATTGTTATTATCTATAGAATGCCACTTCATGTATTCAGCGGTTTTCGATGACTTGAATAATATTTGTAATCGATACTTCAAAGGAAAGTAACGCAAAACCTTTGTAGGTGTGTTACTTTTCTTCTTCTCTATGAAATTATTTTCATTCAGACTTCCAACATCACCCTTTGCCTGCCATATCAAAGAAGAAAATATCCTTCAATTCTATCTACTGGAATCCTCTCCCTAATAAAGCATACAATCATGGGGACATGCATGTATTTTTTTATAATTCAGACCAAGCTTGTTAACAACTTTTTTCATATCATAAAATCATTCTAGGATTTTTGCTTTAGGAAATGCATCACGAATCAATTATAATATCATGGACATTTTCTTATTTGTAATTCCACATAGAAATTTGATATGGTACAACTTCAGCAGAAATAAAAGCCTTGAATATTTAAAAAACACACTTTACTACTCTTGATTTCCATCGTTAACTAAATCATGAAACACATTTTCCTCAGGGAATTTTTCTCTTACATTTGGCTCCATAGAATCAAGAGGAGGATCCAATGATATATTACAATCTTGATCTTTCTGTGTTACAGTCTCAAAAACATCACTTGTCACGTTGTAATTTTTAGCACCCTCTTCTGGTTGTTCTGATATGTTTTGATGCTGATAGTCATGTCTTGCAGTGCCGAATGCATCATTTATGAGGTTTTTCATTTCATTTTCCATTTTCAACGAACTTGGGACCTCATTCTGTGGATTAACATCAGTGCTCAATCTTTCTTTAACATTCGATTCTCCATGCCAAATCCATCACAAATATTGACCTGGGAATTGCTTCAGTATTAAATATTCATAAAATTCATCTCTCTTCAACCATGTTCTAAATTTAAATTTAGGACATGGACATTTAATTCTCCCTTCAATGGATCGATTAGAAATTGAAAAATCTAAAAACTCATTCAATCCATTAACATACTGAGGTGTGTTCCTCTGTAATGTGATCCAGCTTTTATCCATGTATATCACAATGTTCCTGCACAATAATAAAAAAATTAAAACACATAGTTACTACTAAATAGAGAAAGGGATCCATATATATGATAGTATTAGACTACAGAAACATAATATAATAAAGATGAGCCCCTGAGTTAGATAAGTGGTGGTGTTCATGGAAATGCATGATGAAATAACTTGGTAGATTAGGTTTTGAGGTTCTACGAACCTTGTGTGGATTGAATTCCTAGACCTCTCTATGGTGTATTCACATAGAAAAGAGTGGTGGTGTGACTTGAGGGTGATTTGGATCATATATGTGTTAGTGCTCATGAGTGTAGAATTATGGTTAAATGGGATGATCAAGGATCTAACCATGGAGTTGAACTAAGATTCAGATTCAGACTTCGGTGTGGGCATTGAAAATTTTGTTATTCCTTGAGTTTTAAGGCATCGTGGTCGGGATATAATAGCACATTGGTGGGTGGGATTGAGCTCTTTTGGTATAATTCATATAGAGAAGGACTTACTAGTGTTTTTGCATAAAAATTATGTGGTAAGGTGGAGACCACATCAGAAATGGCGTTCAAGATGCAGCTGATGTGGTTTGGGGATCAAACTAGGGTATTTGAAGAATAGTTGATGTGTCTAGGCTTGGTGTTTGGAGTTTCATAGTATAATAATTTTGGGAATTTGGAGATGAAATGTGAGGTGTTGGTACTATCATCTAGGATAACATAATAAGATAATCAAAATCACATGGGTGGAAATAGATCCCAGAAGGAATTCTCTCTAAAAATTATATTTGGGTACTTGGAATAATTAAATTCATCCAAACCACTACAATAAGTTAGAATGAATTCAAAACCATTCACTTCAACACAGAAAAGAAATGTATGCAAAGTAAAGGAATTTTGTGCTTGAGTAACACATGATTGATGGACTCCATGATCGAGTATCAAAAGTATAAGGAACTCCATACCTAAGTGCCATAATTCATTATAGTCAAGTAGGCTTTATAAATAAATAGGTTATCCATTTCAAAAAATAATGAAAAATACAGTGATACATATTCAATGAAAGTGGTTACTTTCATCCAGGACTATATATATTAATGAAAAATCATCTAGTTTGGACAACATATAGAGAAATAAAATAAAATTCAAATTCAAATACAAAATAAACCTAGTTGAACTATCCCATAATAAAATTTCCCAAAAAAAGTCACAACCATATTCCTGACTCAAAACATCTCCATGTGATCCCCAAAAAGTCACAACATTCCAATGTACATTAATGGAACAAGAGGAAACAAATAACTAGAAATCACAATCTTGGAATTAGAATGAAAAGATAGAAGTTACACACACACATGAATGTGTATGAAAAGTGTGATATAAATAGTCCTAGAAATATTTCACTATAGATTATTTGTAATTCATTTTATAAAAAAGATTCAAAAATACATATTTTTGATAGAACCCCACCTAGGATTTTTCCTAACCAAATTACAATGATGAAAAGGAGAAAATAGAGGAAGAGGTAATTGTGAAGGAATAAGAGGGCCAGAGATGAAAAAATAGACAAGAATCAAGGTCAAATCATTATGAAAACACCATGGATAAGGGAGAACCAGTAGAAGAGGATGTGTGAGGCATTGGGTTATTGGTTAGGGGTCATGAACCACACAAGAGGGACACTGGTAGGCATAGTGAATTATTGTTAGGTGTATGTGAGGATAAAATTAGAGGTTGATGATGAATATTAATGGATGAGAGTATTGGTGTCCACCTTGGGTGCACTGTTATTACACAATGAGTGGAGATTGATAGTGGGGGAGACCTGGTTTTGGGGTCTTCTTCATCTCATTATTATTGTTGTAGTGAACGTCATAACATGTCAATAAACATTTTATCCCTAATATACATATATATAATACACCCATATAGACCCATTTAGAAACTTCGTTTATATATATATATATATATATATATATATATACACATATATATATGAATTAAATAACTTGTATAATATATACATATATATATATATATATATATATGTTGCACCCACTTACATCACTTGAAGAAATTAGTCATAGAGTTTGAAATTTAATACTTAAATATGTTTATGTATGACGAACATGAAATCACATGCATATATTTATATGAATTTAAATTCAAAAAAAAAATTGGGAATCACTTATGTATAAAACATGGAATTTGAGATGAATATATATATATATATATATTAAATTCCTCTAAAAAATTATAAATTCATGAATTAAAGTTTTTAAAATAAAAGTAATCACTTACTTTGTAACATCAAAACATGATAAAATGTAATTCTCTAAATAGAACTCAATTATAAGAAGATACATTTTTAAGGAAAAACTAAACCCTATCTTCTAATTCTCAAAACATGATTTAGAGAAACATTAACATAAGACATAAATTATAAAAATTAAATGATCCCATAAAATAAGTTTTCTCACAATAGTAAATATTAAATCCCTTACATTATATTTCTTAAACTTAACTAGAACATAATTCAAATACATTAAATGATCCCTTATAGAAAATAAGGTCCAGAATCGAAAATATAAATTGTGTAAAAAATATATGTTACAACAAATGAATATAATTTTACTAAACATAATCATTTATAGCAAAATGAAAATTCATTACACAATCAAGTTTTGACCAAAGAAATTCATTATTGCAGACCATAGCTTTGACAAATACAATTCATTACTTATTGGAAATCAAAAAACCATAATTTGAAAATAAAATTTCACCCTTACTTGATATGCTGGAACCAAATAGGAGATGTTGCGGACTCCAAAACAAAACAAACTGACTGCAAAAGGCTGAGACAAAGAAACATGAAAAACACCGAAATTAGTTGAAATAGAAATGAACACAACAATGAATGAATATTCAGGCACCTAATCTATACAAGTTCTTGAGTGATTTTTAACTCAACCTATAAGAACATTACTAGAATTCAGACCTTCGGGTTCGTATAGGTCACCGGGTTGGTGGTGTCGATGGGGTCGTGGGGTCATGGGGTCATCGGGGTCGCGGGGAGGCCAGGGTCGCCAGGGTCGCAGGGTCGCCAGAGTCGCGGGGTCGCTGGGGTCGTGGGGTCACCGGGGTCGCAGGGGGCTAGGGTTTTGGGGGAAGTGGGGGTCGCGGGGTCGTAGGGTGAGAAGAGGGGTTGGGGTGGGGGGGAAGGGTCGTCGCTGTAAAAAAACAAAGGTTTCACAGTGGTTTATTTTAAAACTCTGTGGAACCTTTTTAAAAAAGGTTTAGCAGCGGTTCCCAGAACCGCCGCTAAAGGGCATTTCTGTTGTAGTGAACCTTTCTAACTTCATTCAAGAATCCAATATCTAATGGTAGGAACAAAAAAAAGGAAATTGAGAAACAAGATACCATGGTTTTTTCACCTAAATTTTAAGTTAAATAACCTAAGGGATACTTGAAGATGTATCTTGAAGATCGAATAATCTCTCCTTGTCCATTGCTTGCAGAGGTTCATTAATTGCTCATGTCATCTTATACAATTGTGGGAGATCAATATGATTTGGAATAATATTGGTTATATTTTGTTGAAGAACAAATGGTATGTGATCCTACCATATTTATCAAATATGATTCAGCAATTATATACCAATCTCATTCTTTGAAAAAAGATAAAGATGATTCCCTTGCTAAGATTGAGTCCTCAGCGGTCACACCTAAAGAGGTCAACATTCAAACCTCTTTACATGAAAGGAAAATTTGCATTATTGATTCATTATGATTTAATATTATTTAGTTTAAATTATTTTATAACTTCCCTTATACATAAATTTATAATTTAGTGAAAAGTAATCAATCCTTGGATGACAAAGAAGAGGCCAAAGAAGTCATGTCCAAAGAAGAGGATGACTCATTTTTTACCCTTCCCCCATATTTTAAGTTGTACTACATGGAAATTGGGGGGGGGGAATTTACTCTATCCATGGGTTTCTCCACTACTGAAGAAAGATTAATTTCACTGGAAGAAAGAAGTTATGGTGGTTTATGAGCTAGAAAACCCATCCACCTTCGGATTGGGATAAAACTGTTGTAGATTCTTGACTAGGGGAAGTAAAAACCTAGCACCCGCTTGGGGGTAAAACCAAGCACAATCCATTTTATTTCCCCCATATATTTTTTTCTTTATTTTTTTATGTTTCTCCTTCCTTTATTTTAGGTTTAATTTGGCAGTATAAATGAGCTTAACTCAAGGATATAACATCAAAATAAATATGGTTATGTATTTATTTTTATTTATTTTATTTACTTCCCAATCACAATACTACATGAAAATATTTATTTAAAATGAACTATAAAGGGGGTAGTAAGTGGAACATTTTTTGGGGAGATGTTAATCTATTTTTATAAATTATTTTTGTGCTTGTATTTTATTTTTCATGTTTTTTTTCTAAATTTTTCCTTTTTTTTGTGTTTTTAGTTTTCTTGAGTTGAATCGAATGCTTGGGAAAGATTTAAACCATCATAGTATTTTTGGAAAATATATTGATTTGAATTTTTAAGTATTTAAATTATTACTAAATGGATTTTTTTCTTGATTTATTATCTTTTCATTTGATGAAGTTTGATTGATAGTGAAACTCATGTGCACTAGTACTGTATAAATTGAAAATAATACCCAACTTGAGAGGTCTCTAAAAATGTTTTACATATTTATATATTTCCATTTTTCTTAAGAGTCTTGAGACATATTTTGTGATCCCAAACATGACGTTTTCTTCTTTTTCAAATCAGTTTGAGTTCATGTAAGTGTTGATTATGATTAAGGTACCAATTTGAAAGCCCCTTTCGAATATAAATATATATTTCGCATACCTTTACATATATCCTTTGTTAAGCCCTTAAAATCCACGAAATAAGTTTTTATGAAGCTATATTAAAATCCATTTATCCATTTACTACATGATTTTTAAGTAAAATGCAGGATTATTGTTGAACTCAAGTGGGGGGGAGAAGATTAGTTGTATATCACTTTCCTGAAGTATTTGTTTGAGATGAAGAGTAAAAGTGTTGATATTTTTTATTAATTATTTTTTGGATTAAATTCATGATTTAATGATGTATGGGTGTCCCAAATATCATTACATTATTGGGTTGGGAGTTCACATATTCTTGTGTAACGAACCAACCATTCATTAATAAAAATTCCTCTTGATCTAATTAAATGTATTATTACAGATATATAAAACTTATTCACTTCCTTGGTTTTACATTTTCTAATTTAAAATACCATTAGGATTTGTAATCGTAGCTAATATAGCTATTAAATAGTGATCACCTGATTAGTATAAATATAGGGCTTTAACAAATCCAATTACTCAGATAAAGGAAGTGATGACCTCATCCAGTAGAATTGCTCCATACGAATCCAATTTGTTGGAGATCATAAAGGTGGTGGCATAATTGGGTTTCGCTCTTGATCAAGCCTAATATGATCTTCAACACATTAAGCTCGAGCAGAACCGCCTATGGGAGAAGTGGAAGTTGATAGAGACTACCACCCGATCGATGTTGTCTGAGCTAACCAAATAATTTGTCACCGTCACTCACCTTACCCATTGGACTTATGTGGCTGTTATAAGGGGTTATGTAACAGGACCCAAGCACTATGATTATGTTCATTATTTTTTTATAGAGAAAATAATATACATTCATTTTATTATTTTTACTTTCTAAATATTTTTTAAAGCACAAATAGTATTTTTAATTAATATTCAATTAAGAAATCCATTTTTATGAATTAATGGATTTTTGAAGTAAATAATATTTTAATGAAATATTATTAATAAATTACTTTTTATTGAATATAAATGATCACATAATTTTTGTGAATACAATTGTAATTTTTATTATTGTTTAAAAAAAATTTTGTCAAAACCCATGAATTTTCGATAAATGCGGGTTTTTATTTTAAGAGTAAAAAATGAACATATTATAAAAATATTTAGATAAAATGAATATTATTTTTGGAATCAGGACTTCAAAATTATCCAATGGTTAATTTTTCATAATTTTCCGAGACAATCGAATTTTTGGGTAAAAATTAAGTACCGTTTAAATATATAATGCGTTTTATGACATCATAATGACCCAATTGTGATGTAATAAAATACTATAAACATTATTTTCGTCTAATATATGTTTTATCATTAAAATAATGTAATTTTTGGTTTATTTTATTTATTTTAGAAAACTTTAGTGGACCCGACAAGAGTTATAAAACATTTTAACTTTTTAAATTGATTTCCTTGAGAGTGTGACTCACCTCCACATAAGAAAGCCTAATATTTTAAGAATTTAGGTCATTGGTATTATAAAATATTTTTTCCACTCCCCTTTTAATGAACCATGGGCAAAAACCATGGTCTGGTTTGTGATTTTTGTTAGTTTAATGTGTGGTGTCCAAAACCTAAATAACAAAAAATTCGCTCTCTTTTCCTATATAAACCCACCCAATCAACCACTTCCTCTTCACTAAAAGCCTTTTTAGCATATCAAAACTCAGACCTAATCTCTCTATAATCCTCCCATGTCACTCCAATCTCCCAATAACCCTCTCTCAAGACTCTCCCAAGCCTTTGGGATCACACTTCCAAGTAAGGGATTCCTACCATTCTTATTTTTATCCAAGTTTCTTTATATTATAATACCCTTTTACTTTTAATTAAAAATGTTGGGGTATGATTTTTAACCTAACTTATATTCCCATACCTATGTTTTAAATGATTCAAAACCTCTTTTTCTCTCATTAATACCTTCCGTGTACCCCCGTTACCAAGCCGAAATTCCGTAAGGAATTTCTCTCCCCTCATTTAAATTCATGCAATTATTTTGTATTATGAATCTAAATTACATTACTTATGTGTAAAAATATATCTATATGACCCCATTAATTTCAATTTAATTTACATATAATTATAGATCCCATTATCTCTCATCAACCATTTTTATTAATTATTATGTCATGTCGTTATGATGCTGAAATTGCACCACGATTTTCCAAGCCAAAGTCAATGTGTAGTGAATACCATGCCCATTTCTTTATCAATGGTATTCACCTTTATGAACATTTACTTATTTATTATAGAGTTTCATGTATTAATTACACATTTCTTCATCATGGAATCAATGATGATGTTTAATGAATCTATGTTATATGATACATGTGGCACACTTATGCATGACATGAAATGTTTAAGAAGGGTGCACCCTGATAGCACTCCAATGCAATGGGTAAAGATTAGAATCATGATAAGTCAAGTGAAATTAGGGTTAAATCATTATAATTCAAGTTATGTTAGGGTTTACCCATGCTCCATGTGCAATAATCCTTGGTTGATACAGATACAATGTTAAGTGTTGTTGCCACATTTCCATATTTTGATAATCATGCTACAACATGCCTTTATGTTCCTATTTCTCTTATGATCCATTGATATACCTATTGCCTAACATGTATTGTATTATTCAAGTTGTTACATTTTTACTTCCTTACTGGGCTTTATATCTCACCCTCTTCTTATGCATGTCATCAGGTCATCCCATGCAATGCTAAGTACGAAGGAATGTAGTGGTCATGTAAAAGTTGTTTTCAATAAAGTTGTTGTGTTTTATGTTCTAACTTATTATATAATGTTCCTAATCCCCAAAAAAATAGACCTCTCGATCTTCTATGTTTTATTAAGTGAAGGTTTTTATGTAATAAATCATGTGAAGTGTGTAATAAAAATAAATTTTGTTATAGTTGGTATCAAAGGATAGGTTTAGTTATTTTTGGGATTAGGATTTGAAAAACCTAGTGAAGCCTTAGAGATAAGAATAAGTATAATAAAAGAATCCCTAAATTTTTGTGATTATTGAGGAAGTGGTTTATCAAGAAAATACATCTCTGTCTGGATATGAGCAGGTAGAAGTGCCTTTGGTACAGATGTACCTAGGAGTGAAAAGCTCCGATAATGAGTTTTGGGCTTGACTCGGGGTATCCGGGTACACGACAATGGGCCTTGATACACTATTGTTAATGACACTCTCAAGGGATATGATTTAATAAATTCACATGATTTTTATGAACAATTATTAAGAGAATAAAAAAATTCCCCTAAGAATATATGTTTGGAAGTATATCATGGATAACATAGATTGAAGCCTACAGATTCATAAGTTAAAGAAATAAAAGTTTTTTATAAGTCATATATTTTTGTCATTGGATTACCCTTTATGGGTTACCCTTAACTTTCATTTTATTCCAGCCAATGGCTGGTAATAGGAGTACTCATAATAAAAACTGATGTGAGGTTCAATGTGATGACTATTCCAATGAGATTACCAATCCAATGGGAGCTGGAATTGCGAACTTTGTCATGATACTCTCTTAGTTAACTCAAGATTTGAATAGAAACATGGGTCAAGAGGAACGTTCAACCCCCCCAGAAAGAACAAGTCATAATAGAGAGCTCCATGAGACAAAGGCCTCCTACTTTTAATGGATCATTTGATCCCTCAATTGTCTAACAATGGATTAACTCCATTGAAAAGATCTTATCCATCCTTCAATGTTCCGAACAAGAGAAGGTTCATCAAGCTGATTATCATATAGAGGGTGAAGTCGATCAATGGTGGACATTGATCAATAATACAAAGCATAAGGATAAGATCAAGGTGTTGTAATGGAAGGATTTCGGGAAAATGTTTTTAGATAAATATTTTCCTCAAACCCTCTGACTTAAGATGGAAAGGGACTTCCTTGCCCTCAAGAAAAAATAATATGAATCCATCAGAGCGTGTGAGTAAAACTTCACCAGGCTTGCACGATACACCTCCTGCTTTGTCATTACCCATGAATGCAAGGTCGACCGCTTATTTTGTGGGATGAAACCTAGCCTCCAGAAAGACATGGAACTACATGAATTCGATAGCTATGAGGAAATTGTCTGATGTTCCCTCAAGTTTAAAATGGAGATTGGAGAATCTCATAGGTATCATGGGGATAATAATCATAAGGTGGAATTCAATTCTGGTGGTCCGATTAATAAATCCAATGGTGCTATGAAAATCCAGTAGCCCACTTTCCAAAGGTGTGGAAAGATGCACCTCGGAAATTGCCTAAAGGGGGTGAGGAAATGATTTAGGTGTAGAAGGGAAGGGCACCTAGCCATGAACTACCGACAAGAAAAACCCACGGATACAACAGAGGATAGGAACGCTCCATTTGACCATCAACGTGTTGTTCGTTGCTTCAAATGTAAAGAACCAAGTCACCTTGCAAATCTGTTCTCTAAGACAAGGGTTTTCGGAGGCAACCAACAACCTCCAAGATAGAAAGGGCGAGATTTTTCCATCACTACCACTGAAGTGAACCTTGAAAATGAAGTGGTGATAGGTAAAATAGTTATTCATTTAAGAATAGTGAACATACTTTTTGATTCTAGTTCTATGCATTATTTTATATCCCAAAACTTGAGTAGAAAAATCCCAACACCACCACAAATCATGGAAGTAAAGTTTCCGGTGAGTACGCCAAATTGGGAAATCATTGCATCCCATGAATATAACTCCTCCCCTATTATAATTTGTGTATTGAACTTCCTGGAAAACCTCGTCAAACTCCCTATGGTGTAATTTGATGAAACTCTTGGCATGGATTGGAGAGACCTAGAGATTGACATACATAGACATTAAATTACTTTTTCGGAATACTTAATACATAACAAAAATAAACACACAAGGACTGTAATAGTTTAGTTTCTTTGGAAACTTGGAACATAATCTTCTAATCATGGCGAAAGATCTTCAACATCTCCCATAAAGTTCTTCCCCTTTTGTTTTCTTACCTAAAACCTTTCTTTATATCATGCAGAAAAGAAAAAATATAAAGGGTGATCTCAAAGGCTATATGTAGAGACCCGAAGCCTGACGTACATCGACTTTACATTACTTTTGCGGAATACTTAGTACATAATAAAAACACACACACACAAGGATCGTAACAGTTTAGTGTCTTTGGAAACTCGGAACGTAATCTTCTAATCGTGGTGAAAGATCTTCAATATCTCCCATAAAGATCTTCCCTTTTTTTTTACCTAAAACCTTTCTTTATATCCTGGGGAAAAGAAAACATAAAAGGGTGAGCTCAAATGCTCAGTAAGGGTATACAAAAGAAAAATCAATCACATCATATTCATAAGAACATATCTTTTGGAAATCTTAACCTGCAAAAGAGAGCATAATTTCATAACATGGGATAAATCATAGTAGTGAAATGAAATCACAATAATCATAACTTAAAACATGAACCTTTGTGGCATTCACACATAATCATAGAGAATCATTTCTTTTTAGTCAAGACTTATTGCCAAGACTATCTTAGTGGACAAAGTCCCTTTCTGAATCGAGTAACCCTCGTTTCAGTCCTGTTTCACTGAACCGGTATAACCTACCGTTCCAGCCCTGTCTATCTCATGAGATATAAAATCTTTACCCAATGCATTGGAGGGAGATATAGGTCCCACCCATCTTATAATGAATCCTTTCTTATGTGTGCCACATAATCATAAACCATACATCACAGCGTAACCCATGTAATAAAAAATGGGATTCTTAAACAACATGACATTATAAAACAATTCATATAAGATAAAGGAATTCATAAACATAATTCCATCAAAACATAGTCAAATGAATGTAAAAATATGGATAGAAACAGAACCCTTTATTAGCTTAGATGGAAAATAATTTTGATAAAACACTTGAAATGAATTCTTGAGGAAATTATCCTTTCTTCTTCAAAATCAATTTCTTTTCACAAAACATCATGCAATTTTAAAAGAAAGAGATTTTATTGAAAATAGTCATGAAATCTTTTGGAGGAAGCTTCATGAAAATAAGGCTTTATAAAACCGTAAAAATCCGTTCGGGACATTTAAGTTAAAAAAACATTCTTCGTACTTTTGTCGGAAAAGTCAAAAAGTACCTCGTACGAAAAACGACAAAAGATTCCTTTCATTTCTTTTACTAAAAACTCACCGAAGGGTAAAAATGGATTTAAACAATTGTAGGTGGATGGAAATAATATTACATATTGATGAAACATGGATGTGGATGATAAAATACACCCTAGTAAATACTTACGAATAAACAATCTCGGATAAAAATGAGATTGTGATATTTCCCTTACCTTAGGTCCGATTTGCTTTGTTCGTGTCCGAAGCTCCTGTATAATGGTTTAAATAATGTTATTGACTTATTCCAGAATCATACATATTGATATGATATCATATATTATTAGCTTCTTGTTAGTAATATTTCATTGTTACTTGTTACTCGGGTCTTTATAACTTTTTGTTCTTATGCGTGTTTTGTTGAATAAATTCTTATTCTTATCTTTAGGTTATAGATAATTCATTTCCAGAATGGTATTAGTGTAGTATATACCATATTCATTCATTCAATTCATTTATATAGTCATTATGAAATGAAGATCATGTAGAACGAGTCGCATCACATCGTGGAGACGGTATTCCGTTCGTACGCACGAGTGATAATATCGTTCCTATGATCGTGGAATTGTATTGGAGTATATATATATATATATATTATTTCAGTATCAATATTACTTCATAATAATCATATATAGTTACTCATTTCACCATTATACCCATCCTTGTAAGGTGATGGTGGAAAATAGATTACACCACGGCGTGGAGACGGTATTCCGTACGTACGCACGCGCGGTGATTTCATTTTTCCGTAGGATGGATAGAAGGTGAATTAGGGTTGTTTCATATTTATAATAACATATCAGTATGTAAGTAATACTGATGTTATTACTTTATCATGAAACAACTAAAGAAGAAGAAGTTTAAGAAGAAAGAAATTGAAAAGATCGGTAATGGATATTACCTTTTCTTTGGAACGCCTCTTTGAATCCTCCACTTAAGGAACTAAGATTGGTCTTTGGAGAAGACCAGGACCTCTAGGATTATTCTAGGGAAGTGGAGAGGAGAAAATGTCAGGGGTTGGCCGAGCTTGAGTGCTCAATTTGGTGTGAGGAGGAGGGGGAGGAGGTACCCTTTTATAAGGGAGGAGAGGGGCACCTTAAGAATTCTTAAAAAATATTAATTTATAATAAATCTAACCCCACTTAAAAACCTCCAAAAATGACTCATATTCGAATATTAGATGAGATAGGGTTGTAATCTCATCAACCAATCAAATTTAGACATGTTTGGATCTTATTTTAAACCTTATCATTTTGATTTATCCTTATTTAATCTATTTAAGTTTATTTGTGGTAATAAAATTCTAAATTTTAAATTATAACAAATAATTACTTATTTGTTATGAATTTTCCATAATTGTTTACTTTATAACATTATAGACCATATAAATATAAATTTATAATTTTTAAATATTTTTGTGATTTTTAAACAATTTTATAATATGTTATTTTTGTAAAATAATAATAGTGTCAATTTTGACACTATTCATTTATTTGAATTTAAATAATATATACAGAAGATATGTTCGAACTAAAAGCTTTAATATATTAATAAAAGGTCATATGTATCTATAAAATTACTGTATCACATTAAATAGTTCATATAATATTTATTTTATTATTTTTAAAACCATTTATTTGGTTTATCTCTTAATAAAATAATTACTACATCATTTTTGTATAATTATTTAATATACTTATTGGTTGTATAAAAATTTAAAATAAAATTCTATGATGAAGATAAATATATTACCTTTCACAATAATACTTTTACTCGAATTTATCATCTTAAAATCACAATATTTAAATTGTTATATTTATTAAATTATGAAGGTGACAACTTTGGGATCATTTAAAATAAAATAATATAAGTGTCATAATCGCTTTTATAAGGCTCCAAATGGTCAAATATTCGACCATTGGATGCTTATGGTTTACATTTACATGGACAATAAGTTTTGGTTAGGTATTTGTGCATTTTATGGTCACTAGTAGTTAAAAAAAACAATATTCTTTATTTTTCACTAGATAAACAATTTCTGCATCACTATTGTGTCATAATTAATGATAATTATTTAATGCCTAAAAATTATAAATAAATTTATGTAGATAATTTCATTAGCTTTCTGGAGAATATTCATGTTCTAAGTTTCATGAAGTTTATCACTAAATTAAAATTAATATACTTATAAAATTTAAGAGAGTGACATGTTGTCACTTTCTTTAGTTTTAATAATATTTAAGTTATTTTCATGGACAAATGTCCATTAAATGATTCTAATCCGACCCTTAGGTGATATGGGTCGAATTTTAGTCATCCAATAGGATTTTGACATTTGTTAGGGTAATTTTAAAATATTATATTTACCCTTAATTACCCGATTTACCTTTAACTATGGTAAATAAAATTTACCGTAGTTACTATTCATAATTTCCAAAAATAAAAAGTAGCCTATTAACATAATTTGGACCCACTGATTCCAAATATGGAATCCATTTTTTAAAATTCAATACACAGAAGTTGCAGAAATTAAATTAAAATTAATCCTGTTGTCGAATAAAAACGGGTTTTTGTTTAAAACATTGCAAAAGATTGAATTGATTTAACCTACGAATTCAAGGTAAAATCAATGATAATGACATACATTATATTAAATGGTAAAAATATATTCTATTTATACTTTAAAACCATTCAATATTATTATTTAACCACATAATATATTATGATGAAAAAAGTTGTTTTTAATTAAAATATAGCGTGTTTTTACTATTCATTAAAATGTGAAAGTTACCAGAATAATATGAAAAATTTATCCAAAGTAAATTTTTATTTCTTGATTCCAAAGAAGAATTTTATTTTGTCAAATTGAACTTATAAACATGTCAAAAACAATATTTAAAGTGGGTGCGCCATCAAAAGGCGGCAAAACTGCATTTTTTGAAAAATACTTATTTTACCCGAATATTTTATTTTGTTCTTATACCATGTTCTAGAAATGTGTAAGATGAATAATAATGTTATAAAATTCAAAATTTAGTTAATACTATTCATAACGGCTAGTTCATGACAATATTATAATAATATAACATTGTTTATTAAAACCCGGTATTGCGTACAACACACGCTATCGAGGAAGGTCGTGATTGCGTGTAATGCAAGCCAAGTCAGGGTTGCGTGTTGTGAAAGAATCCTTCGTTGTTTCGTATAACAGAATCCAACCATATTTCATTTATACATTTAATATATATATATATATATACTCAATGTTGCGTAGAATAACTATTATCAAAATTGTGTGTAACACGGTCCAAGAATAGGGTTGCGTATACTGCAAGCTAATACGGTGTTGCGTATAGCGCAAGGTAATCTTGGTGTAGAATAAAACATAAGACATTAATGAAATTAAAATAATATTTTTCATAAAATCTCGGGGTGTTACATTCTACCCCCCTTAAAATGAATTTCGCCCTCGAAATTTTTTGGGGTTATAAATGGTTTACTATTTGAAAGTTTCTTTGATAGAAACCCACATCGTAAAAAGGAATACCAAAACTTATCTTTAAAAACAAAAGTATGAAACGTAACGGTTACCCAAATAAACTAATCACTGGGTTTCCACATAGGTGGAAATACAGATATGGAAGAGAAATCTAACCATCATGTTCTGATGGAGAGTGGTAGAGGACATGGCTATGGAAAAGCCAGTAATCACAAATCCATAAATTTGTGACGATCTAAGGTACCATCTGATTCATCGGGTATAAGATCACTAGGACAACATTTTTGGTTGAAAATTTGAATTAGAACAAATACTTTCTTTATTTTGGTATAATCTCACTGTTGTTCATGCCTTGAACAATTTCCACTTCATCTCTTAAATAAATGAAGTTGAATTTTTTATTCGTGAAGTGTTAGCAGATCATGTGATAGAATGACGGGTCATTCCATCTGTCTCAAACAAAAGGTTAGCAAAAAAGATTATATACATAAGTCGATCTATAGTGAGGTTAATCATATATGGTTCCAAAAATGGACTTATACATCATATGTCATATAGCTTAATATAATAAAACTAGTTTCTACTAAACAGGGACTTCCTGTAGGCCAGTGGTAGGCGATAAAGGTCAGTCACACTTCGGTTGTGGGTTCGATTCCCACAGCCTTGTCCGAAGCGATGGGCTGTCTCCCGTCCTGCAGGTTGTCCTTTTTCTAAAGCTATATTACTATAACATCCCATCAATAATATCGAAAATCTTCTATCCTTAAACAATACTAACTTATGTCCAACATAATCCATTCCAATCTTTAGGCTTATCCATAATATTGTATCCCACTCTCATAACATAGTGAAAACGATTACCAGAGATTTAATACCATCGTTGATCCCCATATATCATAAGATATGTTTTGTTGGTCACATTCCAAACATTCAAAGTCCTTAATCATGTATTCTTTTGAATACCCATTGAACCTTAGTGAAAACATGAATGCAGTTAAAAGTTAACACTTCCCACATACCAAAATCCTCAAAATTCTATATACTCAAACCATGATATCACTTAGTCCTTATATCAATCATGAGCTCATGCATACAATCAAACATATCATTATCGTCTTATCCCTTCATTAAGCGCATATCATCTACTTTCCAAAAATACTTGTACCATTCATCACATACTTTCAAAACTTAAGGAAAGACAACAATGTAACAATCCTTAGATGTCTATTTATCCCATAGTACCATGAGATTACTTATACAACATTACACTTAATAAACATGTAATCATTCCACTACATTCTTTAACCATTGACCGAGCTTCAACAATTCTTTCATCTCACATATCATTTGTAGTCTCCTCATCATCATCAACATAAATACTACCCATACGACCATACTAATTCTCTTCATGAGACTTTCCCTTAGGGCATTGGTTTGCATAATGCCCGTACATTCCACATTTAAAACATTTAACCATTGTTGATGTCGTAGCAATACCATTATCCTCATCCCTGGTGTTAACTGAACCTTTTCCTTTGCACTTACTGGCTTTGTGTCCTTCTTTTCCACACCCAAAGCATCTTCCAGTTCCTTTGAAACATTCTCCTTGATGTCTCTTCCCACATGATTTACATAGGGTAAATTGAACTTTCTTTCCTCTATGATCATCATGAAACTCCATCTTTCTCTTATTAGCCGAGTCAGGAAACTTACCAAATTTTACTTTATTTATCATATTATGAGATTGCTGATTCGGCATAATGATGATGTTTGGACTTCCAAATCCCATTTCATTTGTTTGCTCATGAAGAATATCAGTCCATTGTCCATCATATCTTCCATTATCGTGAATCACCTTGTTTCCAGCCATTTTCTAAAACCCAAAAAGAATAGTGTGAGAGGCAAAAATCATAATGAAGGGGGAGTAACATAAATATCTAACATCTTTGGTTTAATCTAATATCGTTACCATAGTTCTAAGACTGTATCCTATACGTATACTTATCCTTGGGGACATCCCTAGACATACCTTAGAAATATCTCTAGGGATCTCACTAAAGTTCTCGCATCCTAGTTTCCAAAGGTTGACTAAACCTTTCCTCTGATACCAACTGTAGAGACCCGAAGCCTGACGTACATCGACTTTACATTACTTTTGCGGAATACTTAGTACATAATAAAAACACACACACACAAGGATCGTAACAGTTTAGTTTCTTTGGAAACTCGGAACGTAATCTTCTAATCGTGGTGAAAGATCTTCAATATCTCCCATAAAGATCTTCCCTTTTTTTACCTAAAACCTTTCTTTATATCCTGGGGAAAAGAAAACATAAAAGGGTGAGCTCAAATGCTCAGTAAGGGTATACAAAAGAAAAATCAATCACATCATATTCATAAGAACATATCTTTTGGAAATCTTAACCTGCAAAAGAGAGCATAATTTCATAACATGGGATAAATCATAGTAGTGAAATGAAATCACAATAATCATAACTTAAAACATGAACCTTTGTGGCATTCACACATAATCATAGATAATCATTTCTTGTTAGTCAAGACATATTGCCAAGACTATCTTAGTGGACAAAGTCCCTTTCTGAATCGAGTAACCCTCGTTTCAGTCCTGTTTCACAGAACCGGTATAACCTACCGTTCCAGCCCTGTCTATCTCATGAGATATAAAATCTTTACCCAATGCATTGGAGGGAGATATAGGTCCCACCCATCTTATAATGAATCCTTTATTATTTGTGCCACATAATCATAAACCATACATCACAGCGTAACCCATGTAATAAAAAATGGGATTCTTAAACAACATGACATTATAAAACAATTCATATAAGATAAAGGAATTCATAAACATAATTCCATCACAACATAGTCAAATGAATGTAAAAATATGGATAGAAACAGAACCCTTTATTAGCTTAGATGGAAAATAATTTTGATAAAACACTTGAAATGAATTCTTGAGGAAAATATCCTTTCTTCTTCAAAATCAATTTCTTTTCACAAAACATCATGCAATTTTAAAAGAAAGAGATTTTATTGAAAATAGTCATGAAATCCTTTGGAGGAAGCTTCATGAAAATAAGGCTTTATAAAACCGTAAAAATCCGTTCGGGCCATTTAAGTTAAAAAAACATTCTTCGTACTTTTGTCGGAAAAGTCAAAAAGTACCTCGTACGAAAAACGACAAAAGATTCCTTTCATTTATTTTACTAAAAACTCACCGAAGGGTAAAAATGGATTTAAACAATTGTAGGTGGATGGAAATAATATTACATATTGATGAAACATGGATGTGGATGATAAAATACACCCCAGTAAATACTTACGAATAAACAATCTCGGATAAAAATGAGATTGTGATATTTCCCTTACCTTAGGTCCGATTTGCTTTGTTCGTGTCCGAAGCTCCTGTATAATGGTTTAAATAATGTTATTGACTTATTCCATAATCATACATATTGATATGATATCATATATTATTAGCTTCTTGTTAGTAATATTTCATTGTTACTTGTTACTCGGGTCTTTATAACTTTTTGTTCTTATGCGTGTTTTGTTGAATAAATTCTTATTCTTATCTTTAGGTTATAGATAATTCATTTCCAGAATGGTATTAGTGTAGTATATACCATATTCATTCATTCAATTCATTTATATAATCATTATGAAATGAAGATCATGTAGAACGAGTCGCATCACATCGTGGAGACGGTATTCCGTTCGTACGCACGAGTGATAATATCGTTCCTATGATCGTGGAATTGTATTGGAGTATATATATATATATATTATTTCAGTATCAATATTACTTCATAATAATCATATATAGTTACTCATTTCACCATTATACCCATCCTTGTAAGGTGATGGTGGAAAATAGATTACACCACGGCGTGGAGACGGTATTCCGTACGTACGCACGCGCGGTGATTTCATTTTTCCGTAGGATGGATAGAAGGTGAATTAGGGTTGTTTCATATTTATAATAACATGTCATTATGTAATTAATACTGATGTTATTACTTTATCATGAAACAACTAAAGAAGAAGAAGTTGAAGAATAAAGAAATTGAAAAGATCGGTAATGGATATTACCTTTTCTTTGGAACGCCTCTTTGAATCCTCCACTTAAGGAACTAAGATTGGTCTTTGGAGAAGACCAGGACCTTTAGGATTATTCTAGGGAAGTGGAGAGGAGAAAATGGCAGGGGTTGGCCGAGCTTGAGTGCTCAATTTGGTGTGAGGAGGAGGGGGAGGAGGTACCCTTTTATAAGGGAGGAGAGGGGCACCTTAGGAATTCTTAAAAAATATTAATTTATAATAAATCTAACCCCACTTAAAAACCTCCAAAAATGACTCATATTCGAAGATTAGATGAGATAGGGTTGTAATCTCATCAACCAATCAAATTTAGACATGTTTGGATCTTATTTTAAACCTTATCATTTTGATTTATCCTTATTTAATCTATTTAAGTTTATTTGTGGTAATAAAATTCTAAATTTTAAATTATAACAAATAATTACTTATTTGTTATGAATTTTCCATAATTGTTTACTTTATAACATTATAGACCATATAAATATAAATTTATAATTTTTAAATATTTTTGTGATTTTTAAACAATTTTATAATATGTTATTTTTGTAAAATAACAATAGTGTCAATTTTGACACTATTCATTTATTTGAATTTAAATAATATATACAGAAGATATGTTCGAACTAAAAGCTTTAATATATTAATAAAAGGTCATATGTATCTATAAAATTACTGTATCACATTAAATAGTTCATATAATATTTATTTTATTATTTTTAAAACCATTTATTTGGTTTATCTCTTAATAAAATAATTACTACATCATTTTTGTATATTTATTTAATATACTTATTGGTTGTATAAAAATTTAAAATAAAATTCTATGATGAAGATAAATATATTACCTTTCACAATAATACTTTTACTCGAATTTATCATCTTAAAATCACAATATTTAAATTGTTATATTTATTAAATTATGAAGGTGACAACTTTGGCATCATTTAAAATAAAATAATATAAGTGTCATAATCGCTTTTATAAGGCTCCAAATGGTCAAATATTCGACCATTGGATGCTTATGGTTTACATTTACATGGAAAATAAGTTTTGGTTAGGTATTTGTGCATTTTATGGTCACTAGTAGTTAAAAAAAACAATATTCTTTATTTTTCACTAGATAAACAATTTCTGCATCACTATTGTGTCATAATTAATGATAATTATTTAATGCCTAAAAATTATAAATAAATTTATGTAGATAATTTCATTATCTTTCTGGAGAATATTCATGTTCTAAGTTTCATGAAGTTTATCACTAAATTAAAATTAATATACTTATAAAATTTAAGAGAGTGACATGTTGTCACTTTCTTTAGTTTTAATAATATTTAAGTTATTTTCATGGACAAATGTCCATTAAATGATTCTAATCCGACCCTTAGGTGATATGGGTCGACTTTTAGTCATCCAATAGGATTTTGACATTTGTTAGGGTAATTTTAAAATATTATATTTACCCTTAATTACCCGATTTACCTTTAACTATGGTAAATAAAATTTACCGTAGTTACTATTCATAATTTCCAAAAATAAAAAGTAGCCTATTAACATAATTTGGACCCACTGATTCCAAATATGGAATCCATTTTTTAAAATTCAATACACAGAAGTTGCAGAAATTAAATTAAAATTAATCCCGTTGTCGAATAAAAACGGGTTTTTGTTTAAAACATTGCAAAAGATTGAATTGATTTAACCTACGAATTCAAGGTAAAATCAATGATAATGACATACATTATATTAAATGGTAAAAATATATTCTATTTATACTTTAAAACCATTCAATATTATAATTTAACCACATAAGATATTATGATGAAAAAAGTTGTTTTTAATTAAAATATAGCGTGTTTTTACTATTCATTAAAATGTGAAAGTTACCAGAATAATATGAAAAATTTATCCAAAGTAAATTTTTATTTCTTGATTCCAAAGAAGAATTTTATTTTGTCAAATTGAACTTATAAACATGTCAAAAACAAGATTTAAAGTGGGTGCGCCATCAAAAGGCGGCAAAACTGCATTTTTTGAAAAATACTTATTTTACCCGAAAATTTTATTTTGTTCTTATACCATGTTCTAGAAATGTGTAAGATGAATAATAATGTTATAAAATTCAAAATTTAGTTAATACTATTCATAACGGCTAGTTCATGACAATATTATAATAATATAACATTGTTTATTAAAACCCGGTATTGCGTACAACACACGCTATCGAGGAAGGTCGTGATTGCGTGTAATGCAAGCCAAGTCAGGGTTGCGTGTTGTGAAAGAATCCTTCGTTGTTTCGTATAACAGAATCCAACCATATTTCATTTATACATTTAATATATATATATATATACTCAATGTTGCGTAGAATAACTATTATCAAAATTGTGTGTAACACGGTCCAAGAATAGGGTTGCGTATACTGCAAGCTAATACGGTGTTGCGTATAGCGCAAGGTAATCTTGGTGTAGAATAAAACATAAGACATTAATGAAATTAAAATAATATTTTTCATAAAATCTCGGGGTGTTACACTATATATGGGTAAGCATAGAGAAAATAAAACAAAACCGTGTACATTTGAACTTAAAAACGTGACCATAATGTTTAAACATGAAAATCTTGAGCAATGAGATAAAACATAGAAGTAAATAAGGCATAGATCATAATGGAACATCAATCATGATAAAATTTCATGGGAATAAAACTTGTAATTGTGGGAAAACATTGAGCACATGATATGATTTCCATAATAGTCCAGGCATTGCTGCCAAGACCATCTTAGTGGACAAAGTCCCTTACTGAACTAGGTTTACTTGTCGTTCCAGCCCTGTATTACTGAACCGGGTTTACTTATCATTACATCCATGTCTATCTCATGAGATATAAATCTTTACACAATGCATTGGAGGGAGATATAGGTCCCACCCCTCTCATAATGAAATCATTCTTACTTGTGCCTCAACATAAACATAAATCATTCATCATAACCCAAAGAATAAAAATGGGTTTCATAAACATCATACCATCATAACATAATCCATATATAAACAAATTGGATATAATTTCATCATAATAAAATTGAAACCATGTAAATCATAGAGACATTATACTTGAAACATACACATATGAAATAATGTCATCTTAGATGGAAAATGGTTTTGATAAAACACTTGAAATGAATTCTTGAGGAAAATATCTTTTCTTCTTCAAAAACATTTTCTTTTCACAAAATGCATTGAAATTTTAAAAGAAAAGGATTTTGTTAAAAAGATTCATTAAATCTTGTATAGGAAGCTTCATGTAAGTACGGTTTTATAAAACCGTAAAAATCCGTTCATGCCATATAAGTTAAAAAAACATTCTTCTCGTACTTTTTTCGGGAAAGTCAAAAAGTACCTCTTATGGTAAATAAAAGAAAGATTCCTTCCATACAATGTAGTAAAAGTAAAAAAGGGTAAAAATGACTTTAAACATAAATAGAAGAAAATTAAACATTTTATGAAAACATTTTGAGAACATATGGACATGCATAAACATAACCCCAGTAAATACTTACGAATAAACAATCTCGGATAAGAATGAGATTTGAATAATTATCCCTTACAAAGATATTTTTGTAAATAAAATAGATCACTTATGTGTATTCACTATAAGGTCACATAAATAAAGCATAAATACATGATATAATATAAAAATTCATTTCTAACATAGTCAAATAATGACATAAACAGAAAGAGAAGGTCAACCCAAAGAACGGAAATTGGGTTAAGAAGTTCCCTTACCTTGTGTCCGACTTGACTCGATCATTCTTTAATCTCCTAAATAATAAAACAAAGCTAATTTCTACTTGCTTAAGAACATTTTTCAAGTTTTTTATTCCTTTTATATCACTTATTGCCATGTTATAAACATTATGTAACCATTTAAGTTAATAACGTTTGTTTTGTCGATATTTGGTACTTGAGTCAAAAATGGACTTCTTATAATTACATGTTGTTCATGTGGTCAAAGATTAATTATATACAGAATGATATTAATGATTTATATATAATATATATCATATATATCCAGTATATACATGTATTTATAATATTACATAACATATGGATGTAAGAAATGAAATAAACCGTTCATGGAGACGGTAAGTCGTACGTACGCATGAACACTACTTTCACTTCTATTTATTATTTTAATGAAATTAAAACATAATGATACATAGGTATTTTATAATTACAGTATAATATCATATATAATATCATTAACTCTATCCTTTATACATCCCACATAAGGCATTAACAAATCACATCACTTTGAGGGGGCGGTAGTCCGCACTTCCTCAAATGAGATTATCGTATTTACCCACTATGGAAACCATAAAGGCTTGAAATAATTGGGAAGTAAAGAAGCATAAATAAATCATAAAAATAATATATATCATATATAAATAAAGTGTCGTCATAATGGCCAGCATGAGAGGCGGTAGGAGAAAATCAAACAATCATCGTTTCATGAGGCATTAGTTTTCCCTCCACAGAAACATTATGTTCTTCATCCATTAGATGGAGGTGTGTGTAAGTTTAGTTAGAATACTTCTCATAAAAACATCCTAGTATATTTAGGATACTGGTTTTGTTACAAAAGAAATAATTAAAAAGATTTTAGGGTTTGGAGAAGTAGAATAAAAGAAAACAATTTAAGAGAAACGGTTACCTTTAATTTGGGTAACTTCCTTTCGTTTGAACCAAAAGGGCTTCTTGGAGTGCCTTATGCCTAAAGTAAGGCTTCTAGGGGTAGTAAAGGGATGTAGGGAGATTAATTGGGCAGAGTTTGGATGAGCCAAATGGCTTGATATGTGTGAGGAATTGAATAGAAATGGTCTCCTTTTATAAGGGGGAGGAGGGGCTCTTTTGGAAAGTGTGAGAATATTATTTTATTATAAACTTATCTTCAGTTTCAAAAGGTCCAAAAATAATTAGAGATTAAGATAATATGACTCATGGTCGAAATAAAATCATCAAATCATAATTGGACATGTTTTGGATAATATTTTAATCATTATAATCTTATTTATTTAAATCATTTATTAATGAGGTAAATACTGCATCATTATTGTGTCATAAATAATTTAATTTATTTGATGTCTAAAAATTATAAAAAAAATATAAACATGTAGGAAATATATTTATATATCCATGTAATATTTATAGTTTAAAATAAAATTTATATAGACTCTTATAAAAATTAATTACAAAACGATTTTTGTTAATGCCAATTTTGTCTTTACATTAAATTAATTAATCTAATGTGTCATTGTCTTTCATAAGTGGCTCCATGGGGTCCCAAAATCGACCCAAGGATGCCCATGGTTGGACATTACTCATCCAATAAGTTTTGGACAAGTGTTAAGTTAATTTTGAATTATTATAATATTTTTTTATCCTTGAATTACTCTATTTCCTTTTAACCATGGTAAATAAAAGTAAAAAGTTACTATTCGCCAAAAATTATTTTTTATCTTATTGAACCATATTTTACCCCTTGATATTAACCGTGTCTCTCCGATTTTTGAAATTCAACTCACATAAGCGGTAAAATTATGTTCTATGTACAATTTCAAATGCTCCTAGGAGGTGGGTAAAAGACGGTGCAAAGTTCAATACAATTTTTATATATCTAAAATTATTATAAAATGTCTCCAATGAATTTCATTGAACTTATATAAGTATTATATATCTATTTTGACCTAAAATAAATTTAAATAAAATAAATGATTATTTAAATAAAAAGTCGGTTTTAACCAAAAACTCAGTGTTTTCACTATTCATCAAAAATTGAAAGTTTCCAGAAAAATACCAAATTTTCACCCTAGGATAATTTAGATATTCCGAATCCAAAAATGATGAATATTTTTCCAAATTCAAAATATATAAGTGGCATTAATTAATTTTAAATGTAATTCCCGTTATCAAAACAAATAGCGTGTTTTTAAGAAACAATAACTATCAAAAGATGGACACTTGTTTATGTCCAATTTCAAAGTGAAATTAATTCCAATGACCAACATTGGATTAAATGGTAAAAATATATTATAATTACAATTTAAAATCAATTAAAAATATAATCTAACGATATAAATTATTTCAATGGAAAAAGTTGTTTTTAATTAAAATATTGCGTGTTTTTACTATTCATTAAAATAAGAAAGTTATCAGAATAATATGAAAAATTTATCCAAAGTAAATTTTTATATCCTGATTCCAAATAAGAATTTTATTTTGTCAAACTAAACTTATAAACCCATCAAAAACTAGATTTAATGTGGGTGTGCCATCAAAAAGGCGGCAAAACTGTATTTTTTGAAAAATAGTTATTTTACCCGAAAAAAATTAGTTTGTTCTCATATCATGTTCTAGAAAATGTGTAAAATGAATTATAATGTTATAAAATTAAAAATTTAGTTGATACTATTCATAACGGCTAGTTCATAATAATATTATAACCATATATAGTTGTTTAGTGAAACCTGGTACTGCGTACAACACACGCTATCGAGGAAGGTCGTGATTACGTGTAATGCAAGCCAAGTCAGGGTTGCATGTTGTGCAAGACCCCTTCGTTGTTTCGTATAATATAATCCAATCATATATCATTTATACATTTAATATATATATATATACACACTCACTGTTGCGTAGAATGACTACTCTCAAACGAACTTGAAATTGTGTGTAACACAATCCAAGAATAGTGTTGCATATACTGTAAGCTAATACGGTGTTGAGTATAGTGCAAGATAATCTTGGTGTAGAGTACAACACAAGACATCAATGAAATTAAAAAGAATAATTCTCATAAAATCTCGGGCCGTTACGTTCTACCCCCCTTAAAATGAATTTTTCCCTCAAAATTCGTCGGGGTTATAAATGGTTTACTACTTGAAAGTTTCTTTCATAGAAACCCGCATCTTAAAAAGGAATACTAAAACATCATTTTAAAAAGGAACATTAGAAAAAAATGGATACCCAAAGTAACTCATCACTTGGGTTCCCAGAAAGGAGAATATAGGTGAAAATATGGATATGGAAGAGAAATCTAACCATCAAGTTCTGATGGAGAGTGGTAGAGAACATGGCTACAAAAAAAGTCATCAATCACAAATCCATAAATTTTTGATGATTTAAGGTACCATCTAATTCATTGGATATGAGGGCATTAGGACAACATTTTTGGTTTTCAAGATCATTCCCCTAAAGTTGAAGAATAATTAAAAGAAATACTTACTTGATTTTGGTACAATCTCACTATTGTTTGTGCCTTGAACAATTTCCACATCATCTCTTAAAGAAATTGAGTTGAATTTGTCTTCCGTCAAGTGTTATCATATCATGTGATAGAATGATGGGTCATTCCATCTATCTCAAACAAAAGGTTTTCAAAAGTTATCAAATATACATAAGTCCATATATGGTTATGTTAATCGTATATGATTCTAAAAATGGACTTATACTTTATCTATCATACCACTTAATATAATAAAACTAGTTTCTACTAAACAGGGACTTCATGCAGGCCAGTGGTAGACGATAAAGGCCTGTCGCACATTAGTTGTGGGTTCGATTCCCACAGCCTTGTCCGACACGACGGGTAGTCACCTGTTCTGCAGGTTGTCCTTTTTCTAAAATTACATCATTATGACATTCCATCAATAATATCAGGAACAGTTCTATCCTTAAACAATACTAAATTATTTCCAACATAATCCATTTCAATACTACTGTCCATGCTTATAGTATAAAGAAAAAAATTAATAGAAGTTTCATCTACTGAGCATGTGAATACCATCATTTATCCCTGATATATCTTGTTGGTCACATTCCAAACATGTGAATACCTTAATCATGTATTCTCTTGAAAAATGAATACCCATTGAATCTTAGTGAAAACATTAAAGCTGTCAAAAGTTAACTCTTTCCACATACCAGAATACAAAAATTCTATATACTCAAACCATGATATAACTTTTTCCTTATATCAGTCATGAGCTCATGAATACTGTCAAGCATTTAATTTTCTCCTTATCCTTTCATTATGTGCATATCATCTTCTTTTAAAAAATATCTCAATCACTTTCCATGGTTACCGGTACCATAAAATTATTGAAAACCACAATAGACCAATACATAAATATTCCAATATTCCATGATACTATATAAAACATTATTTTAGAATCCCATTACATAAACACATAATCATTCCACCACATCATTGTCATATTCAACATCACCAATAGTGATCGCTTGTGACTTCCCTTTGTCTTTTTCCTTAAGTGGTTTCTCATGTCGATCATCATTAACCCTTGGATTAGGGCATTGATTATCATAATGCCCCATTTCATTGCACTTGAATCATTGAAGTGTTGGTGGTGCGTTCTCTGCAGTCTTTTCTTTATTCCCATCATTAGCAACCCTTTTTCCATTACTTCAACACTCAGCTACTCGATGACCTTCATTTCCACACTTAAAACATTTTCTAGTCCCTTTAATACAATCTCCACCATGCTTCTTTCCACACTTTTGAGCATAATGAAACATTCATCCTCTTTTCACAATTGTTCTGATATTTCTCCTTGAAATCCATCTTTCGTTTCTTGTCCAAATCATGAGATGGGTATGTAACACCTACTTCCATTTCTACCTTGATATTACAACACACAATTTATTCATAGATACTGAAGTCTCTTATAGATAATGCCCTTCAAAGACTTGTTTTTAAGCCACTGAAGAATTGATCAACTTCACTTTCAGGTTGGATGATAAAGCCAGATTCATACCTTGCAAGCCTTGTAAAATTCGCCTCGTATATACCAACAGATTCATCATCCTTTTGCTTAATCTCAAGGAAGTCATTTTCCATCTTTGTTTGAAGAATACGAGGGAAGTACTTATTGAAAAATAAGTTCTTGAACTCATCCCATTCCATGGAGTCAAGTTCACCTTGGGGCCTTGTATTCTTAATTAAAGTCCACCATTGATCTGCTTCGCCTTCTAATTGGTAAATAGCCAGAATGACTTTTTCATGTTCCGAATAGCGAAGTATGGAAATATCTTTTCAATGGTACTAATCCATTTTTCAGCAACAAGTGGATCAGAAGACCCACTGAAAGAAGGTGGACGCTATCTCATGAAGGACTCAATAGAATATTGTTCCCTTCTCTGCTCCTTTGTAAGTCCATAATGATTCATAGTTTTTGTAAGTATATCAATAATATTTTTCACTCCATCTCTCATAACGTTGGTTTGTTCAGGAGGAAAATCATTGCACTGTCCATTACATTGATCAACACGGTTCCTTCGGGTTCCATCCATCGTCTAAAACCCAAAAAGAATAGTGTGAGAGGAAAAAATCATGATAGGTAAAACAACATAATAAAGGGGGAGTAACTTCAATATATAACATCTTAGGTTTAATTCTAAGATCGTTATCGTAATTATAATACTATAAAATATACTTATACTTAACCTTAGCGACATCCCTAGACATACCATAGAAATATCTCTAGGGATCTCACTAAAGTTTTCGCATCCAAGTTTCCAATGTTTAACTAAACCTTTCCTCTGATACCAAATGTAGAGACCCTAAGCTTGATGTACATGGACATTACATTACTTTTGCGGAATACTTAATACATAACAAAAGCATACACCAAAGGACCATAATAGTTTAGTGTCTTTGGAAACTTGTAACATAATCATCTAAGCATGGTGAAAGATCTTCAACATCTCCCATAAAGATCTTCCCCTTTTGTTTTCTTACCTAAAACCTTTATTTATATCCTGGGGAAAAGAAAACATATAAAGGGTGATCTCAAATGCTCAGTAAGGGTAAACACGAAAAAAATAAAACAAAACCCTATACATTTGAACTTAAAAACATGACCATAATGTTTAAACATGAAAATCTTGAGCAATGAGATAAAACATGGAAGTACATAAGGCATAGATCATAATGGAACATAAATCATGATAAAATAACATGGGAATAAAACTTTTAATTGTGAAAAAACATTAAGCACATGATATGATTTCCATAATAGCCAAGGCATTGTTGCCAAGACCATCTTAGTGGACAAAGTCCCTTACTGAACCGGGTTTACTTGTTGTTCCAGCCCTGTATTACTGAACCAGATTTACTTACTATTCTAGCCATGTCTATCTCATGAGATATAAATCTTTACCCAATGCATTGGAGGGAGATATAGGTCCCACCCATCTCATAATGAAATCATTCTTAATTGCGCCACAACATAAACATAAATCATTCATCATAACCCAAAGAATAAAAATGGTTTTCATAAACATCATCCCATCATAACATAATCCATATATAAAAATGGATATCATTTCATCATAAGAAAATTAAAACCATCTAAATCATAGAGACATTATACTTGAAACATACACATATGAAGTAATGTCATCTTAGATGGAAAATGGTTTTGATAAAACACTTGAAATGAATTCTTGAAGAAAATATCCTTTCTTCTTCAGAATAATTTTCTTTTCACAAAATGCCTTGAAATTTTAAAAGAAAAGGATTTTGTTAAAAAGATTCATGAAATATTGTAGAGGAATCTTCATGGAAATAAGGTTTTATAAAACTGTAAAAATCCATTCATCCCGTATAAGTTAAAAAAATTATTCTCGTACTTTTGCCGGAAAAGTCAAAAAGTACCTCGTATGGTAAATAAAAGAAAGATTCCTTCCATATGATGTGGTAAAAGTAAAAAAAATGTTAAAATGACATTAAAAATACATAGAAGAAAAGTAAACATTTTATGAAAACATTTTGAGAACATATGGACATGGATAATAAACATAACCCCAGTAAATACTTACGAATAAACAATCTCGGATAAGAATGAGATTGGAATAATTATCCCTTACAAAGATATTTTTGTAAATAAAATAGATCAATTATGTGTATTAAATATAAGGTCACATAAAGAAATCATAAATACATGATATGATATAAAAATTCATTTCTAACATAATCAAATAATGACATAAACAGAAAGAGAAGATCAACCCAAAGAACGGAAATTGGGTTAAGAAGTTCCCTTACCTTGTGTCCGACTTGACTCGATCATTATTTATCTCCTGAATAATAAACCAAAGTTAATTTATACTTTCTTAAGAACCTTTTTCAATTTTATTATTCATTTTATATCACTTATTACCATGTTATAAACATTATGTAACCATTTAAGTTAATAACATTCTTTTTGTCGATATTTGGTACTTGAGTCAAAAATGGACTTCTTATAATTACATGGTGTTCATGTGGTCAAAGGTTCATTATATACAGAATTATATTCATGATTTATATATAATATATATCATATATATCTAGTATATACATGTATTTATAATATTACATAACATATAGAGGTAAGAAATGAAATGCATCGTTCATGGAGACGGTAAGCCGTACGTACGCATGAATGCTACTTTCATTTATATTTCTTATTTTAATGGAATTAAAACATAATGATACATAGGTATATTATAATTACAGTATAATATCATATATAATATCATTTCATCTATCCTTTATACATCCCACATAAGGCATTAACGAATCACATCACTTTTAGGGGGTGGTAGTCCGCACTTCCTCAAATGAGATTATCGTATTTACCCACTATGGAAACCATAAAGGCTTGAAATAATTTGGAAGTAAATAAGCATAAGTAAATAATAAACTTAATATATATCATATATAAATACAGTGCCATCATAATGGCCACCATGAGAGGTGGTAGGAGAAAATCGAACAATCATCTTTTCGTGAGGCATTAGTTTTCCATCCACATAAAAATTATTTCTTCGTCCATTAGATGGAGGTGTGTGTAAGTGTAATTATAATACTTCTCATAAAAACATCCTAGTATATTGAGGATATTGGTGTTGTTACAAAAGAAATAATTAAAAATATTTTAGGGGTTGGAGAAGTAGAGTAAAATAAAACAATTTAAGAGAAATGGTTACCTTTAATTTGGGTAACTTCCTTTGGTTTGAACCAAAAGTACTTTTTGGAGTGCCTTCTTCCTAAGGTAAGTCTTATAGGGGGAGGGGAGGGATGTAGGGAGATTAATTGAGCAGAGTTTGGATGAGCCAAATGGCTTGATAGGTGTGAGGAATTGGATAGAAATGGTCTCCTTTTATAAGGGGGAGGAGGGGCTCTTTTGGAAAGTGTGAGAATATTATTTTATTATAATCTTATCTTCGGTTTCAAAAGGTCCAAAAATCATTAATGATTAATATAATATGACTCATGGTCGAAATAAAATCATCCAATCATAATTGGACATGTTTTGGATAATATTTTAATCATTATAATCTTATTTATTTAAATCATTTATTAATGAGGTAAATACTGCATCATTATTGTGTCATAAAGAATTTAATTTATTTGATGTCTAAAAATTATAAAAAAATACCAACATGTAGGAAATATTTTTATCTTTCCAATGAATATTAATAGTTTAAAATATAATTTATATATCCTCTTATAAAAGTTAATTACTAAACGATTTTTATTAATGCCAATTTTGTCTTTACATTAAATTAATTAATCTAATGTGTCATTGTCTTTCATAAGTGGCTCCATGGGGTCTCAAAATCGAACCAAGGATGCCCATGGTCGGCCATTACTCATCCAATAAGTTTTGGACAAGTTTTAAGGTAATTTTGAATTATTATAATATTCTTTTAACCTTGAATTACCCTATTTACTTTTAACCATGGTAAATAAAAGTAAAAAGTTACTATTCACCAAAAATTAATTTTTATCTTATTTAACCACATTTTACTCCTTAATATTAACCGTGTCTCTCGGATTTTTGAAATTCAACTCACATAAGCAGTAAAATTAAGTTTTATGTACAATTTCAAATGCTCCTAGTAGGTGGGTAAAAGACGGTGAAAAGTTCAATACAATTTTTATATATCTAAAATTATTATAAAATGACTCCAATGAATTTCATTGAACTTATATAAGTATTATATATATATTTTGACCTAAAATAAATTTAAGTAAAATAAATTATTATTTAAATAAAAAATCGGTTTTAACCAAAAACTCAGCGTTTTCACTATTCATCAAAAATTGAAAGTTTTCAAAAAAATACCAAATTTTCACCCTAGGCTGATTTAGATATTCCAAATCCAAAAATGATGTATATTTTTACAAATTCAAAATATAGAATTGGCATTAATTAATTTTAAAATTAATTCCCGTTATCAAAACAAATAGCGTGTTTTTAAGAAACAATAACTATCAAAAGATGGACACTTGTTTATGTCCAATTTCAAAGTGAAATTAATTCCAATTACCAAAATTGGATTAAATGTTAAAAATATATTATAATTAAACTTTAAAACCAATTAAAAAGATAATATATACTTATAAATTATTTCGATAAAAAGGTTATTTTTAATTAAAATATAGCGTGTTTTTACTATTCATTAAAATAAGAAAGTTATCAGAATAATATGAAAAATTTATCCAAAGTAAATTTTTATATACTTATTCCAAATAATAATTTTATTTTGTCAAACTAAACTTATAAACCCATCAAAAACTATATTTAAAGTGGGTGTTCATTAAAAAGACGACAAAACTACATTTTTTGAAAAATACTTATTTTACCCGAAAAAATATAGTTTGTTCTCATACCATGTTCTAGAAAATGTGTAAGATGAATAATAATGTTATAAAATTAAAAATGTAGTTTATACTATTCATAACAGCTAGTTCATAATAATATTATAACCATATATTGTTGTTTAGTGAAACCTGGTACTGCGTACAACACACGCTATCGAGGAAGGTCGCGATTGTGTGTAATGCAAGCCAAGTCAGGGTTGAATTTTGTGCAAGACTCCTTCATTGTTTTGTATAACAGAATCCAATCATATTTAATTTATACATTTAATATATATATATATATATATATAAACTAATTTTTGTGTAGAATGACTACTATCAAACTAACTTGAAATTGTGTGTAACACAATCCAAGAATAGTGTTGCGTATACTGCAAGCTAATGCGGTGTTGCGTATAGCGCAAGATAATCTTGGTGTAGCATACAACACAATGCATCAATGAAATTATAAATAATAATTCTCATAAAATCTCAGGTTGTTACATGGATTGGATTTCCTTATATAGAGCCAACATAAATTGATGTGAGGGGGAAATCACTCTCCATATGGAGAATCGACCCCCGATTCTATACAAGTGCAAAGAGGAAGATGAATCTTCTTTAGAACCATCATCTCAAGTGCGGATATTACTTCCCTATGAGCATGTGTATCTAGCTCAGATGATTGAGTCTAAGGATGAAACCATCCTTGAAGACATGCCTACTATGAGGGAATTCGATGAAGTGTTTCTCGAGGAATTGTCTGGTCTTCCTCCTAGAAGAGATGTTGAATTCTCAATTGACCTTTTACCTGGGGTACTTCCAATATCCAAGACTCTGTATAGAATAGTCGTTGTGGAGCTTGAGGAGTTGAAGAAACAACTGCAGGAGAATATGGATAAATAGTTTATATTCCCAAGTTCTTCACCATGGGGCGCACCAGTTCTCTTCATCAAGAAGAAGGATGGGTCAATGTGCCTTTGAATTGATTATCATGAGCTCAAAAAAATCACAATAAAGAACAAGTATCCTCTTCCATGAATTGATGACTTATTCGATCAAATATGTGGATCACAATAATTTTCCAAGTAGTATTTTCAGTCAGGATATTACCAAGTAAGGGTGAAGAAGGAGGATATCCCCAAGACTGCTTTTCATACAAGGTACGGGCACTATGAATTCATAGTTATGCCATTCAGACTCACTAATGCTCCAAAAACCCTTATGGACTGGATGAATAGAGTCTTTAGAGATTACCTCAAAAAAAATTTGGTAGTCTTTATAGATGATATTCTAATATACTCTAAAACCAAGGAGGAGCATCTAAACACTATACTAGAGACCTTTCGAAAGGAGAAGCTCTATGAAAAGTACAACAAGTGTGAGTTCTGGTTGAAGGAAGTCTCATTATTGGGTTATATCATCACAAACAATGGGATATATGTGTATCCCTCCAAGACAGCTTCAATTGAGGGATAGTCGAGGCCTACATCGGGAACAGATATTCGTAGTTTCCTAGGGTTAGCTGGATATTATCACCAATTTGTGAGGAATTTATCAAGATTTTCCAACCATCTTACCAAGCTAACTTATAAGGGAGTATAGTTTTCTTTTAGTGATGAATGTGAAGAGATCTTCAAAGAGTTGAAGAGGAGGCTTATAACTGCACCAGTACTCACACTCCTAATAAGTGGAGAACTCTTTGTTGTGTATAGTGATGATTGAAAGAGGGGTTTAGGCTGTGTGATAATTCAAAATGATAAATTGATAGCCTACGCCTCAAGGAAGATGAAAATCCATGAGAAAAACTATCCCACACATGATCTGGAGTTGGTGGATGTGATCTTTGCGTTGAAAATCTAGCAGCGTTATCTCTATGGGGACAAGTGTGAGATATATACTGATCGCAGGAGCATAAAATATATATTCATACAAAAGATCTTAATATGTGACAATGAATATAGATAGACCTCATCAAGGATTTTGACTGCTCAATCCACTACCATCTCGGTAAGGCAAAAAAGATGGTGGATGCTCTAAGTAGAAAGGATCATGCATCTTTGTCAATGGTGATAATTGAAAAGGATCCAATATTCTTAGATTTTTAAGGGATTTACATGGGAATAATTAAGGGAGGAATATCATTAATACTTTATCAAATGATTTCTCAACCATACCTCATGGTGAAAATAAAGATGCTCAAAGAAAGGATGTAGAAATTCTAAAAAGGGTGGAAGCTATCAAAATTGGGAAATCCTCAAATTTCGTGGTTAATAGGGATGAAATTTTGAGATTTGAGTCACGATTATATGTACCATCCAATCCAGAGATAAAGAACGAGCTTCTGTATTACGAACATAGCTCAACCTTCTCTATTCACCCATGAAGCACAAAGATGTATTGAGATATCTGAGAAAACATTTGGTGGGAAAATATGAAAAGAGAGATTATTGAATATACATCAAAGTGCCTGGTATGTCAAAAAGTGAAGGCTAAGAGGAAAAATTCTAAGTGGATGATGCAACAACTACCCATACCAACATGGAAGTGGGAGAATATTATCATGGACTTTGTCACTGTACTTCAAGGACATCTAGAGGAAACAATGCTATATGGGTCATTGTGGACCATCTTATGAAGATAGCTCACTTTATCTCAATTTGAGAGGACTTATCATTGGATCAACTTACATGGATTTACATCAAAGAAGTGGTAAGGCTATATGGAGTACCACTATCTATTCTATCCGACCATGATTCGAGATTCACCTCGATGTTCTAGAAAAGTCTCCAACATGCTCTAAGAACAAAACTAAACTTCAATACATCCTATCACACTCAAACCGGTGGCCAATATAATTGAACTATTCAGACACTGGAATATATGTTAAGATCATGTTCTATGGACATTAAAGTAGGATGAGACCAATGTCTTCCACTAGTTTAATTATCCTATAATAACAGTTTCTACTCAAGAATCTGAATGGAACCATATGAATCCCTTCATAGGAAAAGGTGCAGAACACCGACGTGTTGGGCTGAAGTTTGTTAGTGAAAGTTGCTAGGACCTGAAATGGTCGAAGAAATTGTGGAGAATGTGGAAACCATTCAACATCATCACAAGGTAGCCCAAAGTCGATAGAAGAGTTATGATGATAACCGTCGATGAGGCCTTTAGGTAAAAGTTGGAGATATGGTATTTCTACGCATATCTCTGTGGAAGAAGGTCAGATAGTTTGGAACGAAAGGGAATTTAAGTCCTTGGTACATCAGGCCCTTCGATATTCTTGATCGTTTTAGGGATGTGTCCTATCGTCTAGCACTTCCACCTACCATGAACAAAGTACATGATGTCTTTCATGTATCCCTATTAGGTAAGTACATACTAGACTCTTCACATGTACTCTCTTTAGAGGTAGTATAGTTAAAGGACGATCTTTCTTACAAGGAGCATCTAGTAAAGATCTTGAATTGTATAGGTAAAGTTCTATGTAACAAGAGTACCCACCTGGTCAAGGTACTATAGAGAAACCAAAAGTACGAAGAGGCAATATGGGAACTAGAGGAGGAAATGAAGGAAAATTAACCACACATGTTTGCGGCATCGAATTTAATACCAAATTTTGAGGGTGAAATTCCATAATGGGGGGGGGGAAGATTGTAATGACCCAAAAATTCATTAATGAAAATTCCTCTTGATTTAATTAAATGTCTTATTATGTATATATAAAACTTATTCACTTCATTGGTTTTATTTTTATGGATTTTAAAAGACCATTAGGTGTTGTAACCATTTCTAATATAGTCACTAAACATTGATCACATGATTAATATAAATACAGGGCTTTAACAAATCCAATTTACTCAGACAAAGGAAGTGATGGCCTCATCCAGTAGAATTGCTTCATACGAAGTCCATTTGTCGGAGCTTAGAAAGGAGGTGGCGTCATTGGGATTCGCTATTGACCAAGCCCAATCCGAGTTTCAACACATTAAGATTGTGCGAAACCACATATGGGAGAAGTTGAAGTTGATAGAGATTATCACCCGAGCAATGTTATCTGAGCCACCCCAAGAATCTATCACCATCTCTCACCTTACCCTCTGGTCTTATGCTAATGTTATAAGGGGTTTTATAACAAGACCGTAGCACTATTATTATGTGCATTATTTTTGTATAGAACAAAGAATATACATTCATTTTATTATTGTTACTTTGTAAATAGTTTTTAAAGCTCAAATAGTATTTTTAGTTAATATTAAATTAAGAAATATATTTTGATGAATTAGTGGATTTTTAAATTAAATAATATTTTAATGAAATATTATTACTAAATTAATTTTTATTTAATATAAATTATCACATTATTTTTATGAATATAATTGTAATTTTTATTATGGTTTGAAACCTATTTTTGTCAAAACCCATGAATTTTCGATAAATGTCGGTTTTTATTTTAAAAGTAAAAATTCATATATTTAGAAAATTATTTAGATAAAATGAATATTTTTTTGGAATCAGGACTTTGAAATTATCCAATAGTGAATTTTTCCTAATTTTCTGAGACAGTCGAATTTTTGGATAAAAATCAAGTACCATTTAAATATATAATGTGTTTTATGACATCATAATGACCCAATAGTGATGTAATAAAATACTATAAACATTATTTTAGTCCAATACATAATTTACCATTAAAATAATGTGATTTTGGGATGATTTTATTTATTTTACAAAACCTTAGTGGACCCTCCATGAGTTATAAAACATTTTTACTTTTTAAATTGATTTCCTTGAGAGTGTGACCCACCTCCACATAAGAAACCCTAATATTATAAGAGGTTCTTCAATTGGCCTTATTAAATAAATTCTTCCACTACCCTTTATAAAAAATCATTGGAAAAAACCATGGTCTGGTTTTTGGTTTTGATTAGTTTAATGTGTGGTGTCCCAAACCTAAATAATAAAGAATTCCCTCAATTTTCCTATATAAACCCACCCAAGATCCCATTTACTCTTTACTAAAAGCCTTTGGAGAATTACCATCCTCTATAGTCCTTTCTATAGAATCCTCCCAAGATTACCCACCTCCTAATAAGATTCTCTCAAGCCTCTTTTAAGCCTTTGGGATCACACTTCCAAGTAAGGGATTTCTACATTTCTTATTTTTATCCAAGTTTCTTTATGATGTAATACAATTTTAATTTCAATCAAAAATGTTGGGGTATGATTTCTCACCTACCTTATATTCCCCTAACTATGTTTGAAATGATGAGAGGCTTATTTCTCTCTCATTAATACCTTCTGTGTACACCCATTACCATGCCGAAATTCTGTAAGGAATTTCTCTCTCATCATTTACATTAAAGAAATTCTTTTGTATTGTGAATCTAAATTCCATTACTTATGTGGGGACATATATCTATATGATCCCCTTACTATCCATTTCATGTACATATGATGAGACACCTTCTTATCTCTCATCAACTATTTTTATTAATTCTTATGTCACGTTGTTATGCTGCCGAAATTGCACCGTGATTTTCCAAGCCAAATTCATTGTGTAGTGAATACCATGCCCTTTTCTCTATCTAGGGTATTCACCTTTATGCACATTTAATTGTTGATTATAGAGTTTAATGTATTAATTTCACATTACTTTATCATATAATCAATTATGATGTTTAATGAATCCATGTTATATGATCCATGTGGCACACTTATGCATGAAATGAAATATTTAAGAAGGGTGTTCCCCAATAGTGCTCCAATGCATTGGGTAAAGATTAGTATCATGATACATCAAGTGAAATGAGGTTTCACTCATGATTATTCAAGTAAAATGTGGTTTTACTCATTCTCCATGTTCAATGAGTCTTGGATCATGCTAATACCTTGTTAAGTGTTGATGCCACATTTCCATGTTTTGATAATCAGGTAATATCATGCCTTTATGTTCATGTTTCTCTTATACTCAATTGATATTCCTATTTATTAACATTTATTGTATTCTTCATGTTATTCATTTTTTACTCCCTTGCTGGTCTTTATATCTCACCCTATTCTTATTCATTCCCTCAGGTCATCCCATGCAATGCTACGTACGAAAGAATGTTGTGGTCATGTAAATGAAGTTTTCAGTAAAGATGTTGTGTTTTACGTTCTAAGTTATTGTGTAATGTTTTCAAGCCCCAAAGACACTAGACCACTAGATCTTCTATGTTTTATCAAGTGAAGGTTTTTATGTAATAAATCACGTTTATGTGTGCAATAAAAAGATGGGTTGTTATATTTTGAAGATCAAAAGTTGCCTCTCTTTTTCATAAAAAAATTGATTCTGAAAAGAAATTACAGATTTTAATTTAGGATGAAACAATACTATAAATGTGGAAAAGATAGAGAAAATTAATCATTAATAATGAAATTAATATTTTTAACTTACCAAAATAATCAATAAGTGATTGTAGGTGATTCATTTTAATGTTTATTGAGGGGGAAAGCATTCTTTAGTAAAACAATTTTCTAGGATTTACTTCACTTTAGAGCCTAACACTCCTCATTCTGCCTCTGAGGTTTTTTATATTTAAAATCTACCAAACCTCAGCCTCAAAAAACCCCATAGAAAATAAATCATTATTGATATAGGTTTTTACTCTTTTATGTGGAGATATTAGTAGGAAATCAATCCTATAGAAATCACACATGTTCTTTGGAATGAGAAAAACTCCAAAACAAAATCCTTGAGTGAAGAGTGAAATATTTTTCCAATGAGGTAGTTATGAAATGAAAATGAGTATTAACATGAAATTGAAAGGATTATTATTATTTTTTAGGATTTAGTTAATTTTTATCCATTTAGGAGGAATGATATTTACTTATATGTGATAATTGAGATTTATTTTCATTTATACTTTGGGAAGTTTTTTTACTTTAATATTATATGATTGCCTAGGTGTGGAATGGTTCCGTGTGGGGGAGTGATGAATCTAAAATTTTCACATATTTTATACTGTGATTAAATGTTTTAAATACCACCATAAAATTATTTTATGGGCAACTATCACAATTTTAGGTTTTTTTGTATTTTGAGTTTAATTACAAAAATGGCCTAATTTTGGTATTTTACTATTTAAATTTTATTCTATATTTAGGCCATAACATTTTTTACACTGATTCAAATTATGAAATCAATTTTATTAGAATTTATGAAATCTTGGGATTTATTAATCATTATAGACCAGAAGTTCAATCCATCAACTAGAGGCCCAAAAGGGGTTCAAAATTTGGGACTAGAAAACTATGCTCAGATCTGAAATGTTTTAATAATGTGTTTATATATTGAGTAGGACTGAGCCAGTTGATCTAAAATTCATCATAAAGATATTAAAGGATCTGATAAAAAACTTTATTACAATATTCCATTTGAGATTATGCATTTTTCAAGGACATTAATGAATAGGAATGTGGAGAATTGGAATATGAAGAGTCAGCCTAGTCAGAATAAAGTCTTGGAGTAAATTGGATATAACTCTCTCAACATGTCACCAATGAAGCTTTACTTTTAAAATTTTATAGAGGTGATTTATTAGAACAAATTTTATGGAGAAACAGTTTCATAATTTGGTCATTAAATGATCCATCCACTCAAATTATTTAGAAGATAATATTATAGAGGCAAACTTTCTCATCCTTTCACCTATAAATATGTGTCTCACCTCCCATACCAAAGGACAACAAATTTAATGGGGGAAAGGTAGAATTTATTTTCTATATTATATTTTTATATTTTGAGTATATATTAGTATATATTATATTCTTTTTTTATCCATTTTCTTTTATTTTTCTTTTTGTGTTTCTCCCACCATGATTCTTTCAACTCCATGATTGTAGAGAGCTAACCCTCACTGTTGTTCGAGGGGGGGGGGGGAGTGGCAGTATTTGATTTTATTTTGTTTTATTGATTTCTCTTGATTTATTCTAGTATTTCAATGGTAGATAAAATTATTTTTATATGAAATCACCCAACTTTTTCTACTATTGTTTTCTTCCTCCTCTTTTAATCAATTTCCTTCTCATTGATATTTAAGTTATTTAAATAGTAGATTTTGTCTTAGGTATTAATGTGAAAGAGATTAATAGAACATGTTGAGGTTTTAGTGTAGGGTAATACCTTTAAAATGAGAGGGTGTATAGTGAAATATTTGGATCATTATATTTATTATAATAATGAAGAAATATTTTCAATAACAATGATAACACCTACATGAAACACTGAGAGCAATGGTTTTCTTCCGCTAACATCATTGTGTTTTCTCCTACTTTTTAAATGTATTTTTTATTTTCATATATATATATATAATATTTTTCATGAATTTTCATATTCAAATCCATCCATTTATATCAGTTAATTTATTTTTATATTATTTAGATTTTAATTTGTAATAATAGGAAAATTGTGTGTATAGGAGACCTCCTTATGATCAACCCTTGGGTTTTTCACTATGGAGAATTCTTAGGATAATAATAATTTAATTGAGTATTGGTTCCCAATAAAATAGCTACAATAAATTTGGAACCATTTCCGTAGAGGCTAATAGATTGCACACATTGTTTAAAAAACAAAAACAAAAAACAAAAAAATTCAAAAACTAAAAAAAAGTGCTTCATTAAATAAGATTATTTTTTTTGGTCGATATTGGATCATTTCAATGATTTTTCATATACTTGGAATAGTAATGATTTATGAATTAGGGTAGAATTTGTGAAGAATCGAGGTGAACAGAACCTCAAGATGATGGAGGAGTTGAACAATAAATTGAACAACCTTTCTATCTTCATTCAAGAATCCAATGTCTAATGGTCAGAACAACAACAACAAAAGGAAATAGATCTAGAAGAGATCAAGATTGTTCCACCTGGATATGATTTTGAAGAACCTAAGGGATACGTAAAGATGAAAAATTAATATATAATCATTACTCCTTGTTCATTGATTGTAGAGGTTATTGAATATCCCATGCCAGCTGATACGATTGTGGGAGATCTTCATGATTTGGAAGAACATTGGTTAGATTATATTGAAGGCCAACAGTTGTGTGATCCTCCCATATTTTTTAATAAGTTTCGGCTCCTCTATACTTATCTCTTACTTTGGAAGATGATAAAGATGATTCCCCTATTGAGACTGAGTCTCTAGTGGTCATTCCTAAAGAGGTCGACATTCAATCTTCTTTACATGATATAGATGATTTCATTATTGATTCATCATGCTTTAATATTATTCAGTTTAAATTATTTTCTGACTTCTCTTATGAGGATATTTTCTAATCTAATGGAAAATAAGCAGGCGCTGGATGAAAAAGAAGAGTCCAAAGAAATCATGTCCAAGGAATATGAGGACTCATTCTTTATCCTTACCTCATCTTTTAACTCTTACAACATGGAAATGTGAGAGAGGATGATGTACTCTATCCATGGGTTCCTCCACTATTTTTGTAATATTATTTTCACTATAATAAATGTTTTCTAGTGATTTATGAGCAATAAACCCCATCTACCTTCAGATTGGGGTTAAACCACTATAGCTTCTTGATTACGGGTAGTTAAAACCTTGCACCCACTTGGGGGTCAAACCAAGCATTATCCATTTTATTTACCCTATATATTTATTTTAAATTATTTTTATCATGTTTTTCCTTTATTTATTTTATGTTTAATATGAAAGTATCAAGGATCTTAACTCAAGGCTGCCACATCAAAATAAATCAGGTTGTGTCTTTCTATTTAATTATTTTGTTTGTTAGTGAATTAAATTTCTACATGAAAATATTTATCTAAATTAAACTAAAAAGGGATAGTAAATTGAATAAGTTTTATAGGGATGTCAATTTGTTTTTAGGAATTTTTTGTGTGATTTTTTTTAATGTTTTATTTTATGAATTTTCCATGCAATTGTTTTTTATTTTTTTTGGGTTTTTGGGATTATTGAGATAAATTGAATACTTAGGAAAATTCAAACCATCGTTGTATTTTTAGTACATAGATTTATTTGAATGTCAGAAGATTTAAATTATTGTTGAATGGATTTTTTCATGATTTTTATTCTTTTCATTTGATGAATTATGATTTATTGTAAAACTCATGTGCATTAGTACTATCCAAATTCAAAATATTACCCAACCTGAGAGGTTTATAAACATTTTTGACATGTTCTTAGATTTATATTTTTCATCTGAGTCTTGATAAAAGTTGTTTGATCCAGAAATTTATTTATTTCTCTTTTTAAAAGCTATTAGTTTTCAGGGAATGTGTTGAGTATGATTGATGCACCACATTGAAATCCATTTTTTAATTTAACTCTCAATTTGTCATACCATTACATATAACCTTCATTAACCCCTTAGAATCCATAAAATACCTTTTTAGGAATCCACATTACAAGACATTTATTCTTTCACTACATTATCGATAAGTAATATTAATTATTTTTGTTGAACCCAAGTGTGGGGAGGGAGAAGATGATTTGTACATCGCTTTCCTAAAGAATATATTTGGGATGAAAAGAAAAAATATTCTATTTTTTATTGATGCTTTGGTTGATACATTTAATGTTGTAATGATATATGTTTGGCCTAAATATCATTATATTATTGGGTTGGTTGTTTACAAATTTTTGAAGATCAAAAGAGGCCACACTTTTTCCTAAAAAAATTGATTCTGCAGATAACTTCCAGATATGAATTCAAGATGAAACAATGTTACTGATGGGAAAAATACTGAAGAAATTCATCATTATAGATGAAATTACAAGTGTGAACCTCCTCAATAAATAAATAGGTGACTTTAGGTCATTCATTTTCATGCAGATTGAGGAGAAAAACATTCTTGGGAAAAACTGTTTTCATGTATTTACTTCAATTTAAAGCATAACCCTCCTCATTCTTCCTTTGATGTTTTTAAATTTTAAATATATCAGCCCTCATCCTCAAAACAAAAAATTGGAAATCCCTCATGATTAATACATTTATGACTCTATTAAGTGGAGATATTAGGAGGACATCAAGACAACACAAATCACACATGTTATTGGGAATGAGAAAAATTATGAAAAACAATCCTTGAGTGAAGAGAGAAATATTTTTCTAGGGAGGTAGGTATGAAATGCAAATGAGTATTAACATGAAATTTAATGTATTCTTATTAGTTTTTAGGATTTAAGTTATTTTTATTCCTATAGGAGGCAACATATTTCCATATATTTTATAATTGAGTTGTGTTGTCATTTATACTTTGGGAAGTTTGTTTTGAATTCAATATTAGATTATTGCCTAGGAGTAAAATTTTTAAGTATTTGGGGTGATGGATCTATCATTTAAATATATTTTATACAGTAATTAAATGTTTTAAATCCAACAAAAATATTATTTTTTGGGAAATTATCACATTTTTTTGTTTTTGTGGTATTTTGAGTTAATTGCCAAAATGGCCTAATTTTGGTATTTAACTATTTTTTATTCTATATTTAGGATATAAAATTGTATATACTAATTAAAATTTCTAAATTCATTTTTTAGGATTTTGGACATCTTGGGATTCATTTACCCCTTTTGTACACAAAGCTCAATCCAACAATTGGAGGCCCCAAACAAGCTCACAATTCGGCCCTCAAATCCTTTTCACAGATTTAGAATGTTTCAAAAATGAGATTGTATCTTTAATTGAACCCACACAATTGATCTAAAAGTTCGTATAAATATATTAAAGGAGAAGGGGAATATCTTTAATAAAGTATTCTGTGTGAGAGTAGGCATTATTCAAGGACATTAATGCATGGTAAAGTGGAGAATTGGAATATGAAGAGTCATCTTGGTCAGAATAAATCCCCAGAGAAAATTTAATATAACTCTCTCAAACCATGTAACTTGAAGCTGAAATTTATTGGGTCAATAGAGGAGATATATTATAAATCTCTTTATTAACTAACTATTTCCTTATTCTGTCATTAAATTGTCTATATACTCAAATTATTTTGGTAAATGAAATGTGGAGGCAAAATTTATCACTCTTTTCCCTATTAATATTTATCTCAACTCCCATAAAAAAGGATATCCAATTTCAAGGGGGAAATGTGGTGTTTATTTTATATAATATTATATTGTGATTATATATTAGTGTAGATTTTATTCTTCTTCTATCTATTTCCATTTATTTGCCTTTATTTTCCTTTTTGTGTTTCTCCCACTATGCTTCTTTCATATCCAGGTTTGGGGAAAGCTAACCCTCACTATTTTTCTATAGGGGAAGTGGTGGTATTTTAGTTTCTTTTGATTTATTTATTTATAATGTTTTATTATAGGATTTAAGTGGTAGTTAAATGGTTTTTGGTTTCAGTTTCCCCACTTTCCCTACTATTTTTTTCTTCATCCTCATTTAATCATTTTTTCCTTATCATTTATATCTAAGTCATTCAAAATGTGGTGTTTGGATTATGTGTTTCTGTGGAATAGATTACTCCTATAGGTAGAGGTCTCGGTGTAGGGTAATGCCATTAATATGAGAGGTTGTAGATTGAAATGTTTGGATCTCTACATTGAGTGAAATAATGAGGAATTATTTTAAAGAACAATGATAACACCTCCATGAAACCCTGAGTGGAACAGTTTTATTCTGCTAACATGTTTGTGTTTTTCCCTTCCTTTTCATTTTGTTTTTTTATTTCATTATATATATATATATATAATATTTATATTTCATTTATTTTAAAAATAACCCCCCATTTATATAAATTAATTTATTTTTTATATTTGTTAGATTATAAATAGTGACAGTAGGAAAATCTGTGTGTGTATGTGGCCTCCTTATAATCGACCCTAGGGTGCGCCACTATAGTGAACTATTAGCATAATTAATATTTAATTGAGTAGTGGATCACAAAAAAACTGCTACAATCAATTTGGAACCATTTTCAGGGTGGCCAAGAGGATGCACACACTTTTTTTCAAAAAAACAAATAAAATTTTAAAAAGATAAAAAAGTCCCTCATTGAATATAATTCCTTTTTTGGGTCGAGATGGATTATTTCAGTGATTTTGTATATGATTTTCCTAGACATTATTTTTTAATAGGGGTAAATTTTTTATGATTCAAAGTGAAGAGAACCTTTGAATAATGGATGATTTGAATAATAAATTGGATATACATTCTGTATTAATTCTTGAATCCAATGTCCAATGGTCTAAATAACAACTAAAAAATAAAATTGATCCAGAAGAGATCAATATTGTTTTACCTAAATTTGAATTTGAAGAACCTAATAGAGACATAAAGATGAAACTTGATGATCTAATCATCTATCCTTGGCCTTTTATTTAAGAGATTACTGAATATCCCATGCCATTTGATACAATTGTGGGAGTTCAACATGATTTGGAAGAACATTGGTTAGGTTTTTTTGAAGAAAAAATGATATGTGATCCTAAAATATTTTTCAAAGAAGATTTAGCTCTTCTATACCTCTCTCTTTCATTGGAATATGATAAAGATAATTACTCTATAGAGACTGAGTCACCAGTGGTACTTCCTGAAGAGGTTTACATTCAATCTGCATTACATGAATGGGAATACTTATTTTTTGATTCATTAGGTTTTAATATTATTCAGTTTAAATTGTATTCTAACTTCCCTTATGCTGAAATTTCTAATGCAGTGTAAAATAAGCAGGCCCTAGATTAAAAAGAAGAGTATAAATAATTCATGGCCAAAGAAATTGAGGACTCATACTTTATCGCCCCCCCCCCCCCCCCATATTCTAATTTGTACAACAAGGAAAGCAGGAGGGGATGATGTTCTATAAAAATGGGTTCCTCCACTACCAGTGCAAGTTGAATAGAACTGTAAGAAAGAAGTTATTGTGTACAATTAGCATGAAATCCCATCCACCATCAGATTGGTGTTAAACCGCTATAACTGCTTGACTAGGATTATTGAAAACCTAGCTTCTGCTTGGGGGTAAAACCAAGAATTATCCATTATATTTCCCCTATTTATTTTATTTATTTATTTTTATCATGTGTTTTCTTTTCTTTATTTTAGGTTTAATGTGGCGGTAGCTAGGAGATTAACCTAAGGCTTCCACATAAAAATAAATCAGGTTTTTTATTTCCTTTTATTTTTTTATTTCCTAATTAAACTTTTTCTTGAAAATATTTACCTAATTTAAACTACAACGGGGGTTGTAAATAGAATAAGTTTTGGGGGGATTTCAATCTTGTTTTAGGAATTTTCATCTTATTTCATTTTTTTTTCTTGTTTTCTTTTTCTAATTTTTTTGATTTTTGTTTTTATTTTTTTGGTTCTTTTGGATTCTTTAGCTGAATCGAAAACTTGGGAATGATTTTAACATCATTGTATTTTTGTCACATACATTGATTTGAATTTTTCAGGATTGAAATGATTGATGAGTGGATTTTTTTTCTTGATTACTTATCATTTCATTTTATGGAATTTGATTGATTATGAAACTCATGTGCAATACTATTGTCTAAAATTGAAAATCCTTCCCATCATGAGTTTTTCTAAACATGTTTGATATCTTCTAAAATTTGTATTTTTTGAGAGTATTGAGACATTTTGTGTGATCCATAACTTGATTTCTTCCTCTTTTTCAAAGATTTTAGAGTTTATGGAATGTCTTGAGTATGATTAAGGCACCATTTTGAAATCCCTTTTAGAATTTAACTCTCAAATTGTCTTACCTTTACATATAACCTTTATTAAGCCCTTATTAGTGATGAAATACCTTTTTTGGTAGCCACATTACAATCCATTACTCTTTTACTACCTGTTATAGATGTAAAATTTATGATTATTGTTGAACTCAAGTGTGGGCGAGGAAGAAGATGAGCTATATATCATTTTCTAGAATAATATCATTGAGTTGAAAATAGAAAGTGTCAGTATTTTTTATTGATTCTTTGGTGGATAAAATTACATAATGGAATGATGTATGGGTGGTCCAAATATCATTACACTGTTGGGTGGGGAGTTCACCAATATATGAAGAACAAAAGCTACCTTTCTTTTTCCCCGAAAATTTGATTCTGAAGAGAAATTATATATCTGAATTCCAGTTGAAACAATGCTACAAATAAGGAAAAGTAGGAAGAAATTCATCATTGATGCAAAAATTACCAGTGTGAACTTCCCAAATAAAGCAATAGGTGATTGGATGTGATTCAATTTAGATCTTATTGAGGAGAACACTATTCTTGATCAAAACTGTATTCATGTATTTACTTCGGTTTAGAGTCTAGCCCTCATCATTTTACCTCTAATGTTTTTACATTTTAAATCTACTGACCCTCAACCTAATAACATCCCATTTAAAATACCTCATGGTTTATATTTTTTTACTCTTTTAGTGTATATATTAAGAGGACATGAACCCTATGAAAATTAAAAATGTTCTTCAAAATGAGAAAAACTCAAAAAAAATCCTTGATTAAAGAGAGAAATATTTTTCTGGGGAGGTAGGTAGGACATGAACATGAGTATTAACCTGATAATTAATAGATTATTATTATTTTTTAATATTTTTGAAATTTTATCCATGTAGGAGGCATAATATTTGTATATATGTGATAATTGAGATGTGTTGTATGTTATACTTTAGGAAGTTTTTTTTGACCTCAGTATTAGATAATTTCCTGAGAGTGAAATGGTTATGTGTGGTGGAGTGATTTAGATATCATTTTCACATATTTTATATTATAATTCAATGTTTTAAATCATAATATAATATTATTTTATGGGAAATTTACACCTTTTTATATTTGTTTTGGTATTTTGAAATTAATTGAAAAAATTTCCTAATTTTGTTATTTAACTGTTTAATTTCTATTATGTATTTTGGCCACAACAATTTCCACACAAATTAAAATTTTAAAATTACTTTTTTTTAGTATTTCTACAATATTTTTATTCATTTCATCCTTCTCGACCCGAAAATCATTCCATCAATTGGAGGCCCAAAACCAGGTCACAATTCGGGCCTTCAAAGCTATTCATAGATCTGAAATGTTTAAAGACGAGTTTATATATTGACTTGGACCTTCTAAATTGATATAAAATTTGGAATGGAGATAGAAAAGTGGAAGGGGAAAATTTTTAATACAGTATTACACATGATATTTGGCCTTCTTCAAGGACATTAATGCTTGGTAAAGTGGAGAATTGGAATATGAAGAGTCATCCAGGTTAGAATAAATTTCCAGAGTAAATCAGTTATCATACTCTCCACCCATTTAAATTTTAACCTATTACTTTGGGGGTCTATATATGAAATATAGTGGAAAAACTTTAATGAAAAAACCATTCCCTAATTTTTTCATCATATTGGCCATCCAAGTGAATTATATCAGATGTTGAATTGTGGAGCCAAAATTTCTCACCTTTTTCCCTATAAATATGTGCCTCATATCCCATACTAAAGGATTTCGAATTTCAAGGGGGAAAGGTGGAGTTTATTTTATATAATATCTTGATATATTTTGATTATATATTAGTGTGTATTTTCTTCTTATTCTATACATTTAATTTTGTTTTCCTTTTTGTGTTTCTCCCACCATGATTCTTTCATCTCCATGTTTGTGGAGAGCTGACCCTTAGATTGTTTTGAGGGGGGGAAGTGGTGGTATTTGAGTTTCATGTGATTTATTGATTTATCAAGTTGTATTCTAAGATTTGAATGATAGTTAAAATGGGTTTTCTGATATTTTTTTCTTTCACCTAATTTAATCATTTTCCTTCTCATTTCCACCCAAGTCATTCAAATGGTTGAGATTTGTTTAAGTGTTGATGGGGAATAGATTAATCCTACATGTAGGGGTATTGGTTTAGCGTAATACCAATAAAATGATAGTTTTAAGAGTAAATGGTTTGTATCTGTACATTGAGTAAAATAATGAGGAAATATTATGAATAACAATGAAAACACCTCCATGAAACCTCTAAGAGAAATGATTTTATTCCTGTAACATATTTGTGTTTTCTTTCTTCCATTTCATTGTGTTTTTTTTATTTTCATATATATTTACATATATATATATATTGTATATATATATATATATATTTACATATATATATATATTGTATATATATATATTTATTTATTTATTTTCATAATCAAATCTCCTTATTTATATTAGTTAATTTATTTTTATATTATTTATATTATAAATAGTGATAATAGGAAAGTATGCATATGTATACGGCCTACTAGTGTTCAACCCTAGGGTGTGAGACTATGTATCATTATTAAGATAATACAAATTTAATTGAATAGTGGTTCATGAAAAAATAACTACTATTAATTATTATATAGCTCTTTAATCCAAAAAGAATGCAACCATGTAGAAAGAAAATAAAGGGTACCTCAGAAGACATAAGGATCTCCTGTAACTCGAATTAATAAATCCTGAAACTAACCAAGACCTACTCCATAGCATCTTTGGACCTTCAACAGAACACGATAATGGATGTGCTATTCTATGTACGGAAGAGGATCATCCCGAGGCTATCCTCTACTTGCCCTATCACTTCTCTACTGATCCCAAGTTGGAGCACTCTGTTGTTTCTGCTACATTGGATTAAACCGCATCAATGAAGGATCCTCAAGTAGACCACCAAGTGCACACTGACTAACTAGAAAGGTTAGGGAGCCACACCAATGATGACCATAGCCTCCAAAATAAAAACCGGCCTAGGATCCATTATTATGGATTTCAGAGTATCCTTCCTTCTAGAAACTATAAACGAGGACATGGATTTACCCCTGACAGACCAAATGATATTCAATTTAGGAAATGAGGAATACCAGACAACAACTGTACTTCATGAGGAATCATGATAACTCCCCTATCATTATGATATAGTTCTGTAAAGTTTCCTCTCAATGACCTCCCCACTATAGCACCACAAGACATGTCAGAAACATAAATGGGGTTACCAAGAACAAGATATCTGGTCTAAAAGAATCTTCAAAACCTATCCCTAGCCTCCTCATCTAAAAAAAGTTATGAATCTTGTCACTGAAGGGTCCTCAAAATATAAACACCCATACATTGGAACTTCCATGTCGATGGGTAAGATAATCCTAGCGACTGACCACCATCTTGGTGGAAGAAAGGAACTCTACTCAGAATGGGTCCTTAAAAATCTCCCACAAGAATGAAGACTCGTCACAGTCCCTGAGGAATAAGAACTACCACTGGCTTGCGCCCCCTTTCATTATTTTCACATCTAATGAAATACAATTCTACTTCTAGGATAGATCTAACTGGAAGTTAAATCAACTTCCTCCAACTAGTCTTATGTGAATGATTCTTAAACGAATCTGTCATAAATTAGTAGGCTTTGGAACTAAAACTCTCGAGTGGCCTGAATTTGTATTTTCTAGTAAAATCTGCTCTATAGAGATCTATGGTAACATCCTACTGAACAACTTGATATTTAACATTATAGGTATGTTGACCAGGAGCTATGCTTGCAAAAATAACAAATGGTTACACTCAAAAAATTGGAATATATAATATTTTACATTGATTAATTAAATATTTTATTTTATTCAATACTGTTTAACCTATCCCATGGTCATCAAATTTCAAACACATGCTCAAATAAGAATTATGAATTAACCATTCCTAGGTCTCTACCTTGAAACCAAAATTACATCATTTATTAGGCTTAGTGAACATATTTTTTTCATTAGATCCTATATGAGCCTAAATAAGAATTTCAATGTCAGTCTCCCATGTCTTCATTGATTATTAAACATAGCTAACACTGTTAGCCAACAAACCCATGAAATATTACATGTTCCCAACACCAAAATTCATCTTTTCCATCAATTTGAAACTTTTTTCCCACCCTTTCATGACCCCATATCTCAAGGAGAACCCTCTCGTGCCTCCATTGAGAAAAGGGAAATGGTGACTTCTCGAGTCCCACTTCCAGTAGGCCCCAGTTTGTAAACTGGCACTAAGGGTATAAAAAGAATACATGTGGGAGGAATTACACTCTATTTGATCATCTAGAAGAGAGATACAATATAGATACACAAAAACATGAAATCAGGTATATAAAAGATATCCAAAGCACATAAATGAAATGTCTTATAGTACTAAATCATCTTTAATGAAAAATAAAATTACCAAAATGGTAAACTCAGCAGTGAAAAATAAGCCTAACGGATACTAAAAAAACATGTGCTAGTAATATCCTTCATAATATTCAATCTACTGCGGGTGACCTAAAAATAGTTTGTATATATGTGTGGTTTTCACCATGGTATGAGATACATATAGTATTAAATGAGAAAAAATATTACTACAATGAAGAAGTAAATGGAAATATGCTATGGTTGAAAAGTGTGTACAAATTAAGTTAATGGATTCCATGTATCAAAATTTATGGACTATTTCTATTAGTTGTTTCTAATACTTGATACTACTTTTTTTTATTCAAGAGAAACAATACATGTATGGTACATAAAGGTACAAATAGATCATGATTTTGTGTTGAATGGTCTACTATATGAAAAAAATACACACAAACCTCATGTTATTAGATGGCTCTATTGAGAGTGGGAGTCTATTAGAGTTTGTTCCAAAGAACTAACAACTTTTGAAATTATATTACATTTATGTCGAAGGAAATTAATATTAACATAAATACCTTATCACGTATTGATTATTATTCTACATAAAAATATTATGATAGTTTTCAAGGGTATCTTATATAAAAAATAGTCCATAAAAGTTCCCCACTAGGATGAGAACTGTGAGATTCTATGATAATATTTCATAAAAATTAGTTGTATAGTTAGATAACATCCTATGAAGGGGAACCTATTATGTTGAATTTCATGTTTCGTTTCTCATAAGATGATGATACTTCTTCCCATGTTGTTCAAACTTGGTAATCTCTATGATGATAGATTATGAGAACATATCCCCTGTAATAATTTTTCATCATATATTCCTATCTCATAATGTGTATAATGGTCCTTAGCCTTTATGACTATTAAAAATTAATGTCATGTCTCAAAAACTTATATATATTAACCAAAACCGTGACACCATTTCTTCATGGGACGTATGGTATATTGGGATTGTCTGGGAGGACATGTTATTAATTAATAAGTTGAGGAAGTTTATTTACCTTAGTCCTTTATGAAAGTTGATATATTGACCCTTTGATTCAAATATAAATGTCATATTGAATTACATGAACAAGGTGTAGTGATGTTTGTTTCAGATAGTCAATGAAGAAAGTATCAAGAATATTGGTTGATGATACAACTGTGAATCATGATTGATGAGATATGGAAACAAAGGTATTATGTTATATAATAAAATATTATTTGGGGTTGTTACTATTTTGATAGTTACATATTTCTCTTAGTTGTCTCGACCTGATTCTATATGACAATCTTGTATGATAGGCATGTATGTGTAGTTATAATGTGAATAAATCCAAGAGGGTCACACGCTAAGTTCTTCGATAGATCATAATAAAATTAAATATGAATTTAATTTATATATTAAATATCATTCTCAAGACTGAGTAATAGTTTTATTCTTCATTTATCGATCACATGAATTTATTCTAAATGTAATAATTAATTATTTATTAATAAAAAATAATGTATTTAATTTCAATAATATTTAAAAAATATTTATTCACTATAATGTGAATAATATATATATATATTATTTATTGAATATTGAATAAATATTTACATAATTGACTATTAATATAATATTTATTTAATATAAGAGTGAATATTTAATTAAATATCTATTTTAGTATTCGATAAATTTCAATAAGGATGAGGGGAACACGATTGTGTCTAGTGATAATTATTAAATTTTAAGCTGGTAATATAATATGTTATATTGTTCCAGTTATTGAACACCAAGATGGATAATTTTATTATTATTATTACTTAGTATGTGGTTAGATAAACTATAAGATATTATTTTAGAGCCACTGTCCCATTAAATAATATTTTATCCCTAACCTTATATCCTTAAATAGATGATTATGTCTATTATGTATAGGTAGATAGAGATAAATTGAATTGGGAATCAGTATTCACAAATAAATCTAAATCCATATCCCAATAATTAAGAATGCTCTATACATTGTACTATCACCTCCACCATATCAAGAATGGTAGTGTAAGGATTGTTATTCAAGACTGGAGGAATATTCTCTATGATCATGATGATCACTACATGATGATCTATCCACCACACTAGTATCTAATAATCCCAATTTGTTTTTAAGAGTTCAAAGGATCACATATGGATCAATACGAGATTTATTCTACATGTGGATCCTAGAAATTCCAGGAAGGTAGACTAAAATGGATATTTTATATGATAACAATCTTTATCGAAGAAATATCTATTGAAAAAAGAATTATTTTTTATAATCTAATTAAATTAATTATAAATTTATCATTATATGATCATCTCTTGGATCATGTAACATTCATTGAAAACAATATTTGATAATTTTTTCATTTTTTAGGATGTTTACATCATCTAAAATATCTGAATGTCCCATGAAATCTAAAAAATATCATCGAGATTAGCCATGATAAGCACTTCCACTATGATCAAAGCCATTGTCTTATAACTTAAGAAAATATTTTTGATTCATTATGAGTGCACAAGATGAAAAAAGTAATTTCAAAAAAAATTTAATCCCACCAAAAGGGTATTATAAACCTAGAACAGAACATTACCCATCCTTATCTATCAAAAACACCTCTAAACAAATAATTCCCACAACCACAACCTTCCTCCAAATGAAATTGAGAAGGAAAAGAGAATGGAATATATGATAACCAACCATTTATTTTCTAAGATTAAATATCTCATGGTTGGGGATCAAAGAAACATAAAGTTGGGTTAAATACCTCATATAACCATTCATAAGTCATTAAAGAGTCGGTAGACTAGTTGGAAGAATGAATATTTTAGAGGGGGTTATGGAATTTATACCTTGAAAATAAATTTAAAACCCAAAGAAGAACCCACCATATAAACCATAATAATTAATTTTTATATAATATTATGGTGTAAAAAGGTTTCTATGAAACAATTTCATCTAAACCAACTGGACTATGGGATACAAGTCACATATAGGACATATGACCTATTCTATCAGGGTAACACAACAGTGAAACTATGTGAACACACCATAGTTATACCATAGCTCGAAAATTGAAACAACAACCTATCTAGACCTACATGCCGCATTCCTCATCCATATTACATCAACATATCAGGAGAAAGTGATATTTAAAACCCGTCCCCTCATTCCAAAATGAAACAAAAAAATCCACAAAGTAGTAATTTTGGAGATGACAGATCCACCAAAACCCACTATCTTGATGCTCTACACTGCAAGAAAAACATAATTTAGAGAATAATAACACCATAAAAAACCACTCATGTTCCTTAATACCATCCCTCTACATTGATTTATACTCCCACACAATTTATCCTGGAAACTCCTCCATGAAAATACAACAATAAAAACTACAAAAAGTAATGACATAAAAAATAATGTCATCATATTGGATACCTCTCAAATTCTTCTCATCATTGAGTATTAATTAAAATGAAAATTTTACCATAAAAGTGTGTTTATGACAAATAATCCATTAAAGTAATTATAAGAAGCCTATTTACCACCTTAATAAAAATACCATCCTATTATAACCAGTATGATGGTGTGTATAACGCTCCCATGTACTCTCCAATAGATAATTGTGCCTCCACATCAACAAACCTTGTGAATAAATCTTCCTCATAACACCTTCTATCATTTATATTGAATCACAACCGACCACTATATGAATATCATGCCATCCACAATATAAAACACTCCTTATTCAATGATCTAGGAGACATTATAAAGATACCAACAATGTAGAGGAATTTTAATGATGTTGTAGATACTGTATCTATAACCAACATACCAGCTTTCCAGTTTCTTCCAACAACATATACGGTCCAATGAACCTGGTAAAGTGCGTACTCCCTTTAAAAAACCTCAGTTTTACTAAATTAATAGAAACCATTAAAATCATATTATCATCATCCTAATCCCATAGGAGTCTCTACCTATGATTATAATATTCTTTATGGTGGTCTTATGTGGACTTCATCCACTCTAAAATAATCTAGATCTTATCCTTTGTACTATGTACCACAAATAGACCAAGTACAATTGACATTCCTACTATGGTTATACAAAAAAAAGATCAAAACGCTCGTCCAATGCCTTTAACTAATCCATACTGATGGATGAGGGATAATAATTTTTTTAATTAAATTTCATATAGGAGTAAATTTTACACCCACGATGCACAAAAATTGAAGTTGAAATCATGAAAAATGTCTTCTATGTATCAAATGGTCCGAACTATTTAGATATATATTTGGGGATTGATGGTGGTGATAACGAATAACATAGAGAAACATTCCTACTACAATCCTCTCTAGACTCATGAGGTAAACTGAGTTACCAATTTAATATACTGGTCCTGAATACCCCATAGATACTTCCCACTTCATACATGTACCATCTCACCAGAACATCTATTTCACTCGACTCTTGAATTTTAAGAAAATGGGATGAATTTTTCAGTCAGTCAATCTAGCTGATAATATCAACCCCTCCCTCATTCCTAGGGTAACCAGGCTAATAAATTCATCGTGTTCTACCCAAATTTTAACTCAAGATAATCTAAAGGTACCAACCACCCATCATGAACATGGTACATCACCTTCACCTACTTCTATACCAAACATCATTCCATGTACACCCACATTGAATACTTCATCCCAAACCACCAAAACTATCTATCCATGCCACATTAAATATTATACAGACTTTGATTCACTTCCAAGTGTGGGCTATGGAATATATGGAGAACTCCCTCAAACATGGACAATGAAGCACATAGACTAAAAAAAATAACATCCAATTTCGACCATCCTCCAACCACCCATATAATGAATCAATATAGCAGACATAGTAACATATCACCTCCGCTTATAGGTTTACCTACTATGACTCACCTACATTCTTCATCAAGGGAGACTCCATCATTATTTGAAAAAAAAAATCTATTCCACCGACTACCTCCAATCTAGGATGTGTGACACACAACTCCTCTTTCACCCTGCATGAATCCTGGGTCTCTTGAAAAAATTCTCCCCATGAAATTCTATTTAGTTTGTGATCCATAAAATTACCCACTAATGGGGTATAGGAGATCTCAAAATTTTAATCCTAATGAAACTCTATTCACCTCTACATCCATATATATAGTTCCCAATAATTAAAAACATACATTAAAAACACATGGTGTGTGAGGAACAAAAAATGATCATGAATGATGTAATATCATCACAACCTCATAGAAAACAACAATACTTCCTTATCTTGGTCATCAGTTGGATAAATATGTTTTTGGCGACATAATTTCCTAGACCATTAAAGGAAAACTCCGCAATATTGTATCATTAATCTTACCAAACCAATGTGGAAAATGTCAAAGGATTCCTCTAACATCACCCTTCCTAAAGAGATCAAATTGCTAGAGAACTAATCTGTATATCCTTTATGTAGATGAAATACTCCTAAAACTGATCTATCAAAACAAATGACTTATACTTCTTGGTCATAGATGACAATGCGTGTATGATCCTAGAGAAGTTTTACTCGGCCCTATGATATTATAAATTATTTCCACGTAATATGTTGACATAAAAACATACTTGGTCTTTTCCAAAAAAAACTACATCCAACTTTGTTATATCTACCACCACACACTACTAAGACACCACATTCCCAAGAATGTTCAACTCCCATTTCAAAAATAAGCACTTTTATAGTTTCGTATAGATTTGATGATGTATAAGAATATACATTATAGCTCTAACAAGATCATAATGCCCCCCCCCCCTATGACATTGAGTTTCTAAATACGCCATTGTAAAAAACACATGAAAACTAGATCATGAACCCATGGAATAAAGATTTCATGATCCCCATGACACAGTTGGGGTGTTCATGACCCCAAATGACTTAATAAGGAAATTATAATGTCCTTACCAACAAACAAAGGCTAACATCAAAATACCCTCCACCTTTTACATAATCTGATGATATACACTTCATAAGTTGATATTTGAAAAAGAAACACGATCCCTTAAGTTGGTCTAACAAGTCATCTATAATTAGAATGGGAAAAGGTTCATAAATTTCAACTAGATTAAAAAATAGTTGTACACATATAACCCTATATTATTATCTATCTTCATGTAAATAAACCATGAATCAGTACAAGAAGATATGATGGGTCAAATAAAACACTTCTGATTGAGATCATCAACCTATATACTAAACTTTAAGTAATGTCCTCAGTCTAGATGCCACCTAAAAATGCTCTGAGATCAGTTGGCCACATGGCCTCAAGCGCATCTCCCAAAAACCTAGAGTCTGCCAACTAGCAGTGATGGTTAAGGTGATGACTGTGGGGAGACTATGCTCTCATTAGAATAGTACAAAACAATGGAAATGACATATAGATACCGAAATCAATAATACCATAAAACAGAATTAAACTGTGGAAGACTGATAATACAAATAACCAGATGTCATATCATATAAAATATATTTGAATGTCACATGTTTCTCATAAAATATTCAAATAGGTCACAAGGCTACCATATATAGTACAAGATCCAAAATGTGAAAAAATAACAAAATCATCCCAACAGAATCGCAAGTCTCAGCTTGGTCTCATGCTCTCCTGCTCCTAGGCTGCATATAAAGAACTTGATGGAGGGTTCTTTCCCCAGTCTACTCGTATAACCTTATAATATTTTTGGGCCTAAAGCGTGACCCAAATAGGATGTGAGACAAAATCTCATTAGGAAACCAACCAAGGCCTATTCCAATCTGTCAATGAGTATATATGACAGGCAGTGTAAAATAGTGAATAAATATGCTAGGGAGTACTCAAAAGTAAAATATCCATCAAGCACTATTTTTCATTTATATTTGAATGAAAACTCAATTACATTGATTGTTATAAGTCTCGAGATTCTTCCTAATCCCAAAAATCCCCCTTATAGTAGTAAGCACAACAGATACCTTAGAAGGATGTCTAAATAAGTATAAGAGAAGGCTGAATTCAAGCTTGTTCTTTGGCTTGGAAGACACATCATAAGTAACTCCAATATTCAATTATAACCCAAGCCCATCCTTGAAATTCATAAACTGGAATTCAAGTATCACTCCAGGTGAAAATCTATTAACACCCTACAATCCCATCCCGATGAGCCTCTCATGGATGTAGTGTCACTGTAGGTGTGGTATAAGTCCATGTCAACTGAGCCTGTCCTTGGAGGTTCTATAGGGGGCCCCACGTATCACTCATGACATATTCATGTCTCTCAATCCCATCCCTGGAATCCTATAAGATCCATGACTCACTCAAAATTTAGTACGTAGCCTCTATGAGCCTATCCATGGAATCCATGGTTCACTCACAGCATAACATTAATTGATAAACCTATTGAACCCATCCAAGCCATTACATAGAATCCAAGGTTCACTCAAGGGACCAACGTAAAATAGACATATTAGTCTATCCATGGAATTTCAACAGAATCCATGATTCACCTAATTATATTTACCATTCAACCATAACATGTTCAAGTTAATAATTTAATAACATGCGGGGGTCAAACAATAAGCATTTTAAAACTCACCAACAAGGTTGTCACAATCTAGGACCAAACTATAATGGTTGGTCTATTATTTCTCACATAGGCATCATTAACATAACAAGAAACACATGAAAAAAACTATTACATGGCTTAAATTATTTTTTAACTCACATGGGTAGGTTTACAGTTGGAGAAAAACATCCAAAAATGCTTAAACAGGCGTAGCCTCAAACATGGGTCAAGGGGAAAGTCATATATACCAGACCCATGGCCAAGTATAATACAATCTACCAACTTGGAAACGTCATTAAATAATCAAAATTCATTGGAAACAACCCAAAAATGGGACTGAAGTCATACCTCAAAGGTACCATCGTCCAAACAAACATAAATTGGTCAAACTGAGAACTCACCCAAGCAGTGGCCCTTAATTTAGGAAAACAACATATCACTTTCTTTGTAACTCCTATTCTATTACCTAAATGAAAATAGGTAACAATAGATTCAATTTATCAATCAAGTATACATCCTAAAAATGGGCACACGACACTCCTGTATATATAAATAGCTCGATAATTAATGAAAGGCATGAGACCACCAACCCTAGAACCGTCCTAGACAGCTCATCCAGTACCAAGCTATGATTTACCCTAGTTTGGGAGAAACCTAAAGAATGAATGAAGAATGGGATATTAGAGAATATGATCCTAAATCAAAATAGCATAATTGATAAATAGAAAAATCGAATATGGCTAAAAAGGAATCGAGGCATTACCTTTGTGGATCTTTATAGGTGAATGATGGTCGATTCAGAGATCGGATGATGAATCAGAAGCAAATCCTAGACGAGGCACTTAAAAGGGTAGTTCCCAGGCATGTATTTCTATCAAAAATATGGAGGAACCCAAAAATAGTTAAAAAGGAATTTATTTTAATTAATGTATTTTAAAAAAACAAAACCAGGAGGGTCACACAGTTTCTGCACACGGTTTCCCAAACCATACGAGAACCGTGGGTGACTCACTATAAGTTTGGGTTATAGCACACGATTACCCCACACAGTTTGAAAAACCATGCAGTAAGCTTGAAAATTCCACTATCAAGGACTTCTAGAATTACAAACCTCTTTATATGGTCATGCAGCCTAACCCGCACGATTTCTCTTAACTGTGCAGCCTCCTCTTTTCACCCAAAATTGGGTTCTAGGGTCCGGACCAGCCACGAACACCCCATAAACCTCCATGACCCCAACAAGCATCCATACGTATCCATTGTAAAGTTATTAAACTGATAAAAGACAAAAAAATCACAATATATACCTCAGAGAAGAACTGGGTTCATGCAAACTTCCCCATTAAAGCAGTTCGTCCCCGAATTTCCCTCCAAAGGTTGGTGTAGAAGTATCTAAGAACAACTCTAGCCGTTGGGATCAAACATCGACCTGCCTATCCCAGGTATCATCCTTCACTCTGTCATTCTTCCATAGAACCCATACAAATGGAACATACTGGCCAAGGAGAACCTATGTGCTTTGATCCCAAATTCTTATAAGTTGCTCCTCAAAGGACACATCTACCTGTATCTCGACCTCCTCAGAATGAAAAGCATGAGACAGGTCTGAATAATATCATCGCAACTAAAAAACATGGAAGGCATGTTGTATATCCAGATACCTATGAGGTAACTGCAACTGATAGTAAATTAGCCCGACCCTCTCCAGAATCTCAAATGGTTTGATGTATCTCGACAAGAGCTTACTCTGCCTCCTAATCCTCTTATGTACTAGTCTCGATAAAATAGCTAGGAAAACCCAATTCCCAACCTCAAACTCCAGAGGTCATCTTCGATGATCAAAGTACGATTTCCAATGAGATTTTGTAGCAGCCATCCGCTTCTGAATTAACTTCACCTACTTAGTGGTCTCCTAGACAAGATGAGGTCTCGACATACCTACCTCCCCTGCCACTTTTCAAGAACCAACCTAGGTTGACCCTAAACTAGTCACCCGAGCCAATCCACGATATGGACCAAGAGGCATTCCCGATCCTCCCGGGTTGGAGACAAGCACCAGGGCATCAATAGAGGATAGTTGGGAATGATTTCTCCTAGTGAAAATAAATAAAGCAGCGGAAAAAGTAGAATAACGCAAAGTAAATAATCAACTCGAAAAGAAAGAACAATCAACAACACCCAACTAACCTGACCATGACCAAAACTCCTCGTGACCCCGAGAGGTGCTCACTAATCCACAACTAACTCTCTCTCCCATGGTGATCAAGCTCAAGTCAAACCTGTAACTGAAACTAAAAATAGGAAAACACTATAGGTGTGAGTATTAAAACTCTATAGGGATGCCTAACAAACTATTCCCAATGCACTGTCTTTAAATAATGAATTTACCAATTTCGTGTTTGAACTAAATTATACAAAATATGGGTTTCCACACACACTTTCATTTCTAAAACAAGTAAAAGTCCATTTCCCTTTTTAATTTAAGAATAAGTTTAATGTTTGAAAGGAATAGGTGCATTGCATTTTAAAACATTTTTACGAACAGTTTAGAAATCCAAATTCTAGTTGTTAGTCAAAAGGTAAACCACACACAGCACACAACACACACTAAGGGCAATGGAAAAGAAGTGGCCCACAGGGGCCAGCAACCGAACTAGACCGCTCAATCATCTTCCACGTACAAATAAAAAATAAAGAAAACATGGGTCGAACCTAAGAGCTCGGGAACAATCCAGAACGTACTATACATGTGACTCATCTTGAAGGCATTCCCTACTCAATGAAGTCATAACGCCCTAATGCCCAGTGTTGTCGTGCATGGCCTAACCGAGGGGCCCAATCCCATAACACTGATAACAAAACACCTCTCTTCTATGGGCCACTAGCCAGTACATAGTCTAAATTAGTGCAACAATCGTTATCAGAAGATTCACTTACTATGTCAGGTTCCCATGTCAACAAATGCAATAAAAAGGGGTGAGTCCACAATGTAAATCAACCAGTCATGATGCACAAACATCACACACAACTCACGCAACCAACGTACACAAAAGGATCACCCTTGAGGCACCTCAAGAAATGTTTTCCAAAAATAATTTATTTTATTAAAGTGCTAAACGGGCCTTCACCAACTTTAAATAAAAACCTCATTTCTCAAAAGAACCAAAACACTTGTTCATGCTTCAGAAGAAATAATTTATCATTAAACCATAACTACACTTGAAATCCTGTGAATTATTTTCAAAGTCCAAACGGGAATTCTCTCACTATTGTGCGTTCGCTCATCAAGAAAATATTTCAAGTGTCGTGTATAAAATAAATAGCTCTTTTTACATCAAATAATTATTCCAAAATTAATTATCTAATACTATTTATCATTTATTAAAATTAATAAAATGTATAGAAATTAATAAATTCTAAATTTAAAGGTGAGTACAGTGGGGGACCTACCTCGACTTGCAGCTTTGTTATGACGACGCAGCACATCTCACACTTGCACACAAGTACGTGCAAATTGCTCAAGACCGCAATATCATAGAAATACCTCACCAATGTGTTGCAACGGTAAATACAACTAAAAACACATAAACGAAAATTTAAAATACATCAAACAAAATACAAGGCAAACCTCGCCTAAACCTCAGTGCTGGCGAAATGAAATGAGCGAAGGAGGAAAGAGCTAGTGCGGGGTGTGCTCGATCAAAGGGATCATGTGAAAGAGGAGACGACTGGCGAGGATGTCAGTAAAGAGTGCAGCCGGAATGGGAGGGTGCGCGATGGTCGGACTAGAGGCACATTGGCCGGAAGCACTCACGTTGCACTGATGGGGCTGGTTGGACAGTGTGTGGCAGGTCCGAAAGAACACAACCAAAGGGCATGCGGCTAAAAGGATGTCAAGTGGGTGTGCGGCTACCGAAAGGAGGACTACGGTCAGTGCAGCGAAGGGAAAGTCTTTGGGGTGTCGGGCCGCTGCTGGCTGGCCGACGTAGGGGCGCTACGCCACTGCTGGCCAGCCAGTACAGGGAAAGGTGGTTGTCGGGCGGCCGTTCGAGACATGGGGCGCACTGCCGGTCGGGCGTGATGAGCAGAGAGCTGTCCGGAGACCATGCTACGCACCAAAATGAGGCGCACCGGCTGGTCGGAGGTCGCGGCAGCTCGTGCGTGCGGCCTGCTCGCGACGAAGGGGGCCGGGGTTGCAACCGGGCAACGGGGTTACGCGCTGGCTACGCACTGAGTACGGGGAAACAGGGTAGAACATTGGGGGAGGCTTCTGTGCGGGGAAGGGAAGCAGCTAGGCTACTACAAGGAGGCGCAAGACTGGGAGGCGAAAGCCGGGGGTGCTGCAGAGGGGTGCACCGAGGTGTGCCAGTTTGCGGCAGCGGTGCACTGCGAGAGTTCGCGCAGCTGAAGGGTGCTCGACCGGGAGTTTTTCGCACCACATGTAAAAGTGGAGGGGGTGTCGCTCATCTGGGGCACTGCAGGGTAGGAAGGCTGGGCAGCCTGCGGTGTTGCGACTGAAGCAGGGGCGGCTTGCTGCTGGTTGTGCGGGCTGCTGGGCGGAGGTAGAGCAGGGTGCGGTGGGGATCCAGAGCAGGCAGGAGGGATCGAAGGAGGTCAGCGCCTATATGAGGGGAAGAATTTGAAGGTGAGAACGTTGGCTGGGAGAGAAGCATGAACAGGGCGGAGACACCGTGAGGTGAAGGCTGGAAGGGTGCGCCGCATGGGGGAAGGAGAAGGGAGAGGAGACCTGAGGTTCGATGGGCTGGGTTTTGCAATGAGGGAGGGGGTGCTGCTACATGAGGAAAAAGAAAAAAAATAAAAGGGGGAACACCCGTGTGGAAGGAACAAAAAGGAAGAAGAAAAATGAAAAAGTAAATAAAGATAAAATAAAATAAAAAAGGAAATAATAATAATAATAATAATAATAATAATAATAATAATAATAATAATAAATTTAATCTATGTTAATAATATTAATATTAATATCAATAATAATAATAATAAACAACTTCAACAATAAACAAAAAATGATAAAAATAATAATTTTAAATAATAAAAATTCTTTAATAAAAATTCGATATTGTTATTTGTGACAAAATAATATTATTATGGAAAAAGTTATTTATTTAACAAAATTTTAATTAATTAATTTTTTTGTCAAGCTGTTTAATTTATTTTTACTAGGTCGACTCAAACACCGCAATTGCACAGGTGCCCGGGGCTAACTGCAGGGCTTCCGCTAGCCGTGCGGTGCCCGCGCATCGACCCAGATCTCAGTAGCAGTAATAAAAATAATATCCCTAATTACAATAATAATCATAATTAAAATTATTAACCATGAAAATTTTTAAATAACATAATTAACGTTTATTTATCCATTTTAATTTTCTAAAGACAGACAGACTGGGCCGTTGCATGGGCAAAGCAGCGAAAGGTTTCCAAAACACGCCTTGCCTGGGCGCTCAGCGACGTCAACTCAAAAACACACATTTTTTGACAAAACTCAACAAATCTTGCTCGGGATTCAACCCGAACCTCTAAAAAAAATTAAAACCAAAGAAAATAATAAAACAAAAATAACATATAGGTTGGGGTGTGACACCTACCTTGCCTCGAGCCAATATAGGGGTAATCAGCATTACCTACCCTATAAATCCTCATACAAAACCATCTGAATATTATCACGAAATCTATTATTATTGGAGAACTCACTAGGGGTATTTGATTTTCACAGAACCCCCAAAGTCTAGGACACATGCCTGAAGCATGTCTTTAATCACTTATATTGTACGCTCTGGCTGGCCATCTGTCTGGGGGAGGTAAGTTGTTATTAGAAGCACGTGTGTACCCAACAGCCTCTTTATCCTTTTCTAGAAATGAGAAGTAAACCAGACATCCCTATCTATAAAGATAGACCGTGAAACCCCATGTAAACACATAATCTCACAGATATAAAACCTCCCAAGATCATCAACACTTAAGGTATCCTTGATAGGTAGGAAATGTGAAACCTTCTTGAGCCTATCAACAATAACACAAACAATATTGTTACCTCGAGGCAACCTTGGTAAACCCATTATGAAATCCATTACGGCATCATTCCATTTCCACTCAGGAATGGGTAACTATTGTAAAAGTTTGGATGGTCGTTGGTGTTCTACCTTCACTTACTAACAGGTGGAAAAGCTCATGACGCAATCGGCTACATCTCTCTTCATTCCTGGCCACCAATACAAATGACGTAAATCCCAATATTTCTTGGTGACACCAGGATGCACTGTCCATATATATGCATGAAAATACCGCATCATCTCCTCACACATGTCTTCTAAAACCCATACATGACCATGTAAACACAGAACCTCATCCTTGACTACGGTCCAAATGGGAGGAGGGTTCTCACCTGACATACTCTCATGTAGAACTAGGCCTTCAGAATCCTATTGCTTCCCAGATTGAAATAATACTGAGTAAAAATATACTTGAGGCCTTTGTGGTCTGTGTACACCACAAAATTCTCTCCCAACAAGTAATGTATCCAAAAACATGATGCATGAACAACTGTAGCTAACTTGAGATCGTGTGTTGGGTAATTTCTTTTATGTGATCCCAACTTCCAAGAAACGTAAGCAACAACTCGATCCTCCTACATAATCACTACTCACACACCAATACTTGATGTGTCACAGAACACAGTGTAACTCCTTCCTGAATCTGGAAAAATCAGTATCAGTAATGAATTCAATATCCCTTTCTTCTCCTAAAAGGTCGTCTTGCATGAATATTTCCAAACATATCTCACACCCTTTTTAGTCAGGCCAGTCAACGGTGCTACTAAACATGATAAATATGGTATGAGGTTTCTTTAATAATCGTCCAACCCTATAAAACTATTCACCTCAAAGATGTTCCTGGGATGATCCTAGGAAACTACCACTCTCACCTTCTCTGGGTCCACTGATACTCTTGTCTCTGAGATTGCGTGACCCAAGAAGTGAATATGGTCCATTTAAAAGTGGAAATTTGTGAGTTTATCATATAACTGATGCTCTTTCAGTGTACTCAAAATGATCTCAAGATGTGCGGCATGGTCCTATTGATTATGAGAATACACCAAGATGTCATCAATAAAAACCACAAAAAATGAGTCAAGAAAAGAATTGAACACTCGGTTCATCAACATTATGAAAAATGTTGGACCATTCGTGATACTGAACAACATGAACAAGTACACATACATACCATACATTCTCTGAAAGTATATGCAAGGTATTCCCAATTACCTAACACATGCTTGATGATAACCGGATCGTAGGTCGATCTTTTAGAAAACAAGTGCTCCTTGAAGTTGGTTGAAGAGGTTATCTATCCTTGAGAGAGGATAATGGTTCTTCCCCATTATCTAGTTCAATTTCCAATAATCCATGCATAGACTAAGGGTACCATCCTCCTTTATCTAAAAAAGGACTAGAAAACCCCATAGAGAAGTACTGGGTAAGATGAAACCCTTATCCTCCAAATCCTCTAGCTTCCTCTTGTGCTATTTCAACTCCATAATAGCCATCCTGTGAGGAGGGATGGATACCAATGTGGCTCCTAGAATTAGCTCGATAGAAAACTCTACCTCTCTCACTATAGGAAAACTAGAAAAGTTTTATGGGATGATTTTCCTAAAATGATCTACCACTAGAGGTAAAACAATCAAACATGTTCCATGTTCATCCAGATATAAACTCACAATCTGGGATTTCATTCCAACCAACCCACAATGCTCGGGTCCTACTCGACTTTCCTGGAAATTTCATTCACCATTATGTAGAAACTATCCTCTCTCTAGTAACATGAAACTCACCCTATGGTGATATCAATCAACAAAGTCCTGGAAGGAAACTAACCAATCCATTCCAATAATTACATCAAAACCTTTAATCTCTAGAATATATAGATCCCATGAGAAGTGACACCCACCAACCTCAAGGGGGAACTCCTTACACTGATACACACTTGTCGTTTTAATCCCTAACAGTGTGTTTAACATCATGAAAACATCAAAAATTAAAAACATAGAGCCCAAGGCTCTCCATGATGGGAACAAATATAAAACTATGTGAATCCCCCGTATCAAAAAAAAAATCTAAAAAGGAGGCTACAAGAATAGTACTTCTGATAGTAGATAGTTAAGGATCGTGATCCTACTGGGTATGTTTCACTACATAAGTTTGGCCTATACCAAGGCCTTGAGACACTACCTGGATACCCTGAGCTAATCCACCCTACTCTCTCTATGAACCCAGGGTCTGGCTACTATGGAAATGACCACCACCTTGTCCTGAACGGCTTGATGAATTCTAGTTCCCTAACTGGTGAGAAGCTGTAGACCATTCTCTTGAATGTGGAGACGGTGCAGACACTCTCTCACTAGCTGCTAGTGAAAAATTCCTACAAAAGCACTGAAGATGACCCATCTTACCCACAAGATCGACACTTGATTGGGTCCTACAGACATTGCAGTCTCATATTCCCTAGCCTACCACACTGGTAACACCTCACCTGGATACCAGAAGACATTTTCTGACTGCTCACATCACTACAAGGAAACTCCATATGACACATCCTATTTACGGTCAAGACAATACTAGATCTAGGTTCCCAACCACCCTAGATCGCACCCCTAGATTCCCTCAGGTTACTCTATATGATCAGTGCTGGATTCACTATAGAAAAAACAATAGACAACCTAAAAATATTTAACTATGATTTGATGTAAAATCTGAGACCATCATCAAACCACCTAGCCTTTGATAAATTGCCACCCATCAGAACAGGTGTGAATCACAAGAGCTCAGTAAAATGGGCTAAGTAGTCCATCACTGACAACGCGCCCTAATCCAGATAGATAAAATCCCAGGCTTTATCAGCTTTTCGCATCTTGGGTAGCAATAGTCATAGAGGGATTCTTGAAATTCTCCCCATGCCATATCCCAATTACACCCTACCTAAGTAATCATGTCCCACCATCTATGGGTGGAATCATGCATCATATACACTACGAGATTTTCCCTCCTCTTAGGAGGCATCTCAAAATGCTCAAATATCGGCAACATGGCCTCTAGCCACGACTTGACAGCATGTGGTCCACCATCCCCAAAAAATGTAGGTGAATGCTGCTACTGTAACACCTGTTTCAGCTCATCCATAGACACATCAGGCTGTGGTTCTCCCTGAAAGGTTTTCATAAACCTCATAAATCGTTCATGGAACTGTGCATCAACACCTACATCTTGTATAACAAATGGTACTACACCTGGAAAAATGGAAGGATCCAATGGTATCCCATAGCCTACCACCTCAGAGGTATGATCGTCACCACCCTCTTAGAATATAGTTGGAGGTTGTGGTTGTCGAATGACTCAATAAGGTCAAGCACGCACCTTAATTCTAGATCAAAACAAGGTCGCCGCTCAAAAGCGTAAAAAAAGAGGGAAAGTCAAAACCTTCCTCAAAACAAACATCCCTCTTCCTTCCCCATGGTTCAGGTTTATGCCCAAAAAAATGAGATCCCCTACTAAGATCCCACTACTAATGTAAGGTTTGGTCAAGTTATCTGTCAAAATAAATTACAATTCACTTTCATTTTACCTTCATTCTATGTTTTAAGTTGATTCCACATTCAAAACTAGTATTGGAACTCATTTCGATCTTATCACATTCCTTTAAAAAAGGTAACCAGTTGTATTCTGAATTCGGATCTGTGGGGGCCCATACTCCACACGAATCAAAGCTTGGCATCCAAGTATAGAGCATGGTAGCATAGTTCAATATGAAGCTGAAACCCGAGCCACCAAATTCTAATCCAAGATGTACCAAACACCTCTGGGACCAAAATATGGAATCCATCCAATTTGAATGATAGCATGTACCAATACACCTATCACAAAAGTAGGCATATCTATCAAAATGCCTATCACAATAGCCCGGAATCAGTAATTCTTCTAAATTCCATGGAAAAATGAATAGGATGTGATTTCGAGCAAGTGTTTATATGATGAATGAGATGTAATACACTTATATCATCGGGTTTCAACAAAATAGAACCATAATAATTTCAATAATAACAACACAATACAAGTGTGTTAGCCAACAGTGAAATCAAATCAACTGTAACAACTCAAAATCCAAAATTCACAATTCAATTCGAGGAAATTTGAATTTTCCCTATACACGGGGTAGCTACTCCTAGGAACTACTTATTTACAAATCCCAATTCCTTCAAATCCCAGTCTATCAGCACTAAATAGTAAATCAAACCTGAAAATACTCCTCTGGTACTAATTTGTAATGTCCCAGATCTGAATTCCATCTAATAGTGCTCTAGCTCATTTGGCCACATGACCTCAACGCATGTCACCAAATGCTAGAGGCTGATGAATAGAAATGGGGGACAAGGTGATGATAGTTTGGATATTATGCCCTCATTGGAAGAGTACAACATAGTAGAAATAATATACAGACAGTGGAATCAATAATACCATACAACAAAAGTAAACACCGGAAAACTGATAAACCAAATAACCATATTTCATATCATATACAAAATGATGCTTGACACATGTTTCTAAGAAAACATAAAAATAGGTCAAAAAGCTATCATATACATTACAAGTTCCAAAATGTGCAATAATAACAATAGTATCCCAACATCATCTCAATCCTCGGCCTAGTCTCATGCTCTCCTTCGCCTAGGCTGCATATCAAGAACCTGATAGAGGGCACTTTCCCTTGTTTACTCCTACAACCATATAATATATTTGGGCCCAAAAAATGAAAAAAATGGAGTGTGAGACTAAATCCCATTATGAAACCACCCATGGTCTTTTTCTATCAGTCAGTGAGTATATATGACATGTACTGTAAAATAGTGAAGAAGTAAGCTAGAGAGTACTCAAAAGTAAGCAGTCTTACATGAACTTGGTTTCAATTATATTCAAATGAAAACTCAATTACATTGATTTTTATAATTCTTGAGATCCATCCTAAGCCTGAAAATCCCCTATATAGCAGTAATCACAAAAGATACCTCGTAAGGCTATATAGACATGTACAAGAGAAGATTGAATCCTAGCTTGTGCTTTGGCTTGGTAGACACATCATAAGTAACTTCAATATTCAATTATAACTGAGCCTATCCTTGAAATTCCTAAACTTGAATTCAAGTATCACTCTAGGTTCCAATATTCCAACACCCTATAATCCCATCCCTACGAACCTCTCAAGGACATGTTATCACTCTAAGTGTGGTATAAGCCCGTGTCAATTGAGCCCATCCTTGGGCGTCGTATAGGGAGCCCCAAGTATCACTCATGACATATTCATGTCTCTATATACCATCCATGAATACTATAAGATCCATGATTCACTTGGAATTTAGTACATCACCTCTATGAGCCTATCCATGGTGTCCATGGTTTACTCGTGACATAACATTATTTGATAAACCCATTGATCTTGTCCAAGGCATTCCAGAGAATCCAAGGTTCACTCAAGGGACCAAGGTAAAATAGACATATAAGTCCATCCATGTAATTCTAACAGGATACATGATTCACCTAATTCTATTTACCATTCAACCATAATAGGTTCATGTTAATAATTTAATAACATGCTGGGGTCAAACCATAAGCATTTCAAAACTCACTACCAAGGGTTTCACAAGCTAAGACCAACCTCTAAGTATTGGTATATCACTCCTCACATGGGTATCATTCACATAACAAAAAACACATGAAAAAAACTATTACATGTATTAAAATATTGGTTATCTCATGTGGGCAGGTTCATGGTTGGAGAAAAACATCCAAACATTCTTAAACAGGCATAGGATCAAACATGGGTCAAGGGGAAATTCATTTATCCCATAACCTTATCCAAGTATAATACCATCTAATAACATGGAAAATCCATTAAATAATAAAAATTAATTTAAAACAACCCATAAATGGGACTCAAGGAATACCTCATAGGTATCCTAGGTCAAATAGCCAAAAATTGGTCAAACTGGGCACTCACTTAAGGGATGACCCTTAATTAAGGAAAAAAAGCTATCACATTATTTTCAACACATATTAGATTACCTAAATGACAGCATGTAACAACATATTTGATTTATCAATCGAGGAAATATCCAAAAAATAGGTGCGCGACACTTCGATATATATAAACATCTCGATAATTAGAAAAAGTCATGAGACCACCTGCCTTATACCCATGCTAGATAGCTCATCTAGTATCAAGCTCTGATTCAACCTTGTTTTGGAGAAATATGAAGAACAGATGAAGAATGGGATATTATGTCAAATGAGACTAAATCCAAATAGTTAAATCAATAAATAGAATAATCAAATATGGATAAAAAGCAATCAAGACAATACCATTGCAGAACTTTAGAGATGGGCGATGGTAGATTCAGAGATCATACAAAGAATTATGAGAAAATCCCAGATTAGGTGCTTCAAAAGGGATCTCCCATGCATGGCCTTCTATCCAAAAGAAGGAGGAACCCAATAAGGGTTAAAAATGAATTTATTTTAATTATAATATTTTTTAAAAACTATCAGGGTCTCATAGTTTCTGCGCATGGTTTCCCAAACTGTGTTGGAACTGTGTGTGAATCACTATAATATTAGGGCATAGCTCATGGTTACCTTATACGGTTTGAAAATCCGTGCGGTAAATATTCAAATTCCATTATCAAGGTCTTCTAAAACTACTGACCTATTTGCACTTCCATGCTCCCTGACCCACACAATTTCTCCTAATCATGCATGCTCCTCTTTTCACCCAAAACATGGGTTCTGGGGTCCAGACTAGCCCCGAACACCCTAGAGATCTCTGTGACCCCAAATAGCATCAATACTAGTCAATTTTAAATCAATTAAACCAATAATGTATGGAAAACATATGATACATACCACAAAGAAGAATCGGGTTCTTCCACTATAGTAGCACTGTGGGTGTTATTCGATAAGGTTCCATTATAATTGTAGTAACACCCTATTGTAACTATATCTTGAACATGAAATTATGTTGAGGGGGTAATGTAACAGACTCATATGGGAATACATTCAAGAACTACTCAATAACATGGGAATCTCCCACTATATAAATCTTAATAGAAAACTCTTTATACTTTTATAAGGTATTCCCAACACCCATGATTCTAATCCAATGATAACACTCACTAATGAAAAATACTCCTCGTAATTTCACATATAATAACCAGACCGATCTATAGAATCAATTGAAATATACATGAGCAGATTATAAAAAAAATTATAAGGAAGAAATAATATGGTTGTGTCATCAATAAAAATATATCACCCACTGACTGATATGGCCCCATGGCCAGTCTAAATCCCTAGCACACATCTGAAAAAATAACTTGACATCTAAATGGAATAATTTTTTTAGGGGAACAAGAATCCTAATGACCATATATATTAATATATATTCCTTAATATAATATTTTTTATTAATGTGGTTCATATGAATAATGAATGTAAAGTAAAAAACCTTTTTATATTGTGAATATTTGATATGATTGTTAAAATAGTGTTGTTAAAATAGCTGGTGTAAATTGATGTAACTGTATCACAAAACTGTTGAAGAAAGTATGATGAAATGGAATATATATGTAGGAATATTTCTTATGGAGATCATTAGTTTGATCTGAAAAAGGGAGTTAGATTTTATAGGGGTTTCACTTGACAAAGACCATGCCAAACTTGAAGAATTATAGTTCATGAAAAACCTTATGCATGACAGGTAAAATATCAAAGAAAATTCATCAAGATGCAAATTGTTTTGAACACCCACCAAAAATTGTATCCATTTATTATATTATTCTTACCTATTAAACATATATCATAATGGTTTATAAAATAATAAATTGTATTATATCAAAATTTAATAAAATATTTATATTTTTAGATTTATCATGAATTTATTTTCTTTTTATGTATTATTTTTTTTCTAAATTCACTATATTCATAAAAAATATATTTATTATAAATTAGATTTCCATTTCAACAATATATGTATATTTTTGTTGAATTATAACAGATATATTAAAATTAGTTTAATTGGTAATTAAAAAATATAGTTAATATATAATAAATCATTTTTCAGTGATAATTTTTTTTCAACATTTTATATATTTAATAAAAAATAAAATATTAAATTTTAGCATATAAACTTGAAAAAATTAAAAAAATCATATATCATTTTCATATTAGAGTATTATGATGTGTTGATAATTTCCTCAAATGATTTATTTTTAGGTGAATAATGAAAAATACCATTTCCAAATAATGTAACATTATGAAATTTTTGTTATATAAGAATAAATTGGAAATATATAAAACGTTTTTATAAGACTTAATATGTCTTTTATATATAACATTATAAACATAATATTTTTTATTTATAAACTCATATAATAAATTTTATAATTTGAAATATATTTTTCAATTAAAATGTTTTTAATACTTTACACATTTAGTATTTTCAATTTACTTTTTTATCCCCTTTTAATAATTAATCAAATAAAATTGATTTCAAATTTATAATCATTAGTGTCACATTATATAATCAAGACCATTTTATTTTTGGGTTTAAATAGTAAATTACATAGGTAATAACATGTTATAGTGGTGAAAACTAAGATGGTTAAATTGGGTAAACTTATAGGTAAAGGGAAAAGAATATTTTTCAAAACTATTTATATGAACAGTGAGGTAATGTAAAATAAACAACTCACCTAAAATACCTTATCTAACATATTTTGAGGAACATTCCTTGAGAGTGACATCCCATTATTGTGTATTTTTTTATATTAAAAAAATTCCACTCCTTTTCACTTATAAAAGGGAAACTCCTCTCCCCACACAACCATACAAGAACCCACAATGTTTATCCCAAACACCACTAAACTCTATTTTACACACTCCTATACATCATGATGAGTTCATGGTCTTCTCAAAAGTCTAACCCACTAAGGTTTAACATCCCTCACATAAGAGATAATCCATGAAGATTGGTATAAGTTCATAAACCTTGATTTCATTTTCTATTTCATTTACTTCATTTTTTCTTAATCAAATTCCCTTTCACCATATTAAAATGATAATATCAGTTTCATTTTTTTACTAGTCAGTTTTTAAAACAGTTGTTCAAGAATAACCACTTCCACCATTACTATTAAGAAATATAAAAATATAAATCCTTCGTTGTGTGGACTACTGCATCTAGAATAAAAATATTTTCTTTCCATAACCACTATTAAAGAAGGTTCATAATAATAAATTTAGTATATAAATTTTATATTTATGAGATATTTTATTTTCTTAATTGATACACATATTAAAATTTTTCTATGTTCTATGGAAAATTAAATATTCATACATTCATACATGTAGAGGACCACCTCCATGAGATAATTGATTTCTATTTTTCATTTCATCACCACTATAAAAATATAGTCTTGAGAGTGGTATTAAATGAAAAATATTAATTTTATGATATAATTATGGTTATGGTATCAAAGTTTTAATGGTATTATCATCAAACCGTTATCGTAAATTTAGTTTTTTTAAACAATAATATTAAGAGGAAAATAATTAATTCAAATTATATAATGTTTTCATATCAATAAATCCATCTTGTAATTACTTTCAAATTATGATATATCACCCAAATAAACACCAAATTTCATTTTTATCACCATAGTGTAAGTACATTACACTAATTCACATCATAATCATCGATAATCAAGTTATGTTAATATTTGGGTTGGTTTGACCACCTACTTAAAAAATTCTATAAAATTATATCCTAGAAGTATGAAAAAAAATTATTCAGATAATATTACATAGTTAAATTAATAATTATATATACCTATTCTTGGAAAATATACTTTTATAATTAAGTAAATAATTGAGAAAACATATTTTGAAGGTTGAAAATCATTGAAAAATGTTTCTTGTTGATTCCATATTATTGGATAAAGACTAAATTACTCATGATAGGAATTTTAAAAATCATAGAAAATTACATTTTATCCATTAGAGTAATACTAAGGAATTTTTTATGATGGTATTTTGATGATTAATGAATAAGGAAATTAATCCTATGAAACTAATAAAATTGGTTTAAACTATAGACTACCTATGTGGGAAAGTAGGAAAAAAAAATTAATATAAATATGGATAATGATTAAAAATTGAAATTATAAATATTTTAAAGTATGAATATGGGTTTGAAATTATTTATTAAAAAATTTATTTTTGTTACACATGTGTTGAGTGTGAACTCGACTAAACTAGGAGAAAACGTAATGGTTTCTTTGTCTCATATTTGAGTCCCTTGATAAATGTTTAAACTATACACCCTGATTCATTAAAATAGTGAAAATACTATAAAATTTCTATTTTTTATTATTATCCTCTTATATTTCATGATATTCAATTTCATATTTAATCTTGCAACACCCAAATTTATTTATTCAAAATTTACAAATTCTATAAGGGGTTTTCATGACCCCAAAAATTTAGGTGCGTCATATTCACTCCTATTTTAGTATTAACAACTATTATTAATCAATTTTAACCTTTTATGATGTAATGTTTTATTTTCACCGTCATTTTTATGGGAATAATGATTCACAAAAAAAATCTTCTTAATTTTAACATATCCTTATATATTTTGATGTATTATTTGACCCTAGTTTTGATATACTTTTGGTTGGGTATTATTTTGGGAAGATTAATGTTAAATTTAGAGAATTTTGGAAGACATTTGGGATTTCAAGGGGTTGTACACAGTTATGGATTTTCACACGGGTTGGTCCAACAAACCATGTACCATTTTTGAATCCACTAGATGGGGGCACATGGTTTGTCAATACTGTGTGGCCAACACCTCCAAAATTTTCACCCTATAATAGTGAGAGAATGTATGGGTGGTTTATTTTTAATAATCCCATGTCAAAAAAACTATTCATGACATTCATAATTTCATTAGTGGTTCATGGTTAGGGTGCACAATTTTTCTAACCATGTGTCCCTCTCTATGAAACCGTGTGAATGGTTTTAAATTTCTTTGAATTTATTTCTAAAAACCCCAAATCCACTATTTGAGTTTCTTAATTATATGATTCATCCCTAACATGATTCTTTTACCCTTCAAGTCTCCCTAGTGGTGAATTTGGCCCCACCAAAAACTTTTATTAGTGGATTGAAGTGATGTTGAACTCAATCAATTTACTCTAGGTAAGTCAATATTTATTCATGTGTTTTTTACGGTCTCCAAATATATCCTCCATAGAGTTTGATAGATCATCATGCAATTGATTAGTATAAACTCTATTTTTTGGATATTGATTCTAGGTTGTGTTTTTATAGCTTCCTGGCCTTCTTTCTTTATTAGAGAGCCCTATTAGAAGTGATGATTTCTAGATCATTGATTTAAAAGGTAGGACATACCATTTGATATTTCCCATTTAATTGAAACTTATATTTTCTTGATTTGTTTGAAATATATTTAATTTGTTTTATAAAACCTTGATTTTGATATAATAAAATTATGAAATTCAAAATGGAATAGATTTTGAGTTGAACAAATAGTTGCAATAGAATTGGATTTTTGGGATGAATTTTGAAAATGATGGATTGAATTTTTAGAAATTGATTTTGTGATGGAATTGATGAAATGAATTGGGAATTTTATTGAGAAATGAATTAAATTGATATAATGAAACCCCAAGATTGTGTTTTTATTGGAAAGAAATAAAATTATGAAATACACATGTTTAGGTTTTGAAATTGAATTGATATTTTGAAACTGAAAATTTTGAAATTGAATTAAAAATGATGATTTATTATAAATGATATTAATTTCCCATTATTTACTAATTGATCACATGCTATCCTCAGTATTCAGTGGGTTATTTGGGATAAGTACACTATGATTTTGATCCCCTAAAAATGGATTGATTATGTAACCTCTATAAAAAACCTAGTTTGGAATGATTATCCCCAATGGGAGGTCAATGACCACTATTCGACCAAATCATGAGGGATTTGGGAACACATAAATTGTTGTGATCACTAATTTTAGATGATTTAGGATCCAATAGCCTGAAACTAATGTACTTCTAGGAATATGACCATGGTCGTTAAATTGTATGATTTTATTAGATATTCTATTGTTTATTGAATTAGTTTACTCATTATAAATGATATATATAAATTCATTTATTTACATTTCTTATTTAAGAGATATTTTAAATGTTTCCCATATATATTAATGATTGCATGTTTTATTTTAAATATAAAAATTATATCTTATGACATTCCATGTTGTATTGAAATTATAATATTATTTTTTTATTATTATGCCATAAATTATGGAACACTTGATGGGGACCTACAAGGGTTTATAGCTTAGACACTATCTTTACCTTAAGGGATTTTTTGATTTTATTATGCTAGGTCTAAGAAAAGTAAAAGCGCCACTTGGAGGTGGTGGGTTTTCCTGATACTTTGGAGTACAATATAGTGATGGAAACTGATGGAGTTGAGGGTCACTTGTTACATAGGGTTATATACTTTTGTTGGTTTGTTGATTTATTTTTGATTAATGATTTAATGAGTTGTTTATCTCTCTTATTGGGTAATATTTTACCTATTTGACTTATGATACTTTCTCATTCGGGTGTGTTGTTTTATTGACATATATATTTTATATTATACTGTATTCATTGGAAGATAATTCAATATTTATTATTTTATGATTCCAAGTGATAATTTCCATCTCATGGGGATCCAGAACAACCTTCGAGAAAGTCAGAGCCATCTTAAGTATCAGGGGACTTGGGTATTCAGGTAGGTTTTAAACAAAGTGGCACCAAAGGTGTAGGTTAATCATATTTCCTTTAAGTTGGTATGTGTTTTGGGTTTTTTAGGTAGATAGGAAGTAGTATTGTTGGGAATTAGGAGGTACTTTAAAGAGAGTTCCGAAAACAAATATTAATGGGAGACTCACATGGCTCATCATTGATCACACCATGTCCAACAAGGTGTGGTTCCTCCTCTCTCTTATATCATTCCACTAAGTCATGTAAGGAGTAGTGATTTGAGATAATACCCCAAACTCCCAAAATTAATCAATGAAGTCTTGATTAATATATTCTCCACCAAAGTAAAGTTTCTAATTTTCTTACAAAACTAGTTCTCAAGTTCATTCTTATATTCCTTGATTTACCAAATAGATATGAATTATACCTCATTAAGTATACATATCAATATATAATAAAATAATTAGTAAAAGATATGAAGTATGAATACCCACCCCTTACCTCAATAGGAAATGGTCCAAACACATCGGTATGAAGTAATTCAATAATCTCTTTATCCCTTTCAAGTTTCCCACTTAATTGGGATTTGGTCATTTTTTTATAAAAATGTGTGACATACACCAACTAGTTTTAGTTCAAAAGAATCTAAATATCCATCTTGATGTAATTTAGTCAAGATTTTTTCATTTATATGACCAAGTCGATGATGCCAAAGTTGGGTGTAGTGTGATCCATTCCATTACTTGGTTCATGTAATCCAACACATAAACACCAGTATTTAAATGTTCCTTACCATAAAAAAATTAAATTTATAAAAGAAGCAACAATTATTCCTAAATTTAAAAATAAATCCATCCATATCTAATCTAGATACATAAATAATGTTTTCGGTAATTGAAGGAACATAATAAAAACCCTTTAAAACCAAGACCATTTTAGTCAGCAATGTGAGGTGGTAGTCCTCGATAGCTACAAAAACAAGTTTAACTCTATTGGAAGCTCATAGATCTAACTAACCTTGTTCAATATTTATGAATCTACATGGTCATTATATTTTAATAAAAATGTGAGAACCAAAATCGGTATCTAATACCAAATTTATAGAAACATATAAATTTCACTCCATAATAAACACACCTAAAGCTTCCACTTGCTTCTTTGGACAGGTGAAGTTTTTTTTTCCAGTGGACCTTCCTTCATCATGTGAAAATGACAGCATCATGTTCCCTTAATTTCACCTTGATCTTCCTCTTCTAGGAAGGGTGTGAAGAATATTTGTACTTAGATATTTTCGCTTTCCCTTTCTATTTGTTCATAATAAGGATAGAAGTATTTTCTTACTTCTTATCCTTATAAACTTGGTAAATAAGAGTGAGAAGATCTAGAAAAGTCTTCTCAATTTTGTTCATAATAAAATCCACAACAAAGCTAGAGAAGATCTGGGGGAGTGATTCCAGAATGTGATCAGGGCCAAGTTCTTTAGGGGGTTTATACCCAAAAACCTCTAGGGGATCAATTTATCGATTGATAATGACTATGTGATACCCAACTGGGGCACCCTCTCCAATATTTCTCATAAAATCTCCTTGTAAATCTCAAAACATTCTTGACTATCTCTCTCTTGGTATAGGCCACGGAGGAGTTCAAGCATACAATGTACATTCATGTTTTCATGAGACTTCATTAGTTCACTAGACATCATTGAAATCATCAAACAATAAACATAGACTACATCACTCAAATTTTTTCCATAGACAAGGAAATCTCAATCCCTCGCCTCTTTATCAAGTAGATTAGGCATCGGAGATTCTATCACATAAGAGTTCCATTCATGGAATAACACAACTTTAAGCCATCTAAACCACTCCTGGAAGTTATTGCCACTTAGGGTGTTGTTGTTCTCCAATATTGATCATATGGATAGTTTGGATGATGATATTTCCATTATATTATACAAATAAAAGAGAATATTGTTAATTCTCTTCTTGATTACAAATTGTGTGAGAATTAATAAATAAATAAATTAATTTTATTAAATCTCCCACTATTTTTTCAAGTCTCAATATATATCACCATTGAAATCGGAATGTCTGGTTTCTATGAAATTATAGTTTCAAGGACCCAATTAATTTTCTTAATGATCTAGACTTCGGTCCTAAAAATCATAACAAATTAATTTAGCTAGGTGATCTTTCTGACTACAGGGTTTCATCTCCCTAATCTGTTGAGTGGATTCCCCTATCCCAAAATCATGACTTCGATTTCCTCAACACTTACCTCAAATTTTTTTTTGAATTGACTTTGGACATTAAACTCAATACATGTTCAGTTAAGTCAACCCAAAACTCTCATAAGAACCCCCCTAATAAAAGTAAGTGTCTAGACTTTGTCTATATACAACACTTAGTTCTATGGTTTCATTTATAATCATGTAATGGAAGATCTAGTATGAATTAATATTTGGTTGATGGATTTTAATTAATTTATGCTTAAATTTTATCATGTTTTATTCTTTACATGTCTTGTTAATATTATATGGTTGTTAATTAATTAAACTTGTTGGATAAATCATTTACACGTAATTAGATTTTTTTTAATTTTCATATTTTTATATTAATTAATTCATTTATGTGATGTGATATTTCATATATAAAATACATAATTCACATACAAAAATAAATAAATAAATTATAGAAATAGTTCGCGAGCTTATATAATTGTTAGTTTAACGATCAAACATTAAATCAAGTTATGACCTAGGGGAATAACTCCATTTTTTATTCATGGCATGAGTTGTAGCATCCAACCATTATATATGTGTATCACTGAATTAGCATCAACATGGTTCCTTCATGAACTGCCTCTACATGCCTTGGTATGCTCCTTGAATTACAAGTATGTATTCCTCACATACATGTGAGGGGAACCAAAGGATTGGTCAAAGGGGTTATATAAATATCCTTGGACATGCAGGTTATACATAACAATGGTGAGAGGGATGACTCGAATTCCATCATTTAATATGATATTAAATAATTGATAACCCTTGAAATAAATTAAATTAATGTCAACACATACACAGGTCTTGGTCAAGCTCATGATTGGTCATACATGCAATGAATACACAAAAGTAACCGATTATCATTCATTTCTTTATAATTTCATTATTATTAAGATAATTACATGTTTATTAATTAATTAATAATTTATTAATTAATTCCCTTTCATCTTAATGATCATCCAATATTAATTATGGATACCCATCATTTATGGAATTCATTGAAAATAAACGGCATAACCAATACTGATATATTAATTTAAATACATTAATTGTGTTTTTAATATTCTTTAAAACAATTATGAAATTTTCAAACACACATTGCTGTTCTAATCGATAAACTGAGATTTTAATGCTATAATTTTCATTTAAAAGTAATTTTTTATTATACCCTTTAATGGGAGACTACACGTAGTGTACAGTCCAGCTACACACTGTCTACCTCGGTTTTTGCGTATTCGAGACACATGGCTAGGGATTTGGCAGATTAACTCGGATGGACTACATGATGTGTACATGTGAGCTACATGCCTGGTATCCAATTATTGTGTGGTAGGTTCTCTAAGTCAACACATGGTGGTCAATAAATTCTCTATGTGTAGTTAACTACTTGGTGCATCCAAGTACAATGTGCATGGGTACATGATGTGTACTCTGGCTACACACTGTGTAACCCAGTTTTACCAACCAAATATTTGGCACTTTCTGATGGCATCTCTTGCTGTTATTTATCTACTCATAAACATTTATGATAATTAAATACTGAAAAAACATGATTAATATGTTCATAACATGTTAAATCAAATTAGATTAAATAATTAATAACATGAAATAAAAATCTAAACAATATTGCGCATAGATCAACAAATCGAATAAATAATTATAAATCAAAATTTGACCTCTCTAATGCCTCTTGTTGGTTTTGGGAATAGCAAAAGCATGCTGTGGTGGGTGATATATTAAAAATTATTTTAATAAGCATTTACGAAATCCATGAGTGGGATTCTTTCACATAATGTTTATAATTAATTTATTTAATATATAAAGAAATAAATACATGGGCTTAAGAACTTTCTTCGTTGATGATTGTTGATCATCTAAAAATACACATTCGGATTTCCATCATTACGCTATAAGGATCCAAGGATAGAATCCCTCAAGAGTTGATCCACATGTGCTACAATTATCTCTGAGAAACACCAATCGATCACTGGGTTCTAGTATAGTGAATCAAATGTATTTTATTGTTCGTTCTTGATCATTAATTCTTCGATGTTGAAGAAATATCTATTTTGATTCTCATTCTTGAGAGGGAGAGAGGATGAAGAGGAGTCGAGAGAGAATTCATTATGCATAATAATTCTCAATTCTCAATTCTAGGATGAAATATATTATAGAAATAATCTTCTATTTATAGAGTTATGTTTTTGGTTAAAATATTATTTAATTTCATCTCGGACATTAAATAACATTTAAAACCTTTAATAATACAAATTCCACAAAATAGTCATATCATTATTATTATTTTGTGGAACAAACCAACTAGCGCAATAAAAATATTATGTAACAGTCTTGTTAATTAATATTTTTCACCACATTTGATCTTTCTTCGTTCGAACTCCTCTTACATTTATGAAAAAAAATTAATATTTTATTCATAAATAAATATTTTATTTTCAATCTAGTTAATACATATTTATTAAAATACTCAATAAATAAAATAAATATTTTATTCAAAATCCAGTGAATAAATATTTAATATATATTCACATAATCAAATAAATTATTTATTAACAAAAAATTAATTATTAATTACCTTTTGAATATTATAAGTAAATAAAACATGAATAAAATTATTCTTAGATCTTGAGAATAATATTTCTTCTAATAATTATCTTTAAATATAATTTAATTTAAATTAACAGAAAAACCTACTATGTGACCCTCTAGGAGACTTTCTCATTAGCATTAGGTGGACTTTCCTAATGTCCATGATTACTGTCTTGAATTGGGTCAAGGTACCCAAGAGAAATAACACAAATTCATAATGATGAAAACTACATATGAACACTCATTGTGTAATATAATCCCTTTGACTCAATATCTCATCAAGAAGGTTATACATCTATGCCAATGACCTATATGATCGATGTGTCTTTCTTTTAGTATCTGACATAAACACATCATTACACCATGTCCATGTAATTTAGTGTGATGGTTCTATTCCAATCAAAGGGTTGATATATCAGCTTCCATAAAGATAGAAGGGAAAAATCCTTCCCCAATTTATCCATTAATGACATGTCACTCATGACACACTAAAAATATCCAACTTATCCATGAAATTTTATGGTCCTAGTTTATGAAATACAACTAAGTGCGTGAGTTATAACATACATTAATAATAATCTTAAATTCAATGGACCTCTATAAATGCTCTCATATAGGAATATTCAATGACTCGAAAAAATACGGGATTCCTACTAGCAGGTATGTTCTCATAATATACCATCTTGGAGATTTCCAAGTAAAAACATCATGAGATGAATCCCAATCTACTAATGAGTAGTCACACCTAATAGACTATGTATTATGCATCCCATCATATTATGTTATTCAGCTGTAAAACATTATTTAAGAATATCATGATAAAACATCAATGTTCTCATCATAGTGGGGAACTGCTATGACATTATAAATGTGACATATACTCTAGGAAGTTATTAAATTAGAGTCATTCATAAAAATAATAAATATCTAATAATATTTTTTATTAATATTCAATACATAGAATATACATGTAATCAAATCACAAACAGTTGGTCCTAGGACACCAACTCCAACGGTCACCTCAATAGTCCCCTAACCAGGTGTAAGACCTATCCTCATGGGCCTCTTACTAGTTGTAAGACCCAAACTCTTGGTACTCCTACTATATTTAAACTCCAAACTCATGCTCCACTTGCTATGTGTAAGCCTCTTCCTTATGGGCCTCCTCCTAGGTGTTTTTCTCATCCTTGTGGGCCTCCTACTAAGTGTAAGACCCAACCTTGTGGTCTCCTTCTAGGTGTGTGCCTCAAACTCATGGGCCACCTTTTAGGTGTAAGGCCTAACCACATGGTCCTCATGTCAGTTTTAATCCTCAATCATACCCTCTCTTATTTAGTTACCAATAAACATGATGAGCCATAAAGGTCCTCCTAATGCCTAAGCCCTAATCGTTCCCTTTTTATCACCCCCTTAAAGGCATAACAATCCTTACCCCATGATGTAAAACTACATGGACTGGTTCTTATCACATGACCTTAAAAGGTAAAATGTGTCCCATTATGTGACACTTGACTAAGTGGGTTCTAATTACCTTCTTAGGTATACATAAGAATCCCATTTCATGGGCTAAATGCAAACTTCACAACACTATTTGGATCCTTTTATAGGCTTCCATAACCTCCTTGGAGAAAAATAAACTCCATAGCGCCTTCCTATATTTCTCTAAATTTTAGAGAACCAAATACTTTGGTTAAATGATATATAGTATAATTCCCATGTGTAGTGTCCTCTAAAATATATATTTCTAGTCAATTAATTTTAGAAGGGTTATTTGTAGAGTTATTAATGATATTGAGAAGGATTCCTGAATATGTATCAAATCTATAAAAGAGCCCTAGAATATGAAAAATACCCCTCAAAAGGGTGAAGATGAGCCAATACTCCCATCCTCTCGACCATCATGAATTTCTAAGGTGTCCCTAGAATGTCTCAGAAACCACCTTCCTTTGGAATTCTATTCCATGATCGACACCAAACATCTATGGGATATAATCCATTAGAAAAAATTGTGCAAACAACTAGATGGATGGATGGATATTGTTATGAAAATGAACCCAATAAAAATTCAAATCACATTCCCCTATTCCATTAAGATTTAGATGATCTAAAAATTGAGTAAGTAAAAATAATCTCCACTAATTCCTTACTATGGGACCAAAATTTCAATGAATAACAATATAAGATGATAGGGTTGAATGAACTGATAGTAATAATGGCCACCACTCTCCACAAATTTGTGGTTCAAGGACCACAAATATGATGGTTGTAGGGGCTACAAAAGAGTTTATTGGGGTCGTTAATGATACAAAAATTGTTGTATTTTATGGATCCATCACAATGTACAGGACATGAACATCATTAAAAATGGAATATTTTCCAAAGAATATTGACAAGGAAATACATTGAAACTCAAAAGAGATATTTTCATTAAATTTATAATTATTTTTAATATATTAATTGAAAGAATACATCATATTGAAATCATTATTTAATGATGTTATTGACAGTATGATTCCATTTTCATTCTACCATAATTGTGCTTATAGGATATATGTATAGAATCCCTCTAATGGTGATTCATACATTCTCCTTTGATCTTTGAACAATGTCGATAGATTTTTGGGTGATGGCGCAATGGATCGATCGTCTTATGGTGTTCATATTGATCACTAAAATGATTCCTTTGTTCCTATGTAATCATATTTACACTCATTTTCTTGAGATGGTTTAGGTGATATGTGAATCTTTATAGTGTTCTTCAGTCTTGGGAGAGGGATGAAGATTTCATTATGCATAACAATTCCCTATTTCGATCACAGACTACACAATAGACATAATCATCTATTTATCGAGTAAAGGTTAGGGTTAAGATATTGTTTGATTTTAAAACACCCCTAATATATTAACCCTTATATGACCCCATTCCATTTAAATTATTATTATTATTATTATTATTATTATTATTATTTCATTGTGTTTGATAACTTTCAAAATGATAAATATTATTTTACTGTATTGTAAATTAATATTTATCATTATAACCATTCTTAGTCCACTCTTCCTCCTCGGTATTTATCTAGTACCTAAAAAATATTTAATTAAATATGTATTCATTCAATATATAAATAAATAAATAAATATTATATATCCATGTAATTAAATAATTACTATCCAAATGTTTAGTTCATTAATTTATGTGATAAATAATTCAAGAATAAAATTATGCCATGTACTTGAGAATAATATTTATTCCAATAATTAAATTCAAATTTAATATAATTGAAATCAATAGACACACTTAGTATGTGACCCTATAGGATTCTATCTTATTAGTATCATGTAGGATTTCCTAAAGTAAAAAATTTATATCTAGCAATGGGTTAAGGTACCCAAGAGAAAGAATTTAATGTTATAACATCGAAAACCACATATGAGTGATCACTATGTAATATAATACTTTTTTCATGATATCTCATCAAATAGTTTGTATACTTGTTTCATCAACCTATATACTTGATAAAACTTTCTTTATCTACCTCAAATAAACTTATTGTTACAAAATGGACATGAAATTTAATGAGATGATTCTATTCCAATCAAAAGGATTAGATATTGACTTCTATAAATATAGAATGGAAAATCCTTCCTCAAATTATTCATTAATAACACATCATTAATGATACACCAAATATACTCAAATTCTTCATGAATTGTCTAGTCATTGTTTATATAAATTCATCAAAGTTGTATTTCATTACATGCATTAATAATAATATTAAACTCTAAGGAAAATTACACATGCTTATAGATAGGAATATCTGATGACACATAAACATGAAGAATTCCTATGGGTAAGTCCATTCTCATAATCTCTCATCTTGGAGAATACCAAGTTCAAACTTCAAGAGATGAAATCTCATATTCTTACAAGTACTCTCACCTAAAAATCAAGTTTCTATGTGTTCGATCATAAAATTTATCTGTCCATTGAACTATATTGATGAATATCATCATAAAATTTAAAGGTTCTCACATTATCAGGGAAACACTATAACCTTTTCAATGTGATAGATACTCTAAGAAATTATTACATAAAATTTATGTATAACAATAAAAAATATATAATAAGATGTTTTATTAATAATAAATTCTTAGAATATACATTCAATACAAAGTACAAACAGTTGGTTCTAGGGCACCAAATCCAAAAAGACCCTCACTTGGAAAAGATACAACTTCTAATAACATTCAATCATATAGATATCAGTTGATGATTATGTTTCTGCTAAATTAAGGTTTTATTCAAGGGCTTTGTCATGTTGTCTTATGTATAGACTCTGGTCACTATGAATTCACATCTCTGAGAAAATACCTCAAGATATAATATTTCTTAAGTATGTGATTCGTCTTCTATTGTGATCTTAGCTCCATTACAATAGCCACCACTATAGTATTATCACAATAGAGTGTTATAGGGTTATTCCTAATAGGCATGACATCAATATCTTGGATGAATTTTCATATCCACAATGATTTTTTAGCTACCTCATAAGCCTCAATATTCATTAAACATTCTATATAATATGTGGCCACGACCTTATATGAGATTTTCTAGATCATAAAACTTCTATTGATAAGGAATATGTCTCCTAAAAATAATTTTAAACCATATGGATCTATTTGGAAACAATCATTTTCATATCCTCATATTACTAATTCCTTATTTCCTCAATTTACTAGGAACACATCCATAAAAATCCTTAGATACTTAAGGATAGTATTGAGTACCTTATAATGGCGATCACCTGGTTTAGTTCAATATCTTCCTACTACACTTAAGACATAGGAAATATCTAGACATATACATAAAATAACATACATGACTGAACAAATCACTGATGTGTGGGGAATAATTTCCATCCTCTATCTCTCCTCATATGTCTAAGGACTCATTTTCTTAGAAAGAAGAATGTCACGTGACACTAGAAATAATCCCATCATGGATTTTTCTATACTAAATATTTTCAGTATCTTATCAATATATATACCTTAATATAGACCAATTATGATCTTGGATCTATCAAGATGGATCTTGATCCCTATAATATATGTTACTTCACATAATTTATTCATATAGAAGCATGTGTTCATCCAGGCTTTGACAGACTATAAGACTGGTATTTCATTTTGAATAATTAGTATTTCATTAATAAAAACTATTTAGAAAATGACCATACTCCCACTAAAATATTTATATAAAAAAGACTTGAATTCATTATTTATGGAATAAAATTATTTTATGGATTCATCAAAATAATTATTCCATGATGTGAATGTCACTTTAGTCCATAAATGGATCTATACAATTTCTATACCATATTAGAATCATTTGGAGGCAAAAACCATTCAGGTTGTTTCATATAAATATTTTCATGAAGGTTCCTATTATGGAATTTTGTTTTGACATCTATCATATAAATCTCATGGTCATGGTAATATGTTATAACATGTAGAATTCCGATGTATTTTAGCAATGAAACTAGTGAAAAAGTTTCATCATAGTCTATGACTTGTTACCATTTTAATCCCTTTGCAATCAGTCATGCATTATAAGTACTAAATTGTCCATACATGAATATTTTATTCTTGAATAACCATTTACAACCAATGGGATTTACATCTTCTAAAGGATCTACCAAAATCTAGACTTGATTTTGATACATGGAACCCATTTCAGAATTTATAGCTTCTTTCCACTTGATAATTTATGTTCCACTTACTACTTCCTTGTAGGTTACATGATCCATAATATCAAATAATAATGATTCACCATCCTTGGTGAATATAAAACCATATATTTCATGTTCTCTAGCCTCTCTTGTTCTCCTATACAATACTTTTGTCTCCAGAACTTCCTATTCCTTAAGGATTTGTGGAATTTGTTCATGTTCCAACTCTTGTGTTTCTTGAGGCAGGACTTCATCATGGTCTATCATGCTCCCACTATATCCTTTAGAGATGTGATCCCATTTAAGAAATTTGGTAAATATATTAAACAAAACCTTATTATTAATTGGTTCATATTGGTAATAACCTTTGGGTTCCTTAGGTTACACTGTAAAGATATTTTTAGTACCTAGGGGTGAAAGTTTATTACAAAAAAATAGACTGATAACCTCTAGGCGCTCATTATATCCAATGACTTTGACTATGTGAGGCCTATATATCACACTTTATCTGATTTGTTTTTTAAAGAGAACCTTGAATATCTCCAATTTTTCATGCCTTTCTCCCTCCTGATAAATATCATGAATATATTGGATCATACTATAATCATTCATGTAACTTTATGAATTCATTATACATGGATGAAATCATTAAACATTGAAAAAAAACCAAATATCTTTGGTGGTTATCATATACAACCAACACCTCATCACTCTCTTATTTTTCAAGTTGACCAGGCATTGAGGATTATGTCTGATAAGACTTCCATTCATAAAACAACACTACACGTATGTATTATAACCATTCATGTAATTTACTATCATTTAAGAGATGGTATTTCTCCCAAATAGGTGCAGGTATAATGTGGTTAATGAAATTTTTATTATTTTAAAATATTACAAGATAAAATTATTAGGGGTTAAATTGATTGAAATTTATGCAAGACATAATAAATATTTTTAATTTTATTAAGAATCTTACTATTTTATCAAGTCTCAACGGCCCTCACCATTAAACTCAGAATGTTCATCACTTTAGAAATTCTAATATAAAGGATCCATATTTCCCTCCTTATAATTCGTAATATGGCCATGAAATCTTTTAAATTGTGTTTAGGTGGGAAATATTTCCAACTAATAAGTTTCAATTCCATATTCTATTGATTGGACTCCTCAATCCAAAAATTCTGACCCTCATTTCCTAAAAAATTTCCTACAAATTTTTATTTAATGGACTATGGTTATTAAATTCAATACATGTTCTATTAAGTTGACCCATCATCTTAGTTATGACTCCCCAATAATTAAAAGTTACCACAACTATAACCTGAACAAATACTTTAACTATGGTTTGTCATAATTTAGATAACGGAAGGCATAATAACATAATACTAACTTAATGTAATATTTTATTATTCATAAATTTTTCTATTTATAATTTACATCTCTTATTAATATTATTTTTTATTTTACTTAAGAGATTAACCATTCTCCGCTAAAAAATTTGGGCATAATCCATTTATTTTAATCCTATATTTTCATATTACTCCATTTATTATGTAATTATAGTCTGGCATATATAAAATAAATCATATAGAAGATTGATATAAAATAAATAAATAAATTACACAATCACTACATTATCTAATTGTTGATTCACTGAGTGGACAATAAATAAAACTGTGACCCTTGGGAAAAACTAATTATGCCAGTTTTGGCATGATTTGTAGCATTCCTCCTATCCACCTATGTATTATATGGGTTGGTTTCATAGAGGTTCCATTTTGAACCACCTCCATGCACCTTGGGATACTCCTTTTATTACATATGTGTTATAAGTCACCCGTAGGTGAGGGTAACCAAAGTATTGGTTAAGGGGAATTACATAACACAACATTGGATACAGAGGTCCTACATAATAAATGGAGATGGGATTATATGTAGAAAATCATATTTAATTTAATAATAAATAATTAAAAACCCATGTAATAAAAATAAATTAAATAAAACCAACAAATACATAGGTCTGGACAAAGCTCATGGTCAATCATAAACATCAAATGACTATGAATTTAAAATAATTGGCTAGAATTCATTTTAGTTAACCCTTAGATAAGATAAAACACACTTGAATTAATCTAATTAAAGGACTTATTAATCAAATAATTCATTTTAACATATTTTATCCAATCACTTTTAGATGTTACCTTACACTATTATTTTAAATAAAAATAAATGATTTAATTTTTTTAAAAGTTCATAAAATTAGAACACAGATTTGTACTTGTAAGTAAGTCAGAGAGTACCTATTTCAAATACTCATTATGGTCCTTATTGAATAAAATTACCTCACATGAAATATTGTGTACCTGAATTTATCTTCTTTTCACAGCGCATACTTTAAAATTAATTACACATGAAAAACATGAAAATTACATTTCCTATACAACTAAATTCATTGATTCTTTAGTATGAAATGACCACACATGACTTGCAGTTTCAAATATTACACAAAATTAATTACGAATTTAATATAGTATAAAACCTAATTATTGGTGTGTACTATCAAATTAATGACAAATAGAATTTAGGTTGATGATTTTTAATGGAACAATTAAGTAAATTTAATATTTATATGAAAATAAGAAAAATATACGGCATGTGAAAGCTTGCCACATGGCATGTACTTTACATCATTATATGTCCACAATATACGCCTATAGACCTAGTGTGTACTTCATGTGTACATTAATGAGGTAGATGACATGTAGTAAGGGTATATGGTGTGTACTTCAAGTTTCAAAATTTCCAATCTGTATGCATCATGTATTAAATTCACATGGTGTATTAATTAAATTATGTGTCTTGATACCATGTTTCCACCATTGGATGAATATGTGATTGTGGTTTGGTTTTTTGTGAATTTGTGGAATGATGAATGGCTATCTGGTTTGTGGTCCGCGGTGGTTGGTGTTCTCGGTGATGACAACAGTGGTGGTAAATGTCGATGATTGGATCGAGAGGTCGAAGGGATTGGAAATCGGTGGTGCAAATGGTGTTCTGTCTGATATTTTGTAGGTTCTCACTAACCCAAAAAAGTGACTTATTTGAAAATAAAAAAAAAAGTTTTAGTCCACCCTAGTCAGTTAACATTAATTTAATTCAATACACATGATGTGTATTTATTACCTGATGAAATGGATTCCATGGGTTTATCCTATTGTGATGAACAATAATATACGACATGTAAAAAGGGAGTACATTCCATGTAACCATGTGTTGTCCATAAAGAGTTTTGGCACCTCCATATGGGTTACTGAGATGTGTTATTCATTAATTATTAACTAATATTGGTTATATTATCATGAATGGAAGATGAGGAACAATATATATCTATGAATAATCAATAATTAATTAAAACTTGAACTGAAATTTGACTTTTAAATTTATAATGATCCATAATCAAATAAATAATTATAAAGTATTATGTGACCAATCTAATGACAATTGAAGGTTCTGGTTGTAGTGGAAGCACTTATAAGAGCTGAATTGACTTAGTGATTATCATATTTGATGGATCATTTACAATGTATAAGATGTGAACATCATTACCATTGGAAATTTTTCCTAAGAATATTGAAAAAGAAATACACTAGAACTAAGAAGTGATTTTTGAGGTCAAATATATAATTAATTTAAATAGATTGGAATAAAGAATACATAGTCTTGAGATATATTTTGAGTAATATTTTGATCATCTAAAACAATTTTTGGTCTAATATCATTATGCTTATATAATCGATGTGTAGAAACCCTCTAGTGGTGATCCAAACATAATTCTTTGATCTTTGAAAATTTTTGATGTATTTTTGGGTGCTATCATGGTGGACTGATCATCTTATAATATTCATCTTGATCATTTTGATGATTCCTTCTAGCTTGAATAATGGTCCTTTCACTCTCATTCATGAGACTATGGATGATGGAGGGGAATCTCTATAGTGTTCTTCAATATGGAGAGAGTGTTCTAGTTTTTGTTTTGAAGAATGAATATCTATTTCAATCACTCTCTACACAATAGACATTTCCATCTATTTATATTGTTATGGTTAGGTTTAAAATATTATTTAATTTCAAAATGACCCTTTAATAATATATTATACCTTATATGACCCAATTCCTTGTAATAATAATATTACTATTACTTTCACATAGCGCACGCTAACCAGTGAAATGATATATATCATGTTAATGGATTGTAAATTAATATTTATCACCATACAGATTCTTTGTCTAGTCATCCACCTCATAATTTATCGAATTCCTGAATAAGTATTTAATTAAATATTTATTCATTTATTCATTCAATTAATAAATATTATATATCTACCTAATTAAATAACTCCATTCCAAATTTTTATTTATTTAATTTATGAAATCATTAAATCCTAACTAAAATTATTGAAAATAATATTTATTCCAACAATTAAATTCAAATTAAATAAAATTTAGATCAACAAAAACACTTAGTGTATAACCCTCTAGACTTATTTCCTATTGATATTAGGCAGGCTTGCCTAAATTCCAAGATTAATATATATAAATAGGTTAAGGAACCCAATATAAAGAATTTAATTTCATAGCATCAACAAAAAAATATGAGTAATCATTATATTATATAATTCCTTTGCCTCGATATTTCATCAAGAAGGTTTCACACTTGTGTTATAAACCTATACACTTTATAGGTCTTCCTTTGACTACCTCAAATAAACTATTCATTACACCAAGTTCTTGGAATTTAATGCAGCAATTCCATTTAAATCAAAAGTCCATGATATAAAATTACATAAATATAGAAGGGACAAATTCTTCCTCAACTTATTTGTTAATAAAACATCATTCATGACATGCCAAATGTAACCAAATTCACCATGAACTGTATCATTATGGTTTATGGAAAAACATACAAGTGCACAAGTCATGACACTCATTAATAATAATATTAGGACTATTACACATGCTCATAGATAGAAATATATGATAACACATGAACTTGAAAATATCCAACCAATGAGTCTGTTCTCATAATATCCCATTTTAGATATTTCCAAGTGAAAACTTTATGAGATGAAGTGCAATATGACTTCAAGTACTTGCACCTGTCAATCAACATTCTATGTGTCTTATCATAGAATTTTATCTGACCGTAGAACTATATTTAAGAATATAATCAAGGAATTTGAAGGTTCTCATTATAGTAGAGAACTACTATGAAATTTAAATGTGACGGATACTCTAAGACATTATTAAATTAAATTTATGTCAAACAAAGAACAATAAGTAATATGATGTTTTATTAATATTCAAATGTTTGAATATACATGTAATCCAAAGTAAAAAATGTTGGATCTAGGACACCAACTCTAACAAAAAAGAATTGGAGGATCAACCACATTCAATGGTATCTGTGGATAAAGATATCCAATAGGGGAAAAATCACCTTGTAAACTCTTCTCTCCCACACCCCTCATATTTCCTTCTAAATTCAATCCATGGAGATAAAAAATCCATAAAAACTATTAAATGTAGTTGAACAATTGATAGATTTCAGTTCATTTTTATATTACATGAAATAAATCCTAATATTTTATTCATGTTTCAGATTTTATCGAACTATTACTGGAACTCAATAGTGATGAACATTTAAAATATTACAATGTGGAAGAAAGGGTGGAGCTAGACATAGTGAACCTAGGGACTATGGTGATGAAACTATACCCTCCAAAATATATTGAGAATCATATGGAGGGATATACAACAATTACAAAGGGATTAACCCTTCCTTATTTTCCCTCACCCAATTAATATCCCTCCCTTTATTCACATAAGGGATGAGAGGATTTTATTTGTTTTTAGGGTTCTCTTATACCAATGTATACTCATGATCAATGGGAGAAATAATATGGGTTGGTTTATATAATGGAAACCACTTCCCCATTATAAGTGGAGTAAATGATCTAGAACTACCTGACTATAAGAAGTAGAAATTCTAAACCACTTATGGGATGACCCATGAGTATTTTATCTCCCTATATCTTTTTTTTTAATTTGAAAAAAATTATAATTTTTTATTTGTTTTACCTTTATAGGTTTTAGATACCCAATGAAAAATATCTTAAATCAATCAACTTGAAATGAATAATGTGGTTGTATCTTTCCATCCCACTTTTTCTTATTTACCAAATTTTTGAGTTTTTGAACTTTCAAGAGGGTAGTAATGTGCAAGGGAACTTTCAACTTGTTATAGTTTGACTTTTTTTTATTTCTATCATCATTTCCTTTTAACTAAATATTTATTTTTTGAAATTTTTTTCATTTGAATGAATCATGTTCTTGGCTTCTCTATAGACATGATTAATTTTAAGAAATATAGATTATCTTTTTTTGAAAATTAATGCAATGAATATTATTTTAAAATAGATTTATGTGAACCATATTTTAATATGAATTAACTGTATTAAGTAACTTTACTTTGAGTGAATCACTTATATAAAAAGGTATTAATTCAAGGATTTAACACTAAACAACTAATTATATAAATTCCTTTGAATTTGAGTAGTTTGAGTTGTTGGGATATAAACTGAAGTTCATGAAGATTCCAAATCATAATGTGTGTGTTTTGAAAATAAATATATAAAATAAGAGTTATAAAAATTTGAGATCTAGTTGTCCAAATGTTACTCTCATTCCTCAGTTATCACAAATAACCAAAGGGGATGCAAACTATTTAAAATGATTTAGTTCTAAATATATTATGATCAATGCTTGAATAAGTGCTATGTGTGTGAATGGATTTAATAAAACATTGTGAATAAGTGAATTGTTACTGAGAGGGATGGAAGAGAAGGTGAATTCTAAGTATGAATAAATAAGAAGAAAATGAAATTTTCATATAAATTTCATATTAATGAATGAATGTTTGTGAAATTGTGAAGTATTCTGAGAAACTTGAAAAAGATAGAATTTAAATGGTGATTACATATTAATGTTGAGATTTACATAAAACATTTACAATTACAAATTCATTTTATAAGGATTTAACAAGGGAAGAAATTTATAGAAAGTGGATAAAACTTTTGAGAGACATTCCTTGAGGGTGATGAATAATTCAAGTGTGGGTCAATGATTAATCCATATTTTTACTTATTTTAGATTAAATTTTAGTATAGTTAATTTAAATATTATATTAGAATACAGTAAATAACCATGATTTAGTTTAATATATATTAAATACTAAGTTTATTTAAAAACTATCCTAAAATTTTAATTTTAGCTGTTGTATCATTATTCTACATTTTAATGATTATGACCCGACATTTTAAATTGTGTTTTTTTGGGATTTTTCAGTTAATGGAGTTAAAATTCTATGGGTATTGTCTTCCATAAAAATAAATTAAAATTCAATACATTGCATAAGATTATATGGATGAGTAAAATTTGAACCATGTATGAATAAATGAATATTTTCAAGTGTTACAAAATAACTAAGTGTGAAATGAATGATTTTAGTAAGTTATATAGAGGAATGAAATTTAACTGTTATAAATATGATAATTTTAAATATAGTTGTTGGAAATTTTCCATTGCATATATGGTAATTGGATATATGTGTGTCAAATAGGTATACCAAAGTTATTTATTGTTATTAAAAATATTAAATAATATATTTTAGAAATAATAATAACAAAACAAAAGTATAATATTTAATTAAAATACATTTTTCTAAAAATTTCTATTAATGAAAAAAGAAAGTTTTTAAGATACTAAATATATTATGGTTAAATGATGATAAATTATATTGCCGATATATATTAACAATATTTTAATTATTAGTTTATTTGAAATAAGATTAATAACACAAAATGTTTAGAAACTCATTATTCTAGAAAAATAGTTTTCTTTATATTTTTTATTTTAATTTAAAAGCCAGAATTTATAATATTTTGAATTTTAATTAGATAAAATAAACTACATTTTTTAATTCTACATATTGAAGTAATGTTAGGATGAATTTTTTTTCTAAAATAAAATGGTTTTTGTTAAATTGTGGATAAATATAGATTTTGATAATATTATCACTTAATGACATTATCATCATACAAGAATTATTTAAAATATTTGGGAAATTTTTATATATAAAAATTTATATTTATAAATTAAAATAAATAAATTTAAAAATAATATTTTTAATTTATAAAACTCATGTTTTACATTTTGAAAACATACATAGTAGTTTACTCTAAAAACTATGTTTATTTGCTTATATTCAAATTTTGTTTTCATCACCCATAGAAATAAAATATAACAAAATGGATTTCATGTTTTAGATATAAATTTTAATATTATTTAATAATTAAAATTTAATTTTTATTCATAAAAATATTATTTCTAGGATTAATTTTAATTATCGTGATAACGGTAAAACTCTTATTCTCAAATAATTTTTTTATTAACCTTTTGTAATTTTTATCTAGTAAAATCAATTATTATATTATAAAAAATAAATATAATATAATTTATAAAACTATATATAAATATATTATCACCCATTTAATTGGATATTAATGTTATATAACATTTATAACACTTAATCGTTAAAACATCATTTTTCTATTTAAATGGTTTTTCTATATTTTATATATTTTAATTTAAAATTTATTTTTCTCATATTTATAAATTCAATTAGATTAAATTGAGTCTAAATTTATGTTCCAAACTTCAAAATTTGGTAATATGGGATATCTTATATTATTAGTAAAACATAAATCAATTAGTTAAAAACTATTTACATGGGTAAAAAAACAAAAATGGTCAAGTGTAATAATCTAATAGTAAAAGACTCAAAAAATGTTTAAAACAAGTTAGAAAATTAATTTTTGAGGCTTGATATACCTAAAACCATATATAATCAATTATAAATAAATTTTTGAGCCATTTACCCTTGAATAGTGTGATTCTATCATTGAAAAAGTAATGGGTATTTACAAAAGCGTTATTTTATTCACTTATAAAAGGGGATACCTTACACTACATTTATCCACCCATTACAAAGAATTATCTTTAATAAAACTATACCCTATACTCTCATAAAATCTATACCCATTTATATAAGCCTTGTTGTAACACCACAATATTTTATGGTATGTCTTTTTTAAATAAATTTAATCTCTTCGATAGCTTGTGTTGCATGCAACACCAGGTCCAAACGAATCATGATTTATTATTATCTGACCATTATTACCAAGATATTAAAAATATAAGGTATTCATAGTAATAAATAAATTATTAAAATTATATGTGTTACAAATTTATAAAATAAATTCATCATTTATAAATTAAAATATAAAAAAATTTAAAGTAAAAGAAATGTTTTTCAGAAAAACTATTTTTGTGCACAAAATATATTTATATCATAGTAAATTGAATTCATCACTATTGGTGAATAAATTTAATTAAATTTTAATATTATATATTCACTCATATGTTTTAACATTAATCTATACTTTTACTATGAATGTGATAAGGATAAATCAATTTTTATGCTTAAAACTCTATTTTTTTCAAAAAGAGATTTTCTTCAGGTTTTGATCACTCATTTTAAAATTAATTTCTTCCATTTATAGAAATTTAAATTGATAAAATAGATTATATATTTATATTCAGGAGGATCAAATATTTTAAATAGTACCCTTTACTTTTTAGGCAATATGAATAGAAATCATGGTAAAATTTATCACCTCAATAAAGGATAAATCAGGTTAATCTAGGTTAAAACTAAGTGATAAAGACATAATTTTTAATCCAAATTATTATTTTATGAATGTAATTATACCCTTATCACCTTATTCAAATAATTTACTTCTTGAATATATACTTTTCTCTAAAAAATCACAATTATAATGTTTAAATCAATAAAAGTTACAAGATGTCACTCTCTTCGTTTTAAATATATATTATGTTTCAACATAAGAAAAAAATAAAAATATGAATGAAAATAAATGTCTATTTTAATATTAATGAAATTATTTTCATGATATAAATTTATTTATAATTTTTTAGAAATTATATAATTACAATATATTATTGTACAATGCTAATACGATATATATTTAATTAACTAACAAAATAAGTATTGATTTTAAAAATATTAAAAGTGATATAATTTGAAGGATTTAATGAACCCTGATAATTTTATATGTTTATGTGAAATATTATTGAGGTTTTAAAGCATTATATTTGAATTCATTTGTTTCTAAATGTATTAGAGTTCAAATTAAATGAATATTTTTTTAAAGGTTTGGGTTGAAGCCTCATTTATTATTAAAGCAATGAAAAGATCTCTTTAACTGGGTAGAGTGAGACCCATTACATATCCCAAAGCCTCATTTATTATAGAGGTTTTTTCATCCCAAAATACCAACCCTATAATCCTTAAAAGGATATCCAAAGGAGATCTTCTAAAAAAGAGATAATCGCCTTAACCGATCACTTTCTTTTTTTTAATTCTCCTTTTAACTCCTATATATATATGGTATTTATCATAAAATTATAAAATTATTATCATAAATTTACTTAAATGTTATCATTATTATTAAACCACCATTATACACACTCTTTCCCATTAAATGGGAAGTTAAAGTATCGGTCGTGCATATATATGTCTCATCGTCTCCACGTAGCGAAATAATTAATTTTTCATTACCATAATTCCTAGATAAGAATTATTACGGTTTTAATGTTTATATATGATATTTATTACAAAACATTACTTATTTAATGATAATATCATATATAAATTCGTACCTTCCTTGTCGTTGGGAAATAATAATGTCGCTCATGCCTACGTGTGGACTACCACCTCCACGAAGCAATATGATTTTTTTTCATTTATATTTTACTTGGATGGTAATTATGATGGATTTTATGAATATATATAATTTATAAGATATAATAATTACTCTATAAAGGTTAATTATTATTTACTTCTGTTACGTTCTACCCATCAAAAATTGAACACACTATTTATTCATATGTATGGCCTACCGTCTTCATGCATAGTGTAATTCATTTTCTATATATAACTTTTATGGATTACTATAAATATGTATATAATTAATATATAATATATTTATATCATTATTAAAATTATGGAGATGATGTAACCTTGATAAAATTAGCAATACCAAAACCAAAAAACCAAAACATACATGAAAAACCCAGTATTTATTATCCAAAATATTGATTTTTAACCATGAATTGTTAATAAAATGGTAATAAAAGCATATAAGTAAATAATAAATCATATTATATACATTATTATGGTTCTATAATATATTTATAATGAATCTATATTTATTATAAAGTAGGATCAAACACATAAAACATAAATCAAACCAATGGTTAGGGTTTATTTCATAGTCTCATCATTATTTAGAATTGTTTATGTTTAAGTTGTCGTTAGGGGATTATTTTTATTCCATAACCAAATTCACTTTAAAAAAATAAATAATATTTAAATTAATATTCAATTATTTGTTAATGAAATTTCTACCCTTGTTTGACTTTTTAGATATTGTTTTGAAAGGAATCTTCTTATCATTTTCTGAACGAGGTACATTTTAACATTTTTACAATAGTGTGAAAGGAATGTTTTTATAACTTATAAAAAATGAACGAAATTCCCTCCATTATGGATAATATTTTATTTTAAAATTACTTTACAATTTTAAAATGTTATATTTGAATATTTTTTTTTCATTCATATTTGGGTTGTTTTAAAAATTAGTGATTTCTAAGTAAAAGGGGTATTTTCATCAATAATTTACCAATGATATTTTTAAATAATTTTAATATATGTAAAAATATTTTGTTGAATATTGTGATTTGGTATGTTTATCATACTATTATACCATTTACCATATTTTATTGGGTGGTTTATGTTAATATTTACTAGGGATATACTATTTGGATATCATTCACCATATTACTCTAGATGGTTTATGATTATGCTTATTGATTGGGGTAATTATTAACATTTAATATGATAATTTATATACAAATGTTTTTTTATTATGTTTCACCCATTTTATATGGGTAATTAATAGGATATATTAAGTGATGGGTGAGGCCTACTATAGCCCCTTGATGTATCGGTAGGTTATATGAGACAAAATAGTTTGGGTATTGGCTGAGGTCTTACCCATTTATGTAAAATATATTGAAATTATACCTTAGTTGTATGTTTGTAATGTCCATAATTATCCATTTAATCATTATAATATTAGTTATTTTATGTTCATGTGATTATTTGATTAGTTATGATATCTATATATAGGTTTCAAGATCATGTGATTATTTTTATGGGATTATTTTATCATTGTTTATTCCTTAAATATTATTATTCATGATTATGTTATTTATTAAATGGAATATGTTGTCAAATATTTACATTTTCATATTATTTATACATTATTTATTAATGTTATTTTTTGTTGTATGAATACCCTTAGTAAGCATTAGATATCAAATATTTGTTTTGTCTATTTTTTTCCAGGATCCCAAGAAGTGTACTATGATTGATATGTAAGGATATGCTAAAAGGAATAATAGTGAACTCAATGAAAATGATATGGTGTGTTATGTTTTCTATGAATTTACTTTCTAAATACTAACATATTCTATCCTTTTGAATGTGATTTATTTTACATAGTGATAATGTCATAAAGTAACCACTGGCTCTAGGCTACTAGGGTCATGGTTTTTATAGTTGGTATCAGAGAAAGTTTGGTAAAAACCTTGGAAAATATATTTAAGAAATCATATGTTAGGGAACATAACCTCATGATGAAATTTTAGAATATTCTCAAAGAAACCAAGAATATGATTTTGATATTAGTTGTACATAAATTTTCAATTTTTGTTAATCATTTCACAAGTTTCAAAGTTATACATTATGATTCATAATATAATATAGGGTATGAAATTGTTTAGAAATGGAACCTATTATAATTAATGGAAACCAAATAAATGAAGTTAATACATCTAGGGATTTCCCTCTTAGGAAATATAATCAAGCTGAAGCCGGATCTGGAGCTGGAGATAAATAAATTATAACTATATTGGGATAGGTAACTAATGTTATAACCAATAACCTTTCCCTTATGGAGTATCCTGCTAATCCCAAACGTGGTGTATCGATGTTATACCATTTTATAGATCAATATAATATATCATTAAATGGAATAACAAATCCATTTTTATCTAAATAATAGATAATTTCCTTAGACAATATATTTCTTTCTTTGGGAATTAATGACAAGGAGAAGGTTGTTATGGCAGTTTATCATCTCTTAGGAGATGCAGATAAATGGTTTTCATTGATTCAAAACACTAATGATGAGGAATAAATAACAAGAATGGAATTGAAGGATTTCAAGTAAATTTTCTTAGAAAAATACTTACCTTGTGAACAATGAGTAGATATGGAGAAATAATTTCTGGATCTAAGACAAAAGGAAGATGAAAATGTTTCTAAGTATGAACCTAACTTTACAAGGATACCAAGGAATATTGTGGACTATGTACATAATATAAAGAGAAAGATTTAACTTTTCTTTTATGATCTTAATCAAAACCTTTTAAGGGATCTACTCTCCCTGAAATTTTCATCATATAAAGATATAGTATCTTGTGCTATCTAGACAGAGAAAGAATTATCCAAGTATTTGGGTTTTGAATTAAAGAATGATAAGTAGAGGATTATTGAGCACTCTGTAAAATATCATAAGGAAAGGGGGAATAAAGGGTGTGTGTAATTTACAACATTCAATAAATGTGGAATGAAAAACTATGGAACATGCTTACAGGGAATGTGATTTTGATGAAAATGTGCAGAAAAAGGCCACCATGCTCTTGATTGAAAGGGAATGAAGGAAGATTCCAATGTTAAATGATTCAACTATAAGGATATGGGACACTATGAAAATGATTTTCTTTTCCATCAAGGTAAATTTTTCTTTAAAAGACCTAGGGATGGACGCCAATCTTATGTAATCATAATGAATGAATTTTATGTTCCTAGTGATGTAGTTATGGGTAATTTAATCATATCCTCAAATTTATCCAATGCCTTATTTGATTTTGGATCATTGAATTCTTTTATATCTTCCATGTTTTCAAAGAAAATTATATATTTACCAAGAACCTTAATAATGAAGTTGTCAATAAAAACTCCCTGTAGAAGTCACACCATAATAAGGATATATCAATTAGTTTTGGTTCTCTGCATAGTATAAGCGTGTTGTGGTAGACAGTATATTAAAATTTCCTTTTATATTGAGTTTCCTAAAACCCTGAGAAAGGATCTTGCATGTAAATTTGATAATTAATTTTCTTAGATAGAAATAAAGGAATACTTGATCATAGTATTCATTCTTTGATATAGATTTCGATCATCTAAAAGGACCCTTTCAGTTTTCATTCAATGTGTTGTGAGGATCCAAGGATAGAATCCCTCTAGTGGTGATTTACACATTTTCCTTTGATCTCTAAGTAATGCCAATCAATATTTGGATGATAGCATGGTGAAGAGATTGTATTGCATTATTCTTTTTGATTTCTCTTTATTCAATCTTGATGGAATCTGTATTTTATTTCTCATTCTTGAGAGGGAGAGAGAAATAAGAATCGAGAGAAAATTTATTATGCATAATAATTATCTATTCTAGATTGCACACACTACAAAATAGATATAGTCATTTATTTATAGAGCTGGGTATTCGGTTTAAATAATTATTTAATTATTTGTTAGACCTTAAATAATATTATAACCTTTAATAAAACCCATGCCATATATTATTATTATTATTATTATTTTGTGGAATGAACCAACTTTCACAATAAAAAATATTATTTAAATGGCTTGTCAATTAATATTTTTCACCAAATATTGTCTTGGTCCATTCGAACTTCTATACAATTTATTGAACAATTAAATAATTATTTAATTTAAATAATTAATTCATAAATAATTTTTTTTCGATAAACCTTGAATAAAGTTATCACTTGATCTTGAGAATAATATTTATTCAATTAATTAAATTTAAATTGGATTTAATCGAGATCATTGGAAACACTTAGTGTGTGAGAATCTAGGATTCATTCTCTTTGGTATTAAGAAGGCTTGCCTAAAGACCCGGATTGGCTTCTAACAATGGGTCAGGATGCCCAAGAGAAAGCACTTAATGTCCCAATGACAACAACCATATAAAAATGTTCACTATGTAATATAATTCTTTTTTCATAATATCTCTTTAAGTAGGTTTCACATATGTGTCACCATCCTATATGATTGATCTGTTGTACTTTGACTATCTAAAATAAACACATCATTACACCATGGAAATGTAATTTTTAGAGACTATTCTATTCCAATTTTAGTTCCAAGATATTAGCTTCCATAAAGATAGAAGGGGAAAACATTCCTTGACTTATACAGTAATAAAATGTCAATAATGACGCACCCAACATACCCTACCTCACCACGAACATATGTCATCCAATTTTTTATCAGGAAATATAAGTGTGAAATTCATGAAATATATTAAGGATAATCTTAAGGTCTAATGACAATTACACGTGCTCACAGATAAGAATATTTGATGACCCAAAAACATGTATAATTTCTACTGGTGGGTTTATTCCCATAATATACCATCTTAGAGATTACTAAGTGTGAAATTAAAGAGAATAAGCCTGATCTTCTTACGAGTACTCATACCTAAAGGTTTATGTACTATGTTTCCCATGATTTTATGTTATCCAATTATGGAACATTATTTAAGAATATCGATATAGCACTTAAATCTAATCATCATAGAAAGGAACTGTTATGACCTTTTCAATGTGATTTATACTCTAGGACATAATTACATTAGATCCATACAAAAAATGAACAATATTTAATGATAAATTTTATTAATATTAAATACATCACATATATAAGTAATCAATGTAAAAATAGTTGGTTCGAGGATACCAACTCCCACAAAAAACCTACTTTTACTAGAGCCAGCTACTTATTAATTTTAGTCACCTAGACATCACATGATAGTAACCTTATTTCTGAGTTAAGGATTTATTCAAGGGGTTCTCAAAGCTATCTTCCTAGGAAATAATTCTCACTACAACTTCAACTATCTAATAAAAATAACTTAAGAGATGATAATTATGAAGTATGTTCTATATCCACGGATATGACCTTGGATCTTTTGCAAGAAACACTACTACAGTATTATCATAGTAGAGTGTGATAAGATCATTACTTATTGTACCATATTAAGATCTTTTATGAATTTGTGTATCCATACTTCTTATTTATCTACTTAAAAATCCACAATATACTCATAATCTGATATATAATTTGTGACCATATCCTTATTTGAGCTCCTCCATCTCACAATACCTCCATTCAAAGTGAAGATGTATCTTTTTTGTGACTTTCTTTCATCTTGATCAATTTTGGAAACTTACATTTTCATATCCTCCGATGACTTGTTCCTTGAATACTATATAAACTAGGAACATATCCTTAGTATGCATTAGATACTTAAAGATATTATTGACTACCATCTAATGGAGGTCACATGGGTCAACATGATGTCTTTCTACCTCATTTAATGCATATGTGACATCTATCCTAGTACATATCGTATCATATATGACTAACCTAATCACTAATGTGAATTTACTTATTTACATTATATTTCATTCCTCATGTTTCTGAGAATACATATTCTAAGAAAGATGAATTCCATGTGAATCTAGCAACAATACCCCCTTTGATTGTTCCGTATTAAATATATTAAATATCTTTTCAATTAATGTGGTTTGAATTAGGTTGAGTAACCTCTTGGATATATCATGATGGATCATGATCCTAACAATATATGTTGCCTCACCCAAGTCCTTCATAGATAAGCACTTATTCAACAACTCTTTAATAGACTTCAATATTGGTATTTCATTTCCAATGATTAATATGTCATTAAAATATACTATTCTAAAAATGAATTCACTCCCACAAAAACCTTTTAATATACAAGGTTAAAAATCATTCTTTGTGAAGCCAAATTATGTTATGGATTCATCAAAATGAATTTTCCATGACCTAAACACTATCATTATTCCATAAATGGATTTTTGAAATTTTTCTATCTCGTTGGAATCCATTGGAACCACTGACCCTTCAATTTGTGTCATATAGAAATATTTATGAAGGTTACCGTTAAGGAAGGTTGTTTTAAAATAAAATTTTAAAATCTCATAATAATGGTAACCTACAATGTAAGGTATAATTTTGATAGATTTCAGTATTGAAACTAGTGAAAAGTTTTTATCATAGTCAATTCATTGACATTTTTTAAAACATTTTTCAACTAGTTGTGCCTGATATGGACTAGATTTTCATTCCACCTCCATTTTCTTCTTGAATACCCATTTTCAACCAATGGTCTTTATATCCACTAGAGGATATATCAAAATCTAGACTTGGTTTTAGTTCTTGGAATCCATTTCAGAATTCATGTCTTCTTACCACTTGGAAAAATCGTTTCCACTTACTACTTCATTATAGGTTATAGGATCATTATTATAAACTAATAATGAGTTACCATCCTCGGTGATTGGAAAACCATACCATTATGATTCTCTAACCTCTCTAGTGCTCCTATATAGAACTTGATCCACTAGAACAACTTCTTCTTCCAAGGGGATTTGGGTAATTGTTTCTTATCCCAACTCTTGTGTATCTTGATCATGGACATCATCGAAGACTATCTCACTCCAAAAATCTCTTTTAGAGAAAAGATCATCCTTAATAAATGTAGGATATATGTCAAAAACAACCATTTTATCTAAAATATATTATATGTAATATCCCTTTGTTACTTTGGGATATCCTATAAAGATAAACTTTGTGTATTGGGGTGCAAGCTTGTTAAATGAAGAGGACTTAACAAATGATTCACAACTCCACTCACGTAAGTAAGACAACATGGGTTTCTTTTCATTCCATAATTTGTATGGTATACCATTTTTTCATTATTTGGAACTTGATTTAGTACATATTTTTCTATTTGTAATGCATATCCACAGAAGGATAATGAATGAATCGCATGACTCATCATTAATCTCACTATGTCCAATAATGTGTGGTTCCTCCTTTCACATACACCATTATACTGAGTCGTATAAGGATAACTGATTTAAGATAGTATCCCAAACTCCCAATACTAGAAATTTTACCTATACCCATGGTTTAAAAACCGTGGCTATAGCCCCTAAAACCATGGTTATAGGCTATACCCACGGTTTCAGGGAATTGTGGGCTCTTAAGGCATCGGGATAGCCCCAGAGCTATACCCACAGTTTAGGAAACTATGGGTATAGGTCTAGTCCACCATGTCAGACACCATGAAACCATGTCATTCACCTATACCAACGGTTTTAAAACCATGGGTAAAGCTTTGATAAAAAAAAATCTGATGCGATATTCGATCCTTGGACCTCTCTTTTAATCCTCCCGCACCAAACCACTAGCCTATATGTATTATTGGTATAAAAATTGTATAAATATCCACCTTGAGGTAATTTATTCAAGTATTTATCATTTACATGAAATATCTAGTAATGCCAAAGTTGGGTGTTGTATGATTCATGTGAAGTAACTTTGTTTTCAATTTCCATTACATGGTTCATGTAATCCAACACATAATGGTCGTTATTTAAATGTGCCTTACCATAACATATGCTATCTTTATAAAGACAGAAACAATTATTACCAATTTGAAAATAAATCCATCTATATCAAGTCCGGATACATAAATATTATTTCTTGTAATAGATGAAACATAATAAAAACCTTTCAAAACTAAGATCATTATGGTTAGAAACTTGAGTTGAAATTCCCCGATAGTTATGATAATAAATTTATCTCTGTTGGATTCTCATAAATCTACTACCCCTCAGTCAATTTTTATGAATTTAAATGGTTTCAATATTTTAATACATATATGAGAACCACAAGTTATACAAAAAAAACAATTTTCATAAATAGATAAATTTCACTCAAAAAAATGAACCGAAATCTTCCCCTTACTTCTTTGTATGGGTGTCTCTTTTTTATTTAGTAGACATTATTTCTATATGAAAAAAACAACATATTGTTCCCTTGATTTCCCATTTATCTTCCTATTCTTGGAAGGGTGTGAAGAAGATTTGGGATTAATTATATTCACATTTTCTTTTCATTTTTTCACCATAAGGATGGAAGTATTTCTAGTCTTCGTATCCGTATCTACTTGGAGAAGGAGAGTAAGAAGATCTGGAAGAGGCTTCACAAGGTTGTTCATGTTAAAATTTATAACAAAGCTATAGAAGCTCTGAGGGATTAATCCTAAAATTAGATTATTACCCAGTTATTCATGGACTTTAAACCCTAAAACCTCAAGGCGCTCAATGTATCCAATGATATTTACTACGTGAGGCCCAGTTGGGGGCACCCTCTCTAAGATTTATCTGAAAGAGAGCCTTGGATATCTCAAACCATTCCTATCTAGATCTCTGATAATAAAGTCCATGAAGGTGATCAATAATTCTATACTCATCCATGTTTTCATGATAATTCATGAGTTTACTAGACATAGATTAAATCATCAAGCATTGAATGTCAATTGTATCACCCAAATGTTTTCACAGACACAAATATTGGTATCACTTTCCTATTTGGAAAGTGGATACGGAATTGAGGATTCTAGCATGTAATATTTCCATTCAGGGCATAGAACATCATGAATTCATATAAAACATGCATAGAAGTTACTATTGGTTATGAGGTTGTCTTTATCCCATATTGATCATAGGGATAATTTGAATAATGAGATTTCAATTTTAGTCTATAATTAAATAGTATTTTATTAGTATTTTTGTTGATTAGAAATTATGTGGTAAGTAATAAATTAATTGATTTTTATTAGATATCCCACTATTTTATCAAGTTTCAATATCCCTTACCATTGAACTGGGAATGTCTAGTTTCTAGGATATTTTTGTGGAAAGGATCCATATTCCCCTTCACATATCCCTAATAAGGGGTGGTCAAGCTACTTGAAGATATTTAGGTTGGCATATCTTTTCCAACTGTAGGCTTGCATCTCTTTGATCCATTGAGAGGACACCCCTATCTGAAAATTTGGACATCTATTTTCTAAACACTTTCCTACAAGTTATATAAAGGCTATCAAGGGCTACGTATCTTTATGTAATATGGTTAAGTCAACCCATAACCTTCATAAGAACTTCTCGTTAAAATTAATTTCTCCAATGAGGGTCAGTCTAACACTTAGTTTCAAGGCTTTCATTACTAATCAAGTATTGGAAGGCCAAGTATGACTTATTATTTAATTGATGGATTTTAGTTTATTATGCATAAATTTTATCTTTTTTTATCCTTTCGATGTCTTATTAATATTAAGTGGATGATACTTAATTAATTAACCAAACTGGATAAAACATTTACTCATAATCCAATTATTTAAATATCTATCCTTTCACATTAATTCATTTATTTATGTGAACATGGTCTTCCATCCATAAAAAAAATAATTTAACAGATATAAATAAATAAATAAATAAATGACATGTTCCTAAGATTTATCTAATGGTTGATTTAATGAGAGGATATTAAATCAACCTATGACATAGGGGAAATAACTCATGTTTCCAATCTTGGCATGAGTTACATTATTCTACCTATCCACCTATGTAACACCTGGGTAGGTGTCATTATGGTCTCATATTGAACCGCCTCCACATGCCTTGGGTAACTCCATTAATTATAAGTATTTATAACTCATATGAAAGTGAAAAGAACCAAAGGAAAGGTTAATGGGGGATTTTATAAATATCATTGGATGCATAGGTCATACATAATAATAGAGGGAGGGATGACACACAAACCATCTTATTTAATTTAATAATAAATAATTTAAATCCCATGTGATAAATTAAATTAAAACAACCAATGTATATACAGGTCTTGGTCAAGTTCATGGTTGGTCCTATATGAAACTTATACATAAAATTAAATGGATATCATTCATTTCTTATTCATTTTTTATTTATTAATATAAATGAGCTTGCATTAATTAATTTATTAATTAATTAATTCCACTTTATCCCAATGACCATCCAAATCCTCTGAGATATAACCATCATAAAGGAATTAATAAAAAATAAATGATAGAACCAATAGTTTCATATTTACTATAATAAATTTATTAAACATTTAAAATTATCTAAAACCCTTATTAAATTGTTAAATACTAAATGTTTTAAATCAAAACATGAAGGTTTTAATGTCGCAATGGTAAATTTAATATAATTTAATTCTACCTGTAATTGGGAGACTGCACGACATGTACTATCAAGGTATAAATCATGTATATCTATTGTTGTGTATCTGATTCACATGGTTAGGGATTCAACATGTTGAATTAGACAAACTACACAGTGTGTACATGCCAGCTACACACTTTGTATCCTCTTTCTATGTGCCTAAGATACTTTCCCGGGTTTTTGGAATGTATCTCGATGGGATCACATAACATGTACATTCTCGTTATACAAAATTTTATCTGAATGGTGTGTGCCCATACAACCTTCCAAAAGACATGGCATGTTATCGCATGAGATACTACACGATGTGGACCACCAGCTACACATAGTGTATATCTAATGTTGTTTGTCTAGATATCTTGACATGTGTATTGAATGTGGGAACTTATTAACTAAACATTTATTACAACACAAACACATCATGTATATCATAAATGCTCCATGTTATTAGTCACACGTGGTTTGAATGTGTATAATTACCACATGGATTTCACAATTTACGTCGTTAGCCTGTATAAGCTACACGAAATTTACATTGTATATACACCATGTAATCTAAAAACAATGTTCCATGTTTTTTGGTCAATATGTGGAGTACACACCATATAATAACTATGTGTAATTCCATGTATCATGTGACATGGATAGGTTTAGCATACTAGGGTATATGAAATATACTTTTGAGTACACTTTGTGTAACCCTTTCTTACCAGCCAAAAATTTGGTAGTTCCCATTGGGATCTATAGTGATTCTTCATCTGTTCATAGACTATTAAGAAAATAAAACACTAAATTAAATTGATTAATATTTTTATACATGTTAATTCAATTCAGATTAATGAAAAAATAATATGAAATGAAAATTCAACAAAATTTTCATATGAATAGTTTATAAAATAAATAATTATAAATTTAAATGTGACCCCTCTGACACCACATAATGGTTCTATCCCCAGAAGAACTGTGAATTGGTGGGAAATATATTAAATATTATTTTAATACAGATTTTCTTGAATTCCTAAGAGAGGATCTTTTACATTTAATTTATAATTATTTTTTTAGATTGAAAGAAAAAAATACATGATCTGAGGATTCTTTCTTTAATGTAGATTTCAATCATCTGAAAAGACCCTTAGGGTTTTCCTTCATTGCACTATGAGTATCCAAGGATAGAATCTCTCTAGCAGTGATCCACATGTGCTAATTTGATCCTTAAATAATTCCAAATAATATTTGGGAGATAACACAGTAAAGCAATTGTCTTGTGTTATTTGTGTTGATCACTCATCCTTCGATCTTGAAGGAACCCCCCTTGAATTTCTCATTCTTGAGAAGTATAGAGAAAAAGGATTCAAGATCGAATTAATCATGTGAAACAATTCTCTATTCTTTATTGTACACATTACACAATAGACATAACATTTTATTTATAGAGTTACAGTTTTGGTTAAAATAATTATTTAATTGAATATCAACCCTTAAATAAAAAAATATTCTTTAGTAAACCCCATGACACATAATAATATTCACATTATTATTATTATTATTATTATTATTATTTTATGTGGAACACATCGACTTGCACAATAAAAAATATTATTTAACCAACATGTTAATTAATATTTGTCACTGGACATAGTCTTGGTCCATTTGAATTCCTATAGAATTTATTTAACACTAGAATAAATATTTAATTTAAATATTTCATTCATCAATAAATATTTTTGATTAATAAAACGTGACTAAAATTATCCATTGATCTTGAGAATAATATATATTATTTTAATTAATTTCAAATAGAATTTAATCATGATCATCATAAGCACATAGTGTGTGACCCTCTAGGATTATTTCTCATTGGAATTAGGCGATCTTGCCTAAAGTTTAATATTACTATCTAATAATGTGAAAAGGAATATAAGAGAAAGAACATAATATTTTAATAATGAAAACTACATATGAATGACCACTATGTAATATAATCCCTTTGTTCTAATATCTCAACAAGCAGGTTGCACATCAGTGTCGCCAACATATTGATCGATACGTATTTCTTTGAATATCTTAAATAAACATGTCATTACACCATGACCTTGGAATTTATGGTGATATTTCTATTACAATCAAATGGATAAGGTATCTACTTCCATAAATATGGAAGGAAAAAACACGTAATTTAATTATCCATTAATGACATCTCAATTGTGATGTGCCCAATGTGCCCTACCTTTTTGAGAACATATGTCAACATGATTTTCATCCAAAAATATCACTATGGAATTCATGAAATGTATTAATAATAATATTAAAGTCTAAGGACTATTACACATTCTCAGAGATAGGAATATCTCATGACACCAAAATAGGTGGAATTCGCACTAGTGGGGTTGTTCTCATAATCTCCCATCTTAGAGATTACTAAGTTTTAACTTCATGAGAAGAAGCCTCATCCTCTTATCAGTACTCACACCTAAAATACTATGTATTATGTGTACGAAAATAGTACTTTATCTAACCATAGAACATTATTTAAAAATATAATCATAGCACTTAAAGGTTCTCATCATAATGGTTAACTACTATAACCTTATCAATGTTACATATACTCTAAAATAGTATTATATTAGAGTCATGAAAAATAATAAACAATATGTAATAAGAGTTTTTTTTAATATTGAATATATTGAATGTAAATGTAATGAAAGTACAAATAGTTGGTCACAAGACACAAACTACAATAGTCAGTTCCTATTATTTAACCTTAGTATGGATATACTTTCAAAATATAATGAAAAAAAACTATTTCAAAGATAAGGAAATTATTATTCATGATGAAGATGTGAAATTATTTATCTTTGGAGGGGAGACTTCATCAGAGTCATGTCGAGATTCAACCTAGCATATCTTCTAAAGAAAATTCTTGGGGAAGAAGAGAAGACATAATCTATTGATGGAAAAGGTAATCTTCAAATTGTGGATGTACCTATAGTGAAGTAATACATTGATTTATTCCTTGAGGAATTAATAGTAAATACATTATATCATGAGATTGATTTTTCCATTGGTTTAATCACTGATGAAAGGCCTATATCAAGGAATACCTATATAATAGACACTATGGAATTGGTGGAATTAAATAAAAAAATTTAGGAGTTGTGTAATAACATATTTATATGCCCTAGTGTTTCACCTTGGGGATCCCCTGTTGTTTTCATTAAGAAAAAATATGGATATATGAGACTATGCCTTGATTATAGGGAAATAATTACTACTATGATAAAGAACAAGTATCATTTACCTTTCATTGATGAATTATTTGATCAACTTCACATAGCTCAATATTTTTCAAAGACTGGACTTTATTTTGGATATCATTAATTTTGAGTAAATAAGGAATATATTTCAAAGACACCATTTTGAACAAGTTATGGACATTATTATTTCATAGTAATTCCTTTTGGATTAACTAATGCACCCTACATTTTCAGGGATCTAATGAACAAACTATTCAAAGAATATCTTGATAATTTTCTTATGGAATTTGTTGATAGTATAATTGTGTAATCAAAAATATATTAGGATGATGATAATAACTTTTGGTTTATTCTTAAGACTCTTATAAGAAAATTATTATATGGTAAATTTAGAAAGTGTGAATTCTTGATTCATAAAGTTTCTTTTCCTGGCCATATTATCCCAGGGATGGAATCTCAATAGATAATATGAATAAAAAGAAATTATAATAATGTCCTACACCAATGAACATAAAAAACGTACATGGTTTCATTAGTTTGGAAGGTTACTATTAGAAATTTATTCAAAATTTTACCTGATTTTACAATCCATTAACTAGGCTCACCTATAAGGGGGTTATGTTTTTATGGAGAAAGGAATGTGAAGGATGTTTTGAAGAATTGATTCGGAGATTGGTGAGTGCTCGGATTTTGAATCTACAATTAGGAAATAATGGATTTGTGATATATGGTGATGCATCAAGGAAGAGACTTAGTTGTGTCCTTATGTACAATTATAAAGTTATGGCCTATGGATAAAGGGAATTAAAGACACATGAAAAAAACTATCCATCCCAGGATCTCAAATTAGCCATAGAAATATTTTATCTAATAATATAGAGACACTATCTCCTTGCTAAAATATGTGATATATATATATATCATAAGAGTTTGAAATATATCTTCTCAAAAAAATAACTCAATATAAGGCAAAGGTGATAACTTGAGCTACTCATGGATTATGATTTCTTGATACACTACCACCCAAGGAAGGAAAATGATGTAGTAGATGAATTCAGAAGGAAGGATCATAGAGTTTTGATCAAAATGAGTATCGACAAGAATTCTATGTTCAAGGATTTAATAAGGATGGGTTTGGGAATTATTAATGAAGGGGAAACATCACAATTTTTTCAAATGATTTACAAACACTATTTTTTTGGAAAAGATAAAAATCTCTCTACGTAATGATAATATTTTTGTAAAGGAAATTAAATCTGTAAATGATGGGAAATGAAAAGGCTTCATATATGAAGATGGTGTTATGAAATTTGTAAAGAGACTATGTGTACGATCTATACTTGTGATAAATTTGGAATTTTTGGAGGAACTTATAGCTCAAATTTCTCTATACACCTAGAATCTCCCAGATATATAGATATTTGAAGGAACACTTTTGGTGGGAGAATATGAACAAGGAACATTCATATTATGTGTCAAGATGTTTTGTTTGTCAACATGTGAAGGCTGAGAGAAATCTTCCAGGAGGATTCAAGAAACTTCTTCTTATTCCTACATGAAAATGGGATTCCATTCCAACAAACTTTCTTACTGGATTACCAAATACTCTTAGAAAGAATGATTTGTTATAGGTTATTATTAATCGACTAACCAAATATGCACATTTCATCACTATAAGAGAATATTTTCCTCTAGAGTGACTTGCATGACTCTATATTAATGATGTTTTAGGAATTCATGGTGCACCTATTTAATTTTTTTTGGATCATGATCTATGATTTACATCAAAATTTATGGAAAATTATATAGAATGCGCTTGATATCGAGTTTTATTTGAGCAAACGTTTTCATCCTTAAACTAAGTGGAAGTCAAAAAGTATTATCCAGACATTATAAGACATGTTGAGGTTATGATCACTTGACTTTAAAGGTATATGTTATCAATATTAAACTTTGATATATTTTTCTCATAATAATAGATTCTATTTGAGTATTCAAATGGTGTTTTATGAAGCATTATATGGTAAGAGATGTCATACTCCAACTTGTTGGGATGAAGTTGGTGAAAGGAAACTTATAGGCCCAGAACTTATGGAGGAGACCATGATAAAGGTAAATACTATTCAAACCCATATCAAAGCATCTCAAAGTACAAAACAGAGTCATACAAATAACTGAGGGAAATATTTTCAATTTCATGTAGGAGATCACATTTTATTGAAGGTATCATCATCAAATAGTGTTATAAGATTTACTGAGAAAGGAAAACTGAGCCTCAAGTACATCATAACTTTTGAAATCCTAGAAATAATTGAAATAGTGTCTTACCATTTGGAAATGACACCTATCCTTTCTAAAGTACATGATATGATCTATGTCTATTTGTTTTGAAAGTACATGCTAGACCTAAAACATTTTATCACATATAAATAAGTATAATTGGAACTTAATTTATCTTACTGTGAAGAGCCTGTCCATATTATAGACACTAGAGAATAATTGTTGTGGAATGGATGACTCAGCTAGTAAATGTACTTTGGAAAAATCATAATATAGAAGGGTTATGTGGGATCCTGAGGAAGTTATGATGAATAGATACCCAAATCTATTCATGAGGTGAAATTATAGAAATTTAAAGATGATTTTTTTAAAGGATGGAATAATTTAACACCCCAATATTTTATGATACGTCTCTTTTTAAATAAATATAATCTATTTGACATATTATATTGCATGCAACACCGAGTTCAAAAAAACCATGATCTACAATTATGTGAATAATATAACCTAGATATTAAAAGTAGTAGGTATGAATAGGAATAACTAAATTATGAAAAGTATATGGTTTGAATAGTTATAAAATAAATTCATCATTTATCAATAAAAATTAAAATCATTTGAAAGGAAAAGAAATGTTTTTTTGAAAAACTATTTTTGTGAATACAATATATTTAAATATTAATAAATTAAATTAGTCACTATTTTTGAATTATTTTAATGAAATTTAAATATTATATATTTGATTAAAAATTTTATCATTTATTTTAAAATTTTACAAGATATAGGATAAGAATAAATCTAGTTTTATGCTTAAAAACTAAATTTGTACTAAAAGTAGTTGTCGATGCGTTTTACATACTTATTTTAAAATTAATTTCATCCATTTATAGATATGAAATTTGATAAAATAGATTCTATATTTATAATCGTGAGTCTCTAACTTTTTGAATATTTCCTTTTCATTTTAGGCATTATGAATAGTAGCTGCAATAAAATTTATCACCTCAGTAAAGCATGAATATGGTTAATCAAGGTTAAAACTAAATTATACACTGATTATTTTTCATAATAATAAATATTGGATGAATTTTAGTTTGAAACTTACCATATTAGGCTCAAAATTTACTTTTTTAATGGAAACTTGTCTAAAAAAATGAGCTTTCCAAACAAGATGTCATCACCGAAACTGATCACTTTCTTTTTATTTCATCTTTCACCTATAATACATATATGGTATTTATCATAAAATGATAAAATTAGTATCCTAAGTATACTGAAATTGTATCATGATTATTAACCCACCTTTATCCACCCTCTTTCCCATCAAATGGGAAGTGAAAGTATTGCTTGTGTGTACCTACTGTTTACTATCTCCACGTAGAGATAAAATTCCTTCACATTAAGATATTTTATGGATAAGAATTATTATGGTTTTAATGTTTTCATATGAAATTTATTACATGATTATATTTATATAATTGTAATATCATATCTACCTTCTTACATTCAAAACTGTGGGGAAATGATAACGTCACTCATCTGCACATGTGGACAACCACCTCTATGAAGTAATATGATTGTATTTCATTTATATTTTACATGGATAGTAATGAGGATAGATTTTATGAATATATATAATTTAAATGATATAATATTTTTTTTTGTGGAAAGTTGAATTATTTTTTACTTTTCTTACATTCCATATATCAAAAAGTTAAAAAGTGTTCCTGCGTACGTACGGTTTACTGTCTCCATGAATGGTGTCATTCATTTTATATATCTAAATATTATAGATTTATATAAATACATATATAATGATAATATATTATATTTATATCATTATTAACATTATGGATATGATTTAACCATGATAAAATTAAAAATAATGAAACAACTGAACGAAAACATATATGAAAAATGAAGCATTTATTACCTAGAACAGTTATTTTTAACAATTAATTGTTAATAAATGGGTGATAAAAGAGTATAATTAAGGAATAAATGTAATGGTATATATTATTATGTTTCTATAATATTTTATAATAAATAAAAATTTATTATACATGAGGATATAACACATAAAAAAAAGGAAATAAGACCCGAGTTAAGGGTTTATTTCACAATCACATGATTATTCAAGATTTTTTATACTTAATTCCCCGCTGGGGGAATATTTTTCTTTCATATCCATATTTTATTTTAAATGTTTTAAAGGATATTTATATTCATATCCAATGATTTATTACTGAAATTTTTACCCATGTTTTAATTTTAATAAAAAAATTGAAAGAAATATTCTAAATATTTTATGAATGAGGTGATTTTTAACCTTTTTACAACAGTATGAAAGGAATATTTCTATAAATTATAGAGCAAGAATGTATTTTATTAGTATCATAACTAATGTTTTATTTGAAACCTCTTTACAATTTTACATGCTTCTTTCCAAAGAAAATATTTTCCTTCATATTTTGAAAGGTTTGAAAATATGTGATTTCATAGTAGAAACGGAATTTTTATCAAGACTTTTACAATGATATTTTTATATTATTTTCAACTATTCTAATATCCTTTATTGAATCTTATTATTTTTTGACTTTATTATCTTATGATACCATATAAAAAAATCATTGTATGTTTCATGATTAGTCCGACAAGGGATCTACTATTTTTATATCATTATCCATACTACTCTTCATGGTTTATGATTATATTTATTGATTGGGTAATTATTAAAATTTAGTATAATAATTTCAATATGAATTTTTATATTTATTATTATTAACCCCTTTCATATGAGTAATGGATTGAACTTAGTAAGTGAGGGTTCGGGCCCGTTATAACCACTCGATGCATCGGTTGGTCTGATGAGACAAACAAGTTTGGGTATTGGCTAAGGACTTATCCATTTATGTATGGTTTATTCAAAAAAATAATTTATGGTTTGTTTATGATGTATATCATTATGAATTTCCTCTTTATGAGATTAGTTATTTGGTGTTAATGTGATTATTTGACAGGTTTTGATATTCATGGGTAATTTTAAAGATCATGTGATTATTTATATGGAATTATTTTCTCATAATTTGTTCATATAATATTATTATTAATTCTTATATTATTAATTAAATGGAATTTATTATTATATATTTATCTTTATATATTTTTAAAACCTTATTTAGTCATGTTAGACTCTGTTGTATGCATACTCTTACTGAGAATCAAAGATCACCATTTTCTTATGTTTATTTTTCATAATATTAAAGGAAGTGTATTATGAGTGTTATATAGGTATATGCTAAAAGGAATAATGGTGTACTCAAATAAAATACTACATTGTGTTATGTTTTCAAATGTAATGTAATATTCAACAATGTATCTATTTTTCCAAGACCACTAAACTATTCAGTCTTTTAGGATGTGACTTATTGTTTCTAGTGTCAATGTAATAAAGTAACCACTTACTCTAGGCAAATAGGGTCATGATTTCTAAACTTTTTATTTACAAAAGACCAAGATGAGGATCCTTAAGGTGTTACCTAAGGGAGAGCATCTAAAGGGAGAGGTAATGATCACAATCGAGCTCTCTTATTTATTTTCTTCTTATACGACATAAAACCAAATATATCCATAAAATTATTATAGAATAAGTATTAATAATATTCTAAAGTTTTATTATAATAATGGAATATCCATTTTCTAACATTCTCCCAACCATTAGAAAAATTAAAAAGTTTCTTATATTGCGTGTGAATTGCCATCTCCATAAGTAATGTGATATATTTCCCATAATTATATTAAAAGTATGGTTAAAAGGGATTATTTAATGGTAAATATGATACATAAAACATTATAAATATTACAAAAATATAAAACAATTCATATCTCATTTACATTCTATGTAAATGATTGCATCACCCATAAATATGTGCATACTACTCCCTCCATGAAAGTAATATATTTTGTTTTTCACCTATTCTATTCTACCATGTATAACTAAGGAAACCTAAATAATATTTATAGTAGAAAATAATAAGTAAATAATTATTTTTTTAATGGTAATGTAAATATATGACCTATAATTAAGATACCACCACCTTGTTCGTTAAAATTACTGAAACAACATCATCACTGACTTCATCATCATAAATCTTAACTAAAATACTTATGAAGTGAAATTATAACATTATAAAAAATTATTAAACATATATTATGGTGCCTATAATTATTTCATAATTATGAACATTGATTCTAAAAATAAAAATTGACACCACCGTTACAATGCTAGTACAAAATAATCAATTGAAACTAATAACATCTGAAGGTCAAAATAGGGTATAACCTACTAATATTATTGTAATAAATAATTGTAATTTATGTTTATAAAAGGTTATATATATGAATAAGGTTCTTAAATAGGTGATTAATATAGTTATTTTTTTATATAGGTGGATAGAGTGCATTCGAATAAACATGAATAAATGTAAGGGGTTTTCATGACTCAAATCTTTTCCTTAGGTCGTAATCCCTCCTCTTGACTATAATCTTTCAAGAATAATTTATTCTAACCGATGATTATTTTATGATAAATTAAAACCTTATTTAAAAGTAAATTCATGTTTGACACCCATTTATTCTTCCTTGAATAATCTATTATTTTAGGAAAATGTAAATTTTCTATGAATAATCCCCATATCTTTTTACAGCTTTTTCCTCCATATCCATGATTTTATGTATCTCCAATGTTCTCCTTTACATAATAGGAAATCAAATTGGTTTTATCTCATATGATAATTATATTACCCTTTATTTATTTAAAAAAACATATTATCCTTTTAATAATGTGGGTTTTCAATAAATTCATTTTAAAATATTTAAATTGTTATACTTTTCTATTTTATTATATTATTACCTTACACTTTACATTTTTGACGTATGATTTATTTATTTTCAAAGTCTATTTTTTTTAATTTTTTTTAAATTAATATTTTCCATATTTTTTATCTTCATAGTAAAAAAAAATCTTAGAAAGTGAATTTAAAATCACGTCAAATTTTAAAATGATATTAAGTAAAATTTTATAAGAAAAACTCCTTTTGTGATTTCTCTTAAATTTTCAATAGATTATTATATAATGGATTAATGGTTCATAAATCACCCTATATTCACACTTTTTAAATACTAATTTTGGATAATCATTTTTTTTGTATCATGCAATCAATTTTGGTTTTTGAAAAGTCATTTTATGTGATACCATTTGGAAATTTTATGAATCCCATTTTCTTCCAATGGGTTCTTTATGATAATATGAATTATATGAATTTAAGTGTCACTCATATGTGTGGATTATGTTGTTTGGGGTCCTATTTCACTATCAAATGTGTTGTTTATGGTTTTTCATGTCATAAGATAATGAAAATTGTACATATTTATATTTTTTTACTATATAATGATTAAACATACATGGATTTACTAACAATATAAATGGTGGAAATACATAAATTTGTTTATAATTTAAATGGTTGAAATAATTTTATTTTTTCTCAATTAAAATTTTTGGTATGATTTATTTTACTCAAATTTTTATCATATTCTTATGTTCGTGATTATTCTCTAAAATTCACCTTATTACCAAGTGATGACAATCATTTTTTTGATGCTCCATATTCTAAAGATATTTTGGTTTATTATGTTATAATTTCATGTTCAGTTTTATTTATTTTATATGATTCCAAGACATTATTTTTAGAACCTTTATTTGGTATTAATTTCCAATTACATTATCCTTGACCCTTAATAAATTTTCATGCTTGTCACTTATGATTCCATGTTCCTTTAATAATATATTCTTCTATTATTCATGATATCTCTCATGTTTATAATCTATAATTATAACTAGTTTCCCTTCCTGGGTATTATCTCACCACTTTATTATATTTTCTTTCATGAGGATACAAATATAGTTATTAAATGTTAGATGTTATAAAGGTGGTTTAGAGTTGAACGGTTAAAGAGAAATGTTGATGTGTATTGTAAAAAAAGTTTTTTATATACCTAATCATCAAATACAATAAACCTCCAGTCCTTTAATTTGGTAAAATGATTTTTAATGGAAATATTATTCATGTAAAAAATAAAATTAATGTGTCTATTTTTATTTTGTCATTTCATTTGGTATAAAAGGGGTGTTTAGTTATTTTGGGGATTAGATTAGAGAACTCTGGTGTGAACTCTAATAATAATACTAAGTATAGGATAACATCATGATGTTTTGTTAAGGCGTATATTTCTTGTTTTTCCTAGAAACTATATCCCAATCTAGATAATAAAAGTGGATGAATGTTTGATCTCAAATTTACCAATGGGTAGTAACCTTAAAATAGTAGTATTGGGTATTAACTCAATCCTCACTCAGTGCACGACAAAAAGGCCTAACTGCATAGCTTTTTTGATACTCACATGGGATATTCATTGGTTAATTCCCATTATCTTTATAAACCATTATGAGAGATTTGAATAAATTTATATTAGATAAACTAATAGTAATGTGACCATGGATAAATATGATTGAAACATAGAGATTTTTATTATAAGGTATATATTAATTAATATGTTCTTTCTTGGATAATGGGTATGTTGTATTTTTATATCATAGATTTCAATGATGTTTGGGTTTAAAATATTTTATGAAAGTTTAGTGTAATTTGAAACCATTATTTTCAGTATTTGGTTAAGAAATATAAGAGAACAAAACTAAAAGTAACCTAGGTTGAGCCAAGAATGATATATATTAAACCGGTAGTGATATAGGATGAACAAAGTCTGATACTAGTTAAACTAGAATAACTATATGTTAAAATGATAGTGCTATAAAGTGAGACAACTAGAGGTTAAATTTTACTATGATAATTTATGATAACTTATGATAATTATATTATAATATCCATCACTCATGTTAACTATTTTGGTTTTATTAATGGTTGAATCTCAAAGGAATCAAGTTAATTATGGATGCCATGGAAAATGTGGAGATAGTCCCATCGAGATACCTAATGAGAAAAGGGATGGAGTAAGAAATCTAATGATTATGAAAAACCAATTATTATGAATTATGATTAATTAGGTGAACATATTTGAAATCATAAACACACCAAAGAAGATAATGATTTAGACTCATGTATTTTTGTGTGATGAAGATCATAAAGGAATGAATATTCAATTTCTTACATGTTAATAACATGGGAAGAATCACCCCAGGGAATGTATCAAACAAAAAAGAGAATATTTCAAGTGTATAAGGATTGACCATCCTTATTAATACTTTAGAAGAGAGATAAATAGGTAGTCCAATACCATGGAAGGTATAAAATTCCTAACTAATATAATATCTACACTTCAATGCTTTAAATACATGGTATTTGGGCATTATAAAAATCGATGCCCTAACCCTAGACAACTAAGGGTAATAGGCATCACCGAACTCCTAGACCAAGGGAATGAAGAAAAACCATGTGATGACTATAACTATAACAACATGATATTTTATTTTATTTTACTTTAAATATAATATTATGTTTGATTGTATGTTCCACGCATAATACAGAGCATAAAACAAACTACGATACAAAATTAAAATATTACTTAAATATGATCATTATAACCTACTCATTGAATTGGAAGGTATGAATAGGAGTAACCACTTTATTAAATATATGTATAAAATTATTCCTTACTAAATAATCATTCAAACATTGATCATAAATTGGTTATAAATGAAGATAAAATCATTTGAAGGGAAAAGTGATATTTTTCATAAAACTGTTTTTATATGTACATAATGTATATTTATCAAAGTATATTAAGTCTATAAATTTATATAAATGATTTTATTGAAATTTATATATGATATATATAGTAAAATAAATTAACATTATTCTCATGGTGGTTATTAGATAATGAATGAGTGAAAATTCATTTTATATTTCAAAAATACATTTTCCTGAAACATAATTTTTATTTTATTTTTTGTGGATATTATAATTAATTTATGAAACTTTTAGTAATTTTATTTCATAAAATTTACATCATTTTTAAAAAACCATGTCAAATTAATCATAAATTATTTTAAACAAAATGAAAAAAAATATTTTTAAGTGAATAGTAGAAAATACTGATTTTGCTAGTATTTTCAATTTTATGAAATTTTCATGATATAATAATTAATTTAAAGTTTATGAAAAAAAATTAAACAATAAAAATATATTTAATAACCCCTATAATTAATTTGAAAATAATATTTTGATTTTATAATTCTATACTTTATCATTTTGGAAATTTAAGTAATGTTTTTATTCAAATAAAAACAATTTTCGTTCCATTATTTTAATCATGTATTTACAAGGTTTTTTCTATTTTGTATTTATTTCAAAGTAAAATAATTATAATACTATTTTAATTATTTAAATTAATTCCATAGGAATCAGTTTTATATTTTATTCTGGTATAAATAATTTTTATGTTTAAAAGGGAATTTTTCCAAAAAATATTTTCATTATGGTTTGTGTATTTATATTAAAATTAATTTCTAACAACTTAGAAAAATTCAATATTAATAAATATATTTCATATTTGGAATCTATAGGTTTAAATTTGGTAATTTATTCATTTTAATTAGTTTTTATATTGAATAGTTACCATGATAAAAAAATATTTACTAGGGTAAAGGGTAAAATAGGCTAACTGAGGTAAAAACTAAGTAATAAGGCCACGAGATCTTATATGAATTATTATTATATGATGTATTTGTACCCTTATAATCTTATATTCTAATTGAGATAGATTTCGTTCTATTTTCCCATGAATAATACTATATATTATTTTAAAAATTTGAAAAATTACAAGAGCGGAAATCCCCTCACATATAAATGTTCATCCCCAATCCATTATTATTTTCGTACTCATATCCATTTAGAAAAAAATTTCCTTACATAGATAGCTTTCCAGTATCCCTCCCTACATCTTATAGGTCTTGGTTTCACAAAAATACCATCCGAGAAGGATTAAGGTGTAATCCAAAGAGGTCTTCCAAATAAGAGGTGTTTCTCTTAATTGATTTTTTTCATGTTTATTTAATCTTCCAACTCTTTAAAATAATTTAGAAACATACCTATATGATAACATAAGTACCGTAAATATAATAAAATGCTATTATTTTTTGGAAACAACCCTCTTCCATCTCTTTAAAATATTGTACACAAGTTTTAAATGGAATAATTTCTGAGATTTTATGATAGATTTTAAGGCTTATATATGTTTTATATATGATATAGTAATTGGAAATTATTCATTATGATGGGTGACCATGAAAGAGATCTTAATTACATTGGGTAATGATTTTGTTCTCTAGGGAATATATGTGGGAATTAACCAAGTAGGTTATTCCATTTGTAAGAGTGATTTCAAGAGTGATTGTAAAAGTGATATGAAAATAATGTCCCAAGGTACCTATATGACTATTAAATGATTAAAAATTAATTTTCATGGAATTATTTGTATTTAATAATCTATGGTAACTTATGTTTAAGGGAAATTGTATGGCACTTTTTAAGGGTAAATTTTTTTTCAATAAAATTTTTTCGTGAGTTCCCATGTTTTACAATAAACCCTTATAATGATGATTTTTTACTTTAAAATTTATTGTGAGATATTTAATGAAACTATTTGGGTACTAAATGATATTTCATGAAACTTAAACAAATATTTTAGCCCAAGTTTAATATGTATAAATGGAAAAAATTATTATGGTAATTCAGTGTTTTCAAAAAAGACTATTGGGTTTCTTTCTTTTTGTATCTCTTGTTGAGATTTATTTACTCAACCCAATTTTTAAATGTTTTTCATAGGCCCTAAGGATGATTAGTAACTATTTTTGTGTCTATATTTCCACTATGGGGATTCACCCTTAAATAAGTGAATGATTTTGAATGAAACAATGTTTAAATTTTATAAAACAATTTTTTTGGTAAAAGATGGATATTTAGCGGAAGTGTCCATATTTTTTTGTAAGGGATTTATATATCAATTTTTTTTTCAAATTATCTAAAACTCTCAACCTAAAATAATAGGGGAATTTAATAAAATTTAATAATTGATATTAAATACATAATTATGATTTGATAAAGTCACATATCGTTATAATAACTAAAGTGGATAATGATATTTAAGGTGTAATTATCCTCCAATATAGAGTTATGAATGTCTTCTTAGAGTTTGATTCTAAGAAATAAAGTATATATGCGAATATTTTTAAGAGAATTTAATCACCACTCTAATGATTTTATTATCAATTAAAACTTATAGTTGACTGGTTATTTCATTCCAAGTTCAAATTTATGGTTATTTTCTTTGTTAAAATCTCATTATCCTTCCTTTAGAAGAATTTAATGTCATTTTGGAAATGGATTGTTTCTCTAAACATATAGCAAAATATATTTGAAATAATTATATCACAATTTATATCAACTTATGATAGTTTATAAATGAAATTATGATTATGAACACCCTTTATAAGTAAATTATATAATGTGGGCCTTGATACCAAATAATAGTAGAATTTTGGCTAAAACGGTTAGAGAATTTATCCATATTATGGTAAGTCTAATTCTGAGGAAAATTATGTTTCCATGTTTGTAAGGTTGATATATCTCTAGAAATTATATCATGATTCATTTAAATATTTAGATACCCTTATATTTTTCCATTGGTATTTTATAATTAAATTATAATGACACAATTAATTTAGGGAGAGAGAATGTAACACCACTGGGTATAAGAGAAATTTTCTCTATTATTTCAAAATAATTAAATCTTGATTAGAGATTAATCCACACAGGATATAGACCAAACTAAAAACAATTTATTAAATTATAATGGAACATTACAATGAAGGTACACAAAACCATATATCACATAAAATTAAACATTACACATCATGAGTGATTAAATCCAGTAAAAGTCAAAAAAATGAAAGAGGAAAACATTTAAAAAAGAATAAAATCTTTACAACTGGAAACTCCCCTTCACCACTATCGCCTTTGAGAATCATCATTAGAACAAAAAAACCTAAAATGAGAAAAATATCATAAAAGGTGAAAGTATGTTGTGAGAAATAAGAAAATGAGAAGTTTTAATTAAGAAGTGAGTGTGGGATGAATGATTTTAATAAGCCTATATATAGGAATGAAATCTGATTATTATAAATATAGTCATTGAAAATTTGGTCATTGAAAATTTGGTCATTAAAAATATGGTCATTGAAAATATGGTCATTGAAGATTTGGTTGTCGGATAAACATGTGTAAAATAGGTACACTGAAGTTATGTATTGCTAGTAATAAGTTTAAATAATATATTTTAGAAATAATAAAAATGAAACAAAAATAAAATATTCAATTAAAATATTTTAATGTAATAGAATATTATTATTAAATAATGACATGATAAAATTCAATGAAATATATTAATTAAAATGTTTGAAAAAAATTAAATATTTGGGATATAATAAGAAATTATATTTAGGTTAAGATAATTTTATGTTTAAAGATATATTTTTCTAAAAAAATGGATCTTCGTGCCCTATACTTTTATTTAAGAAACTAAATTTATTATGGTTAAATTATGATAAAGTAAATTATTTATATATATTATTACTAATTTGAGTAGTAATTAAAGTGAAATGAGATTAAGAACACATAATGTTTAAAAAATAATTTTTCAATAAAAGTAGTTTTATTTATATTTTATATTTTAATTTTAAAACCAAAATTTATAAAAATTTGGATTTTCATTTGATAAAATTAACTTCACTTTAAAATTAAACATCTAAAAATTATTTTAGGATAATTTTTTTGGATTTTAGAAAATAATTTATTTTTAGGTGAATAATGAATAAATGCATATTTTGATAATACATTCAATTTATGACATTATCATAATACACTAATGAATTACATTTTTTTAAAAATATATATGCATATATATATATATATATAAATTAAAAAATATCATTTAAATATACTATTTTGAATTTATAAAACCCAAGTTTAATGTTTTAAAAACTTTCGTAATATTTTTCTCTAAAAATTGTTTTTATTTGCTTGTATTAAAAATTTTGTTTTCATCATTAGTAGAAATTAAATATGAAAATTTGGATTCCATATTTTAGATCTGAATGTTCAAATTATGTAATAATTTTAATTTCTTTTTTAGTCATAAAAATAATATTTTTATGGTTAATATTAATGACCATTATAATAGTAAAATTATAATTTTTATGGAATTGTTTTATTAACTTTGAGTAATTTTTATATTGTAAAATAAATTAATCTCTTCTAAAATAAATAAAATTTAATTTTTAAACCTATATATTAATAAATTATCACCAATTTAATTGGTTATAATGTTATGAAATATTTATAACACATAATGGTTAAAACATTGATTTTCTATAAAAATGATTTTTCTATATATTATATGATTTAATTTAAAATTTAATTTCCTCATATTTAAAAATTGAATTGGATTAAATAGAGGATAAATTTAGTTTTATAATACGCAAATTTGTTAATTAGGGATCTATTATATTTTTAGTAAAATATAAACTACCTTGTTAAAGAACTAGTTATCGATGTAAAAAAACAAAAATGGTAAAGTGTAATAATATAATGGTAAAATATAAAAAACATGTTTAATACATGTGTGAAAATGAATAGCCAGTGCGTTCTTGGACCACATCCTTCTCCAGTAAATTATGGACCAATTTTGGAGCCTTTTACCCTTGAATAATTTCAATCAATCAATGAAAAAGTAACGGGTATTTACAAAAGTGTCACTTTCTTCACTTATAAAAGGGGATACATTCTATCACATTTCAAAACTCATTAAAAACCATTATATCTTCCAAGACTATTTCTTAGTCTCTCTTAAAATATCTACCCATGTATTATAAGCCTTTATCCATCCAGAAGACTGATCTTAGGGTCCTTAAGTTGTTACCCAAGTGAGAACACCCAAAGGGAGAGGTAATGTTCTCAACCGAGCTCTCTAATTTTTGTTCTTCTTATACCACCTCAAACCAACTCTATGAATGAAAGTATGAAAATATTGGTATTAATTATATACTGATATATTATTATACTAATGTAATATCCAATTTCAACCCACCTCTTAACCATCTTAAAAAATAAAAATTTCATTTATGTTACATGCGGACTACTGCCTCTCTAATAACCAAGAATTTTATCAATGGAATTTCCCATATTATAAATGTATTATATTTAGTAATGTATCATAAATCACATAAACCACAAGATAAAACCAAACAAATTTATTATATTAATTTGATCATTAAATTTAGATAATATTAAATCCGTAATATTTCAAAATACTACAATGGGATAAAAATAGAAAGTAAGATAAGTAAAACATGAAAATTTGAATCTATTTGATCCATCGGAATAACTACACTCACGAACAACACTGTAGAAATCTGGAAACAAATATTAGAAATATTATATTTATATTGAAAATGATAATATGTAAAACCTTGAGAGAGAATATAATTGAATGAATAATTAATTAAATATGATTTATTTATAGGAAGTGGGGAACTCATATAACTGTTACAAATTAGGCTGTTAGAATTGTAATCTAGTCATTGAAATAGTAACTTGACTATTGGAACAATAATCTAACTGTTATGAATAGTAACCTAATTGATATAATAGTATCCTCACCTATGTAAGTGTAAAATAATATTTAGGTATCTTATGAAATGAAAATATGGCATATTTATATCACAAAACAAGTAAATAAATGTTTTAAAATGACAAAATAAGTGTTCATATTTTTGTAAAACATATATGATTTATTTGCATCTTTATGAAACATGTAATGATCTAAAATAAATTTTATTTTCAAAAAATGGTTTTATAAATTAATATTATTCTTTATTATAAGAATAATAAAACTTTTTGAGGCCTTAAGTAACTTTTCAAAGGGTAAAAAATTGATCATGGTGTTAAAATTGTTATATTTCAAATAAATGTAGAGTTTATTTAAAAATTAAATATAAAATATTTAGAAAATAATCTTCGTAAAAAGAATTTAATTTTTTTAATATACATGTCTAAAAATGGTTCGGGTGAATTTTTTGTACTTTTCTAAAATATTTGAATTATGGGGGAGTAGGAAAATATGGAAAAATACAGTAATTTACATTATATGAAAAATAAATACACAAACGAATCATGGATAATGTAAGTGAAATTTTTTTTGGCATCAAATGCATTATTTAATTTATATAGTCACAAGATTAATATCTATTAGTATTCTAGATCCAAAATAATAAACGAATTATTATAATATTCAAAAACACCCCTCTCTTCCCCTTATAAACACCCCTCTCTTCCCCATATCCTAGTACTATAGATCCCATCCAAATACCATTCTAATAAGTTTTAAGGGAAGCCTAAAAAGAGACAACCAAAGGTATAAGTAAACTCTAAACTAAATTGATTTTAATTTTATTCTTCTTCTACATCCCCCTTATGTTTTACATCCACCTAGAAGAAAACTTTTCTGAATTAAAAAATTAATGGATTTAATTTGATTATTCAGTAAATTAATAGCAAGTAAAGAATGATTCTAGAAAATATGGTAAGGGATCTCTCTGAACCACTGTTTTTAATTAGGTTACCAAATTTCTTTATCTTACTAACTCACTCTATCTATTTTATGTTATGTAATGATTATTAATTCTATATTTTTGTCTCTTATATATATACCTATCTTATTCTCCCTTCATTTTATGGGGTAATACATGCCTTAAGTTCATTTCTCAAATGAATTCTTTGAAATAAAACCCAATTAAGTAAAGATTTTCTATTACTTAATCCATTTATTTAACACTCATTTAAATAATTTATTCCCATTCATGATTTCATTAAATAATAGAAAATTTTAGGTATAACCATTCAAGTTTCCCTCTAGTTTTCAAATAAAATTTCATACTTACTATTTCTCAAATATTCTTTAACAAATTCCTTAAAACAATGTTTTGAAAGTTAATTTCTATACCCAATTCTCTACCATTTCTCAGGATGTTATTTCCAAATGAACACCATATTTTGTGACTCGTTATTATTTGCTCAGATATGGATGTCCAAAATATTTATGTTCATGTTCCCAATGGAATCTTAATGAAATATCCTTTGATTATAATAGGATGAATGATTATGCAACGCATTTCATTACATGGGTAATTATTATGTTTATGCTTTATGATTGATTTCATTTTGTGGAACACATAAGCATATACATGTTATGATAGGCACACTCATACAGTTCTCTAATTAATTAGGTAATTTTTTTTGTCACATGATATGGTATGTATGTTATTAGGGAGTAAACCTAATCCACGATGAGACTCTGCCCACCGTGTGATGTTGTCTTAGTAGTTAGCCTTGATTTATTCTTAAGTCATGTTACATATTGAAACCATTTTCATGTGTTTCTAGGATCATATAATACCATTATATTTCTTTTATGCTCCCATGTAATTATTCTTGATCATTATTATGATGAACCCAACTAGAATACCCTATCAATTGGTATACGTACCGAATTACCACATACCTAAAGGGAATTCCTAATTCTCATGGTCTAGTGATTAGAACCCAATCATAAAACAACAACTAGAGGGAAAAAGTTTTCCCACTTGAAGAAAAAACATGAAATAATATATATAAAATAGATATACAATAGAAACTATACAACTCAAAAGTTACAACAATATCCAATAGACAAGTCTAACAACAAAGGAAACCCACAAATAAAACTATTACTACATGTGATAATGTGGGCAGACACCCACTATCTCACCACCAGCTACCCAGAAAATCTAATAAAAACTTTGTCACCTCACTATGACGCCTTTCCTTTCCCTATATTGGAATACATAGACCTAATGGCCTAAAGGCCTTCTTTTTTGGAATACATACAAATGTATATGCACCACCGAAGGGGTGAATAGGGCGTGAGCTAACAAGCTCAGTGGGATCCTACATGGGTGTTCCATAACAATTCTATGTACAATAATTCAAATGATACTCAAATTTAAAGAAAATAAGTCATGAAAAACAATTTAATAAATTTTATATAAAAATCTTTAAAAATCATTTATTTTTCACCTTTTCCACATTTCCAAAATAATCAAGGTAAAACATTTCAAATAATTTCATATACATCAAATAAGTCATATCAAATCAAAGCATGCATCATATATCATATCAAATCCAATAAAAATTGTAATAATAGGTAAAATTATGCCAAAGATAACTACATGTTAGGATAGAAAGCTACTCATACCACAATCTATTATTAGTGTGCAATAAATTTCTTATAACACAAGCCTAAGGAGCAGAGAAACACCCCGTGAGTGAATCCCTTGACACTAACAATATCAATTCACTAGAACAACATGCCTAGGAAAAAGAGGAACACCCCAGGAGTGAAATCCCTAAAAATACATAGATAATGTCCCTAAGCTAAACTTTCAACCTAAGTACCCATGGCTTCCCATGTGCTCTGTTTTCTAAACCATTTCATCAAAATCATGCTTTGAAAACTATTTCCTAAAATCATTTCACAATTATTTTAGAATACATTTTTTTCTTCCAAAAAAACGGGGAAACCATTTTTTATAAAAACCCCATTCTACACATATAAATACATAAATCAATCATTCAATTTTCATTTATAAAATAATTTATCAAAATATAAATAATATAGTTCAAGAAAACATAGGTTATTTACGGAACCACTTATGTCAAACTCGGGTCTCACATACCCCTAATGGAATCCACCAATAAGAAATACCACAGAAAAATGACAATAGAGTTCCTAGAATCAATCCACACATATCATAATTGATTAAATTTAGATAATGGGTTAGTGAAGAGGAAGAAACCACCCACACCTCAAGGAACTCACATGTCGCACCGCAATCAACAAAATGGTTAGCCTCTGAAGGAAGATCACACAATGGATCTAGAAAGAATCATGAATAATCATCATCACAGATCAAAGGATCCAATAACACAAAGAAACAACACTACCATGATCAAAGGAAATGAATAATTAAGAATTATTACTCACCCAAAGAGATGAAACCCAATTTAAATGGAGATCAATTGTTGAATGAAGTGATTCAAATGAAGAGAAGGTCCCCAAAATCACCTTGGAGAGCTCTTAGGTCAATAGAATACGTGAATGTGTATTAATAAATGGAATATCAGTCGTTCAGTACCCTAAAATCCCAACTCGTGATGATTACATGGCATGTAATACCTTTACATGTCATGTAATCCAAGACACTCAAGTATGGAAAAAACCTGATCACCTTTTTAATAAAAACCCAATGTTAACCAATACATGATTTGAACCAAATACATGGTGTGTAATCCTTTCACATCATGTACTAGACTCAAAGCTTCTTCCCGATAGACATTACAAGACATTTAATCCCATTACACGGTGTGTATTTCTCCTGCAGACTACAAAAAACACTAGTTTTCAGCAGAAAACTCCAAGACACCATAGACATTATTTGAACTCAGGGAGAACCTAGAAAATAAAATAATATATTTATACATGGGATCCATTTATTCAAATAAACATAATCCTCAAAATTTTGTCCATTTACTCTAGAAAATTCTCTTCATACTTGAGAGTCCCAAGATGCACCCAAATAAAGAGGAAAATGAATAAAGAGAAGATAAATACTTAGAATATTGTGACAGGGTGTTATAAAATCACTACAATAAGACTTTCCATTCTCGGGAAGTCATGTGTAAGAATGATGTTTGGAAAATAGGTGAATCCACTACTCCCTCAATAATAAATAACACTCCTAAGTCTTGTGAGAATATGATCTGTGCCACCATAACACTCTGAACAATAGAGTCAACTTCCCCCATAATACTTTCACTAGAGAGTTAAAGATATCCACTAGATTCTCCAAAATAGAAACCTCTTTCTCAAACTCAATCTCTTACCAACTTAGAATGTGATAGGGATCAGGATGATATTTTTTAACCTGTGATATGTGGAAAAAATAATGAATTTCTATCAACTAAACCAGTAATACAAACTGATATGAACCTTTCCAAAGCTACGAAACGACCTCAAATGGTCTAACATATCTCGAAGCTAAATTTCCATATTTTACAATTTGATGGTGACCCAACCAATACAGTGCATTTATGAAATACTGGTCACTTATAGATAACTCCAAAGGACTTTTCCACTGATCCATATATTATTTTGGTTGACTCTGATATATAACTAGATGCAAACATATATCTTGAATCCTCACTAACATCTCTTGAACAAGACTCGATCCTACCAAAGAGGCATCACCAGCCTATTCCCCAAAAATAGGTGACCTACATGGGAAACCATAAAAATACTAAGAGGGTGAAATTATGATTGAAAATGGGTAACTATTGTTATAATAAATCTCAAACATTCACATATATCTATACCAAGATCCATAAAAATCCATGACATATAGATGGATCATATCCTCAAGGATATGAATATTACGCACCATCTGACTGTCTGTCTATGGATAATAAGTTTTACTCAACTTGAACAGATTCCAAATCACCTCATGGAGACTCATATAAAACCTCAAAGTAAACCTAGGACCCATTTATAAAACAATAAAATAAGGAATACCATGTCGCCTCTTGATCTCCTACATATATATCTTACCTATATCTTTAAATTTAGTGGTATCTCTAATTAGAATATAGTGAGGTGACTTTTTCAACTGATAAACCCCCACCCAGATAGAATTCCACCCTCAGGGAGTCCATGGTAATCAAAAAACAGTATCCATGGAAACCTAGTCCCTTTTATAAACTGACATTATAAGAATATAGAGAAACTCATAGGGTTTCAGATGCTCTACCTTTATTTATTAGAAGGTGTAATAGTGAGACACATAATTTGAAATGTCATGATTCATACCAGGCCACCATAATCAACATATCATGTAATAATACATCTTTATAACACTCATATGAATGTCCCATAAAGAAATATGGAAATAAAAAAAATATCTCCATGCTGATTCTACTACAATAAACCAATCCCCAAAATAGAGAATAGCATTTGAATAGAGAGACCAACCTAAAACAGTCTCCTTTCCATAAAGGGTTTCTCGATTTCCTCTAAACTCATCATCCTATTTCCAACTCTAAAAAATAGAATCAAGGAGATATGATAATAATTGAACACTATCTAGAACCAAAACAAAAACATCTTATTTAGCGTCTAGGTAAAACTGAGAAAAGATTCCCATCAGGTTCCACTCTTCCTTTGATTCCAGAATAGACTATGATGGTGCTTTCTTACTGAGAGCATCTGCAAAGACATTCCCCTTATATGGGGTATAAATGATATCAAATTAAAAATTCCTAAAGGCATTCTAACCACTACCTCTATCTAAGATTAAATTATTTTTTAGAAAAGATATAACTCACACTCCTATGGTTACAAAATACAGTGAACCTCTCCCAAAAAAGATAATGCTGCCAAAACATAAGTTCATGAATAACTATGGAAATCTATAAATAATGATTTGGATAATTCTTTTCATGTTTTCAAAGATAAATAGAGTCATAAGACACCATATGATCATCCTTCATAAGAACACAACCCAAACTAGTGTCAGAAGCATCATAGAAAACCACATACTATATACCGAGCTCAGGTAAGACAAGGAAATGTGTCGATGATACAAGTCATTTCATCTCCTTGAAATAAGACTTAATTTTTTAATCCCATATGAATTTCACCCCTTTATTGTTAATAATAGTCAAAGGTTATTCCAAATTAGAGAAATCCTTTACAAACCATCGATAATATCTAGCAATACCAAGGAAGCTTCAAATCTCAGAAACATTTTATGGTTCTTCCCATGATAATAAATCCTTTACCTTCTTAGAATCAAATGATAATTAATTATCAAAAATCATGCGCCCTATGAACATAACTTCTTGGATATAAAAATTTCATTTCAAAAGATTTTCATAGAAATGGTGACTCCTCAGGATCTCCAGAACCAAACTCAAATGTTGTTTGTTCTCGTCATCGGAACTCGAGTAAACCAAAATATCATCCACAAACACTACCAAAAAAGTGTTGAGTTATTGATGTGATATATGATTCATTAAAGATATAAAAAATTCAGGATCATTAGTCAGACCAAACAATGTCAAAAGACATTCTTAATGGCCATACTTTCTCCTTAAAATAGTCGTCGGTATATCAGACTCTTGAACTCTGAGCTAATGGTAACCTAATCAAAGATCAATCTTTAAAAACAACTTTTCCACTTTTAACTAGTCAAAAAATTAATCCAAATGAGAAAAAGGATACTTGATTTTAACTTTTACTCATTTAAACTTCTGATAATTCACACATAATCAGAGTGAACTCTCTGCCTTCTTGGAAAAGAGTACAGGGGCTTCCCATGTAGAAACACAAAGTTGAACAAATCCTTTTTCCATCAGGTCATCTAACTGAATCTTGAGATCTTTTTACTCCACTGGTTTCATATGATAATAAGTTATCAAAATCAATTACTTACATGGAACCAGATCAATCATAAACTTTACCACCCTCTCTAGAGGAAGATTAGATGAATCATTTGAGAAAATGTTAGGAAAATCTTGAACAAGAGTGAGAATATCAACAACATAGGAAACATTATCAAGCTAAAATGATATAGCATAAAAAAACTCATGAGATCTAGGAGAAAAGGTCATGTATGACCAAACCATGGATCCCACTCTCCCTAAAACATTCCTGATCTCCCATCACCCTCAAGGAATGAAACACGCCGATGATAGCAATCAACCCCAGTATGATGAGAAAAAAAATTAAACCATTTCTATGATGATGTCAAATAGATATAGATCAATAATGAGAAGATCCCAAACTAACAATGCATCATCTATCAATAGAGAACATAAAGGACACCTAAACCCCTGCTCTTTCATCTTCCCAAGAGGTATCGCTAACTCCATAAAAAAGGGAATGATCTCCATTTTAATTTTAGGCATATCAACAAAATGGATAGATATTAATCAGTGGAAAGAACCAATATCAAATAAATAAATTTCTACTCAATATGAAATAAATATAGTACGTCTCACTATCTATGGAAAAAAATCTACCTCCGATAAAAAAAATTCTATTGTGTGAAGGTGCTTCACTCCTGAGGCATGTGGTTAGAGCTTCATAGTCTTTGAAGCAGCTGATTGGGTTGAAGTGACCTTTGGAGCCGATTATCCTTGATTATTAGGAGTCTTAGATATAGCCTGATAGAAACACTATAGATGTCTATATTTTCCACAAATATTTCACATCTTCTTAGTTGCATGATAGGAATGTCGAGTTTATCTGACCTTGCCACACTGATAGCAAGTCAAGGTCACACTACTAGCTACAACTAAGTGTTCATAGGAGGCCTGCCATTGAGAACCACCTCCACCAATCCTTTGATTATCTTAACACTTCCTAATTTTTCCATGACTTCCACTGAATCTACCACTGTGTGAAATAGAAGGGGTATAATATCGAACATTGTCTTTCATATTCATCTTTTCCATCATTTCTCTGTCTATCATCTCCATAAATGATGAAAGCTTTAGCTTAAATACCTGTAATATGATACCCAAACACAAACCTTGCAGGTACTTCTGAGATTTAATCGGGCCATTATTTACTTTAAATAGAGAAAAACAACTCATCTTGGAAAACTAAATGGTGTATACAAAAACTAAGCACTCTCCCTACTTCCAAGAGAGGAATTCCATTGATTTTTCCATCATCAGCAACTTTGGAAAGAAAACTTTTGGAAGAATAGAGTCTTAAAACCCTTCCAATAAAAGTACACATGCCTATCCACCAATACTATGGAGTCCCACCAATCCTTATCGAGACCATCATGTTTGAAAAATGCACACATCACCTTGATACTCTATGGTATTTCTAGGAAGTCGAATATCTGATCAATTCTTTCAAGCCAATCCTCCACCACTTAGGGTTCATTTTTACCCCTCAATGATAGAGGCTTCTCATGCAAGGACTCTCATGATCATTCCCTTTCTCCTCCATCACCTAGATATAGCTAAAAAAAGTGTTCTGAACTTTTACTACATTCTGATCGACAACATAAACTACCCACATGATATCCTTAATAAGATTTTGATCTATAGGTAGATTCCAAATATGAGAATCTACTGCACCCTCCAAAGGAACTCATGGAACACATCTTAGAGGCATATTATTGCACACAGAAATAGAATAAATTATCTGAAAATAGAATAATCTCAGTACAAACAAGAAAACCATAATAAAAAACTAAGATTAAGATCAATAACTCAAAATATGAGACACACATACCAACATCCCATGGTAACATGAGTCTCATCATGGTAAGATCTGGCCAGGAACTCATCACAACCTACCTCTCTAGTCCTGAAAATCATATCTCTATTCTACCAAATAATCCAAGAAAGGGAATCTTGAGGACAGAACACCTATAATACAAAACTATGATGAACCTGACCTGAATATGCTCTTAAACTGGTACCAAAACTGAATTTTCACATACCCGAAGGGTGTTTTTGAGTCCCATGAGCAATTGACCAGCACTCGGGCATCAAACAATAATAAGAGGGAATTATTTTTCCCAACCTAGAGAAACAATGTGGCATTAAATATATAACAAATAGAGACATCATGAACTATAAAACTCAAAAGTTTCAATAATCTCCAAGAGAAAAGTCCAATAGGAAATGAAAACCAGAACCAAAACTGTTACTCTATGTGATAACATGGGAAAACCCCTAGCATATCACAACCAGCTACCCAGAAAATCTAGAAAAAAATTCCACCTCACTATGTTTCCTTTCCTTTCTCTATATAGAAATAAATACAAAGTTCTACACACTTCAGAAGAGGTATGCAGGGTGTGAGATAACTGGCTCAGTAGGATCTCGCCTAAGTGTTCCATGACCAGTCTCTATATAATAATATGAACAATGCTCAACATTAAATAATACAAGACATGATAAAATTTTTAATAGTTTTTATATCAAAATCATGGAAAGAATTTAATTTTCCCTATTTCCATATTTCTAAAATAATCTAAGTAAAATAGTTCAAAGCATTTCATATACATCAAAAAATCCATATCAAATTAAATCATGCATCCCATGTTAGGTCAAATCAAAAAAATTGGAAGCATGGGTAACATCATGAAAAGGATCACTAAAAGTCTGGCTAGAAGACAACTAATTCCACAATCAATGACTAGAGCACAATCATGTCCTTAGAATATAAGCCTAAGGAGTATAGAATCACCCCATGAGTGAATCCCCTGATAATTTAAATATCAATTTACTAGAAAGCTATTCATTGGAAATAGTGGAACACCCCATGAGTGAACCCCCTGATAATACATAGAAGATGAAACTAAGATAAACCATTCAACTAAGTACCCAAGGCTTCCCATGTGCTCTATTTTACAAACAATTTCATTAAAATCATGCTTTGAAAATCATTTCATAAAATCATTTCACAATGATTCGAAAATACACTTTTCTTTTACCAAAACTAGGGAAAATAATCTTTTATCAAAAACCCACTCCCCACACACAAATACATCAATAAATCATTTCATTTTCAATTATAATTTTTTTTATAAAAATAATAGAATTATAGTTCATCAAATATAGGCTAGAGATGGAATCACCTACCTCAAACTTGGGTGTACACACCTGGAATAGAATTTACCAACAATAAAGAACACAAAAAAGAGAACAACAGAGAACCTAGAATCAATCTTAACGTCTTAGAATTGATTCAATTTAGACAAAGGGTTGTAAAAGAAGAAGAAACAACCCATACCTCAAGGAACACACATCCCACACCACAACCAATGCAAGGGTTAGCCATTGGAGGAAGATCACACAATAGATATAGAATGAATCAAGAAGTATCATCATCATAGGTCAACATATCCAATAATGAAATGCAAAAATTCCACCATGACAAAAATTAGGAAGTAAATAGAAATGATTACTTGCCTAAAGTTATGAAACCCCACTTCAATGAAGATAAATCACTCAATGAAGAAATTTAGATAGGTAATAGGTCCCAAAAATCACCTAGAAGATATCCTAGGTCAAGATAGAAAGATAATGTGGATGAATTAATGGAATATCAACTATATAGTCCCTTAAAATACCAACTATAGATGATTAAATAGAATTTAATATCTATATATGTTGGGTAATACATGAAACTGAAGTACTCCAAAAATATCCATCACCTTTTTATTCAAATCTCTCTTTTAACCAATACATGATGTGAACCAAATATATGGAATGTAATCCTTTCAAACTGTGTACTATACTCACAGATTATGCCCGACAGACGTTACATGTCATGTAATCCCATTATATAGTGTGTATTTCTCCTCCATACTTAAAAACATTAGTTTTTAGTAGAAAACACCAAACCACCATGGATGTTCTCCAAACTTGGGGAGAACCCCACAAATCACCTAACACATTTATACTTGGAATCCATTTATTCAAAAAAACATACATACATGAACATTAGGTCATTTTCCTCAGAAAATTATCTCCATTCTATGGAGTCCAAAGATGCACCCATAAAAAGAGGTAAATGATTAAAGATAAGGGAAATACCTTAAAGATGGTAATGGGAAGTTACAATTATCTTCTATTATATATTGTTATGACATTTGACTAACATATTATGCGTTATTATCATATTTATTACCTTATTATAGCCCATCTATTTCTTTTACGTATTCCCCAAGTTATCCAATGATGTTTTAGGAGCTTGAAGGTATTTAGGATCTCATTAAGTAGAATAAAATAAAAATGTTTTTTTGTTTCTTTTTTATGTATTATGATCCTAGTATTATATATTTTCTTGGCCTCGTGATCTTTGGGTTGTGATTATTGTATTTCTATGTTATAATTCATGTAATAATATGTGAAAAGGTATTGGGTCACTATAGTTGGTTTTAAAACAATATCTAGTTATTTTTGTGAATTATGACTATAATACATTACTGATAACCCTGATGAAAAGTCTATGTATAAGAAAATGTCCTGTAATTTTAGTTACGTATAGAGTGAGTGGTTCATAAGAACATAAATCCATGTCAAGATACTATAAGTGAATGTGGTTCTGGAATAGTTTTAAATAGTGGTAATAACCTTGAAAAGGGTGCATTGTGTATTAACTCAATCATCACCCATTTCAATACAAATAGGTCATACTACACACCTAGTTTGACACTCCTAGGGTATATGATTTAAAAAACTCATAAAGTCCATATGAACCATTATGAAGGACTAGAATATATTGTTAGGTTGGAAAACATAAAAGGAAACTTACCACATTTAACCTCAATTGAAACCTAGAGACTCATAAGTTAGGATATAAATTTTAATTATAATTTATTCATCTTGTGTTCATAGTTTCTCTATTTACATAATTTTTATTTTTATCATTCTCATCTCGTAGTTTATTTTGGAAATAGTAAATGACTAGACCAAGAATCAAATAGTGAAATGTGTTCTCATTATCCATTAATGATCTTTAAATATCCTAAATGATTATGTTTTTATACATTATTTCATTATCATATGATTTTAGTTGAATTATTAAAACACTACCTCAAAATAAGGGGTTGATCTATCTATGAGAACAAAAAAATGAAGTAATTATTGTACCCCACGTATATAACTCCTCCCCGATCAATGTTTGTGGACAACAACTCCTAGAAAATTATTTCCTACTTATTTTGGTAGGGTTTTATTCTATATTGGGAGTGTATTAGTTGTCCTTATATAAAACCAACATCAACTATTGGGAGATGGATATCACTATTCACATCTTGAGTCATCCTCTGATTTTATAAAATTTTAAAGAGGATGAAACCCCTTTGGATTCTTCATATAATATATGGATATTATTACCTTATTAGAAATAATATCTTTCCCAAATAAAAATAACAAAGTATATAATCATTCTCAAAGGAATTCCCATTGTAAGTGATTATACGGATGTATTCCCTAAGGATTTTTATGGCCTTTATCCTGACTAAGATATTGAGATCTCAATTGAACTTATACCTTTATCTATACCTATATACCAGACTCCAAAAATAATGGCCACCATTGAGTTATAAGAATTGAAAAAGTAGAAAAAAGATAATCTAGGAAAGGGTTTTATATGTTCGAGTGCTTCACCATGGGGTGAATCAATTTTCTTCATTAAAAATAAATAATGGTTAATGCACCTTAGTATTGATTATCATGAACTCAAAAAAAAATATGATAAGAATAAGTATCTCCTTCCATAGATTATTGCATTTTTCAATCAACTATGTAGGGCCCAATATTTCTCTAAGGTGTAAATTTGGTCTAGATATCACTAATTAAAGGTGATGATAAAAGATATATCTCCAAGACTGCCTTTCAAAAAAGGTATGAACACTATGAGTTAATAGTGATACCCTTTTGAATCACTAAGGCTCCAAAAATCTTTATGGACTTAATGAATATAGTTTTTAGATATTACCTTCACAAATTTGTGGTATTATATATATATATATATAATATTGTAATATACTCTAAAAGAAAGGAGGATTATGATGAGCATTTGAATATTATGCTAAATAATTTGTGAAAGGAGAAAAAAATATCCCAAGTATAATAAATGAATGTTATAAATGGATTAAGTATCATTATTAGGGCATGTTATCACCAAGAAAGGGATATCTACAGGACATTCTAGGAAAAATGAAATTTAGGAGTGTCCTAGATCAATATCTATAATAGATATACATAGTTTACTTAGAATATATGGGTATTACTAATGATTTTTGAGAAAATTCTCATGATTGTCACACTCATTAACCTAGGTGACTTGGAAGGGAGTAATGTTGATCAAGAATGATAAATGAGAAAAGATATTCAAGGAATTTAAAAATATTATTATCACTGCACCAGTCCTTAAACTTCCCAAAAGTGAGAAACGTTTCATGGTATAAAGTGATGCTTTAAAGAAGGGATTGAGCTATAACTAATGTATAATGATAAAGTGATAGCCTACACGTCAAGGTAGTTGAAATTTCATGAGAATAACTACCCAATTCATGATCTAGAGTTGGATGCAATGATCTTCATGTTGAAAATCTAGTAGCATTATATCTATGGGGAGAAGTGTGAAATATATATATATATCATAAGAACCTAAATTATATATTCACCTAGAAAGATCTCAATATGAACCAATGAAGATGGTTAGATCTGATTAAGTAATATTTATTCTCAATCCAATACCATCATAGGAAAGAATATAATGTGGATTATTATCTAGGTAGAAAAGATCATAAAACCTTATCAATTATGAGAATTGATATGGATCTATTCTTATTGGACCTCCAAAGGATGGAAATGTAGATCATAAAGGAAAGAATATCATCATTACTTTCTAAAATAATTAATCAACCATCCCCCTTAATGATAATAAAAGATACTCAAAGATATTATGTGTAAATTTAGAAGAAGGTTGAAGCTATAATAAAAGGGAAATCAATAAAGTTCAAAACTTTTTAAGAGGGAATTGTGAGATTTTGGTCATAACTATGTGTACCATCAAATCCTAAGATAAGGGAGTTATTGATTGATGCACATAACTCAACCTTATCCATTCAAACAAGTAGTATGAATATGTATTGATATCTCTCAAAGAAATATTAGTGGTAAAATATGAAGAAGTGGATGACATAATATAAATAAAAAATATTATCTTGTCAGTAGGTGAAGGATGAGAGGAAAAAAGTCAAAGGGGATGATGTAACCATTACCCATACCTATATGGAAATGGGAAAAATCATCATGGACTTTTTAACTTGTCTTTAGAAAGAAATCAAGCGGAAATAATTCTATATGGGTTGTTGTGGATTTTCATATAAAGATTTATCATTTAATTAAAATTCAAGAGGACTTCTCACTAGACTAACCTACAAAGATAATTATAGAAGTATTGATTCTATATTGAACACCACTATTGATTGTATCTGATCAAGATCGAATACTTACCTCCATGTTCTGAAAGAGTATCCAATATTCTCTAAACATTGATTTGAAATTTATTATGGATTATCACCCAAAAAATGAAGGTTATTCTAAGTGGAAAATAAAAACACTAGAATAATTTTTGAGAACATTATTGATGGACTTCAAAGGATGATAGGATCAATATCTTCCTATAGTTGATTCCTCATAAAATAATAGTTTCCACTCAAGGATCCAAATGGATACATATGAATCCATTTATTGGAAGAGATGTATAACACATATGTGTTGGGATGAAGTTCGTTAAAAAAAGTATCTAGGCCCCAAAATTATCGAGGAAATAGTAGAAAGGTCAAAACCTTCCAGCAACACATCAGGGTTGCTCAAAGTTGATAGAAGTGTTATACTGCCAATTTTCAATGCGACATGAAGTTTAAGGATACAGATAAATTGTTCTTATATATATATATATCAATAGAAGAGAGTCATGAGATTTGGGAATAAGGGAAAGAAATGTCTAAGGAACATCGACCCCTTTGATATTCTTGATCGCATCGGAGTTGTAGATTATTGAATAGAACTCCCAACAACCCTTTCTCAAGTAAATGGAATTATCCAATTGTCTTTATTGATTAAGTACATATCAGATCCCTCACATGTACTGAATTCAGAGGTGGTATAGATGTAAAATAATCTATGTTATGAGGTTTCATTCATGAGGACCTTGGACCGTAGAGATAATGTTCTACACAACAAGATAACTCACCTAGTAAAAGTAATATATTGAAACCATAAGTATGATGAGGCAACATGGGAACTGGAGGAACCCATGAAGCATAAGTATCCTCACATGTTGTCACCTTGGTATGTAAAACAAAACTTCAATTGTGAAATTTCTTGGGGTGGTGGGAGATTGTAACAACCTAGAATTTTATTAATGGAATTTCCATTCTTATAATTGTTTAATATTTAGTAATGTAGCATAAATCACATGAACCACATGATGAAACCAAAAAAAAAGTAATATTAATTTGAACTTTAAATTTAATGAAAATAAATAGTTGTTATGATTAAAAATATTACAATGGAATAAAAATAAAAAATGAGATAACTAAAATATGAAAGTTTGGATCTGCTTGATCCACTAGAATTTTTACACTCATGAATAATACTATATAAATGAGACAAAATATTAATAATACAATATTTATCTTGAAATTTAAAATATATATAAACTTGAGATAAAATTGAAGGGAATGAAGAATGAATAAAATGTGATGTATTTATAGGAAGTGGGGAACCCATATGACCATTACAAAACTGACTATTATAATAGTAATCAAGTTGTTGGAAAATTAAATTGACCATTGGAATAGTAATATGAACATTAGGAATAATAACTTGACTGATGGAATAGTATCATCACCTATGGATGTGTAAAATATTATTAACGTATCTTATAAAATGAAAAAAATGTAAAATCTATATCTTGATACAAGTAAATAAATTATTTAAAAATGGTAAAACAAGTGTTCATATTTTTGTAAAACATCTATGTTTTATTTTCATCTTTATAAAAAATATAATTATTTAAAATACAGTTTATTTTAATAAAATGGTTCAAGAAATTAATATTATGATTTATTATAAATATTATATAATTATTTGAGAGCTTAACTAATTATTCAATTGGTTGTAAATGTTTTCATAATATTAAAATTGATATTTTTTAACTAATTCAAGAATTTATTTAAAAATTAAATTTATCATATATATAGAAATATTTTCATAAAATGGATTTCATTATTGGAATATAAACGAAGAAAATGGTAAGGGAGAATTTTTTTTATTTTTCTGAAATAGTTGAATTTATGATGAATAGAACAATATAATAAAATATTAATTTGCATTATATGAAAAATACCTAAATAAATGAGTTATAGATAATGTATTTTACCATGTAATTATCCTTATATTAATAATTTACTAACTATAGTCATAATATTCATCACTTCTGTTAATCCAAAATAATAAACTAATGATTAAAATATTCAATAACACTTCTCTCCTACCCTTATAAATACTGTCATTCACAACCCCTTCTATTCACACATTATAAGCCTTGGTGCTTATAAAATTTCTCCAAAATTACCTTTCCAATCCTCTCTATAATTTCCATGTGATTCTTGTCTCATCTAAATATCATTCCAAGTATTCATAAGGGGTTTCCTAAAAAAAGACAACAAAAGGGAGAGGTAAACACTAAAATAAATTTCTTTAAATTTTATTCTAATTATACCACTCCCTTAGGTTTTACATAATCCTAGATATAGTAACATATTTATCCTAAATATGCAGATATTTTATTATTATGGTGGAATATCCTTCTTCTATTATCCCTTCTTTAGATTCTAAAATGAAAATGATGCTTAAAATATGGTTGGTTCACCGCCTCCATTAGCAACGTACTGCATTTTTCTCCATCACTTTAAAAGATGGTCATAAAAATATTATTAGGGATAAATAATATAATAATAATTATATTATAAATTATATTATGTTCTATAATTAATATATATATATAATATTAAGTAAAGAAAAACTAGTTCACTATAATCGGTAAAAATGTCTAATTGAACTGACCACAAAACATTAACATTTTTACTAAGTTAATCATTACTATGATAGAAAAAATGGATATCTAAGACCACTAAAATTTATTAAAGTACATTAATATAGTTTCACTTCACTTCCAGAGTTTTATTCCCATTTTACATTAACTACCTTAATTATACAAAAGTGATTTGATCATGGAACCATGAAATAAACGCCATTGGAAAAGAAAAAATAATCTTTATATCTCATTAAAATGGTTATAAAAGAAAAATAAAATTATAATAAATAAAATATAGATGGAAAATATTTTGAATAAAGAAATTAATAAATTTTATCTTATTATTTAGGAAATTAAGTGAAAGTGATGAATAATTTTTTGAATATAGGTAAGGAGTCTCTCTTAACAACACGTTTTCATTGGTTTATAACCTTTTTTCTCTAACTTGATTTATCTCTATATTTTATGTTATTTAATTCTTAAAATTATCTATATATTTATCTTATATATATAAATTGTTTATTATCCATTCATTTTGTGGGGTAATATCTGAATTCCATCTTTAAAATCAAACCTAATGAAGGGGAAAATTTCTATCCCTTAATCCTTTTAGGTGAAAATAATTTTAGGTATTTATTCCCATTAATTATTTAATTAAATAAATAAATATGTTAGTAATAACCATTTTGGTTTATGTATGGTTTTCAATGAAAATTACATACTTACTCTTTCTCCAAAAGTCTTTAACTAATTCCTTAAAACACTGCTTTGAAAGTTCATTTATATTCCCAATTATCTACACTTTATCATGAAATTATTTCTAAATGAACACTACATTTTAAGACCTATTATTATTTAATTATATATGAACATAAACAATATTTAATTCTATATTCACTTTATAATCATTATAAAATCACCATTAATAATAATATGAGGCAAGATTATGAAACCCGTTTATTTCCATGTGTAATTATTATGTTTATGAATTATAATTGATATCCTTTTATGGAACACGTAAAAATTTACATATTGTGATGGGTGTGCCTATAAATTTTTCCAATTCATTCAGTAATTTTTTTGTCTCGTGAGACTGTATGTATTGGATTAGGGATTGAACCTAATTTACGATGGGACTTTTTCCACCATGTGATGTTGTCTCAGTAGTTTACCTTGACTTATTCTTATGTATTTTTATTTTTTTATTCCACTTTCTTATTTTACCATGATCTTAAGATACCATATTCCTTTATTTTATGATCCTATTTAATTATTCATGATCCATCTCTTCAATTATATTATGTTATGTCGTTTGACTCACATGTTATAACTTGTTATCATATTCATTACCTTACTAGGATTTATAGATCACCCCTTTCATTAATATAGTACACAAGTTATCCTATAATGTTTTAGGATCTAGAAGGTATTTATAATATAATTAAGGATACTAATGTAATGAGGTTGTGTTTTATTTTATTTGTGATGTATTATGATCCTCATCTTCCAAACACACTAGGCCTCATAATCTTTGTGTTGTGTTTGTTGGATGTTTATATTAAAAAAATGTAATAATATGTGTAAAAGGATTGGGTTTCTATATAATCCATAAATTATGTGATTATTTTTTCATAACCACCTTACAAGGATAGTTTAAAGGGGGAATTTAATTAATAAATATGATACTTAAAACATTATAAAGATTCTAGAAATATAAACCATACATATTTCATTTTTCACCTCATCTATTCTATCATGGATAACTAAGGAAACCTAATTAATGGTGATATTATTAAATAATAATAAAATAATTATTTTTTTGGTTTTGGAATGGTAATGATCATATCTAACCTATAATTAAGATTCCACCCCCTCATTCGTTGAAATTACTAAAATAATCTTATCACTAACCTCATAGTCATGAATCGTAACTAATATAATTATTAAATGAAACTTGAAATTTAAAATTCATTAAAAACATATGTTATAATACCAATAATTATATAATTATTATGAAATTTTAGTCTATAAACAAAAATAAACACCACTATTACAATGTTTGTACAAAACAAACTATTGAAACAAATAACATCCGATAATGAAAATAGCGTATAAATGACTAATATTTTTATAATAAATTATTATAAATGAAGTTTATAAAATTTTATATATATGAATATGGTTATATAATAGGTGATTATGATAGATAATTTTTTTATACATGAGGATAGAGCATATTTGACTAAGTAGGGATGAAGGTAAGGGGTTTTCATGACCCAAATCTTTTCTTTGGGTTATAATCACTCCTCTTGACTATTATCTTTCAAGATTGATTTCATCTAACCTATATTGTTGTTATTTTGTATTTACCTATTATTTTCTAGGTAAATCATGTTTCAAACATATTTATTCTTTCTTTATGAATCTATTCTTTCATGAATATGTATTTTTTTAAGAATAATTTGCATATCATTTTATGAAGTTTTCCTCCAAATCCATGTTTTTAATTCCCCACATTATTCTATTTCCCTAGTGTAAACTCAAAATTTTTTATATTATATTATCAATACACTCCAATTAATTATTTTTAAAATACAGGTTTCATAATCCTTTTACCAAATGAGGTTTTGAATAAATTATTTTTAAAATACTTAATAGGGTTTTTATTTTCATGATATAATTTTCCTCCCTTATAATTTATATTTTTGACATATGATTTATTTATTTTCAAGATATATTTATTGTAATTTTTTTAAAATTAATGTTTTAAGAAATTTTATCTTCATCTTAAAAAATTGGTTTTGGAAATGGACTAAAAAATCTTGTATTTTTTAAGATGATATTAATAAATGTTTTCTAAGAAAAAGTATTTTTTTGATTTCTCTTACATTTTAAAAATATTCATCTCCAATGGAGTAATAGTTCTTAAATAAACCTATATGTTATCTTTTAAAATAATCCTTTTTGGGGATCATGTATTTGTTATCAATCGATCAATTTTTAAAAAAAAATCATTTTATGTGATACCATTAGGAAAAGTTATGAAATTCATTTTATTACCATGGGTTATTTATGATAAGATGAATGGTTTTATATTAATTAGAGCTCATATTTATGAATAATAGTGGTTGGGGTCCCATATCATCTTATAAAATATAGTTTAAGGTTTTAAATCTCATGATATAGTGAATCATGGACATACTTGGATTTTTTCACATTCCAAAGGGTGTCTACACTTGGATTTGTTCATAATTTAATGTGTAGACATAATTTGATTCTTTTAGAATTTAAAGGGTACTAATAATTGTATTTTTTCACATCATAAATAGTGGTAAAGAATGAGTTTTTTAAAATCATTTACTATGATTATACTTGTGACACTTATCTAAAATGTTCATTATTTCCATGCTATGAAAAATGTTTATGATATTCCTTGTTTTAAATATTTTATACTTTATTATGCTATGAATTCATGTTATTTTTTACTTTTTGTTATATTATTTTAAGCCTTGATTTTTATGGCCTTTTATGGTCTTATGTTCCAATGTCATGACCCTAAATTCTCAGTCAAGTTTCATGATTTTCACTTATGATTTTATATTCTTTTTACTAGATATTTATCCCTTATTCCTGTTTTCTCACAATTTTATGATCTAACAATTATGACTGGTTTCCCTTACTAGGAATCTGAGCTCACCCATTTCTTATGTTTTCTTTTCCCATGATATAAATATGGGTATTACATTTTATTTTTTTAGAATTGGGTTTATATTTGAGTAGTTATGAAAAAATGATGACAAGTATTGTAAAATAAGTTTTTATGTAGATAATCTTCTGAGACACTAACCCTTAGGTTCTCTGACTTGTAAACCTATTTGTGAATATAATTTTTATTAATGTAAAATAATCAAATATGTGTTTTTATTATCTTAGTTAACTTAATGAACCTCTCTACATATCATTCATCCATGTAAAAGTGCATAGCATGATTTTGGTTGATTTTAAGATTATTATACGGCCTTAGGGGAATAATTGAGAAGAAAAACTATATAAAAGAATGAAAAATATGCACTAGACACATGAAAAACAACTAATTAAATAGATAAAACCTTTATAATAATGACCATATATATATAAATTGAACTTATCTATTATTGAAGTAGTTACCTGGCGGTTCTTCATTCGTGAGATTTAGTAAAGGTTATTGTATTTTTTAATTTTTATAATATATTATAGTATTTTCATTCTATTTTTGTGTTTCTATTCCCCAATTATTCCTATCTTATTCTCAATGATCATAGAGTATCTTACCATAGGGTTCTATCCCTAAGGGAGCATCATGATGCTCTTAATTTCCCATTATCAATTTCCTTATGTTTTTCTCTATTTGTAATGAGGAAATGGGTGTGTAATGGGTCACTGAGGTGATTTTCTATCTTCACATTACACATTATAAAGTAACATTACATTATCTACCATATAAATAAATTTAACAACTGGATATTTTATGAAATAGTTTTTCCAAATAATGTTTTTTTATAGCTTGCGTTACACACAACACCGAGTTAAAACGCACCACGAAATACTATTAAAATATTATTATTTGATAGATATCTCCTAGAAATTAGATTATTGGGTATGAATAGGAATAAATAAATAATGAAAAAATTATGGATACATATTTTTAAAATTAATTCATTAATTATCAATATAATATAATTGAAAATAAAATTCATTTGAAAGAAATAGAAATATTTTTCTGAAAAAATATTTTTATGAGAATAATGTATTTTTATATTAATAAATTAAATAAAAAACAATTTTTAAGTGAATTTAAGGAAATTTAAAAATTATATATAAATAAAAAATTTAATATTCATTTAATGTTTTTTTTCTAATCATGAGACAAGAATAAACCATGTTTTATGCTTCAAGGTGTATTTTTCTAAAAAGTAGTATGCATCGTGTGTTGTGCGCTTATTTATAAATTAACTACCCCCACTTTTAAAAATTTAATTTGATAAAATTGATTCCATATTTTGAATTAGGGGGTTCAAAATTGGTAAATAGGTCCTTCTTATTTATTGGCCAAATGAATAGTAACCATGGTAAAATTTATCACCACGATAAAGTGTAAATCAAGTTAATATAGGTTAAAACCAAGTGTTAGGGACATAATATTTCATCATAATTATAATTTGATGAATTTAATTTGACCCTTATCACTGTATGATCAAAATTTAATTTTGTAACAGAAACTGGTCAATGAAAATGACCTATATAATATTTCAAGCAAAGAAAGTTACAAAATATCACTCTCTTAGTTTTAAATATATCTTATATGTCAACATAGGGAAAAAAGAATTCTATGAATCAATATAGATTTATATTTGGAGCTTAAGGAAATTATTTTCATGATATAAATTTATTTCAAATTTTTAGAAATTATATAATTACCTTAAATTCTTGTGCAACAGTAAAATAGTATTTATTTAATTAACAAAAAATTAAAATAAATAATTTAAAAAATATTACTTGTGATATAATTTTAATTATTTAATGTGTCCCATGAATTTTATAGATATATATGACATATTAGTGGGGTTTTAAAGAATTATATTCAAATTCTCCCTTTTTCTAGATGTATTTAAATCAAATTAAATAAACAGTGTTGAAAATGATATTAATGATATTTTATAATAAATAATATTTCATTAAATGATATAAAACTCATAAAAATATTGTTTTTATCCAAATTAATGGTATATGGTTTTATACATCAACCATTTTACATTTATTGGTTGTGTGGGCTTTTATAGTAGCATTATTCTCCATTAAGTGGTAGAAAACATTAATATTATGGAAATTGTCAAAAGGGTTAATAAAGGGTCAAAACAAAAAGACAAGGATAAAAATGTTATCCAACCTTATTCACATTTTTATGAGTTAATTTAGACTCATACCCTTATTATATTTGAATCATATCAGTTTTGATCCATTTTTGTAACAAATTTAATTTATAATAATTTAATATTTTAATAAATTCCTTGAGTGACCCTCCCCTCAATTATAAAAGGGCACCCCTCCTTTCACTTCTTCACACCACATTGATCCTTTTATATCAAACAAAAACCGAAAATTTATCTTCTAAAATCCCATATCCAAATTATAGAGATTTTTTCCTCCAAAAATAACAACCCCAGAGCCCTTAAGAGGAGATCAAAATAAGTTGTTTCAAAGAAGTGGTAATCACCTTAAATGATCACTTTTTCTTAATTATTTTTTTACCTCCTCTAAATCTGTTATATTTATCATAAAATGATAAAATAATTATATTAAATATACTGAAATTTTATTATTATTACTATTTAACCACATTTATTCACCCTCTTAATATCAAATGTGAAGTGAATGAGTCACTCATGCATACGTACAACTTACCATCATCGCATAGCAATATAATTAATTACTCATCACTATATTTTATGGATGGGTATTATTATGGGTTTAATGTTTATATATGATAATAATGACATAATTAAACTTTTATAATTATAATATAACATCCACCTTTTTACCTTACAAACCATTGTAAAATTATAACTTCGTCTGTGTGTACGTGTGGACTACCACCTCCACGAAGCGATGTGATTCATTTTTAATTTCTATTTTACTTAAATGGTAATATGGATGGATTTGATGAATATAAATCATATATATGATATTATAATGATATTTTTATTTTTATTTATTATTTACATTATTTTATATCATCATTCAAAAATTTAAAACATCGTTCATGAATATGTACGACCTCCATGAATAGAGTAATTCATTTTTCTTTATCTACCTTTTATGAATGAATCTAAATATCTATATAATGTATATATATGATATTATAACTATATAAATTATTATAATAAATAATTATGATAAATTTAAACTTATTATACATGTGGTTAGAGTGCCTTCTAATAAAGTGGAACTCAAGGTAAGGGGTTTTCGTCTTACTTTAATTTTTATGAGATACGTGAAATATTCAGCACTAATTTATTTTATTTGGTGTATATAATTCCCATGAATTTATTTTATTATTATTATTATGAAAACAGTGAGGATTTAAATATTCATATATGATTATTTCTTTCAAGGGACTTATGATCCAAAAGTTACCATAATAGTGAGGTTTTTATGTTAAAATCTCATTATTTATTAGGATTATTTATGATTAATTTTATGATGATGAAAACATATTATATACCTATCAAGAAAATCATAAATTTCTTTATCATCTGGTTATTTCTTGAAAATAAATGTTTTCTTTTCATTTTTTTCACCTTAAGTACTCAAGAGGTCGAAAATATGTTTTTAAGGGAAAATATCTTTATATATCTCTTCAGTCAAAAAACCTTTCTCTTCTATAACCATATTTTCTTAAAATGTTTTTAATATTATATTGTGATTGTATAAATTCGTTTTTACCCTTGTTTTACTATTTACACAACGGTTTAAAATTAATCTTTTTGTCATTTTCCAAACAATTTACGTTTTGACTTGTTACAAAAATGTGAAAAGAATGTTTTATTTTAACTTATACAGAATGATCATAATTTTCCAATATCACGACCACTCTATGATATGAAGATTACATTATAAGTTTTAATGGTTATTTTCAAAGGAAATATTTTCTAAAATATTTTACAATTTTATTATATTTTAAAATAATAATTTCAAAGTGGAAAGGTTATTTTATCAATAAATATTTAATGATATTTTAATGGTATTTCTATTAATCAAAGAAAAAAACCTTGATTTTACTTATTCTTTATTGGTTATATGATCCATGGATACCATTATTTTTCTTTCTCTAAATGGTTTATGTTTATGATGAAAATATGTTTAAGAAACTCAATAATTTTCCATGGGTTATGCTATGATGAAATGATGAAATATTTATGAAACCCGTTTCTTTTTCATGGGTTTTTTATGATGAAATATTTATCAAACCCATTTATTTTTAGGAGTTATGATTTAATTAATAATTTATAATCTTTTAGAACACATATTTATGATTTTCATTATGTGATGGGTGGGACCTATATCTCCCTCCAATGCATTGGGTAAAGATATATATCTCATGAGATAACAAAAGGAATCAAATGATGATTGCACCCAGTTTTGTAAGGGATTTTGTCTACTATGATAGACTTGGGTGTAAACCATGAAGACTATGATTGTTTTGGGAGTACACTAAATCTACTATGGTAGTATTGTAAATGAACCTTGACTAATAATTAAATGATTTTCTATTCTTTTTTTATGCCACAATTCCATGTCTTATTGCAATGTTATGCTCTCATAGATCATGTCCTTTTATTCTTTTATGATTTATGTATTATAAACTTATAATATTTATTTTATGTCTTAATATTTTGATTTATTATATTTAGGGTGTAGATTTAAAATGTTAATCTCATGTTCCCTTACCCTTTTATAATGTTATGCTTATGTGATCACTGATATCTCCTTTGTTTACCCTTACTGATCATATAATCTCACCCTTTCTTATGTTTTATTTCTCTAGGTTATGAAGAAAGATTTTAAAAATGATATGTCTAAAAAGGGTTCCAGTTAGAAAGAACATAATGGGAGACTCTTATGAACAAGTTGTTTATATGTCGAAGTTTCCAAAGATACTATACTGGTACAATTCTTGTGTGGATCGTTATGTTATGTAATAAACATTAATATATTATGATTTGATATCTATGTATGAAATATAAGGGTTATTATAGTTGGTATCAGATCATGTTTTAGTTAACCTTTGGAAACAATGATGATATAACTTTAGTGAAAACTCTGGTGATAGTATATGATAAAATCCTAAAGTTTTGGTAATGATATTGAATGATTTAGGTTAAAACTAAGGTGACATAGAAGAACGTGTCAAGATTTAGACATCCTATAAAAGATTTTTAATGATTATGTGGTTTCCCAGTATGATTATTGTTTCTCAAACTATGGATTTGGCTTTAGTCAATGGATGAAACCTAAAGGAATCTTATAAATGATGAATGTGACAGACTATAAAACGATTTTCCTTATGAGAATTGAATGTTATAGGATTTGGAATGAGAAATATCATTGTTATTACCACAAAAAAATCACAATATACAAATCATGTTGATATTACAAATAAAAAATAGAGGGAACAACTTTATTTTAATTCCATCATGAGGTAACATACACCATCTTTTATTGGATCCAATGATCTAATAGTCACTATGAAATAGACCTGTTACATTTAAAATATATTTCCAATTCTCCAGTGTTTGTAACATGATAATGTTATTCTAAATGTTTATCAATTGGAAGGAGAAGCAGATCAATGGTGCACTCCTATCAAAATCACAAATAAGTAGTAAGAAATTGACTTTATTATTTGGTATAAGTTTAATAAAATAATTATAAAGAAGTACTTTCCACATATTCTTCATACAAAATTGGATAAGGAATTCCTTGAGATGAAATAGAATGATAATGAATCTTTTTTTTAAGTATGAGTAAAATTTTATATGACTTGTGAGGCATGCTTCTAGTAATATCATCCAATTGAAAAGTAAGGTATATCGATTATTCATTGTATTAAAACCAAGTCTATAAATGGATTTATCCATAAGGTAATGCAATATCTATGAAGAAATCATTTGATGTTCTATCAAGGTGGAAATGGTGATTGGATGTATCCATCAATCTCAATGAGTTGATAAGAAAAGAAAGATGGAATTAAAAGGAAATTCTAAAAACCATGGATAGAAAAATATTATCTTTAATTTATAATCAATGTGTGGAAGGAAACATGGAGTAAATTGACTTAAAGAAACTATTAAAAGTTTCAAGTGTGGAAAGGAAGTTCATCAGGAAATTGAAAACTGAAATGATGGGAAGAAGTTATCTAATGATGAGAATATATATAATTCTCCACAAAATGCACCAACCGCACTCTACTGTTTAAAATGAAAGGAGTATGGTAATTATTCCATCTAGTTCCCAAATCCAATGAGTAATGATGATGATTTATGTCTAAAACCTCTTAAGTTTAGAGAAAAAGTAAAATAGAATGTGATTAAATATTTATGATGAGGTGTATGATGAAGACATTCTAAAAGTTACACCTACCATACACTCTAGAACTACTAATTTCTTATTTGACTCTTGATATATCAAGTATTTCATATCTAAAGAATTTTATAATGGTATCACAGTATCACCTCAATGATTAGATGTTGAATTATAATTAAAAACCATAATGGTACAATGATCACATCTCATGTTAATGATTATTCTTTTATTGAATTTTATGGTAATTTTCTTCCTAGAAATCTTTTTGTTCTTCCTCTAGTTGATTTATTTGTTATTTTGGGAATGGATTGGTTATCATTACATAAATCCCACACAAATTACTGAGTAAGTTAAGTTAATTTTAATATTCTAAACAAACCTATAATCTTTTTTCAATGTAATAATAAATAAAAAATTACAATTGAAATATCATCCAACATATGGGTATTTATTTCTATTCAAAAGGGGAGTTTGTCCCAGATGGTTGGGGATAAAATCAACATAAAAGATATGAATTTTGCATGGGGTTTTTTGATGACTTTCCAAAATAATTTCTTGGTATTCAAAAAATTTGTGAAGTTGAGTTATCAATAGAACTCATACAAGATTATACACCTATTTAGAATAATCCCTATAGAATGTAACCAATTTAGTTGTAGAAACTAAAGAAGAATATACAAGATAATCTTGACAATGGATTCATTCAACCAAGTGCTTCATCTTGGGGTGCATCAGTAATTTTTATTAAGAAGAAATATTAATCAATGTCAATATTCATTGATTATCGAGAACTTAACAAAATTAATATCAATAACAAGTATCCCTTACCCAATATTGATGACTTATTTGATTAACTATATAGATATGAATACTTTATCAAGATTTACCTTCATTCTGGGTATAATAAATTAAAGTTCAATAATTAGGATACACCCAAGATGACATTATATAAAATTTATGGACACTATTATTTCATATTTATGTCATTTAGTACTACTAATCATCCCAATATATTCATGTATTTAATGACTAAGGTCTTTAGAGATTACCTTGATAAGGTTTTATTAGTCTTTATAGATGATATTACTAATTATTCAAAGATAAATTAAGACTATAAAAATAACTTGAGAATTATGATTAAGACCCTAATAAAGAATAATTTGTATGAAACTTTTACCAAGTGGGAATTTTGGCTTTAAAATGTTTCATTTTTTGGTCCTATATACTCCAACTAGGGTATATCTTTGGATCCTACAAAGATATAAGTTATTGAACATTGTACCAAACCAACCATAATAACTGATATTCATAGTTTACATAGTTGGAATGGATATTATCTATTCTTTGTGTAAATTTTGTCATGGTTGTATAATCCACTCACCAAGTTAACTCCAAAAGATACCATGTTCTTTTATATAAATGAATGTGAGGAATTTTTTTAGGAACTGAAAAGAAAACTAGCCAACACACTTGTGCTTACACTACCCAATAGTGAATAAGGGTTTGTAATCTAGAGTGATACATTGAAGAAGTGACTGGAATGTACCCTCAATATGGTTTTATCCTATATCTCATGACAATTGAAGGTCCATGAGAAAAATTATCCAACTCAAAATTTAAAGTTAGTTATGGTAAGTTTTTCATTAAAGATATGCATGAATTATCTTTATGGAGAATGGTGAGACATATATACTGATCATAAAATCTTAAAGTATATATTCACATAAAAAGAGTTGAATATGAATCAGAGAAGATGGTTGGAGCTAATTAAATACTATGACTATTCAATAAATTACCACCCTTGGAAAGAGAATTAGGTGGCCAATGCTCTAAGTCGAAAGGATCATACTCAATTATCTATGATGAGGATAATAAAAGATCCAATATTTCTTGATTTGAAAATGATTTATCTAGAAATCATAAAGAAAGGGGGTAAATAATATCTTTATCAAATGAGTGTTCAACCATATATCCAAGTGAATATTAATGAGGTGAAAAGGATGATGTAAATATGAAGAAGATGGATAGATATATTTTTTAGTTTAACCTTGATTATGATGGAATAATAAGGTTTAGGAACCCTATATCTGTCTCGTCCATACCAAATTTAAAAAGGATCAATTGGATAAATCTTATAATTATTCATTCTCTATAGATCCTAGATGTATAAATATGTATAGAAATATGAAATACTATTTATTATGGGATGGTATGAATAGATATATTTCAATTTTAGTATCTCAATTCTTGGTATTTCAGTAAGTTAAGGCTCAAAGACAAGATTCTAATGGTATGTTACAACCATTACCCATACCATAATGGGAATGGGAAAACATCACAATGTATTTTGGTTTCATACTCCCCAAACATTCTTAAGGGAATGATTCTATATGGGTTGTAGTTAATCATATTATAAAATCATCACACTTCATCGCTATTAGAGAATATTTATCTCTAGATAATCTTGTCGAGATATACATTAAGTGGTAAGGTTTCATGGAGTTCCACATTATATTGTATCTGATCGGGACATGAGGTTTACCTTGAAGTTCTTTAAAAGTTTATATCAAGATGTGTATTTGGAGTTGAGTTTTAACATAACTTATCATCTTCAAATAGATGGTTAGTTTGAGATAACCATTCAAATAATATAGAATATAGTGAGATATTTTTAAATGTATTTCAAAAGTTATTTGTGATTTAAATCTTACTATAATTGAGTTCTCTTGCAACAATATCTTTCACTCAGGCATTCAGATGGATCCTTATGAATCCCTATATGAAAAGAAGTGCAGAACTCCAACATAATGGGATAAATTTTGAGAAAAAAAGTTATTGTTACTTGATATAGCTAAGGCGATAACAGAGAAAGTCTAGTCAATCCAGTAATACATCAAGGTAGTTTATATTTGATAGAAATATTATGTATGCAATCATCAGCATCATCTAATATTTGAAGTAGGTGATAGTTTTGTTTTATGAATTTAACTATGGAAAAATTTCATGAGAATCAAAAATAAAATAAATATGACCCCTAGTTATATTTTTCCTTTTGAGATTCTTGATCGACTAGGGATGGTAGCTTATCACTTGGTGCTTCCACTGAACTGCTCGAATGCCCATGATGTGTTCCATGTATATCTCCTAAGGAAGTAAATACCTGATCCATCACATGTACTAAACTCAGAGGTTATACCATTGGAACAAGATATTTCTTATGAAGAATAACCCGTATAATTCTTATATCATAGAGATAAAGTAATACAGAACAAGACTACTCACCTGGTAAACATTCTCTAGAGAATTCATAAATTTGAAGAAGCTATATGTGAACCCGAGGATGTAATAAAACAAAGATATCCTCCTTTTTGTATCAGAGTGATGAATTTTGAGGATGAAATTGATTTAAAAAGTTATTATTTAACAACCTAGGATTTTACGAAATAGTTCTTTTAAATAAATTTAATTTTTTTGATAACTTTCATTACACACAACGCTGTATTTAAATGAAATGTGATATACCATTAAAATATTATTATTTTATAGTTATCACCTAGATGTTTTATTGGAGGGTATAAATAGGACTAGATAAATATGAAAAAAAATTGGTTACATATGTTTAAAATTAACTCCTTTATTATCAATTGATTATAAATGAAAATAAAAATCATTTGAAATAAAAAGAAATATTTTTCTGGAAAAATATTTTTATGAACGCAGTGCATTTTTCTCTTATTAAATTAAATTAATCACTATTGGTGAATGATTTTAATTAAAATTAAACATTATATATACAATAAATTGTTTTCAAATTCATTTAATATTTCTTTTTCTAATAATGAGACAAGAATAAACAAAGTTTTATGCTTCAAACTTTATTTTTCTAAAAAGAGGTTTTCGTCTCGAGTTGTGTGCTTATTTATAAATTAATTTATAATTAATTTATAAGTTTAATTTGATAAAATTGATTCCATGTTTTTAATCAGGAGGTTCATTATTGTAAAATAGTTCCTTTTTTATTTTTGGTAAGTATGAATAGTAACTGTGCTAAAATTTATCACCTTCTTAAGAGTAAATTGAGTTAATCTAGGTTAAGCCCGGTTGGTAAGGCCAATAATTTTCATTCTAATTATTATTGTATGAAGTTAATTCGGCCCTTATAACCTTATTTTTTAAATCTAACTATTTAATTGACACTTTTCTATAAAAAAGACCTATATAATATTTAAAGCAAATAAAGTTACAAAATTTCACTCTCTTAGTATAAAATTTCTCCTATATATCCAAATAAGGGAAAAATAAAGTTATGAATGAGTATAAATATAAATTTTTAGATTAATGAAATTATTTTCATGATAGAAATATATTTTTTATTTTTTATAAATTATATTATTACCTTTAATTCTTGTGCAGTGCTAATATAATATTTATTTAATTAACATATATATAAAATAAATTATTTTGGAAATATTAAAAGTTATATACTTTGAATGAGTTAATTTTTTATAAAAATATTATAGATCTATATGGCATATTAATGAGGTTTTAAATAATTATATTTCAATTCCCCCTTTGTATTGATGTATTTAAAATCTAATTAAATGAACAGTGTTAAAAATAACATTAATGATATTTTATAATAAGTAATATTTTATTAAATGATATAAATTTAATAAAAATCATATATTATACCATATGAATGGTGTATGGTTTCATACATCAACCATGTTACATGTTTTATTATTTTTCATTTTATAGTAATATTATTAACCATTAGAGGGAATAAAACTTTAATATCATGGTAATTGCCAAAAGGGTTAATAAAGAGTTAAGACAAAATGATAAGGGTAAAAATGTAATCTAAACTTATCCAAATTTTATTGAATGAGTGTATTTGGACTTATACTCATCTTAGATTTTAATATTATCAATTATGATACATTTGGACATCAAAATTAATTTGTATTAATTTAATGTTTTAATAAATTCCAAGAGTCTCCCTCCCCTCAATTATCCAAGGGAACCCCTCATTTTTTTCATTTTCTAATAACATTATTAAACATTAAAGGGAAGAAAACTTTAATATTATGGTAATTTTCAAAATGGTTAATGAAGATTTAATTCAAAATGATAAGGGTAAAAATGTAATCCAAACTTGTCCAAATTTTATTGAATGAGTGTATTTGTATGCATACTCATCTTAGATTTTAATATTATCAATTAGGATACATTTGGAAATCAAAATTAATTTATATTAATTTCGTGTTTTAATAAATTACATGAGTATCCCTCCCCTAAATTATAAAATGGAAACCCTCATTTTTCTTCTTCACACAACATTTAACATTATAGCAAACCAAAACTCTGATAATTGTTCCTCTAAACCTCCTAATCCACATTAAATTCCAACCCTAGTCCATGTAACGATACAATTCATTTATCATCACCATATTTTATGGATGGGTATTATGATAGATTTAATGTTGATATATGATAAATATGAAATAATTACACTTCTATAATAATAATATAACATCTACCCTTTTACCTTAAAATTTTTTGAAAAATGATAACGACGTTCGTACGTACATGTGGACTACCACCTCCACGAAGCGATGTGATTTGTTTTTCATTTATTATTTACTGATATGGTAATAAGGATGGATTTATGGAATATATATGATATAATAATGATATAATAATGATTCTGGAAAGGTGATTTATGATTTATATTTCTTCCATTCCATCCGTTGAAAAGTGAAAATATCGTTAATGCATACGTGCAGCCTCCCATCTCTATAAATAGTATAATCCATTTTTCTATCTATGCCTTTTATGAATGATTATAAATATTTATATAATAGATATATATGATATTATAATTATTTAAATTATTCTCATATATATTTATAATAAATTTAAATTTATTATACATGTGGGTAGAGTGAATTCGAATCAAGTTGAACTCAATATAAGGGGATTTCATCTCTCTTTTATTTCTTCAAGATACATGACATATTCACCACTTATTTATTTTATGTGTTGTATATACTTCCCATAAATTTATTTTATGAAATTAAATATAAAAATCATAGGTATTTACATGTCCATCTAAGTTTATTTATTTCATGGGGCTTAAGATCCAAAATTTTCAATGTGCTAAGGGTTTTAAGTTATAATCTCTTTGTTTATCAGGATTGTTTATGATCAAGTTTATAATGATTAAAACTATTATATAGCTCTTACAAAACTCATGAATTTTATTCTCCTCTAGTTTTTTCTTGAAAATAAATGTTTTCTTTTCATTTTACTCAGATTAAGAGCTCAAGAGAATGAAAAAATATTTTTAAAGAAAAATGACATTATTTCTCTCTTCAGTTGGAATTTTTTTTTCAATATCCATGTTTTCTAAAAAAAATCAAGAATGTTTTTACTATTATATTATTATTATTTAAATCAATTTTTACCCTTTTTCAATTTTTTAAATTTTTTTTTAAAATAATCTTATTGTCATTTTTTGAATGAGGTACTTTTTGACTTATAACAAAAATATAAAAATAATGTTTTTTGACTTATAAAACATTATCAGAATTTCCTGCCATCATAACCACTAAAAGATTTAAATATTATTTTACATGTTTACATGTTTATTTTCTAATAAAAAATTTCTATAATTTTTAATAATATTTTATATTTTAAAGAAGTGATTTCAAAATGGAAGGGTTATTTTCCTCAAGAATGTTTTAATGGTATTTTAATGGAATTTCTATTCATAAAAACGAAAACCCTTGATTTCACTTATGATTTACTAGGGATATGATATAAGGATACAATTCTTATTATTTCTCTAGATTTTTTATGTTTATGATAAAAATATATTTATGAAACCATTCCTCCTCAATGGGTTTTTCTAGGATGAAAAGTTGAAATGTTTATGAAATCTATTTCTTTTCTATGGGTTCTTCTATCATCAAATGTTTAAAAAATCAATTTATTTTCATGGGTTATAATATTATGAATGATTTTTGATATTATAGAACACATATGTATGGTTTTAATTATACGATGGGTGGGACCTATTTCTCCCTCTAATTTATTTGGTAAAAATAGATATCTCATGAGATAAATAGGACTAGAATGGGGAGTGAACTTATTTCATTAAGGGACTTTGTCCACTATGAAAGCCTTAGGATTTAACATTTATTACTATGAAGGTTTGGGGAGTGAACCCAATACACTATTATAGTCTTAGAAATGATCCTTGACTACTAAGGAAATTATTTTTTATGCTTATGTGTATGCCATAATTCTAGGATTTATGCCAATGTTATGCTCTCATGGATCTTGTTCTTTGATTCATTTATGGTTCATATCTTATGAAATTACAAGATTTATGCCATGAATCAAGATTATGATCTACTACATAAAGGTTATGGTTTTCAAATGTTTATATCATCTTCTCATACCCTTTTTCTCATGTTATGCTTGTGTGATCATTGATATCTCCCTTCTTTACCCTTACTGAGCATCAGAGCCCACTCTTTCTTATGTTTCCTTTCCCTGGGTTTTAAATAAAGATATTAGGAATTATATGTATTATAAAGGTTATAGTTATGAACAACTTAATGGGAGACTCTTATGAACTAATTGTTTATATGTCCAAGTTTCCAAAGATACTATACCTATATGATTCTTGTGTGGATTGTTATGGTATTTATTGAATATTAATCTATTAAGATGTGATATATATGTATAAAAAGAATGGGTCACTATAATTCATCTCTGTTTACTTATATTATAACATATATGATTGAATTTCATGTGTTAATTTATAAAAAATGTACAGTGGGACTTTGTAGGATATGGTAGCATGCCTTGGCCATGAACTATTTATCATTTTTTCACTATGGAAGAGGTGGGATTGATGTATTGAAAAGGTAACCAATTCATGTTAAGTTCCATAATTTGAGTTGGTAAAGGTAATTCATAAATGATATTTATTGAATTAACACGTGGAATTTAACAAAAAAACATAATGAAGTAGTACTAGACTGAACCTTAAGATAATCACCATTTCCTAGTAAGATTTAATATAATTTATACATTTTTGTTTTATTTATAAACCTCCCTTTCCCATCATCTTTTTTTATTTCATTATTTAAAAAAATTTATAAAGAAATATTAATAAGTGAATAAATTACAACTTCCTAATGGGGCTCTTTGGGAGATTAATTTTGTCATCTCCCTAATTGCATTCACGGCTTTTAAATTCTAAAGTTTCACCAAGCCCTTAAATAATGTTTGGGCACATAAATGTTACTTTATTAGAATTTAATGTTAATATGAGATAGTTTTCACATTTTTAAAGGCTTAAATTGTTTTTAAATAGATAAATCATAAAAAAAATATCATACATTAATGTCACACAATTTATTAACATTCCCTTCATTCCTAAATGTAAAAAATTAATTGATGATCGTTTTTCTATAATTTCACAATAATACAAGTACATTTGTTTGGTTTTATACATTTAAGGTTCATTTTTAAACACTTTTAAATAGTATAATAGAGTCTCATCCATTTAAACTACATTTCACACTATATTGATGTGTCATTAATTCTTACATGTCACAAATCAATCAATGTTTTTCTCTCTCTAAAATTCACGATAATATGGGGTCATTTTTTCACTTTTGACCATCTAGTATTTTCTAATAACTTTTAAATGGTAAAACTCAGTTAATTTTATTCTTACCACACCATATTTTGTATTTAATTATTATTTATTCCGATATGTAAAAAAATTCAAATAACCTTTTCCTAAAATATTATAATAATTTGATATCATTTTCTTGGTTTCGACTATTTTATCCAAATATTTAACATATAAAACACTTTTAAATAAATTAATTTCTATTCAGTCATTCAGACCACACTTCATACCAAATTTATGTTTTGTTTATTTATTCATGTCATAAATTAATTTATGATAATTATTAAATAATTTCTTAACAATCTGATGTTTTTTTATCAGTGTAAAACATTTCTATTATTTTTAAACTTTTAAATCTAAAAACCCATTTTCGATCATTTTAACCACACATCACAATATATTGATATGTCCTTAACTCTTATATCTTAAAAATTATGCAATGATCATTGTCCAAGAATTTCAAAATTATTTGCATCAATTCTATTAGTTTTGATTATTTGATACATGCTTTTAAACACTTTTAAAAATAAAAAATCAATTTAAGCCATTTTGAACACACCGCAAGTTGGATAAACACATCATCTATTACTAAATGACACAAATTCATTAAAACCATTGTACTAGAATTTCAAAAACCAATATAGTTTTTTTAGTTGGACCATTCACTTATTTTTAGTTATATTTAAATATTAAAACACAATTCAAGACGTTATGAGCATATGCTAAGTTAGATTGATTTATTATTACTTTATATATATCCAAATAAATTGATGATCCTTATTCTATAATTTCATGAAAATAAAAGATTTTTTTTTAGTTTTTTTATTTTAGTTTTTTAAATAATTAAATATAAAAAACACATTTTCGGAAACTCTAACCACTGTATTTTAATATGATATGAATTATATGTTATATAGATAATATAAATGTTATGTACTGATATATAAATGTTAATATGGTTATAAATATCATATATATTAAATATTTTTTACATTAAATATTATGTATATTTTAAAAATATTACGTGAATTATATAATTATTTCTTAAAAAAAAGGCTTGAATCATGTTTTTCACATTCATGAATAGTATTCACTAATAGAAATTTATGTTTTTTTGAAAACCAAAAGTGGTATCCAAATAGAAAAGGGGACTTAATTTTTTGGTTTTCCCAATTTAAAATTAACCTATGTTATTCATCACACACACATATAGAGAGAGAAGGGGAGAGAGAGAGATGTGTCTCTGTGTGTGTGTGTGTGTGTGTCTATATATAATTGTTTTTTTTTTGAATTAGTGATCACCACTAGAGTTTGACAATACCTCATGTATTTTTTTTAAAATGATATTTAATTAATAATTTAAATAAATCATATAATAATATTAATAATAATAGTACAACTAATTATAAAACCAAAAAAAATAATAATTATTATAACTATAATAAAAATACCCTTTAATCGAAAAAATCATTAAATGAAAAAACATTCTCAAAAATATTCTTTTGAGTTAATCATATAAATAGAAAAAAACTAAACATGTACACAATACCACAAAATAAATTATTAGAATATAAGAAATATAGTCAATCCCTAAATATTTCCCTTATACCCCTTCATGAGTATGTACAAAGGGTGGTGCTTGACACTAATTATCTATGAATTTCACAGTAGTGAATCACCATACCAAATAACCATCTCTATCTGAATAATCTTTCCAAAAAACACTCGAATATGTACAAACTATAAGAAAAGGATTTAAACAAAATCTCCTTCCAATATTTTTCCCAATTAAAAATATATTTTAAATGATAATTATAAAAAAAACATTTCAATCATTATTCCATAACTTTTTACTCATTTTTAGCCTCTAAAAATATTTTATTACGGAACGATGGAGAATATAGGATGACTGATGCAAGTATAATCTATAATAGATTCAAATAATTTCTTCATGAAAGAATAAAAAGACTAAAACATCCCAAAAAATCATTAATAATAAATAAAAATCAATAAATAAAAGTCATTTGTAACGTTATAATTCAAAGAAAGAAAAAATTCATAGATTTTATGTGTTAAAAATAATATACAGTGTATATATCTATTATAATAAATACAATATAAAATCATAACCTTTTATCAAATCGAAAAATAATAAACAGTATTTTCATATATACATTCTATTTAAATATAAAGTATGGGGTTAAATCTTGAAATGAGTAGTTCCATTAATAAACTATAAAAAATTGATTAAGAACATATGATTTTATCCCATTTATATACATTTTTTTTATTTCATAAGATAATTATTGGATTCAAACCATTATTTTATTACTAAAAATATAACCATAAACATCAATGTAAAAACAATATTTTATCAACTCAACCATGCATATTATTCTAATTTATCAAACACTTTCCCTACAACTTTTATTTTAGGGTTGAAATTCAAAACACAATTATCTTATTCTATTAAAGAATAAAATTTGACTATATGAATTTATAATAGTAAACTAAAACTAATACAAGAACTAAAATGTGTTTTTTATTATTATATTACCTTATCTATGAAGACTCGGAATTTCCATGTAAATATTTTTTAAATAAATGGGAATTTTATCAGTCTGCGATAATTGACGGCACGTGATTCTGAGGCACGGAGTTCCTGGAATGAATTTCTAAAATTTATTCTGGGTACGTTCAGTAAACGTGCAAGCATGATTTTTTAACTTTTGAACCGGTACTCGGAATTGAAATCTGAGGACACCTTTGTACTCGAAGCGCCGGTATTCACTTAAAGATACTTTCACCTCGACGGTAGTTGGTTGAGGGTGAAAGATAATTTTTTGGGTTTTTCATGAAAGAATAAAATAAAATAAAAATTTTGTAACATTTTTATTTTATTTGTTTCATCTTTCATATGGATGTTTCATAGGTGGGGACCACCTGAACTAAAACCTCCCATGAGAAGTTATAGATGTGGGGACCATCGAGCCTAAACCTCCCATGAGACGTTATGGTGGTGTGGACCACCCGAGGCTTAAAACCCCTTGAACCCCTCAAACTTAGTATTAAATGTGGGGGAGCCTCTTCAACTCCTCCAACATTAACTTTTCCAACACTTGTCAAATTAATTGGGCTAATTAATTAAGCCAAAATTCCAATTTAATTTGTGCCAACATTATTAATCTTCTTAATTTAAATTAATAAGTTGGTTATTCCCTCATTTTGGTGGAATTGGGGAAATGGGTGGCAAAGGGAAATTGGGAGAAAAGCTCTCAAATGAAGAACGCCAATAAAGAACGCTTATCCTTTGACGAATTCTTCTCCAAAATCTATCGAAGGATCTCCAACGAGGAATATCTCTACTGACGAACGAGGATATGTCAACGTCACCGACATCTGTCTATTCCCAACGATGTTGTCTTCTTCCTCTTGACCTTCGTCGACAAATCAAATGAGGTAGGGTGGTTGTTTTAAATTCTTCCCTTATTCTTTCTTGATGGCTCTTCGTAATTCAAATAGAGTTTATAGCCTCTTTCTACTGCTCTAAGGTGAAGAGTATGGGCCCAAAAAACATGGTTTGTCCTCTCCGTAATTTTGGTAATGATTTGTGGCGTTCTTCTCGATGGAGGAGGTCGACAACCAACCAAAAAGGGGCATGAGAATGGTGGTCGACATCACCACCAACTGCGACAAAGGTGATGGACAACACTGACTGAGGATGAGGGTTCCAGGACTGTATGTAGCTCGGAGATGGACCTAGACGAGGTGTACTGCAGAGGCGACCGATCGAGAGCTGTACCTTCCCTTCAGGAAGGATCCTTGGCGGGTGATCACAGGAGTTGTTCAAGTTACTTGTACTTTTAGTTGTCTTGTACATTCCAGTTTTCCTTGTACTTTCTAGTTGGGTTTGTATTCTGGCCCCTTTTTACTTATTGTACTCACTCTGTTTACTATTCATTTTACTTGAGTTTGTATCTTATTGTGTGCTTGGTTGTGTGTGTTACAGGTTATAAAGGAAATGCCTTCCCAGTTTTAGGGATTATTCCTTCGGTTCCAGTCGCCAGCACCTGGCCTATGGAAGGCGGGCTTGGGGTAGTCATGGAATGGGCCCTGAGGGACGGGTCGTGACATTATCACTAAGATAAATTATTTTTAATTAATTTAGATCTCAAAAATAAAAAATATCGAATAACTTTTTTAGATTATAAAATTATAAAAATAAATTTAAAAGTGTCTAATCCAAACTTTTATGGAGAAATTTGGAACAAAATAAATTATTTAGTGTAAAGGATTGACTCACAGATTTCATATTAATGAATTAATGAATTTATTTCTTAATAAATATGAACATAAAAGTAGAGTCTATAAAAAAGAGAACTCAAATCAAAATAAATATGAAATTCTCTATGTTTTAAGTCCAATTATTCATCAAAAATCAGATTTTATTGGATCTAGTTAGTGGAGAATCTAAAATAAATGAAAAATAACATATATTATGCTAATAAATAACAAGTGAAAGTAAAAAATGGTAAATAATGTGTATACCTTGATAGGAATTTGTCTCTTGTATAAAGTTGATGTTAGTAGGTAATTGGGTATCATATACTGTTCGTGTTGCACCAGTGTTATTTAGTGGCTTACTCAAACTTAAATTAATCCAAATGAAATATAAGAGAACCTCTTAATTCACCTTCATTTTTTAATCACATTCTTATTTAGTATAATTTCTCAATGATAATGATCATCATCAGAATAGTACGCCAAAATGTTGATACATGTGTTTAATTGTTTTTAAAGGTTGGGGTCGAAGCCTCAATTTATTATTAAAGAAAAGACCACTTTTAGTCTGGGTAGAGGGGGACCCATTACATAACCTGAAGGGCCAAGGCCAAGTGGCCTAAATACAAGGCTTGAAAGCCCATTTTTTTCCCAAAGGAACCCTCGGTGAATAGTACTACTATAGTTCCCACACTGCTACAGCACCAGCTATAGTACTTCCACTGCTACAGTTCCTGTTACAGTACCCCTGCTGCAATAGTGTCGTCGCTGCTACAGTTCCACCGCTGCTACAGTACTGCTACAATCTCAGAATTTCATCTCTGCCTGGATTTGATCCTGGGTATTTGGGATGCCAAGCAGGAGAATCTACCACTTTTGTACAGGATCGTTGGCATATATGTCTGTAATTTTATTTGATGTGGTCTATACTATAAAATAATCCCCCAAATCTATCATTTGAACTCAATTATTAGGTTGTGGGGGTACAACGGTCGTTCCCCATTCCTTTAAGGATAGGGGTTAAAGGGTTAGATCCCCCCCATTTTTTCTTGAAAAAATCTCATGAGATACACATGGGGCATGGAGTTTCAAATGAAAATTTCATAAAAGGTTCACGAAAAATGAGGATTCGGTAATGTCATTTTCATATGGGGTTCACATGGAGTCACACAAAATATATTTTCATATAGGGTATACATGGAAATAAAGAATTCAACTTTCACATTGGCGTGTATACAAAGACACGGAAAATTTATTTCACATGGAAAACTATATCATGAGAAAATTTAATACTTGCTTTTTTGTATTTAAATTTGTACATGGTTATTATAATGCGTATAGCTCAATTATCGGAAATAACTAAGGGAAGTTTCACGTAGTGAGTAGGGATGATGGTGGTCGACATGTGGGGTCAGTGGTGAGCATAAAATAGTGGCTCCATGTTTTGAGAGAGTAAAAATGGGGTTTTTAGGGAAGGGATACATAATTTTTAGTTTTTTATAAAAATAGGTCCATGTGGTCTCAAATAGATTATGTTGGAAGCCTAGTCAATATTAAAAAATATATATTTTTTATGCATAATTTAAATTATTTTATTACCATAATTGGGAAAATGAATGAGATAGCTTGGTTAATTTTATATATATATCCTTAATGGTGAATTATCACTAATAATAGACCTAGTTTCATGGTGTTTACATAAGTAACACTCAGGGTGATGGGATGGTGCACCAAGATGGAATATCAGGAGTATAATCTCTTATCATGAGAGATTATCTATAACACCTAACCTAAGTGCTAGAATATCCAAAATGATTATATGTGAGATGTGTCTTCTACTATTATTCAAGAGAGATGTTAGAGACATTTTTTACACCATTTTCTTCTTTTAATATAGAGAGAAAGGTTTTAACTCACATTTACTCATAGTGGAATTGTTCTTTCCTTTCTCATGGTTTTTACCCTATATTTTTTTTGATTTTCCATATTAATTATTTATGTTATAAATTTCAATTTTCCATTTTATGTTCTTTTCTTTGGGGAAGTTTATTCATCGGTGATCTCAATCCACTGGTATAGAATTGTGCTTATTCAGTGAAACAATTTTTTCAATGCTAGCTAAAAGCGTTGATAAAGGGTGACTTTATAAGTACTATAGAAATATATGATAAAATACCATCTTTAAGAGTACTTTTTTAGGAATGATAAAGGGAGGTCATTATCATCCCTTTAATAAAAACACTAATAAAGGGAACCCTTTATCGGTTCTTTCTTTTATCACCGATAAAGGGAGGCCTTTATCACCACTTTTCTTAACTTTGATAAAATTAAAAAATATATATCATATTAAAAAAATATTTTAATATAAAAATATATTTCTCTTGATATATATATATATATAATAATTTATTAAATATGATATATATAATACTAAATAGGTATTCAAACTTAATATATAATATATTTAGTGAAAGATGGTTTATAGAATAGTTAAAAATTAATATTGATTAATAATTTGGTAATTATTATCAATTAATATAAATTTAAAATCAATTTAGTGATATAAAAAATTAATAAATCAGTTAATATCTTAAAATAAGTTTCAAAATGGGGTTTCACTTCAAAGGACCATAACTTTTGATTTGGACGTCTATTTAGGCTCCATGAGATGTCAAATTGAAGATTGTGAAGAGATATATTGCATATGGACTTAGTGGGACATTGTTCTTTAATCTTTCTTAGTCAAAAAAGACTCAAAACACCTCTAAAATTGACTTTTATTCCATGGGTTAACATTCATGTGGATATTATGGTGTTCAAATTATATTTTTTTTCATATTTAAGTTTTATTTATAATTAAATATATAGATATATATATATATACATATTTTCATATATTTATATATAAAAATTAATTTCATAAATAAATATTTAAAACATTCACATATAAAATATTTTTTAAAATATATAAACCATATGTAGATAAAAAAATAATTAACCATTTTATTTAAAATAAAAATTTACCCATATTATTTACTATATAATATAATGATATGAACTGTATAGATAAATATATTAATATATTAATATGTTAATATATTAATATATTAATATATTAATATATAAATATATGTGTGTGTGTTTAGTGTGTATATATATATATATGTGTGTGTGTGTGTGTGTAAATATAAAAATACGTGTGTTTGTGCTCATGAGAAATATAAATATAAGTATAAATATAAATATAAGTATGTGTGCATGTGTGTGGAAAATAAAAATATGTGTATGTGTGTGAGTGTGTGAGTGTGTGTGTAAATATGTGTGTGTGTTTGTGTGTGTCAATACTTTGTAAATACATCATATATATTTATTTATATAAATATATCATTAAAATAATTGTATTTACATAAATGTATATTACCATAAATAAGATAAGATTTATTATGATATATTATATAAATATAGTATATAAATGTATTTATAGTAATTATGAATTTTATGAATACATTATAAAAAATCTATATGTAAATATATATAAATATATATGTAAATATATAATAAAATTATATAAATGTATTTTAAAATAATATATATATATATATATATATATAATTATAATTATATGAATAGATATATGAACAAAAAAAAGAACTATGTATATATATAAATAAGTATATAATTTATAAAATTTTGAAGAAATCTGGATGGAGAAGTGGTAATGAAGTTAGACTTGAAATTAATAGGTTTAAGGATGAAATTTAGGCATCAGCATGGCAGAAGATGGCTGAAATAGTGCTGATAGGGGGCTAGCATTGGTAAAAGATGGGGTGGCGCATGGTAGGGGTGACATGTCATAAGTTGAAAGAGCAGTGATAAAGGGGTAATAACAATGATAAATGATATGGTGAGTGGGTGAGAGCGACATAGATAAATTTATTTGAAAAAATATGTTTAACGCGGATAAAGGCGCCCTTTATCAGTGCTAAAAACAACATTGATAAAGGAGTTCATTATCAGAACTTTATTCAATGTTGATAAAGGTACCCTTTATCACTTTTTTTCTAGCATGGATAAAAGAGAATCTTTTAATGGCGCTCTTCACATCAGTGCTTTTCTAGTATGGATAAAATCCATTTCTAGCGATATTAAAAGCTCAATATCTCGTAATGATCGTAATGGTATATGAAAAATTATTATAACCATATCTAAGTTATTTTATTTCCTAATAGTGGTATTAGTGATAAGGTCATACAGAGACTGGGTTGGATCATGCTATGATATACGCTACAAAAAATATTGTATTTAGTAGTGATTATTTAGAGGGAGTTGTGCACAACCCCCTATAGATTAAATTTATTAATAAATTAGCTAATGTTATACAAAAACCACTCCTAAAATATAACAAATTTACTTAAAAAATAAATAAATTAATTTAGAGGGGGTTAAAACCTCTCTATAATCTAAGATATTCGTGGCGGTTATGAACCGCTGCTGATCTCTTATATTAAAGGGGGTTTTAACCCCCCTCTATTTATTTTAGTTTTTGTCATTATATTTTAGCAGCGGTTTTGACACAACTGTCACTAACCACCACTTATCTCTTAGATTATAGGGTATTTTATCCCCCTCTATTTTTTTTATCATTATAGTGGTAATTTTTTCACAATTTCTGCTGATCTTGAAAATTAGAGGGGGGTTTAACACCATTCTATTTTTTTCATATTTCATAAAAAATAAAATTTTATAATATATATATATAGTGTATTATATAAAAAAATTATATTAATGTGTTTTAATACATTATAAACATATTATATAAATACATTATATAAATATATTAAAAAATAATAATATATATAAACAAAAATGTAATTGTCTAAAAATAATTATATAAATAATTAAAAGATATTATATTATATATATTATATAATTTTATTATTTACATATATTATATTATATATATCCTATAAATAAATATATGAATAAATTATATATATAATTATATACAAATAAGTATATAGATATATATTTTAAAATAAATATATAAATACAGATTTGTTTGTGTGTGTACATGTATGTATAAATATATGTATAAGTATATTTTTATAAACATTATGTATGTTTGATATAAATGTATTTTTAAATATATGTATAAATATTTTATCAAAATATATGTAAATATATAATTTGGAGGGAGTGTTCCCATATAAATATATATTATGTTATGTTATATTATAGAAATATATATATATATATATATATATTAATTATTTATTAATGTACATATATGTATATAAATTAATATATTGAAATTTATTAATGTACATATATGTATATAAATTAATATATTGAATATATAGTTATATAAATAATATAAATATTTTTATAAATATATATATATGTAGGGTCCTGAAAATTCCGCAAGGGGGAAATCCAATTACCCCAAGACTTGGGAAAGGACCGAACCGGTCCGCATACCGGCTCCCAACAACAGTACGCGAATAGTTCGGCAAACCGAAATTCTGCGGACCAGCATCATCCGTGAAGCGGAGGTGGGGCTCCTCCACAGGCGTGAACCAGGAAGACCGCTGATGAAGCCAGGCCGGTCCACTATAGCAAACCGCGCCAATCGGCCCATGTCGTGCGCGCCGTCGCTCGCGAAACGGAGGAGGAGCGCCTATGCAGCCACGGACCAGCCTCGTTCGCAAGATGGAGGCGTAGATCCTCTGTGGGTGCAAAGTAGGACAGGCGCCGAGCCAGTCCACCATCACGAACCTCCCCAGCTGAGAACCACGTCGACCGGCCCAAGCCGCATCCGCTGTTGTTCGCGGAATGGAGTCGGAACCCTCCGCGGTCGCGAAGCACTCTCTGGGCTCATTTGGTTCCCTGGGGAGATCGTTTGATTTGCGGGGGAGATGCGCTCAATACCCCCCCCCCCCGTGAGTTACGAATTGACCAAGTCATCCACGGATCGGGTTTTTTTTCATGGGCCTCCGCAAAAGGTGTTGGATGACCATATATACATCCTTTTTCCTCCCCTCTATAAAAGGATACCGAAGGAGGAGGATGAAAAAGAAGGATACAGAGAGGAGATCGATCAGATTTGAGTGGAAGGATTTTGAAGGAAGGATCTTAGGATTTTGCAAAGAGCGAAGTTCCAGTTCACAGACCAGAGCTGGTATGAAGCTAGAAATGAATTAATAAGGAACTGAAAATGAATAACTTGGTGAACCATGAACCAAATTATAACATAAAAAGAGAAGACCACGAACCATGGCCCCTCCGAGGATGCACTACCCGCAGACAAGAGAGTTTATGACCCTCTTCTGATCTGTCACACCGCGTAGTACCCTCCTACGCGGGCGAAGCCCTGACCAACGAATCTCTAACCGGCGTCGCCCTTGGCCACCACTGCTCGCATGGACCCCTCCGCGTACCAACCTTGTACGCAGGCTGAACCCGAAGCCGTGAACCCTCCTGGTTCGCGGGATGCCAATCAGTCTGCGGACCCTCCTGGTTCGCGGATGGCCTCTCAGTCCACGGACCCTCCGGGTTCGCGGATGGCCTCTCAGTCTGCGGACTACCCTGGATCACGGACGGATTTTCCAGCTGTGTAGAACCTCCCTACGCGAAGGGCACCACCCATCATACACCCGTGTGGCCTGCCAAAACCTTAAGAGTTCCCATTCCCTGAGCCATATCAAATCCTTCCAATTCCAATCCTGCCTGATCCTTCACAACCTCCTCGTTGGCCCATTCATCATCCCGGAGTCGAGGCCTCCATGAGAGCCACTGGACCAATATTATGTAACCTTTGGGAATATCAGTGCGCCCTTTTGAGTTCACATACCCATGGTAAGCGAAGGCGAAGGGGTTTCCCCGGGCCTTGGGCGGACTCCCGAAGCATGTCTAGGTTCACATTCCCATGGTAATGCAGGGTCCAAGACTGAGATCTTCCTTTCTGCCTCTACTCACCAGGATGAGGGACTGCACGCTTCGGCAGTCGAGCACTTCTCCCCTCCCTAGAGAGGGGGCGGCATACCCATCTGAAGGAAGCTTTCCCCATGCCCCACTATACTTTCCCACCAATACGACCAACAAGGAGGGACGTAGTGGCGAAGGGTGTTGTTCCATCCTTCTTTGGAGCCATGTCCCTCTCTTGGTGGGCTCTGTCACCATTGGGCATCCCTTATGGAGTAAGGCCCACACCATCCTCGCCGGAAGCCAATGACCCCGCTCCTTTCAATATGGAGGGTTCATTTCTCCACCATGCAACTTATACCTTCCTCAAACATCAAGGGGGAAGGAGAGTCTAGCGGTACCGGCCTTTTCCTCCACTCGTCGTTTGTCTCCCCTTCCCTTGGTCAGGAGAAAGGTGCGAGGTTAGCCAAGTCTGTTGAATTATCTTGTTTCTCACACCGAGCATGACTCATGTGGGCTTATAGATTTGTGATGGTCGTGGTACCCGCACAACGATGGTGGACTTGTTGTGAACTAGGTGTACTTTGATCCCTGTCTCCTAGGCAGGGTACGTAGGAAGCCTCCCTGAGGTTCAAGCCCATCTTCCACACCTTGGGCCTCCTCAGAGTGTAGGCCCCAATCCATCACTCTAGGCTGCCTCAGAGCGTAAGTTTCAAGCCAATGCGAACTACGAGGACTTTGATTCCCTACCATAGGGATACGTAGGAAGCCTCCATGAGGTTCAAGCCCGACCACCAGCGGACCCCCGGGTCTACCTTCACGTCGGTTCTCTAACGCTCCTGTTCGAACTACATGGACTTTGATCCTTATCCCCTAGGCAGGGTATGTAGGAAGCCTCCATGAGGTTCAATCCCAACAACCGTTCGATACAACTATCTTCACATCGGTTCACCGCACCACTCCGAGTACTGCCTCAATGAGTCCTGACTCCTCAGGTTCATTTATCCAACGAGGGATGGTAAACCTCGGGCATAAATGATTCTGAACCCTGGATTCAGCTGACCATGGCCAAACAGGAGAAATCCATGGATACTATACTTGGGTATAAAATAAAGATTCGCAAACATATGAATACGTCTTAAATCTATAAGAGAGTCCCAGAACATGCAATAATTCCCCCCAAAAGGGTGCGATGAGCCCGACTTCCCCTCCTCTTGACCAATGTGAGTTCTTAAGCATCATTGGCCAAACCATCCAGCAAATGCCTACCTTTGGAAGGCAGGTCCAAGTGTCATCAGATACGGAACCGTTGGGCGTTTCGAGACCAACCCAAAACAAAAATGGTGAACCCAACGTGAATATTTAACCAAGCATGACAAATTTAACCTAATCCCACCCTGTACCCCCTTTTACTCACAAGGAGGGCCAATCAAGGTCATTAATTATGCATGGGATCATGAGATTCTTCTTTGATGGGTTTGATGTTTGTATTTTTGAAAAAAAATTACAGGTACTATACAGAACTCCCTTCGATCCAATGGCGTTAAGAAGGAACTCGCAAGTGTGCACTTCAGGCTACGTGACGACCAGGCATCCTCACCAATGGAGGACCCCGTCACCCACCCAACGTCTTCAAAGCTGGGTCTCGGACACGCTGATCCGAGAGTACCACATGAATGGTACTCTCCTAATGGTGGAGGCAGCTATGCATTCCCTCCAATCCACCAGAACTCGCCAGTCGTCTGCCCAACATCGACAGCAAAGGTAGATCCAGATAGCCCCTATTTCTATCTCCAACCGCTTAGGGAGTCTATCCGCTTAATGGGACAATGTGTACCTCAATTATCTTAGGGAGGTAGATGAGGTCGATGTTGAGGACTTCATCCTCGCTGAACAAGGGTTCCACTCCAAGGCCCCCACCGGCAGACGTTGTCATGGTCACGCCGTGACTCAACATCATCACGCTCATGAGGATGTAGCCCCAAGGATTCAGGCCCACGCTCCCTAAGCTCCGGCCCATCGGGCCGCCCGACGAGGGTGGAAAATGTACAATCAGGGATCGATCATCACCCTGGTCCCTGAGGAGGAGCTCCTCTACCCAGCCACAGAGACATACCACGAACAGGCACCTACACCTATTCTCTCCTCCCGAGCCCTCCATCCAGACATGGCGGCATCATACGAGCCAGCGCGCATCCCCGCCGAGCTCCATTAGGCTCGTCGCACATGAAGAACGACACTTACCCGGTAGGCACCTCTCCCTGCCCAGGGTCGTGAAGACCACCAGCTTGACGTGGTGGTGACCTGGCGCCTGCAGGACCAGCTCTTAGAAGATGCTTCTGACACCCGCCATCCTGAAATGGTGGCGATCAGCAAACCCGCCACCCAGATGTGGCAGAAATTAATAGGCAGGCACGTCTCCCCGCCAACAAAGGCCAATGAATCGATACGGTGGGAAACCAACAAATGTAGGGCCAACTACCTGTGGATGCAAGTAAAGTCTGTCACCCCGATGTGGCAGCCAACAGAGAGATAAACCGGCGTATCCCAGTACAGGGGTAGATTCGTTCACCTTCCCCGACACAGGAGAATTGTCAGTACCCACTGAAAACTGGAGGACCAGAGCAGGATATTCCTACTCCGATACCGGAATGGTCCTTCATAGCCGTTCCATCCAAATATGTCTCTCTACATATCCTGGCAATGATAGAGGAGCATGTATCGATCCCAAATCATATCTTGCAGACTTTCCATAATGTAATTCCATCAGCGGAAACAGCAAGGATTTGGGCCCATGAGCCCGTCTCCCCAATTGAGGCGACTCATTTAAGAGACGAGATAGCCGCCTCAGAGTAGATCTGCATCCCTGCTCCCACCTAGGAGGGTCGCCAGCTATATTTTGTGATGCAAGGGTAGCCGGATCTAGCAGCTTCACTCGTTCCAACTGGGGGACACCCTTCCATCACGGTGGATGCTCCAGAGCAGGAATATATCCCTAATAAAAGTTAAAATGTTTGTCGGCATATCCGGACAACATCACAGGACCCATTTAGACAGGGACCCAAAGGTGAAGACCATTATCAACAGCAGACGGTCCCAACTACCCACAAGAAAGCGCCCCGAACGCGCCTAAGGCAGCCGGAAAATAAAGAGCAGGTTCATGACTCCGCTCTACTGGAATCTTGGGATACCAACGTCGCTAATCACACATCGCAAGCTCAAAAACCTGACCACCAGTTACCATATTAATGGAGTGGTAGTAGTAGTTGCGAAGGTCTTCCCCGTAATGTTTCAACCAGCGGCTTTGAAGGTCCTCCCCAGAGCACCCGTGTGGGACTTTCCCGCAGACATATAATGATCGATCACAAGCGTGCCTCTTCTGATGTGAGTCACGGAAACCATCCACGTGACCGGAAGATCGAGCAGCAAGAAGGTCCTCCACTTGCGGCGGTCCACCCTGAAGGTCCTCCCCGGGGTATACACTGCAAGCACTCTCCATGCAGTGGGACCACAAATTATGACAGTAGTCCTCGCTATCATAGTCCTAACTATGAGGACCTCCCCGCAGTGACATCTCATCATGACAAGAAGGACCTACCCTTTTCGTGGCCTGCCCTAAAGGTCCTCCCCAGGGGTTATGTTGCAACGAAACTCTGTGCAGCTGGGCATCAGATCACGGTGGTAGTCCTCACCGCCTTGATAACGGAGGTCCTCCCCGTAGAGACATCAAGCAATGAAAAGGCCCTCCCCTCGTTGTAGTACATTCTGGAGGCCCTCCCCAGGATGTATCCTGAAGATATTCTCCCTGCAGCAGTGGTAATGCTAGTCCTCGCCATTGCCGCAGTTGTGATGGTAGTCCTCACCACCACGGCTGCCATTGCGAAGGTCCTCCCAACATTGGACCCAAGCAACAAGAAGGTCCTCCCATTGTCGCAGTATGTCCTGAAGGTCCTCCCCAGGATGCACATCGAACGTAAATCCATGATGGTCATCCTCACCATGATGGTAGTTGTTGCGAAGTCCCTCCCCGTAACGACACTACATAGCCAGAAGGTCCTCCCCTTGTTGTGACATGCCTTGGAGGTCCTCCCCAGGGTGTGCACTACAAAATTCCTCTATGCAGTGAAGCCTCAAGAAGTAATGGTATTCCTCGCCATTACGGTCTCCATTGTGGAGGTCCTCCCCGCGATGACATATCATATCGACAGGAAGGTCCTCCCCCTGCCGAATCAAGCACAGAAAAGCCCTCATATGTCGAGGCACTCAGAAGAACGAGATCAATCATATCAGATTACCAATTAGTCGCCAACGACATACTTCTTCAATCAGGAGACGGTCCAGGGCCATGTTCATCTTCTGAACCACCTCGGAACTGCCCACATGACAATTCAATACCTACTGGTCCCACAGCCTCCGACCACACTATTAGTGAACACCTCAGTTGGGCTGACCAGGTAGAGGAGTCACTAGCGGAGGAGTATGCCAATATGCTGCACCTGAGGAAACGACTGGCCTGGGATGATATACCAGTTATGTTTTGGCCCACAACCACCTCCCAGTTCGACAAACCCAGAGAGTTGTCAGAAGAATGCGTGCACGGCATCTGCCATAATAAATGGAAGACCTTCTGCCGACTGAAATCAAGCTTCCTACCCTACGATGGGCATGTAGACCACGTCAAGACAATGGGAGACCTCCTGCGTCACATTGAACTAGAAGCTCTTCCTTTGGCGCATCAACAGCGACCTGAGAGGCGCAAAGGGAACATGGAGATAGCCTGCCTCCGTGCGCTACACCAGCTGCGCCACCTCATCAGTGACGCTTCGACGGGAGTCCATATCAGGGGATGGGGGGAACATGGAGCTCTGTCTTTCACTCTGCTCCCTGCCCAAAATAACCCTTTCGACATGGTGTCTTGCAACGTTATCACGTCAAGACGGCAATCGAGTGGTCTCCCTATTCATGAAAGTCAACTTGCCTAATAAATTCAGGCCTTGAGTAAGTCCTAGAAGTGTCAAGCCTGACGGGAACAAGCCATTAAAGAGCTCCTGAATCAGTCCACTAAGAGCATACAACAGGACTCTCTCCTAAGAGAGGCCAATCAGAGATCTTTTCCTGCCTCCCTAGAAGGGATAGGTCCACAGAAGAACTCGGCACCAAACCCGGTTCACCCCTGAATGGGGGCACGCAAGATCAGGCAGGTAGTAATAGCAGCAGCCACTACCGCAGTCCAGGGACAACCCCAGCCTACAGGGTTGGGGGAATTTTTAACAACAAATGCCCCCATAAGACCAATAAAAACTGGAAGAGACTCAAAGTACTAGGAACGGATCCAACACCAGCCCTCAAGGCCGGGGGCATTATTACCCCCTAAATAACAACCTCCACCACGAGAGTCAGTATTCTCTCATCTAGTGAGGACAGACAGAAGAGGAGGTTCTCGTCCTATCCCATCATTTGAATCATCATACCCTCCGAGAAGAAGGTGCACCGTAAGGTTGCATCAAAGAAATCTCCGCGTCACCCTTCATCAAGAAGTCTGAAGGCAATCCCAGGTCATGAAAGGGAATGCCAGCAGAAGACGCGGGAGATCCTCTTCCCATTTGGAAGATGAAATATTCTTCGCCCCGCGATATGCATCTATCAACTTCATAGAGGTTAACCCCATGAATGACACCAGAGATGCTGAAAATCAGGATGGACCAGGAGATGATGGTTCCGGTCAGGCTGTGACTCACAACGAACCCCCAGGTGTGCACAACCAGAACCAGAGGGCCACCCTAAATATGGTCGTCATTCCAGCCAACCCTCCTCCGCCTACCCAGCGAGATTCCAATAAGGATAAGAATAAAGGACTGGTCACCCTTAACCCGCCTCCTTCTCTCGACAAAGATGATCCACTCACGCTCGAAGAGAGATTCCCTCGACAAGAAGAGGAGATGAAAGAATTGAGGTGGCTTAATTCTGAGCTACTCAGAGGAACCACCTTATTGAAAGTGTGTCCTAGGAGGTGCCACATAATGCACTCCCAATAAGTGCACCTCAAAGACTAAGGTTTGCCCCGGAAAATGAAATACGGTCAAGGCTCCCATCCAACAAGGTGCCCAGCCTGTCTAACTACCTAAATGTAGATTTTCATGAATACCAAGACTTCCCTCCACTCAGGAAGAAACCAGAGCGAGTACGCATGAACCCTCTGAAGGTGCCACAAATGGCACATGCACCCCTGGTGTCAGCCAATTCAGATCCTCAAGCAATGCCCTGGGCTATGCCTGCCCAGGATCGAACCCAACAGGATGTAAACCAAGGTCTCACCAACACCATCGAGGCACTAACAGCTCGATTGGAAGCGATGGAAGGTCGACGCGCTCCGATACAGCTAGAGTAGAAACCCTACCCAGATTGGGTGACCAACACACCACCTCCACCCAATTTTGGGAGCCCTGTATTCCCTATTTTCAATGGGTCAGACGATCCGGAATAGCATTTGATGCACTACAGGTCTTATTGCGACTCTATGATGGGGACTCCGGAACAACAAGAAGTATTAAAAATCAGAATCTTCGTACGTACCTTGCAAGGATCTGCCTTCGTCTGGTATACGAGTCTGCCAGCCTAGTCAATAAAGAGCTGGGATGACCTTCGGCAGCAGTTCCTATTCCACTTCAGCTCAACGTTGCCTAAAACAACTGTCAGCGATCTCATAAACTGCAAGAAGAGGGAGAACGAGAGGGTCTTAGATTTCATCACCATATGGAAAGTTCTGACCTCTTCCCTGAATAGGCCAATGCCTCAAGATGAGATGCTAGCCATATTCCTCGATAATCATCGAGATGAGCTGCGAACACCGCTCATACCAGTGGAGTGCACCACTGGCTTCCGTCATCTCTCGGACATTGCCCAGAGAATTGAGGACTCCCTCCAGCGGACTAATTTGAAGTCCCGAATAGCCTCGCAGGCTCCTGTGAAAAAAATCCCCTAGAGCTAAAGCATCTGCTGTCACACTCAAGCCGGCCCCTGTGCACTCTCCACCACTCAGGCCTCCACCAAATCGTCAAGGGCCTCCTATATATCAGCGGACGCCTCTGCCTAAACGGGACGATCAGAGGGGACCAAATCGGAACCTGTTTGAGGAATGAAGACAAAAAAGTATACTCGTTCAGAGACAATCAAGTCTGCGGCTACTTCATTTCTGCCATGAATTACAACTTGCTCCGCCTCCCGGAGCCAAGGAAACCTGAAGAAGTCGACCGCGATGACAGGACAGATTACTTCCCCTACCATCGAATGTTGGGACACAACATCCGAGAATGATTTGTCTTCAAAGACCTCATGTAGAGGATGGTAGACTCTAGACAGGTCGAGCTGGGACCACCCCCAATACATGTGGCATGTATCTCTACCACCAACTCTGACAAAGAGGAGGGGTGGCAGAAATTCACTAGTAAGAAGGGGCATAAATTTGATAACTGGATGACTCGGAAAACTATCAACCGAGCCTAGGGCATACTCCGGGCTCAGCTACGGTAGCCAGTGTTGCAACCAATAGCCCCTGACGCCGCACTGCCGACAACATCAGCCTCATAATCCTCCACGAGCCGATCATCTGGGTGTAATCAAAGAAGGAAGAAACAATCGCAAGAGGAGCAGTCCACTACGAGGCCAATGTTAGTCCTGAACCTGGAAGATTATATGCCCTAGAATTTGGCACCACGGGCACCGACCCACAAAACAGCACCATCAGGGACAACCGACTAGGTTGACCTGTCAGAGGATGAAGAGCCAATATTTGGTTTTATTAACGTCATCCATCTTATGGAATCATTCCCTGACGAAGGGTATGGTTACGAACCCGAGTTCCCTGCACGAGGAGCCAGGAGGAGGAATCGCAGAGGTAGGGGATACTAGGGGAGGCACAGCCGCGACCTAAACCAACCCTATGGTTAGACCCCGACCCAAACCGTTAATATCATGGAAACCCATGAGAGAGCCCTTCAATGGACTCAGCATGATAAATAATGCCCCTCCACCTCCACAAGAAGCCACTATGTCCCAGTTGTTCTGTAATACCCACCAGAGGAGGAGCAAGTGTCTGGCCGCTAAGTGCGCACAAACAGACTGGCCGGGCCATGTCCTCAAAACGCAGGAACACCATCGATATTTGACCCCGCTGCCGGTCCCTCCTCATCAAATGATCTATCCCCTAAAGCACCAGCTAAGACTCTCCCACCAACGGAGAAGCGTCGGCCACTGGAGCAGAAATACGATATCCTTAAGTAGCTGGCATCAGTACCAGCCAAGCTATCAATCCTCTATGCCCTAAGTCTGTCAGCAGACCTCAGGGAGGCGCTTATAGAATCTTTGATCAGCCCCCAGGATTTTCAAACCAAGGTAGCTGCCACCGAGATTTACCGGACGGAGACTGACCCGGCTGAATGCAATGCGGTGATTTCCTTCACCGATCAGGATGAAGATACCATCATGCAAGGACACATCAGACCACTATATGTGTCTGGAACACTGAATGGTATTGAGATCCGAAAAGTCTTTATAGACAATGGCTCTCGAGTTAACCTCTTTCCCCTACGGACACTCTGTAAGTTGAGCTACAGTGATGATGATCTAATACCCTCGGCCACAACTTTGTTGGGTTAAGACAAGGGCGAGCAGAACCCAATGGGACAAATTAGGCTAAAGACCCATTTTGGTTACCTGGTGGCCTACATAGAATTCCTGGTGTTCCGGCAGAGCACAACATTTAATGACCTGCTGGGAAGTTCGTGGCTCCATAAGCACATGGTCGTTCCTTCATCCTACCACCAGTGTATCAAGTACTGCGTCAATGGACAAAGTGAAACATTGCATGCCAACAAGTCCCCATTCGAGCTCTCTGAGTCACATTACATTAACGTCGGGTTCTATGAGAAAAAGAAAAAGAAGCCTTTGGTCGATGGTGTCGACTAGATCCCCACTCCAAATGGACTGGAAATGGTTCCTGATGACCCCCTCAGGAAACTTGGCAGAGATTATGTCCTTCCCATCAACCATGTTGAAAGTAGGAGTTCAAGTCCAGACACACACTCGAATGTCCTCATGACTTCATCCATAATGTCCAAGCGTGACAATGTGGGAACTCCCACTGACCCTCAATCTGGGGACGAAAACTTGAGTAAGGATGCCCACGACACCTCACCTCCGGACTCCCAAGATCCCATGTCGGGAGATCTCTTCTCGTTAGATCAAGAAGATAAGGATTTGGGAGAAGAAGAGGGGGAAGATCTCAGGGATTCACCTCTTGCATTTGAGGAAGGTACCTCCACCACTGTGGACGAGCTCAGGGAAATAAACCTGGGTACCAAGGAAGACCCGAGGCCCACTCTCATTAGTGAAGCCATGTCTCCTGAAGAGCACGAGGTATATACTTCCTTCTTAAGGCAACATTGAGATTTTTTTGCCTGGAATTACAACGAAATGTTGGGACTCGATCCCAAAGTGGCAACACACCACCTAGGTCTTCCAGAAGACCACCAAGGCTATAAACAGGCCGCCAGAAGGACACATCCCTCACATGCCACCAAAATAGAGGCTAAAGTCGATAAGCTCATTAAAGTAGGCTTCATTCAAGAGGTCCATTACCCCATTTGGTTAGAAAACATTGTCCCTGTCAAGAAAAAGAACAAGAAAATCCGCATCTGCATTGACTTCAGAGATCTCAATAGGCATTGCCTGAAATATGACTTCCCAGTCCCGATCACCAAGTTATTAATCGATGCGACGACCAGGTATGAGGATCTATCCTTCATGGATGGATATTCTGGGTATAACAAAATCAGGATGGCCCGAGAAGACGAAGAATCCACTGCCTTCAGGGGCCCTCAATGAGTATTTTATTGCAGGTTCATGCCCTTTGGTCTGAAGAACGCTGGCGCTACATATCAGTGTGCCATGCATCGGATATTTAAACCGTTCCTCAGGAAATTCATTGAATGTTACGTGGATGATCTAGTGGTCAATTCCAGACAGTGCTCGGATCTCCTGTCAGACCTTGGGACCTTCTTTAACAAACTCTGACAGTATAGATTGAAGATGAACCCCTTGAAATGCGCCTCCAGTGTTACCTCAGGGAAATTCCTTGGCTTCGTCGTACGCCATCGTGGCATCGAAGTCGACCCTGAGAAGACAAAGTCTATCCTTGGACTGCCACCTCCCTCTAACCTCACTGAGTTGAGAGCATTCCAAGGGAACTTGGCTTATATCAGGCGATTCATAGCCAACCAGGCAGGAAAATGTTTTCCCTTCACCAGGTTAATGAAGAAGGGGCTCACATACCAATGGACGGATGATTGCCAAGAGGCATTCGAAAACTTGAAGAAGTACCTATTAAGCCCACCGGTGCTCATGCCCCTGGTTGAAGGAAGACCTCTCATCCTATACGTGACGGCCTTAGAACAGTCACTGGGAGCCTTCCTCGAACAAAATAACGACGTCGGCAATGAAAACAGTCTATATTACCTCAGTCGAACCATGATTGATGCTGAGACTTGATACTCAAATATTGAGAAAATTTATTTGGCCTTGGTCTTCACAGTTCAAAAGCTGTGACATTATCTGCAGCATCATGAAGCCTATTTGATCTCGCGGAGTAACCCGCTCAAGTACATCCTCAGCCGCCCGATGCTAATCGGATGCCTATCCTGATGGGCGGTCATCCTGCAACAGTTTGACATCCAGTTTGTGCCTCAGAAATCCATCAAGGGCTAGGCATTAGCAGACTTTCTAGTAGAGCACCCTTCGACAGGGACCACTGCACCAGACGCCAAGCTACCTGATAAAGACATCTTCTCAGTTCGAGAGGAGTTCCCAGCATGTGAAATGTACTTCGACGGCGCATCCCGAAGCCCAACTGGGAAGAGGATGGAGGATCCCAGATTCAAAAAAGTGGGTTTGGGTATAATACTCATGTCCCCAGAAAAGGCAGTCTTTCCATATTACTTCCTCCTGTCAGAGGGATGTACAAATAATTTAGCGGAATATCAAGCTCTCATTGCAGGCCTCGAGCTCGCACTCCAGGCACAAGTACAACAGCTTAAGGTAAAAGGTAACGTAGATCTGGTCATCAAGAAATTCAATGGTGACTATGCTATTAAAAAGGAGGATCTGATCCCCCTGTTTGACCATGTCTGAGGGTTAATAGAGGAATTCTCCACAGAACCAGCATTGACCTATATTCCCCGGTCTCAGAATGCTTTGGCTAATTCATTAGTCAACGTGGCCATAACCCTAGATGACCTAGGATGGGATGAAATGGTTATCAGTATAGCTCACCATCGAATGGTATTGCCATTTTTTCAAGCTAATATGGAAGAAATCCACAAATTCAGTCCTGTCCCCGAGCCATATGCTCCTTCCACCGACTGGATGACCCCCATTGCAAACTACCTTCAACAGGGAGAACTTCCATCAGATAGGGCTGGACGAGAGCAAATACAGAGAAGGGCAATCAATATTGTCCTATATAGCAGTGCGGGTCAGCAAGAGGTCCTCTACAAATGAGGCCTTGACGGAGTGCTCCTCAGATTCATTGATGGAGAAGAAACCACTACCGTAATGAATGAAGTGCATACCAGAGCGTGTGGAGAACATCAACCGGGGAACAAGTTTTCCCATCAGGTTTGAAGGCTTAGGTACTGCTGGCCCACAGTGGCAGGAGACTGTGATTGTTTAACCACAAAATTCCACTCATGTCAGATTCATGCAAACTTCATACACCTACCCCCGGAGTTACTTCATCAAGCCAAGTACTCCTGGCCATTTTCAGTCTGGGGGATGGACGTCATGGGACCATATCCTCCCACCATGGCCAAACATATGATGTATATCCTCACAGCAAATGACTTCTTTTCCAAATGGGAAGAATCCATACCCCTCAAGGAAGTCGGGGAAAGAAATATTGTTAGCTTTGTGAAGACCGACATCATCATCAGATTTGGTGTCCCTCATACCATACTGACGGACAACGGCACCAACTTCTGCTCTGTGGAATTATAGAAACTATACCACGAGTATGGTATCAAGGCTAACCAGTCATCCTGCTACCATGCAGCGGCCAACGGATAGATATAGGCTTTCAACAAGACCATGTCCAACAATCTACAGAAAATTGCGGACAAAGACAAGAAGTCATGGCCGGATAAACTCCTTCATGCATTGTGGGATTATTGAACTACAATTCGCACTGCTACTCGGGCTACCTCGTACTCATTGGTGTATGGAACAGAGGTAGTCCTACCCATTGAACTCCAACTTCCCTCATTCGAAATTGCCATTTGTGATCAATTATCCAACGATGAGAAATCAGAAAAGCAGCTAGGTGAATTGGAACAGCTGGATGAGAAGCGGCTGCACACTTTGCACCATCTGGAAGTCTACCAGAATTAGATTGCACGAGCCTTCAATAAAAAGGTCTCTCTCCGGTCTTTCTTGGAAGGAGAATTGGTATTGGTCCTCAGAACCCCAATGATACATGAAAGGAAACCTCCAAATCTGGAGCTCAAATGGGAGGGTCCATACGCTGTACACAAGATCTACTCCAACAGAGCATATACCATGATCTCCATGAATGGGTAAGTCACCACGGCTCCTACCAATGCGAGATTCCTAAAGAATTATTTCGCATAGAAACAGAAAGTACCTACCGTCCTCACCGCATGACGTTAAACTGCATGGAGTTCATCCTTACCTCACAACGTTAAACTGCATGGAATCTAATAATACCCCTCGTCCTAACCACATGATGTTAAACTATATGGCTCCCATCCTCACCGCATGATGTTAAACTGCATGGAGTTCGTCCTCACCGCATGACGTTAAACTTCATGGAGCCCGTCCTCACCGCATGATGTTAAACTTCATGGAGCCCATCCTCATTGCATGACGTTAAACTGCATGGAGTTCATCCTTACCGCACGACCTTAAACTGCATGGAATCTAACATTGCCCCCCGTACTCACCGCATGACTTTAAACTGCATGGAGTCTATCCTCACTGCATGACATTAAACTGCATGGAGTTCGTCATTACCGTATGATGTTAAACTGTACGAAATCTAATAATGCCCCTCGTCCTAACCACATGATGTTAAACTATATGGATTTCATCCTTACAGCACAACGTTAAACTACACGGATAATAATGGATAATAAGAGTTACGAATTCTCCCTCTCCTGTGTATGGACCAGACCTGCACGGGGTGTACTCCTCGTCCTCACCTCATGAAATTAAACTGCACAGATTTTAGAGAACTACGTACGGCTTGATTCCTGCCCTCGCATAATACATAGCGATGCCAGGGTTCCCCATCCTAGCCTAGCCACTCCCAAATAAAAGTAAAAAATGCCTTCTTCCCCCATGTACGGACTAGACCTGCACGGGGTGTGTATTTCGTCCTCATCGCATGACGTTAAACTGCACGGACAAGATGTTTTAAAAATCCCCTCTTCCCCTCGTATATGGAACAGACCTGCACAGGGTGTACTTCCTACAGAGAACTACGTACGGCTTGATTCCTACCCTCACAGGATACGTAGCGACGCCAGGGTTCCCCATCCTGGCCCAGCCACATCCAAATGAAATAAAATCAAAGTTTGACAATGCCCCCTTCCCCCGTGTATGAACCATCCCTACACGGGGTGTACTTATTCCATAGAACTACGTGCGGCTTTATTCCTACCCTCATAGGATACGTAGTGATGCCAAGTTTCCCTGTCCTGGCCCAGCCCCCCGAATAAAAGATAAAAATTCCCTTTCCCCAGTGTACGGACCAGACCGGAACGGGGTGTAATTTTCGTCCTTACCGAGCGATGTAAAACTGCACGGATAGAAAGATTTAAAAATACCCCATTTCCCCCATGTATGGGATAGACCTACACGGGGTGTATTCTTGAATCCTCTCTGCATGACGTTAAACTGCATGGATAATAAAAGATAAAAGTTCCCCTTTCCCCCGTGTATGGACCAGACCAACACGGGGTGTATTTATCGTCCTCACCGCACGACGTTAAACTACACAAAGTTCATCACGAACCACCTTTGATATATGGCGAAACGAGGTGGAAATACTCCTTGCGTATTTGGATGCATCATCTCCATACATTAGACTCCACAACCCGAACAATTATGGATCTTTATAACCATTCATAGCCATCGGAAGTGGAAAGTCATCGACCCGTGGACACCTTTGCATGAATATGCATACCATGCCCTCAGCGGCTCTGCATATTGATAGCCCATGGCCCGTCTAACAAAGGAAAGATTTCCATAGGAGACACTCTTCCTAGCTCTGTACACTTACCAGCCTCAGAGCCCCCATACCATACCTCCTGATCCAGAAGTTTATGTCACAGTTGTTTACAAGTTCGTCCCCTTTTCACATCCAAAATCACCAGGGCACCCCTACCCGGTTAGCCTATGTTTCCGCCTGTGGTTCACATGACGACCTGCATCTACAAATATCAAGCCAGGACTAGGCTACTGTGACTCAATGGAAAATTGCAGTGACAATGTTTCTTGTATGCTCGGACACCATTATCCCCACATGCCGAACTCTGTACTATGAGCAATATCGGATTATCATAATCGTTCATGGCCATTGGAAGTGGAAAGTTATCGACCCGGGGACACCTTTGTACGACTATGCATACCATGCCCTCAGCAGCTCTGCATAATGATAGCCCCTGGATCTTCCATCAAAGTCAAGATTTCCTTAGGTGGTACTCTTCCTAGCTCTGTACACTTACCGGCCTCAGAGCCCCCACACCACACCTCCTGATCCGGGAAAACTCAAAGTTGCAGTTTACGACCTTCATCCCCTACCTTGTTCCAAGTATATCGGAGCATGTTGACCCAGTTATCCTTCGAGTGACTGCAGCAATAGTCACCCAATGGTTCGAGCTCTATAACCTCAAAACATGGATTACCTCGTCCTTACCGCACGACGTTAAACTGCATGGAGTGAAGGTACACCCTCACGCGCAAAATAAATCAGTGCAGGGAGCTCTTTAAGCTTTAACAGCAACCAGGGATGAATATCCCCGACATGCCCAGATATTTCCTTACCCGATGACAAACTTTGTGGACCGGATAATTTCGGATCTTCATAACCATTCATGGCCATTGGAAGTGGAAAGTCATCGACCTGGATACACCTTTTCATGACTATGCATACCATGCCCTCAGCGGCTCTGCATATTGGTATCCCCTGGCCCGTCTGCCAAAGGAATGATTTCCCTGGGCGATACTCTTCCTAGCTCCGTACTCTTACTGGTCTCTGAGCCACCATGTCATCTATCCTAATCCAAGAAGCCTCAGAACCATGATTTACACCATCAAAACCCCTCCACATCTTGGACATGCCAGGATACTCGGGCTCAGTTACATTCTAATAAAGAGAGGCCCTTTTAACTACGTCCTTGTCGCATGACGTCAAACGGCACAGATCACATATTGTCCGCCTGATGTAAGGCTGCAAAGACCAAGCATTAAACATCCAAGGGAATTCCTCCAACAACAAGCATTTTCACTGGTTTAGAAATGCTCCCCATACTTACTGCATGACGATAAATTGCACGGTCAATCGTCCTTGCTGCACGATGTTAAACTGCACAGCATTGGTAAAGGAAAGAAAAATGCCCCCCATCCATGCTGCATTACATTAAACTGCACATCCTCCTTTAATAATGCTCTTTATCTTTACCGCATGATGCTAAACTGCATGGTCAAACCCGTTATGGGTTCAGAAAAGAACATAGGCTTTTCTTTGTGTAGAGACCCGAAGCTTATCGTACATGGACATTACATTACTTTTGCGGAATACTTAGTACATAACAAAAACACACACACAAGGATCGTAATAGTTTAGTGTCTTTGGAAACTCGGATCGTAATCTTCTAAACGTGGTGAAAGATCTTCAATATCTCCCATAAAGATCTTCCCTTTTTTTTACCTAAAACCTTTCTTTATATCCTGGGGAAAAGAAAACATAAAAGGGTGAGCTCAAATTCTCAGTAAGGGTAAACAAAGGAAATATCAATCACATAATTTTCATAAGAACATAACATTTTTGGAAATCTTAACCTGCAAAAGAGAGCATAATTTCATAACATGGGATAAATCATAGTAGTGAAATGAAATCATAACTTAAAACATTACTCATTGTGGCATACACACATAATCATAGAGAATCATTTCTTGTTAGTCAAGACTCATTGCCAAGACTATCTTAGTGGACAAAGTCCCTTTCTGAATCGAGTAATCCTCGTTTCAGTCCTGTTTCACTGAACCGGTATAACCTACCATTCCAGCCATGTCTATCTCATGAGATATAAAATCTTTACCCAATGCATTGGAGGGAGATATAGGTCCCACCCATCTCATAATGAATCCTTTCTTATGTGTGCCACAAAATCATAAATCATACATCATTGCATAACCCATGTAATAAAAATGGGATTCTTAAACAACATGACATCATAAAACCATTCATATAAGATAAAGGAATTCATAAACATAATTCCATCACAACATAGTCAAATCAATGTAAAAATATGGATAGAAACAGAACCCTTTATTATCTTAGATGAAAAATAATTTTGATAAAACACTTGAATTGAATTCTTGAGGAAAATATCCTTTTTTCTTCAAAATCAATTTCTTTTCACAAAACATCATGCAATTTTAAAAGAAAAAGATTTTATTGAAAATAGTCATGAAATATTTTGGAGGAAGGTTCATGAAAATAAAGCTTTATAAAACCGTAAAAAAAATCCGTTCGTGCCGTATAAGTTAAAAAAAACATTCTTCGTACTTTTTTCGGAAAAGTTAAAAAGTACCTCGTACGAAAAATGACAAAAGATTCCTTTCATATCTTTTACTAAAAACTCACCAAAGGGTAAAAATGGATTTAAACAATTGTAGGTGGATGGAAATAATATTACATATTTATGAAACATGGATGTGGATGATAAAATACACCCCAGTAAATACTTACGAATAAACAATCTCGGATAAAAATGAGATTGTGATATTTCCCTTACCTTAGGTCCAATTTGCTTCGTATGTGTCCGAACCTCCTGTATAATGATTTAAATAATGTCATTGACTTATTACAGAATCATATTCATTGTTATGATATCATATATGGTTCACTTATGACATTATATTACCCGTTCTTTTGTAAATTCCATGTTAAAGAAGTGTTTTGGGTAAAATCGTTTCATTTATCGTAGGTGTTTTGACTTGTTGTTCTTGACATAATTATTACTTATATCATGATTTACTTACTTCCAGAATATAAAATATGATTTATATATCATATATATTCAGTATATATATATATATATAATAGATAGATAAATAAAATGAAAAACACCGTTCATGGAGACGGTAGTCCGTACGTACGCATGAACGCTGTTTTTCTTTCCTTATTGTCTTGAAATGGAAGTAAGTAGATGACATACATATGTATATATATACATAAATCCAGTAGCTTTATAATGTCATTTATTTCATTATTATTTCTTATATATACATTATAATCATTCTTAAATGGTTAACATGGAGAATGAATCTCATCGCGTCGTGGAGACGGTATTCCGTACGTACGCACGATCGATGATATCATTTCTATAAATATTGAATTGAATTGGAGTGTATTATACAATATATCAGAATCAATATGATGTTGTAATAACTATGTATAGTTATTCTTTACACCATTATACCCATCCATGTAAGGTGGTGGTGGAAAATAGATTACACCACGGCGTGGAGACGGTATTCCGTACGTACGCACGCGCGGTGATTTCTTTTTCCGTAGGATGGATAGATGGTGAAATAGGGTTGTTTCATACTTATAATAACATATCAGTATATGAGTGATACTGATGTTATTACTTCATAATGAAACAACCTAAGAAGAAGAAGTGGAAGAAGAAATAAAGATGAAAGAATTGGTAACGGTAATTACCTCTTCTTTGAAGTGCCTCTTTGAGACCTCCTCTTAGGGCACTAGAATTGGTCTTTGAGGAAGACCAGAACCTCTAGGATGTTGCTAGGGAAGTGGAGAAGAGATTTTGGCAGGGGTTGGCCGAGCTTGAGTGCTCAAATTGGTGTGAAGAGGAGGGGGAGGAGGTGTCCTTTTATAGGGGAGGAGAGGGGCACCTTAGGAATTCTTAAAAATATTAATTTATAATAAATCTAACCCCACTTAAAAACCTCCAAAAATGACTCATATTCAAAGATTAGATGATATAGGGTTGTAATCTCATCAACCAATCAAATTTAGACATGTTTGGATATTATTTTAAACCTTATCAATTAGATTTAGCTCTAAGTTAAATAATTTAACTTTTACCGTGTCTTTTTGTTTTCTTTCACTATATGGTTAATAAACTTACTATAACATGCCAAACGAACCCCAAATTGTTTATTATTAATACATATATCCTTATATAAGTCATTTGGCCGAACCTTAGATTTTTAGGAATAAAATAACAATTAATAATATAATATTTGATTTAAAAACTATTTTGTGTCAATTTTGACACTATTTGATACATGATTTTTGTGAAAGTCATAACAGAATTATATGTTCGAAACAAGTTGATTAGATCCACACTAATATGTCATAGTAACCTAGAAAATTAGTGGAATTCATAAAAAGTCTCAAATTATATTTATTTTGGTGTTTATAACATCAATTATGTCAATATTTCATTAATAAGATAATTACTGCATCATCTTTGTGTCATAAATAAATTAACTTATTTGATGTTTAAAAAATTACAAATAAAATACCATTATGTAGGAAATTTTTTTATCTTTCTAATGAATATTTACAATCGAATTTATCTTATGTATAACCCCATATTAAAAATGATTTACTTATTAAACTTTGATTTTAACTATTTTAACCTTTCTTTAAATAAATTAATAATAAATGTCCTAATCTAATCCAAGTGGGCCTAAATGGTCATATTTTATTCCTAAGTTTGTTTTTGGTCGAAATACACTTGTCCAATAGGATTAGGACATGTGTTAGGGTAATATTAATATCATATTTACCCTTAGTTACCCTATTTACTATTAACCGCGGTAAAAAAAGTAAAAAGTTACTATTCACCAAAAAATTATTTTCATCTCATTGAACCACATTTTAGTCCTTGATATTAACCGTGTCTCTCAGATTTTCGAAATTCCATTCACAGAAGCGGAAAAATTAAGTTTTATGAAAAATTCAGTTTTTAACCTACCACTTAGTAGTTTCACTATTCATCAAAAATTGATGTTTTTCAGAACAATGCCAAAATTTCATCCTAAGCTATATTTCATATTCCGAATTCAAAAATGAAGTCTATTTTACCAAATTCATAACATAAAAGTTGAATTAATTAATTTTGTAATTAAATCCCGCTGTTAAAACAAATAGCGTGTTTTTAAGAAACAATATCTATCAAAAGATTGACACTTGTTTATGTCTAGTTTAAATGTGAAATTACATCCAATGACCAACATTGTATTAAATTTTAAAAATATATTCTAAATATACTTTAAAACCACTCAAATTAATGATTTATCACTATTAATTATTTCGACTAAAAAAGTTGTTTTTAATTATAATTTAGTAATTTTCACTATTCATCAGAATATGAAAGTTATCCGAAAAGTACCAAAATTTCACCTTAGGCTAAATTCGATACTCCGAATCCAAAAATAAAGTTCATTTTGAAAAATAAGATTTACTGGATTTCAAAAAGTGGTTATTACTATTCATAACGGCTAGTTTTAATAATATTTTTATAGCATATCGTTGTTTAGTGAAACTCGGTATTGCGTACTACACACGCTATCGAGGAAGGTCGCGATTGCGTGTAATGCAAGTCAAGTCAAGGATGTGTGTTGTGCAAGCTCCTTTGGGTGTAGCGTACAACACAAGACATTAATAAAATTAAAAAGAATATTTTTTTTATAAAATCTTGGGCTGTTACATTCTACCCCCCTTAAAATGAATTTCGCCCTCGAAATTCGTCGGGGTTATAAATGGTTTACTATTTCAAAGTTTCTTTAATAGAAACCCACATCGTAAAAGGGAATACCAAAACTTGGCTTTAAAAACTAAAGTATGAAATGTAACGATTACCCAAATAAACTAATCACTGGGTTTCCACATAGGTGAAAATATGGATATGGAAGAGAAATCTAACCATCATGTTCTGATGGAGAGTGGTAGAGAACATGGCTATGGAAAATCCAGTAATCACAAATCCATAGATTTGTGACGATCTAAGGTACCATCTAATTCATCAGGTATAAGATCACTAGGACAACATTTTTGGTTTTCAAGATCATTTCCCTAAAGTTGAAAATTTGAATTAGAATAAATACTTACTTTATTTTGATACAATATCACTGTTGTTCGTGCCTTGAAAAATTTCCACTTCATTTCTTAAATAAATGAAGTTGAATTTGTTATTCGTGAAGTGTTAGCAGATCATGTGATAGAATGACGGGTCATTCCATCTGTCTCAAACAAAAGGTTAGCAAAAATTATATTCATAAATCGATCTATAGTGAGATTAATCATATATGGTTCCTAAAATGGACTTATACTTCATATATCATACTCCTTAATATAATAAAACTAGTTTCTACTAAACAGGGACTTCCTGTAGGTCAGTGGTAGGCGATAAAGGCCAGTCGCACTTCGGTTGTGGGTTCGATTCCCACAGCCTTGTCCGAAGCGATGGGCTGTCGCCCGTCCTGCAGGTTGTCCTTTTTCTAAAACTATATTACTATAACATCCCATAATATCGAAAAAACTTCTATCCTTAAACAATACTAACTTATGTCCAACATAATCCATTCCAATCTTTAGGCTTATCCATAATACTATAGTCCATTCTCATAACATAGTGAAAACGATTACCAGAGATTTAATACCATCGTTGATCCCCATATATCATAAGATATATCTTGTTGGTCACATTCCAAACATTCAAAGGCCTTAATCTTGTACTCTCTTGAATACCCATTGAACCTTAGTGAAAACTTGAATGCAGTTAAAAGTTAACACTTTTCACATACCGAAATCCTCAAAATTCTATATACTCAAACCATGATATCACTTAGTCCTTATATCAATCATGAGCTCATGAATACTATTAAACATTTAATTTTCTCCTTATCCCTTCATTATGCGCATATCATCTACATTCCAAAAATATCTGAATAACCTTTCATGGATACTGGTAACATTAATCATACACTTTCAAAACACAAGGAAAGACAACAGTGTAACAATCCATAGATGTCTCTTTATTCCAAAATTACACATGATAAACATGTAATCATTCCACTACATTCTCAAACCATTGACCGAGCTTCAAAAATTCTTTCATCTCACATATCATTTGTAGTCTCTTCATCATCATCCACATAAATACTACCCATATGACCATACTGATTCTCTTCATGAGTCTTTCCCTTAGGGAATTTGTTTGCATAATGCCCATACATTCCACATTTAAAACACTTAACCATTTTTGATGTCGTAGCAATACCATTATCCTCATCTATGGTGTTAACCGACACTTTTCCTTTGCACTTACTTGCTTTGTGTCCTTCTTTTCCACACCCAAAGCATCTTCCAGTTCCCTTGAAACATTCTCCTTGATGCCTCTTCCCACATGATTTACATAGGGGAAATTGAACTTTCTTTCCTCTATGATCATCATGAAACTCCATCTTTCTCTTATTAGCCGAGTCAGGAAACTTACCAAATTTTACTTTATTGATCATATTATGAGATTGCTGATTCGGCATAATAATGATGTTTGGACTTCCAAATCCCATTTCATTATGAAGAATATCATTCCATTGTCCATCATATCCTCCATTATCGTGAATCATCTTGTTTCCAGCCATTTTCTAAAACCCAAAAGAATAGTGTGAGAGGAAAAAATCATAATAAAGGGGGAGTAACTTCAATATCTAACATCTTAGGTTTAATTCTATGATCGTTAGCGTAATTCTAGTACTATAACCTATACGCATACTTAACCTTAGAGACATCCCTAGACATACCTTAGAAATATCTCTAGGGATCTCACTAAAGTTCTCGCATCCTAGTTTCCAAAGGTTGACTAAACCTTTCCTCTGATACCAACTGTAGAGACCCGAAGCTTATCGTACATGGACATTACATTACTTTTGCGGAATACTTAGTACATAACAAAAACACACACACAAGGATCGTAATAGTTTAGTGTCTTTGGAAACTCGGATCGTAATCTTCTAAACGTGGTGAAAGATCTTCAATATCTCCCATAAAGATCTTCCCTTTTTTTTACCTAAAACCTTTCTTTATATCCTGGGGAAAAGAAAACATAAAAGGGTGAGCTCAAATGCTCAGTAAGGGTAAACAAAGGAAATATCAATCACATAATTTTCATAAGAACATAACATTTTTGGAAATCTTAACCTGCAAAAGAGAGCATAATTTCATAACATGGGATAAATCATAGTAGTGAAATGAAATCATAACATAAAACATTACTCATTGTGGCATACACACATAATCATAGAGAATCATTTCTTGTTAGTCAAGACTCATTGCCAAGACTATCTTAGTGGACAAAGTCCCTTTCTGAATCGAGTAATCCTCGTTTCAGTCCTGTTTCACTGAACCGGTATAACCTACCATTCCAGCCATGTCTATCTCATGAGATATAAAATCTTTACCCAATGCATTGGAGGGAGATATAGGTCCCACCCATCTCATAATGAATCCTTTCTTATGTGTGCCACAAAATCATAAATCATACATCATTGCATAACCCATGTAATAAAAATGGGATTCTTAAACAACATGACATCATAAAACCATTCATATAAGATAAAGGAATTCATAAACATAATTCCATCACAACATAGTCAAATCAATGTAAAAATATGGATAGAAACAGAACCCTTTATTATCTTAGATGAAAAATAATTTTGATAAAACACTTGAATTGAATTCTTGAGGAAAATATCCTTTTTTCTTCAAAATCAATTTCTTTTCACAAAACATCATGCAATTTTAAAAGAAAAAGATTTTATTGAAAATAGTCATGAAATATTTTGGAGGAAGGTTCATGAAAATAAAGCTTTATAAAACCGTAAAAAAAAATCCGTTCGTGCCGTATAAGTTAAAAAAAACATTCTTCGTACTTTTGTCGGAAAAGTTAAAAAGTACCTCGTACGAAAAATGACAAAAGATTCCTTTCATATCTTTTACTAAAAACTCACCAAAGGGTAAAAATGGATTTAAACAATTTTAGGTGGATGGAAATAATATTACATATTTATGAAACATGGATGTGGATGATAAAATACACCCCAGTAAATACTTACGAATAAACAATCTCGGATAAAAATGAGATTGTGATATTTCCCTTACCTTAGGTCCAATTTGCTTCGTATGTGTCCGAACCTCCTGTATAATGATTTAAATAATGTCATTGACTTATTACAGAATCATATTCATTGTTATGATATCATATATGGTTCACTTATGACATTATATTACCCGTTCTTTTGTAAATTCCATGTTAAAGAAGTGTTTTGGGTAAAATCGTTTCATTTATCGTAGGTGTTTTGACTTGTTGTTCTTGACATCATTATTACTTATATCATGATTTACTTACTTCCAGAATATAAAATATGATTTATATATCATATATATTCAGTATATATATATATATATAATAGATAGATAAATAAAATGAAAAACACCGTTCATGGAGACGGTAGTCCGTACGTACGCATGAACGCTGTTTTTCTTTCCTTATTGTCTTGAAATGGAAGTAAGTAGATGACATACATATGTATATATATACATAAATCCAGTAGCTTTATAATGTCATTTATTTCATTATTATTTCTTATATATACATTATAATCATTCTTAAATGGTTAACATGGAGAATGAATCTCATCGCGTCGTGGAGACGGTATTCCGTACGTACGCACGATCGATGATATCATTTATATAAATATTGAATTGAATTGGAGTGTATTATACAATATATCAGAATCAATATGATGTTGTAATAACTATGTATAGTTATTCTTTACACCATTATACCCATCCATGTAAGGTGGTGGTGGAAAATAGATTACACCACGGCGTGGAGACGGTATTCCGTACGTACGCACGCGCGGTGATTTCTTTTTCCGTAGGATGGATAGATGGTGAAATAGGGTTGTTTCATACTTATAATAACATATCAGTATATGAGTGATACTGATGTTATTACTTCATAATGAAACAACCTAAGAAGAAGAAGTGGAAGAAGAAATAAAGATGAAAGAATTGGTAACGGTAATTACCTCTTCTTTGAAGTGCCTCTTTGAGACCTCCTCTTAGGGCACTAGAATTGGTCTTTGAGGAAGACCAGAACCTCTAGGATGTTGCTAGGGAAGTGGAGAAGAGATTTTGGCAGGGGTTGGCCGAGCTTGAGTGCTCAAATTGGTGTGAGGAGGAGGGGGAGGAGGTGTCCTTTTATAGGGGAGGAGAGGGGCACCTTAGGAATTCTTAAAAATATTAATTTATAATAAATCTAACCCCACTTAAAAACCTCCAAAAATGACTCATATTCGAAGATTAGATGAGATAGGGTTGTAATCGCATCAACCAATCAAATTTAGACATGTTTGGATATTATTTTAAACCTTATCAATTAGATTTAGCTCTAAGTTAAATAATTTAACTTTTACCGTGTCTTTTTGTTTTCTTTCACTATATGGTTAATAAACTTACTATAACATGCCAAACGAACCCCAAATTGTTTATTATTAATACATATATCCTTATCTAAGTCATTTGGCCGAACCTTAGATTTTTAGGAATAAAATAACAATTAATAATATAATATTTTATTTAAAAACTATTTTGTGTCAATTTTGACACTATTTGATACATGATTTTTGTGAAAGTCATAACAGAATTATATGTTCGAAACAAGTTGATTAAATCCACACTAATATGTCATAGTAACCTAGAAAATTAGTGGAATTCATAAAAAGTCTCAAATTATATTTAGTTTGGTGTTTATAACATCAATTATGTCAATATTTCATTAATAAGATAATTACTGCATCATCTTTGTGTCATAAATAAATTAACTTATTTGATGTTTAAAAAATTACAAATAAAATACCATTATGTAGGAAATTGTTTTAGCTTTCTAATGAATATTTACAATCGAATTTATCTTATGTATAACCCCATATTAAAAATGATTTACTTATTAAACTTTGATTTTAACTATTTTAACCTTTCTTTAAATAAATTAATAATAAATGTCCTAATCTAATCCAAGTGGGCCTAAATGGTCATATTTTATTCCTAAGTTTGTTTTTGGTCGAAATACACTTGTCCAATAGGATTAGGACATGTGTTAGGGTAATATTAATATCATATTTACCCTTAGTTACCCTATTTACTATTAACCGCGGTAAAAAAAGTAAAAAGTTACTATTCACCAAAAAATTATTTTCATCTCATTGAACCACATTTTAGTCCTTGATATTAACCGTGTCTCTCGGATTTTCGAAATTCCATTCACAGAAGCGGAAAAATTAAGTTTTATGAAAAATTCAGTTTTTAACCTACCACTTAGTAGTTTCACTATTCATCAAAAATTGATGTTTTTCAGAACAATGCCAAAATTTCATCCTAAGCTATATTTCATATTCCGAATTCAAAAATGAAGTCTATTTTACCAAATTCATAACATAAAAGTTGCATTAATTAATTTTGTAATTAAATCCCGCTGTTAAAACAAATAGCGTGTTTTTAAGAAACAATATCTATCAAAAGATTGACACTTGTATATGTCTAGTTTAAATGTGAAATTACATCCAATGACCAACATTGTATTAAATTGTAAAAATATATTCTAAATATACTTTAAAACCACTCAAATTAATGATTTATCACTATTAATTATTTCAATTAAAAAAGTTGTTTTTAATTATAATTTAGTAATTTTCACTATTCATCAGAATATAAAAGTTATCCGAAAAGTACCAAAATTTCACCTTAGGCTAAATTCGATACTCCGAATCCAAAAATAAAGTTCATTTTAAAAAATAAGATTTACTGGATTTCAAAAAGTGGTTATTACTATTCATAACGGCTAGTTTTAATAATATTTTTATAGCATATCGTTGTTTAGTGAAACTCGGTATTGCGTACTACACACGCTATCGAGGAAGGTCGCGATTGCGTGTAATGCAAGTCAAGTCAAGGATGTGTGTTGTGCAAGCTCCTTTGGGTGTAGCGTACAACACAAGACATTAATAAAATTAAAAAGAATATTTTTTTTATAAAATCTTGGGCTGTTACACTTTGTCCTTCAGTGCACGGGTCAGACCTGCACAAGCCACCGTCTCACACCCGCGTGAGAAGGGATTACTTCACCCATTATTGGGAAGTTTAGTCTAGATTTTTCCCCCGTATCCAGGCACCCTCTCATCATAAACCATAATCTGTACTCAGAAAAAGCTGGACTCTCATAATACACCCCTAGTGGTCCCAAATCTCAACTCCCCTGAAGTTGCTTGGCTATCAGGGGGATACAATCATTGAGATAAGGATACCTTTGCATGACTATGCATACCATTCCCTCAGCGGCTCTGCATATTGATCTCCCCTGGCCCATCTACCAAAGGCAAGATTTCCTTAGGCAATGCTTCTCTCCATAGGCCTCTTGGCCTCTGAGCCCCCATGTCTATCCCGGGATTCGGAAACCCTCTGAGCTATAGTTTACCAACCTCTTTCACAACCCTACCTGAATATGGTGGAATGTCTCTGACAAGATTACTGAGGACTAGGAGAATTCGTTCCATTCTAGATGATGTCCCAGCTGCATGACTTTAAACTGCACCAAGATTCAACCATCCCTTACACTAACTAAATGCATAGGAATGTGGTCTCCCGACCACACCCCTGATTAGTACAGATGATCCCAAAACCCTTTCAGATGTCACATACCCTTTCCAAGCCACCCCCGGTGGTTTTCATAATTCTACAAGACACCCATGGTGGTTTCCATAAGCCAGACTTTCATGAAGTCCTATGGCCATCAGAAATGGAGAGTCATTGACTTAAGGACTCCTTTGTACGACTATGCATACCATGCCCTCAACGGCTCTGCATATTGGTCTCCCCTGTCCTATCTACCAAAGGCAAGATTTCATTAGGCGATGCTCCTCCTACCTCTGTACGCCGACGCAGCTCCCATGCCTTGAGACATGCCCTGCATGTCGTTCAAATTTAAACATGTTCCCCCCACGTGCATCTGAAGAGTATTGAGATATCTTTTAATCAGATAAACCTCATTAGGGCCCTTGCCCCACTATATCTGGTCAAATCTATTCAACCTAAAATATCAGTAATGATAGTCTTGTCAGCGGGACTTTAAACCGCTCACAAAAAGAGGCACAAAGCCTGTTAGGCCAAAAACTCGAAAAGGGCGACCTAAGCAAAATTCGGGCCATACCCGCTGGGTCCACACTAAATGGGCCCAGGAAAAATTAGCACATTAACAAGAAAAGACAAAAAGTTTGTGGGGTTTTTCTATAAAATCCTAGCAACAGTCGAACTGTGCTCGCTGAGTCCCTGGCTCAAGAAAAGTTTATAGCATTTTCCAATCACTCATTGATTTTCAGGGCCACTCTACATCGGAATAGTCTCCTCTTTGTTCCGATCGGATCCCATTCCGATGGGGGGCATTTGTAGGGTCTTGAAAATTCTGCAAGTGGAAATCCATTTACCCCAAGACTTGGGAAAGGACAGAACCGGTCCACGTACTGGTTCCCAGCAACAGTACACGGCCGGTTCGGCGAACCGCAATTCTGAGGACCAGCGTCGTCCTCGAAGTAGAGGTGGGGATCCAACGCGGGTGTGAACCAGGAAGAACACCGGTGAAGATAGGTCGGTCTACTACCGTGAACCGCACGAACCGGCCCATGAAGCGCACGTCGTCACTCACGAAACAGAGGTGGAGCGCCTATGAGGCCGCGGACCAGCCTCATTCGCGAGATGGAGGCAGAGATCCTCTGCGAGCGCAAAGCAGGATAGGCGCCGAGCCGGTCCACCGTCATGAACTGCCCCAGCCGTGAACCATGTCAACCATCCCAAGACGCATCCTCTGTTGTTCGCGGAATAGAGGCGGAACCCTTCGCGGAAGCGAAGCACTCTCCGGGCTCATTTGGTTCACGGGGAAGATCGTTTGATTCACGGGGGAGATGCACTCAATGCCCCCCGCGAGTTGCGAATTGACCGAGTCATCCGTGGATCGGGTTTTCAGTCATGGGCCTCTGAAAAAGGTGCCTCATGAACATAGATACATCCCTTTTCCTCCCCTCTATAAAAGGATACCGAAGTAAGAGGATAAAAACGAAGTATACAAAGAGGAGATCGATCAGATTTTGGTGGAAGGATTTCAAAGGAAGGATGTTAGGATTTCACAAAGAGAGAAGTTCCAGTTCGTGAACTAGAGCAGGTATGAAGATGGAAAAGAATTAATAAGGAACTAAAAATGCATAAATTGGTGAACCGTGAACCAAAAATAACATAAAAAGAGAAGACCACGAACCATGGCCCCTCTACGGATGCACTACCCACGGACCAGGGAGTTAATACCCCTCTTCTGATCCGTCGTACCGTGTAATACCCTCCTATATGGGTGAAGCCCTGACCAAAGAATCTCCAACCGGCACCACCCTTGGCCGCCACTACTCGCGTGGACCCCTCCGTGTACCAACCTTGTACGTGGGCCGATCCCAAAGCCGCAAACCCTCCTGGTTCGCGGGATACCAATCAGTCTGCGGACCCTCCTGGTTCACGAACGGCCTCTCAGTCTGTGGACCCTCCTAATTTGCGAACAGCCTCTCAGTCCGCAGACCCTCCTGGTTCACAGACGGCCTCTCAGTCTATGGACCACCCTGGCTCGTGGAAGACTTCTCCAACCGCGTAGCACCTCCCTACGCGAAGGGCGCCACCCCTCATACAACTGTGTGTCTTGCCAAAACCATTGGAGTTCCCATTCCCCGAGCCAAATCCAATCCTTCCAATTCCAATCCGGCCTCATCCTTCACAACCTCCTCATTGGCCCATTCATCGGCCCTGAGTCAAGGTCTCCACCAGAGCCACCGGACCGATATGATGTAACCTTTGGGCATATCAGTGCGCCCTTTTGAGTTCACATACCCATGGTAAGCGAAGGCAAAGGGGTTGCCCTGGCCCTTGGACGGATACCCAAAGCATGCCTGGGTTCACATTCCCACGGTAATGTGGGGTCCAAGCCTGAGAGCCTCCTTTCTTCCTCTACTCGCCAGGATGAGGGACTACACGCTTCGGTGGTCGGGCACTTCTCCCATCCCCAAAGAGGGGGTGGAATACCCATATGAAGGAAGCCGTCCCCATGCACCTCCGTACTTCCCCACCAATATGAACAAGGAGGGACGTAGTGGGGAAGGGTGCTGCTCCATCCTTCTTTGGGGCCAAGTCCCTCTCCTGGTGGGCTCTTTCACCATTGGGAATCCCTTCTGGAGTAAGGCCCACACCATCCTCGCCATAAGGCAATGACCCCACTCCTTTCAATCTGGAGGGTTCATTGCTCTGCCGAGCGACTTCTACCTTCTTCGAACATCAAGGGGGAAGGAGAGTCCAGCGGTACCGGCCTTTTCCTACACTCTTCATTTGTCTCCCATTCCCTTGGTTGAAAGAAAAGTGCGGGGTTAGCCAAGTCTGTTGCATTCTCTTGTTTCTCACACCGAGCATGACTCATGTGGTCTTAGAGATTTTTGATGGTCGTGGTACCTGCACAACGATAGTGGACTTGTTGTGAACTATGTGGACTTTGATCCCTGTCTCCTAGGCAGGGTATGTAAGAATCCTCCATCAGGTTCAAGTCCATCATCCACACCTTGTGCCTCCTCAGAGTGTAGGCCCCAATCCATCACTCTGGGCTACCTCAGAGCATAAGTTCCAAGCCAATGTGAACTATGAGGACTTTTATTCCCTACCACAGGGATATGTAGGAAGCCTCCATGAGGTTCAAGCCTGACCACCAGCAGATCCCCGGGTCCACCTTCATGTCAGTTCTCTAACGCTCCCGTTGGAACTACGTGGAATTTGATCCCTGTCCCCTAAGTAGGGTATGTAGGAAGCCTCCATGAGGTTCAAGACCAAGAACCGGTTAATCCGACTATCTTCACATTGGTTCACCGTGCCACTCCGAGTACCGCCTCAATGAGTCTCGACTTTTCGGGGTCATTAATCCAACGAGGGATGGTAAACCTCGGGTATAAATGATTCCGAACCCCTGCGTTCATCTGACCATGGCCAACCAGGATAAATCCGTGGATACTATGCTTGGGTATAGACCAAAGATTCGTGAACATATGAATACATCTTAAATCTATAAGAGAGTCCCGGAACAGGTAATAATTCCCCCCAAAAGGGTGCGATGAGCCCGAATTCCCATCCTCTCGACCAATGTGAGTTCTTAAGCATCGCTGCCCAAACCATCCAGTGAACGCCTGCCTTTGGGAATCAGGTCCATGTGTTATCAGATACGGAACCGTTGGGTGTTTGGAGACCGACCCAAAACAATACATTTATATTTATATATGAAAAATATATTCATATATAAAAATACAGAAAATTTTATCTATATTTAAATATAATATATTATAATATATAATATATATATTATACATATATTATAATTAAATTAAATATATATATTATATTAAGTGTAAGTATATTATGTTATATATAATATAAATATATTTAATTGTATACATATATAAATATAAAATTTATAATCTATAATTTATAATATATATTTAAGTCTATAATATTTGATATATATATATATATATATATATATATATTTGTATTTTTGAATGGTATACATATAAATATATACCAAGACGGCATGAAACATAGCTTATAGCCCATGATCCTAAAATTTATTAAAAATAAAATAAACACAAAGAACATGGGAATATGGAAAGTGAAGTGTAGTGAAAACCACTACCACAATGAGAAAAGCATACAGCTATCCAGGAAATAAGAGAATATTTTTCATTTATTAGAATGAGATTGGTCACCACTCCTACCTCTCGAATGATGGCACATCCTCTAGGTTTTTAGCTTTTTCCATGTCATAGCATCATCAACATGAGGATAAATGGTGCCAACTGGTGGGGTGGGTCCTCAAGGGGTCAAGGATCCCATTCTCTAGTTGGACTTGATCCCTTCGATGACATAATAATATCAGAATTACTCTTTGCATTGACAGTCTCAATGCTTTAGGATTTTCCTTCGAATCGGATATTTCCATGAGTGTTCCCAAATTCTTAAAGGAAAACCTCCATGGTATTGGATCTATTTAAAATTTCTTTATGACTAAAACTATTTTTCTTTGAACCAGAGACCGGTGGAACACTCTATGAAGTGATCTGAGGTGAGTGCTCCCTTACCTTTGGTTGTACGAGGGTAGTCATAGAATCACCACCTGTACTAGCTTGTATCTCATCTTCCTCTACTTCATGCATAGGGTGTACCTCAGATGCCCCTTATGATAACCCTGATCTTTTATTACACAATTAAACATAATTTATTACATAAAATTTACTTGATACAACATAGAATATCGAGAAGTATAGTGTCTTTGGGGCTTAGGATCATTATATAAAAACTTAAAAACATGAAATACAACATCTTTATTGAAAACTTCCTTTACATGACCACTACGTTCCCTCATACTTGGAATTTCATGGGATAACCTGAGGATATGCATAAGAAAAGGGTGAGCTATAAAGCCCAGTAAGGGAATAATCATGGAATAAAATGAGGAGTAAAATACATGTTAGAAAATAGGCATATCAATAGATCACAAGAGAAGTATAAACATAAAGGCATGATAATGCAAGATAATCATAACATGGAAATGTGGCAACAACACTTAACATGTAATTAGCATGAGCCAAGGCTCATTGCACATGGAGCATGAGTAAACCGTCATTGCACATGAAGCACAAGTAAAACCTCATTTCAATTGAATTAGCATGAGTCAACACCCATTTCACATGACGTATCATGATACTATACTTTACCCAATGCATTGGAGCGCTATAAGGGTGCACCCTTCTTAAACATTTCATTTAATGCATAAGTGTGCCACATGCATCATAAAACATTGAATCATTCAACATAATAATGTATTCCATGATAAAATAATGTTGAACACATACATGAAAATATTTAAATAATAAGTAAATGTGCATAAAGGTGAATACCCTTGATATAGAAATGGGCATGGTATTCACTACACAATGACTTTGTCTTGGAAAAACGCGGTGTAATTTCGGCAGCATAATGGCGTGACATAAGAACTCATAAAAATGGTTGATGAGAGTGAAAGTGGTATCTCATCATATGTACATGAAATGGATAGTAAGGGGTAATATAGATACATGTCCCAATAATTGAAATTAAATTTAGATGCAAAATACAAAAGAATTTCTTGGATGTAAACGAGGAGAGAGAAATTCCTTTCAGAATTTTGGCATAGTAAGGGGTGTACATGGGAGGCATTTAATGAGAGAGAAAGGGGTATCACATCATTCAAACATAAAGAGGGAAGTTTGGGGGAGGTGTGAAACCATACCCCAACATTTATAATAGAAATTAAAAGGCCATAACAACTTAAAGAATATTGGACAAAATGAGAATGGAAGAAAAAACCCTTACTTGGAAGTGTGCTTCCAAAGTCTTGAGAGAGGATTGAGAGAGGATTCTTGGGAGCTTGTGTCACTTTTGGGATGATTCTAGAGAGAGCAGGGCAGAGTTTGGATGAATTAAAAAAAATTGAGTGAGGAGGAAGTGGGAGATTGGGTGGGTTTATATAGGAAAGGTGAGGGAATTTCTTTATTATTTAGGTTTGGGACACCTCACATTAAACTAATACAAACCACAAACCAGCCCATGGTTTTTGCCCATGGTTTTTGGTAAAGGGAAGTGGAAAAAAATCACATGAGCCTCAGCTCAGATGGTGAGGTACCCTTAAGTGCATCCGCACGACCCAGGTTCAAAACCAGGTAGAGGCATATTTATGGGTATTGTAGCAGTATTGTAGTAGGCATTGTAGCAGTACTGTAGCAGACTATACACTGTGTGGGTACTGTAGTAGAACTGTACATTGTACAGGCACTGTAGCAGAGCTGTACACTATGCGGGTACTGTATAAGGAACTATAGTAGTTACTGTAGCAGGTAATATTCGGTAATGTAATAGCTGTAAGTATTTACCTTGGGCGGTTTGGAATTGGAGTCCTTAATGCTTTCGGGTCACCCAGACCTTCGGGTCATTAGGGATTTCGGGCCACCTTTAAGGACTTCAGGCCACCTCAAGGCCTTCGGGCCACATGCAGTTTCCCTAGATAGCCTCTAAAAAAAGAGTAACCCAATAAGAGGATTCAGAGCAGGTGCACTCACTAGAGTAGAGCCAAATGGATTTTTCAGAATGAGAGGGTATGGCTATGTCATCGGGACCATCCTGTGCATGCATGGGATGCCCAGCCAGACGGCCATGTGAAGGTGGAGAGGTACTATCACGATGCATATATTGGGGAGGGGCAGTTACTTGTAGATATTCTGGTTGAATTCCCTAAAACCTTCAAGTCATGTAATCTCCTAAGCCTACGAGCCATGTAATCTCTGAGCCTACGAGCCTTGTAAGGGTTCCCCCTCATCCTTTGAAAAGGGGGTTATCAAAATTCAAAACAAAATGAAGGCCTTAAGGCCATTAAGAAGTGGAAAACAATATTTTTTAAGGTCAAAGTCCGAAATTCTTAAAATAATGGGGTTGCTTATGTTGAGGTGAGTCACACTCCCAAGGAAAACAATTTAAAAAGACAAGATGTTTAATAAGTCTTGAAGGGTACATTAATGCTTTCTAAAATAATTCAAACAAACCCAAAATCACATTATTTTAATGGTAAAACATATATTGGCCGATAATAAAGTTTATATTATTTTATTACATCACTATTGGGTCATTATGATGTCATAAAACACATTATATATTTAAACAATATTTAATTTTTACCAAAAAAATTGACCATCTCAGAAAATTATGAAAAATTCACCGTTGGATAATTTCGAAATCCTAATTCCAGAAATAATATTCCTTTTATCTAAATAATTTTTTAAATATGTTAATTTCCACTTTTAAAATAAAAACCGACATTTATCGAAAAATCATGGGTTTTGAAAAAAATGGATTTCAAACCTTAATAAAAATTACAATTTCATTCATAAAATTATATGATTATTTATATTTACTAAAAATTAATTTAATAAAATAATAATATTTTATTAAAATATTATTTAATTCAAAAATCTATTAATTCATTAAAATAGATTTCTTAGTTGAACATTAACGAAAAATACTAATTGTGCTTTGAAAACTATTTACAAGGTAACGATAATAAAATGAAAGTATATTCATTATTATATACAAAAATAATAAACATAGTGCTAAGGTCTTGTTACATAATCCCTTATAACACCCATATAATACCAAAGAGTAAGGTGTGCGATGGTGACATACTCTTGGGGTGGCTCGGATAACATTGCTCGGGTGGTAATCTCTATCAACTTCCATTTCTCTCATAGGCGGTCCTGCTCGAGCTTAACATACACTATTGGAAAATGGGCATATACCCACGGTTTTTGAAAACTATCGGTATAGGGACAATATGGTGACCTATACCCACGGTTTTAGAAAACCATAGGTATAGGTGACCTAAAACCACAGTTTTGTCCAAAACTGTGGGTATAGATTATTTTTAAAGACCAATACCCACGATTTTGCAAAACCGTGGGTATAGAGTTTTTTCGAACGACCTATACCCACATTTCTTCAAAACCGTTGGTATTGTAGTTTTTTTTAAGACCTATACCCATGGTTTTAGAGAACCTTGGGTATAGCTTTCATGCCATAAGGCGAGGAAACAAATTATGCGGGACAACGAAAAACAATTTGGCGGGAACACGGTTTGGATTAATATATATAGATTTATACAAATAACAAAATTTTCATAGATGAGTTGGTGAGGCGTTGGTTTGTGTTCTGTATCGTTGTGGGATTGAATCCTTATAGATACTATTTTTATAAAACCAGGAGTAATATTAATATAGATATATATTTACATAATTAAGTTTGCTGGGTTGGTTAGGTGTTGTATATTTTGTGCAGCGGTTGAGGTATCGAAACACGCTGGCTTGTTTTTTTTTGAATCCAGAGATGGGGATTAGTATATTATTATAAATGCAGACATATATTGGCGTAGTAGATCCAGTTTGGTTGGTTAAGCGCTGGAAGCTTGTTGCGTCAGATGCAGGTTCGAAACCTGTTGCATTCGTTTTTTCGTAATACGGTCATAGATTAATATATATTTAAAAATATAGATATATATTAATATGAATGGTGTAGCTGAAGTGGTGAGGCCCACTGAAATAATCATTCAAGTCACGGGAAGTTGCGGGTTCAACACCTGTGGGCTTCTTGTTTTTTATATTTTTACCCACGGTTTTTAAACTGTGGGTATAAGACTTTAACAGCGTGGATGAGGCTTTGAAACGGTGGAAAAAAATATACACATGGTTTGTCAAACCGTGGGAATAGGTTAAGACCCCTATACTGACGCCTCTCAGCCCCACGGTTCCCAAAACCATTAGTATAGGCTATACCCACGGTTTTGGGGGCTATACCCACAGTTTTGAACCGTGGGTATAGGTAGTTTTTTCAGTAGTGATATTCAAGCTCGTCTTGGTATTGGTCAAGAGAGAAGCCCAAAGACGGAACCTCCTTTCCAATCACTCACAAATGTGCCTCGTATGGGGAACGTCTGTTGGATGAGGTCATCTCTTCCTTTGTCTGAGTAAATTGGTTTTGTTAAAACCCTATATTTATAAAAATCATGTGATCACTGTTCAACGGCTATATTAGAAATGGTTACAATTCTTAACATAAAACCAAATAAGTTGACATTTTATATAAACATTTTACATAAAGCGACATTTAATTAGATCAAGAAGGATTTCCATTAATAAAATTTTGGGTCATTGCAATCTTCCCCCATTAAAAAATTTTTCGCTCAAAATTTCCTTTTCCCACACTAAAACAGATTTGGATCACTCTGCCTCATCATTTCCTCTGATTCCCACGTCGCTTCTTCAAACTTGTGGTTTCACCACAACACCTTGACGAGGGGCATTGTCTTATTTCATAGAACTTGTTATCTACAATCTACGATCTTCACTGGTTGCTCCTCATAAGAAAGATCATCCTCTAACTGTACCACCTTTGAAGAGAGTACATGTGAAGGGTCTGTTATGTACTTATTTAAGAGGGATACATGAAATACATCATGCACATTTTCCATAGTACGTGTAAGTTCTAGTCGATAGGCCACAACCCCGACATGATCAAGAATCTCTAAGGGGCCGATGTACCATGGACTTAACTTCCCCTTCTATCTAGACCTCATGACATTCTTCCATGGAGATATGCGTAGAAATATAATGTCTCCAACTTTAAACTCAATGTCTCATCAACGGTTATCTGTATAAATATTCTATCGACTCTGGGCTGCCTTGATATGCTAGTGAATGGTTTTCACCTTCTCCACCATTTCTTCAACCATTTCTGGTCCAAGCAGCTTACACTCACCGACCTCATCCCAACATTCCGGTGTTCTGCACCTTTTCCCGTAAAGGGATTCATATGGTGCCATTTGGATGATCGAGTGGAAACTATTATTATAAGATAACTCAACCAGAGGAAGATGTTGATCCCATCCTCCTTTAAATTCCATTGAGCATGCTCTCAATATGTCATCAAGTGTTTGGATAGTCTACTCGGATTGGCCATCTGTTTGAGGATGATAGGCCGTACTGAAGTTCAGTTCAGTATTTATATCATGGTGAAGACTCTTCCAAAACTTAGAGGTGAATCTTGGATCTTTATCGGACACAATAGATAGTGGTACTCCATGCAGCCTTAAAACTTTTATGATATATATCTGTGTCAGTTGATCCAATGAGAAATCCTCCCGAATTTCAATGAAGTGTGCAGCCTTTGTAAGACGATCCACAACAACCCATATTGTATTGTTTCCTTTAGATGTCTTCAGAAGTCTAGTGACAAAGTCTATGGTGATGTTCTCCAATTTCCATTCGGGTATGGGAAATGGTTGCATCATCCCCTTAGACTTCTACCTCTCTATCTTTACTTGCTGACACACTAAGCACATTGATGTATATTCAGTGATCTTTTTCTTCATATTATCCCACCAATAATGCTCTCAAAGATCTCAATACATATTTGTGTTTCTTGGGTGAATAGAGAAATTTGAACTATGTGCATTATCCAAAAGTTCCTTCTTCATCTCTGGACTTGATGGAACACATAGTCTTTTCCCAAATCTCACAATTCTTTCTTCATTAGCATTAAACTCTGAGGATTTAACATTTTCGATAGCTTCCACTTTTCCTAAATTCCCACATCATCCTTTGGAGCATCCTTTAACCTTTCCAAAAGTGATGGTTGAACCATCATTTGTGAAAGGATTGATGATGTTCCCTTATTTATGATTCCCATGTCCATCTTTATCCAATCTAAGAAGATTGGATCCTTTTCAATTTTTATCAATGATAGAATCGTTGGGTCCTTTCTACTTAGGGCATCTGCCACCTTGTTCGCTTTCCCAGGGTGGTAATGGATTGCAGTCATAGTCTTTTTATCAGCTCTAACCATCTTCGTTGGTGCATGTTCAACTCTTTCTGTTTGAATATATACTTGAGGCTTTTTTGGTCTATATATATTTCACACTTCTCCCCAAAGTGATAATGCCACCAAATTTTCAAAGTGAAGATCACTACAGCCAACTCGAGGTCATGTGTTGGATATTTCTGTTCATGAACTTTCAATTTCCTTGAAGCATAGGCAATGACTTTATCATTTTGCATCAACACACATCCCAGGACCTTCTTCGAATCATCACTGAATACCACAAAAACTTCTCCACTTGTGGGTAAAGTGAGCACGAGCATAGTGATAAGCCTCCTTTTCAACTCCTTTAATCTTTTTTCACATTCATCACTCTAATAATTCTTTACTCCCTTTTGAGTTATCTTGGTAAGAGGGTTGGACAATTGTGAGAAATTTCTCACAAATCGTTGATAATATCCAGCTAACTCCAAGAAGCTACAGATATCCATTACCGATGTTGGACTCAGCCATCCCTCAATTGCATCTGTTTTGGAGGGATCCACAGATATCCAATTTCTTGTGATGATATGGCCCAAGAATGAGACCTCCTTCAACCAAAACTCACACTTGTTGTACTCTGCATAGAGCTTATCCTTTCTCAAGGTCTCTAGTACAGTTCTTAGATGCTCCTCATGATCCTCATTGGTTTTGGAGTATATCATAATATCATCTATAAAGACTACCACAAATATGTCGAGGTAATCTCTAAAGACTCTATTCATCAATTCCATGAAGATTGATAGAGTATTAGTGAGTCCGAAAGGAATTACTGTGAATTCATAGTGCCCATATCTTGTATGAAATGCAGTCTTGGGGATATCTTCCTTCTTCACCCTTGATAATATCCCGACTGCAAATCCACCTTGGAGAAGTATTGTGCTCCACGAAGCTGATTGAACAAGTCATCAATTAATGGGAGAGGATACTTGTTCTTTATCGTGATTTTTTTGAGTTCACAATAATCGATGCAGAGGCGCATTGACCCATCCTTCTTCTTGATGAACAGGACTAGTGCACCCCATGGTGAAGCACTTGGGAATATAAACCCTTTATCCATATTCTCATGTAGTTGTTTCTTCATCTCCTCAAGCTCCACAATAGCCATTCTATATAGAGTCATGGATATTGGCAACGCCCCAGGTATAAGATCAATTGAGAATTCAACATCTCTTCTAGGAGGAAGACCAGAAAATTCCTTGGGAAACACTTCAGTGAATTCCCTCACAATAGGCATGTCTTTAAGGATGGTTGCTTCCTTGGACTCAATCATCTGAGATAGATATGCATTCTCATAGGTTAGTAATATCCATTCCTGAGATGATGGAGCTAAAGAAAATTCATTTTCCTCCTTGCCCTTGTATATAATCGGGGGGTCAATTATCCACATGGAGAGTGATTTCCCTCTCACGGCAATTTATGTTGGCTCTATATAAGGAAAGTCAATCCATGCCAATAATTGCATCAAATTCCACCAAAGGGAGTATTAAGAGGTTCGCCGGGAAGTTCAATCCATATATTATAATAGGAGAGGAGTTATATTCTTGGGATGCAATTATTTCCCCATTTTCCATACTCACCGACATCTTCACTTCCATGATTTGTGGTGGTGCTGGGATTGTTCTACTAAACTTTCAAGATATAAAAGAATGCGTAGAACCTGAATCAAAAAGTATGTTCATTATTCTTTAATGAATAACTAGCATACCTATCACCACTTCATTGTTGGGGTTCACTTCGGTAGTAGTGAAGGAAAAAGATCTCCCTTACTTCCATGGAGGTTATTGGTTGCCTCCGAAAACCCTTGGCTTAGGACGCTGATTTGCAAGATGCCCTGGTTCTTTGTAGTTGTAGCAATGAACCATGAGTTAAGGTTCAAACGGAGTGTTCCTATCCTCTATCATAGCCGTGGGTCTTTATTTCCAACAATTAACAGTCGGGTTCCCCTCTCTTCCACACCTAAAGCATTTTATTATACCCTTTAGGTAATTTACAGGGTGCTTCTTTCCGATCCTTTGACAAGTAGGGTGCTGGATCTTCTTAGAACTGTTGGATTTATCCATCGGACCGCCAGCATTGAAGTCCACCTTACGTTTCTTATCCCCATGATACCTCTGAGATTCTCTGATCTCCATTTTGACCTTGAGGGCACATCAGACAATTTCCTCATAGCTGTCGAAGTCACGGATCACCAATTATTTCTATAGGCTAGGTTTCTGCCAACCAAATAAGCGGTCAACCTTTCATTGGGGGTAATGACAAAGCCGAAATCGTATCGTGCAAGACTTATAATGTTTTCCTCATACGCTCCAATAGATTTGTCGTCTTTTTTCTTGAGGGGAAGGAAGTCCCTTTCCATCTTAAGTTGGAGGGTGCACGGAAAATATTTATCAAAAAACATCTTCCTAAAATCCTTCCATTCCAATGCCTCGATATCCTGCTCAGGCTTCTTGTTTTTGATCAACGTCCACCATTGATCAGCTTTACCCTCCATACGATAAGCAGCCAGGAGAACCTTCTTATGTTAAGAACATTGAAGGATGGAGAATATCTTTTCAATGGATTTGATCCATTTTTCGACTATTGAGGGATCAGATGATCCATTAAAAGTATGAGGGTTTTGTCTCATGAATCTCTCGATAGTAAATTGTTCTTTCTTAGGGGGGTTGAATATTCCTCTTGACCCATGTTTCTATTCAATTCTTGAGTTAGCTGAGAGAGAAGCATGACAAAGTTTGCAATTCCCGCTCCCATTGGATTGGGAATCTCATTAGTACAGTCATCACATTGATCTTCACATCGGTTGTTAGCCCAAATCCTCCTATTATCGGTCATTGGATGGAATAAAAGAAAATTTAGTGGTAACACATAAATGGAAATACAAGAACAAAACTGATGAATTATAAATAACTCTTATTTCATTAACATATGAATATATTGTCTTTAGTCTATGTTATCCATGATCTACTTTCTAAAATATATTCTTAGGGCATTTTTTCCCTTAATAATGGTTCATAAAAATCTTTTGAATTTACCAAATCATATCCCCCGGGAGTGCCGTAACCAAGAGTGCAGTAAGGCCCATTTTCATGCACCAGTTCCCATTCGAGTCTACCTCAAATAGGTGTTTTTGGGGTTTACCCCTAGGATAAATTTGTGCCAGAGCTGCCTCTACCTGCTCGTATCCAGACAGAGATGTATTTTTTTGATAAAACACTTACTCAATACTCACAAAAAATTAGGGATGTTTTAATTATACTTAGTCTTATCTCAAATGATTTACTAGGGTTTTCTAATCCTAATCCCAAAAATAACTAAACCTATCCTCTGATACCAACTATTATAACATTGATCTTTTATTACATAATTAAACATAATTTATTACATAAACTTTACTTGATACAACATAGAAGATCGAGAGGTATAGTTTCTTTGGGGATTAGGATCATTACATAAAAACTTAAAAACATGAAATACAACATCTTTATTGAAAACTTCCTTTACATGCCCACTACATTCCCTTGTACTTATCATTGCATGGGATAACCTGAGGACATGCATAAGAAAAGGGTGAGCTATAAAGCCCAGTAAGGGAATAATCGTGGAATAACATGGGGAATAAAATACATGTTAGACAATAGGAATATCAATAGATCACAAGAGAAGAATAAACATAAAGGCATGATAAAGCATGATAATCATAACATGGAAATGTGGAAACAACACTTAACATGGAATTAGCATGAGCTAAGGCTCATTGCACATGGAGAATGAGTAAACCCTCATTGCACATGAAGCATGAGTAAAATCTCATTGCACTTCAATGAGCATGAGTAAACACCCATTTCACATGACTTATCATGATTCTATACTTTACCCAATGTATTGGATCACTATAAGGGCGCACCCTTCTTAAACATTTCATTTCATGCATAAGTGTGCCACATGGATCATAAAACATTGAATCATTCAAACCTAATCATTTATTACATGATAAAAAAATGTGGAATACATACATGAAACTCTTTAAACAATAAGTAAATTTGAATATGGGTGAATACCCTTGATAGAGAAATGGGCATGGTATTCACTACACAATGAATTTGGCTTGGAAAATAGCGGTGCAATTTAGACAACATAACGGTGTGACATAAGAACTCATAAAACTGGTTGATGGGAGAGAAAGGGGTGTCTCATCATATTTACATGAAATGGAAAGTAAGGGGGAAATATAGATACATGTCCCAACAATTTCAATGAAAGTTTTATGCAAAATACATAATAACTTCTTGGATGTAAATGAGGAGAGAGAAATTCATTTCGGAATTTCGGCATAGTAACGGGTGTACATGGGAGAAATTTAATGAGAGATAAAGGGGTCTCCCATAATGAAAACATAAAGAGGGAATTATGGGGGAGGTAAAAAATCATACCCCATCATTTATAATTGAAATTAAAAGGGCATAATAACTTAAAATATATTTGAAAAAATGAGAAAGGAAGAAAAAACCCTTACTTGGAAGTGTGCTTCCAAATGCTTGATAGAGGCTTGAGAGAGGATTCTTGGGAGCTTGGGGAATTTTGGGATGATTATATATAGAGGAGGGAAGAGGTTGGATTAACTCCAAAGTCTTTGAGTGAGGAGGAAGTGGGAGCTTGGGTGGGTTTATATAGGAAAGGTGAGGGAATTCTTTATTATTTATATTTGGGACACCTCACATTAATCTAATACAAACCACAAACAAGCCAATGGTTTTTGGAAAAGGGAAGTGGAAAAAATATTTTATAAGTCCAAATTCCTAACTTCTTAAAATAATGGGTTTGCTTATGTGGAGTTGAGTCACACTCCCAATGAAAACAATTTAAAAAGACAAGATGTTTAATAAGTCTTGAAGGGTCCATTAATGCTTTGTACAATAAGTAAAACAAACCCAAAATCAAATTATTTTAATGTTAAAAGATATATTGGCTGAACATAAACTTTATAGTATTTTATTACATCACTATTGGGTCATTATGATGTCATAAAACACATTATATATTTAAACGGTATTTAATTTTTACCCAAAAATTTGACCGTCTCAGAAAATTATGAAAAATTCATTGTTGGATAATTTTGATATCCTGATTCTAGAAATAATATTCATTTTATCTAAATAATTTTATAAATATGCTAATTTTCACTTTTAAAATAAAAACCGACGTTTATTGAAAATTCATGGGTTTTGACAAAAATGGCTTTCAAACCTTAATAAAAATTACAATTGCATTCATGAAATTATACGATCAGTTATATTTAATAAAAATTAATTTAATAAAATAATAATATTTTATTTAAATATTATTTAATTCAAAAATCAATTAATTTATTAAAATAGATTTCTTAGTTGAACATTAATGAAAACCACTATTTGTGCTTTAAAAACTATTTACAAGGTAACAATAATAAAATGAAAGTATATTCATTATTATATAAAATAATAATAAACATTGTGCTAAGGTCTTGTTACATAACCCCTTATAACACCCACATAAGACTAAATAGTAAGGTGTGTGATAGTGACAAACTCTTGGGGTGGCTCAGATAACATTGCTCGGGTGGTAATCTCTATCAACTTCCACTTCTCTCATAGGTAGTACCGCTCGAGCTTAACATATTCAAGATCATCTTGGGCCTGGTCAAGAGAAAATCTCAAAGACAGAACCTCCTTTCCGAGCTCTCACAAATGGGCTTCGTACGGGGCACTTCTACCGGATGAGGCCATCGCTTCCTTTGTTTGAGTAAATTAGATTTGTTAAAACCCTATATTTATACTAATCATGTGATCACTGTTCAATGGATATATTATCAACGGTCACAATTATTAACATAAAACCAAATAAGTTGACATTTTATATAAACATTTTACAAAAAGAGACATTTAATTAGATCAAGAGGGATTTCCATTAATGAACGTTTTGGTCGTTACACCCCTTGACTTTGGAAACCTCCACTCCTGAAGCCATTTGACCTACATCAGCTGCAAAATTAAAATAAACTCTTGTAGAGTCTCCTTCAGGTCGTTTTCCATGAATTTCAGTGAATCTTGGTTGTAAAACATCATCCAAGCAGGCAGGCTTAGACTTCCCTACACACTTTATACACTCGATGGGTTTTGGTTTGAACTAAGCATAGGATGGGTATATCACCTCCTGTGGTTTATTCCTTTTTCTAGTTAAGGCATGGAAAGCTTCCTCCTAGTCTTTTCCTGGATCAGCATCGGAGAAGGAAAAATCATCTTTAGGTTCATATTACTTAAGATCATTTGTACCAGTTATGTCATGTTATTTAGTGCCCACTATTTCATGGTTCAGGTCCACACATGGTACCGTATCAACCCTACCTTGAATCTAGTCATGCTCTATCACAAACAAAATGTCCCTCGTTCATCATGGGTCAGATTTAACAGGTCCACACTAGTAGAATCTAAGGTACGAACCTCCCCAGAATCATATTTCTTTTTATTTTCATCCTAGATTAAGGATTCCTTATTCTACATCCTAGGGGTGTCAAATTTGTGGCCTCATAAACCATATTTTCCACACACCAAGTTGTAAAAACATCTTTGAAATGGGTGACCAATTTTGTTTCACCCTGAGCAGAAGTATGGAACCTTATCGTATTCAATAAAAAGGATGAGTTGAAAGTCATTTAAGTTCAAAATAATGGATTTAATAAAGGGATCTAAGAAAAACCTCCACTAATAGGCGTGAAAAGTTTCCAAACCATTCCCTTTCGGTCTCTATATCCATCTTTATTGTCAATCTAACATGAAAAATCGGTCTCCTGTAAATTTTTTGGGTTCCATAAAAACCAACTCAACCCTTTAATTTTAATCCAAAGTTGGGTAATAGAGTTCCATACCTTCAATGGATTAAATAATGGGTCCTAATCTTATATTCACACTATAATAAGATTTAGGTTGGAAAATCCAATTCCCCATGACTTGTATTTCGAGACGGAATTTGGGAAGAAGGTATGGAAGTACCCTCTCCCTAGTGAAATCATACTCTATCTATAAAATCCCTTTAAATCAACCAGTATCTTCCATAACTTAGTAAAATTTCATCTATCATCTTGAGATAATGAAAAATGAACGATGATCGAGTGCTTACATTCTTGAAGGCTACCAATGAAGAGTCCTTGATTGGATTCCATGAAAGCAATGTCACCCTTCTAATAAATATTTTGGGATGGAAACCCAGTATCCTTATGAAACCCATCAAAGGTCATGTTCTTGTGATATCAAGAAACCTCCTAATGAGACCTTGAATCTTGAGTAGAGAATACTGAAACTCGGGGCTGGGGTGGACCTAAATTCCCATTCACTACTTGATAAAATGATACTCATTTAATGTTATTTGATCTATGAGGATCTTCAGCAACTAGAGAACCATTCTTCTATGAATCAACCAAATTTAGATCCAAGACTGTCAGATTTCTAGGTCCATAAAGGGGAACCCTAGAATTGATCCTCTAATGGGTAACCACAATATTGACATTACTAACCTCCAAAAGATTCATATTGAGATGTGAAACAACCGTTTAAAGTATGAAGAAAATGGGATCCTCATGATCTCCATGTATTTTACATGAATCGCCATCAAATCACCCAAACGAGAGCACCCGACATCATCCCCCCTCCATATAAATACCTAATATATAAATATATACTATATCGATTACTATAATGTAATATATATTTTTATTTTTATTTTATATATTTTTATAATATAATATATATTTTTATATGTATATATATATAATATAATATATATTTTTATATGTATATATATATATATGAATAATATATTTTTATAACTTATAAATACATAATATACAATATACAATATATAATATATATATTTTTATACATATAAATATAATATATATATGTGTGTGTTTGGGTCTGTATAATATATTTGGATAATAAATTTTTTTGTATTTTTATGATAGTTATATATTTGTATAATATATATATATATATATGTACAATTTATATTTTTATAATATATATTTGTATTTTCCTGATTGTTACAAATTATCATTTATGGATGTCATAATGTTAATATTTATGAGGACACATCATTTTCCAAACCCTTGATAATGTCTAACATTAATGGGTAGCACCACCCTTTAGAATTCTAGACTATATATATGTGTGAATAATATAATTGAAAGATTACCCTCTTGGAAATATACATTATGTTTTTTATTGTATTGTATTTATTTTATTTTCTTGTCATTTAATTACTTTCAATATCACCATTTATAATATTTGGAATTATTTTATGTTCACCATTGCTTCACCTTTGATCGATGTGTTCATACTAATTACAAAAATATTCATTGTTTCAATCGGTGCCCAATCTGTTTCCCAACACATTATCATCATGACTGTTACTTCAGGGTTAAAAAATCGATAAGAAAAAAATCATGGATAATATTGCAAATCATGGTTTTCTACCTCTTTATATTTATGAAATGAACTACATGTCATGGATTTTGGATGTTGAGATTCATCTTGAGGCACAAGCCTTAGCAAGAAGATTAAATCTTGAAATTACGTTTCTATTCAATACCATCCATGAGTCCTAATATTATTTTTTCACTACCTCTATGATGATTTGAATAACGATTACCTAAAGGTAAAGGATCTTGTATTGTCATGAAAAGACATCAAGGAGTGGTATGATCACCTTTGAATGGTGATCATTCTAAGAGAAAGGTATGATTGGAGTCATATTTGATTCCAAGACATAAAATTAATCAATTAATATAACTTATCTATATTTAAAATAACACTACAATTAAAATTATGTGGATATAATATCTCTTTCATAGATATGTTAGAAAAATAATTCTCTATTTTTCCATTCCTTGAACATCATTATAAAATAAAAATATCATGATAAGGGATTTAAAAATTATTTCGAGTTACTCTCTTGTCTTATTGTTATAAAATAAATAATAAAATCTCAGTTATAATTCATTAATCTTGAAAAACTGGTGAAACTCCATTCTCTAAAGTGAAGGTAATGACTTGTAATCAAGGTTGTGAAAAAAAAATTTATAGAAGAGACTAAGAAAAATCATTTTCTTAAGGTGGTCATACACCAAATGAAAAGTGGAAAGAGAACTACCAAAAGTAGTAAAATAAATAAAAACCATAGCCAAAGAAAACAAAGAATGATGAAAATTATTTTTTTGGTGTGGTGTGAAGGTGAAAATGTTACATACCTTTCGTATGCCAAACCATCTTGTTCACCTTTATAAAAAATCAAAGTAAAAGAAGAGTGTTGACAAAAAATTTTCAAACTGGGCCTTTAAACATTATGATACATTCTAAATTAAAACATCTCCTATTATTTTTTAAACCCTGGAGGTATTGATCATATTGATAATGCATATATTATTGTGAAAGAGAAGTGTTTTTTAATATTATTTTATGAATATTTCATGTTTTTTTATATGCATTCATTATTTTTTTTAATAGAAATAAATACTATTAAATGCTCTATTGGGATTAATCCACTTGATGAATAAATTTTCCTCATTGATAGTTCCACGAAGTATACCATTTTTAAATGTGAGAAATATTTCATCAACCATAAAATTTAAAGTGCTCATGTAATTACATTAAGTAGTAGTGAGAAATTAATTTGAAGTCTTCAGAACAACAAAAGTATACAAACCTAGTGGTACAGATATACTAATAAATTATTATCTATTTTATCCTAAGTCTCGATAAAAAACTTATTCTTTAAGGATATTCATGAAAATGGATATCACATAGAAAATATGGATGAAGAAGGTGTCTAATACCTCTCTATAACAAGCATCAATAATGAGCACAATTTGATTTTATAAAAACTTCCAAGGATTCCCTTAGGTCTGTACTGTATTAATATTTATTTAATTGAGAAAAATATGTTAAAAAATAATTTGACCAACCATGATAAATTTATTATATATCACATCTGTTTAGAACATCCTAGATCAATAATGATTAGTAAAACCATTAAATATACTTTTTTACCTTGGTTGATAAATGGGTTCTAAAACCTAACGACCTCCCATGTGTTCCTTTCTCTCAAGAAAAATTGATCATAAGACCATCACCATCAAAAATAGTGGTTGAGTCCCCTATGTTCTATATATGGATTCATGGTGACATATGTGGTTTGATTCATCCACCATGTGGAAAATTCAGATATTTTATGATCATTATTGATGTATCAACTTGATAGCTTCACGTGTACTTATTATCAACTCAAAATATAGTGCTTTTGGAATTTATTTCCCAAATAATAAGGTTAAGGGAACAATTCCTAGATTATTCAATCAAGAACATCAGGCTTGATAATGCTATTGAATATTCATTACATTCTTTTAATGATTAGTACATGTCAATGGGAATAAGTGTTGAAGATATTTTAGCTTAATTCTAAACTCAAAATGGTCAACCTGAATCATTTATAATGAATTTAAAACTTATTTTTATATTTCAACTTATGAAAACTAAATTTTCTAGTTTATAATAGGTATATGAAATTTTGTATGCAACTACACTAATTCAAATTAGGTCACCATGAAATCATGAATATTACGCTATGCAATTAACTTGTGGCTAGGAACCAAATTTATCACATTTATGAATATTTGGTTGTGTTGTATATGTTCTGGTAACACCCCTACAAAAAACAAAGATAGTACCCCCAATAAATATTAGGCATTTATGTTGGAATTTAATCCCCCATGATTATTAAGTATCTTGAAACAATTACGGGAGATGTATTCACATATAGATTTTTTTTATTATCACTTTGATGAAAAGATGTTACCAATATTAAAAGGGGGAAATAAATCGACATTAAAATTAAATATCATGGGAAATGACTTCATTATTGCATATTGATCTCATAAAAATATGAGTGACCATAAATTTCAAAATATTATATATTGTTAAAATTTTTAAATCAGTTTCCAGATGCATTCAATGATTCAAAACAGGTCACTAAATCATATATACCCACTGATAATGCTACTGTAAGAATAAATATCCCTAAAGTACAATATTATGGTGGTACCAACAACTATTTTAATACATGATTGAATTCTGGGAGACCACTCAGTTAAAGAGGAAAAAATCATCTTCAAAGGAAAGGGAAACAATACATTTTTTTTGAAATAAATGAACTTGTGGATAATTTAAATTCACTTGATCATGAAATTCATCAATAGATCAATTTACCGAAAACACATGATCATGATCAAGAGTAAATTTCAATACATTTTACTAACACTAGAAGATATTGGAATCAATTAAAGATCATTGTTGATGACCCATTTTCATTTAACATGGAACATAAAATTATTGATGAGCATCAAAAACCAAAAACGATTAAGAAAAATTGTGTTAGACTATAGTGGTATCAATGGAAAGATGTGATCCAATATAAATTAGACTCAAATTCTAGACATAATGTCTTTGGGTCTATTATGAAAGCTCTTGAAGGGATTAAACCTATTGGTTATCAATGGGTATTTATGAAAAATAGAAATAAAAATAATAAATTCATAAGATGTAAAGCACAACTTGTTTCTCAAGGATTCTAAAAAAACCTAGGATTGATTATGATGAAACATAATCTTCTATAATGGATGAAATAAATGTTTTACACCTCCTAACATTTTTTATAAATGAGAAACTTTAATTATTCCTGATAGATGTTGTGACTTCATACCTTTATGGTAATATTGATAATGATGTTTATATGAAAATCCCAAAAGTATTCAAAATGCTGTAAAGATATCTCTAATCTCAAGATCGTTATTATGTTTAGCTAAATAAATCATTATATGGAATACTGTATTCAGGGCATATGTTTTATAACTATATCAGTGTATATTTGATAGATGAATGTTATAAAAATTATTTCATTTGTCTGTGTGTCTTTGTAAGATCCCAAACATTGATTATTTATGTTTTTGTTTCAATTTTGATTAAACTTATTTTTAAGACGGATAATGGAATACAACCCAGGGGTAAGTAAGGTCCCAAGAGTGTCTCGAGGGTTCGAGACATTAAAATGGGGGAAAGGTCCAAAGTGTGCATGTTTCATAGTTGGCTTATTGTTGGTACTAATCATGCGCCATGACCCTAAGGCATGGACAAGTAGGATCATGGTAAGAAAATTATGTGAGGAGAGCCCAAGAAACCATGTGGCCTTATCCCTCCTAGATGGAGGAAAGTGCAAGACTACCACATGGTTTGGAAAACCATACTAGTGGCCTAGAAAACCCATGTGGATTGGTTACCTATTAGATAGAGGAAATGGCACATTCTCCACATGGTTATGAAAAATGTGCAGCCTAATAGTGAACCTCATTAAAATTTAGTAATTTACCATTTTTCCTCCAGATCCTTATAATATATACCCTAATTTTCACCATCATTTCCACTCCAGTAGCTTAGAGTGTGAACCAAGAGCTTCCAAACTTCACAAGGATCATCCTCCTTCGATTATTAGGTGTTTAAGGTTTTATTTTTTGCGATTTGAAACTTTGGGTAAGTATACAAGTCACATTTCATCAATTTTTTGGAAGAGGATTTGGTTGGTTGTTTCTTTTCTTCTGAATCTCATCAGCCCTACTTCTAGGGAGTTCTTCTCTTTGGTGTTTGAGGTTGTTTTAGCTTGAATCAATGGCTGAGGTTGGATGAGTGGTTATCAATGAGCATAATTTAGGTGGTCTATATGATTTATCCCAAAGTCTAGATATCTTTCTTATGTATGAAATTATTCCATTTCACTGCCTCACTATTCATTTACATCCTTGACCAAGAAAATTAATTTGATCCTTAAGTTGATGTGTGAGACCCTTCATGGACCGTTTTGGGTATGTTAATGATAATATGGCTGAAAATATCGTAATCATTTGGGTGTGTTAATCCCTTGAAAATAGTAAAATGGGTTTAAATTTTGGAATAGAGTGTTTGTGAGATTAGAGAAGTGGTAATCATTGTTTGAAAAGTTAGCATGGTATAATATATGTTTGTCTTAGCTTGGAAAAATATAATGTGTCATGATATATGAAAGTAGGATGTGGTAACTAGTTAAAGGAGTACGTGTATATTGGTAAATGGTTTGAAAGGACATACCATGGTTGTGTTAGATAAATAATTGGTAAAGTGGGTTTATTATAAAAATGGGTTAATGGATTTGAATGAAATATACCATGTAATTAATGATAGATGAAAAATGAAACCCTATTGTTGTTGTGTGATAAACGTTTATCAATGATGAACCTTGGTAAATGTGAATAATGGTTTGGTGGATGTTGGATAGAGGATCCTCATCTTTATACTAGTTTAGTCTAATTATCCAGGCACCACTATGTTTATGCATGATTTGGTGAACAGACTGATGTTCTAGGAACCACTGATGTTGTTCACGACATGGTTGTTAGACTGATGCTCTGGGAACAAATGGTTTGATATGACATGGGTACTTGGAAGGATTCTCCTTGGTACCTTTAATTAAATTGATTAATGAACACCCACTATGAAATAGAGTGTAACCTCTATGGTATATTGTTCATACGATTAGCATGGTCCAAAGCAGGATTTATTGGATCAGGTGTCACTTAGAACCTGAGGGCCAATGAGATTATTTAAATACAATTAATTATAAAAACATGGTTTTTATTTACTACCTTTCTTGTTATTCATTATAATTTTGTATACACACTTTTTTAGAATTGATGTTTCTTTAAACACCTTTGTTAGTGGCCTATTAAGTTGTACTCACACCCTGACCGGGCCTCGATGGGCACCCGAGAAGATTTAACAGTTGCAGGTCAGGATAAGGGAAATTTCCCTTTGATAGATGGCTGAGTGAAGATTTTGTGATGGATCAAGGATGAGGGGATTAGACTAATGTTGGGACCTATTTTTTTGGATGTCATTGTATCTTTATTGTGGGTTTCTTGTGACACTTGACACTATCATGACATGGAATATTTACTGTATTGGTTTGTGACCATTTACCCAGTATTGGGATTTTGTTATGTGATTTATGGTTATTTTTTATTATTACATTCTATTGTTTATTATTATTTATGATGTTTTCTTACTCTAATAAAGAGGGAAATTAATTTAATTAAAACCTCACTACTAGTTGGTTTCCACTAGCATATGGGCAGGAATGCATATGGTCATGTGGATAACCGAGTTGAGACGCCATTTTCGTGGCTCCAGGGTTGGTTCGTTACAAAGTGGTGTCATGTCTATTTCCTTTTCTGTTGATTTACTTTATAGTAAAGGTGGATAAGATACTAGGATGTGTCAGGCATTGGAAATGTGCTCGTTCATGGGATTAATTAACACATGTGTGGGGGAAAACCCAAGTTCCTAGGGTGGGATTATTATTATTGATATCGTTGGTTGCATTTTGATGTTATAATCACTTGTTTGGAGACATTATTGTTTTCTGAAATTTTACTCACGGGATGACATGAAACAAGGTTGTGTATGTATGAATCATTTTAGGCACTAAAAAATTTATGTGGCATGCATTATATTAGGCACACACAGGAAATCATGTTATAGTTGGGTTGTGGAAATTGGAAATTCTATTATATTTCTCTTATGTTTAAAAAAAATAATTCCTAATAAAAGAATTGAAATTTTATAAATAAAATATAATGAGTAAAGAAGTTTAAATAGTGTCAAATGGGATGTTTATAATTTAGAAGTCTAGTTTACCCATATTTATCTGTGGACAGAGATAGTTATAGCTTATCGTAGTGAAAATGTTACAATTATATCCATTTGGATAGTGTATGTGGAGTGGATCATTTATGGATAGTTTTAACCCCTCATTTTTGTAATTGTGTAGTTTTGTTTTATGCACCTAAAATTATTGTTTGTAATTATATTGAGATGAATCCTTGATGAAGTTCACTAGTGGAGTGACAGGAAGGTGCTACTGAGAATGAACATCCAGTAGTGGGACCAGCGCCCTCATTGATTCCGGGTTATGGGACAGAAGATCAGATCCTCTATAATTTTTAATGATGTGTGAAATTTATGGAAAGAGACCCACGGTGGGTTTTGATGAGTATGATTGATTTGATAAATTATTTCCAACTATGGAACCCTCTAATGTTCACCATAGATGGTAAACCTGAGGTAGCTGAGTTCTAGATTGAATCTATCCAGATGATTCTGGACAACTTGATAACTCCTCTAGAGAAGTGGGTCCAACTAACATCTTATATTCTATGAGAACTAGTGAAATTATATGCAGATATTCTTTATTGGGATGAGTAGTTTGAGGTAATGGTGTGAAAGGACTTCCAAGATAAATTCATGGAACAATTTTACCCCAAGACACTTAGGCAAGAGAGAGCTGTGGAGTTTATGCATTTGACCAAGGGGACTATGTTAGCGATGGATTATGTTGGTCACTTCACTAATTTGTAGTAATTTGGTCTGACACTGAAGGGAGATGAGGCAGCTATGACCAAGATTTTTCTAGATGGGATTACTTGTGAGATCAATTACTATGTAAATATCTTCCATTTATAGAAATTCCTTGAGTTGGTGAATCAGGTTCTCATCTCTGATGGGAACCTAAAGGAGGCCTCTAGTGGTGGACACGTAGTTTTAGTTGGGAAATATGGTGGAAAAATCTCTTTTAGTAGGAAGAACTGTTTTGATAAATTTCACTGAGACGATGGTGTAAAGTGTTTCTAAGGGATAGGACCAGTCTCTTAGGGTAGTGATCGAGTATTATTCTATCAATATGGAAGACCTAGTCACATGAATGGTTAGTGTACACGACCACCAGTGGAGTTCCAAGATTATTATAAGATGGTACATGCTCATTGGTTCTATAGAAACCCTTGGATGATGGGTATTGATGGAGGACCTAGGTTGATGCAGAGCATTAGGAGGGGATCTTTTATCCCATATCATTCTGGAAGTTAGAGTTCCATTGGTCATAATCTCTCTAGAATCGAGAGTGGAAGGTGGTGGAAGATTTCTCTCCGTTCTTGAGAGAGTTCTGGGAGAGGGAGATATCTAGGGCTTGAGAGGATTCTCTTCAGATTTTATTGTTCAAAACAAAAATAAAATTTTCTCTATTTAAAAATAATATAATTTGGTTTATATAACTTTAGGGTTAGAAATAAATAATTTAAAAAGTCCTTTTATTATTTATTTAATCCTTATGGAACCTCATGTCTATAATAATATTATTATTAATATTTCATGACATGTGTTAAACTTGTGAAATAAATTAAATATTATTTATTCAAAAAATATTCAATATATGTTATTTCCCACCGGACCATGTAGACTCGGTTTACTATTCATCAATGATATTTATCATTCCTTGAATAATTACTATTTATTTAATAAATAGATATCACTTCATTATTCAACAATAAATAAATAAATATTATATTCACTAAATAAAAAATAAAAAATCATTAAATATTATGCTCACATAATATTTTCTCGAATAACTGGTGATGGAATATATGAAATCAAGAAAACATGAAAAATAATTAAACCACATGAGAGAATAATATTTATTCAACTTGTTAAATAATAAATAACAATATATTATTTAACTGAGATTCTAGATACACTTATTGTGTGACTCTCTATGCCTCTTTCTCAGTTTCATTAGGTGAAGTAGTCTAAAGTCTAAATATAGCATCTGGTAACATGCCAAGAAACCCATAGAGAAAAAAGTAAATTTTGTAATGACATAATACCTTATACGGATGCTTTCTATATAATATAATCCTTTTATTATGATATCTCTAATCATGCAGGTTGCATGTTGGTGACATCAACCTATGTGATTGATGTCTCCTTTAACTTTCTGTAAATCAAACTTACCTATAGAACACCATGGACATTGATTTATTTATGCTATATCATTTCCATCAAAGGTCCTGATATATGAACCTCCATTAAAGAACAGAAGTGAAAATCCTTTCTTGCATTATTCATTAATGAAGTATTACTTGTGATGCTTCCAATGTATTATACCTCATTGCGAGCATATATCATCACGGTTTTCATCAATACATAATAGTATGTGTCTTATAATACTCATTAATAATAATATTAAAGTATATGTATCGATACACACATCTGCAGATAGGAACATCCAATGACACATATAAATGTTGATTTCATACTAGCGGGTCTCAGTCTCATAATATCCTATACTGGATATTACCAAGAGCATACACCATTTGAAGGTACCTCAAAGTCCTATGAGTCTCCAACCCTAATAACCTATATAATTTTTGTACCTTAAATTATTTCACCTAGCTATAGAATATATATTTATGAATATTGTCTTGACACTTTGGAGTTCTCATCATAGCAGGGAAATGTTATGAACTTTCAATATGACATCTAATCTTCAGACATTATCAGATACTATGTTACATGGAAGAACAATCATGATATGATAAAGAGTTTATTAATATTCAAAACAATGAATACATGTTATCATAAAGTGTACAGAAGTTGGTTCTAGGGCACTAACTCCAACAATGTGCATGTTACTAAGTGGTTTTAAAGGACGTCACATGGTTTTGTTAGATAAATAAATGGTAAAGTGGGTTTATTATTGAATTAGGTTAATAGAGTTGAATGAAATAGACCATGGAAATACTGATATATGGAAAAGGAAACCCTTGTTTTCATTGGGTGTTAAATGGGTATCGATGTTGAACCTTGGTGAATATGAATAATGGTATGGTGGATTTTGGAATAAGGCTCCTCATCTTTGGTCTAGGCCATACCGATGCACTTGGAACCACTATGTTTATGCATGTTTTGTTGACCAGACTATTGTTCTAGGAACCACCAATATTGTGCACGACTTGGTTACTGGACTAATTCTATGGGAACCAATGGTTTGATATGTCGTGGGTACTTGGATTGATGCTCATTTCTAACTTTAATAAAATTGATTTTGGAACACCCATTGTGACATAGAGTGTAACCTCTATAATATATTATTTAGACAACCATCATGGGCCAAATCATGATTGATTGGCTCGGGTGTCACTTGGATCCTAAGGGCCAATGAAGTTAATTAAATACTATTTAATTATGAAAACCTGGTTTATATTTACTACATTTCTTATTATTCATTGTACTTATTTATACACTCTTTTTTAGACTAGATGTTGCTTTAGATACCATTCCTAGTATCCAACTGAATTGTACTCACACCCTGCTCAGGCTTCCATGGGTACCTGAGAAGATTTAATGGTTGTAGATCAGGATAAGAGCAAGGTCCCTTTGATAGATGGATGAGTCTGGATTTTGGGGTGAATCATGGATGAGGGGACCAGACTGATGTCAGGACACATTTTGGGGGCTTCCAGGGTGAAGAACTAGAAATTAAATCAATTGTGATGGGGCAATTATGACGGGAGTCTGTCGCAAAAGTTTATTTATAACAGGGTCTTCCCGTATTGGTCTATCTCTGAAAATGGCATCACATTTTTTTTTGCGACAGGAATTCGGCCCATCGCAAAAAAATGAAAAAAATAATAATAAAAATTCATTTTAATAAAATTTAATAAAATAATAATAATAATAATAATAATAATAATAAATAATATATGGAATATTATTATTATTATTATTATTAAAAATATAATTAAAATAATAAAATTATAGAAAACACAATATTTGCAAAAATAATAATAATATAATATTAAATTATATGATATAATTATAAAAACAATAAATAAAAAATATAATAAAAAATAATATTATAATAATAATAAAACACAATATTCATAATAATATGAAAAAACACTATATAGAAATATAATTATATGGAACAATAAAAATATTACAAAAAAGTTTTACATTAAAATGTTTGTCATTAAGAGTAAATAAACCACTGAGGTGGAGGGTCATCTGGAGGAGGTGGAAGAGTGAACTTCATCCCTAAACCATGAGTCATGCGTTGCATGTACTTCATCGTCTGCTCGTGTTATTGTTGCTGTCATCGATGCATCTCTTCTTGCTAGTTTTGTGGTAGTCGACGGAGCTCTTCATGCTCCCTACACATACTCTCTATAAGCTCACTCTAAGCTCACAGCTTCTACTTATACTATGTAGCAGATGATGGTGACTCTCCATGAGCTCCTCTCGAGCTAGATGTCGACATCGCAGTAGTACCATAATAAGTCTTAGGCACAAATTGAGAGATGATACCCACAAATTGGCCTTTATTGAAGGCATATTGGGTCACTTGGATCCATACTACCTCAACAAATCTAGTTTCATGGGTTTGATCCACAATCTCGACTTGACTCTCAGTATTTTTTAGAGACGTCACGGACTCATATTACTCCTTCAATTGCAATTAAAAATTAAAATAGTAAAATATTATTTGCATTTAATTTTAAAACTTAAAAAGAAATTATACTGACCACAATCTGACACTGGTGATCACCTCTAATATCTCTAATGACAGGATCATTGTACATCCTCCTATAAATGTCGAAATCTGTAATATTGGGTTGTTCGATTACCTATATGAATATAAAATAAATATCTTACATTTAAATTTATATAAATTATTTAAGAAAAGGTACTTTCCATATATTTCCTATGCTTACAGAATATACGACTACCAACTCGATGTGTGACCTCCAGTATCCCCTGGTTCTGTCGACCTACTAATAATATCCTCTAAAAATGACCACCCATCCAGTTTGAACATAATCCATCCAAAACCTGAGATGAAATGTAATCATGTCGGTAGTCGCAACAAGACTGATCAAACTCTATGACTCTCACTTTCCTCATTGTTTTCATCCTTAAATTTTACAAAAACTGATGTTAATGCTCACGCATACATCCCTCCCATGCCTCTCATATATTGGCATGCATTCTATCTTTGATTTGATGCCATAAAACCTACAAATAATTAATAATATCAAGTTATTATTAAAATAAATTTCAAAATAAATATTATTTATTTATGTACAATCCAATAATCAAATATGTGATGCTGAACATCAATGGTAATCTGATCCCATGAAACCCATGCGCCAAAACAATAATCCTAAAATATAGAACTCCTATGTCCAATAGCTATATAAGAAAAACCATGAAAAAAGAACAAATAAAAATCCAATTAATATATAAATAAATTAATGATAATTAATAAAAACTAACTAAAATATAAAATTAAAAATACCTCTGCATGCGTGGATTGAAGACAAGATGTGGACATCACCCGGGGATAGGGCCAGTAATCATCAATCTCGTAAAACCATGCTCCCTCTGAGTCCACACAGAACCACCAGTATTCTGAGGGTCATATGATCCAACATTAGGCTCCTCACCAGGTAGATCAGCCTCCTCTAAATCACAAAATATATCTGAGTCCATCTAAAGCATGAAATGACTGTTGTTATCAAATAGTTGAAAACAACTATTATATATATATATATATTATGATTATAACCACTATTTAATTGTGTCAATCCTCATCTCCATACTCATCTTCATATATGAAAGTGTCAATATCTTCATATTCATCCACATTATCATCAATTTCCATATGAGTTTTAGTGTCATCATCTCTTTCCATATCAAATTCATTTGTGACATCAATAACATCATCATCACCATCGACCTTTAACCATGGGGTGTCATCATTGATATTCATGTCTCTTCATGGAAAAAATGGATTTGAAGTAGTCCCTTGAAAAATTTAAATTCCTTTAACTTCAACAGAACCACATTAACTTAGAATACACTAATTTTCCCAAGATTTCATTTTTATTATGTTCCACCAATCAATTAAATCTCTTGAAGTAGCACAATAATTTTCATAATAAATTTATATGTTTTATGAGACAATAAAAATGGTTCATTTACTGCAAGAAAGATTTTATATTTAATATCAATGATTCTATACCTTGGATGATTACGCAAGCCTCTCTCAGTGTCCAACCACTGACATTTAAACATCATTATGAAATTCTATCCTAGATAACACAATTCAATTATTTCTTCTTGCATTCCATAAAATTCAACTTAAATTTCTCTACGATGATATCCCCTCAAGTAAAAACTACTATTCATTGTTTTTTTTATTCCCCATAAGCACGTTTATGAAATCTAAAACCATTCACCTCATATCCATTATAGAATTTAACCATTTTAGATGGTGGGTTACTCAATACACACAATCGATTATCAATTTTATCAGTATGTTGAGATACCTGAAAATTTGTAAAAAAATTAACAATATAACAAGTAATAGATTAATTTTATATGTTAAACCATAAATAATTTATTTCACCAATTTTTGAAACTAGTGGAAAAAATTATTTTGCCAAGGTTCTTCAAAAGCAGCTGCTGTAATTTTTGGAAATTGTTTCTTGACATGATTATCATATAACCTATAAATAAAATAATATTAATTTATTGTAACAAATATTATATAATAAGTTATAAGAGAACTCATATTAAAAATGGTGTCATTTCTTCATAGTTGAACAAAACATATGTATGAGCTCTGTGATATTCATTATCTGAAAGCCACCATTCATGAACTCCACCAAAGCCATGTTTGGTCCAATTAAAAACTAATAGTTTATTTTTCATTTCATCATCAACATTTCCATCATTACAACCCATTTTTTTATTTTTTTTAATGATATTCAGTTTGAAAATAATGATATCGTAAAAAAGAAATTTCCTCCCACAGATAAGCTTCTACAATTAATCCTTCAATTGATGTCTTGTTACATACTTTTTTCATCAATTTCTGCTTGAATTTCTTGAATGGGTACATCCATCAGAATTGTACAAGAGCTCCACATTTCACTTCATGCGAAAATTATAATTTCAAATGTTCCATTGATTCAAAGAAAGTTGGTGGGAATATTTTTTTCTAGTTTATGTAAAATTAAAACCACATCTTCTTGCAGTTTACTTAGTGCATCATAGTCAGTTGTTGCCGCACAAATGTCTTAAAAAATATGATATGTTTGTTAGATCATCCCAAATCATAGAATTCAACAAACCACTTATTCCAATCAATATAATTCTTTCCATTATAACATGACATTCATGAATTTTTAATCCAGTAATATGACCATTTCTGACACATATTTTCAAATTGGAAATATAACCATCTAGAAATCTCAAATCTGCAGTCCACTAAAAAATAATAACTGGTTTTCATTAGAAATTGTATAGTATGATTTTCAATTTATTAAATTCTACAATCTGACATTTTCAAATAGTTTAAGTTATGGTCACCTATAAATTTGGGAAATATCTAATCATTCCTTTACATTATCTTTGGTCTCACCTGGTGTATCCAAAACTATATAAAATATATTATCAAAATAGTTCTTCTCAATATGCATGAAATCCAACATGTGATATAAAAAAAAATCAGACCAATGTGGTAGATCCTAAAAAATGATTTGTTTTATTCAATTGTGTTCTTTATCAAATCCATCAAATTTTTTGTTGGTTTATAGTTGGTCCAAATGTCATGGGAGGTAATGAAGAGAAAAACGATTGTAACTCCATACTTGGCATCATTGTTGGAGGTCCATCACTTTCAATTGTGTCTTTTCTGAAATGATATTTGTTCCTCCAAAAAGGATGATCAATTGGAAGGAATCTATGATGATAGTCGAAAAAACAAGGTTTTATTCCATTGACGAGCATAAATTCTTTGTTGTCTCTCATACAGTACAAACATTATTTTTTACAATTTTTACTCTATCCAGATAACATTTCATATTTTGGGAAGTCACTAATTATCCACATCAATGTATCTTTTATTAGAAATTTTTTTTCTCAACAACATCATTTGTACTAACACCATTTCTTCACAACAAATTTAACTCATCAATCAATGGATTAAAATAAACATAAATATTCTTTTTCATATGTACTTATATTAATAAGGTCAAATATATATATAGCACTTCATCAACATCTAAGGAGTTAAATTTTACGGATTTATAAATATATGCCAATATAAATATTGATGATCGTAAGAATAAAATGGACAAAAATCATTAGTAGAAAGACTCAATCACATGTTTCAGGCTTTTGAAGAAAAAGACTGACGTACTCGGTCAAAAGTTTTCCATGAATCATCATCGGAGGGATGATTTAATCTTTTACCAGTTAAAATATTGGTTTTATATGATAACATCAATAATTCTTTATTCTGAGACATAAATAAATGTTTCAATCTAGGTGTAAGTGGGAAATACCTCAACTATTTTAGAGGAATCAATCCAAATTTCCCTAGTTGAGCCTCTTTATACCTCGATTATCCACATGTAGGAAAACTACCCAATGACTCATTTTCAACATAATATAAGATGCAATCATTTGAAAATACATGAATCTTCTAATAACAAAGACCCGGATTATAAACTAGCCTCTTACTCTCATAAAAATTTATAGGCAACACGTTTCATTTAGGTAACAGTGTTTTAACTAAAGAGATTATCTTATCAAAATTGCTATTTGACCTTCCACTATCTGATTTAATAGCCATAAATTTTACAACTACTTCAAATTTTCTAATCTTGCAACCATGATATAAAACATCCTCAGCAGAACTCAATAATTCATAAAATTTAGATAGTTCCAACTCAGGAGTTGAATAAATATCATCTTGAGTTTCAGTTTTTTAAAAAGATGGACCAGACCCATTATGTAATAAATTTTGAAACCATGGTGGATCTGGAACCAAATTTTTAGTATCTTCTCTGGAACTGCATTCACCATGTTGATACCAAAAAACATAATCTGTTCAAAAACCAAAATGCAATAGATCACCCCCAACATTGGAAAATGTGTCAAACATCCTCATATCACATTTCTTATATAGACACTTAATTGTCCCTTCTGAAACAAATTCAACTTCTAATGATGCAAATGATTAGAAAGTTTCAACACCCTCAATATATACATGATTTATACCAGAACCGTTTGGGTTTCTATGCTGATTTATCCAAGTACAATCATCTAATAATGACTGTTGTCAATTTTCTAATTCCATAGTTCTCTAAAGAATATAAAATAATTAGTTTTTTGATTAATTTGTTATAAGAAAAACACGATCCTAATTATTTCTAATTATTAGGAATTATTTCTAATTAGTCCTAATTATTGCTAAATAGTCTTAATTACACCTCCAAAAGTCTCAAAACAGTCATAACTACCAATGTAACTATGTTTTCCTTTGTCTTTCTATGTCAAACTGCCAACACTGAATATTGACTCGATGTTCTTAGCTAATAATTATTTCTCATTATTAAAAGTAAGAAGAGTATAAGAAGCTCATGTGCCCATTATATCATGAGAAGTCACCATAATGGGAACACGATCTTCCTCTACTCTCTTGTCTTTCAAAAATGAGAATGTTTTTTGTAGATCATCGGTGTTCTAAGGTGATTCAAGCCCTGAGAATCAATTATATTGATCTTCGAATGTCGAGGTAGGTGGTTTGTGCCTTTCTGTTAAAAGTTTTTGAGTTATATGTTCAATTTTTCCCAATACCCATGAACGGGGTATTGCGTGTTTACCGTTTTAACCCAATTTTTTTCCTGGTATACTTGTATGCTTGAGTAGAGGTTAATTGAATATGAATAGGGTTAATTGTAATGCTTTGGAAGTTTTTTCCCATGCATGATTGCCTATTTTGACCGTTTGGTCTAGTTTGCCTATTAGGCTGCTGTTTACTTTCCCATGCCTAGTTGTAGGATGATGTGATTGTTCTGATATGTTGATATGTTGTAGAGTGCTATGCAAGTAGTTCTTGAGGTTTACTTTGGCTGATACGTATTGCTATACCTACTTGACTTACACAGGGCTATGATAACCTGGTGTAGTAGACCATAGGGAGAATGGACGTAAGGGCTTCTCTAGAGTGTCTATTTTATTTACAATGCGAGACCATGGGGGGAATTGACGTAAGTGCTTCCTCAGAGTGTTTGTAGTTCCTCGATGCGGGCCATAGAGGGAATTTGATGTAAGTGCTTCCCTAGAGTACCTTTAGTTACCGATACGAGACTATTAGAGGAATTGACGGAGAATACTTCCTCAAAGAGTCTGTGCTTAAGCTGAACCAGAGGGGTTAGACTGAGTGTACTACCCAGAGGGTTTCTTGTTCTTGTTAGTTAGAACCAGAGGGGATAGGTTGGGGGTACTTCCCAGAGGGTTACCTATTGTGTTATCTGATAGCTTTTGTTGTTAGGTAGGACCAGAGGGGATATGTTGTGAGTACTTCTCAGAGGGTTACCTTTTGTGATTATCTGTTTTGATTAGTTGTTGCTTGATATTTGAAATTGTGGATTGTTACTGCTAAATAATTCCTTGTTTATTGGTTTCTGTACTTTACCTGCCATATATTCACTGACTGTTAGGCACAGATCTTGTGGTGGTTGTCTACTGGGATTTAGTCTCACACCTTGTTTGAACCATTCTTTTGGGCCCATACAAATTATATTGTTGAAGGTATAGATAAGGGAAAGCTCCCTTCTACTTCAGTTACTTGATTTGTTGTGGAGCTGGAGAGCATGGGACCAAGCTATGGCTTGTGATGCTGAGGAGTTGTTTACATTCTTTCTTTTGTACTTGGGTTTAGTACTGTTTTATTCCAGCATTGTGATTTGTTTGGATACTTTCCTAGACATATGTATCATGCATCATTCATATATATATATATGTGTGCTCCAATTTATTTTTTTCCAGTCTTCTACTGTTTACTTTTGTATGGATTATTCCTGCTTCCACTTTTTCTATTACTTTCTTCCACTGTGTTACTCTACCAATGAGGGCATAGTTTCTACACTATCACACCCAAGTCCCTCACTACTAGTCGGCAGCCTCTGGAATTCGGGGAAATGCGCTTGAGTCCATGTGACCAACCGGGTATGGGGCACCTCTGGGAGGCTTCTGGAACCGTGACGTTACAAAGTGGTATCAGAGAAATTATTTTCTCTTGACTTACTATTTGGAGCCTATAGCCAGTGATATGAAGGAATATGTACTTGGTAATAAGTTGTTCCTGGGAGTAGCTAACCCATGTACATGGAAAAGCTAATCTACATCATTATTGAAATTTTTCTGGTTTCGCAATTATTACAGTTGATTTGATTTGACCTTGAGTGATTCACATGTTTTGTGCTATTATTGTTGATGTTATTGAGGTTATATTTCTATTGCAACCTGATGAGATGAGGGTATTCCATCTCATGCATCATATAGGCACCTTCTAGGAATCACATGTCATGCATTCTGGCCATGCCATTTACGGTTCATTAGCAATTGCATGATGTTGTGATAGATGCTTTGATAGAATATCTGCTGTTTGATAGGGTATTGCTTTGTGTAAGGATTTTTTTGAATGAACACCAAAATTTGGTTCTTCAGGTGTTATAGGCCCTCATGAATCAGAATTTGGTTGATCTTTGACTGGTTTACCTTGTTATGACATGTATAAGATGCCAAGATTTGATTCTTGGGGATTATGGGCCCTCACAGATCAGAATTTGGAACTTTGAGGTTTGTTCTAGTGTTTTATGAGTTCCTGATTAGTTTCTGAGGCTTACTATCTGGAAAAAACCAGAATTCATGGCATGTAATGTTAAATACACTCCATGTGTTCTTCTTCTCGGGAAGAAACTATTTTTCTTAAGTACACGTCTTGTACTGTATGTACATGTTGTGTAGTCTCTAACCGTGTCTCAGACTATGTGGGTTGGGACATGGGGTTTGGAATCTTTGGTAAGACATGCCATGTAGAGGATGTAAACACCATGTTGTAGAACCATGTAACCATCCATGTCACTAAAAACACGGGTCGGTTGATTCCTTCCTAATACCTGTCATGTTTGTCTGGAACACGCTGTGTAGAGTAACCCGAGTACCTAGTCGTGTAATGAACAACACGGGTCGGCGAAATATTCCTAGTACACACCGGGTCCATCTGGAACATGTCGTGTAGTGTGAGCCATGTATCCGGTCGTGTCACTGACAACACGGGTCGGTGAAGCTCGTCTAGTACACACTGTGTCTGTCACTAACACGCCGTGTAGTCTTCTTCAAGGAGAACTGTGTGTCTTAGCCATGTAAAGGGGACTCGGGCAGGGGAAGAGGATTCAAGTACACTCCATGTGTTAGGACAACACGCCGTGTGTTTGGGGTGTTACATGACCATTTTTGGAAGGAGTACACACCCATGTGTTTGGCTTATGGGAACATGTCGTGTAGGGGATATACATGTCGTGTAGTCATGTTCTGTAAAACTTTCATGTTTTCTTTCTCTTATTCCCTTCTTATACTTTTGGTTCTCAATCATTGATAATCTTGATCTAAGGTGTGCGTTTGACCTTATAGAGTCATGTCGCCGAGACATCCTCAGGTTGTATGCCAGTTGCAGGGTACTGATCGGACACCGGATATAGATGATCAGGGACTACCTGTAGATCCTCCCGTTGTTCTAGTCTTGGCACCAGCCGTTATACCAGACGTAGGTGTTGATGCATAGTTCAGGGAAGGATTTATGAGGATGATGCAGACCTTTCAGGGAGCACCGCCTCCTGCCCCATCGATGGCAGATTTGACACGGGTCTGTCAGCTGCAGCAGCATCCCACTCTCTCAGGGTATGGAGGACCCTAGGCTGCAGATTCATGGCTAGAATCCATGCTGACGATATTTGAGAATCTGGAGATGCCTCCAGAGATGCGGGTCAAGCTATCTATATATATGCTTTGGGATTCCGCCAAGAGATGGTGGGATGTGATCTCACAGGCGGGACGCCACCAGGTCATGGCTTGGGAGGATTTCCAGCATATCTTCTATGACTACTTCTACCCGGAGACTTTGAGGGCTGATCGAGCCCAAAAGTTTATAAGTCTGGAGTAGGGTAATCTTTCTGTTATGGAGTATTCCTCTCACTTCACCGAGCTGTAACGTTTCATGCCTATTCCAGAAGGTAATCAGTTATTCCTGAAAAGGAAGTTCGAGGATGGTCTGAGGCATGACATCCGATCGTAGGTGAAAATATTCAGGTTGAATTCTATCACTTCTATCATCAACTTGGAACTGATCACTGAGCACAATCTGAGGGATTCTGGAGTTGTGTGCCAGGACGGCTCGACATCCGGAGTTAGTATCCCTCCTACTGACAGCAGGAAGCACCATAAAGAGTCTTCGCACAGTGATCCAAGGAGGTGAGATACTTCTTCTGGTAGTTAGGTGGTGTGCTACCAGTGCCAGAAGAGTGGGAATATGAGGCCACACTACCTGAGAGACCCAGTGGGGTGCTGATCTTGCGGCAAGATGGGTCATTTTCAACGCTTCTGTCAGATATTCTCACCAGCAGTTGGTGATAAGAGTTATTCTATGACTCCTTGTTTATGAGTAGCACCACCAGTTTCTCACCTGTCTGGGAACTGGAGTTCTTCTGGCCATTCAGGCCGAGGTGGAGGTCGTGGCTATGGTAACCATTCGCCCAATTTTCAGCGACAATAGGATGGATCAGCTCAGGGTGTCCTGACAGGGCCACAGGGCCGTGGTGTAGGTCAGGCTTTTGCAGTGGAACAGACCCAATAGGAGCAGGATCCTAGAACCTCTACAGTGTGAGGTACGATCTCAGTAGCCTCAGTTTTAGATTATACTCTTTTTGATACAAGGGATTCCCATAGCTTTATATATATTGTAGTTGTGGAGAGCCTTGGGCTCTGCATCTTTTCTTCTACTGATATCTTGACACTAGACACTCTGTTTTGGACTAGAACAGCGAGTGTACGGTAGTGTAAGGAGTTACCTCTAGAGGTTGGTGGGTGTCACTTTTTATGGGACCTCTATGTCCTATAGATGACAGGCTATGATGTCATTCTCAGAATGGACTGGCTAGTTACCTTCCAGGAATTCGTCGACTATTTTCGCCGTAGGGTGAGTTTAATATCACCATAGGGTGGATCTTTTCTTCATAAGAGCGAATGCGATATCCAGGCGAGCAGAGAGGGACCCGAGCATCATGGGTTAGGAAGTGTTACAACCCAGATTGCTAGTCTATACCTAGATGACCAGGGGATTTCACAAATGGACTTTCCTCCAGTGGTGGATCATTTCAGAGATGTCTTTCTAGAAGACTTTTCAGGTTTTCCTCCAGATCATGAGGTAGACTTTTCTATTTATCTTGTGTTAGGAGTGGAATCGGTGTCCATTCCTTCTTATAGGATGGCTACACTAGAGTTACAGGAGCTCAAGAAGCAGTTGGAGGAGTTGCATGAAAAAGGTTTCATCCGACCTAGTACTTCTCCTTGGGGTTCACCTGTCTTTTTTGTGAAGAAGGTGGATAGTAACCTCAGGCATTGTGTGGATTATCGGAAGTTGAACCAGTTGACGGTCAAAAACCAATATCCATTACCGAGGATTGATGATCTATTTGATCAGCTTCGAGGAGCCCGATTGTTCTCAAAGATTGACTTGAGAGCCTGTTAACATTAGTTGCGCATTAGACCCTCTAATATACCTCTCACAGCCTTCTGGAGAAGGTATGGTCTATACGAGTACATGGTTATGCCGTTCGGTCTCACGAACGGGCCTGCAGTTTTCATGGAACTGATGAACCGAGTGTTATATCCATACTTGGATTCCTTCGTGGTGGTTTTCGTGAATGATATATTAGTGTACTCTCACACTTGACACGACCATGCCACACATCTTGAGATCGTTTTGAGTACACTGAGATAGCATTAGTTATATGTTAACCTCTCAAAATGCCACTTTTGGATGGATAAGATTCACTTCTTGGGTCATGTTATCTCTGAGACAAGAGTGTCAGTAGACCCAGAAAAAGTGAGAGCAGTAGTTTCCTGGGAGCAGCCGAAGAACTTCTTTGAGGTATGGAGTTTTATAGGGCTGGATGGATACTACATATGCATCATTCAGGACTTTTCACGCTTAGCAGCACCACTGACAGGTCTGACTAAGAAGGGCGTAAGGTTCTTGTGGTCATATTCTTGTGAGTTAGTCTTTTAGGAGCTGAAAGGGAGGTTGACTTCAGCACTGATACAAGTGTTCCCAAAGTCGGGAAAGAGCTATACTTTGTACTGTGATGCTTCAGGTATCGGGCTGGGAGCTGTGCATATGCAGGGAGAACGAGTCTTTGTGTACGGGTATTAGCAGTTGCAGCCACATGAGAAGAATTACCTGACGCACGATCTCGAGTTAGCTGTAGTTGTTCATTCCTTACGCTGTTGGAGACATTACCTTCTAGGAGTTCATTTTGTGGTTTTCACCGACCATAAGAGTCTCAAGTAAATCTTCACTCAACATGAACATAATTTGAGACAATGAAGGTGGGTTGAGTACCTTCAGTCTTTTGACTTTGAGCTTTTCTATATGCATGGGAAAGGCAATGTAGTGGCTGATGAGTTGAGCCAAAGAACTCAAATACAAGCAGTTCAGGAGGCCAACAGTGAGTGGAAGCTTATGGCTCTGTTCTCTTAGATGCATTTAGAGGTGCACGAAAAAAAGGGCAGATGTTTCTTTCTTCTGTAGCTATTACCTCTACCCTTCTTGATCGAGTGCAAATTAGGTAACTATCAGACTCATAAGGCCTAGTTCTATGAGAGAGTGTGTCAGAAGAGGACCCTTTTCCTGGATAGATTATAGGCGATGATGAGATCTTTCATTTCCAGGGGCACATATGGGTTCCAGCAAACATACGTGAGGAGTTCATGTGGGACTTTCACTCCTCAGTTTGGGAAGTTCATCCTAGTGTCACCAAGATGTATCATGATCTACACTGTTAGTATTGGTATCCAGGTATGAAGAGAGAAATTCCTAGTTTCTTCATGAGGTGTTCCACCTTTCAGCAGGTGAAGGCGGAGCATCAGCGACCAGTAGGAATTTTACAGTAGTTACCCATTCCCGAGTGGAAGTGGAATGATGTCACGATGGATTTCGTGATAGGTTTACCGAGGTCGCCTAAAGGGAATGATGTAGTTTGGGTTGTCATTGACAGACTCACGAAGTCTTCTCACTTCTTTCCGATCAAGGAGACCTTCAGCGTTGATGAACTAGGGCGGTTGTACATCTGAGATATTGTACGTGTCTATGGAGTTCCACACTCCATTATTTCAGACAGATATGCATGTTTTACTTCTCAGGTCCGGAAGGGGCTTCAAAAGGCGTTGGGTATACAGGTACTTTTGATTAGAGCTTACCACCCCCAGACAGATGGCCAGTCCGAGCATACGATTCAGGTGCTTGAGGACATGCTTCAAGCGTGTATTCTAGATTTTAGAGGTTCTTGGGAGAAGCACATACCTCTTGTGGAGTTTTCCTACAACAACAGTTTTCAAGCAAATATTCAAATGAAACCTTATGAGGCTTTATACGGTAGGCCATGTCGATCACCCTTATGTTGGTTGGATGCAGGAGAGGTAGTTTTATTGGGACCTCATCTTGTTTAGGAGACCACATAGAATATTGAGTTGATTCAGAAGATGATGGCTACTGCACAGTCTCGACATAAGTCTTATGTTGATCTGTAGAGACGACATCTGGAGTTCGAGGTTGGGGATCGGGTTTTCCTGAATGTCAAACCAAGGTTGGGACACAAGAGGATTAGGAGATAGGGTAAGCTTTCATCGAGGTACGTCAAGCCGTTTGAGGTGTTGGAGAGAGTTGGGTCGGTTGCCTATCGGTTGTAGTTACCTCAAAGGTACAGGTCTATGCAAGATGTCTTCCACGTTTCTCATCTTTGATGTTACTTCTCAGACTCGTCTCATGTTTTTCAACCTGAGGAGGTTGACTTAGAGGTGGACGCCTCGTTCGAGGAGTATCCTATCTGGATTGTTGATCGCATTATGAAATTTCTTCATGGTCGGTCTGTTCCTCTAGTATGAGTGCTATGGCAGCATGGGCTGATACAGGACGAGACCTGGGAGTGGGAGGCCGATGTACGATTACAGTGGCCGGAGCTGTTCGGGGCTTCTTCTTCTACGCCGCCTTGCTAGGGAAATTTGAGGATGAATTTCTTTAAGGGGGAAGTTTGTAAGAACTCGGATCTTCTTTTTCAGGTATGTTTTACTTTTCTGGTATTTTTTGAGAAAAGTGGAATTTTTGGAAATTTTCTAAGTACACGCCGTGTACTTTCTGAGTACACGCCGTGTACTTTCTGAGTACACGTCCTGTACTTGGTTACCGCGAGTAGCCATGTGCTAGCCATGTAGCGGCAATGCACACGGCCATGTGGGGGTGACCTGGAGGCCGCCTAAAGAAGAGTACGGAAACGGAAAGTACACGTTGTGTACTTCCAAAGTACACGTTTTATATTTTCTTTTTTTTCATTAAACGGACCAGGGTCGCGTCTAATCGATAAAAAAGTCTTCTTCTCCGCTGAACTTGGATGAGAGTGTCTGTACGGCACATATCTTCTCTGAGCCCCTGATCGAGGGTCTGTTCTCTGAATCGAACTCTATCGATTGCATTGTAATTGCCTCGGTAAGATCTTCCTTCTGCTAGAGCTTCGTTTCATGATTCCTCCTCTATCTCTGGTTATCCTCGACTGAACGTTTTAGACATTTTTGTATATTTTCGGTGTTCTGAGCTGATTAAAGCCCTAAGACTCAAGTATATTGATCTTACAACACCGAGGTAGGTGGTTTGTGCCTTTCCATTAAAATTATTTGAGTTATATGCGCAATTTTTCCCAATACCCATGAACGAGGTATTGTGTGTTTACCGTTTTAGCCCTATTGTTTGTCTCCTATGCTTGTATGCTTGAGTAGAGGTTAATTAAATGTGAATAGAGTTAATTTCTATACTTTGGAAGTTTTTACCCATGCATGATTTTCTATTTTGACTGTTGGGTCTAGTTTTCCTATTAGGCTGTTGTTTACTTTCCCATGCCAAGTTGTATGATGGTGTGATTGTTTTGATATGCTGATATGCTTTAGAATTCTAGCCAAGAAGTTATTGAGGTTTAATTTGTCCGATATGCGTTACTATACCTACTTGACTTACACAGGGCCGTGAGAACCTGGGGCAGTTGACCCTAGGGAGAATGGACGTAAGGGCATCTCCATAGTGTCTGTTTTACTTACGATTGTAGACCATATGGGGAATTAATGTAAGTGCTTACTCAGAGTGTTTGTAGTTCCTCGACGTGGGCCACAGAGGGAATGTAATGTAAGTACTTATTTAGTGCGCCTTTAGTTATCGATACAAGACTATAGGAGGAATTGATGGTGAGTGCATCCTCAGAGAGTCTGTACTTAAGCTGAACCAGAGGGGTTAGACTGAGTGTACTGCCCAGATGGTTGCTTGTTCTTGTTAGGTAGGACCAGAGAGGATAGGATGTGGGTACTTCCTAGAGGGTTACCTATTGTGTTATCTGATTGCTTGTGTTTTTAGGTAGGACCAGAGGGGATAGGTTGTGAGTACTTCCCAAACGGTTACCTTTTGTGATTATCTACTTTGATTAGATGTTGCTTGATATTTGAAACTGTGGATTATTACTGATGAGTATTTCCTTGTTTACTGCTTTCTGTACTTTTCCTAATATATATTCACTGACTGTTAGGCACAAATATTGTGGTGTATGCCTACTGGGATTTAGTCTCACACCCTGTTTGGGCCATGCTTTTGGGCCCAAATAGATTATATTGCTGTAGGTATAGATAAGGGCAAGCTCCCTTCTACTTCAAGTACTTGATTTGTTGTGGAGATAGAGAGCATGGGACCAAGCTATGGTTTGTGATGCTGAGGAGTTTTTTACTTGATTTCTTTTGTACTTGGGTTTAGTACTATTGTATTCCAGCATTGTGATTTGTTTGTCTGATTTCCTAGACATAAGTATCATGCATCATTCATATATATGTGTGTGCTCCAGTTTATTATTTTCCAGTCTTCTACTATTTACTTTTGTATGGATTATTCCTGCCTTCGCTTTTGTTATTGCTTTCTTCCGCTGTGTTACTCTGACAATGAGGGCATAGTTTCCCCACTATCACACCCAAGGCCCTCACTGCTAGTTGGTAGCCTCTAGCATTCTGGGAAATGCACTTGAGGCCATGTGACCAACTGGGTACGAGGCACCTCTTGGTGGATTCCGGAACCAGGACGTTACAATTACCACTAATTATTACAATTTATTACAATTTTTTAATTTTTTTTACTATTTACTACTAATTATTATTAATTATTACTAAAAATTTCTAAATAATACTAATTAATACGAATTAATACTAATTACTACTAATTAATACTAATTTATATTAATTACTACTAATTACTACTAATTAATACTAATTAAAAATAATTACTACTAATTAATACTAATTAAATTTAGTTAATACAAATTACATGTAATTATTATTAATTAATGATAATATAACCAAATTATTACAAATTAATACAATTTACTTTTAAATAAAACATTAAATCTTAATGAAACAACATGTTTGTTCAAATAAATAATGTAAAATAAAACTATCTAATTTTAATTATTATTAAATAACACTAATTAATAATAATAATTACTAATATAAATTAAAATGAATTAGCTAAAAAAATAAAAGCAACAAATAAATACCGTAAAACTGATTCTTTCATTGGATGTAAGTCCCGAAAATTGATCCGCTGTAAAATTTAAAAGTTTAAAAAAACTAAAGAGAGAAATATGAGAGCACTAATTGAGAGAGGATCTAAGAGAATTGTGAAATGGGAAAAATTGGATTGGGGTATTTATAGGTTAGATCATTTGTGACGTGGGTATTTGCGATGGGATTCCAATCGTAAATAGTTAGTTGTTTATTAATTGGGGGGGGGAATTAAAAAATAGTCTTTGTGACAAGACTCATCGCAAATACTTTCCCACGAACATATTATTTGCGACGGGCCGTGGCAAATATTAGTTTTTTGATGGGTCCCTTCGTAAATAGGTCACTGGTTATTAACCGCGTCAATTTTTTTCACCTTAGAAACGATTGCGCTAATCTGTTGCTAATAGTAGTGGATGACCACTTTAGCGTTGATTTTGTATAATCGTCACTAATGTATTTAGAGGGTGTTATAACCGCCTCTAAATGCATTTTTTTGTAGTGAGAGATTGAGATATTTAATGAGATTAATTATTATTATGAAAATTGACAGAATAGTATTTGTGCTACAGGTGATGGGGAATATGATGGTCAACAATATAAATTTGGGAATTGTTAGACATGATCTAGTCTAGGGATATAGAGATAATGATGATAATGAATATTTTAGGAGGGCTCTCTAAAATTTGATCAATACTTGATTGAACATTGTACATGTCATTTGTGAAATTAGTAAACACATGACATATTAGGTCAAGGGTATTGAAGTGGAAATGGCAAGATGGAAATGAAGTGTCAAGGAATGATTGGTGCTTAGTCAAAATTTCAGGCAGGATATTAATGGAAGCTTGGCCAAAGTTGAAAATTATTATTATAGTGTGCAATAATTGATATGATTTTTTTGTCATAAAGGATAGAATTAATGTGATACCTTGTCCAACGTTTTTTCTATAGAATTTATGGTGAAGTTTTCACAAATAATGGAGTGGTTGTATGGGGCATGTAGATGCAAAGGAAAGGGTGTTGGGAAGCACGCCAATATGGAATTTCAGGGAGTTTTTTTTAAATGCATTTTTTTAAAAAAAATTGAGAAACCTCTTAGGTTATTTTTTTTAAAAATACACTACAAAGGCGGCATCGGCAATGCCGCCTTTGCTCCCCGACGTCACCTTTGGCCAGGATCGATGACATGGCAAAGGCAGCCACGAGGAAGATGCCTTTGGCCTCTGGGTAAGGCGAAAGGCGGCTTTTGTGATGCCGATTTTGGCCTTACGCAGAGGCGAAATGCATCTTCCATGATGCCACCTTTGTCCAAAATCCCTATAAAAGGGCAACCCCCCCCCCTCCTCACTTGAATCTTACCTTCTTCTCTTCAAAATTCTCTTTATCTCTCTCTAAAAAAATCATTTGCTGTGCGAGTTTTTACGAAGCTTCATTTAGTGGTATGTTTATTTATTTAATTTAATGTTTTTATTTAGTTAATTTAATTCTTTTTAGTTTTAAATATTTCAGTTTTTAAGTAGTTTAGGAAGTTCTTAATATTTGGTTATTTAGTTTCTGTAATTAGTTATATATAGTTTGAAATAATTATTGTTAGGTTGTATAGATTAAGTATAGATTAACTTAGGATTAAGTATTTTGAAATTTTGGTAGCTTAAAGATTATGTGGTTATCTAAGAAATTAAATTCATGTCTGGATAAAACAAGTGGGTGTGACTCTGGCACAGATATACAGAGGGGTAAAACCCGAAAACACCGCTTTAAGCTAGACTTGAACGGGAACTGGTGCATGATAACGGGTCTTGCTACATCCTGGTTTGACACTCTCGAGGAATATGCTTAAGATGATTCATATTTTATTTATAAACTACTAAAATTTATAAGAAAAGAATAATCAAATCAGTGTGTTTATCTATGATAAAATGATAAATATAATGTTATAGAATCAAATAAAGACATAAGCATTAACAATTTAATGTTAGTTAATTAAAATTAACTAATTAATATAACATGATTAACGACTAAAGAATAAATAATTAAAGAATAACTTAATAATGATTAAATAGTGATTAAAGAATGATTGAACAGTTAAAAACTATATTAAGAAAATTAGTTTAAAATAGAAATTATAATTATTTAAAATGAAATGGAGAAGAAAATGTTTTAAAATATAAAGATTATATAGTTTAGAAATAATATGTACAATTAGACGTAATTAATTATATAATAATTAATAAATAACATTGGATTAAAACATGGATCCATATAATGATTAGCTAATGATACTGATGGAAATATAAAGTGAAATGAATAAGAACAAACACATTAAAAAAAGGTGCCCTAAAATTACATTCTAAGAAATATCATATAGTCAAACATCAGTAGATTATTTTAGGGTATAGAAAGGCACTCTAAAATTATATTCTAATAAACATCATATGGTCAAAAATCATTGTTAATATTTTTTACACTATAATAATTTTGATGAAAGAAACATTTTTGACGTAGAGAGTTATGTTTTCATGTGTGTATTTGCTATGGGGAGATTATTCAAACTAAGCAAGGAGCTTCCTACAGTACTCAACCAATTACAGTGGTTAGTAAAGCTGATTGTGTAACCATATGTGACCTTCAAGAGAGAATTTTTGGTTCCTTAAATCTGGGACCTAATCAGGAGATCGTGTCTATATGCTATAGACATTTTTAATTTCCAACAACACTGTGGCATCTGGCTTGTCCATTGGTTGCTGATGCACAGTGGGTCCAAGAAATTAATTTATTTTCTCAACGGTCATATGGTACCACGATGGAGTTATAAGTTGATGTTTCTATTGTACAATAACAACTTCCAATTGTACTAAGATGTAGAATTAAAAGAGTGGTTGAAGAGAGTCCATCCCATGAAATTAACCCTATTCCAAATGATGCAACAGAAGAGGACAACCTAGATGATGTTCCAGATATAAATGTCAATCCGACTTCCAATGATGAGTTTCGTAATGATGGATAAAATGGTGACAACAGTGCTGATGAGGAGGGATCAACGGAAGATTGGGAGGAGGTTTTGAGAAATGCATTAGTTGTACATCAACCTCGACCTGCAATAAATCATCCACCACTCTTTTCATCTTGGTCAGAAGCAATGACACGCGTGCCTGCATTCAACAATACTGTTCTCACACCGACAATTGAGTTCCCTAGAGTTGTACTAGATAGGTTTAGTGAGGTGGAAACAACCTTATATATTGAAAGGAATTTTACTAGTAAAGATGCCTTAAAAAGTACGCTAAAGATATTTCATATTGAGAGACATTTCAACTATGTAGTTTACGAATCATGTCGTAGTAAATATGTTATATAGTGTGAGAAGTATGGGTATGATTGTATATTTTTCTTGAGGGAGATTCCGGACATTACATTTGGAGGTTGGAGAATCTTGAGGATTGACACTACTGGAAATACAGTATTTCCCAATGGTTTATAACCGTTGGGAAAGGCTGCAGAACCGTTGGTATATGTTATACCAACGGTTCAGAAAAACGTAGGGAAGTATGTCGTTGGGAAAGCTTTTCCCAATGGTTTAAAGTGAACCGTTGGGATAGGGTGGAGAAAAATTACCTTATCCCAACAGTTCTGCCAAACCGTTGGGATAGGGTGGAGAAAAATAACCCTATCCCAACGATTCTGCCAAACTGTTGGGAGAAACCCAATTCCTCCTCTTTCCCAATGGTTTCTAAACTGTTGGGAAAAGTGTTTTACCAAAGGTTCCATGAACCGTTGGTAAAACAAAACCCAGAGATGCTATGCCAGCGGTTTCAAACCGTTGGCATAGCCTATGCTGGGAAAATTGCACAGCAGCTCTGCAATTTGCCCAGCAACTCTCCAATTTTCCCACCAGGTCTCATTTTGTGGGTTCCCTCTCATTTTCAATCCAATTATTATACCTTCAATAAACTAACACATACATATACAATTATTGTACCTGCAATAACCAACTAACACATACATATAGAGAACAAATTCATACACATTTAACATATAATGTTGGAACTATACACATCCATAATTAAATTAGAATTCATAACGTAATTATAAACATACATAATTCATTTAGAATTAAATTTAAAATTTAGATGACAAATATATGTGGAATCCAGAAGTCAATTCATAATTTGATCGGTTTTTTGTATACCATATATTTTTACCTACAATGATGTCCATTTTAAACAAAATACATACACCTGGAGTGCTACCGAACACACCGTGCCTCTGATTGAGGTGAGGTTGACTCATACACATCACATATGACCCATGGACCGTTCTTCTAAATTTTCAACAGAAACCGAATGCGTTTGGTCGGTTTTCCGTATGCCAGTTAATGGTTTTCAATTAAAATGACGTCCTTTTGAAACAAAAGGCAGACACTTTGAGTGGTGTCGGCCACACCACATCTCAGATTGAGGCGGGGTTGATTCGTACACATCACATATGACCCATAAATCGTTCTCCTAAAGTTTCAATGGAAACCGAATGCGTTTGGTCGGTTTTCCGTATGTACTTAAAATGTTGTCCATTTTAAACAAAAGAGAGCCAATTAGAGTGATTATGGCCACACCGTGCCTCCGATTAAGGAAGGGTTGACTCATACATGTCACATATTAAACATTTATAATTTTGCTAAAGTATAGACACAATATGAATGCATTTGGTCAGTTTTCTGTATGCCAATTGATGTTTTTCACTTAATATAGCGTCCTTTTGAAACAAAAGATAGACACTTTGAGTGGTGGCAGCCACACCACACCTCAGATTGAGGCAGGGTTAACTCTTACACGTCACATATGACCCATGGATCGTTTTTCTAAAGTATCGACACAATCCGAATGCGTTTGGTCGGTTTTCCGTATGCTCGTTGATGTTTTTCAATTAAAATGACGTCCTTTTGAAACAAAAGGAAGAAAATTTGAGTGGTTCCAGCCACACCGCATCTCAAATTTAGCCAGGGTTGATTCGTACACGTCACATATGACCCATGAATCATTCTCCTAAAGTTTCAACAGAAACGGAATGCGTTTGGTCGGTTTTCCGTATGTACTTAAACTGTTGTCTATTTTAAACAAAAGAGAGCCACTTAGAGTGATTCTGGACACACCGTGCCTTCGATTAAGACGAGGTTGACTCTTACATGTCAAATTTGACCCATGGATCATTGTGCTAAAGTATCGACACAATACTAATGCGTTTGGTCAGTTTTTCATATGCCGGTTGATGTTTTTGACTTCAAGTGACGTCCTTTTGAAACAAAAGATAGACACTTTGAGTGGTGGCATCCACATCGCGCCTCAGATTGAGGCGGGTTTGACTCAAACATGTCACATATGACCCATGGATCATTGTGCTAAAGTATTGACACAATCCGAATGCGTTTGGTCGATTTTCCGTATGCTAGTTGATGTTTTTCAATTAAAATGACGTCCTTTTGAAACAAAAGGCAGACACTTTGAGTGGTGGCGGCCACACTGCACCTCATATTGAGGAGGGATTTGCTCATACATGTCACATATGACCCATGGATCATTTTGATAAAGTATCGACACAATCTGAATGCGTTTGGTCAGTTTTCCTTATGCCAGTTGGTGTTTTTCAATTAAAATGACGTCCTTTTGAAACAGAAGACAGTCACTTTGAGTGGTTCCGGCCACACCACACCTCGGATTGAGGTGTATTTGACTCGTACACATCACATATAACCCATGAATCGTTCTCCTAAAGTTTAAATGGAAACCAAATGCATTTGGTCAGTTTTCCGTATATACTTAAAATGTTGTCCATTTTAAACAAAAGATATTCACTTAGAGTGATTCCAGCCACACCGTGCCTCATATTAAGGTGGGGTTGAATCTTACATGTCACATATGACCCATGGATCATTGTGCTAAAGTATTAACACAATCTGAATGTTTTTGGTCACTTTTCCGTCTGCCAGTTGATATTTTTCACTTAAAATGACGTCCTTTTGAAACAAAAGACAGAAACTTTGAGTGGTGGCGGCCACACCGCGCCTCGGATTGAGGCGGGGTTGACTCATACACGTCACATATGACCCATGGATCATTGTTCTAAAGTATCGACACAATCTGAATGCGTTTGTTGGTTTTCCGTATGCCAGTTGATGTTTTTCAATTAAAATGATGTCCTTTTGAAACAAAAGGCAGACACTTTGAGTGGTGGCGGCCACACCGCACCTTGGATTGAGGAATTGTTGACTCGTACACATCACATATGACCCATGGATGGTTTTTCTAATGTATCGACACAATATGAATGCGTTTGTTCAGTTTTCCGTATGCCAGTTGATGTTTTTCAATTAAAATGACGTCGTTTTGAAACAGAAGACAGACAGTTTGAGTGGTGTCGGCCACACCACCCCTCGGATTGAGGCGTGTTTGACTTGTACACATCACATATAACCCATGGATCATTTTGCTAAAGTATCGACACAATCTGAATGCGTTTGGTCGGTTTTTCGTATACCAGTTGATGTTTTTCAATTAAAATGACATCCTTTTGAAACAAAAGGCCGACACTTTGAGTGGTGGTGGCCACACCGCACCTCGGATTGAGGCGAGTTTGACTCGTACGTGTCACATATGACCCATGGATCATTGTGCTAAAGTGTCGACACAATCCGAATGCGTTTGGTTGGTTTTCCGTATGCTAGTTGATGTTTTTTAATTAAAATGACGTCCTTTTGAAACAAAAGGCAGACACTTTGAGTGGTGTCGGCCACATCGCATCTCAGATTGAGGAAGTCTTGATTCCTACACGTCACATATGACCCATGAATCTTCTACTAAAGTTTCAACGGATACTGAATGTGTTTGGTCATTTTTCCATATGTACTTAAAATATTGTCCATTTTAAACAAAAGAGAGCCACTTAGAGTGATTCTGGGCACACCATGCCTCCGATTAAGACGGGGTTGACTCGTACACGTCAAATATGACCCATGGATCATTGTGATAAAGTATCGACACAATACGAATGCGTTTGTTCCATTTTCTGTATGCCAGTTGATGTTTTCACTTCAAATGATGTCCTTTTGAAACAAAAGATAGACTCTTTGAGTGGTGGTGGCCACACCGCGCCTCGGATTGAGGCAGGGTTGACTTTTACATGTCACATATGACCCATGGATCATTGTGATAAATTATTGACACAATCTGAATGTGTTTGGTCGGTCTTCCGTATGCCAGTTGATGTTTTTCAATTAAAATGATGTCCTTTTGAAACAAAAGGCAGACACATTGAGTGGTGGCGGCCACACCACACTTCATATTGAGGTATGGTTGACTTGTACACGTCAAATATGACCCATGGATCGTTGTGCTAAAGTATCGACACAATATGAATGCGTTTGGTTGGTTTTCCGTATTCCAGTTGATGTTTTTCAATTAAAACGACGTCCTTTTGAAACAAAAGGTAGACACATTGAGTGGTATCGGCCACACCACGCCTTGGATTGAGGCGGGGTAGACTCGTACACATCACATATGTCCCATGGATCGTTCTCCTATAGTTTCAATGGAAACCGAATGCGTTTAGTCGGTTTTCCGTATGTACTTAAAATGTTGTCCATTTTAAACAAAAGAGAGCCACTTAGAGTGATTTCGGCTACACTGTGCCTCAGATTAAGGCGGGGTTGACTTTTAAACGTCACATATGACCCATGTATCATTGTGCTAAAGTATTGACACAATCCGAATGTGTTTGGTCGCTTTTCCGTATGCCAGTTGATATTTTTCACTTAAAATGACGTCCTTTTAAACAAAAGACAGACACTTTGAGTGGTGCCGGCCACACCGCACCTCGGATTGAGGCGGGGTTGACTGGTACACGTCACATATGACCCATGGATCATTGTGCTAAAGTATCGACACAATCCGAATGAGTTTGTCAGTTTTCTATATGCCAGTTGATGTTTTTCAATTAAAATGGAGTCCTTTGAAACAAAAGGCAGACACTTTGAGTGGTGGCAGCCCCACCGCACCTCGGATTAAGGCGTGGTTGACTCATACACGTCACATATGACCCATAGATCGTTGTGCTAATGTATCGACACAATACGAATGCGTTTGGTCAGTTTTTCGTATGCCAGTTGATGTTTTTCAATTAAAATGACATCCTTTTGAAATAGAAGACAGACACTTTCAATGGTACCGGCCACACCACGTCCCAGATTGAGGCGGGTTTGATTCTTACACGTCACATATGACCCATGAATTGTTCTCCTAAAGTTTCAATGGAAACCAAATGCGTTTGGTCAGTTTTCCGTATGTACTTAAAATGTTGTCCATTTTAAGAAAAAGAGAGCCACTTAGAGTGATTCCAGCCACACCGTGCCTCAGATTAAGGCGAGGTTGACTCGTACATGTCACATATGACCCATGGATCATTGTGATAAAGTATCGACACAATCTGAATGCGTTTGGTCGGTTTTTTGTATGCTAGTTGATGTTTTTCACTTCAAATGACGTCCTTTTGAAACAAAAGATAGACACTTTGAGTGGTGTCGGCCACACCGCACCTTGGATTGAGGCAAGGTTGACTCGTACACGTCACATATGACCCATGGATCGTTGTGCTAAAGTATCGACACAATCCAAATGGATTTGGTCGGTTTTCCTTATGCTAGTTGATGTTTTTCAATTAAAATGACGTCCTTTTGAAACAAAAGGCAGACACTTTGAGTGGTGTCGACCACACCGCGCCTCGGATTGAGGCGGGGTTGACTTGTACACATCACATATGACCCATGGATCGTTGTGCTAAAGTATTGACACAATCTGAATGTGTTTGGTCAGTTTTCCGTATGCCAGTTGATGTTTTTTCAATTAAAATAAAGTCCTTTTGAAACAAAAGGCAGACACTTTGAGTGTTGCGGGCCACACCACACCGCGTATTTAGGAGGGGTTGACTCGTACGGGTCACATATGACCCATGGATCGTTCTCCTAAAGTTTCAATGGAAAGAGAATGAGTTTGGTCAGTTTTCCGTATGTACTTAAAATATTGTCCATTTTAAACAAAAGAGAGCCACTTAGAGTGATTCTGGCCACACCATGCCTCAGATTAAGGCGAGGTTGACTCGTACACATCACATATGACCCATGGATCATTGTGCTAAAGTATCAATACAATCCGAATGCGTTTAGTCACTTTTCCGTATGCCAGTTGATATTTTTCACTTAAAATGGCATCCTTTTGAAACAAAAGACAGAAACTTTGAGTGGTGTCAGCCACACCGTGCCTCGTATTGAGGCGGGGTTGACTCGTACACATCACATATAACCCATTGATCGTTGTGCTAAATTATTTACACAATACGAATGCGTGTGTCGGTTTTCTGTATGCCAGTTGATGTTTTTCAATTAAAATGATGTCATTTTGAAATAAAAGGCAGACACTTTGAGTGGTGGCGGCCACACCGCGCCTTGGATTGAGGCAGGGTTGACTCGTACACGTCACATATGACCCATGGATCGTTGTGATAATGTATCGACACAATCTGAATGCGTTTGGTCAGTTTTCCGTATGCCAGTTTATGTTTTTCAATTAAAATGACGTCCTTTTGAAACAGAAGATAGACACTTTGAGTGGTGCTGGCCACACCGCGTCTCTGATTGAGGCGAGGTTGATTCGTACACGTCACATATGACCCATGAATCGTTATCCTAAATTTTCAATGGAAACCGAATGAAGTTGGTCGTCTTTCCATATGTACTTAAAATGTTGTCCATTTTAAGCAAAAGAGAGACACTTACAGTGATTCCGGCCACACCATGCCTCAGATTAAGGCAGGGTTGACTCGTACACGTCACATATGACCCATGGATCGTTGTGCTAAAGTATAGACACAATCCGAATGCATTTAGTTGGTTTTTCGTATGTCAGTTGATGTTTTTCACTTAAAATGACGTCCTTTTGAAACAAAAGACAGACACATTGAGTGGTGGAGGCCACACCGCACCTCCGATTGAGGCGGGGTTGACTCGTACACGTCACATATGACCCATGTATCATTGTGATAAAGTATCGACAAAATCCAAATGCGTTATGTCAGTTTTATGTATGCCAGTTGATGTTTTTCAATTAAAATGACGTCCTTTTGAAACAAAAGGCAGAAACTTTGAGTGGTGGCGGCCACACCGTGCCTCGGATTGAGGCAGGGTTGATTTGTACACGTCACATAGGACCCATGGATCGTTCTCCTAAAGTTTCAATAGAAACCAAATGTCTTTGGTCAGTTTTCCGTATGTACTTAAAATGCTGTACATTTTATGAGAATCCTCATGTGTCTATTAGTGGAATGGTATTTACTTAAAATCTTGTGGATATTTATATAAAATATTTTTATATCATTATTAGTATGGATTAGATTTTAGTTTATAATGCTATGAAACATTTTGAAGCTAACAATGTCATGCCCGATGAATACATCTCTTTTATAACATACCACGAATCTATGATATTTATTAGATGTGTAAATGTGATTTACATTGATTATCATGATGAAAATAAATAAAATATATATTATAGATTTTCTAGTATTAAATGAAATCAAGGAGGGTGGGGGGTTGTCCGGCGGGGCTATCTGGTGGCTGTCCGGTGGGTGTCCGGGTGGCTGTCCGGGGACCAAGGAGGAGGGTGGGGGGACGTGCGGGGGGTTGTCTGGGGTCCAAGGACGATGGTGGGGGGGGGGGGGGGCTGTCCGGGGGTTGTCTGGGGGGCAGTCCGGGGGGAAGTCTGGGGTCCAGGGAGGAGGGTGGGGGGGCTGTGCGGGGGGCTGTCTGGGGGGTGTTTGGGGGGTTTTCCGGGGTCCAAGGAGGAGGGTGGGGGGATGTCTGGGGTCCAGGGAGGGGGGGGGGGCTGTCTGGGGGGCTGTTCGGGGGGCTGTCCAGGGGCTGTTCGGGGCTGTTCGGGGGGTTGTCTGGGGTCCAAGGAAGAGGGTGGGGGGGCTGTCCGGGGGGCTGTCTGGGGGGTTGTCCGGGGGGTTGTCCGGGGTCCAGGGAGGAGGGTGGGGGGGCTATTCGGGGGGCTGTCCGGGGGCTGTCTGGGGGTGTTCGGGGGGGTTGTCCGGGGTCCAAGGAAGAGGGGGGGGGGGGGGGCTGTCCGGGGGGCTGTCTGGGGGGAAGTCCGGGGGGTTGTCCGGGGACCAGGGAGGAGGGTGGGGGGGCTGTCCAGGGGGCTGTTCGGGGGACTGTCTGGGGGTTGTTCGAGGGGTTGTCCGGGGTCCAAAGAAGAGGGTGGGGGGGCTGTCCGGGGGGGCTATCCGGGGGGTTGTCCGGGGTCCAAGGAGGAGGGTGGGGGGTTCTCCAGGGTCCAGGAAGGAGGAGGGTTCCCAAACACACAACCACTAAAAGACAACAACATCCATAAAAACAGATAATATATAGAAATAACTCAACTCCAATATTATACTACGAGTCTAGATAATACCAACAACTGGAATAGATTAAATATCAAATCTCAGTAATATCAGTCAAAAATGTAATGGATCAACTTGTCCCACATCACCATCACCATCATCACCATCATCATCACCCTCATCCTCGTCCCCATCATCGTCCTCTCCCTCCTCACCCTCTCCCTCCTCCTCGTCCTTGCCCTCCTCCTTGCCCTCACCACCCGCCTCGCCCTCCTCCTCTCCCTCCTCTTCCGCATCAGACTCCTCGCCATCATCATCATCAAGTTGGACATCGTCCTGACCCCCAGTAGAACTGCCACCTGGTGCAATGTATATAGAACGTATTGACGACATATACTCATCAAAAGCTGGGCTGGCCTCTGCTGGAAGTGTAGGACATATAACTTTAATAAATTTCATAAACACACTGTTTGCCCTAGCAGATTGTTATGCCGTCTCTGTGGCCCTTTTCTCAGCCTTTTCTTCCGGTGCCTTAACTTTCTGTAGCTCGGTGGCACTACAGCTCATACCTGAGGAGGGCCAATACCTCGTCAGGGCTATCCTAGGTCGGCATCATACTCTGCCAGAATGCTCCTCTCACAACACCTGATGTAAGTGATCTGTTGGCCCAAAATTGTCTGGTTCTTGGGCATTGAGGGCCTCTAAAGCAGCTTGTTACAAATATAAATATATCATTAAGTTACAAAATAGATTTTAAAATATAAATTCAACAGATTAAAACTTACAATCTGCTACTGAGTTGCTTTGTTGATGGCACTTCTATCCTTTTTCCGTCTACTCGAAAAAAACAATTTTTCTCGAGGCACACGTCCTTCAATATTTTGTATTTGCCTCTAAAATGACATTGAAAACTAAATTTTTATGAAAACTTTAGAAAACTATTAAATAATTGAGGAAAAAAAAGAAAGTGTAAGTCGTAAAGAAAACTTATAAACAATTGTCATACCTGTAACACCCCGAGATTTTATGAAAAATATTATTTTAATTTCATTAATGTCTTGTGTTGTATTCTACACCAAGATTACCTTGCGCTATACGCAACACCGTATTAGCTTGCAGTATACGCAACACTATTCTTAGACAGTGTTACACACAATTTTGATAATAGTTATTCTACGCAACATTGAATATATATATATAACACCCGAGACTTTTATGTTATATAAATCATCAAAGGAATCTTTTTCTACACAATACTTGCTTGGCTTGCTTTACACAAAATCACGACCTTCCTCGATAACTTGCGTCGTACGCAATACCAAGTTTCACTAAACAACGATATGCTATTAAAATATTATTAAAACTAGCCGTTATGAATAGTAATAACCACTTTTTGAAATTTTATAAATTTTATTTTTCAAAATGGACTTCATTTTTGGATTCCGAATATCGAAATTAGCCTAGGGTGAAATTTTGGTATTTTTCTGAAAACTTTCAATTTTTGATGAATAGTGAAACCACTAAGTGGTAGTTAAAAAAACTGAATTTTTCATAAAACTTAATTTTACCGCTTCTGTGAATGGAATTTCGAAAATCCGAGAGACACGGTTAATATCAAGGACTAAAATGTGGTTCAATGAGATGAAAATAATTTTTGGTGAATAGTAACTTTTTACTTTTTTTTTTACCGCGGTTAATAGTAAATAGGGTAACTAAGGGTAAATATGATATTCCTATTACCCTAACACATGTCCTAATTCTATTGGATAAGTGTAATTCGACCAAAAACAACCTTATGAATATAATATGACCATTTAGATTAGATCCACTTGGATTAGATTATGACATTTAATATTATTTTATTTAATGAATAGTTAAAATAGTTAAAATCAAAGTTTAATAACTAAAACATTTTTAATATGGGGTTATACATAAGATAAATTAGACTATAAATATTCATTAGAAATATAAACATATTTCCTACAGAATGGTATTTTATTTGTAATTTTTAGACATTAAATAATTTAATTTATTTATGACATAATGATGATGCAGTAATTATTTTATTAATGAAATATTGACATAATTGATGTTATAAACACAAAAATAAATAAAATTCGAGACTTTTTATGAATACCACTAATTTTCTATGTTAATATGACATGTTAGTATTGATTTAATTAACTTGGTTCGAACAAATAATTCTGTTATGATTTTCACACAAATCAATTACTAAATAGTGTCAAAATTGACATAAAATAGTTTTCAAAACAAATATTATATTAGTAATTGTTATTTTATTCCTAAAAATCTAAGGTTCGGCCAAATGACTTAGATAAGGTTATATAAAATAATAATAAACAAATTGGGGTTCGTTTGGCTGCTTATAGTAAGTTTATTAACCTTATAGTATAAGAACACAAGAAGACATGGTAAAAGTAAAATTATTTAACTTAATGTTAAATCTAAATGATAAGGTTAAAATAGGAACCTAAACTTGTCTAAATTCTATTGGATGAGAGTATTTCTACCCATCCCCACCTTATCTTCTAAATATATCAATTTGGAGCTATTTAAAACCGAACTTGACTTTATAATAAAATAATATTTTTAGTTATTCCAAAGGTGCCCCTCTCCTCCCTTATAAAAGGGCACCTCCTCCCCCTCTTCCTCACACCACAATGAGCCTTCAAGCTCAGCCAACCCCTGCCACTTTCTCCTCTCCACTTCCCTAGAGACATCCTAGAGGTTCTGGTCTTCTTCAAAGACCCATTTTAGTTCCCTAAAAGGAGGTCTCAAAGAAGCACTTCAAAGAAGAGGTAAAGCCCATTACCGATTCTTTCATCTTTATTTCTTCTTCCACTTCTTATTATTTGGTTGTTTCATTATGAAGTAATAATGTCAGTATCACTCATATACTGATATGTTATTATAAGTATGAAACAACCCTATTTCACCATCTATCCATCCTACGGAAAAAGAAATCACCGTGCGTGCGTACGTACGGAATACCGTCTCCACGCCGTGGTGTAATCTATTTTACACCACCACCTTACTTGGATGGGTATAATGGTGTATATAATGACTATATATGACTATTATAAAGTGATACTTATTCTGAAATAGTATACATACACTCCAATACAATTCCATGATCATAGGAATGATATCATCACTCGTGCGTACGTACGGAATACCGTCTCCACGATGTGATGCGACTCGTTCTACATGATCTTCATTTCATAATGATTATATAAATGAATTGAATGAATGAATATGATATATATTACACTAATACCATTCTGGAAATTAGGTATCTATAAACTAAAGAAAAAGAATAAGAATTTATTCGACAAAACACGCATAAGAACAAAAAGTTATAAACACCCGAATAACAAGTAGCAATGAAATATTACTACTAAGAAGCTAAGAATATGACCATATATGATATCAAAAAATAAGTATGATTCTGTAATAAGTCAATAACATTATTTAAATCATTATACAGGAGGTTCGGACACTTACAAAGCAAGTCGGACCTAAGGTAAGGGAAATATCACAATCTCATTTTTATCCGAGATTGTTTATACTTTGAAATTTACTGGGGTGTATTTTATCATCCAAATCCATGTTTCCTCAATATGTAATATTATTTCCATCCACCTACAATTATTTAAATCCAATTTTACCCTTTGGTGAGTTTTTAGTAAAAGATATGAAAGGAATATTTTGTCGTTTTTCGTACGAGGTACTTTTTGACTTTTCCGACAAAAGTATGAAGAATGTTTTTTTAACTTATACGGCATGAATGGATTTTTAATACATTATTTCCAAGAAGCTTCCTTTACAAGTTTTCAGGTTTATTTTTAATCAACTTCTTTTAGTTTAAAATTGTATGACATTTTAAGAAAGGAAAAGTGTTTTTGAAGTAGAAAGGATATTTTCCTCAAGAATGGAGTTCAAGTGTTTTATCAAAATTATTTTCCATCTAAGATAATAAAGGGTTCTGTTTATATCCCTATTATTACATTGATTGGACTATGTTGTGATGGAATTATTTTTATGAATTCCTTTATCTTATATGAATGGTTTTATGATGTCATGTTGTTTAAGAATCCCATTTTTATTACATGGGTTATGCAATGATGTATGATTTATGATTTTGTGGCACACATAAGAATGGTATAATTATGAGATGGGTGGGACCTATATCTCCCTCCAATGCATTGGGTAAAGATTTTATATCTCATGAGATATACATGGCTGGAATGGTAGGTTATACCAGTTCAGTGAAACAGGACTGAAACGAGGGTGACTCGGTTCAGAAAGGGACTTTGTCCACTAGAATAGTCTTGGCAATGAGTCTTGACTAACAAGAAATGATTCTCTATGATTATGTGTGTATGCCACAAAGTTTAATGTTTTAAGTTGTGATTATTTTGATTACATTTCACTGCCATGAGTTATCCCAGGTTATGAAATTATGATATCTTATTTGCAGGTTAAGATTTCCAAAAGTTATGTTCTTATGAATATGATGTGATTGATTTTTCTTTTGTTTACCCTTACTGAGAATTTGAGCTCAACCTTTTATGTTTTCTTTTCCCCAGGATATAAAGAAAGGTTTTAGGTAAAAAAAGGGAAGATCTTTATGGGAGATATTGAAGATCTTTCACCACGATTAGAAGATTACGTTCCGAGTTTCCAAAGACACTAAACTATTACGATCCTTGTGTGTGTGTTTTTGTTATATACTAAGTATTCCGCAAATGTAATGTAATGTCAATGTACGTCAAGCTTCGGGTCTCTACAGTTGGTATCAGAGGAAAGGTTTAGTCAACCTTTGGAAACTAGGATGCGAAAACGTTAGTGAGATCCCTAGAGACATTTCTAAGGTATGTCTAGGGATGTCGCTAAGGATAAGTATACGTATAGGATATAGTCCTAGAACTATGGTAACGATATTAGATTAAACCAAAGATGTTAGATATTGAAGTTACTCCCCCTTTATTATGATTTTTTCCTCTCACACTATTCTTTTTGGGTTTTAGAAAATGGCTGGAAACAAGATGATTCACGATAATGGAGGATATGATGGACAATGGAATGATATTCTTCATGAGCAATCAAATGAAATGGGATTTGGAAGTCCAAACATCATTATTATGCCAAATCAGCAATATCATAATATGATCAATAAAGTAAAATTTGGTAAGTTTCCTGACTCGGCTAATAAGAGAAAGATGGAGTTTCATGATGATCATAGAGGAAAGAAAGTTCAATTTCCCCTATGTAAATCATGTGGGAAGAGGCATCAAGGAGAATGTTTCAAAGGAACTGGAAGATGCTTTGGGTGTGGAAAAGAAGGACACAAAGCCAGTAAGTGCAAAGGAAAAGGTTCAGTTAACACCAGGGATGAGGATAATGGTATTGCTACGACATCAACAATGGTTAAATGTTTTAAATGTGGAATGTACGGGCATTATGCAAACCAATGCCCTAAGGGAAAGTCTCATGAAAAGAATCAGTATGGTCATATGGGTAGTATTTATGTGGATGATGATGAAGAGACTACAAATGATATGTGAGATGAAAGAATTGTTGAATCTCGGTCAATGGTTTAAGAATGTAGTAGAATGATTACATGTTTATCATGTGTAATGTTGTATAAGTAATCTTATGGTACTATGGAATAAAGAGACATCTAAGGATTAGTACACTATTGTCTTTCCTTGAGTTTTGAAAGTGTATGATTAATGTTACCAGTATCCATGAAAGGTTATTCAGATATTTTTGGAATGTAGATGATATGCGCATAATGAAGGGATAAGGAGAAAATTAAATGTTTGATAGTATTCATGAGCTCATGACTGATATAAGGAGAAGGTTATGTAATGGATTGAGTATATAGAATTTTTGGATTTTGGTATGTTGAAAGAGTTAACTTTTGATAGCATTTATGTTTTCACTAAGGTTTAATGGGTATTCATTTTTCAAGAGAATACATGATTAAGGTATTCACACATGGGGGATAAATGATGGTATTCACATGCCTGGTTGACGAAATTTCAAGTTATCATTTTCTTTATACTATGATCTTGGACCGAAGTATTTTAGATAAGCCTAAAGTTTGGAATGGATTATGTTAACCATAAGTTAGTATTGTTTAAGGATAGAACTTTTTTTTGATATTATTTATGTGATGTTATAGTAATTTAGTTTTAGAAAAAGGACAACCTGCAGGATGGGCGACAGCCCATCACGTCGGACAAGGCCATGGGGATCGAACCCACAACCGAAGTGCGACTGGCCTTTATCGCCTACCACTGGCCTACAGGAAGTCCCTATTTAGTAGAAACTAGTTTTATTATATTAAGCAGTATAATCCCATTTTAGGAACTATATAAGATTAATCTCACTATAGATGGACTTATGTATTTTTTTGATAACTTTTCTAACCTTTTGTTTGAGACAGATGGAATGACCCATCATTCTATCACATGATCTACTAACACATCACGAATAACAAATTCAACTTCATTTCTTTAAGATATGAAGTGGAAATTTTTCAATTCACGAACAACAGTGAGATTGAACCAAAATCATGTAAGTATTTCTTTCAATTCATCAACTTTAGGGAAATGATCTTGAAAACCAAAAATGTTGTCCTAGTGTTCTTAAATCCGATGAACCAGATGGTACCCTAGATCATCACAAATTTATGGCTTTGTGATTGTTGTATTTTTCATAGCCATGTTCTCTACCACTCTCCATCAGAACATGATGGTTAGATTTCTCTTCCATATCCATATTTTCACCTATGTGGAAACCCAGTGATTAGTTTATTTGGGTAACCTTTACGTTTCATACTTTTGTTTTTAAAAGATTGGTTTTGGTATTCCTTTTTACGATGCGGGTTTCTATTAAAGAAACTTTCGAATAGTAAACCATTTATAACCCCGACGAATTTCGAGGGCGAAATTCATTTTAAGGGGGGTAGAATGTAACACCCCGAGATTTTATGAAAAATATTATTTTAATTTCATTAATGTCTTGTGTTGTATTCTACACCAAGATTACCTTGCGCTATACGCAACACCGTATTAGCTTGCAGTATACGCAACACTATTCTTGGACAGTGTTACACACAATTTTGATAATAGTTATTCTACGCAACATTGAATATATATATATAACACCCGAGACTTTTCTGTTATATAAATCATCAAAGGAATCTTTTTCTACACAATACTTTCTTGGCTTGCTTTACACTAAATCGCGACCTTCCTCGATAGCTTGCGTCGTACGCAATACCGAGTTTCACTAAACAACGATATGCTATTAAAATATTATTAAAACTAGCCGTTATGAATAGTAATAACCACTTTTTGAAATTTTATAAATTTTATTTTTCAAAATGGACTTCATTTTTGGATTCAGAATATCGAAATTAGCCTAGGGTGAAATTTTGGTATTTTTCTGAAAACTTTCAATTTTTGATGAATAGTGAAACCACTAAGTGGTAGTTAAAAAAACTGAATTTTTCATAAAACTTAATTTTACCGCTTCTGTGAATGGAATTTTGAAAATCCGAGAGACACGGTTAATATCAAGGACTAAAATGTGGTTCAATGAGATGAAAATAATTTTTTGTGAATAGTAACTTTTTACTTTTTTTTACCGCGGTTAATAGTAAATAGGGTAACTAAGGGTAAATATGATATTACTATTACCTAACACATGTCCTAATTCTATTGGATAAGTGTAATTCGACCAAAAACAACCTTATGAATATAATATGACCATTTAGGTCCACTTGGATTAGATTATGACATTTAATATTATTTTATTTAATGAATAGTTAAAATAGTTAAAATCAAAGTTTAATAACTAAAACATTTTTAATATGGGGTTATACATAAGATAAACTCGACTATAGATATTCATTAGAAAGATAAAAAGATTTCCTATAGAATGGTATTTTATTTTTAATTTTTAGACATTAAATAATTTAATTTATTTATGACACAATGATGATGCAGTAATTATTTTATTAATGAAATATTGACATAATTGATGTTATAAACACCAAAATAAATACAATTTGCGACTTTTTATGAATCCCACTAATTTTCTAGGTTAATATTACATGTTAGTATTTATTTAATTAACTTGGTTCGAACTAATAATTCTGTTATGATTTTCACAAAAAACAATTACTAAATAGTGTCAAAATTTACATAAAATAGTTTTTAAAACAAATATTATATTAGTAATTGTTATTTTATTCCTAAAAATATAAGGTTCGGCCAAATGACTTATATAAGGTTATATATAATAATAATAAACAAATTGGGGTTCGTTTGGCTGCTTATAGTAAGTTTATTAACCTTATAGTATAAGAACACAAGAATACATGGTAAAAGTAAAATTATTTAACTTAATGTTAAATCTAAATGACAAGGTTAAAATAGGAACCTAAACTTGTCTAAATTCTATTGGATGAGAGGATTTCGACCCATCCCCACCTTAGCTTCTAAATATATCAATTTGGAGCTATTTAAAACCAAACTTGACTTTATAATAAAATAATATTTTTAGTTATTCCAAAGGTGCCCCTCTCCTCCCTTATAAATGGGAACCTCCTCCCCCTCTTCCTCACACCACATTGAGCCTTCAAGCTCGTCCAACCCCTGCCACTTTATCCTCTCCACTTCCCTAGAGACATCCTAGAGGTTCTGGTCTTCTTCAAAGACCCATTTTAGTACCCTAAAAGGAGGTCTCAAAGAAGCACTTCAAAGAAGAGGTAAAGCCCATTACCGATTCTTTCATCTTTATTTCTTCTTCCACTTCTTCTTCTTAGGTTGTTTCATTATGAAGTAATAATTTCAGTATCACTCATATACTGATATGTTATTATAAGTATGAAACAACCCTATTTCACCATCTATCCATCCTACGGAAAAAGAAATCACCGCGCGTGCGTACGTACGGAATACCGTCTCCACGCCGTGGTGTAATCTATTTTCCACCACCACCTTACTTGGATGGGTATAATGGTGTATATAATGAATATATATGACTATTATAAAGTGATACTGATTATGAAATAGTATACATACACTCCAATACAATTCCACGATCATGGGAACGATATCATCACTCGTGCGTACGTACGGAATACCGTCTCCACGATGTGAAGTAACTCGTTCTACATGATCTTAATTTCATAATGATTATATAAATGAATTGAATGAATTAATATGATATATATTACACTAATAACATTCTGTAAATGAGGTATCTATAACCTAAAGAAAAAGAATAAGAATTTATTCGACAAAACACGCATAAGAACAAAAAGTTATAAACACCCGAATAACAAGTAGCAATGAAATATTACTACTAAGAAGCTAAGAATATGACCATATATGATATCAAAAAATAAGTATGATTCTGGAATAAGTCAATAACATTATTTAAATCATTATACAGGAGGTTCAGACACTTACAAAGCAAGTCGGACCTAAGGTAAGGGAAATATCACAATCTCGTTTTTATCCGAGATTGTTTATACTTTGAAATTTACTGGGGTGTATTTTATCATCCAAATACATGTTTCCTAAATATGTAATATTATTTCCATCCACCTACAATTATTTAAATCCTATTTTACCCTTCGGTGAGTTTTTAGTAAAATATATGAAAGGAATCTTTTGTCGTTTTTCGTACGAGGTACTTTTTGACTTTTCCGACAAAAGTACGAAGAATGTTTTTTTAACTTATACGGCATGAATGGATTTTTAATACATTATTTCCAAGAAGCTTACTTTACAAGTTTTCAAGTTTATTTTTAATCAACTTCTTTTAGTTTAAAATTGTATGACATGTTAAGAAAGGAAAAGTGTTTTTGAAGTAGAAAGGATATTTTCCTCAAGAATGGAGTTCAAGTGTTTTACCAAAATTATTTTCCATCTAAGATAATAAAGGGTTCTATTTATATCCCTATTATTACATTGATTGGACTATGTTGTGATGGAATTATTTTTATGAATTCCTTTATCTTATATGAATGGTTTTATGATGTCATGTTGTTTAAGAATCCCATTTTTATTACATGGGTTATGCAATGATGTATGATTTATGATTTTGTGGCACACATAAGAATGGTATAATTATGAGATGGGTGGGACCTATATCTCCCTCCAATGCATTGGGTAAAGATTTTATATCTCATGAGATAGACATGGCTGGAATGGTAGGTTATACCGGTTCAGTGAAACAGGACTGAAACGAGGGTGACTCGGTTCAGAAAGGGACTTTGTCCACTAAGATAGTCTTGGCAATGAGTCTTGACTAACAAGAAATGATTCTCTATGATTATGTGTGTATTCCACAAAGTTTAATGTTTTAAGTTATGATTATTGTGATTACATTTCACTGCCATGAGTTATCCCAGGTTATGAAATTATGATCTCTTATTTGCAGGTTAAGATTTCCAAAAGTTATGTTCTTATGAATATGATGTGATTGATTTTTCTTTTGTTTACCCTTACTGAGCATTTGAGATCACCCTTTTATGTTTTCTTTTCCCCAGGATATAAAGAAAGGTTTTAGGTAAAAAAAGGGAAGATATTTATGGGAGATATTGAAGATCTTTCACCATGATTAGAAGATTACGTTCCGAGTTTCCAAAGACACTAAACTATTACGATCCTTGTGTGTGTGTTTTTCTTATGTACTAAGTATTCCGCAAATGTAATGTAATGTCAATGTACATCAAGCTTCGGGTCTCTACAATACCTGCTTCCTCTCATGATCAGGCATTGTAGTGCGTCCCAGTGTGTGGAGGTATTTTTTTGCATCAATGTTCTTTTTATTTTTTACTGATTATTTCTAAATAAAATTCGAAAATGCAATAGATAGTATTAATTCAAAAAATGAAAGTTATTATTAAAATACCTCAAATGTTATTAATACCTTAAACTGGGTACTCGTCCAATGAGTAATCATCTGACAATATTGCTCTATAGGAAAATCATCCACCACTGGTACCACCTCTAACTCAGTTCCAACTCTAGAAACCCAGCCAATATACAACTCATGCTTGTAGGATCTCCAAAGCTCATCTAAATCCTTTAGACATTCCGGTCGTGCACCCTCACCATCGGGAAAATTAAATCGAAGATGAAATCAAAATATTAACTCATATAAATACAAAAATAATTCATGGCATTAAATAGAACAGATTTTTTTTTACCCATATCTTTGTCCAAGCTCTATCCTTGACCTCATGTGGCAAATTTCTCCATGATAGCGGGCTGACGGGAATGATGTCGGAGTATTTGGCAAGCGTTGCCAAAAAACTCCGACATTTCTGCTCTGTTTTCTCAACCATTTGGTTGTATTCATTATAATCCACCATAACCTGTGTGCGGCGGTTCCACATTGAACGCATGCGTGTAAGCCCCCACCCATGCCTCCTGTCAGTAGATGTATCTATCATGAAAGAAAAACAAATATTTTATCAAAACATGTTATAAAGAAAATAAATATTGCTATAAAATTTTGTTAGGGTTCTATAAATATACCTGTTCCGGTCTGATCACTGAGCACCGCTGGATCCACAGAAACTGATGGAACACCCTGTGGTGGAACAGGAGTCGAAGATGACGGAATATAGAAGCTCGGAGAGATAGAAGTATAAGGAAAAAAATATGGGACAACTGTCTGACCGGATGCTGACTGGGGAGTGAGAATCATCATGGGATGTGAAAATGATGGGCCAGAAGATGCAAAAGGTAGTGAAAACATGCGAGGCCTAAATATCCTGTGTGTCCCTAACAACACCCCAGGATTAGAATGTGGGAAGGATGACATGTCAGTGGGAGGAGTAGGGTCTAGTCGGGTACGCGCAGCTGCTCATCCACCTCTGGTACGAACCCTCCTCGTACCACCGGTCTGAGTACTAGGACAAGTACTAGGATCCTCGTTGAATAACTGTCGACGTATAGGTGGATCCTACAAAAATGTTTACAAAAAAATTAATCACATGACATTATATATTCTTTAAATATATCAAATTTAAATAAAGTACTCTCTATAGGCACTAATGACGGAATTCCCAACTCCATCATTCGACGATTGTTCTCCATAATTTTTTTCCTTCATCTCTCTTCAATTGGCTTCATTTCCTGCTTTTGAAAACAAATATGTAATTAATTAGAAAAAGAAAACTAACGTGTAACCCAAAAAACTAAATATATGAGGGAATAGGGGGATTCATTTTTAATTTAGCTATCAATTGTTTTAGAAGAGCTTGAATGGATTTAATAAATCATATAAGTTGTAATGTTCACCAAGTTAGAAATATTGTTTGACTATGTTTGAATACAGTTCAATTCTAAATTATAAAATTCAATTCAAATAAAACTACAACCATTAAACATTGAAAATTTACATAATGGTCAAGTCAGCTATCAATTGTTTTAGAAGAGCTTGAATGGATTTAATAAATCATACAAGTTGTAATGTTCACCAAGTTAGAAATATTGTTTTTCTATGTTTTAATACAGTTCAATTCCAAATTAGAAAATGCAATTCAAATAAAACTGCAACCAATAAACATTGAAAATTCACATAACGGTCAAGTCATCTATCAATTCTTTTAGAAGATCTTGAATGAATTTAATAAATCATACAAGTTGTAATGTTCACCAAGTTAGAAATATTGTTGGACTATGTTTGAATACAGTTCAATTCCAAATTAGAAAATGCAATTCAAATAAAACTACAACCAATAAACATTGAAAATTCACATAATGGTCAAGTTAGCTATCAATTGTTTTAGAAGAGCTTGAATGGATTTAATAAATCATACAAGTTTTAATGATCTCCAAGTTAGAAATATTGTTTGACTATGTTTGAATACAGTTCAATTCCAAATTAGAAAATGCAATTCAAATAAAACTACAACCAATAAACATTGAAAATTCACATAATGGTCAAGTCAGCTAAAACATATTTGTGATCAATAATAAATCAATTTGAATATTACCAACCTTAACAACCCAACTCGAGGTAAACCAAAAGAATTGAGAACATGGATGAATGATTCTATATATTTTCAACCACAACTTCAGGTTCACAATCAACTCTGAAAATTGAGATATTTGAGTCATCAAAAGAAATAAATGGATTGGTTCTAATGGCACTAGGGACAGTGTCAATTCCATCATCACCATCATAAAAAATATGTCTTGTAATTACTTCAACTATAACACCAAATTCAGGTCGAAGTTGGTCTTTGACATAAAAAAACTTGTTTAGCCATTGATGCCAACACATATGGTTCTTCGGTAGCAAGAGTGCGAGTCTTATTAATTACTCAAAATCCACAATAATCAATAAATGTGCCATGTCTCGTCATCAAATCAAAACAATGGAATTTCATCATTGTGACTCGTCCATGAGAGTAATAATCCAATATTATTATTTTCTCAACAACTCCATAATAACCCACGTTTTCAAATCGCGGTCTACTATCTAATGCACTAGCATAAAAATATGTTGTGGAAGTAACCATAACACCATCATGTTGTGTTCTAATGTTCTTTTCTCATTCAGTGACAATAAATTTGTACCCATTGATAACAATTGATTTACAGTCACGAACCACGGTATTAGGACCAAAATCCAAATCTCTTATTTCCTCAAAGATAGAGTCATTAGAAAAACTCAATACATGAAATATAAATGACTATTAAACTTAATTAAATATTGATATAATTATTTTAAACATTAGTTTTTTTATACCTTCAATTTTAACCAAGCAGAAAACTCTTTGCTATGCAAAGTCTCTCTCCTTCTCAAAGATAAAGAACGATGATTCCTATTTATCATTGTTTTATGTTCCCTGTATATAAAAAATATGAATAGTTTAACAGATATATATGTAAGATATAAATAATCAATTTAGTTACCTGATATAGTCATCGAACAAATTATAGTTGAACAAAACTGTGCGATGTGCCATCTCCCGCTCTTCATGGATTAATGTCTTCAATGTATATGATCTAGGAATTCCTCCTGTTTGAGGAAATGATGGAAAACTGGGTTCAATTAGCTCATACTGTTCTTCTTCATTTCACATTGGTCTATTCAATCTTGTAGTAAGATCAGACAAATACATCGAGCAGAAATCCATACATTCTTGAGCCAAGTAACCATTCACGATAGAACCTGCGGGATGATTTATGTTTCGGACATAAGACTTTAATGTGAACATATTTCTTTCAGTTGGATACATCCAATGAAAAGAAACAGGTCCTCCGAGAAGTATTTTAGTGGGAATATGGACAGTCAGATGCAGCATGCATGTGAAAAATGATGGAGGAAATATTTTCTCCAACTCACACAAAATTAATGGGGCATCTGTCAACATTTTTTGCAAGAAAGACTTGGACAACTTCTTAGCACAATTATCTCTAAACAAATGGCACAACCGAATAACAACCACCCTTACATTATTGGACAAAAGATGATAGATTGCTATTGGAATCAACTCATGCAGTAGAACGTGATAATCATGAGTCTTCAAAGATTTTAGCTTCAACTCTCTTTTGTTGACCCGTTTAGATATGTTTCTTGAATATCCATCAAGAACTATAATAGTCTCTAATACTTACAGAAATTGTTTTTTTTTTTCGTAGGTGTCATCACATAAGAAGAACATGGAAGTTTCCATTTATTTTCACTGATACGCACAGGATGTAATTCTGGTCTGATGCCCCAATCGACCAAGTCACGCCGAGATTGTAAATCATCTTTTGTCTTCCCCTTGACATTTAAAAGAACCAAAAGCAACATTTCGCATATATTCTATTCAATATGAATTACTTATAAGAAATGACGTAACAAATTGGATTACCAATAAGGCAAATCAAAAAAGATACTCCTCTTCCTCCAATTGTAACAGGTTTCAGTGGAAATATTCTTTCTCTTTCCATATTTCATTTGACCCTTCCTGAATGAAAAACTGAAATCCTTCAATTCATTAATCACGTCAGTTCCAGACATACGCTGAGGTGGATCATCGGTCTCTATGGTATTATCAAATCTTCGATGATTCATTCTATATGGATGATCCTTTGGCAAGAATTGTCTATGTCCCATAAAACTAAAACTACAGTGATGTTTCATTCTTTTGGATCGTGTATTCTTCATACAAACTAGACATGACAATTTTCCCTTCGTCCTCCATCCAGACATCATTTCATAAGCCGGAAAATCATTGATCATCCACATAAGCGCAGCACGCATCTGAAATATATCTTTCGAACATGCATCATATGTGCGCACACCCACATCCCAAATAAGTTTCAACTCTTTTATTAAAGGTTGCATGTAGACATCTATATCAATTCCAGGATCAGAAGGACCAGATATGAGTATACTCATGAAAGTGAAAGGTTTTTTCATACACAACCATGGGGGAAGATTATAAATGTGTATAAAAACTGGCCATGTGTTGTGCGAAGTAAGCATCTTCCCAAACGGATTAAAACCGTCGCATGAAAGACCTAGCCTCACATTACGCACGTCAGCTGCAAAATCAGGATATTGAGCATCAAATCTTTTCCATGCAAATCCATCTGTAGGATGAACCAACTCATCATTAGTCTTCTTTCTCTCGGTATCATGCCATCTCATTTTTATTGATATGTCATCAGTCATAAAAAGATTCTGGAGTTTGGGGATCAATGGAAAGTGCCACATTACTTTTTGTGCAACGTGGGATGGTGTTCCATCAGATGTTGACTTCCAGAGGGATGTGACACATTTTATACAATCATTTCGTTCAGCGGTTTCCTCCCAGAATGAACAGCAATCTTTCGGGCAAGCATGATTTTTTTTCTTGAAAATCCAAGTTCCTCAACTAACTTCCATGCCATATAGTGGTTTGAGGGAATATCTGCATCATCTGGAATTAAATCCTTCAAGAGGGTAAGAATTTAATCGATTGCTGTATTAGAAATCCCATACATAGTTTTCCCATGAAACAATCGGATTAAAAATTCCATCTTTTTCATTTTATCACATTGTCGATATACTGGAGTCGTGGTAGCATCATTCAATTTTTTCACCCTATCAATATCATTATTTTCACTAGATGCATTAGTTGAGCTCATATCGAAGTCTTCTTGAGTCGAAATCCTTTCATTTTCATGATGATGAATAAACGGAAACCGATCATCTAACAAATTCTCCATTCCAGTCTTTTCATTTCGATCATCACCAATTTGAGATTTCATTTTCTCCCCATTGTGATACCACACAAAGTATTTTTCTTGGAAACCATTTTAGGTTATGTGGTAGATGACTTCTTCACTACTCAACCAAGGTCTACCAACACAATTGGAACATGGGAAGTGTATGCGACCACTATTTGAAGTATTGTGAAATGAAAAATCTATAAAGCTCTCCAAATTGTTTTTAAAATCGCTTGAGATCCGATCAGTTTCATACATCCAACTTCTGTCCATTCTGTAAAAATAATTTATATAAGTCATTTTCTCATAAAAAATTCAATAGGATTGAACTTTAATAGAAAATACATTTAAGTAAACGATAAAGGAAGAAGTTTCTAGTCGATGTTGTGAACTATTAAAATAATGTAATGAACAAGTACTCATAAATTAGATTAAAATTTATTTATATTCATTTTCATTAGGTCTATAAGAGGCACATGCCTCAGGTCCCATCATGTGTTATAGGCATCCCAAATCATTCACTCATGTTCAATAACTCATTATTGACACCTGGCCATACCTTTCATTACCCAATTACTTCACCAAGTCAAGCGCACCCCATGGGTGAATAAATTTTAGGCTTCTACACTAATAGGTTGTTCATGACCTGTAAAAAGATTTAATTTCATTAAGTATAGACAAAAAAATTGTTTTTAAATTTGAAATTCTTAATAAAGTATGTCAATGATAACAACATTACTGAATTAAACTTGTGACTTATCTAACATTTGTATGGCTGTCTACACATGCCAGGATGGGTAGTGAAAAGCACCCCACCCTCATAAAAGTGAGTATTGGCCAAGAAGGACACATAATATACAATGTACAATGAGAACCATATTTAGTTGACCCTAAAGTTATATTAGTATAGTCATCTTGGGGGAAATGGAATATATGATCCTGGTTAACTGATGAATTCAAAAGCTCGTATTCCATATGTTGGACACTATCTAAGGTAAGAAATCATGTGAGGATGGGTTTACATCATTCAATTTCTGACATTCTAGTGAGAATGAAGGCTTAAATTAATGACTTGAGTTCACTAATACCATGTCAACCGTTATACACACCATATGAACCCTTATACACACCATATGAACCCTTATACCATATCGTCATTATTACAACCATTAATAACAACTTATAAAATAAAATCACTTGTTAAAGATAATAAAATTGAACATAAATCAATAATAATATTGGATATATCAAGTAAAATGAAGTCATACTATCTTACATCCTAAATGACCACCCACAACCATGATTAATGACCACAAAGCTCCCCTTTCGGCCATATCAAAAGTGAAAACAAAAACACATAGTTGTAGAAAAAAACTTCATTTGTGTGAAGAATAATAATCTCATGGTCCTCATGATATTTGAACCACGCAGTCATGATTTTAGAGATGAAATTGTATCCATGAAACCATATGAGAAACACGATTCAATACATGCATTTTTATGATTTTCCCAATTTTGAGGAACCCCAAATCAGTGAAAATGGTCAGTGTGTTTTAAAAAGGTGATTGAATAACACATGTACGATGTCAAAGGCAGAATGATTAATGGTTATATTAGAAAAACTAATATTCACTAATATTGTGAATTTTACATTCTGTGAATTAGTTTCATGAAGAAGGAAGAAGTACTAATTAGGGACCACATACTATTTGGAAAATTTCAAGAAGATACTCCATATGTTCTATTGTGCAAAGGATAAGTGAACAGTGTGTCATTATATATATATATATATTTTTTTTTGATAGAAACATGATACATACTTGTTAAGTAATACACATAGTGTACAAAAATTAATATGAACAAGATCTTCATGTTTGGCATGATCTTAATGAAAGGAGTGATTTTCATGAAATAATATCAATAAATATTACAAAAAATTTCTTATTAGTTCCTATACATGAAGCTATAATATTTGAAGCATATTAAAAAAAACTATGAATCTTCAAAATTAGAACACAATAAAGAGACACCATTCCCTTATAAATGTAAATGTGTAATGAAAACATTAATTGGACATACACCGATATAGGGATTTGAGTACATAATTCGTGGAACAATCATAAAATTTTACAAAAACCCTAAAAATTGGGAATAACAAAATCGTTGAGAATAGAAGGATATGATTTATAAGAGGTGGAACGATATCCTCGATAAAATATAGAAGGATTCTAACCTGGTAGCTGCTGATCCAATGGAAGATGTGGGGATTCGGAAGTGCTTCTGCCAAGGAATCGCTTCTGGAGATGAGCGGAAGGCTTCTGGAATCGTGGGGAGGCTGCTGCCTGCATTTGGAGAATTTGGGGATTTTTTTCCCAATGGTTTTTAAAAACCGTTGGGAAAACCCAATCTTTCCCAATGGTTTTATGAAACCATTGGGAAAACTAAGTTTTTCCCCATCTTTCCCAACGGTTTGAGGAAACCGTTGGGAAAAGTGATTTTTTCCCCACTTTTCCCAACGGTTTCATAAAACCGTTGGGAAAAGTCAGTTGTTCAAGGTCTTTACCAACAGTTTATATAAACCGTTGGGAAAGACAACATATACCAACGGTTCTTTGAATTGTTGGTATACAAGTGTTGGGAAAAGTCCCCTTTCCAGTAGTGTGAAGCGACTCATACTTGCGTTCATCCAAGCCTCGCACAATATCATACCTCATTGGATGCAGAGATGATTCAAACATGTCAAGATGTTCTAATAGCCCTTGTGCGAGAGAGGATTCAACAGACATTCCGTTATAAGATTTCCTATTGTTGGGCGGAGAAGTGATGGCAAGAGGGGGGGGGGGGTGAATTGCCTTTTAAAAAATATTTAACAATTTAAAATCAAAGTTAAAGGTGCAGCGGAAATAAAAGAAGCAAGACACAAAACTTGATAACGAAGTTCGGCTTAAACCAAAGCCTACGTCTCCGCTCCCAACTCAACCGTTGAGAGATTTACTACCGCTTGCTTTTTAATGGTTTTAGCAAGAAACCCACTAGACTTTAAGGTAGTCTAGAACCTATTACAGCTTGCTTTTGATGGTTGAGCAAGAACCCACTTTCTTTTAATGGTTGATCAAGAACCCACTAGCCTTCTTATAGGTGAAGGCTAGATCACCTATGACTCAAGCCTTTTAAAGGGAAGGCTTGACTAACCTCTTCACACCTTGAAGGTGGTGTGAAAACCCAAACAAAGATAGGATGAGAGAAGAGAGGGGTTTGTAGGCACAAACCCAAATTGATGCTCAAAATGATAAAATAATAAAAACCGTAATGAGGAGAAGTCTTGGGTGCCAATGGATTGATGAAGTTGATGAAGAGTGCTCCCAAGCTTCTATGGTGGTGCTCCTTGAATGTGGAAGTGAGTTGGAGCAAGTGGGGATCCTTGAAGGAATGCGCTGGAGGTTCGCCAAATGATCAAACAATGTTCCCGTAGGCTACCGTATGGCTTGGTTAGTGTTCCGGGGCTTCCTAGTCCTTTATTTATAGAGGGGGAACCCTCATATGGCCTTTGGGGGGCTTCGGAGCCGTTGGAGAGGCCTTCGGATCCGTTGGGAGTCAAGTGGACAAGTCTGGTCAAAGCCCAACGGCTAGTTTGACTGGCTCCACCGGCTGACCGGTGCTTGGCCACCGGTTGGCCGGTGCTTTGGAAAAGGGAGAGGGATTCTGCTCAGGCACCACCGGCTGGCCGGTGAGGAGGCCACCGGTTGGCTGGTGCTGAGACAGTAGCAACCTCTTCTGTCTGGGTTCCACCGGCTGGCCGGTGATGGGACACCGGTTGGCCGGTGGTCTGGACAGAAAGGATGCCTTCTGTCCAGGCACCACCGGCTGGCCGGTGGTCATCCACCGGTTGGCTGGTGGACTGAAAATCAGTCCACTTTTGGCTTCTTGCTTTCTTGGCCCAATTCCTTGGCAACCTGAAATCATGCCTATCATCCAAAAACACTTAAAACAAGATTAGATAAAAAAGAGAGTGATTGTGATCATGAAAATTAAACCACGAGGGGTACGAGAGGAACAACAATCTCCCCCTATTTTGATGATCACAATCACCAAAACAAGCAATGTAAAAGACTAAAATGAAAGGCATGCTTTAAAGGATAAATTGAAAAGTAAAGCAAAGCATGAGAGAAAGATTTCTCCCCCAATCAACCAAGAATTTCTCCCCCTTTGTGATTATCAAAATAGCACGGGGCATAAAACTTGATTGAGGGAAAGGATTGAAAAACAAGATAGAGATTTTAAACCAATTGAAATTTTTGAAATTTGAATTGAAATTTGAATTGAAATTTTTGAATTGAAAGTTTGAATTGAAAGTTTTGAAATTGAAAGTTTTGAAATGAAATTTTTGAATTAAAAGTTTTGAAAAGTTTTAAAAAAACGCAAAAAGGTTTAGACGATCCTAACTCCCCCTAAATAAAAACAACAAATCACCGGGGAGAGGATTTTAGAACCGAGACAAATTTTGGCCCGGAGAGACTCGCTAAAAGGGATTTTTCAATCCACACTTGTCTAGTGGCGGGTCTTCTCCTATGAAATTCATCATTAAAGAAAATAGTTTTGGGCCTTCCATACCGGGCATTTTTGCAATTGCACTCATAAATTAAGTGCCCGGGTTTTTTACAATAATTGCAAAATTTAAATTGGGAGCTCCCCCTTACAAAAATAGTCGGAGCATGGGAAGAGGAAGCTTGCTTGGAATATCCAAGCCCTTGGGTGGTTCTAGATACGCATTGGGAACCAAGTAATTTGGTTAAATTTTGTTCCCCTTGGGTGAACTTGGCAAGAGATTCCCTTAAATCCTTGATTGTTGATTCCATAGAATCAACATCGGGAAGGTTTTGGACCTTGAGGGACAACTCCTCCTTTTCTTTGAGAAGTTGTTCCTTTTCGGAAGAAAGTTTTTTGAAATTCTTTTTTAAGGCAATAAATTTGGAAGAAAGTTCGTGAAAACCTTCCTCCAATTGATCTCTTGCATGTTGGAGATCCTCATACGATAAATTATTGAAAGAATTTGAAGAACAAGAGGAAGAGGAGTCGGAAGAGGTTACCTCATGAAATGCCATTAGGCATTTTTTACCGTTGTCACTTGAGGAGGAGGAGGATGAGGACCTGGAGCTATCACTCCATGTGGCTTTGAAAGCCTTCTTCTTTTCCTTTTGCTTGGCCTTTTTCTTGTTGAGTGGACAATCGGGCTTGTAATGGCCTTTCTTGCCACACCCGTAACATGTTACCTCGGGCTTGGATTTTTTGTCGGGTTGAGCCTTGCGGGATTTCTTCTTCTTGTGCTTCTTCATGAACTTGTGCATTTTGCGGGCAAGATTCTCCATTTCTGAATCGCCGCTTGAAGAGGAAGACGATGAGGAGGAGGAGCTTTCTTCTTTTTGAACTTTGAAGGCGATGTTCTTTGGAACTTTGATCGGTTTGCCTTCCTTTTCAGCTTGCCTCCTCATGGTGATCTCGTAGGTCATGAGAGATCCGATGAGCTCTTCGACCGGCATTTTCTTGATGTCTTTTGATTCTTGGATTGTCGTGACTTTCGGTGCCCATGAGCTTGGTAGGATCCAAAGGATCTTCTTGACCATCATCTCTGCAGAAACATCATCTCCAAGAGATTTTCTTCCATTGCAAACGTCAGTAAAGCGAGTAAACATTTCAGTAATTGATTCAGATGGATGCATGGTGAAAGACTCGAAATCTTGACGGTACATATCCAATCGAGTATCCTTAACTTTGTTGGTCCCCTCATGGGTAACCTCCAATAGTTTCCAGATTTCATGAGATGAGGTGCATGTGGAAACTCGATTGAATTCATTACGATCAAGGCCGTAATGAAGAGCGTTCATGGCTTTGCCATCAAGCTCGAAATTTTTAATATCGGCTTGAGTCCATTTGGATTCATCGGGAGAAGAAAGAGAATAACCATGCATGACAATTTTATATATAGGATAGCCAATACTTATAAGAAAAGTGGTCATGCGGGTTTTCCAATAGGTATAGTCGGTTCCATCAAAAAATGGAGCACAACCCAAAGAATAACCTTCGGGGGCGAAAGAGGATGAAGCCATCACAATGGATCTTGAATTTGAAACCGGTGAAGGTATTACTCAAATTTTGCCTCTGATACCAATTGTTGGGCGGAGAAGTGATGGCAAGAGGGGGGGGGGGTGAATTGCCTTTTAAAAAATATTTAACAATTTAAAATCAAAGTTAAAGGTGCAGCGGAAATAAAAGAGGCAAGACACAAAACTTGATAACGGAGTTCGGCTTAAATCAAAGCCTACGTCTCCGCTCCCAACTCAACCGTTGAGAGATTTACTACCGCTTGCTTTTTAATGGTTTTAGCAAGAAACTCACTAGACTTTAAGGTAGTCTAGAACCTATTACAGCTTGCTTTTGATGGTTGAGCAAGAACCCACTTGCTTTTAATGGTTGAGCAAGAACCCACTAGCCTTCTTACAGGTGAAGGCTAGATCACCTATGACTCAAGCCTTTTAAAGGGAAGGCTTGACTAACCTCTTCACACCTTGAAGGTGGTGTGAAAACCCAAACAAAGAGAGGACGAGAGAAGAGAGGGGTTTGTAGGCACAAACCCAAATTGATGCTCAAAATGATAAAATAATAAAAACCGTAATGAGGAGAATTCTTGGGCGCCAATGGATTGATGAAGTTGATGAAGAGCGCTCCCAAACTTCTATGGTGGTGCTCCTTGAATGTGGAAGTGAGTTGGAGCAAGTGGGGATCCTTGAAGGAATGCGCCGGAGGTTCGCCAAATGATCGAACAATGTTCCCGTAGGCTACCGTATGGCTTGGTTAGTGTTCCGGGGCTTCCTAGTCCTTTATTTATAGAGGGGGAACCCTCATATGGACTTTGGGGGGCTTCGGAGCCGTTGGAGAGGCCTTCGGAGCCGTTGGGAGTCAAGTGGACAAGTCTGGTCAAAGCCCAACGGCTAGTTTGACTGGCTCCACCGGCTGACCGGTGCTTGGCCACCGGTTGGCCGGTGCTTTGGAAAAGGGAGAGGGATTCTGTTCAGGCACCACCGGCTGGCCGGTGAGGAGGCCACCGGTTGGCCGGTGCTGAGACAGTAGCAACCTCTTCTGTCTGGGTTCCACCGGCTGGCCGGTGATGGGACACCGGTTGGCCGATGGTCTGGACAGAAAGGAGGCCTTCTGTCCAGGCACCACCGGATGGCCGGTGGTCATCCACCGGTTGGCCGGTGGACTGAAAATCAGTCCACTTTTGGCTTCTTGCTTTCTTGGCCCAATTCCTTGGCAACCTGAAATCATGCCTATCATCCAAAAACACGTAAAACAAGATTAGATAAAAAAGAGAGTGATTGTGATCATGAAAATTAAACCACGAGGGGTACGAGAGGTACAACACCTATAATAAGGCATGTATGGTGAAACAGAAGGCAATTGTAAAGGTCTATGGTGATTAGGATGACTCATATCGGGTGTTGCCGCAATTGCTAGCAATATTGAAGCATCCTAACCAAGTTGTCCTCCATCTGGATACAAACAAACATGTGTCTCACGATAACTGACTTGATCCATCTCGTGTTCAATTTCATCGGTTGTTCTGGGCATTCCTTCCCTGTATCTTCGCATTTCGTTTCTGAAAACAATTTATTCATATTGATAGAACATTTATGTATGGAAAATACAAGGGCGTATTGTTGATTGTGGAAACCCAAGATAGAAGTTTTTCACCTCTTCCTTTTGCCTTTTACATTGTAAAGAAAGAAAACTATGAATCATGGAGTTGGTTTCTAGCATGTATCAGCAACCATTTCACCAATATTCATGGTGTTTGTTTGATATCTGATCGCCATCGAGAATTTAATGAGGAAATCAATGCAGATCCTGATACATGGGGATACCCAAATGCACATCATCTGTTCTGCATTAGACACATTTCTAGAAATGTGCATAAAAAATTCCACAACGAACTGATGAAGAAGGAAATCACGAGTCTTGGTACGAATTCTATTAATTTTGTTTTACTATTTCAATATAAAGATAAAATAAATTTATTTGAAATATCATCTATGATTTGTAGCATATGATTTGGACCAACGGCGGTTGAAGAACGTTATGAACAAATTCTTCAGGATAATCATGAAGTTTATGATTATATGATGTGGATTCCAAAAGAGAAATGGATATTGGCATACGACAGGGGGAAGAGGTACGAACACATGATGATAAACATTGTGGAGTGCATCAATGGTATCTTCAAAGGGCTTCGCAAGCTACCTGTAACAGCCTTAGTTCAAGAGACATTATATTGATGCGTGAAGTACTTTGTAGATAGACAAAAACTAGCATTAGACGGAATACAACAGGGGCTAAGATACGGAAGACACTTTCAAAGAGAGATTGAAAAGAATATTAAAGAAGCTTCTGGTTATCACGTCAGTCTCTTTCGAAGAGAAGACTCCCGATTTGAAGTTCAAGAGCATTTAGACCCCATCACAAATCACATCGGTGAAAAAATGGTGGTATTACTGGAAACAAGGCAATGCTAATGTGGAAACTTTCAGGCCTTATGGTTTCCATGTACACACGCCATTGCAGCATGTGCCTCTATGAACATCTCATGGGAAGCATATGTTGATCCAGTGTACCGGATGGATACCATTGCTAACTGTTATGTTGCACCATGGACACCTATTGGGGAGTATCTTTATTTCCCAATGCGTAAAGGCCAGCCGATAGTGATACTTGACATGAATCAGTTACGTCCTAGTGGGAGATCGAAGGTGAGTAGGATGCGTAATGAGATGGACTGGCCTCAAGAACAAGGACAGAGTTTGTTATGCACGATATGTCATAAATATGGTCATAACCGGAAATGATTCCCCAACGTTGTTGGGTCGAGTTCACAGTCTCATCTATAATGAAGTATTGTCTTCCTTGTGACATTCCCATATTGTAAACTAAATGTTGTTATCTCTTCTTTTTTTCTCAGTTTTCTAAACCCAAACATCTGAGATAACTTTTCATATTAATATTATTGGTTTCAAGAAATAACTTTAAATCTGAGGTAATAGAATTTATTTCATAAATTCGAAAGTGGAACACTAAACCCATATTGTAAAGTAATTGGTATTAACCCAAAAACATGTTTCCTGAACGTTAATATTAAAAAATTTAACCCTAAACCCTCAAACCTAAACATGTAATATATTTTAGTAAACTATTCTATAAAGAAATTATAGTATCATAAAGATTATCATAAGTTATTGAATACATATAGTTAGATAAATTCAAAATACATCATTACTAACTGACATTGTTTGTCTTAATCCAACCCATAAGTAGTTAATCATAAAGCTCCCCCAAAATATGTGTAACCAAATTCAAGACTCAATATTTAAGATAATAAAACTTATTTCATATTAATATTCTTGGTTTCAAGATATAACTTTAAATATGAGGTAATAGAATTTATTTCATAAATCCAAAAGTATAACACTTAACCCATATTGTAAAGTAAATGTTATTAACCCAAAAACATGTTCCCTGAATGTTAATATTAAAAAATTTAACCCTAAACCCTCAAACCTAAACCCAAACCTAAACATGTAGGATATTTTAGTTAACTATTATATAACGAAATTATAGTATCATAAATATTAGCATAAGTTATTGAATACAAACAGTTAGATAAATTCAAAATATATCATTACTAATTGACATTGTTTATCTTAATCCAATCCGTAAGTAGTTAATCATAAAGCTCCCCCAAAATATGTGTAACCAAATTCAAGACTCAATATTTTAGATAATAGAACTTATTTCATATTAATATTCTTGGTTTCAAGAAATAACGTTAAATCTGAGGTAATGGAATTTATTTCATAAATCCAAAAGTGGAACACTTAACCCATATTGTAAAGTAAATGTTATTAACCCATAAACATGTTTCCTGAACTTTAATATAAAATTTTTTAACCCTAAACCCTCAAACCTAAACCCAAACCTAAACATGTAGGATATTTTAGTAAACTATTCTATAATGAAATTATAGTATCATAAACATTAGCATAAGTTATTAAATACATACAGTTAGATAAATTCAAAATACATCATTACTAATTGGCATTGTTTATCTTAATCTAATCCATAAGTAGTTAATCATAAATCTCCCCCAAAATATGTGTAACCAAATTCAAGACTCAGTATTTTAGATAATAGAACTTATTTCATATTAATATTCATGGTTTCAAGAAATAACTTTAAATCTGAGGTAATAGAATTTATTTCATAAATCCGAAAGCGGAACACTTAACCCATATTGCAAAGTAAATGTTATTAACCCATAAACATGTTTCCTGAACTTTAATATTAAAATTTTTAACCATAAACCATCAAACCTAAACCCAAACCTAAACATATAGGATATTTTAGTAAAATATTCTATAATGAAACTATAGTATCATAAAGATTAGCATAATTTATTGAATACATACAGTTAGATAAATTCAAAATACATCATTACTAATTGACATTGTTTATCTTAATCCAATCCATAAGTAGTTAATCATAAAGCTCACCCAAAATATGTGTAACCAAATTCAAGACTCAATATTTTAGATAATAGAACTTATTTCATATTAATATTCTTGGTTTCAAGAAATAACTTTAAATCTGAGGTAATAGAATTTATTTCGTAAATCTGAAAGCGGAACACTTAACCCATATTGTGAAGTAAATGTTATTAACCCATAAACATGTTTCCTGAACTTTAATATTAAAATTTTTAACCATAAACCCTCAAACATAAACCCAAACCAAAACATGTAGGATATTTTAGTAAACTATTCTATAAAGAAATTATAGTATCATAAATATTAGCATAAGTTATTGAATACATACAGTTAGATAAATTCAAAATACATCATTACAAATCGACATTATTTATCTTAATCCAATCCCTAAGTATTTAATCATAAAGCTCCCATAAAATATGTGTAACCAAATTCAAGACTCAATATTTTAGATAATATAACTTATTTCATATTAATATTCTTGGTTTCAAGAAATAACTTTAAATCTGTGGTAATGGAATTTATTTCATAAATCCGAAAGCAGAACACTTAACCCATATTGTAAAGTAAATGTTATTAACCCATAAACATGTTTCCTAAACTTTAATATTAAAATTTTTAACCCTAAACCCTCAAACCTAAACCCAAACCTAAACATGTAGGATATTTTAGTAAACTATTCTATAACGAAATTATAGTATCATAAAGATTAGCATAAGTTATTGAATATGTACAGTTAGATAAATCCAAAATACATCATTACTAATTGACATTGTTTATCTTAATCTAATCCATAACTTTATATTTACATTTTACACTTACGACTCATTTCATTTGTTTATACGTAGATGAATGATACCATACTACTCACTCAGTAGCTTACCCATATTTCGAAGGTCGTGTTAGAGGGTTGTCCAGATCGATTAGTGAAGGTGCGTTGAGCGCACCATTTTAATCACATAGAGCATCCACATGCCATTAGACATTACTTGTGCTGTGCTGGCTTATATAGGCCACCAAAGTCACGTACTTGAATAAAAGATAAATTATGTTGAAACATTAAGTTTTATTTATATATATTTATATAACCATACGAACATAATAATAAAACAATAATAATTACTAATTACCTAATTACAAATTATATAATTAATAATTCTATTACTAATTAATAATTAATAATGAATAATTATAATTAGTAATTATAATGAATAATTATAATTAATAATTATAATGAATGATGATAATTTATCATTATATTACTAATTATCTTGTTAACTATTATATAATTAATAATTATATTACCAATTAACTAATTAATTATCATATAATAATTTTTAATAATTACTAATTATTAAGTACAATGAATAAATATAATTTATAATTATATTACTAATTAATTGGATAATTGTTATATAATTAATTATTAATAATTAATAATTAACTAATTAATTATTATATAATTAATTTTTAATAATATTAATTTAATAATTTAATAATTTATTATATGTTTAATCCATGTTTGAACGTTAAATTATATCGGTCTTCTAGTTTATATTTTATAGTATTTCAACGCCACATACTTGAATCATTTTTAAGTTTCAAGTATGTGGTTTTAAAAGTTTATAAATTATTTTTCATCAACATTTTTTACAAAATTCTTTTTATTTTCAACAATTTGTTATATGTTTAATCCATGTTTTATGTTTCATTTATATCGGTCTTGTAGTTTATATTTTATAGGATTTCAAAGTCACGTACTTGAAACATTTTTAAGTTTCATGTAGGTGTCTTTGAAAACTTATAAATTATTTTCCATCAACATTTTTTACGATATTCATTTTATTTTCAACAATTTGTTATATGTTTAATCCATGTATTAAGTTTAATTTATATTGGTCTTGTAGTTTATATTTTATAGGCTTCTAAAGTCATGTACTTGAAACTTTTTAAGTTTCAAGTATGTGGTTTTGAAAGCTTATAAATTATTTTTTATCATCATTTTTTATGAAATTCTTTTTGTTTTCAGATATTTTTTATATGTTTAATCCATGCTATAAGTTTCATTTATATTGGTCTTAAAGTTTATATTTTATAGTTTTTCAAAGTCACGTACTTGAAACAGAATCCCACATCGGAAATGCAGAATGTTCTGCGCAGGAAATGGAGAACCAGAATCCCACATCGGAAATGCAGAATGATTTCCAGGGTAAGGTCTATTATAAAAGGAAGTTTTGGGTGAGAGCTTCTGTCAGAATCCAGACTGTTGTAATGGCAGTATTGCTGAATTTTAAACAGCGAATAAATTCTGCTGAAATTTTTTATTTTTTTTTTGTTTCGGTGTGTTTATATATATATATATATATATAAACAATCCGAAACAAAAATTAATTTTTTTTTGTTTTTTGTTTTAGGGGAATGGCGGCATCGTGGATGCCGCCTTTCACCCGACGTCAAAGGTGGCATTACAGATGCCGCCTTTAAGGTGCAATTTTAAAAAAAAATTAAACCTAGACATTTTAAATTTTTTTTTTTTTGAAAAACGTATTAAAAAAAATCCAATTTCAGGCCTATAATCTCGCATAATGAGAGTTTGTTTGTAACACCCAACTCGAGTGGTGGAATCTCTAGAATGAGTGTTTGTGAGGTGCATTTTCTCGTATTATTGAATAGATATATTAGATAGATTTTCTCAATGGTTTTCTTCTTGCAATATAGAGAGAACGGTTGTACATTTGCTCACACCGGAATCAGTCATTCCTCACCCATTGTTTTTACCATACATTAGGAGTGTTTTCCATGTTAAATAGTTTCCCCCTAATTTTCATATTTTCTTTTCTATTGTTATGTTGTGTAAGTTTATATTCTCTAGGGATCTTAGTCTTAATGGTCCATACCTATGATATTTGATGTTCCGACGGTTTGGTCCAAAAAAAATATGTTGATGGTTTGGAGTTTTGGTTAAATAAAATCATTAAAAGTCTGGGTAAATAAATTGTCAAAATTAAATTTGTTAGTAGATTTGTGTCGATTTACATAACCTTCAATAAAATTTTAAATTATTATATATAATAATTACTTTTTTAGGGAATTTCATTAAAGTGAAAATAGAGAGGGTCAATCAATGGCGCCCAAGATGTTTCTCTCTTTCTTTCTTTGTTTTGTTTTCCCGTTTTCATTTTTCTTTTTCTTTCATATAGGAAGGTTCGCAGATGCCCATCACAATCCAAACTCATCCTCCCACCTCCTTCAGAATCATCTATATATATGGACTGGTGCGTGTAGATCGTCGGCGTGTCCAGGTTTCCTCACTGATCTGACCTGACCATCCGCATTATTTCGTAATTTCGTAGGGTTCATTTTCCTTAGATTCAAGAATATCATTCATATTTATCTATCCATATAATGTGATGTTTTAACAATTTCAGGCAACCGTGCAAACATGGATGGTGAAGGCATTGAATCATGGGAGGATTCGTGCGAAGACAGGATGAGTAAAGCACTTCGCTCCGTGAGAGTCCGGCGATCCATCTTCAAGATTCCGGAGATCCTGTACCGCCATAACCCCAGTTGTTAGGCAAAATTTGTGGGATGGGTTTTTTTATTTTTTTTTTATTTTAATGGGTCAAACGTTTAAAGAATTAGGGAATTGGGGCTCTTGAGCGCCAGACCAAGTGGCGCTCAAGGGTTTCGGAAGTGGAGCGCCACTTCAAGTGGCGCTCCACCATTTTGGCGGAAATAGAGTGCAGCGCCACTTGAAGTGGCGCTGAAAGGCTAAAGGCAAACCGTGCAGCGCCACTTCAAGTGGCGCTGCACCCTTCTTCCGAATTAATTCGGCGCCACTTGAAGTGGCGCCGAAACCCACCCCCAACCTATAAATAGGACCTCTCCCCCCACCCCATTCCTCACTTCACTCACCCACCCCCATTCCTCCCTCCCTATCCCTTCCTCTGTTTCTCTCTCAAACTTTTTTCTTGCGTTCTTCGGTTGCGGTGAAGCCTTGCCTCTTCGGTTGCTCTGCCTGTGTACCTACGTCGTCACAAATTTGAGGTAACTCTTTCTTTAAATTTATTTAATAGTTTTATTTAATAATTTAGTTGTTTAATTTATAGAATTAGTATATAATGTTTGTATTTTATAAATAGTATGGTTTTTTTAAATGTAATTAGATAATGAAATGATTAGTTAGTTAAATAATTAATCATAATTAGTTGATTAATCAATGATAATTAAGTTATTAATTAATCATAATTAGGTAAATAGTTAAATGTAATTAGATTATTAATTAATGATTATTAGCTAATTAATTAATCATAATTAGCAAATTAATTAATCATAATTATTTAATTAATGAATCATAATTAGTTAATTAATTCATTATAATTAGGTTATTAATTAATGGTAAGTAGGTAATAAATAATCATAATTAGTTAATTAAATAATCATAATTAGTTAATATCATAAATAAATAATTAATTAATCATAACTAGTTAATTAATTAATCATAATTAGTTAATTAATTAATCATAATTAGTGAAGTAATTAATCGTAATTAGTTAATTAATTAATCATCGAAATTAGTTAATTAATTAATCATAATTAGTTAAGTAATTAATCATAATTAGGTTATTAATTAATCATAATTAGTTAATTAATTAATCATTAGTAGTTAATTAATTAATCATAATTAGGTTATTAATTAACCTTAATTAGGTTATTAATTAATCCTAATTAGTTAATTAATTAATCATAATTAGGTAATTAATTAATCATAATTAGGTAATTAATTAATCCTAATTAGGCTATTAATTAATCCTAATTAGGTTATTAATTAATCATAATTAGGTTATTAATTAGTCATAATTAGGTAATTAATTAATCCTAATTAGGTTATTAATTAATCATAATTAGGTTATTAATTAGTCATAATTAGGTAATTAATTAATCCTAATTAGGTTATTAATTAATCATAATTAGGTTATTAATTAATCATAATTAGGTTATTAATTAATCCTAATTAGGTAATTAATGAAACATAATAGGTTATTAATTAATCATAATTCGCTAATTAATTAATCATCATTAGGTAATTAATGAAACATAATTAGTTAATTAATCAATCATAATTAGGTAATTAATTAATCATAATTAGGTAATTAAATAATCGTAATTAGGTAATTAATTAAGCATAATTAGTTAATTAAGTAATCATAATTAGGTAATTAATTAATCATAATTAGTTAATTAATTAATCATAATTAGTTAATTAATTAATCATTAGTAGTTAATTAATTAATCATAATTAGGTTATTAATTAAGCCTATTTAGGTTATTAATTAATCATAATTAGTTAATTAATTAATCATAATTAGGTTATTAATTAATCATAATTAGGTTATTAATTAATCATAATTAGGCTATTAATTAATCATAATTAGGTTATTAAATAATCATAATTAGGTTATTAATATATGTTAATTAGGTTATTAATTAATCATAATTAGGTTATTAATTAATCCTAATTAGGTTATTAATTAATCATAATTAGGTTATTAATTAATCCTAATTAGGTAATTAATAAATCATAATTAGGTTATTAATTAATCATAATTCGCTAATTAATTAATCATCATTAGGTAATTAATGAAACATAATTAGTTAATTAATCAATCATAATTAGGTAATTAATTAATCATAATTATGTAATTAAATAATCATAATTAGCTAATTAATTAATCATAATTACGTAATTAATGAAACAAAATTAGTTAATTAATTAATCATAATTAGGTAATTAATTAATCATAATTAGGTAATTAAATAATTGTAATTAGGTTATTAATCAATCATTACTTGCTAATTAATCAATCATCACTTGCTAATTAATTAATCATAATTAGTTAATTAATCAATCATAATTAGTTAATTAAGTAATCATAATTAGCTAATTAAGTAATCATAATTAGCTAATTAATTAATCATAATTAGTTAATTAATTAAGCATAATTAGTTAATTAATTAAGCATAATTAGTTAAGTAATTAATCATAATTAGTTAATTAGTTAACCATAAATAGGTATTACTTAACCATAATTAGGTAATTAGTTAACCATAATTAGGTAATTAGTTAACCATAAATAGGTAATTAGTTAACCATAATTAGGTAATTAGTTAACCCTAATTAGATAATTAGTTAACCATAATTAGGTAATTAGTTAACCATAATTAGGTAATTAGTTAACCATAATTAGGTAATTAGTTAGGCATAAGTAGGTAATTAGTTAACCATAATTAGGTAATTAGTTAACCATAATTAGGTAATTAGTTAACCATAAATAGGAAATTAGTTAACCATAATTAGGTTATTAGTTAACCATAATTAGGCAATTAGTTAACCATAATTAGGTAATTAATTTATCATAATTATGTTATTAGCGAAGTAGTTATATTAATCAGCGAAGTAGTTATATTAATCAGCGAAGTAGTTATATTAATTAGCCAAGTAGTAGTAAATTGCCTATGGAATATACTTTTGCATTACATTCTAGGAATGATAATGAATTTAGTTTTCAATCTACCTTGACCTCGGTTTGTAATTGAAGTTATGAACTTGAATTTAGTAGTTCAATATATTTTTTGCATATTAAGTGTTAGAGTTATCATGAAATGATTGCTCTCTTGAGTAAAGTATCCCCGGGTAGAGGGGCTTTGGGTCGGACCACCTACTTTCCTGGAGGCTTGCCTTGTCTAGGAAAGTGAATGGGGTTGGCTATCTGTCGCTCCGGGCTTACTCATGTGGAGACTTTCAATTTCATATAACTCTATGCTTTTACATGACATGTTCGTGTACCTCATGCATATAATGCATGTGGATATGTATAAATATATTTGACTTCTATTTTTGGGTAAGTAACACAAACTTGTGGGTTGTGTAAATAGTTACACATCAATATGGTTTGAACATATTGATTTGGTGGAGGGATTAGGATTCCAACCTAAATTACTAGAAGCATGCATACATAAATTGATTCTTTAATCAGACTTAATTAATAACAGTGGTTTCTTTTAGATAAAAAAGATGGTCGCCGCTTATATTTATTGCAACGGTCAAATAATTGAGACAGAACAAGGATGCATTTATAGTATACATCCAGAAGCTGTTGTGATGCTTGGAGGATGTACTACTTTGGAAGCTGTGCAAAGGAAAATTCATCGGAGGTTAAAACTCGCGAGGAATCAAGTAATAGAGTCCATTACATTCAGACATCTTCAATTTATAGATAGGTTTTGGCATGTGCCCTATCCGGTAAATGATGATGATGATTGGGAATATATACTTTCATTGGTTAAGTATATACCTGAGAATCAAATGATGGAGTTGTATGTCACTATAGCTACAATGGAGGTTCCATCGACATTGGAAGTTGACCCATCTCAAATTCATGAAACTATGTCATATGCTCCTTCACATCAAGACGTTCCATCATCATCAGTAGTTATTCCATCATTTCCATCAGCCACAGTTTCAATGGATAGTCCTCCACATACTTTAGATGCATTGGTTGATGAATTTGAGGATGATGACAATTTTGAACAAGATGAAGAGGAAGTTGAAGAAGAAGAAGAGTATGCGGAAGATCAGTATGTACCAACTCATGCGAGGTTCAACCGACCATTGAACCATCCTCCACTATTGGCTTCCTGGTCGACTGAAGGCATGAATCGCTTGCCAGAATTTGATTATTCAGTTATCACTCCCAGTTCAGAATTTCCAGGAATCATTGGTGGCATAAATCGAGTGTCAGATAATGATGTTCTGTATATTGGTAGAGAGTTTGAGAGCAAAGAAGCAATGAAAAATGTGATAAAACAATATCACATTGAAAGACATTACTCATATGTTGTAGAAGAGTCAAAGAGATCTTATTATTTGATCCGTTGTGACAAATCTGAATCGAACTGTCAAATGCGTCTGCGAGCTATTATTGATAACACTTTTCACAGCTGGCGCATCACTAGATTTACTCCACACACATGTGTGAACCCAAGCTTGGCACAGGAACACTCTTCATTAGATGTTGAGTTTGTTTCAACTATTATTGTTGAAATGATTAGAGCATGTCAAGATGTCCCCGTGGTTCTGGTCATTGAGCGAATCAAACAGCTTTTTGGGTATCGAATCTCTTACTGGAAGGCATGGGCAGCACGACAAAAGGCTATTGTGAAAGTGTATGGTGATTGGGATGACTCTTATCGAGTTCTACCACAACTGTTGGAGCTTCTACGCCACAATAATCAAATAGTCTATCGGTTACATACAGTTGAATATGTTAACCAACAGAACCAACTTGACCGCTCAATGGTTGTGTTTGATAGATTATTTTGGACATTTTTACCATGTGTGGCGGCTTTTAGACATTGCAAGCAGTTCATACAAATTGATGGCACATTTCTGTATGGAAAGTATACCGGAACTTTATTGATTGCCGCCACACAAGATGGAAATCGAGCCCCTCTGCCTATAGCATTTGCAATTGTGGAGAAAGAGAACTTCTCATCATGGAGCTGGTTTCTGGCATGTCTCCGAGAGTTTGTTACGGATGCAGAAGGAATTTGTCTTATTTCTGATCGCCACCGTGCAATCAAGGAGGCGATACAGTCTGAGGGTCTTTCGTGGAGACCACCATATGCCCATCATCGATACTGTATTCGACACATTGCCAGCAATTTGTGAAAGAAGTTCAAGAATGAGTCGATGAAAAAGGCAATCTTAAAAATTGGTATGAACATCCTTTTCTGTTTAAAATGTTTTTGTCGTAGTTATTTTCATAACTGTTCAGATGACTGTATGTATGATAGCATATGAGCCTCAACAAAAAAGGATGGAGGAGCGTCTTCAAGATATCCACAGAGTGAATCCAGAAGTGTATGATTACATGATGCAAATTCCAAAGCAGAAATGGTCGTTGGCATATGATGATGGGAGGAGATATGGTCATATGACAACCAACATCGTAGAATGTATAAATGGAGTTTTCAAGGGTGTTCGAAAACTACCTATCACAGGTAAATACGAATATTTCAATATATGTTACTCAGAAGAGTTACTATTATAATATAATATTTGTATAATGTCGTAAATCTAAATTTCAGGGTTGGTACAAGAGACCTTCTATCGTAGTGTAAAGTACTTTCTGGAACGAGGAAAGCAAGCTGAAGAGGGCTTGAATAGAGGGATGCGCTATGGACACCATTTCCAACGCGAGCTAGATACAGTTCTTCAGGAGGCCGCAACTTACCGTGTAACTGCATTTAATCGTCCAGAGCAACGATTTGAGGTCGCTGAGCCCGGTGATGCTATGGCATGTAGCAATGGTCGTGTGCGAGTTGTTTTATTGGAGAAGCGTTACTGTGATTGTGGCAACTTTCAGGCACTGAGATATCCCTGCGGCCATGTGATTGCTGCATGTGCTTACGTACACGTATCTTGGGAGCAGTTCGTTGATCCAGCTTATCGACTTGAGAGCATCAACTCCTGCTACAATACTCCGTGGATGCCAATCGGGGAATATCAGAATTTTCAGCTGCCTGATGGTGCACCCACGCTTCTACCGAACAACAACAGACTTCGACCTAAAGGGAGGCCAAAGTCGACTCGTATTCGGAATGAGATGGATTGGCCTAGTGAACATCCAGCTGGACGGCGGTGCAGCATATGCCGCCAGGAAGGTCATACGAAGACACGTTGCCCTAGACACATAGGACAATCATCTAATGGTTAAAATGAATCATGTACTCTATCAGTTACTGTAAAACTTTGTACATGTAATTATTTTTATCATTTCATCATTTTTAATCTTATTTGTCTATCTTGTAAATAGGGTAATTTTTTGAAAATGTACCATGATTTCACGTGACATTTTTTGTCGAACGATCAACATTACATGAGTAGCTTTAAACAAACAACACCAACTCAAAAAAAAAAAGGAATGTACCTGTATAAGAAAACAAAACCATTTGAAGGGAGGTATTATACCATCAGGAAGAGAGATTCTAGAAATGTGCAATGTTATGACAAACCTTTAGATGAAATGTGTCAGTTCCCCACTAGATGTGCATGTTTCTTCAAAATTTTCAGGCTGGAGATAATCCACCATAAGTTTCACATAGCCTTATGTCTTCCATGGATTAATGTCAAACACTTCAACCAATTTGTTTACTTTATGGGGAAGTAAAACCTCATTCCTTTGAATATGCACATTACCATAAACATATAAAGTCATCATTTTGCAAGAAAAACTACTAATCTCATGTTCACACCACCACAGCTTCCTACATCCATATTAACCCCCCAATTCAGTTTCATTAAATGTGGACAGTCCCCATTTTTACCAAAGTCAATGATGCACTATTAAACCATCACTTTTCAACCCCCGCCTAAAAAATACAAAATGCTTTGAGGGATGAGAAATAATTCGGTGCATTTTAGAACATTGAAATGTGCCGAATCATTTCTCATCCCTCAAAGCATTTTGTATATTTGAGGCGGGGGTTAAAAGTGGTGGTTTAATAGTGCATCATTAACTTTGGTAAAAAAGAGGGTTGTCCACATTTAATGAAAATGAATTGGGGGGTTAATATGGATGTAGGAAGCTGTGGTGGTGTGAACATGAGATTAGTAGTTTTTCTTGCAAAATGATGATTTTATATGTTCATGGTAATGTGCATATTCAAAGGAATGAGGTTTTACTTCCCCATAAAGTAAACAAATTGGTTGAAGTGTTTGACATTAATCCATGGAAGACATAAGGCTATGTGAAACTTATGGTGGATTATCTCCAGCCTGAAAATTTTGAAGAAACATGCACATCTAGTGGGGAACTGACACATTTCATCTAAAGGTTTGTCATAACATTTCACATTTCTAGAATCTCTCTTCCTGATGGTATAATACCTCCCTTCTCATCTCACCTTACCAAGAAAAATTATCTAGAGCTTTTGAGGTTGATTTATACTCAGGGGCATGACAAAAATTGCAAAGATGTTTCTATTGTTACTAGACACATAGGGCAATCATCTAATGGTTAAAATGAATCACGTACTCTATCAGTTACTGTAAAACTTTGTACATGTAATTATTTTTATCATTTCACCATTTTTAATCATATTTGTTGTACTTGTAAATAGGGTAATTTTTGGAAAATGTACCACGATTTCACGTGACATTTTTTGTCGAACGATCAACATTACATGAATAGCTTTAAAAAAACAACACCAACTCAAAAAAAGGAATGTACCTGTATAAGAAACCAAAACCATTTGAACTATTAAATGAAAATGTCATCAGTTTTTTATAATGAATGATGAACTTACAGTGACTACAAAACAAAAATGAGGAAACTCTGAACGTCTTCGCCCCAACACCCCAACACGGGAGACAACAACTAACCCAATGTGTTTATGCTTCTTTCAAAATTATATGCTAAATTACATATCTTACATGATAAAAGTCATAACTTACATGAAATTAATGTTTTATTGTTTGCATATTCAGATGGAGCAGCCACTTTTATCTTGCCAGGAGACGCACGTGTCGCGCGATGTGTTGGCGCGACGACCTGTTAGACATCTTCATGTTCGGAGAGCGCACCGTTTCCATCATGAGGCACCGCCGGCAGCTATTTGTCCATACCTTAGACGTGCAGGCTTTTATGGAGTCGCTATGTGTGACTTCAAGACCATCGACCATCATTTGATAGCTGCATTGGTTGAGAGATGGCGGCCAGAGACACACACATTTCATCTCCCAGAGGGGGAGATGACTATTACATTAGAGGACGTCGCCTACATGCTGGGGTTACCTATCCATGGAGATGCAGTTACGGGGGCCAGTACCGGTGATTGGGTTGCAGTCATACAGAGGCTGCTAGGCATTGACGTCATCGGCGCACGGGGTGTCCTCCAGGGTTCGCGCTTGCGAATGAGGTGGCTCGATCAGCATTTCGACGTCATTCCAGATGATGCAGACGAGGAGACGCTTCTTCAGCACACACGTGCATACATTTTGCGGCTGCTCGGAGGCATGTTGTGCGTCGACTACTCCACCGCTTTGGTACACATGATGTACCTCCCATTACTTGAGGATCTGGATCAGACTGCTACATACAGTTGGGGATCCGCTGTATTAGCACATCTGTACAGATCTCTCTGCACCAGTTGTCAGGCCGATTCACATCAGATTGCAGGTTGCATGGTGTTAGTACAGATGTGGGCCTGGGAGCGTTTTCCACGCATCGCTCCTCGAGTTGTCGCACCGCTTGCACCGGAGCTACTTCAGGACTGTCCTCGGGGAGGATGGTATGTCTACGTCATTACTTTCGGTTATTTAGTAATTTTGTTATTGTTTTTATAAACTTACCGTTGATTACTCTTTTTTCACCAGGTGGAGTCAGTCTCAGAAGTTTGCACATACTCCGAGACATAGTGTGCACAGCTTCAGACAGATATTCGATGCTATAGTGCCGGCTGATGTAAGTTAAACAGTACTTTTTTGTAGGAAAATTTGTTTTGTTATCACTATTTTAAGTTATTTCAATATAATCTCAGTAAAATTATCATGCTACTATATGACTTATTTTTTGAGTTTACATTTCAGGTTTCATGGACTCCTTATACAGGTTATGTCTACGCATCACTTCCACTATACTGCACATCTTTGGCTGGAGATCGTGCTGCAGTAGTACCACTCATTCACTTCCACATCGTTGAGTGGCACCAGCCAGACCGGGTCATGCGCCAGTTCGGTTTTATACAGCATATCCCCTTGGCACCACGACAGTCTACCGAGTTACATTCGATTGTGCTTATAGGTAGACAGACGACAGACTGGCGGCGACATCATGCATCTTATATCCAGCTTTGGGACAGGCGTGCCCGATTCAGTATCTTTCCACAGGGATATATCACATCACACTCTCATTTATCTGATCAGGGGGATTATGCATACTGGTATCGACGACATACCATCATGTACCTTACACGTCAGGGGATTGGCATTCAGCGATTGGTATGTTTACTAAGATTTATTAATTTTGTTTAACTCATTTTTGATATTAATTTGATTGTCATTTCATTTGCAGGCAGACGCCATTGGTCAGCTTGCACATTCCACGCAGCCTCAGGAGCATGCATATATTCTGCGGGAGGTAGTTCATCGGGATGTGGTGGCTCTATTGGATCATCTCCGGTTGATACGTGATAGTTTTTTTGATGAGGAGCCACAGATATATCCTGATCCATATCTTCAGGCAGAGGCACCTGAGGATGATGATGTCCCTGCTATGCCTGCTGAGGAGGATGCACCGCCACCACCGCCGCCAGCTGGACGACAGAGACGAGCACATCCGGGGGGGGCAGAGGCGACCACATCGACATCCGAGAGCGGCTCCTGCAGATGTCGTCGCACCACAGACAGACGATCTCGCCCAGCCGACTGATGATTTTGCACAGCAGGGAGACATTTATATACCGCATATGGCGTCTCCGCAGACTACTATGGACTTCGATCTGGGTGCAGTCACACAGCTTATGGCGGCCCCCTCTCCTCCCGACGAGGCTTTCTTCAGTACCCCATTTCTACCATTTATAGGAGCTTCAGAGTCATATGTCACCCCATATGGTTATGGGGCATCCTCACATGATTTTGGGGCGTCCTCACATGATTTTGGTCAGTCCTCTACACAACATCATGAGGAGGCACCAGAAGCACCGGAAGAGGAGGAACCTGCAGAGAGGACACCGGAGCGACATGGACGTCGGACGCGGAGAGGACGTGACATTCAGACACCGCGTTGTGGTACCGGGGGGCATCGTCGTTGATGTTTTTGGATGCAATGTTGTATATATTAAAAAACTTATTCACTATGATAAGTAACTGTTGTTTAAGTCAAATAACAAGAAAATCAAAAATCTATTAAATACAAACTTATTTCAATTAACTATTAAATTATAAAGTACAGGTACAATATAAATAAAATTTGTCACAACGAGTTAACCATTAATAATTAATAATTATAATGACAAATAATAATTAATAATTATATTACTAACTAATTAATTATTGTATATAAAATAATAATATTTTATAGACGTTTAAAGTCACATAGTTGAAACATTTTTAAGTTACAACTAGGTGGTTTTGAAAGCCTATAAAATATTTTCTATCGACATTTTTTACGTAATTTTTTTATTTTCATCTATTCAGTATATGTTTAATCCAAGTGTCAAGTTTCATTCATATTGGTCATATGGATTATGTTTTATAGACGTTTAAAGTCACATAGTTGAAACATTTTTAAGTTACAACTAGGTGGTTTTGAAAGCCTATAAAATATTTTCTATCGACATTTTTTACGTAATTTTTTTATTTTCATCTATTCAGTATATGTTTAATCCAAGTGTCAAGTTTCATTCATATTGGTCATATGGATTATGTTTTATAGACGTTTAAAGTCACATAGTTGAAACATTTTTAAGTTACAACTAGGTGGTTTTGAAAGCCTATAAAATATTTTCTATCGACATTTTTTACGTAATTTTTTTATTTTCATCTATTCAGTATATTTTTAATCCAAGTTTCAAGTTTCATTCATATTGGTCATATGGATTATGTTTTATAGGCGTTTAAAGTCACATAGTTGAAACATTTTTAAGTTACAACTAGGTGGTTTTGAAAGCCTATAAAATATTTTCTATCGACATTTTTTACGTATTTTTTTTATTTTCATCTATTCAGTATATGTTTAATCCAAGTTTCAAGTTTCATTCATATTGGTCATATAGATTATGTTTTATAGGCGTTTAAAGTCACATAGTTGAAACATTTTTAAGTTACAACTAAGTGGTTTTGAAAGCCTATAAAATATTTTCTATCGACATTTTTTACGTAATTTTTTTATTTTTATCTATTTAGTATATTTTTAATGCATGTTTTAAGTTTCATTCATATTGGTCATATAGATTATGTTTTATAGGCGTTTAAAGTCACATAGTTGAAACATTTTTAAGTTACAACTAGGTGGTTTTGAAAGACTATATGTTTAACAATATTTCAATTTTTTTTATAAATAGTTACTTATAACTATGTAAATATATACATGTATAAATATATAATTATACATATACAAGTATAACTATAATTACAATATAATTCTAAATATAATTATAAATATAATTCTACACACACACATACACACACACATACACACACACACACACATATATATTTATATATGAATATTAAATATATTTATAAATAAATTTTAAATATATATGTAACAATATTTTCATAATTATATATTTTAAATATATTCATATTCATATAATTATAAATATTTATATTTAAAGATTAGTTTATAATTATATAATTACAAATATATTTTTTATTTAAAAAATATATATAAATAGATTTATATATATAAATATTTATTTTTAATTATATATATACATAATTATATTTATACACACACATATAATTATATATATACATAAATATAATGTCATAATTATATAATTATAAATATAATAATAATTAATTTAGCATTTTTAAATACATATTTATAAGATTATTTTTAAAATTTTATTTATTTATTTTGAAATTATTTATTAAAAAGAGATGAGGTGTAAAAAAACTAAAACAAAAAAAAAAAAAAAAAAAAAGGGTGGCAAAGCGCCACTTGAAGTGGCGCTAGCCACCCGAGTTGTTGAGCGCCACTTGAAGTGGCGCTCAACAACCCCTTTTACCTAAATAATCTAAACCTAGACCCATTAAAATAAAAAATAAAAATAAAAAAACTCATCCCCCAAAATTAACCCCAGTTGTTACCACCCCACCGCTTTCTCCATCGGCCCCATCCACCACGGCAAACCACATCTGCTTCGCACAGAAAACTTGAAACTCTATTACACACATAAATTCCTCCACCGCAACCCATCTCTCAATCTGCCGGTCTTGATCCGAGCAATGACGGATCTTGAAGCGGATGCGCGCAGCTGCTATGATATCCCGCTCCCGCAGAATCAGGTGGAGTTTTTAATGATTCTGGCGGTGGACGGGTGCTTCATCATCGAGCTGATGCTGCAATGGCAGGAGAGACCTGGAGTCGAAGATCCCATATTCTACAACCCCATCCTGAGGCAGCAGTTACTCACCGACCTGGTGATGCTCGAGAATCAGATACCCTGGTTCGTGCTAGATAATTTGTACGACCGCATTAATCCGTCTCCCCCCACCCCATTGCATCATCTCCTAGTAGGGTGCCTCCGTGACAAGCTGCCCAATATCCCACTAGCTCGGATTGACCAAAACCATGGCAGCGAGCATTTGCTGGACTTATTGAGGAGGTGCCACCTTCGTAGTCCTGCTCCGGTGCCCTCCCCCACAATTGAATTAGTGTGTCAAGCGCAATCTTCATGGATTTCAGATTCGCTGACAGCGGACGGTGGTTGGATTTCGGATTCGCGAGGCCTACAAAAGGCAAGATATACGGTGCCAAAGATTCCAACAGCCACCAGCCTGGCGGAGTGCGGAGTGAAGTTCGAGAGGGGCACCAGCGAGAGCTGGCTGGACGTAGAATTCAATAAGGCCACGGGCACCCTGGTGATAAGTCCATTGACGCCCAAGTACTGTGGAGGGGGAGGATCATCGATAACTGGTTGAGCCCCGAGGACGTAGCCCGCCTCTTCACCAACCTCTACCGAGACACCAGTGTGGAGGATTTCTGTTACCACGATGTGGTCGAAGACATGAACGAATACTGCCAGCGGAGGTGGCCCAGGTGGCGAGCTGCCTACATTCGCAACTATTGCAACAGTCCCTGGGCTCTTGCCTGTCAGGTAGCTGCCATTGGTGTACCCATCCTCACTTTAGTGCAGACCATTTCCGGTCTGACTGGCTATGACAAAACATCATGAAATGAACGTGGTTCGAATTTCACGGTAAAAGCCCTAAAAAAACCATGGTATCTTATTTTCTAAATTTCTTTTGCAGCAATTTCCCTTTTCTGAAGTGTCTTTTGAAGTCTCTTAAACTTTTGGTGTGCTTCCTTAGCAAGATTTTTTATTCCACTTCCACTGTGGTCCCATTTTTTTAACGAGCGCTGATAAAAGAGACCTCCCTTTAATTTCGCTCAGATTAACAACGCTAAAAAAGCACTGTTAAGAGCTATTTCTAGCACTGATAAAAGTGATATCTGTAGTTGTGGTACAAAATTAACCTAAAAAAAGTTGTCCTTTCATATACAAGAATTATCTTTTATTGTGAAATATAAATACATTTAGAAGTACAATATAAAAAATAAATTATTAATGTATTAAAAAATTAAAATTAACAACTGATTTGTTTTTTACTATATAAAAATGAATTATAATAAAATAATAAAACATTTTTACATGAAACACTAATACATAATTCTCTTTTATGAGTTCTAGAAAATGCAATTATCAACCCTAATATAATAAGAGTGTACTTGTAATAAAAAATAATGCTTATGTTTTTAATACTATAAAGAAACAAATGAAACAAAAATATGACATATTATTGCATTAATAAAAAATTAGAACATGAATGATTCTAAGCGTGTCTTCTTCTTTCTCCCCATGTTTCCTTGCCTATTCTTCATTCCAGGGAGGTTGTGTCTGAGAAGATGGATGGATTGGATAGTGTTATAGAGGAAGAATTATGGGGTTTCTGTGTTCCATGTTGATCGAGGTGTTTCCTTGCATTTGGGTCGTAGGAAGTTGTCTTCCTCTTGCTTTTCCCTTTGCTTTATCTTAATCCCAACCCAGATTTCAATCACCGACATAGAAATCTGATCCCCAATGCAATTCAACCTTACCAATAGAAGATTGAGTATTACCCACAATCTCATTTTTTTCATCAAAAATGATCCAAACCATGTCAATATTACAATCATATGTCAAATGACCAATAATTCTATAGGTAGAGAAAAAGAGGGGAACCATTTCATATTGAATTCTATGTAAAACCACATCCCATGGAGTAGAGAGAATTATAGTATCTATTAATGTAGATATGAGATCAATATTGACTAATAACCTCACAAAGTGCACAAAACTGGCTAATTCAGTGGCTCTATCCATTTTAAATGGAATGCTAATTGAGGATGCAATATCATACAAAATTATTGGATTCCATAAAACCCAATTCAACCTATGGATCTTATACCAGGCCTACACACATGTTTCCTTATACTCATTCAAATTAAAGTTATGATTCAATTCATGAATTCTTAAAACACATGGATTCAAGTTAACCAAGCCATAGCACCAAGCTTTTCCTTTCAACTCTAGAGATGTAAAGAGAATATGGAAAAAACATATAACGGTTCTGAAATTCTCACATGTTGCTTAGTCAAAATTTTGGTGATAAAGCTTCCTTGGGGAAGTTCTAAGGGAGTTAAGGATTGTATGGAGGATTTGTAACTAAAATTTCAACTAGAGAAGGATTTTTTGGTGAAGAGGCTTATGTTGCACTTTATAGGCAGTTTTTGCGGTATGGAAAATGTTATTGAGTCTTGGATGTCTATTGAAGGTTGGTACGGTGGCGTAGATAAGTCGGCTGTGATGTGGATTCTCGAGAAGTGGAGTTATAAAGCTTTTCCTATTTCAACATAACTGTTAAGTAGCTTTATGGTTGTGTCATGGAGTCTTATAGAGGTTTTTTGAGAGGTTCTATTGATTTAGGGGTCGTTATACCATAGAGCTGAACTGCAGCATTTTCTCTGGCATAAGTATTTCTATTCGCGGTGTGATGATTCCGTTGCGTTGTGGTCATTCTCCTAGATTATAGGATATACGATGTGGGCTGCTCCATGATTCTCAGAAGTTGTTTGGACTAAGCCACTTATGGTATGGACCCTTTCTTTATGTCATGGGTTTGTCTTATGCTAGCACCTTTATATCATGGTATAGGGTGTTCTGATCTACCTATAAATTCTCAAACCCCCTTCAAAATCTTAAATATTTCAACTTCTATCTCGACCCTTGGGTGACCTAGGTGCGTTTTCGAGAGTGCATTCGCACCCTTCTGGTGGGGCTTGATCCTTGGAATCTAGAGATAAAAAATCAATGATTCTATGTGAGTTTCTTCTTTCTCCCCCTATTTCCTTCCCTAATCTTCATTTCTTGGAGATTATGGCTAAGAAGATGGATGGTTTTGGTAGTGTTATAGAGTGAGAATGATGGGTTTTTTTGTGTTCCATGTTGATTGAGGTGTTTCCTTTCATTGTGGTTCTTTCCAGTTGTCTTCCTCTTCTTTCGTCCTTGTGCAGGGAATTGTAAAGATTTTTTTGAGGTAGGGGATACCTATTATTTCCTTTTTATATACATATGTGAGAATTGGATGCTTTTTCCTCTATTAGGTGAATATTATGGGTTGGATTAAGATGAAAAATAATTGTCTTAAACGGAACTTCAATGGTGATGGGAGTATTGACATGTGATTACTATTTTTATGATATTACTTATGAGATGGTGTTTGATTTATTTTATTGCTAAAAATTAAGATTGTTGGAAACCTTGTATGCGTTGTAGGTATGGTTTTTTGTGAAACCCTTGTTGCGTTGATTTCTTGGATTCACAATGCATAAATGTGATAATTACTTATATATGTCTCATGAATCTGTTACCATTTTAAATATGTATTTGTGTGAGAATAACCATGAATGTAATGATATAATGTGATTAAAGCAAATTATTTTATATGTATTTTTCGTAAATCAGGAAGTTGAAATCATTTTTATAAGTTATATTATGCTTTCTAGCTTTTCTTGTCTATTTTGTAGGGATCCTGTGGGGATTTTACCGATGATGGCAGTGATTGGGTTCGATGCATAATATGGTGGTAGCATGGAAATGGCTAGTCAACATGGGTTGTGATGAGGGATGATGTATGGTAAATGTTATGAGGTTTTTGTTATGATGTTTTGGTATTGAGATGGTTGGGTTGTGGTGTTGGCTTGTCTTATGTTGTATAGTGATGTTGGGTTATGTGTGGTGAATGAGCTGTTGTTTGGTTTAGTTGTCTTAGTTAAACGGTAATCCATGAAATGATGAATAATGGGATGGACTTTATTTTGAAATGTAATGGATTAGTAAATTAGGATGGTTGGTAACTATGAAAATCTAGAAATGGTGTAAAAGGTGATTAAAGGAGGAATTGTGTGGTTATGTGTAGTGATTGTGGGGTGTGATTCCTTTACTGGTGGCAACAGTTAGTGGTCGATTTCTTGTGATGTTATGGTGGTGGTGTGATATGTGCTAAAGCTATTTTACGATTAACCCATAAGTTGGGTTTGTGTAGGATTATCTATCATGTATTTTTATTTTATTTCTTTAGGCACCCCACCAAAATTGGATAACCTTACCAATTCCCAAATTTTTTGGGTTTCAAGTGTTTTCTCCAAAATCTGGGATGGTGGGAAACTAGATGGCTAGCTACCCCTTCTTCCCCACTCTTCCTTCAGCAGTGATGACAGGTTGGTGTTAGAGATCACACAATGATGGCTTATTGGAGATAGAGATCACCCAATGATTATGGGTTTGGGTTGGAGATCCCACAATGATGATGAATTGTGATGTGTAGTGGGAGTCATGCGTCGTAGTCAGATGACACAAGGTTGATGTATTTCACATTCATTGTAGCCTACATCCCTGGATATGAGGCACAAAAATGTGATGAAGATGTGATATGTGGTGAGTTTCATTTATGAAAGGAGGAGGGTACAAGGTTGATTTCATTCACATTCACGATACCATACTACTCTAGTTATATGGATGAGGTTGTGATGTGATGATGACTAATTCAAGCAGTGAATGCCAAACCATGCGAGGGTGGGGTAGGCATGGACGATTCCTGACCCACATTAGATTTGGAAAGATGTTTTATATGATCAGAAGGGATACAAGATTAAGACGATAGATGTTGGAGCGTGAGAGCATAAAATCAGCGGGGAAGTGGTTGTGAGGTGACATTGTTATATTATTTAGATGATTATGTTATTATACTTGGATTAATTATTTAGTGAGTGTTCCATAGTGAGACTAATCTTTGTTAGTTTACCTATTTAAGTGCTTGTTGGTTCTGCTGTTTTTTCATTGGTGCGTTAGTATGCTCTTTCAACATGTGCATGAGAGACCTTGGGTATGAGCTCATTGAGTGTACATGTTATGCTTAACTTATATATATATAAACTATTTTTATGTTTCTTGGAGGACTTTAGGGACCAATATAAACTTTACTATCTTGGGCATTGGATTAGTTGTTGAGTTGCTGTCGTAAGACTTATCCGTTGGGTTTTATTTGGATAATTTTACTATATTTTTTGATATTGTAAATTCATTGTGGGATGGTTTCATTTTACCTTTTCATTATTTTTATGGATTTGTTTGGTAATTGACAATCCACCTCCCAATACTATATTTATTATTGATGGTAATGCCTTCAATATGTGATATTTTTATACCCTCAACACTAGTCGCCAACCTGGGGCTTACTGAAGGTGGGACATGGGGATCATTATCTATCTCCTTTCATTATTGACTGAGGAGGGGAACCTATGGGGGGAGGTGGTAGCGACAGAATGGTAACAAAGATATGACAAAGTTTGGAGTTAGGAACTATGAGGATTTTTTTTGGGTTTGGTAGGGTAACTGTGCGTGATGAATATAGAACATTACATAGACTATGGATACTAGCTAGGACATAGGATTTTATCCCCCCATGATCTAACGTAAGGACTATGGGTCTACCGAATGACCAAGTGGAGTTGTACTGCTTGTATGGTAGAGACCTATCAAATATACAGGGATCATTATTATTTGTGTTTGTGTTTGAATGAGATTACCTTGGGAATTAAATTAATTTCATTAAAAAATTAAATGTGTTACATGATATTGATCTTAAGGATTTTTTAATGCTAGTGGATTATGTTATGTATTCAATATAGTATGAGATTGTATGTTTCTCCTACCAAGGCGCATTATCTTCCTGACATGATTTAAAACCATGCAGGCAAGTAAGGGTCACCCAATGCAGACAATGTCATGGTGAAATGATTAGGTTCCTATTAATATTTATGATTGTGGAAGTTCTTTATTATGTCGATGTAGGTGATTTTTTTTCATGAGAAATATAGTGTGGTGTTGAATTAATAACATGATAAATTTCTAAGTGGTTGATCTGAGTTGGAACCTGCTAGTTTAAAACTCATTTCTTATTGTGTAGTAATATGAGAAGTGATACTTGGTGTTGTTTTCATAAACTATTTTTTGATGTGTTTTATACTTAAAATTCATTTCCTTAAATAACTTTTGTTTTTTATTTTTAAAAGTTTGATGAGTCATTTTTTGAAATGTTTTTCAAAACCCATTATTTTCAAAAAAGGGGATTTGAGAAGGTTCTCTTATTAAAAAGTTCTGTTTTTTTCAAGAAATAACTTTCATGTTTTAAAAGAATTTTGTTTTCCAAGTAAATATCTTGAGAATGATATAGTTTTAATGTGGTCATAACATAACCATTAGTATCCTATCATGTATGATAAGTTTAATTAGCTCAAATGTTGAATGAATGTATCAAATTAAACTAGTATTAATATTTTTCTTGATGAATGATTTTAAATTTCCATTTCTTGAATTTGAGAATAACTTTTGATATTGATTCATAATGTATAATATTTTTTAGTGTTTCTTATCCTACAAATGACCTTGTTGAATTAGTTAGAGTAATTAAGTAATTATATCAAACAAAGTTAGAACCTGCTGGTTTTTAAGGATTATTACTTATTATGTAGTGGTTTGCGATGAAACCTTTGATTCAGTTCACTTAACCTTCTTATAGGGTGATGTGTGTGTTAGGAATAAATTTTCCTTAATTAAGTATCAAATGTTCTTTTTATAAGAGTTGAATAAAATTTACAAAGTATTTTATAAATACTCCATGTTTTCTCTAGTTTTTTTCCATTAAAATAACTTTTAATGTTTAAAATACATATGGAAATGATTTAAAGGGTTTTTTGTGTGTGGATGATTTGTGCCATCTTAAAATAATTCATTTTAGGAATTAGTTCTCATGAAAATTTTTGTTTTAGCATGCTGAGTGGGAAAAAAATTCAAAAATATATTACTATTTTCTAAGGGTTGTCATTTCGGTCTATTCCTCAAATAGGTGTAGTTGGGTTCGTTGTTTGGAGGAAGAATTTGATGTGGATAAAGGGGGGAAAGGTTTTGATTAGGAGAGTTGGTTGATGTTGAGGAGAATGAGAGAGTTTTGTGGTTTGAGAGTTAAAGTTTATTGTGGGTATTGTGATTTGTTTGTATCCTTCCCTATTATGGGTGTGTTAATTGGATTCTTGAATTGGAACTTTTTTTTTATAAAGGAGGAAAAGGGTTTTCAATGGAGCACCACTATAGCATTTCACCCAAATGATAGGATAAGAAGTCATGGATTAATGTTCTATCAAGATTTCAACATCATGAGGTTCCATAGTTTCATGGTGAGGTGTTGGTCCTTGAGGTAGAGGATTGGCTAGAGTAGTTTCAGGTTTCATTCAAGTTGAAAAGAACTCTCTATCATTGTTGAGTTACCATAGAAGTGGTATTTATTCAAGGAAAGTATCAAGCATGGTGGAAAGTGAGTCTTGGTCAACCAAAATTGGTTTATTGGGTGGAGTTAATTATCTTGGTTAGAGAGGAGTTCCTTTTATCGGTGTTGAAGGATGGGAACATAAATGTTCTCTTAGAATTACTGCAAGGGGAGTCTTGAGGGTGCACATCTGGGTTTTTCTTTTTTACTATGTTTGGCCAGTTTTCAGATCTCTTAGTGGATAAAGATACAAAAACATGATGTTTTATGTATGCATTGTGGCTGGAGATTCAATAGAGGGCGGTGAATACACATTTAATGACTTAGCTGCAAGTGAATGATCATGAAGTGGTTATTAAGGGGAGTTTTCTCCATGTTGATTATTCACCTAAAAGTTTCTATTAATTCTCTGAGGTTTTTTTTATTAATTTATAACTCAAACTAATAATAACTGATTTTTAATGTAGTAAGTGGAAGTCAATGTTTATTTCACATAGAGTGGGTAAAATTTACTAAGAAAATTTAGAAAAACATTAAGAAAAACAAGACATTGAATATTTTTTAAGGTTTTTATCAATGAGAGGAGAATAAAAAGTTTCTATAAATATAGGTTCATTCCATTAGTTTAGAAAAATTTATGTGATTTAATTTAGATGTTGTAGGAATTTAACTATAGTGAGACTCCACTCTGAGTTCTTACACTCTATTATATATGCACCCCATTCCCCTCTATGTTACTTAGTTTAGTATATAGATAGGAATTAAAAGCCATATTTAAACATAAATACCCATAACTCATGCATTGGTTATTCCATGAGAAGGGGTAGCTAGTTTATTCATTAATAAAGCATACCCTAATCTCATAGAAATGGTCAAGCATGATGGAATAGGGCAAGATTAAAATTATAAAGGAATTAAAAAACCCATCATTTTAATCAAAACAAATTCCATACACTAGGTGAACTCCACCTTAATTACATAGCTTAGTAAAAAATGACTACCCCATCATGATAGTCATGAGAGGATATAAAAATGAGAGAGACCTAACTACAATAGCACTCCATTGCATGGTAGAAACACCACCTCAGGATCCAGGCTCCAGTGTTCAGTCCTAGTTTAGTCTAGTCTTTGTCCAAGGTCATTATGCATAGTAGCCCTCATGTCCTATTTATATGTATTATCAAGAGAAAAATATATTCTCTTCATTTTTAATTATCTTTATTTTATCCACTTTTACGTGAACAAAAACTCCAGGTGTGATTCCTCTTAAAAATATCTTCATAATAAGTGGGGATTTGGTGCTTGGAAATATTTGATTTATAAAAGTTAATAAACATGACTGAGGCCTCCTTGTTTTATATTGTACCAAATCTCCCATATAGGTAGGCACAAACCCATGAACATTCTCATTTTAAAATTCCTTTAATCTATACTTGTAGCATATTAATAAAATGAAGAGATTTTTTTTAATTTACAGTGGAACAAAACCCTATGACATGTATATAAAACCAGAGGCGCAACCATATTCACATGTATATTCTTTATGAATGGATCTGCATGAATATGAAGCATCCATCAGACCACGGGGAAACCTTATTATTCATCAATTACTTGGAACTTTGATTAGACACTAAATGAGGATAATATTAATTATTAATATATATAATATTCATGTGCTTTTATTATTCATAAACACCATTTTTAGTGCATTTTACACTTTGAACATCATTTCACATTATGATTGTAATTTATTCTTAAAATGAACTATTATGTGGTACATTTTTTAACATAATTTAAAGTGCCCAATAATCTTGATTTTATTTTCATATTTAATTTTCAAGTCTATAATTATATTGAGAACAATTCATACTTGTGGAGTGTTGGAATATTTACATTGTAAGACCACCAAAATGGGATTTCATGCAAACAATTCTGGAGAAGACAGATTGGACACCAGCCCACTGATGAGAATGTGGAGCCAAACATTCAGGCCCAATGAAGCCCAAATTTCATGGTATGCTATAAGAAATATAGAGGAACAAATAATTACTCAGGATCCAGTACTAATTCGGCCTCCATTGTGGTTATTCAGGTGGTCCAAGTTGAATATCAAAATCTGAGCCAGAATCTGCGGCCCAGAATATTATCTCAATAAATCGGACATAACTACCAATTCACAACTACAAATGGTCCCATATTTCCCAGGAGGTTAGGTGACATACATAGCTCCATTTTCTTCTTCTATGGACCACTATAATTCTACCATCTATAAGGTTATTTTGACGTGTCTATTTAGTGGTTGCAAGCTGGCTGCCACCTCGGGTCAAGAGTGGAAAAGTTCAAGTTCCACAAGCTTTCCACCACCCTAGGCCTACCACAATCAAGTGGAATGCTTTGCACTGTTGGTGGATCGACCAAAAGCTCTAAAAATTCTTATTTAAGGCAGTTGTGGTGGAGGATTTTATCATATTTGGTGCTTGGTTTCGTTGTAGTGTTATGATGCCGCTTTGTGTTTGTAATCACATTTCTTTCTCATGTAAGTTGTTTAATTCACCTTAGTTTATTAATTAAAGTTATTACTTTACTCTTTTTATATTCTTATAAATATTAATTTGATACCTTTTGTTCAAGGTGTGAATTTATTCACACCACACTTTGTGATATTTATCACACAACGGAGGAGTGATCAATTTTTGTTGTTGTTTTTCCTTCTTCAATTCCACCTTTGTAAGTCTACTTCCTGCTTCCATTGAAGACATGTCATCAATGGAGGGATAAATATTTTATGGGTTGATACAAGGGAGTAGAAATGGTCTGTATTGGATGTTATTTCTCACTCAATTAATGTCTAATCACTTCTTTTGAATGAGATTTTTATTTGATGATTTTAAAACCTCTTCATCCTTATTGAATTTAAGGTCACACATTTCAAGTGCTAATACAAACCTTTACCTTGGAGTGCACAAAACCTTAATACTTCAAGTATATAGGTGATTATTATTAGGGTGTTTAGGCATTAAACTAGTAGGTGGTGATTTTTTTTATCTTCTTAAATGAACCCATCTCAAATATAAGAAATTGAAATCATTAAAAAAGGAATTCATCCTATCCACCCCAAGCGATAACCTAGGATCATCTCATTACCTTAATTTGAATTAACTTAAATATATTAGTGATCCTTTAAAAACATCTTAAATCAACCCAAGTTACCCACTTAATAGCCAAAAAAATCCATAGAATGTACGTGTCTGTAGGTACTTCTTAGGTCTCTGAGGATTCGAAAACCCAAGCTAAACTACAAGGATTGTTCTACCTTCATCTCTTGGGTAAATTTGAGCGTGAATCAAATTTTGGCGTCATTTCCAGGGACCCAAGTAATTCATCTAAACACCCATTCTATTCTCCCCCATTTCTTCGTTCCTCATCCAAATTCTCTTATCTTTCCCCTTTCTTGTTTTTTTTTCTTTTGGCGCATATCCGCCTACACCCGCTATCAATCAAACCGTGTAGTTTGGGTGAATAGTACTGGGGTTGGGGAGTCAAGTACACCAAGGGAACTCTTTCCATTAGATCCTAATGTTCCTAATACTCAAGAATAAAAAATTGAACCTATTTAAATGGATGTTCTTCAAAGAAACCAACTCATAAACCCATGTGGGAACCAAAATGGAAACCCAAATGAGGCAGCCCCAAACTTGGGGAATGCAGTTGATCAAACCATGAATGACTACCTCAAAACTTCCTGAAAAAATTCCCCCTCATGAATTAGACACAATACCCTAGGAGATTACAACTACATCTTTAAACCCCATGTCCTAAACCACCTTCCCACATTCCATGGAATGGATTCAGATATGCCCTACCTTCACGTTAAGGAATTCAATGACATTGTAGAAACCATGTGTCCCCCACATCAACTAGAATCAGATAAGATGAGGCTTTTTCCTTTTTCATTAAAGTATAAAGCTAAAAATTGGCTAAAAAATTTGATACTATCATCCATAAACTTTTGGGACCAACTACAAAGTGAATTATACAAAAAAAACTTTCCCCACCGCAAAACAATTGCACTTAAAAAGAGCATCCAACCCTTTTTTTGAAAAAGAGGGAGAGTCATTATATGAAACATGGGAGAGGTTCAAAGACTCTCTAAACATGGTTCCGAACCATGGTGTTTCTATTTCAGGAGAAGTAAGAATTTTCTATGAAGGATTGGATCCGGAGAACAAACAATTCATTGACATGATGTGTAATGGAACCTTTAAAAACAAATCCCCAAATAATGCTTATGAGTATCTAGAAAGCCTTGTTGAACAAAACCAAACATGGGGAACTTCACCTTATTCTGAAAATCCATAAACAAATAATGGAATTCATACACTTAGAGAAGAGAAAATCCTTAGGGATAAACTCGCAACACTCTATAGGAAGGTTGAAGAGATAGACCTTAGGAAAGTCCATGAAATCCAAACTGTAGACCATGTTTGCACAATTTATGACAAACATGACAATAAGACAGACAACTTGCCAAACATTCCATCCATAAAGGATGTTCTTTTAGGAGGACACCCAGTGGAAGTAAATGCTTTGAACTTTCAAAATCCTCAATACCAAAACAACTTCAACCCAAGGTATAATGACCACCCAGGCTTCGGCTGAAAAGATAACCAACAACCTAGACAACCACAGGGACTAAATACTTACCCCCATCAGAACTACCACACCTAGAACCAATTATAAACCCAACGTATCCAATACCAATAGACACCAGTCCATTTTCAACCAACCATCCCACCTCCAAAATATCCCCATGGGATAAACCAATCTTCTCAAGCACCAACTCAAAATATTCCACAAAGCATACTAGAACAACTATGCAAACAAATGGAATGGATGAACTCAGAAGTCTTTTCCCTTAAACAAGAACTTCAAACCATCATAACTGGAAAGGCACCCATGATTACTCAGGTGGTACCATCCTCAACTTCAAGGGGAGAGTCGAGTTTCACTCAAACAACTCATGAACAAATAAAGGCTGTGACTATTTTAAGAAGTGGGAAATAAATTGGGAAACCTGAACAAATAAGTCAAAAACCATGTGAAGATTCAAACTTGGATGAAAATTCAATTCAACCAAATGATCAAACTGAAAAACAAGATAACATTGTCAAATAAACAACTCTTCAACAAAAAACCCCACAACTTGCACCATTTCCTCAATTCATGAGGGAAAAAACAAAGCCTAAATTGAGTGATACATTGAGGTAAATCTTCTCACAAGTCAAGTTGAACATTCCCCTTCTTGATACCATCCAAACCATACCTTCCTACTCAAAGTACCTTAAAGACTTGTGCACTTTTCAAAAGAAAATTGTCACATAAAAACCAAGTCCTTTTGGCTGCTAATGTGATTACCACCTTTCAAGGGACCATTCCGCCTAAGTTGAAAGACCCAGGTTGTCCTTACAACAATGTTGAACTAGGAGAGAGAAAAGTTTTCAAGGCCTTGTGTGACCTAGGTGATAGTGTAAATCTCATCCTCTATGATTTGTACTGCCAGTTAGGCCTAGAAGAGCTCCAACCCACATCTGTCACACTTTAACTTGCTGATCATAGCATTAGGGTTTCGAAGGGTATTTTAAACGACGTTCTGGTGATGGTTGAAAAATTTATCTACCCAACAGACTTCATTGTCCTTGAAAAACATCCAAAATTAGGAAATAAGGAAAAAACCTCAATCATCCTTGGTCATCCTTTCCTTGAAACAATAAACTCTTTTATCTGAGTCTGAAATGAGAACATGACCATCACCTTTGGAAACATGAGTCTAGACTTGAACATCTATAATGAAAGCTCACAAATAGGGGATTATGAGGAAATTAATGAAGTAAACATGATAGGAAGCATTGATAATGAATCCATAGAACATCAAGGAATATTTTATGGATGTTTAAGTCAAGATGGGATTGATTTCCTTTGTTCACATGAAGGAAGTTTATCTCCTTGGACTGAATCATTTTCAAATTACTCATATGATGAAGTCTTAGGTCCAAAAATCAGTGAAACCTTTCAGGAAACCACATTCCTGGAGACCAATCAAACATACATCCCTAAATCTGATCAAACCAATCTTGTAGATGAAACTTCTATATGTGGGGAATCAATCCTATCTGAAACTCTTAAAAAAGAAATTGATATTGATCCAATGTCCCAATATTCTGCTGAAATTCTGAACCAACCTGATCTTGAATTGAAGGAACTTCCTGCTACACTCAAGTATGCATTCCTAGGGGAAACTAAAACACATCCTATTGTCATTTCTTCTTCTCTGGAATCTAATCATGATAGGAGGCTTCTATATGTCCTTAGGAAACATAAGAAAGCCATTGGTGGGACCCTATATGATATTCCTGGGATTAGCCGACTTATCAGGACTCGTAGGATTGTTCTGGAATTTGATTCAATTCCATGTCATCGACCTCAATGATGACTCAATCCTAATCTTAGGGAGGTAGTAAGGAAGGAACTTATGAAATTGTTAAAAGACGGTATCATATATCCCATAGCTGAGATTGAGTGGGTCAGTACAATACAAGTGGTTCCCAAGAAGGTAGGAATCACAGTGATAACCAATAAGGATGGATAGATTCTTCCAAATAGGGTGAGTAGTGGATGGAGTGTATGAATTGACTATAGGAAGCTAAACTCATTCACCAAGAAGGACCATTTCCCCTTACCATTCATTGAACAAGTCCTTAAGAGAGTGGCAGGTCATGCCTTCTACTATTTCTTTGATGGTTACTCGGGGTATAATCAAATTGAGGTCTCCCTAGAGGATCAAGGGAAGCCTACATTCACATGTCCATTTGGAACCTTTTCTTTCAAACACATGCTTTTTGGGTTATGAAATGCCCCTGGAACCTTCCAGCAGTGCATGATTGGAATATTCTCAGACATGGTAGGGGATTTTCTTGAGGTCTTCATGGATGAATTCTCTGTGTTTGGGGATACATTTGAAGAATGTGGAGTGAGTCTTGCCAATATGTGAAGAAAAGAATCTGGTCCTAAACTGGAAAAAATGCCATTTCATGGTTAAAGAGGGACTAGTTCTAGGCCATCTGGTCTCAGGTAGGGGGATTGAAGTTGATAAAGCTAAGGTTGACATCATTCATCACCTTCCATCACCCAAAAATTTCAAGGAAGTGAGGTCTTTCTTAGGACATGTTGGATTCTATAGAAGATTCATCAAGGAATTTAGTTCAATCTCACATCCCCTTTGTGCTCTCCTAGTAAAGGATGATCTATTTATTTGGACAAAAAGCTATTAGGGTTCATTCTCAACCCTCAAATCCTATCTCACCTATCCTCCCATTATGAAATCTCCAAATTGGAACCTTCCTTTCGAACTTATGTGTGATTCTAATGACTTTGCTGTAGGAGCTGTGTTAGGACAACGTTGTGATAAAAATCCTTATGTCATTTCTTATGCAAGAAAATCATTAAATGATGCCCAAATAAACTACACAACCATAGAAAAATAGTTACTTACTATTGTGTTTTCCTTAGAGAAGTTTAGGTCCTACCTCTTAGGATCCCCCATCAATATGTTCACTGACCATTCTACACTAAAATACCTCTTCCAAAACAAGATTTTGAGGCTAGACTGATTAGGTGGGTCCTTCTCTTACAAGACTTTGACCTCAAAATCAAGGATAATAAGGGTGTTGAAAATGTTTTAGTTGATCACCTCTATAGGATGGAATTCAAAGACAAATCAAATCACCTTTATGTGTCTGATTCATTTCTTGATGAACACCTATACTCTGAGAGTGACTGCCCTTGGTATGCTGACATATCCAATTTCTTAATTACAAGAGTCATTAAAAAATACTTAGGGACTCAAGCTCAAAGGTAATTCCTTTTTGATGTTAGACACTATGTGTTTGATGATCCATACCTCTATAAGTTCTTCCCTAACCAAGTCATTAAGAGGTGTGTCCTAGAATCTGTACAAGTGTCCATCCTTAAATTATGTCATAGTGAGGCATGTGGAGGTCACTTTTCTTTTAAGAAAACATCTGCTAAGATTATTCAGTGTGGTCTCTTATAGACCACCCTCTCAGGGGACTCCTACACATTTTTTCAAAGTGGTCCTAAGTGTCAACAATTAGGGTCAATCACAAAAAGGAATCAAATGCCACTCACTCCCATCTTAGTGATTGAAATCTTTGACTGCTAGGGAATCGATTTCATGGGTCCCTTCCCAAACTCTAGGGGATACATCTACATCCTCTTAGTTTTTGATTATGTCTCAAAATGGGTTGAAGCCATTCCCACCAAGTCTAATGATCATCATGTTGGGATATGCTTTATGAAAGAGCCCATATTTTCTCAATTTGGAATTTCTAGGGCTATAATCAGTGATCGAGGAACCCATTTCTACAACCGTCCATTCTCTTCACTCATGTCTAACTATGGGATTTCACACAAGGTTTCCACTGCATACCATCCTCAAACCAATGGTCAAACTGAGTTAGAAAATAGGGAGATTACGGATATTCTTGAAAAAACTATCAATCCTTCTTGTAAATATTGGTCTGAAAAACTCTCAAATGCTCTTTGGGTATATCGTACAACATATAAAACCATCCTAATAATGTCACCATATAGGTTGGTTTATGGAAAATCATTCCATTTACCTGTTGAAATTGAGCATAAGGCTTTTTGGGTAATTAAGAAAATAAATTATGACCTCTCATTGGACAAAACAAAAAGAAAATTAGATCTCAATGAACTTGAGGAACTAAGGATATAGGCTTATAAAAATTCAAGGATCAATAAAACTAGAGTTCAAGCCTACCAATCTAGGAATATCAAAGTCAATCATTTTGAACCGGGAAAATTTGTGCTCTTGTATAGTTCAAAACTTCATTTACACCTGGGAAAGTTAAGGTCTAGATGGTTAGGTCCTTTCATAGTGCATCATGTGCACCCCTATGGGGTAGTAGAGATTCAAGATCCCACTAGTGGTCACATTTTCAAGGTCAACGGTCAAAGGTTAAAACCATTCATTGAATCATTCAATAAACAAGAAACAAAGGTTGAGTTAACTGAGCCAACCTACGCACCAGGAAAAAATTGATAGATTTAGGATCCATGTCAGGCTAACGACGTTAAACAAAGCGCTGCATGGGAGGCAACCCATGGTTTTCAAGTTTCCTATCATTTTATTGTTTTAATCAACTTTATATTTTAAATAGGATTAATTAATAATTTTGATATTTAAAAAAAATAGATTGTTGACATGTTCTTCTATTATGAGTATGGATGGGTATGAAAGGGGAGCACCATATTCATCTGTGTCACGTGGTGTGATCCTTGAGTAATACCTTACCCATAAATTTAAAAAGAAGACAATGTATCATCAGTTCGTTTTATTTTAATGTGTTTGTAGGTTAAAATAAAAATACAAAAAGAATATATTAATAAATAAATAAAAAGGACACATCAGAGGTCATGGGTCAAACCCCGTCACAATTGGCGAAGCTGCGGGGAATTGAACCCGGGACTGAAGGGAGACAGGGGCGCGCGCTTACCACTAACCTACGACTTATTGTGCTTCCTTATTCTATAATTTTTATATATATACTTATATTTTATTTTTTATTATATATATATATTGTTTTGTTTGTTTGTTTTTTTTTCTCTTTTCCATTTTCTACTAGGGAACTCTGCAAGTGACATGGATATGAAAGGACTAAATTGGAGTAGCGAGAACTTCAACTTCAACCACCAGGTGAATTCATTCCATGGTCCTCATATTTCAATTTCCTTTTTGAAATTCCATTATCTGCCCTACTCCTTCTAAATTTTCATTTCTTCAAACACTGGGGATAGTGTTATTTTAAGTAGGGGGTAGATGAAAGAATTTTTTTTTCTTTTGTGAAAAAAATGATGATTTGAAAAAAAATGTGTGTAAATGGAAGGAAAAATTCCTTTAACTTTGAACATGGTAATACAAATTGAACACTTTGAAACTGAATATCAAATAATTTATAATGCCCCGATTCTGATTTTAATCCTTTTATAGTTTCATGAGAATATATTTTGGAAAGTGTGGCTGTCCAATTTGATATTTCATCGTTTCTATCTTCATATAAAAAAAGATCACAATGCACGTCCTTTGGATAGTGGGGTATTAGTTTGAGTTCATGGGGTCCCCCAAATAAAAATCATAGATTTGGTAATCATTTTAGTTTTAATATGAGTATTCAATAAAAAAAATTAAAAAAAACAATAAATTTGTACGTAGAGTAATGAAATGACCTAATGCGTGGTTTTTGGCACTTGGGGATCATGACTCCATAGTTGTCTAGCCCAGAGTTAGTAATTTTATCTCTATTTTTGGTAATTTGATTTTGTTTTTGATTGATTTAACTCAAGATGATGCCCGAGTATGTGGGTTTCACTTGGTTACCTAAGGTCTTTGAGCCTGGGAGTCATCGACAAAGTCTCGCTACAGGGGTTGACTCTTTTGAGTGCAATTTCAATTACCATGGAAAAATTGCAAAAACAAAAAAGAAAAATAAATAAATAAATAAATAAACAGTAAAAAAATTGAAGATTCATCTTAATATTGAAATGTAATTCCACCTAGCGCTTCCATCATTTCCCTCTTGAATAAATATGAACCCCCATGTCTAATGCGATGCACAACACATCATCACTCTTAATTGATACTGGATAAAATATGGAGATGAATTTGATCAAAAGAATAGGCCTGGGATTGGGATCTGATAATGAAACTATCTTGTATTAAAATATTTTTATGGGTTTCATGATTGTTTGGTATAAGGGTTTTTGGTGGTCATTGTGTATTAAAACGTTATTGGAAAAGAGAATTTGAATTTTATATTGTTGAAATACATTTTGCTTGGGACTAGAAAAACTCATGTTGGGGGGGGGGGTGTGATTATCCACTAAATGAGGCTAATATTAATTGTTAATATATATAATATTCATGTGATTTATTATTCATAAACACCATTTTAGTGTATTTAACACTTTGAACATCATTTCACATTATGATTGTAATTCCTTCTTAAAATGCACTATTATGTGGAACATTTTTTAACATCATTTAAAGTGACCAATGATCTTGATTTTATTTTCATATTTAATTTTCATGTTTATAATTATATTGGGAACAATTCATACTGGTGGAGTGTTGTAATATTCACATTAGAAGACCACCGAAATGGGATTTCATGCAAACAATTCTAGAGAAGACAGATTGGACACCGTCCCACTGATGAGAATGTTGGGCCCAACATACAAGCCCAATAAAGCCCAAATTTTGTGGGATTATAGAATCCATACAGAGGAAAAAAATAATTCTTTATGAGATAGTGATAATTTTGCATCCATTGGCATTATTCAGGCAGCCCAAGTTGAATATCAAAATCTGGGCCAGAATCTGTGGCCCAGAATATTATCGCAATACATCAGATATAACTCCCGATTAACAACTAAAAATGGGCCCACAATTTTTAGGAGGTTAGGAGACATCAAGATATAAATTTTCTTATTCAATGTACCACTCTAATACGGCCATCTAGAAGGTCATTTTGATGCGTCTGTTCGGTGGTTGCAAGCTAGCTGCCACCTCGGGTCAAGAGTGGAGAAGTCCAAGTTCCACAAGCATTCCACCACCCTAGGCCCACCATAATCAAGTGGGATGATTTTTACTATTGGAGGATCTACCCAAGGCTCCAAAAATTCCTATTTAAGGTAGTTGTTGTGGAGGAGTTTATCATCTTTGGTGCTTGGTTTCATTGTAGTGTTATGCTGCCGCTTTGTGTTTGTAATCACATTTCTTTCTCATGTAAGTTGTTTAATTCACCTTAGTTTATTAATAAAAGTTCTTCCATTACTCTTATTATGTTCTTATACATATCAAATTTATACCGTTGGTTCAAGGTGTGAATTTATTTACACCATACATTGTGATATTTATCACACAACGGTGGAGTGATCAATATTTGTTTTTGTTTTTACTTCTTCAATTCCACCTTCGTAAGTATACTCCCCGCTTCCGTTGAAGACATGTCATCAATGTAGGGCTAAATATTTTATGGGTTGATACAAGGGAGTATAAAAAGGCTGTATTGGATGTTATTTTTCACTCCATTAATGGTTAATCACTTCTTTTAAATGAGATTTTTATTTGATGATTTTAAAACCTCTTCATCCTTAATGAATTTAAGGTCACACATTTCAAGTACTAATATGAACCTTTACTTTGGAGTGCTCAAAACTTTGATCCTTTAAGTGTATAGGTGATTAGTATTAGGGTGTGTAGGCATTAAAATAGTAAGTGATGATTTTTTTTGATCTTCTTAAATGAACCCATCTCAAATATAAGAAATTGAAATCATTACTAAAGGAATTCATCCTATACACCCCGAGTGATAACCTAGGATCAACTCATTACCTTAATTTAAATTAACTTAAATCTATTAGTGATAATTTAAAACCATCTTAAATCAACCCAAGTTGTCCACTTAATTTCCAAAAACAATCCATATAATGTATGTGTCTATAGGTACTTCTTAGGTCATTGAGGATTCGAAAACCCAAGCTAAACTACAAGGACCATTATACCTTCATCTCTTGGGTAAATTTGAGCGCGAATCAAACTTCCATTTTGAGTACCTCAATGATGTCATGAAAACCCTAAGGTATAACCAACTTTCTTCCTCTAAAACCCATCTCCACTAAACAGCATAGCCATACCCCTTACACTGTATCCTTCATATGGTCATCTAATTCACTTTGTGTAATGAAATAACCACAAGTATTAAAATGAAATAGGTCTTGGCTTAGATAGATATTACATGTTTTTAGATAAATTTTCATTTCATTATACAAACACATGCCTCAAAACAATAATATTTTAGTGTCTTTGTAAACTTATAAACATAATCTCTTATCTTGATAAAATATCTTCAAAATCTTTCTTAAATATTTCCCCTTTAGTAATCCTACTTAAACCTTATTTTCATAACCAAGTGAAAGGAAACATAAGAAATGGTGATATCAGATGCTCAGTTAGGGAAAAAAGGAGATATGTATGAATAACATGAACATAAGGGTCTGAGAATATGGGCATAACATTTGAAAAACATACCCTACATATCAAATATTATAACATCGAGTCACATAATATAGATTTTCAATTCATAAGACATAAATCATAAGATTATAAAAAACATGATCCATGAGAGCATAACCTATGCATAAGACATATATTTTTGGTATAAATGTCATCTTATAACATTGTGAAGATGTATAAATAGAAACAGGTTTACTCATTAAGTAAAATACATGAAATCATTCCCTCATATTAACCTAATGGCATGAAACCGGTCCACACATTACATTTTGAACATGTAATTATGTTCACACATAACATCATAGTAGTCAAGGGTCACTACCAAGGTTATCTTAGTGGAATTGGTTCACTCCCCAGACCCTCTTATCAGTCAAGGTTCACTCTCAAGACTATCTTAGCAGAAAAAGTCCCTTACAAAACCAAGTTCACTCCCCATTCCATCCATATCTATCTCATGCGATATAAATATTTACCCAATGCATTGGAAGGTGATATAGGTCCCACTCGTCACATAATAAAATCATACATATGTGTGCCATAATATCATAAACATTCATCATATCATAACCCATGTAATGAAATGAATATCATAAATAATTCATCATATCTTAACCTGTGGAAAAGAAATAGGTTTCATAATCATTTCGTCGTATCATTACCCATGAATAAAGTGAGTTTTATAATCATATAACTCATAGAAGAGAAATTGTTTTCATAAGAATGTAACCCATGGAAGATAAATGAGTTTCATAAGCATATAACCTATGGAATAAAAACATGTTTTATAAGCATATAACCCATAGAAGATAAACAAGTTTCATAAACATATAACTCGTGGAAGAGAAATGAGTTTCATAGACATTATGCCATAAAAACCTAAACCAATCAGAGAATTAATATGAATAGTACCCTAGGATCATATCCCTTGTAAGGCATGATTAACACCAATAAATTTCATCTCCTATGGAATTTTTTTAAATAACATTTAAAAAATTTATTCAGAAAAATGTCCTTTATATTTTGAAAATGCTTTTTAAAATATAAAACCTATTTCTTTGAAGATAACTCTGAAAAATTATAAAGGAATCTCTAAAAATCATTTAAAAGATTTTTAAAATCCTTTTATTTTATAATTATATTAAAATATAATTTTAAAATATTCTAAAAATAGTTTTAGAAAATATGGTTTTGGAATAAAATAGATTTCTGACCGAAGAGAGAAATAAAGTCATATTTTTTTAGAAACATTTTATTAATTATATTAAGTACCTAAGAGTGGAAAAAAGTTACTATTATATGAAATTATCATGAATAACCAAATAATTAGAAACTAAATGAGTTTCTTTAGTGGTATATCATGTGATTTCAACATTGGAGAATTGATAATAAACAATCCCGATAAACAATGAGATTATAACATAAAATCATTACCAATTTGGTAATCTTGAATCATAAGCCCCATGAAAGAATAAAATAAAATGGATATTAAAATATCATGAGGATAATTGAATTCATGATATTAAATTTCAAAGGTTCTTTAAGTACACCTCATGAAAGAATATTGGTACATAACAAAATGTACGTCTCAAAGACAACAAATTGAGACCAAAATATCTTATTGCTTGAGTAAATTTTGAATCATAATCCCAATGAAATAGTAACATCAATGGAAGAATTAATTATCATTAAATGAGTTAGAATAATGATATATCGTTTAATATATAATTATATACACCACAAAAAATAAATAGGCTGTGAATATGGCATATGTCTCATGAAAGTAAAAAGTGAGACGAAATTCCCTTACCGATTTGTTAACTTTTGAACCCTAAACCCCCTGAAAAGAAGATAATAAACAGGATATGTAAACCCAAATATTTTTTATAATAATTATCATAATATAAATTCATGTTTAGTATATCCACCACAAAAAAATAAATAGGTGGTGAATATGGCGTGTGTCTCATAGAAGTAAAAAAGTGATATGGAATTCCCTTACCTTAAGTCTTGGATTCCATCGTACACATTAAAAATTACTGTATAATATATATATTTATTATAAATATATCAAATAACCATATTTATATATATAATACCATATATTATTTTCTTATGACTTTATATTACCCATTTTTTAACAATTCCATGTTCACGTTACATTTTGGGTAATAATCATTTTGTTTTTCATATATGTTTTGACTTTTTATTTTTGGTCCGCTTAATTAAATCATGGTTCAATCATATAAATAATTTAAAACATGATATAAATATCATATATATTCCATATATTTATATTTCATAGTAATCCATAATATTTATTTATAGGATATGAAATACAACGTTCATGGAGACGGTAGACCATATGTACTCATGAACATTGTTTCCATTTTCTTGTCATATTGAAGGAAAGAAAAGTAAATGATATATATATATATATTATCATTATAAAAGTATTAATATTTCAAATATATCACATTTTTTATTAAACACATCCTTAATACATTCCATGTAAAGCGTGAACAAATCACATCGCTTCACATGGTGGTAGTCTGCTGTACACACGAGCGACATTACCCTATTCCCAAAAATGGAAATAATGAAGGTATGTGTGATATAAAAAATTTAAAAATAATAATAAAACCATAAATATAAAAATAACATAAATAAATATTATTTCCATCATTATTCTTTTCCTTTAAAATGTGGTAATGAAAAAATTAATGACACTAATTTGTGAGGCGGTAGTCTGTCATACACATGAATGATTATTCCATAACCCATTTGATGGAAGTGTGCATGGTTTTAGGTAGTAACATTAGCATAAAAACATATTAGTATATAGAAGAAAACGAGGTTATTATGTAATAATGATACAAAAATAATTTAATGGGTTGTAGAAAGAAATAAAACAAAATGCACGTTGAAGAACTTTGCCTCTTCTTCAGGTAACTCACTTTGGTTTGCACTAAAGGCCTCCCCTGTTTTTCTTTATGACCAAAGTAATGATCATAAAATAATTTTATGTAACTAGAGAATTTATTTGGTCTGGTCTTGGATGAACTAATTGGTTTTTATGTTGTGAATATATGAGGATAGTGGGTGGCCTTTTATAAGTGAGGGAGAGGACACACTTGAAATTTTTGAAAAGAAGTTAGGTGTACCCATGTTTTTACCTAAAACAAGTATTAAATAATGAAATAAACTCTATAATAGGTTTTATAAGGTCTAAATATGGCTATAAAATTGTTTTTATATAAGTTTCTAGGCCATTTTCCCCCTTAATTTTAATGTTTAGTCCCTTGGAAAACTCGTTTTTCTCTTGATCACTATAATTAGTTTTAACTGTTTCCACTCATAACTTTGGTAAAAAATTAATTTGAAATAATTTGAAATTATATATTATTATGATTTAAAATAAATAATCCATTTTTTCATATTAAATTCACATAAGTTACAAAAATTAATTTAATATTAATCTCATAGACGCTATGAGAATGCTGGTTTTAAAAGAGAAAAGTTCAAAAGTTTGATATGTTTTTATTCTAATTTGAATGTGAAATTAATTCCAATGAACTAAATTGGATTATTTTGGAATAATTTATTTAATTATACATAAAAAAATTATAAATATGATTTAACTTTATAATTAAATTAATAAAAATTATAGTTTTCAATTAAAATTCAATATTTTTTTACTCTTTTTTAAAAAATGAACTTCTCAGAAAAATACAAAAAATTCATCATAAGATAATTTTGATATTCGGATTTCAAAAATGAATTTAATTTTACCACATTAATTTTATAAAAGTTTTCAAAATTAGTTTTAAAATGAGTGTTCCAATAAAAGGTGATAAAACCTCTTTTTAGAAAAAAAATATAGTTTTTAGCATAAAATTGTATTTATTCTTATATATTGTATACAAAAAATATAAGTTTAATGTTAAAGATTTTATTTAATATATAATATATATAAATTTAATTAAAATCATTAACTAAAAGTGATTTTGTTAATTTATTGATATAAAACACACTTATGTGCATAAAAATAGTTTTTCTGGAAAAGATTTCCCTTTATTTTCAAAAAGAATTTTATTTTCATTTCTAATTAATTAGTCATCAAAGAATTCATTATATAAAAATTTATGAACCATAATTTAATAATTTAGTTATTCCTATTCATACCCTTCATTCTAGTGGATAGTTGATAACAATCTTAATAATAGCATGTCAAGTTTGGTTTAAACTCGATGTTGCGTATATCGTAATCTAAACTCATAATTGTGTGTAAAAAAAAGACAAAAATGGTATTTCAAGTAACTCAAGATAAACTAAATGTTGCATGTATCTCATGATTAACTTGATGTTTTGTATAAATCAAGCTTAACTTGGTGTATCATGTAACACATTCCATCAAAGAATTTTAATTTATTCAAGAAAATTTAACTCATAAAAACTCAGGGTGTTACATTATACCCCCTTAAAATTATTTTTTCCTTCAAAATTCATATAGATCAATAAAGGTTTAATATAATAAAGTTCCTTTCATAGAAACACTGATCATAAAAATTAATATAAAAAATTTCTTTAAAAAGGTAAATTTTGAAACATAACCATTACCTAAATAAACTCAAAATTAGGTTTCCACATAGGTGGAAAGTGAAGATTTGGACATTGGATAAAAGATTAAATAATTACAGAGTGTGATAAAGTTTATTTATCCTAAGAAATTGGGTGATCCAGGTAAAGTTAATGACCAAAACACAATAAACCAAATAGACATCAAAAGGAAATTGATATCTATACAAATGATGATAATCAGACAATGAAATTGGGGTAGCACCTAAGTGGAAAACCTCGTAATATTGCATCCAAAAGATTAGGTTTAAAATCCTGGAAATCCCCTTGGTGAATTTATGAAACAGGCGGTGATGCATGCAGGATGATTTAGGCATGACGCTAAGGCCTCTGGGCCATGTTCATGGGCCACTTGGCCCTGGGCCTTTAGGATATGTAATAGGCCCCTCTGCCGAGATAGAAATTTGTCTTTGATTTCATAATAAAAAGAGGATTTAACCACAATTTTTTTTTTTAAAAAATGATGATAAAAGGGGAAAACATTTCATCTTCCTTTTCTTAAAGTTTAATAATTTTTACAACAAGATAAACTTACTTGATTTAGTTTTATTTCATATCTGTAATCTCTCCCTATGGTTGTTCCTTGATCAAATTGACCTTCATCTCTTACTTAAAGAAATGAAGGTGATTTTTTTTTGTGCCTGAAGCACTAATGGATCCAAAGATCCATATATAAAATGATAAATAATTCTATATATCTTTAGTTGTCATCACATAAAAATGGTTAGCTTAGGTTATCCAATATGCATAAACCTTTAAATAATGAAGTAATAAAAAATCCTCATCCAAAGTTCAACGTAAAACATTTCATAAATAATTATCATTTTTTACCTTCCAAAAGATGAAAATAAAAAACTTTATAAATGAGGATAATAAATTTCTCAAAATCAACTTAACATTGATCCCCCATATATCATAAATTGTCTATTTATTTTCACATACCAAATTTGTGAATACCTTCAACATGTATTCTCTTGAAACATAGTAATAACATTAATTTATATAAAATCATATTAAAAACATATATTATTATTCATTACTTACACAAAAATCATATTGTTGGATATATTCCTTAAATCATTTTTTTTTGTAAAATTCATCCATGATAGCATATAATATGTTTTCAAAAAATCAATAATCAATTCCATGGTAACCAGTACTATCCAATTTACTTTATCCATATCAATCATCTCTTTATCCAAGACAAACATAATTTTTTCAACATCAAGAACACATTAAGGGTTATATTTCCTTAATCAAAATATCAATTTTCCATTATATCACTTTTCTTGGTCATCAGCACCATTCAATATATTTTTGAAAATTATTAATGAAAAAAATATTTCATGATTCATATAACATAATTATTGAATTCTAATACATATACAGTTCAATAATCCTACTTCTTTCTCAAACCATTAACTAGGTTTCATCATCTTACTCTTTAATACACCTTTCCTAAAATATGAAATATGAATAATGTATTAGCATTGATCAAACTCAACTTAATCATGCTTATAAATAATTCTATTATAGCAACACATATCGTTCATTTTTTGTTCATGGTCACTTCATCATCAGTAGAAAAACCATTACTCGGGCAACATTGTTGATTTCATTCATGTGATTTTCCACTATGAAATTAATTTACACAATTCATTTACCTTCCACACTTAAAACATTAAACTTTTGATAATACCTAAGGGAGACTAATATTCCCATTCATTAAATTAACTAAACTCTTCATTTTTCTCATAAGTTAATTACTTCGTGACCTTATTCACCACACATAAGTCATCATATCATTCCTTTGAGACATTATCTTGAGTGATACTTCCCACATATTTCATATATAGAAAATTGAATCTTTATTCCTCCATGGTTACCACCACCCGATCTCTCATAGAACTCTTTCCATCTCTTCTTTGGTGAGTCTGGGAGTTGGTTAAGGTACACATTGCTAATCATGTTATGTGAAAACTTATTAGCCATACACTAATAGAAACATAGCCTATACCCATGGTTTATAACCATGGGTATGGCCCATAAAACTGTTTGTATAGGATATACCCATAGTTTTATGAACTGTGGTTGATGGAAACATCGGTATAGAGCTATACCCATTGTTTCTATAGAAAATGTGGGTATAGACTAAGAGATTTTATCATACCTATGGTTTTGATTAAATCGTGGTTATATATCTGTACCCATGGTTAGGAGAATTGTGGGTATATATTTTCCTTGTACAAACCATACACCCATGGTTTATTAAACAATGGGTCTATCTACCTTTCCCCATTTGGCCTTATCAACCCTTCTAAGCCATCTTGAACCTATAAATAAAATACAAACCATAGTAAACATTCAATGAAATACATATATTTTTATATTTAGTATTCAAGAAACTGCTTGTAATAATTTTCAAAACATTTACAATACTATAACATACATATACATCCATACAACCAATCAATTAAAGTTATTAAACAAAATACACCTGCATATTTATGGATAACTAAAAAATAGAGGGGATAAATATATCCCCCATCACCAACATCCTCATCCTCATCACCATCAGCAAAATCCTCTGCACCAACAACATCATCTGGATCTCCTGCATCATCATCATGATCATCATCATCATCATCACTACCACCACCACCACCATCAGCTCAACAAACACTAGGACCCTCATTGACATCACTCGGGGCATCATATAAAGAGAAAATTGATCTCATACATGAATAAAAAGTAGTAGAATCATCTCATGGAAGTGATGGGCTTATAACTTGCATAGATTTCAAAAATTGTTCAGTGATCTGTTACTTCTTTCATGCTCCTGTAAAGCTATTTTTTTGGCCTCACCTACTTCTCCATGAGAATTTTGTAGCTCAGTGGTCTGAGAGTTTTGAGATGTGCTTAATGAGGGACAATACCTATGTAAGAACCCAGATCTTCTTTTCAGGTATGTTTTTCTCTTTTCTGGTGTTTTTGAGAAAAAGGGGAGTTTCTAGAATTTTTTTGAAGTACACACCATGTACTTATATATACACGCCGTGTACTATTTTGCCACACGTAGCCATGTTCTGGCCATGTACCGGCCAAGCACACAGCCATGTGTAGTGACCTGGAGACGACCTAATGTGGGGGCCTGTAAGGGAAAGTACAAGACGTATACTTCTAAAGTACACGCCGTGTATGTTTTTTTCATTAAACGTACTGAGGTCATGTATGACAGATAGAAACACCTCCTTCTCAACCCAGTTCTTCCAAGAGAATCTATACAACCACGATTCTTCCCTGAGCCCCCGATCAAGCATCCAACCTCTAAATTGAACTCTGTCGGTTGCGTTGGAATTTTATCTTTGAATTATCTCTTCTTCTTGAACCTCGTTTCCTGATTCCTCTTCTTTCAAGAGTTATCCTTAGTTGAATGTTTTAGACATTTTTATAGATCTAAGATTTTCTTGCTCAATTCCAGACTTGAGGTTCATGTATAACAATCCTACAACACTGAGGTAGGTAGTTTGTGCCTTTCTGCTAAAAGTCTTTGAGTTATATGTGCAAAATTTCTCAATACCCTTGAACGGGGTATTGCATGTTTATTGTTTTAGCCCTATTAATTGTCTGCTATCCTTGTATGCTGGAATAGATGTTAATTGAATGTGAATAGGGTAAATTTCTATGCTTTGGAAGTGTTTTACCATGCATTTTTTATGACCATTTGGTCCTGTTTAGCCTGTTAGGCTACCTGGTTTTTCACCATGCCTAGTACTGTAGGACAGAGTGTTGGATTATCTAAAATTCTATTATGTTGTATACTATTAGCCAAGTAGTTCTTGAGGTTTAATTTTTTCATATTTCATTTATGTGCTCGTTTGACTTACACAGGGTCGTGAGAACCTGGTGTAGTAGACCATGGGGAGAATGGACATAAAGGTTTCTCTAGAGTGTTTGTTTTTACTTTTATGATGTGAGACCATAGGGGGAATTGATGTAAGTACTTCCTCAGAGTGTCTGTAGTTCCTTGATGCGGGACATAGGGGGAATGTGATGTAAGTACTTCCCTAGAGTTCTTTTTAGTTACTGATACGAGACTATAGGGGGAATTGACGACGAGTGCTTCCTCCGAAAGTCTATACTTAAGCTGAACGAGATGGGTTAAGTTGTGTGAACATACTAGAGGGTTGATTATCTTGTTTTGGTTGAACCAGAGTGGTTAGGATGAGAGTAATTCCCAGAGGGTTTCCTACTTTGATTAGCTGCTTACTTGATATGTAGAATTGAATTCTTTGAACTGCAGGAATGTTTACTGCTGAGCACTTCATTGTTTATTGATTCTTTTTTACTTATTGTCTGTCATATATATTCACTGACTATTGGGCATAGATCTTTTGGTGGTTGCCTTCTGGGATTTGTCTCACACCTTGTTTGGGTCATTCTTTTGGGCCCAAACAGATTATTTTGCTACATGTATAAATAAGAAAAACTACCTTCTACTTCAGGTACTTGACTACTGTGAAGCTGGAGAGCATGGGACCAAGCTGAGGCTTGCGATTCTGAGGAATTTTATCTGATTTATTTTTTACTTTGGATTATTATTGTATTTCATCATTGTGACATGTTTGGATGATTTTTAGACACATGTATCATGCATCATTTATATATGTACTCCAGTTTATACTTTATGTCTTCCACTATTTATTGTTGTATGTGTTATTAATACTTCCGCTATTGTATATGAATTTACTTCCACTATGTTACTCTGACAATGAGGGCATATTTTTTCCACTATCACATCCAGGTCCCTCGCTGCTAGTCAGAAGCCTCTGACATTCAGGGAAATATTCTTGAGGCCATGAGACCAACCGGAAACGGGGCGCCTTTGGGCGGCTTCTGGAACCGGGATGTTACAAAGTGGTATCAAAGGATTATTTTCTTCTTGACTTACTATTTGGATCATATAGTCTGGGATATGATGGAGTTGGTACTTGGTAATAATCTATGCCCGGGATTAGCCAACCCGTGTATAGGGAAAAGCCAATCTACCCTATTTTTTGCAATATTTTTGGTTTTTCAATTTTACAGTTGATTTGATTTTCACTGTTGGGTGATTCACATGTTTTGTGCTATTATCATTGATTGTATTGAGGTTTCATTTCTGTTGCAACCCGATGAGATGAGGGTATTCCATCTCATGCATCATATAGGCACTTGCTAGAAATCACATGTCATGCATTCTTGCCATGCCATTTAGGGTGCATTAGTGATTGCATGTTATTGTGATGGATGTTGTTCTAGATATGCATGCTGTTATGATATATTCCTTGATAGAATACCTACTTGTGATAGGGTATTGCTTTGCTTAAGTCTTTCCTGGAATGAACACCAAACTTTGGTTCTTGAGGTGTTATGGGCCTTCATGGACTGGAATTTGGTGGATCATTGCCATATTTTCCTTATATGTGACATGTATAAGATGCCAAGCTTTGATTCGTGAGGACTATGGGCCCTCAAAAATATGAATTTGGAACTTTAATGTTTGTTTCAGTGTTTTTATGGGTTTTGGAGAAGTTTCTGAGGCTTACTGTTCAGAAAAACCTAGAACACACAACATGTAATGATGAATACACGCCATGTGTTCTTTTGTTCCGAAAGAAACTATTTTTCTTAAGAACACACCATGTACCATATGTACATGCTGTGTAGTCTCTAACTGTGTCTCGGACTATGTGGGAAGATACACGGGGTTGGGAAATCCTTGGTAGGAAACACCATGTACCGGATGTGCACGACGTGTTGTAGAACCGTGTGACCAGCCATGTCACTAACAACACAATTCAATTGAGTCTTTCTAATACACGTTGTGTCTATCTAGAATACACCGTGTAGTGTAACCCAAGTATCCGACCGTGTAACTCACAACACGGTTCGATTAAATCTTCTTGTACATGCCATGTCTAGCATAAACATGTCGTGTATATTCAATCATGTGTTCACCCTTGTAACTAACAACACAGGCAGTTGAAACCTAAGCAGTACATGTTGTGTCCATCAGGAACACGCCATGTTGGGTGAGCCGTGTAACTGGCTATGTGACTAATAACATGTGTCAGTGAAGTTTTTCTAGTACACGCCATCTTCTGCATTAACATGCCGTGTAGTCTTGTTCTAGGAGAGCCATACGGCTTAGCTGTGTAAGAGAACTTGGGAAGGGGAAGAGGATTCAAGTATATGTCATGTGTTAGGACAACACGCTGTGTGTATGAGGTGCTACATGACCTGGGTTGGCTAAAGTACATTCCCATTTGAAGGCATAAGGGAACACGTCATGTAGGAATTATACACGCCGTGTATCCATGTTTTGAAAAACATGAATGCTTTCTTTCTCCTGTTCCCTTCTTACACTTCTAGTTTTCAGTCCTTGACAATATTGTTATAAGGTGTGTGCTTGAACTTGCAGAGTCATGCCATTGAGACGTCCTTTGGCTATACACTAGTTTCCAGGTGGTTATCAGACACCGAACATGGCTGATCAGGTACTACCTATAGATCCTCCAGTTGTGCCAGTCTTGGCACCACCTGTCATTCCGGACATAGGTGCTGACACATAGTTCCAAGAGGGATTTATAAGATTCATGTAGAACTTCCATGGAGTACTGTATCCTACCACTTCCATGACAGAGTTAACGCAGGTTTTCCAACAGCAACATCCTCCCACCTTCATGGGGGAAGGAGGACCTTAGGCTGTAGAGTCATGGTTAGAATCCATGTTGTTTATCTTCGATCACCTAGAGATTACTACAAATAGGAGGATCATTATTGATATATTTATGCTTCTAGATTCTTCCAAGAGATGGTGGGATGTGATCTCACAGGTGAGACACCAACAGGTTATGGCTTGGGATGAGTTCCATCATGCCTTCTATGAAGATTTCTACCCAGAGATTTTTAGGGTCGATCAAGCCCGAGAGTTCATGAGTCTAGAGCAGGGTACTCTTTCTGTTATGAAGTATTCTTCTCGATTCACAGAGCTGCAACAATTCATGCCTATTCTAGTAGGTGATGATTTATTTCTGGAAAGGAAGTTCGAGGATGGTCTTAGGCATGACATCTGATCGCAGGTGAATATCATCAGGATGACTTCCATCACTTCTATAGTCAACCAGGCACTAATCACAGAGCGCAATATGAGGGATTCTGGAGTTGTGAGCTAGGGCGGATCGATATCTGGAGTTAGTATCCCTCCTATTGATAGCAGGATGCACCGCAAGGGGTATTCTCATGGGGATAAATGGAGGCGAGACACTTCATTTGGTAGCCAGGTGGTGTGATACAAGTGTGGGAAGAGCGGGCATACGAGGCCACATTGCCCGAGAGACACAGTGGAGTGCCGATCTTGTGGGAAGATGGGGCATCTTCAGCACTTCTGTTAGTTCTTCTCACCAACAGATGGTGACATGGGTTCTTCTATGACTCCACATTCTGGGTCATCACCACTAGTTTATCATCAGTATGGGAAATGGAGTTCTTCCGGCCATTCAGGCCGAGGTGGAGGTCGTGGCTGTGGTAGTTAGTCACTGGGATTTCAGCAATAATATGGTGGATCATCTCAGAGTGGTCAGGCAGGGTCATAGGGCCACAGTACATGCCAGAATTTTGCAATGGAGTAGACCTAGCAGGAGAAGGATCATATACCCTTTATAGTTAGAGGTAAAATTCTAGTTTCCATAGTTTTAGATTCTTCTCTTTCGATACAGCGGATTCCCATAGATTTATATTTATTACTTTTGTGGAGATCCATGGGCTCTATATCTTTTCTTCTGCCAATATCTTGACATTATACACTCTGTTGGGGACAAGAATGGCTAGTGTGCGTTAGTGTAAGGAGTTCCCTCTAGAGGTTGGTGGGCGTCACTTCTTATGGAACCTCTATGTCTTAGACATGACGTGCTATGATGTCATTCTCAGAATGGACTAGTTATTTTTCTTCTATGAATTTGTCGATTGTCATCACTATAGGGTGAGTTTCACGTCACCAGAGGGCAGATCATTTCTTCATAAGTTTAAATGGGATGTCCATGAGAGTAGAGAAGGACCCGAGAATCATGGGTTGGGAGGAGTTACAGCCCAGATTTCTATTTTATATCTGGATGAACAGGGGACTTCACAGATGGACTTTCCTCCAGTGGTGGATCGTTTTAGGGACATCTTTCCATATTATTTTTTTTAGGTTTTCCTCCAAAGCAAGAGGTGGAATTTTCTATTGATCTTGTTCCAGGATCAGCACCGGTGTCCATTACTCATTATAGGATGGCTACACTAGAGTTACAGGAGCTCAAGAAGTATTTGGAGGAGTTGCAGGCAAAGGATTTCATCTGACCCCATACTTCTCCTTGGGGTTTTCCTGTCCTGTTTGCGAAGAAGGTAGACGGTACCCTCAGACTTTGTGTGGATTATCAGATGTTGAACCAATTGATAGTCAAGAACCAATATACCTTGCTGAGGATTGATGATATATTTGATCAGCTTCAAGGATCCCATGTGTTCTCAAAGATTGACTTGAGATTCGATTACCATCAGTTGTGTGTTAGAACATCAGATATACCTCTTACAGCCTTTCAGAGCAGGTATAGTCTATATGAGTATATGGTTATGCCTTTCATTCTCATGAAAACACCTATAGTTTTCATGGCACTGATGAACCGAGTATTCCATCCATACTTGGATTATTTTGTGGTAGTTTTCATGGATGATATCTTGGTGTACTCTCACACTTGAAACGACCATGCCACACATCTTGAGATCATTTTTATTACACTGAGAAAGCATCAGTTAAATTTTAATCTCTAAAAATGTTAATTTTGGATGGACTAGATTCACTTCTTTGGTCATGTTATCTTAGAGGAAGGAGTATCAGTATACCCAGAGAAAGTAAGAGAAATAGTTTCCTAGGAGTAGCCGGAGAATTTCTTTGAGGTACTAAGTTTTCTAGGGATGGATGGTTACTAAAAATGTTTCATACAAGAATTTTTATACTTTCTAGTGCCACTGAAGGGACTAACTAAGAAGGGTGAAAAGTTCTTGTGGTCAGATTCTGGTGAGTCAACCTTTCAAGAGCTAAAAGGGAGGTTGAATTCAGCACCAATACTAGTATTTCAAGAGCCGGGCAAGAGATATACTTTATACTATGATGCATCAAGTATCGGGTTGGGATCATTGCTTATGCAGGGAGATGGGGTTGTTGCATACGGTTCTTGGCAGTTCAGGCCACATGAGAGAAATTACCCGACACACGATCTCAAGCTGGCTAAAATTGTTCATGATTTATTATATTAGATACATTATCTTCTAGGATAGCATTTCGTGGTTTTCACCGACCATAAAAGTCTCAAGTACATATTCACTCAGCATGACCTGAATTTGAGACAACGAAGGTGGGTTTATTACCTTTAGTCCTTTGACTTTGAGCTTGCCTATATGCCTGGGAAAGGCAATGTAGTGGTTGATGCACTGAGCAGGAGGACTCAGATAGAAGAATTTCAGGAGGCCAGTAGTGAGTGGAAGCTTATGGCTATGTTCTCTAAGATACATTTGGAGGTGCACAACAGACAGGAGAAGACGTTTCTATTTTCTGTAGTTGTTACCTCTACTCTTCTTGATCGAGTGCGAATGAGGAAGTTATCAGATTTAGAAGGCCTAGTCTTGTGGGAGAGTGTTTCATAAGGGGACCCTATACCTGGATGGACTGTAGGCGAGGATGAGATGTTGCATCTTCAGGGGCGCATATGGGTGTTAGCAGACATACATGAGGAGCTGATGTAGGACTTTCATTCCTCAGTTTGGGAAGTTTATCCTAGAGTCACCAAAATTTATCATGATCTACACCATCAGTATTGGTGGATGGGTATGAAGAGAGACGTTCTAGGTTTTGTCAGGAGGTGTTCCACCCGTCAGCAGGTGAAGGCGGAGCTTCAACAAACAGCAAAGCTTTTACAGCAGTTACCCATTCCCGAGTGGAAATGGAACGATGTCGTGATGGACTTCATTATGGGTTTACTGAGGTTTCCTTGAGGAAATGATGCAGTTTGGGTTGTCATTGACAGACTCACAAAGGTTGCTCACTTCTTGCCAATCAAAGAGACCTTCAGTGTTGATGAGTTGGGAAGATTGTACATTCATGAGATTGTACGTCTACATGGGGTTCAACACTCTATTGTTTTAGATAGAGATGCACATTTTACTTCCTGGTTCTGGAATGGGCTACATAAGGCTTTGGGTACACAGGTACTTTTGAGTACAACTTACCACCCCAAAACAGATGGGAAGTCCAAACGTATGATTCAAGTGCTTGAGGACATGCCTCGAGCATGCATCCTGGATTTTGGAGGTTCTTGGGAGAAGCACATACCTCTTGTGGAGATTTCATTTAATAATAGTTTTCAAGAAACTATTCAGATGACACCTTATGAGGCTTTGTATGGTAGGACATGCCGATCACCCTTATGTTGGATGGAGGCAAGAGAGGCAGCTATACTGGGACCTCATCTTGTTCAGGATATCACAGAGTAGATAGAGTTGATTTAGAAGAGGATGACCACTGCACAATCTTGATAAAAGTCTTATGCTGATCGATGGAGATGGCCTTTGGAGTTTGAGGTCGGGGATTAATTTTTCATGCATTTCACACCGAGGTTGGGACACAGGAGGATTAGGAGTCAGGGTAAGATTTCATCGAGGTACGTCGGGCCATTTGAAGTATTTAAGAGAGTTGGGCCAGTTTCCTATCGGTTTCAGTTACCTCAGAGGTATTGGGAAAGGCAAGACATTTTCCATGTTTCTCAGCTTTAACGTTACTTCTCAGACCCGTATCATGTTTTTCAACCTAAGGAGGTTGACCACAAGGTGGATGCCTCATTCGGGGAGTGTTCTATCTGGATTGTTGATCGAAGTGAGAAGGTTCGTCATGGATGGTCTGTTCCTATAGTATGAGTGCTATGGCAGCATGGGTGAGTACAAGACGAGACTTAGGAGAGGGAGACCGATGTACGATCGCAGTGGCTGGAGCTGTTCGGGGATTCTTTTTTCTAAGCCTCCTGGAAAACGAAATTTGGGGATGAATTTATTTAAGGGGGGAAGTTTTTAAGAACACAGATCTTCTTTTTAGGTATGTTTTTCTCTTTTCTGGTGTTTTTAAGAAAAAGCGGAGTTTCTGGAATTTTTTTGAAGTACACTTTGTGTACTCTTTTTCCGCACATAGCCGTGTGCTGGCCATGTACCGGCCAAGCACACGGCCATGGGTTGTGACCTGGAGACCACATAATGCGGGGGTCGGTAAAGGAAATTACACGCTGTGTACTTATAAAGTAAATGTTGTGTACTTTATTTTTTGCATTAAATGTATCGGGGTCGCGTCTGATGGACAGAAACACCTCCTTATCAACCTTGTTCTTCCAAGAGCATTCGTACGACAATGATTCTTCCCTGAGCCCCTGATCGAGCATCCGTCCTCTAAATTGAACTCTGTCAGTTGTGTTGGAATCTCCTCAGCGAGTTATCTGTTATTCTTGAACCTCGTTTCCTAATTTCAAATCTTTCAAGAGTTATCCATGGTTGAACGTTTTAGATGTTTTTGCTGATATACGGTGTTCTTGGGTGATTCAAGGCTTGAGGTTCATGTATAACGATCCTACAACACCAAGGTAGGTGGTTTGTACCTTTCTGTAAAAAGTCTTTGAGTTATATGTGCAAAATCATCCAATACCCTTAAACGGGGTATTCCCTGTTTACTGTTTTATCCTTGTTAATTGCCTACTATGCTTGTATGCTGGAATAGAGGTTAATTGAATGTGAATAGGGTAAATTTCTATGCTTCAGAAGTGTTTTCACATGCATGTTTGTTTATGATTGTTTGGTCCTACTTAGCCTGTTAGGCTGCCTTGTTTTTCAACATGCCTAGTATTGTAGGATGGAGTGTTTGATTATATGACATGATGTTATGCTGTAGACTGTTAGAAAAGTAGTTCTTAGGGTTTAATTTGGCCGTATTACATTATGGTGCTCATTTTAATTACACTGGGCTTTGATAACCTGGTGTTGTAGACCATAGGGAGAATGGACGTAAGGGCTTCTCCAGAGTGTTTGTTTTTACTTTTACGATGTGAGACCATCGGGGGAATTGACCTAAGTGCTTCCTCAGAGTGTCTGTAGTTCATCGACATGGGCCACACGGGGAATGTGAAATAAGTGCTTCCCCAGAGCGCCTTTTACTTACTGATACGATACTATATGGGGAATTGACGGTGAGTGCTTCCTCAGAGAGTCTATACCTAAGCTGAACCAGAGGGGTTAGACTGTGTGAACATCCCAGAGGGTTGCTTGTGTTGTTTTGGTTGAACCAAATGGGTTAGGCTAAGAGTACTTCCCATAGTGTTTCCTGCTTTGATTAGCTGCTTACTTGATATATGGAATTGAATTCTTTGAACTGTATGAATGTTTACTATTGAGCACTTCCTTATTTACTGCTTCTTTTTACTTATTTCTTGCCATATATATTCACTGACTATTAGGTATAGATCTTTTGGTGGTTTCCTACTGGTATTAGTCTCACACCCTGTTTGGGTCATGTTTTTTGGCCCAAAAATATTATAATTCTGCAGGTATAGATAAGGGCAAGCACCCTTCTACTTCATGTACTTGACTGCTGTGGAGCTGGAGAGCATGAGACCAAGCTGAGGCTTGTGATGTTGAAGATTTTTATCTTCTTTATTTTATAATTTGGTTTAGTACAATATTTCAGCATTGTGACATGTTTGGTTTCTTTCCTAGACACATGTATCATGCATCATTTATATATGTGCTACAATTTTTACTTTCAGTCTTCCGCCGTTTACCATTGTATGTGTTATTACTACTTATACTATTGTATATCTGTTTACTTCCATTTTTTTACTCTGCGAATGAGGGAATTGTTTCCCCACTATCACACCCAAGGCCCACACAGCTAGTCATAAGCCTCGAGCGTTTGGAGCAATGCACTTGAGGCCATGTGACCAACCGGGTACATGGTGTCTCTGGGCAGCTTCAAGAACCAGGAAATTACATCCTATTGAGGATGATATTTTCCCAGGTTGACATTAAACTCTCCCCTGGTTCTCCACACCTAATACATGACTCAAATGATCATTTGGCTCGAAGCTTTCATGTTATTTCTTATCAAGGGCCCCCAAGGAACACTATTAAAAATATTATCAAGATATTTAATTAAAAATTACATATAAATATTTATAATATCAATAAAAAACTAAAAATATTTTCTTATGTTTTGGAATTTAATACACTTTTATCCTTTTTCTTCCCACATGAGAAAAATTATTTTTCTCGAGGTTTACAGCCTTCGATCAGTACTATCGCTTGCTACAAATGAAACTAATTAATATAATAGTATATTAATGAATAATATTAATGTGATAAACCTATAATGAATAATATTAATGTGATAAACCTATTTATGTTGCATTATTTGGTTATTCAATCACTTGGTAATTTTGACCATTTGGTCATTATGTTCATTTTTTGGTTAGGTTGTTTGGTAAATTGGCAAATTGGCCATTTTCTCATTTTTCCAATTTATCAAATTGGCCCAATTATTCCAATTAGACCATTTTTTCTCATTATTACCATTAGGCCATATAGTCCAATTTTTCCATATAGGCCAATTAGGCCATTTAATACAATGAGGCCAATTTGGCCAATTTGGAAAATTAGGCCATTTAGACCATATATGCCAATTAAGAAATTTTTTCCATTTAGTATAATTAGGAAATTTCGTTCAATTAGTTTATTTAGGTAAATTTATGTAAATTTAGGTTAATTAGGCCAATTATGAAATTTATTTGGCAAATTTAGTCTAATTAGGTCATTTAGGCCAATTTAGGCCAATTCTTCCATTTAGGCCATTTAGTCCAATTATACCATTTATTTCAATTATTCTATTTAGTCTAATTAATAAATTTAGGCCAATTTAGGCCAATTAGGCCAATTATTCCACTTATTTGGCTAATTTAGGCCAATTATAAAATTTATTTGGCCAATTTATGCCAATTAGGCTATTTATTTGGCCAATTTAGGTCAATTTAGGCCAATTATACAATTTATTTTTCCAATTAAGGACACTTAGGCCATTTATCTGGACAATTATGGCTTATTAGGCCATTTGGGCCAATTTATGCCTATTTAAGCCAATTCAAGCCAATTTTGGCCGATTTAGGCCAATTCACACCAATTCTTGCCAATTCATGCCAATTCCATTTATTCAGACCAATTAGGACATTTATGAAAATTAGGTGAATTAGTAAATTTAGGATAATTATTCCATTTAGTCTAATCAGGCCATTTAGTCCATTTAGGCCAATTAGATTAATTAAGCCATTTAGGAAAATATGGAAAATTTGGTCAATTTGGTGATTTAGTCCATTTATTCTATTTATGTCATTTGGCCATTAAGACATTATTCCATTAATCCATTAGGCCATTAGTCTATTTTTACATTAGGACATTAGGCTAATTGGTCATTAGGTCATTAGGCCAATTGGGAAGTAGGCCATTAGCCAATTATACCTATTTCCATTAGGCCATTACACCAATTATCCATTAGGCCATTATTCCATTAGACCAATTGGCCAATTAGGCTATCGGTCCATTAGTCCATTATGCTAATTAATCCAATTGTCCATTATGTCATCATTTCATTAGCCCTATTGGCCATTATGTCATTAGGCCATTAGGCCAATTAGCCAATTTGGCAATTAGGACATTAGGACATTAGGCCAACTGTGCAATTAGTTCATTAGACCATTAGTCCAATTGGATGTTAGGGCATTTGGCTAATTATGTCAATTGGAAAATTGTCCATTAGTCCATTAGGAAAATTTTCCATTAGCTCTCTAGGCCAATTTTCCATTTGGACATTAGTCCATTTAGCCATTATGACATTTAACCTTTAGGATAATTGGAAATTACTCAATTAGGATAATTGGACAATTAGGCCACTAGGAAAATTGGCCAATTTCCAATTAGGCCATTAGGATAATTTTCCATTAGGCCATTAGTAAAATTGTCCAATTATACATTAGGCCATTAGTCTAATTGGATGTTAGGCCATTAGGCAAATTGGTCATTAATCCATTAAGAAATTTGGACAATTGGTCATCATGACATTATGCTAATTAGAAAATTTTCCATTAGTCCATTTAGCCAATTGGCCCTTATAACCTTAGGACATTATGCTATTAGTCCAATAGGATAATTGGAAATAATTCCATTGGTCCAATTGGCCAGTAGGCTATTAGACCAATTGACTATTAGGCCATTAGGTCATTAGTCCAATTGGCCATTTGGCCATTAGGCCATTAGGGAATTTGGACAATTGGCCGATTAAGACATTATACTATTAGGACAATTGGACAATTAATCCATTAGTCAATTAAGCGAATTGGCCAATTGGCCATTAGGCCATTAGGTCATCCCTTAGTCCATTAGGTTGTTAGGAGAATTCTCCATTAGTCCATTAGGTCATTAGTCCAATGTCCAATATGACATTAGGCTATTAGTCCATTAAGCAAATAGGCAATTAGGTCATTATTACATTTTGTCAATTGGTCATCATGGCGTTAGTAAATTAGGGAAATTGGTCATTAGGCCATAAGGACATTATACTATTTTTCCAATTAGGCTATTAGTCTGATTTGTCCATTAGGCCAATTGACCAATTGGTTAATTAGAAAATTTTTACATTAGTCTAATTAGGCCAATTTTCCATTAAGACATTATGAAAATTGATCATTAAGCCATTAGGCCAATTATCCAATTTTCCATTAGGTCATTAGGCCAATTGGCCATTAGGCCATTAGGCCATTAGGAAAATTAGCCATTAGGCCATTAGAAAAATTAGACATTAGTCCGTTAGAACCTTAGCCCAATTGGGCAATTAGTCCAATTTTCCATTAGTCCATTAGGCCATTAGGTTATTAGCCCAATTATCCATTAGGCCCTTAGGCCAATTAGACAATTATGCCAATTGGACCTTAGGACATTAGGCCACTAGGACAATTGGGCATTATTCCATTAGGCCATTAGGACAATTAGCCATTAGGCCATTAAGTAAATTGTCCATTAGGACATTAGGACAATTGGAAAATTTGATATTAGGATATTAGGACATTTTTCCATTAATCCATTTACCATTAGGCCATTTGGACAATTAGACATCAGACCATTAGGCCATTAGTCCATTTGAAAGGGGTATTTCCTTACTTATATTAAAGGGATAAATGAAAATAAAACGTAAATTATAGCATGTAAATATAACTAACAATATAAATATAGATATTATTTATTTTAATATTAAATTACCCAGCGTTTCTCATGCTTAGAAAATGTAGTGTGCCACAATGTGTGAAAATACGTCATTAAATATTTTTTAATTTTGTTTTTTTCCTGACGCATCCTAAAATAAATTCAATATGAGTAATAAGAATTAAATTTTCTTTTCAAACTATGAAATATTAGGAACACCTCAAACATATAACTCTTCCAATATGTGATCATTTATTGATATTTTGTTATCGGACAGTTGGAGTATATTGGTACACCTTCTAAATTAGAATCAAATCTGCTCTTCCAACCAATATATAACTCATCCTTATATAATAGCCAAAACTCCCCAAGATCCATCAAACTTTCAACCTTAGTAGTTTATTTATCAATAATGTTATATTAGTGTTGTAATGAACATATTAATTCATATAAATACAAAAATAATATAGATATAAATTTAAAAAAAATTCTTACCAAATTCTCCAACCATTATTTCTCTTTAATGTCATTACTAATATGCCTCCAGCAGGCTGGTTGCACCATATTGATATCATTGTACTTGGATAAAGTTTCCAAGAAACTTCTACACTTCCTAGAATTTTTACCTATCATCTGAATTTATTCATTATAATCCACCATTATTTGTGTTTGAAAATTATTGGATTTATTCATATGGGTGCTCCCATGTTTCTTACAAGAAGATCCCAATGAATATGATCAAAGGGAAAAAAATAATAATTAAGTAAAAATACAACATGACAAAAATTAAGTGATATAATTTGACATACTTATAATAAGAAAACATGATGCAAGATAATCATTAGTCTCTAATGATTATGTGGGTTATTCTGAATCATTATCCTCTAAAGGATGTGATTATTCAAATGAATGCTCTTTGTGATCTATATGAAATAGACTGGAAGGTGAAGGAACATAATCATCAGATCCTGGATAGATAGTAGGAAATGGAGGAAATGTACACATGGATGGATATGGGTAGTAGGGTTAGGGATACATCAAAGGATATGAATATGATAAAGGTGGGAATATACCTAGAGGTGGAATGGACATTGTATGTGAAAAAGAGGCTAAATGAGCTGATTATGATGATGGATATATAGGTGGGAATATCCCTAGATACTGAAGAGGAGGATGGAAATGTGTTGTAGATGGCGTGTCTGCTGGTGGTTCAGGGTGGGAACGAGTATGATGGGTGATCCATCTAGCTCTAGGAGAACCTCCACTCATACCGATCCTAGAAGGATAATCAAGAGTCAAATATGGTTCAATTGAAAGTATTTAAAAAAATTCATAAATAATTAGAACATGACATTATATGTAATGGAGAAGAAAAATATTATAATTATTATACCCACTAAGGGAACCGGAGGAGGCAACCCTCACTCGTGCATCTTTCAATCATTATCAAATAATCACTTCCTTAAAACTTATTCAATATTTTCCATAATCTTTATAATAATGAAATGTACATTTTTTAGAAATAGTTTTAAAAAATATTGTATATAACATAGAATTCAAAAGAATTCACAAACAATGTCATAACATGGTTTAGAAATAACCATTTAAAACCCATATATACATGTTTTAAAATCCCTATTAAACCCCAGTTTTCTAAATAGAAATAAATATAATTAAATACAAAGAAACCAAAACTTAATAAAAACACATATAATTCCAAACGGAAACTAAATTAAATTAATTAAAGTAATACCAACCTAAGAAACCCATGTCAAGGTAAAATGAATAAATTATGAACATATATGGTTTATTCTATATATTACTTCAGGTTCAACATCAACTCTACAAATGGGTAAATTTGAGTAATCAAATGAAATATTTTGTTTAACACCAATAGGGGTGTTAATGGTTTCAGTTTCTTCCCCACCATCATGAAAAACATGTCTTAGGATTACTTCATTAATGACACCATAATCAGGTCTCAAATGATCTTTCTTAAAAAACTTCTATTCCATTGATGACAAAATGTATGGTTCATTGATAGCCATGAATCGACTCTTGTAAATAACTTTGAATCAATAATCATGAATAAATGTACCATATCACATCATTTAATAAAACCATTTACATTTAATCATAATGACTCGACTATGAGAGTAGTAATCCAATATCAATATTTTCTCAACAAGTATATAATAAGACATATTTTCATATTAAGGCCTACTATCTGATGTACATGAATAATTTTCAGTTTTAGTAGTTAACAAAATATCATCATTCTATGTTGTCTTTTTCATAGCTCGATCTGTTTTAACAAATTTATACCCATTTATTATTAAATTATTTCATTTACAAACCAATGAATTGAAACCAAAATCCAATACTCTTAATTCTTGAGAAACAGAGTCAACAGGTAAACTCAATACCTAAAATATATATGAATAATAAAATTAAATGGATATATATGTATTAAGTTAATTAAATTAATGATCATACCAATGATTTCAACCAAGAAAGAAACTCTTGGATATGTAAATCCTCTATCCTTCTCAAAGGAAAAGGCTTATGAACTCTACTTATAATTTATTTATGTTCCCTAAATAATATGATAATAAATATTTAATGAAAATGTGAAATGAAATTGTATAAGATAATATATAAATATTCAAATTACTTACTTGATATAGTCATAAAACAAACCATAGTTAAACAATACTATTCAATGTGCCATATCCCGCTATTCAAGGATCAAGGTCACCACTCTATATGACCTATGAATTCATCCTATTTGGGAGAATAGATGGAAATAAGGACTCAATTTCCTTATACTTATCATCTCCATTTCCCATTAGTTGACTATGTATTCTACTCACATCATAAAAATACATTTAACAAAAATACATACATTCTTGAGCCAGATAACCTCTCACAGTGGAACCTTCAAGATGATTTTTGTTTCAGAGATAAGATTTCGTTGTGCACATATTTATTTAAGTAGGATACGTCCACCAAAAGAAATTGTTCCCCCAACAATTGTTTTAGTTGAAATATTATTTTTTAAATGCAGCATGAAAGTGAAAAATTATGGAGGAATTTTTTTTCCAACTGACAGAAAAATTAAGGGATCCTCTTATAGACTTTCTATCAATAAATACTTGAATAAAATTTTAGCATAAAGGACTATAAAAAATAGCACAATCAAATAACTATAACCCTTACATTATTTTATAGAAAATTTTAGATTGCTATTGGAATCAATTCATGAAGAAGGATGTGATAACCATGAGTTTTCATGGATTTTAGTTTTAAATCCATTAAGTTGAACCATTTAGATATGTTATTGGAATAGCCACCAGGAACCTATATATTCTCTAATAACTCCTAAAATTTATTTTTCTATAAATGTTTCATCACATAATAAGCACAAGGAGATTTCCATTTTAATTCACTGATACACACAAGATGTAGTTTTGGTCAAATACCCCAATCCAACAAGTCCCAGTGAGATCAGAAGTCATCTTTGTTCTACCCATTGATATTTATATGAATTGAAAGAATTATTTCACATATATTTTCCTCAATTTGTATTAATTCTAAACAATGACATAACAAATTGGTAGACAAATATGGAAACTAAAAAAAGATACTTCTTGTTTTCCAATTGTAAGTGGCTTCAGTGTAAACATTATTACTATTTTTTAGATTTCATCTCACCATTACCTAATGAAAAACTAAAATCTTTAAATTCATTAATCACATCAATTCTTAACATATGTTGAGGTAATTTTTCAATGATAAAAGTATTATCAAACTTCTGGTGATTCTTCCAATATTAATGATCCATTAGAAAGAATCATCAATACACCATAAAACTGAAACTATGATGATATTTAAGACTTCTTGATCATGTGTTTTTCATACAAATATGACAAGATATATTTCCCTTAGTCCTCCAAATAGAAATCATTACATAATTAGGGAAATCATTTCTAGTCTATAGAAGGGAAGCACACATTTGAAATATATTTTTTGAAGAAGCATCGATTGTGGGCATGCCCATATATAAAAGATGATTAAACTCTATTATTAATGGTTAAACAAAGAAATATATAGCATTTAAAAGATCAAAAGGTCCATATATTAGTATACTCAAGAAATTGAAATGTTTTTTCATACACATTCATGAAAAAATATTATAAACGAGAATAAAAACTATTCACATGTGGTAAGTAGTAAGTATCTAACCAAACAAACTAAAACCATCAAGGATAAACCCAACTTGACATTACACACCTCATATGAAATATCAGGATGTTTTGGATAAAATTCTAGCCATTTTAATTCATCTAGATAATGAAACAGCTCATTATTACCTTTAATTCTCTCAGTATCATAATATTTCATATTTGCTGACATTTCTGCATACATGAATAGATTTTTAATCTTGGGAATCAATGGAAAGTGCCACATGACTCTATATGGCACATGATATATTATTCTATTAGAATTTTCATTCCTTTTAGATGTACCACATTCTTTATAGTCATTAAGGTCAATTGTTTTCCCCCAAAAATAAACTACAATCTTTCAGACAAGCCAAAATTTTATTGCTAAAAAATATGAGCTTCCTAATTAACTTTCATGCCTTATAATGATGTGATGGAATATATTCACCATAAAGAATAATGTCCCTCCAAAAGATAAGAATATAATAAATTGAATAATTTGAAATTCCATACATGTGTTTCCATGATATAACTGGATTAAAAATTCCAACTTTGTTATTTTAGTACATTCTTGATATACAGGAGTTATGGAATCATCCATAATTTTTTTCACTATCTCAACATAATTATCTTCAATCATTTCCTCAGGTGTATTGATATCATTACCTTCTTTCACTATTATCCTATCTCTCTCATGATGACACACAAATGGAAACTGATCAAATATCAAATTCTTCATACCACTTCTTTCTTTTCATTCATGAATAGTAGAATATTGTCTCATCATTCCATTGTAATACAAAAAATAAAAGTTTTTTTTTGAAATATAGATTTTTTATATGGTAACTAAATTTTTCCTAGCTTAACCATGGTCTTCCAACACAATTATAATATAGAAACTATATACGACTTCCATCTAGAGCATTGTTAAATGAAAAATATAAAAAATTACATATTCTTTTGAAACTCAATTGAAATATGATTGGTATGATATATCGAGATTTTATCCATTATATTATAGGTAAAACAAGTTGTGTTCTAATTAACAATTTAAACCATAATTACAATCATAAATAAATTCAATGAAAAATTAAAAGTATAGTGTAGAGGAAATTAAAGAACATTAATAGAAAAACAAATTGAATATAATGCATGATGAAAGTGAACATTATAGAATACTACTATCTATCCAAAAAAATAACAAGGAATATCATAATAAATTCCAAGTAAAATGCATAGAAATCCAAACAAGGTGCATGTATGGGAATAAATAACAACTAAGGAATACTAGCAAAAAAATGTGTATTTCTTATCCATAGAGGTCTTATCATTTGAATACATAATTGACGATAACATTTATTCATGAAATGATTTTATTTAAGGTTTATGTTACTTATATTATTCAAACACAAGTAAAAATATATTTTACATGATGTTATATTTCAATTCAATATGTATTTAATTTGGGGAAGATCCATCAAGACTAAATAATTAATCTATTCTGTCCCACTTTATGAAACCCATCCATTACTTCACCATTGATGAATCCTATTAATTGAGGTAAAGTTTGGTTAGATAGTTTTTAATTAATTTAACATGTAGTATAAATAAATATCTAAATAATAAATATATGATAAATGAACTAAGTAATAATTATTAACAAAGAATTAATTTATACTCACCAGTTAATCAAAATACGTGAAACTAAGGTTTATACCATTAATGTTTTCTTAAAGAACTAAATTATTATGTAAATATTTATCAATAAAAACCACGTCTCACAAAATGAAGATGATATAACAAGAATTCCATTATAACATATATAATTATTTCATGACATTTTCCAAAGTCTACTAAAAATATTTGTACACAATAATGGTTTCAAAATTCTTAAACATTTGAAATCTATATATTTAATTATTTGAAATAATAGTTTTCCATAGATTCATGAATAAATCATAGTAATGAATTATAAGAAACTTGATTGACAAGTACTATAAATAAAATAGTAAATTATTGAAGAAACAAACTTCATAGATAAAGAAATAGTCCAGATTTACTTATAATAGTACAATCATGTACATCATCATAAAATTATTTATTTTTAGGTTAAAACAATCCAATAAATAGTTTATACATAGTTCATTATATTATAAATTAAATTTGAATAATTAAATACCATAACTCTAGGATAATAAAAACCAATATTAACCCATATTGTTAACTTTAATATGATTCCTAACACTAAAAATATATAAATTCCTAAAATATTCCACCAAAAGAATCTAAAATTTAAGTTAAATTCCTAATAATTCCTAGGATAGTTCTCAAAATAAATAAATTATAATTGAAACAAAAAATTTAGGAATTTAATAGACTATATTTGATCTCTATTAGACTATAAATTTAAAAACATGATTATAGAAGGGATTCCAAAACACTATAATAGAATCACATGAATAGATAAAAATTAAAATAACAGCCATAAGAAGAGAATATGGATTCATAACTCACTATCTAATGTTGAAGAATATTGGAATAAAAAAAATCCTTGAATTATGGGGGAATGCTGGATAAGACAAACAACCATCATTTGGGTGAGGGGATAAGAAATAAGAGGATGAAAGGAAAGCCTAACTCTCAAATATCACAAAAAAATGCCAGAAATAGAAGAAGAACACATGTTTGACAGGGGTAGCATTTCATGAGGCTCATAGGGGGGGGGGATGTGTTAGGGATTCAAATGAGGAGGGGAGGGGGAGATTGAGGGGAAGATAAGTTTTTAAAGAACTACACCCATGATTTTTGAAAAACTATTGGTATTTCTCAACCTATACCAATGGTTTTTTCAAACCATGGGTATAACATTGGTAAGAATGTCTATACCCATGGTTTCTCTAAACCATGGGTATAGATGTGTGGGGATAGACCTAGTTTTTGTAGCTTCATGGCCTGAGTGACACACAATGATGCCCCAAACTAGTCAATCGCATGACCACAAGCGTTCCTCCTCGTACACTAGAAGATTCCGACTAGCAGTGAGGGTATAATATTAGTCATGGGGAGACTATACCTCATTTGTCATAGAAAAACACTAGTAGAAATGAAATAAACAATAACCAGATATGTAATCATAACCATAAGAATAATAATAAAACTAGAAATACAATTTCAAAAATGAAACAATAGTTTTGTCATGCCAATGTACATGTCAAGTGTCTAAAATGAAACCCAAAATAAATACATTGATGTCTCCAAAGTGGGTCTTGAACCACATCTGGTTCTCCCATCCATGCTCCATCCCAAATTATCCATCTAACACAGGTTTGTTTTCTTTTACCTATCTAGAAAACATAAAGCCTATTCAGGTATCAATCAGGCATCCTGAGTAGGGTGTGGGTACAACTGAGTAGGCCACCACCAATTGCGTCTAAAACAATATCCAGTCAAATGAAAGTGTATGCAGTTGTATAAATAAGTAATTACAATTAAAAAGTAAATAGTTATCACATTATTAATTAATTTTTATTTAAACACATAAACCCCCAGGTTCCCATATACACTCATACCTCAATCCCTACTTCAGCTCATGTCGAAGCCCAAAGTATGTCCAAGGGATATCATATCTCATAATTCCATTATTACCATTATTTAATCCATACTTGAAGGCCCATGTAACTATTCATAAATCACATAATAAAATGACCATGTTCCCATTCTTTAATTCATAAATAAATGATCATGTTACTATTCATACATTACACATTATAATAACCATGTTCCCATTATTTATTTCACAACTAAATGACCATGTTACTATTCATACCTTATATATTAGAATGACCAGGTTTCTATTATTTATTTCACAACTAAATGACCATGTTACCATTCATAACTTACACATTAGAATAGCTATGTTCCCATCCTTTATTTCACAACAAAATGATCATGATACCATTCATAACTCATAATTATTTAAAAAATTAATTATCCACACTAATTAAATTAATAATTTGTCAATTATTTTATCAAATAAATCCCCTTAATTAATTCCCTCATTAATTAAGTACGTCAATTCCATTAATTAATTCATCTATTAATTAATCAATAACCACAACTCCAAATCCCATAATCAATTCCAAACTTAATTATCTCATCCTCAAATCTCAATATCTCATAATTAATTAATTAATTAATTATCTTAAGTCAACAAACTCAATACCTCATAATTAATTATATAATTAATTATCTCAATATATAATTCCAGAATCTTCAATTTCACATATCCGCAGTTAATTAATTAACAAAATTAATTAATTCAATCAATAAAACAATTGATAAATATCTAATATCAATTCTAAAATTACATACGCATAATTCAAGTAAATAATTTTGGATTTTAATTATCAACCACCTACCTCAATTTTTTGATGACCGATATCCCAATGGAAATCCCTTGAAATTGAGTAGCACAACGACATAGAAAAAGTTCCAGATCTAAAACTTCAATCAAGATCAAATAAATCAATATATATATATATATATAATATAGATCTATATATAAAATACTATATCTAGATTCACATTACTAGATCCATATCTATCCCAAAAAAAGAATAACAACCACTAAAATATGATGAGAATGAAGGAAGGAAGAACGAGAAACTAAGTGGGATAGGATTATCGTACCAGGAGGGTTTTAGATCATTGATATAAGGTCCTAATAATTAACAATAGAGGCCTTGAAGTCTTGGAATCCATTCAATTTTATTTGAAATTAATAGAAATTGAGTTGTTCTGATTTTGTGTTCAATAGGGTGAGTTTTGGGGGTTTGGGTGATTAGAAAACTAATTTTCAGGTGACTTTAAAAGTAGAGCACGGTTTTCTAAGAAGAGGCACATGGTTTTCCCTAATAATGTACCAAAACTATGTACCTATTTTATAGGGGTGCACGATTATTTCTAATAGGGCACACAGTTTGACAAACCATGCACCAATAGTGCAATTCCCCTCTGTCCAGGGTTGCATAGTTTATTGGGATGGGGCACATGGTTTTCCCTAACGATGCGCCAATTGTAAAAAACCCCTTTCATTCATTTTTCTCAAACTTTTACCCAAACACACCCCAAAGTAAAACACAAATGAAATGTAATAAACACATGGAAAAAGAGTACCTACAACTAAGCCTAAGACATCTCCATAAAAGGACATGATCTTAAAATCTCCACACCATATAACAAATCATAATTAAGATTCACTCCCAAGCATCTCTAAGATTTCGAGTCAAAATTATCAGGCCACTGAGCCTGTACATCTTCTTCCATTTCCTGTTTTTCCTCCTACACACCTCCATGTTACCACAATATGTGAACAATCAGCATGGTCTTTCCCCACAACACTTTATCACTACAATCCATCCCATGTATCAGATGCTTCTCAAAGGATTCATATATCTCCATATCAACAACATTCACATCAATCACATGAGAAGGGTCAGGTTGATGCCACCGTAGTTGTGAAAGATGGAAAACATCATGAATAAAACTTTATTTATGTGGATGATCCAATCAGTATGCTAGCATCCTGATTCTCCCCAAAACCTCAAACAGTCTGACAAACCTGGGAACCAACCTACTCTATCTATGTATCATGTGGTTAGTCAACCTAAGTGAAACTTGAAGGAATACCTGACCACCCTCTGTAAACTCTAGGGACCATCGACGTCTATCAGCATATGACTTCTCTCTACTTTATTATATAGCCATACAATTATAAATCAGTTTAACCTATTTCAACATCTCCTAAACGAGACTCAGTCCCAAAAATTCCGACTCACCCACCTCAGTATAGTATTTAATATATCTACATGGCCCACCATATAATTCCTTGTATAGTGCAATCTATATTGTTTCTTGATAACTGTTGTTATAGGGAAACTCCACCAAAGCTAGGTTCTTCTCCCAAGATCCACCGAAGTCAAGAAAACTAGATCACAACATATCCTCAAACACCTATATAGTACACTCTGATTTACCATATGTATTTAGGTGGAAAGTTGTACTCGACACACCCTGCATACCAAGAGCCTTATATAAACCTTTCTAGAAGAGATAAGTAAAGTGTGGATCGTGGTATAAAATATTATTTTGTGGCACCCCATGTAGATGGAATATCTTCCAAACATAAAACTATTCTAGCTTCTCCCCTGATAAAGTATCCTATATAGGTAAGAAATTCACTATCATTTTCAGTTTTTTCAATGATAACCCAAATAGCATCATTCTTATGAGTCATACTCGGAAGACCCACCAAAAAGTCCATATTAATTTCACCCCAATTCCATTCTGGAGTGTGAAATGACTAAAACAAACCACCAGGTCATTGATGCTCAGCCTTCACCTAGTGATAAGTGTAGCATCATTTCATGAACCCTGTTATCTCCTTTTTCATGCCCGACCACCAAAACTATCACCATATGTCACAATATATTTTAGTAACATTTGTATGTACCACCCAATTTAAGGCATCAAAATCATGCATCAGCTCCTCCTGCATACTCGTAGGCACAACAACCTAATTCTTGAAATATAAAATCTTATCCTCAACTATGATACAATCATATGGTGACTCCCCACCTTCGGGGCATTCCCTCTAGGTAAAAGCTTTTAGATCCTCATACTGCATGTCCCTAATTTAACTCAAAAGTGTATAATCCATTGAAACTAATACCAGAGTCATCTTCTTCTGACTCTCCTGAACTACAATGTGCATCTCATCTATAAAAATCATCATCTTCCACTCATCACTAGACACTTGTACTACCTGAGTCTGAGTTTTCCAACTCAAATCATCAGCAACACCATTTACCTTATTGGGTGTATATGCTAGCTTAAAATCACATGATTGCATATAATCAACCCATGTCCACTACGGAAGATTCAAATACTGCTACAAAAATATATACTTCAATCTATTATGGTCTGTATACACAGTAATCTTTTTTCCCAATAGATAATGTTGCCAATACATTAAAGCATAAACAACTATAGCCAACTCGAGGTCATGTTTAGGGTGGTTCCATTCATGTTGCCTCAACTTTCGAGACCTATAGGCCACAACTAGATCTTATTACATCAACACAACTCCAAGTTCAATCCCATATAGGTCATGATACACCATGTACTCATCCCCTAGCTCAAGTTGGATCAATATTGGTGTCAATGTCAAATTCTTATTCATCTCCTTGAAATCATTATTGCATGCTTTTGACTATTCAAACTTTATCCCCTTTTTGGTCATGACTAAAAGTGGAATTTACAGTCAAGAAAAGTCTTCGATGATTCTATTATAATACCCAGATAACCCTAGGAATCTATAGATATAGAAAACATTCATGGGATGCTCCCAAGAAACCACCACCTGAACTTTATCTGGGTCCACTAACACACCTTCCTCTGAGATGATGTGACCCAATAAGTATTCCTAGTCAATCAAAAACTTAAACTTAGATAGCTTGGCATATAGAATATTCTCTCTCATTTCACAAAGTATGATGTCAAGATGTTTTATATGATCATCATGAGTATTGGAGTACACCAAGATGTCTTCCAAAAACTGATCTAGGTAAATATGGCAGATCGTATTCATTAAGGCCAGAAACACTACAAGTGTGTTCGTCAACCCAAATGAAATTACGATGAACTCAGTAAGGCCATACCTACTTCTGAAAGAAGTACTTAGTATATCAAAAGTCTGAACTCTCAACTGATGATACCCCAATCTTAAATATATCTTTTAAAAGATACAAGATCCTCTCAAATATTTAAAAAGATCATTGATGCATAGAAAAGGATTTAGGTTCTTCATGGTCAACTAGTTCAACTTCTATTAATCAAAACATAAGCATAAACTCTAATCATCCTTATTTGAAAACTATATAGGTGAACCCCAAGGTGATGTACTTTGTTAGATAAATCTATTATCCTCCAAATCATCCATCTGGGACTTATGGTCTTGAAGATATGTTGGTTCCATTCTATATGGTGGAATAGAAACTAGCTCAGAACTTGGCATGAGATCAATAGTAAACATCACATCTATCTCAGGTGTAAGCCCTAATAAATACTTATAAAACACATCCTAAAACTATTCCACTATAGGTGGAAAGACATATTACTTTACACCTCTATAATCCATCAATTGACTAGTAACCTGGTCTATGAGATCTCCCAGTTTCTAAGTAAATTTACATCCTTGGCATGCCTAGATTTCCCACTCTCCTTGATGAATATAGTTGTCACCCATCATGCACATAAATGTCACCCTCTTATTGTAACAATCAATATGGTCTTGGTATACTACCAACCAGTCCATATCCAAAATTAGTTCAAATCCTAACAAGTCTAGGATATTTATATTCCATAGAAAAATATACTCTCTAACCTCAAGAGAACATCCCTTACACCCATAAATTTCTCTCGACCATACTCCCAGAGGTGTGTCTATCATTAAAATATTTATCACACACTCCACCACTAGGCTCCAACCATTCACAAGATGTGAAAAAATGAAGGAATGAGAGGTACCAGTATCAAATAAGTCACTAGATAATATAGAATTTACAAGAATAGTACCTCTCACTATTGAAAGTTCAACCTCACTATCCACAAGTGTAGGTTGTATAGCATGAAACTATCCTTGTCATATTCCCTGTGATGCATTTTGACTCCAATGAGCCACACCACTATGTTGATATGGGAAATCATGCCTAGAATCTACAAGTCCACTACCTCTACCACCTCAGCTAGTAGAATTCCAGTTATCATAATGATATGGTGTAGAAGACCCCATTCTCACATCCATGTTCTATCTTTCTCTTATATCACTACTCATTAGTCACTAGGACCTACAAAAATTATGTAGATGTCTCATATTTCCACCAAACTAGCACTCTACTAGTGGTCGGGGCAGAGTCTTTGGAAGTATCCTGACCTACCACGCCGGTGATAGACCACTCGAGTAAGATCCTGAGAAATTGATCCCTCTATCCATGAACCCTCATTCCAACTGCCCTGACTAACTTTTTCATAGCGATTATTACTTCTCTCAGAAGACATACCTTTTGATTATCCAAGAGGAACCACCTTTCCTACACTGGAACCCTCCTTCAATTTCCCCTTAGCTATGAGAGCCTAATCCACCACCTCAACAAACTTCTTTAACTACAAAAGGTTAACCTGGGAATTAATATCATTGTTACGACCATCCTTAAAACACCTCATCGTATCTATCTAATCCTATTCCTATGCTAGAGAAAATCACTGAAAATATATAAACCATCTAGAATATTACTCCATAGACATACTCTCCTAAGTCAACCTTAGGAACTCAACTGTTGTCTACGACCTCAGCATCTCTGGAAAGAAGTTCTCTAAGAACCTCCCCAAAAAGTCCTTCCATATCATACCATAAACTGGTCCAGTCTGTGCTAGAATGTCCCACCAGAACTTCACTGATCCTTGTATCATATAATCAAACAACTTGAAACTCCTTTTAGTAGGAGTATCTAAATGGTTAATTATAATCTTGATGGACTCAACCTAGAAATCAGCTCCCTCAGGTCCACCCTCTCTAGTAAAATTTGTAGAGTGCTGAAACTGGAACTCCCTCACCAGATCAGAAAAATTCTTCACAGCCCACCTTGGGTCTCTTCCCATTTATTTCATGAACTGAGAAGACCTCTCTCGAAACTTATCTGTTGTTTCCTCACCTGAAACTATTAGTGCCTCAGGCCCCACTACTAGTGGAGAATCTCCATCGATGACCTCCTTTCATCCTCTCTACAAGCATCATCATGGAGTCATATGTCTACAATGAAAAAAACACACCTTAGGAAAAAAATCACAACATTAACACATTTACATAGGAGGTAAAACACAACAATACACACAATTTCATTTCCCCAAACCCTACCACAAAGTCAAAACTGATGAACTATCACTACCTATGACAATCCTACACTTAGGTCATGGTTCAAAAAGGCCACTCATTCTTAATATTAAAGTTTCTCATTTAGACATTTAATTATTCTCATCTTTCATCATTTTAAAATTATGAATTTCATATTAGGTATCTTTTTCATTTCAATTTCACAAGATAAAAAAAAATTCATGTTCAACAACTGACCCATAACCTGTTTTTCCATGCATGCCTAAAAATTATGCATGTCACAAAAAATCCTTAGTGCATATAATGATATATGCAGACTCAAATTTCATTCCATATCAGTCCATGACTCAAATCTCAAAAAATATCAGAAACAATAATCACATCACACCACAATTACATTACCCAAGGTGAAATAATATTCAACTGTAATAGAAAACAACAACAACAACAATAATTCCAACCCTGGGTACTTGGGTTCTCCCCCGTACATGGGTTAACTACTCCCAGACATGAGATCATGCCCAAGACCTGAATATTCCTAATCTCCTATATACCATTCCCAAATAGTAAGATAGAAGAAAAGAAAAGAAAACTTTATTGATACAACTTTGTAATGTCCTGGCCCGGGTGTCATGCATCAGTGCCCCGAGTTGGTTGGTTACATAACCTCAAGAGTGCCTTCCCATATGGCAGAGGCCAGTGACTAGCAAAGGGGGAATAATATCATCCATGGGGAGACTATACCCTCTTTTTCAAAGTACAAAACTAGTGTAAATGAAATAAAAAATAATGAGATATATAATAACCAGAAGGATACCAATAAAACTTGTAATACAATGTAAAAACTAAAACAATAGGTGTTGAAAGATAATGTACCTACAGTGACTAAAATAATACCCAAAATAAGGATACGGATGACCCCCAAGTGAGTCCTAAACTATATCTAGTTCTCTCATCCATGCTCCATCCCAAATCATCTATCTAACATAGGCCCTTTACTACTAACCTGTCCAGAAAACACACAGTCTATTCGGGTACCGATCAAGCAGCCAGAGTAGGGTAAGAGTACAACTAAGTAGGTCACCACCAATGGTGTCTATAATAATATATAGTCAAAAGAAAGTGTTTTTAGTTTTATAAATAATTAATTACAATGCATAAGTAAATAATTATTAGATTATCAATTAATCTTTATTTAACCACATAAAGCCCTGGGTTCCCATTGTTACCTATACCTCAATCCCTATTTCAGCTCATGATAGTGCTAGAAGTATGTCTGAGGGATATCATATCTCATTATTAATTTTTTACCATTATTTAATTTATAATTGAATGAGCATGTAAATATTCATACATCACACAATAGAATGACCATGTTCCCATTCTTTAATTCACAACTAAATCATCATGTTATCATTCATAACTTACACATTAGAATGACCATGTTCCCATTCATTATTTCAAAACTAAATGAACATGTTACCATTTACACCTTACACATTAGAATGTCATGTTACCATTCTTTATTTCACAACTAAATGTCCATGTTACCATTCATACCTTAATCATTATAATTACCATGTTACCATTATTTATTTCACAACTAAATGACCATGTTACCATTCATAACACATTACTAATTCAATAATTAGTTATCCCCACTAATTCAATTACTAATAAAATAATTAGTTTATCTCATAAACCCCCTAAATTAATTCCCCAATTAATTACGCATGTAAATTCCATTAATTAATTCATCTATTAATTAATCAATATCCACAACCCCAAATCCCATAATAAATTCCACAACTAATTATATCATCCTAAAATCTCAATATATCATAATTAATTCATCAATTAATTTTCTCAAATCAAGAAACTCAACACCTCATAATTAATTCTATAATTAATTGTCTCAATCTATAATTCCCAAATCCCCAATATCACATCTCATCAATTAATTAATTCAAAAAATTAATTAATTGAATGAAGAACACAATGGATAAATATCTAATTAAAATTATAAAATTACATACGTGTAATTCAAATACAGACTTTGGGATTTGAGTTATAGACCACCTACCTCTATTTTTTGATGAGAGATTTCCTAATAGAAATTCTGTAAAATTGAGAAGCACAATGACATAGAATGTGATCTGAATCTAAAACCTAAATTAAGATAAAATAAATAAATATCTCTATAATATGGATCTATATCTATAATATTATATCTAGATCCACAATAATAGATCTAGATCTATCCCAAAATAGTAAGTAAAACTAGTAAAAGAAGGGGAGAAGGGAGGAATGAAGAATGGGAAACCAAGTGGGATAGGATTCTCTTATAGAGAGGGGTACAGATCTTCGATCCAGACTATCAATCACAAATAAAGGAGGTCAAGAAGGATTTTAATTTAAATATGAGGTTTTAAAATTGACATAAATCGAGTTGGTCTGAGTTTGGGTCAAATAGGGTGAGTTTTGGGGGTTCAGGTGATTAAAAAACTAATTTTCAGGTGACTTTAAAAGTTGAGTGCAATATTCTATGTAGGGGGACACGATATTCCCTAATTGTGATCCTAAACTATGTGCCTCTTTTATGGGGGTGCATGATTACTCCTAATATGGTGAAAAGTTTCATAAACCATGATCCAACCTTGATATTCCCCTATGTCTAGGGTTCTATGGTTTACTCAGTTGGGGAACATAGTTTTCCCTAAACATGTGCCAACCGTGCACAAACCTCTTTCATTAATTTTTCTCAAATTTTCACCTAAACACACACCAAAGTGAAACCAAAATGAAAATTTCTCAAAATAAGGAAAAATATTACCATTAACCAAGCCCAAGATATCTCCATAAAGGTTGGAATATTATAGTTTCTAGTAGTAATAATAAAAAAATCATTTACTCCATTCATCGTTCCATTTGTTTTCTCATTAGCAAATCATTCTTCACATTAATTGTTAACCCAATTCCTTATTGTTCCCACCATTGACTAAAATAAAAAGCATAGTGTGATAAATACTAATCATAGTGGAAAACCACATAATCATGAAAATTCACTTACATGATATCTAAATCACGACACCTTCTTTAATCTATGTCACCTTATGTTTACCCTTGGTCATTCATAGTAAAAATCTATCTAAATCCTTTATGATGGTTTGTAAAGAGATTGTGATTTTCTAAATCATATCTCTTGGGATTGTCAAACCAGGTGTGCAGAAAGGGCCATTATCATAGACCAATTCCAAGTTGAGTCAAGATCAATGTCGTGTTTTTTAGGTTGTTACCCCTAGGTACAATAGTACTAGAAACACATCCACTTATAGTATCTAGACAAGGATTTACTTCAAGGAAACCACTATCCTTGTCATTTACCAAAATTCCAGGACATTTTCCTGCACCAAATATATATTTTTTATTTTAATCAAAAGTACTTTTATGGAGTAAGTGCGAAACCAACAAGTACACCCTAGCCGTCAAACACTATAGCACATTACAAAATTATTAAAGACCAACTTAAAACTAGTAGACCTGCTATCTTTAAACAATTTCCAGAAGAGAGAAGTTACCTCTTTTCCAGGTCCATCTCTGATGATTCCTTCAAAATGGGATGCCAACTTCTCCCAAGATCACAAGAACTCCTCCTCGTCAATTTTATTGTTGTTGAAACCTCTGACTAGGATTTGGTGTTGTTTGTCAATCCACTCACTTTGTTCCTTGGTCGTGTCAACTTGCATCAATATTTCCTTCAACTGTTTCGGCATCTCGGTAGAAGCATAAATGTCTACCTCTTTCTCAGCCATCCTGTCCTTAGAATGCACAATCAAATCCCATGGATCTTCCCTGCTCAAAGACTCCCCTTTCGGATTCCCATGCATCCCTTTCACTCCCACCTTGGCAGTTGAGGCCAATTCACTCAGTTTCACCTCCTCTTCCACTGCACCTGACTTGACAGTTGTCCCAGTTCCTGCCTCCCTCTGTGTACCCTGAGAGGAATCCTCCTTCATCCTTGTTATTGCCTCCTCTGTTTGTAATTGCCTCTCCTCATGCCGACCTCCTTCTTGAGAGGGTTCATTCTCATGTGACTCGGTGACCAAGACTGGCTGGCCATCCATTCTTCCCACTGATTGGGACTCGATCTCCTTGGGTTTACCCTCTTTCTTAGCCGACCGGGTCATCATTATAGGTATAAAAGAGTAGTCTTAGCACCCTATCGATTTCAGCTTCCTAGAAACAATGCAGCACCCTGGGTCCTTATTCTCTTTGTTCCTTCTCTTCCGTATTTTCTTGTGCAAGTCTTTCCCCTCCCCTCCCAATCCATTGTCCTCAAAAGATCGACCATCTCTCTCAAAATCAGTCTCATAAGAGCACTTGGAATGACCCTCAGACTCACCCTCATTAATCAAGTTCCCAAATCGGTTGTTGAGGGGAATACAGGAAAGAGCTCCCCTCGGTTTGAAGTCCTTCCTACAGTCCAGTGACTTGCTATCCCCCAGTGAAATCTGCTCCCCCTCCTGGCCTACCTGCGACTTATTTTTTCCATTATACACCCTTCCATTGACCAAGTTACTTCCAGCCCTCAATGCCATTGCATAAGAGCTGGGAATTTGGCTTGCCTCAGCCCCAGCAGCTGAGCTATCTGGTTCAGCATCTCCTATAACCTCTCCCAGAGCCTGAGTGTGAGCAGCAGGTGAGAACCGAGTACCTTCAGTCGCTTCACTGACCCTATCGCCCCCACCCTAGTCCCATTGAGGGGGGGGGGGGAGTAGCCAAGTCACCTATTAGCCTCGCGAATACTACTACGACACTTGAACCTGGAGGTACCAAGTCTGGTTTTTGCACCCCAACTGCCCCTAAGTAATTTACCAACTCTGGATTACCCTCGTGCATTTCTTCTTGCTCATCCCTACCATCGAAAGCCCACACCCTCTGGTTCTCAACAGCTTCATCCAACACCGCATTCCACTTAGTTGTGACAATCACCTCTTGATGAAGCCTACGCCTGCGGCGATAGACAGAGACCAAATTCCCTATTTTGTGGCATCCCAGGAAAAAACCAGGCCATGATTTGAAGACAACCCTTTGCCCCCAACGAAACTCCTCACCAACCGAAATCCACAGCCACTCCATGGGGGGCTTTGAAACTTCATCCTCGATGCATACCTGAGGAGATATCAGATGACATACCACCGCTGTCCGATTATCAGAACACAGAAATATGCCTACCATATTTTCCTAACATCCTAATAATTGAGGGGTTCTGTAAAGGAAGAGGTAAATCTGGGAAGCTCACCCAAACAGCAGCCGAGGGCGCATCATGATTCATGATGAGTTCAGTAGACCAGCGGAGAAGAGAGAAACCACATCCATTGGTTGCATGAGGGGCTCGAGACCAGGAAACTATCAGGTTGTCCTATGAGGAGAAGCGAACCATCAGGTGTTGCCGATCGAAGAGACCCACCACTGCGCGCTCCTGGAGATCCCTAGAATAAAAAAAAGAACCGATCGAAAGCATCGACAAAGGGACAGTGGCCCCTGAATCAGACCAAAAGCATCAACAGGTGAAGGTCCGAGGCCTCATTAAACTCCTTTGAAGAAATCACAAATTGGGGCGAGCCGTTGAGAAGGTCGGGGACCTTAGGGCAAAGAGAAACAGAAGGAAAGGGGGAAGAAAGTCTGGGTTCGTGAAAGGGGAGAAGGACTGAGCCGATAGGGATGAAGGAAGAACTTGCCCCCCTCCTCCCTCCGGGGAGGAGGGGGCCGGAGCTGCGGACATCGCCGCTATGGCATCACCGACAGAGCTCCGCTAGGGCATCGCTGCTTGTATCTTATTTTTTTAGGACATTTTCCTATACTTTGACTTATCCTTAAAATTATCCTTAGAGAAATCCCAAGACATATCCTCATAAATATCCCTTGGGATCTCACTAATTTTTTCTCATCAATGTTTTCAATGTTTAACTAAACCATTGTTTTGATACCAACTATAGTGACCCAGGGATTGGAATACATGGATATTACATATTTTTATATTAATATTCATTACATTATACAAACACATGCTTGAGGACCATAATATTTTAGTGTATTTGGAAACATGGAAACATAATCTTCTATATTGGTGAAGGATATTCAATATCTACTATAATGATCCCTCCCTTTAGTACTCCTAATTAAAACCTTTCTTCATAATTTGGATAAAAACATAACAAAGGGTGAGCTTAAATACTCAGTAAGGGTAGAAAAAGGAGATACGTATGCATAACATGAATATAAGGTTATGAAAACACATACATAACTTTTGAAAACAATACCCTACATATCAAAGATTATAATCTTGAGTCATTGAATAAATATTTGTAGTTCATAAGACATGAATCATAGTATAATCAAGAATATGATCCATGAGAGTGTAACATATGAATATAACATAGATTTATGCCATAAAATCATATTATAATATTTCTAAAATGTATAAATAGAAACAGGTTAACTCATTAGTTTAAGGACATGAAATTGGTCCCTCTAATTAACCTATGTACATGCAACTAGGTCCATACATATCATTATGGGCATGAAATATATTTTCATTCTTAAAATTTTGAACATGTAATCTGATTCACGCATAACATCATTGTAGTGAAGGTTCACTACCAAGGATATCTTAGTGAAATGGTTTTACTCCCCACACTATCTTAGTTATTAATATTCACTCTCAAGTCTATCTTATCTTAAAAATAACCTTACTGAACTAGGTTCACTCCACATTTTATCCATGTCTATCTCTTGTCATAAAAATATTTAACCAATGCATTGGACAGAGATATAGGTCCCAACCATCACATAAAGAAATCATACATATCTATACCACAAGATCATAAACATCCATCATATCATTACCCATATAATTAAATGGGTATCATAAACACTTCATCATATCTTAACCTATGGAAAATAGAAAGGCTTTATAATCATTTCATAACAGAATAACATATAAAAAGATATGGGTTTCATAATAATACAACCCATAGAAGAGAAATGGGTTTCATAATACTATAAAACATGGAAGAGAAATGGTTTTCTTAAGAATATAACCCATGGAATATAAATAGGTTTCATGAGCATAAAACTCATGGAATAGAAACAAGTTTCATAAACATATAACCCGTGGAAGAGAAATGAGTTTTATAGACATCATGCCATCAGAACATAAATAATTAAGAGAAGGAATATGAATGGTACCATTGGATCATATCTCTGGTAAGGAATGATTAACACCAATAAATGGCATCATATATAGAAATTAATTTTTAAATATAATTTAAAACATTTCTTGAGGAAAATGTTCTTTTCTTTTTTAAAATGATTTTTAAAATATAATTTGTTTTGAAAATTTTTTTATTTGAAAATAAAATTGAAAAATTATAAAGGATTACTTTAAAATAATTTATTTTTTAAAATCCTTTTCATTGAAACCAATATTAAAATATCATCTAAAAAAATTGATAATAATTTTAGAAAACATGGTTTTGGAAGAAAAACGATTTCTGACCGAAGAGAGAAATAAAGTCGGGTTTTATTAAAAATAGTTTATTAATTATATTAAGTAAAAACGATTTTAAAAGGGTAATATTACTTGAAATTATCATTAATCACCATATTATATGAAAATTAATGAGTTTATTGAGAGGTTGATCATAATATTTCAACATTGGGGACATGATCATAAACAAACCTGATGAGATTGTAACATAATATCATTACTAATTCGGTAACCTTAAATCATAATCCCCATAAAAAAATAAGATAAATTAGAACTTAAAATACGATGAGGCTAAATTAATTCTTGATATTACATTTAAAATGGGTTTTATATACACCTTGTGAATGAATATAGGTGCATAAAAATATACGTCTCAAAGAAGGTAAATGTAGACAAAAATCCATTATCACTTGAGTAACTTTTGAATTAGAATACTTGTGAAAAAGTAACATCAATGGAAACATTAATTATAATTAAATGATGTATATTATTGATATATAATGTCATACCACATTATATACACCATAGAAAAGAAATAGGCGGGGAATATGGCTTGTGTCTCATGAATGTAAAAAGTGTGATGAAATTCCATTGCTGATTTGTTAACTTTTGAACCCTAAACCCCATGAAAGAGAGATCCTAAAATGGATATGTAAACAAAAATAGTTTTCTGAATAATTATAATTATATAAATTAATGTTAATTATATATACCACATAAAATAAATAGGTTGTGAATATGGCATGTGTCTCAGGGAAGTAAAAAGTGAGACATAATTCCCTTAACTTCAGTCTTCACTTCCATCGTACTCATTCAAAAATAATATATAATAAATATAAGTTTATAATAATTCTATAATAGGACCATATTTATATATATAATACCATATATTATTTTCTTAAGACTTTATATTACCTGTTTATTTACAATTCCTTGTTAAAGTTATGATTCAGGTAATAACTGTTTTGTTTTTCATGTATGTCTTGACTTGCATTTTTTTTGTACGCTTACTTAAATAATGGTTTTATAATTTATAGAATTTAAAACATGATATAAATATAATATATATTCAGTATTTATTTATATTAATCCATAATAGTTAGTGATAGTAAATTAAATACATTGTTTAAGGAGACGGTAGGCCGAATGTACGAATGAACGTTGTTTCAATTTTCTTATAATATTTAAAGAAGCAATAGTAAATGATATATATTTATTATCATTAAAATTGTATTATTATTTCACATATATCACATATTTTTATTAAACCCATCCTTAATACATCCCATGTAATGCGTGAATGAATCACATCGCTTTGTGAGGCGGTAGTCCGCCATACACACAAGAGACGTTATCGTATTCCCACAAAATAGAAAGCATGATGTTTTGTGTGATATAAAAATTACAAAAGCATTATAACATCATAAATATCTTATGTACCATATATAAATAGTATTTGCATCATTATGACCAACATCTAAAAGGTGGTAATGGAAAAATGAATGACATCGATTTGGGAGGCGGTAGACTGTTGTACACACAAAAAATTATTTTGTAATGAATTTGATGGAAGTGTGTGTAGTTTTAAGTCATAAAATTAACATAAAAACATCTCATTATATGGAATATACTGAGTTTATTATATAATCATGATATAAAAAAATTTAATGGGTTGGAGGAATAAGTAAAACAAAACGCATGTTGATGAATGTTACCTCTTATTCGGGTAATTCCTTTTGGTTTTCACCAAAGGCCTTTATTGGTTGTATTTATGACCAAATTAAATCTTATAGTATTATTGAATGGAATTTAAGAAGTAATTTTGGTAGGTATTTTGGAACCAATTGGTTTTGAAGGTATGAATAGAGGGGGATATGAATGGCCTTTTATATGTGAGGGAGGGGACACACTTGGAATTTTTAAAAATATGTTAGCTGTGCACACATGTTTACATAAAAGAATTAAATAATACACCAAAATCTGGAACATTTTGGATAAGGTATAAAAATTTCCACTCTTTGGGTTTTGGAAAATTTTCTAGGTCATTTATTTCCTTCATGATTAAATGTTAGTCCCATAGTAAACTCGTTTTTCTCTTAATCGTTGTAATTAATTTTAACTATTTTCACTAATCACTTTGGTCAAATATTAAAATAAACTTATTAAAAATTATATATTATTATTATTAAAAATATTTAATCCATTTTTATATTCAATTAATAGATGTGTAACATACTATTTTAAAATTAATCTCATGGACTCGAAGAGAAAGTGAGTTTTTAAAGAGCGATGTTCAAAAGTTTGAATTGTTTTCATATCCAATTTAAATGTGAAATTGATAAAAATGACCTAAATTGGATTAATTTATTTATAAAATATATAATTATAATTTAAAACTAATTTAAAATATAATTCAACTTTATAATTAAATAAATCAAAAATGCAGTTTTCAATTAAAGTTTAGTAAAATTTTCCTATTCATTAAAAATAAAACATCTTAGAAAAATACCAAAAAATCATCCAAAGATAATTTTGTTATTATTATTTCAATAATGAATTTTATTTTATCAAATTGATTTTCTAAATTTTTTAATTTTTTTTTAAATGAGTGCGCCAACAAAAGGCAACAAAACTACTTTTTTTAAAAAAAATACAGTTTTAAGTGTAAAATTGGATTTATTCTTATCTATTTTATAGAAAACTTATAATTTGAATTATATAAATTTTATTGAATTTATAATATATAAATTTAATTAAAATTATAAAACAAAAGTTATTTGGTTAATTTATTGATATTAAACACACTTTTCTGCATAAAAATAGTTTTTTAGGAAAATATTTGATTTTATTTTGAGAAGAGATTTATTTTCATTTGTAATTAATTGGTAACCAAATAATTCATTATAATAATATATGTAAAAAATATTTTCATAATTTATTCAATCTTATTCATATCCTCCATTCCAATGGCTAGTTGATAACTATCATAATAATAGTATGTCATGTTTGGTTTAAACTCAGTGTTGCGATAGCGTAAGATAAACTCTGAATTGTGTGTAATACAAGCCAAACTTAGTATTGCATGTAATGAAAGATAAAATCAATGTTGAATGTAGGTGAATATCAAATTTATATTATGTATAAAGTAAGTTTAACTTGTTATAGTGTGTAACACAATCCGTCAAAGAATTTTAATTTATTAAAAAAATTAATTAATAAAAACTTGAGGTGTTAAAAGGATGATAAAAAACTCTTTATTTAGACTTATTTGATCTAAAAAGTATATGAAACAATAAGGAGACTATGAATTGACCCTTCTTATTCTATTCAATCTCCAGGAGTTAGTACTCCACATAAAAATGGCTAGAACACAATTATTATCAAATATCCAGTGGTGACCTGAGCTCACCAACGACATCCATGGTGGTTTGCGGTGTAGCAGAAATGGAGAAAACATTGAAAGAATGTCTGAGAATGAAGATTAATGATCTAGATTGAAATGATAGTGTTTTTATAATTTGTACAGTACCTGGGCAAAGTGACCCTCCCACATCAAAAGAATTAGTGGTCAAACTCCATTATATATTAGTAGTCAATCCAATTTATTGGCATCAATCTAGATTGGGGTCGGAGGACACCTAATTCCATTATTCATTACCTCGCATTGGTGAATCCTCCCTCCCAATGCTACAAAGACCTTTCTCCCATGCCTTGGTGCACTTTTATGCCCAAGGGCATGCCATTCATGACTTTTGAAAACCTCCTACCGCATGTGGCTAGCCCTACTTGTGGGCTACTTGGTTAGTTACCCCTAATGAGGTGGCCATGTGGCATGCACCCATTGGTTTTGGGCAAGCCTATGTTTAACCAATTGTTGACCTAAACACACAACAAACAATTAAAAAATTATGACATGATAAAAAAATTAAAATTTATTCTTTTAATTTATTTTCAAAAAATGTATTCCCAAAATAGAAATTACCCAAAAAATTAATAAACAAATTTCTTATATGGGTATAATCATATAAATATTATTGACATTAATTAATTAAAATTCAAAAAATTATTTTCAAATTTAAGGCTATAAAATCTCCCATATAGAAACCTAAGATAAAGTTTTTCCCTAGGGCATCTAAACCAATGATGGGGTGATATAGAGGGAACTTATGAAAAATATATTTCTATCAGAGGGATTCAAGGTAGTTGGAGTTAGTAGTGGGCGTCCTAGAGTTAAGTCGTTTGAAACATCTTACAAGTGCTAGTCAGCGGGATCTCGGTACAAAAAAACCTTTCGCGAGTAAGCTCAAGCATGTGGTCCTACAATACAGGGATAGTGTAGAGAGCCAATACAGCCTGGGGAGGGTTAGTGATATGCTTGTGATGTGTGAGGTCACATGGTGTGAAACTACCTGACCCGATGTGTTGATCAGTACATGTAGATAGCTAATGAACTACTATAGTAGAGATAGTTTTGTGATCAAGGATCTCATAGGCCCGGACATGGTGGTCCTCAGGGAGGTGGAGTTGGAAAAGGAGTAGGAGGAGCTATGGGTGGTGGAAATCTCTATGAGATCCTTTAACCACCACAAAGTAGCTCACATTAAGATCAGGGAGTTGGTGGCTAGAGTTGTGGATAGATGTACGCTTTGGATTTATATGATCCTGCATCGCATAAGATAATAAAAGGTATGCTTTGTGTCTCTTCTACCTTATGCATTATAAATTGTTAGAAACTTTGCAAGGTACTCTTTTTTCCTCTCCTTTCTCAAGGCTTAAGCTGAGGTGACCTGGGGTATCATTGTAACCCTGTGTAAGTATGGCTATACATAGCTTCAAATGCATGGGGAAGAGGGGTTTTTCCCCCACCGAGACACATTTTTGAGATGCAAGAAAAACTGGGAAGGAAATTCAGTTATTCTCAAAGTGGATTGTATCAAGGTGTGGTGATTGAGTCCCTTAGACTTGTTTGTTCAGGGAAGATACATGAGGTGATGGGAATCATAGATGGATTGTGTAACTATTGGATATTTTTCTTCTTTGGATAACCTGTGAGATGGATATCCCCTACTCTCTAGTTTGGGTTTCTTTGACTGAGTATATATATATATATATATGCATATATCCTTCTTCGATACCCACCCCTTGGGTTTTGTTACTTTCCTTCCAGGGGAGAAGAAGACATGTGGGGTATGCCACATGCTTTCTGTGTCTAGATTCTCATGGTTGGATGAGTCTACTCTCCTAATATAGGTAGCGAAGACTCGTCGATAAGTTCAACTTCTCACTATGTCAAGCTCCTTGTGTTTGGACGATTTTACTTTCATTGTCTTATTAGGTTGAGCTATAATCTTTTACCTTACCTTGTTCTATGTACTACATTCCTCTTCAGTTGTTTCTCTCACTACTCCCCCTTCCTTGTTTCAAGGTTTTCCAATGGGTATGTATATACTCAACCCTGTATGGGATTTTCCTGCACTTGTCATGTTTTATGCAGATGAAGAATAGTTTGATTGTGATTTCAGAGGAGCTTAGGGATATAGGGAACTTGGACCACGTATGGTGGATATATCTTGGGATATAGAAGCTAGGATCTCTCATATATTTACTCTTATCTAGTTTTTTCTAGTTGGGACATATTTCTGGTTGGGATTTTTCCATTTACTTTTAGTTTACACTACTGTACTTTTATAATTTTGAGAGGTTCATGTGTGCCAAGTTTTTTATCCTATAGTCTTGCATCTCTTCCATTTCCCTCTACAATTTTTCATTGAGTTGGCTATGTATGTGGATATAGGTACTTAGTAAAATGCCTCCCCAAGTTTAGTTAGCCTTCAGAACTTTTTTTCACCCTTGGCCTATGAAGGTGGGCTTGGGGTAGTTGGGCTCAAGCCCCGACATGGGTCGGGTCATGACAGATTGGTATCGGAGAACTTTCATTCATTAAGACATTGTTCATTTATTAAAATTTCATATTTCATATATGTACTTATTTAATATATACTTTTTATTAGTATTTATAATTTATATTAAGTATAATTTATTTATTTATTTTTTTCAATCACCATTTAACTAATAGAATTTTTAATATTTTTTTAATGATCACATTTAATTTTTTATTTATTTAATTATTTCATTTTATTTGGGACCTTTATCAGCACTAAAAATAAATCACTGAAAAAAGTTACATTTTATAAATGCTAAAAAAACACTAATAAACAATATCCTTTATCAGCACTTTTTTCTAGCACTGAAAAAGACCAGTGCTCTTAAGGGCTGGTTTTGTGGTAGTGACTAGAGCCTAGAGAGTCACACAAAAAATGTATCCATAAGTTCCATTAATTCAAATGAATTTGTTTTCATGATCAAGTTTGTCCCACATTTGTGGGCTAATAAGCTCCTACGTAAGATTTATCACAAGTAAATGAATAAATAAATTCCATCATATATTACTTATAGTAATAATAATATGAAATGAATTTATTTCCCAAGGTATTTACCAGTTTCACATTTCGTCCATATACCTGGTTCCTTTAGTTGATATGGTCACAACTTCATATTTGGTTATCAAATCATTTTTCATATATCCAACAATGGGCATCCTCAAAATTGAGAATGGATTAGAGAATCTGGGGAGGAGGTGATGGTGTTTTTTATATACATTTAAAAAAAAATATATATTTAAATGAGTCTAGGTTAGAAATATTTTGAAACTAAGGTAGAAAAGTGGCAAATGTCCTGCCACGTTTGGCCTGTTTTGTTCCCGGCAAAAGGAAGCATGACCCTTGCCGCCTTTTCCTTAAAACTCGACCAAAGGTGGCATAGCCCTTTCCACCCTCACTAAAATGAAAAACAATATTTTAAATATACATGTTTGCATATTTTTTTTTCATTTTGTTTTTTTTATATATATATAATAAAAATTCTCAGGAGAATTTAACTACTACTTAATATCTAGTATTACTTCCATTATAGTAGTTTGAAATTCTCATAAAAACTCTCTCACATGGGTCCCTTTTATAAGGGTGCTTGCCCTGGAAATCCTTTTGGATTTCCAATGTGGGATTCACGTCCTCCCTTTCCTACAGAGAATTTATAATATATTATTTTTAACAATTTGTAATTAATTAATAAGAAATATAAGTTACTAGCAAATAAAAAATTAACTATTATCATTTGCTATTAAATATCAAAAATTAATATAAACAACATTTTAAACTATATTAAATAATAACTGATTAATTACTAATTAATAATATTAATAAAAAACAAATTAATTTCTAATTAATAATTATTAATTAATAGGTTTTCTTTAATTAGTAATTAAATAATATATTATAAATAATAAATAATATTTATAATGAATAAATAATAAATAATATAATATATATAACTATAATTATTAATAATTAGTAACTAAAAAAATTAAATATTTTTTCGTAATTAATATGAATTATCATCAATTATTTAATTAAATAATAATAATTAATTAATCATTAGTATTTTAATAATTTAATCGTTACTTATAAATAATTATTAATCACTAGTATTTTAATTATTATTAATAATTATTAATTAATATATATTTAATTAGTTAATTTTTACTTAATGTTATTAATAAGTAATTAAATATTGTATAATTACAAATTAATTAATAACAAATAATTATATTATTACTTTTAATAATTTTTCACTAAATAATAATTTTAAAAATTTATTATTAATTAATATTAATTAATAGTTATTATTTTTTAAAAATCAATATTATTAAATACTAAATCATATTATTTAATTTATATTTATTTATAATTAATATTAAAAAGTAATTAATATTAATTAGCGATAATTATTTAGTTAATTATTACTGATTTAATAATTAATTATTTATTTTTTATGAATTTAATTATTTAATAATTAATATTACTATTTAGTAACTAAATAATAATATAAAAAATTTATTAGTAATTGATTACTAATAATTATTAGCTCATTAATAATTAATTACTTAATTAGTAATTACTATTATTAATAATTAAATAAATATTTCTTAATTACTAATTAATTAATAAATAATTATTATGTTATTATTTTTAATAATTAGTTACTAGATAATAATTTTTAATATTTGTTACTAATTAATATTAACTATTAATTAATATTTATTATAAATTAATATTATTAATTGTAAATCATATTATTTAATTAATATTTAATTGTAAATAATATTTAATTGTAATTAATATTAATTATAAACAAGTAGTTAATTAATTTATACAAATTTAATAGTAAATAAAAAAATTAGTGATTTAATAATTTAAAAATTATTATTATTATTTAGTAAAATAATAATAATTTTAAATATTTATTAGTAATTGTGTAATAAACAATTATTAATATTTATTAATTGATTTATAATTAATTATTTAACAAGTAATTACTAATATTAAAAATTATTTGAATATTGCTTAGCTGCTAATTAATTAATCAATCTTAACTATTAATAATTAATTAATAATTATTAGCAATTAATTAATTATTAATTGATATTCAATAAAATATTATTAATTTTAATTAGTTAATTGCTGCCTTTGCCAAAAAAAAATAAGGGCAAATGCGGTAAGGGCGTCTAGCGCCTTTTCACCTTAGTTTTTAAAATATTTTTAAGCTTGACCCATATAAATAATTTTTTTAAAATGCATATAAAAAAACTCCAAGGTGATGCCTGTGGGCACCTGTTTTAAAATGCGACATGCTTATTATGTATAAAAATAAATAAATAAAATGAAACATAAAGAAGGTGCATGGTGCCTTCCTCTCGGTTTCTCACTGAATGACCACCCTTGTTGACTGGGATGGGGGCACCCGCATGGCTCATGCTAGATTGAGTTGGGCATGTTTTTATAAAAATACTTTTAAGGGAGGAAAGTGGGTGTCACTACCCACCAAGATGGCACCACTCCAACCACCCATGCACTTGGCGTTCCGAACACCTGACGCTCCACTAACCTGACCCATGCATCCCTAGCCTAGATTCACATCCAAACCCATTTAATGTTTTATTTAACATTAGAATAATTTTTAAAAAATCCATGATTTTTTCTGAATATATAAAGTTCAATAAAAATATTTTGGGTACCATGAGAAGTATTGATATGCATTTAATTTTTTTAATGAAACTCTAATGCATTAAATATACCTTCATGTAGAATTTTAGTTTATTTACTTTTTATTAAGAAATTATATGCATATAGAGTGGAGAGAAAACCTTTATATATTTATATATCAATTTATATAATTTTAATAACTGTATATGTAGTATTTTATAATAAATAATTTATAAATTTTATTTTTTAATGATTTAAAAATCTATTATACCTCTTAAATATGTATCAATCTCTGCATGTCTGCATTTTATATAATTTAATATAATCCAGTAAACTTAGTTACACTCACCCATGGGGGAGTAAAAATGTATTAAGATAAGTTATTGTTAATGATGTGGTCTGAGGTGAGAATTGGCATGGTTCCAAATAGGATAAAATAATCTAGAGAGAGATAGCTAATGAAATTAAAGTTTCCAATCAAATAAATGAATTCTCCTAGGGTCTTAGTTGATTCAGCATCAGCCTAATTAATCAAACAATTGTACACAACTCATTGTCATATCTTTTTTTTATCAATTTTATCATGGATGATTAAATATTTTGAAGGGAATACATAGATAAAATGAATAAACACTCTATTAATGATTTCTATTTGTTCATCATTATTTTTTTTAAAGTGATCAAATAGTAAATTAACAAGAATTATAATGATAATAAAATTACATTGGAAAATAAAATAAACAGTTATAAAAATACCTCAATGAAATATTAAGTCTTAAATTCCTTCTATTACTAAAGTTAGAATGAAACTATAGTTTGGGATGCTCACCACCAATAGTTGATGGTGCATCATTCTATTGTGAAGTTTAAATTAGAATACTTGGTAAACTTATCTAATATTGGTACCAAAGAAGTCATCAGATCTATATTGGTTCACTTTTAGAGGTAAGTGTTGAGAAAATCCATGTTAATGATTAACATTATATATGACTCCACTCATCAAATCGAAGAGCTATGAGTTAATGTAGTTGGAAAACCAAATATCTATCTAAAAACTATTTAAGTAGTGCCATAACCTTATATTTAAATATTAATAGAGGTTTTAAAGACCCCTTATACTATAATATTTGAGTGACCTAATATTCTAAATCCAATATTTTAGGGATTTTGGGATTTCAATAAAATAGTGGGATATGTTTAAGATTAATAAATAAATAGATTTTAAATAGTCGATAATCATGATAAATGTACTAATATGATGCATTTCATTCATTAGGTAAATAGAAAGTGATACCACATAATCATTTCAATTTATATTGTATAATGAACATGTCCTTATGGAAAAATATTTCCCAAAGTGGTATAGGAACCTATGCATATTACTATTACATGAAGGGATATTTTATGTGATGAAATCCCCACTACACGTGGAACCTCCTCATGAAGAAAATTAGGGTAAGAAGGATGCTTACAAAAGACACATGGCTGATCCATTTTAGGATTAATTCATTATCACTACTACAAAATTGGTTTTATCTAGCGTTATGGATTTAATAGAACTAGCCAAATTTTTTGTTAAAGACCCTATTTGTCTGCACTATTAAAGGGGGTCTTTAACAACACTTTTTTTAGTGTTGTTAAAGGGGGTCTATAATAGTGATAAAAAAGCACTATTAAAGGGGTAATTTTATCGATTCTTTTTTACAAGCATTGATAAATGGGGTCTTTTATCAATGCTTGTAAAAAAGCACTAATAAGGGGGGGGGGGGGTAGCAGTGATTTTTTAGAAGCGCTGATAAAGAACCCCCCTTATCAGAAATTTTTTAAAATCGCTGAAAAAAGTATACTTCAAAAAAATATTTTATTAAAAATAATATATTAATATATAAATATATTTATATTTATATTGATATAAATATAATATATATTCTAAATTATGTTTTAGATAAATTAAATTGTCATTTACACTTAATATATAATATATTTAGTAGAAATAACATATAAAATAAAAAATATATTTTTAATTAAAAATTTGCTTATTATTACCAAGTAATAGTCATTTATTATCAATTTGAAGATAAAAAAAGTCAAAAAAAAAAGATCTAAAATAAGTTGAAAATGTAACTCAAACTTCAAATGGCCATAACTCTTCATTCAGGTGTCCATTTGGGCTCTACCACATATCAAATAAAAGACAATGATGATATCTATGCCTTGAGTAATATAGTTAAATATATGAAACATTTTTCGAGGCCAAAATGCCCAGAAGGACTCCAAAACAAAATTTTTAGTCGGTGTACCCCAATGTTTTAACATTCAATGGATTTTTAGGATCGTTTATGGGGGTCGTTTTCCCTTGTTGGATGGGGAATAAATTTATTCCCAGGTCTTACAATAAAATTGATATTATGGTATTTAACATTTTTATCATTTTTTAAAACTTACTATTATTTATAATCAAATATATAACAATGTATACATATTTTTTATATATTCACAAATAAAAATTTACTTTTATAATTAAATAATTAAATATATTTATATATAAAATATATTTATTAATATATAAACATATATATAAACAAATATATAAATATATGGATAATAAAATGAAAGGAAATATATATAAATATATAGATGTATCATAAAATATGAAACAAAAAAAGTATAGGGGAGTGGAAAAGGAATTGATGTATACACTAGAGGTCTAGGGTTCGAAACTCACTGGAGGCAGGCATATGGACTGGAGGGTGAGATTATCTAAAGCGTTGATAAATGGGTGGGGGAAGCATTGAAAAAGGGGTGGGGTGGGAAGAACTGGTAAAGGGGGGTGGGTGGGGCATGGAAAATTTTTTATAAACCCTTTATCAGTAGGGGCCTTTATCAGTGCTTTTTTACCACTATTAAAGCCCACCTTTAATAGTAATAAAAAAAGCGTTGATAAAAGGGGCCTATAATAACACTAAAAAAATCACGGATAAACACTTTGGGCCTTTAACCATGCTCTAATTATTAGTTATTTTTAGCACTAATAAAGACCTATTTTAATGTTGTTAAAGGCTGTTTTGTAGTAGTTTATTTTATCATATATTTCTAGTGAATTATGAAAGAAACATGAGAACATGGATTGTTACACCAAATTGGTTCATCTTTAAGAAGTTTATGAGTTGAAAGTTATTGTCCCAGATGAAGACTAGATTAATAACTAAAGTGTAGGGTGAATTGAGTTCCTAAATTTTTTTACATTATTAAACCACCCACTTCAAGGTATAATATTTCAAATCATTCCTTAATAAAATTTATAGAGGAAACATAATAGTGTTAGTTTTAATTAAACATGGTATGTTACATATTTCTTAGTTTGTTCTATGTGAGGTGCAATGCACAATTTTAAGGAAATAATTAAAAACCATTACGTTAACACTTCAAATAATAATGTCATTTTTAATTTTTTAATTTATAATTTTCATGTACTGGTTTAATGAATTCATGGCATGAATTTTAACTATCAATATTAGTGTCTACTAAAAAAGTGTAGATAGAATAATATATGCAAGAGTATATCATACTTAAAAGAAATTAAAAAAATTAAAATTATTAAATATGATTAATGATTATTAATTATATAATTAATCAATATAAAGTCATCATTGACTGAATATATATATATAATTTCTATAATGTAACAAAATGTGTGAAAAAAATTTCCACAGGAAAAACTCAAACATCATTTTGAAAATATTTGTATTTATCAACATATTAATTTATTTTCCAATATTTATATTTATTAGCTGAATTTATCATTCTATATGAGTTTCTTCAAAACTATAATATATATATATATATATAGAAATAAAATATATTATATCTTTATGGATAATATATTTCATTGATTTACTTAACTCACATTAGGTGTGTCGTGAATTTATATTGTTCTGTTAGGTTTTTTTAGTTGAAATATTTTAAATAATATGTTATACTTTGGTTGGTTTATTTGAACGAATGATAAATTTAATAATTATTGATCATATATGTCAATTATTTTTTATTTTTTAGATACATTTATGGATGAGAGTTAGATTGATCAAATGAATAGATTTTATGGAGAAATGTTTAAGGGGATTAAGGAATTTATTGATTTCACCCACAGATTTCAAAGTGAGTTTATTAGCTGAACATGATGAAATTTTTGAAAATGATATATTTTTAAATGAGATATCAAGAGGTAACAGCTTTTTATGATTTTTTTTGAATAATTATAATAATTGGACATGTCATAGGGAAGAGCATATCTCATGTCACATATGAAAAAGTGTTTAGGTAGGCGTCAATATGATAACAATTGATATGATGAACATAATTCTTAATGAGAATATAATTTTCTTTCCTGATAAGGATAATTAGGCAATAATAGATTATATCATTGTGATTAATCCTTGTTCGAATGAAATTTGATGATGATCTATCATAACTTTCAGAGTAGCAGCGACATATTACTGTAATCAGAGATGGAATATTCTATCTTGTTGTAGGACATGATGGACATGGTTAATCACTAACGTATGAAATAGGTGTCCCACATAACACAATTGTGATAATGGTGAATATGTGTAAATGCTGAGATGTAGGGGTGTGTTGTGTCATGGGTCCATAAGTTATCCCAAGGAGGATGCACTAGACACATAAAGCACGTCCCATTACGATTTTCTTATTCACTATTTGTTTTGAAACTATAAATAAATTTTCTTATCTAGTTCTATAAGTCATTTAAATTTGAAAACATGATTCGCACCCACTGGTGATAAGGTCAAAATTTATTAAAGGATCTCAAATTATTATGAAAATATCTGATAATTATCACAAAATAATTTGTGACATATAAGAATGAATGAAACATCAATCAAATGTATGACATTATTTGAATGACTGAAAGTGTGTTTTTATATATTTAGAGTATTTAAACATGTATTCTAGATGGTAAAATGAAATAACCTCAATATTTCATGAAATAATAAGAAAATTATCATAGAAATTTTTTAACATGTATGAATAAATAAAACATCAAACTATCATGTGGTATGCTTGGAATGATAAAAAAAATCAGTTTTTGAGTAAAAAAAGTGGTTAAAATAAGTGATGTAGTCAAAATATAAAAAATCAAACCTTAGTCAACCCATTATTATGATTTTTATAGAAATGATTTAATTTTTTAGATTCCCATAATCCTTTAGGTTTATATTTTTATATAATTAGGGAAAACTATTATATATCAAACCCTTACAATACAAAGAGGACACTTCAACTCAACGCCCATTTTCCCACAAAACATGATTCTTTAATTAAAACCCATGTTTCATTAAAAATGTTTTTGATTATTTTAAGAAAAATCTTTAAAGTGGAATGATATATATTTTTGTAGTTTCTACTCATCCTCAAGACCTATGAAAAACATTTTAAAAAGTTGGATGAAAACAAAAAACTCAGTAAGGGGTAAAAAAAGAAAGAAATTGTTATTCCATTTTTAAAATCATGAAACCCAATAAAAATTATATTTTAAATAATTAACCTTGAGATAAAAATAATTATTTACCTACTAAAGAAATCAAATTTACTTCCCAAATATTTTTATAAAACACCTTATAAGAAATCGTAAAGGAGAAATCATAAACATGAAAGTTTATTGTGAAACATGGGTATTCATGAAAACATTTTCTTGAAAAACATGTTTTTTATCCTTTATAGGGGCATAAAACTTTTTTACAACATACTCACATCATATCACTTTAAGAAATAAAAATAATTATTTAAAAACTCATTTGAAAGTATAAAAAAGTCATGTAGGTACTTTGGGACATCATCTTCATAACACTCTCACAATCACTCTTTCAAGTACTATTACAAATGGAATAACCTACCATTTTAATTCCCACATATATTAATTAGAGAATAAAATCATTACCCAATTCATTAGAAAGCTATATCAGGCTCACCCATTATCATGGACATTTTACAAGGATTAAAACTTAAAAAAAATACATATAGGCTTGCATTTCCATCATAAAAACTCATAAAATATCCTTTTGAATATTGGAGTTGGTGTCCTAAGAACAACTTTTTATAATTTTATTACATAAATATTTGATGTATTGAATATTATTAAAATTTCATATTACATATTTTTTGTTGTTATTCATTAATCTAATGTAATAATGTCCAAGAGTATACGTCACATTGATAAGGTCCAAGCAATTCCCTACTATGATGAGAACCTTGATGTGCTATAATGATATTATCAAATACTTTTATGTGGTTATATAACATACTATGATGGGACACATAATACAGAGAATGTAAGATGTGAGTAATTATAAGCATATGAGGCTTCTTCTCATGAATTTAGCACTTGGTAATCCACATGATGGGAGATTATGAGAACAAACATGTGAGTAAGAATTCTAAAACTTTTGGTGTCATTAGATATACCTATCTTTGAGTATGTACGATGGTCCTTAGACCTTAAGATTATTATTAGTACATGTTACAACTTGTATAATTAGATATATTTCACAAACCATGATGATAACTATTCATGATGAAGTTGGATACATTGAGTGCATCAAGAGTGACATTTAATTAATTAATAAGTCAAGGAAGGATTTGTTCCTTATATCTTTATGGAAGCTGATATATTGGTACTTTTACTAAAATAGAACCGTCACATTAAATTACATGGCCATGGTGTAACAACATGTTTATTTCAGATAATCAAAGAAAGACATATTGAGCATATAGGTTGGTGACATGGATATGAAGCCTACTTGATGAGAAATTGTGACAAATGGATTATATTACATAGTTAACATTATAATACAGTTGTAGAAGTTGTGACAATATTATCTTTCTCATAGGGTTCCTTGACTAGTTTCTAGATAGTAATATTAGACTTTTGGCAAGCCCACAAAATGCCAATGACAAAAAATCCTAGAGGGTAATACAATAAGTGTTTCTCTTGATCTTGATTAAATTCTATTTGATTTTAATTAATGGAATAAATATTATACTCAAGTCTGAGGAATAATTTTATTTATGTTATATAGATCGCATAAATTAAACATATATGTATTCACTGACATGCGAATAAAATATTTATTTTATCTATTGAATATTTTAATAAATATTTATTCACTATATTTTTCATAAAATATTTATTTATGAATAAAATAATTATTCGGTTATTCAATAAATGCTGGAGGAGTTCGAACGAACTAAGATAGAGTCCAGTTACAAATATTAATTAACAAGACCATTACATAATATTTTTTATTACGCAAGTTTGCACAAACCAAAAAATAGTAATAATATAATTAGTATTATGTGGAATGGGGTTTATTAAGGCTAATAAATATTATTATTGGATGGTATGTAATTAATTAATATTTGAACTTAAATCCTAAATCTATAAATAGTTGGCTATGTCTATTGTGTATAGTATCCAAAATTGAGAGTAGAAAATTGTTTCCCATAATGAATTCTCTATCAACTACTCCTTCTCTATCCCTATCAAGAATGACAAGTTTATGAGAGATTCCTTAAGGTCTGAAGAATGAGAGATCAAGAACGAACAATGAAAGATATTTGACTCACTGCGCTAGCACTCGAAAATTGATTAGTTTTTCTCAGAGATCATAGGAGCACGTATGGATCACTGTTAGAAGGATTCTATCCTTGGATCTGCACAATGCAATGAAGGTAATCCAAAAGGTTATTTTCAGATGATCAACATTCACAAAAAAAAGTTCCTAAGCCCATGTATTTATTTCTTCAAATATTAAATAAATTAATTATAAATTTAACATGCAAGATACTCACTCTTGGTTTGGGAAAATGATTATTAAAAGAAATTTTAATATACTTCCCATCATTGCATGCTTCCACTGCGCCCTGAACCATCAAGTGGTATCATAACGATCTTGTTTAAATTTATAATAATTTATTTTATTGTTGATCTATGTGAAATTGTGGTTAGATTTGTTGGAGTTGGTGACCTAGAACCAATTCTTTGTACTTTATGATAACATGTATTCATTTTTTTAATATTTATAAACTAATTATCATAACATGATTGTTCTTCTATGTGACATAGTATGTGATAATTTCCTAAGAGTCACTGTCTCACTAAAAGGTAATAGGATTTCCCTACTATGATGAGAAACCAAAAGTATTATGACACTATTATTGAATATATGTTCTATTTAAGGATGATATCATTTGAGTGACATAAATGATACATGCTATCATGGGTGAAGACTCACAGGATTTGAGTCACCATCTTATCGTGTACGACCTTGGTAATATCCAGTAGGATATTATGAAAATGAGTTCCACCAGAAGGAAATCCACATTTTTATATGTCATTAGATATTCATATCTACGAATGTGTATATTGATACTTATAATTTAATATTATTATTAATGAATATTATGAGACATCAAGAACATAGGTTGATGGCAGCAACATGCAACCTACTTGATTTGAGATATCACAATAAATGGATTATATTACACAGTAAGCATCCTTATGAGGTATCATGTCATCGTGATATTTACTTCTTTCTCTATTGGTATCTTTGAATTTTTCTAGATGATAACCATGGAATTTAGGATTCTTTACCTAATGCTAATGTGAAATAGGCCTAGAGGGTCACATATGAAGTGTATCTAGAATCTCAGTTAAATAATATATTATTATTTATAATTTGACACGTTGAATCAATATTATTCCCACATGTGGTTTAATAATTATTCTTGTATGGTTGATCTCATATATCCCATCACAAATTATTCAAGATAATATAATGTGAATAGAATATTTAAAAATATTCATTTTCTATTTAATGAATATAACATTTATTTATTTATTAGTGAATAATTCAATGATATTTATTTAAAAAATAAATAGACATTATTCAAGGCCTGATAAATATTGTAGTGGAATGATGGACTGAGATTAAACGGTCAAATGATAAATAATAAATATTGAATATTATTTTATTATATAATATTTAATTTTTTAAATTCCAAGATAAGCGCATTTCAATAAATAATAATAATTTTATTATTTTTTTACATTAGGTTTTATCTATGATTAAATAAATAATTAAGTCCACCTCTGTAATTATTTTATTTTTTAACACTAGTGATATATAAACCCATTTATATTATTTTATCAATAATCTAATTAATTTTTTTATATTGTGCACAACAATTTTGGACAGTCCTCTCAATCCCTAGAGAGCTCTATTCTCCCAAAACGTTCCCAAGAAAATAGAGGAATATTCCTTCCATCAAATCAATGATAATGCTTTATAAGTGATTTTTTAGTGATCAAAGGCGGATAATGCAAGCGCAGGGATCTATCGTCCTAGAACCTAGATATTCCTTCAGTGACATATAGAGATGCATGGAATTAGTGTGGATCAATGCTAGAAGATATATCCACTTGATTACTACATTGAAATGATGGTACATCATAGATCTACTACTAGTTCCATCAAAAAATAAATAATTCCATCAATGTAATTATTATTTAATTAAATTAATTATACATAATATGTGATGATCCTTCATTCTAGTTTTGGAATAATTATCCTTTTTTGGTTTCATTGATCCAATCCCATAGATCACAACATTTATCATCATGTAGATCTTGGATTGGTCATCAATCATGCCGAAAAGAAATGTTTGGCACCTCCCTTAACATGCTTCCACTACACCTGGAGCCTAAAAGTGGCATCAGAGCAGTCACAAAATTATTTATAATTTTTTAAATATCATTGGGGATTTCTGAATTTTAATTTAGTTTCTCAATTCAAGTTTAATAATTCTTTTAATCCAAATCACAAGGTCTACTTATTCCTCTTTCATTTGTCATTGATCTAATCGAAATGATTAATTTTATCATTAAAATAAAATAGAAGAACTCATCCAAAGGTGACAAGGTTTCTAGTCGAATAACATGAGAGTACACACCATGTAATCAGAGTTACACACCGTGTACTCATGTTCAATGCCCCAAGAATTAATTCAGTAGTTAATTCAAATAATGTGCATCGATGAAACACAGTGTAGTTAATTCTTACACCATGTGTTGACTGGGATAGATTGATGCATGGTCAATCAGAGTACACGTCGTGTAGCACACATACACGGTGTGTAGTCCCTTTGAGTTAAAAATAGGTCATGTATTTCAATACATGTCCTACCTGATTGGTGAGCATGTAATTTGGAGATCATACACCATGTATCCCACTAGACACTCTATGTAATCCAGTTTCTGAGGCATGATTTACATGCCAATTCCTTATCTATGTGCCTCAGATTGACAGTGAGAGATGTACATGCCACGTAGCTTGCCTGTACATGCCATGTACTTATACCAAATTACTATGATTTAAAATTTATTTATTTTACTATGTAAACCTTGAGACATGTACCTCTATGCGGTGATAAAGATAGGACATTCCATGTGATTGGTTTTAATATACATAAATATTATAAAATTTAATTAATATTTGTGCAATGTTCAAATCTACATATCATATATGAGTCATATTTAAAGTTGTTACTCTTCATGCATGGAATAATAACATGTGACTAAAAAATCATGTAATTCATGTAATCATATGTGAAATACACATTGTGAATGTACATAATAGTTCATGTAAGCCATATGTCACAAGAGTAAAATAGTATAGGAGTATAATACATAATGGGAAGAATCAGACATGTATCCACCATTTTTCCTCCAAGGTATATTTATGTACATAGTTAATTTTTCAATGAATTTATTTAATTTTCATAAAATTAAAATGTATTATAATATTAAGAAAATTTTTAAGATAATTAAGACAAAATAATTGATTGATTAAATATGATAATTAATTAATTTAATTGAGATTTATCTTAAATAAGAACGAATAAAAATTGAATTCTAGTTTTATTAAATGAACAATTAGTTTCATGCATGTGGATGATCATTAGGATACACAAGAAATTTTTATGTGATTGGTTTTATTTAATTTATTATGAAATTGAATTATTTTTTGTTGTGTTTTATATCCTCTTATTATGTAGGTCCTTCATGCCCATGGTTTCTTTTATATAAAACCTTTTCCCTCACTTGTGTGTGAGTAAAAGCATATGTAATGCATGGATCACCCAAATAAGCAGAGGTAGTTCACGTTTTGAGCCAAGGAAAAACTGATCCGAAAGATATACATTGGTGGACAGGTAAGAAGCTACAACACAAACCTTAAAAGATAGTTAATCTTTTCACTCTCTCCACAGCTTCTTAAACTTTTCTGAGCTGCTACCATGTAGATGATTTATATTATCTGGTAGTCTCGCAACATATAGTTTCATGATCAGGTTTGGTTTGTCCCTCAAACTGCACTGGCTCATCTTTTATTGGTTATTATAGAGGCTTGTATTCATCAGAAGGGCCATTTTGTCAACTTGATTCAGGATCTTTCTATCTTAAGGCGGCTTTGTATAAAAGGTAATTTTCATACTTCCTAGTGTACTTAAGAAGTTTTATGGAAGCCTCCTTTCGCAGGATGGGTTAAAGTCAACATAGTTGTCTTTTCAAATGGGAATCCTGGTTCTTTTGGATATGAAGCTATTTTCAGAAATAATTTCGGGGATGTTTTGGGATGTATCTTTGGATTTTTTGGCGTTTCCTCCTCCCTTGAATATTAAATGATGTGAATTATTGTGGATATTGAGAGATTTTATTCTCTTGGTTGGAATAAGCTATGGTTGGAGTGTGATTATTCCATAATGGTACATGCAATCCGGGCTTTTTCAGAGCATATTTTATGGCCATTAACGCCTAGTTCGGATTCTTGTTTGGATTTACTTTCTTCCATTGACTTTTTCATCAGTCATGTTTATAGGGAGGCCAATTTTATAAGGCCCCAGCCTTAAACCTTACTTAATCTTGAGTTATTACAAGATTACACATTGAGGATCTTTTCGGGTTTAGAGTTTTAGAGAATTAGATCATAAAACTTGCATTACATTCCACATATAAACAAAGTGGTTACATAAAGATAGTATTCTTCATTACCATCAATGGAAACACATTTAAAACAAAACATGGATTATTTCTTGACACATCCTTGACTCTATCATCTTATCATGTACCTTTCCCTTGACCTGTGAAAAACATTTCAAAAACTTGGGATGAGCATAAAAACTCAGTATGGGTTATAAAAACATGGGAAGGAAACATGAGTTCATATATACATAAGAATGAAATCATACTATACCCATAAAACATAGGCACTTTAACATACCTCATAAAATCATGAATAAAACATAGAAATCATAAGACATAAAGGTAACTTGAGGCATTCATAACATTCTTACGTAGGGAGTAACCCTCTTGGTTACGTTTGGAATACCCATCACAGTATATTCCCTAAAATCTCTTCGGAGAAACCTTAACGTTTCACTCCTTCGCGTTACCCAATGCATTGGAGAGCTATAACGGGCTCACCCGCCCTTAGTTTATCACGGAACCACCCGTCTTCATAATAATGCCCAAGAACCATAACATAATCGTATCACATAAAACATGCATAAAGGAAACATAACATTTCCACATTTCAATCACAAGATATCAATACAACACAAAAACATTGTGAAAACCATTTTCAATACCAAAATAAAAGAAAAGTAAAACATGGTATTTATTTTTCTTTTAAAAAGAAGGTATGGCTTGTAGAGGAAGCCGAAACTCAAATAACGGTCACGACGGCGGAGAAGTCGTTGTCGCCGCATACGTACGACAAAAACATTCCCTTTTGTCGTTTAGTAAACGCTTCGTATAAAAAAGATTCCTTTTGAATAAACGTAAAAGTCAAAGGGGTTTATACACCGTATAAAAGAAAGTTGTGTATAAAATAAAATATGCCTCAACGAAAGGAGATTGAGACGAAGTCCCATACCTCGTATCCGACTTGACCCGACCGTTCTTTAATCTCCTGAATAATAAACATGAGTTAATCTCTACTTGCTTAAGAATCTTTTTCAAGTTCATTATTCCTTTTATACCATGTTATGAACATCATGTAATCATTTAAGTTAATAATGTTCATTTTGTCGGTATTTGGTTCTTAAGTCAAAAATAGACTTCTTACACTTACATGTTGTTAATTTGGTCATAGGTTCGTTATATCCAGAATGATATTCATGATTTAGATATCATATATGTCATATATATCCAGTAAATACATGCATTTATAATATTACATCACATTTAGAGGTAAGAAATGAAATGCACCACTCATGGAGACGGTAAGCCGTACGTACGCATGAACGCTACTTCCATTTCTATTTCATATTTTCTGGAATGGAATCATAATGATATAAGAGTATATTATAATTCCAGTATAATAACATATATAATATCATTAACATTATCCTTTACACATCCCACATATGGTATTAACGAATCAAATCACTTTTAGGGGGCGGTAGTCCGCACTTCCTAAAATGAAGATATCATGTTTACCCATAATGGAAACCATAAAGGTAAGACAAAAATGAAAAATACAGAAGCATAAGTAAAACATAAACATATTGTATATCATATATAAAAATAGTGACATCATAATGGCCACCTTTGAAGGTGTTAAATGAGTATTGAACAATCATCGTTTCGGGAGGCAGAATTTCGCCATCCACGGAAACCGTATGTTCTTTAACCATTTGATGTATTTGTGTGAGAGTGTAGCTCAAATAAATCTTATAACAACATCCTAGTATATTGAAGATACTGGTGTTGTTACAAAATAAGTAAATAAAAAGAGTTTAGGGGGTTGGAGAAGCAAAATAAAACAAATGAACATTAGAGAATGAATTACCTTAAAAAGTGCAACTCCTTTTGAGTTGAGCCTAAAGGCTTCCTTTGAAAGGATTCTGCCCAAAGGGAATCCTCTAGGATGAGTAGAGGGATGTGGAGAGAGCAAATGGGCAGGGGTTGGCCGAGCCAAAGGCTTGAAGAGTGTGTGAAATGAGGTAGAGGTGGGGGCCTTTTATAAGAGGAGAGGAGGGGCACTTTTGGAAAGTAAAGAGACATTACTTTATTTGAAAATGTGTTTCGGTTTTAAAAGGTCCCACATTGATATAATTCGTGGATAAGGTGATAAGGGTTCGAAATCCACTCATCCAATTGGTTTTGTCCATGTGTAGGTTTTAGATTTTTCATTATCTTTCCATTTTATTTAAATTGTCAAATAATGATGTCATCGCTGCATCATTATTATGTCATAAATAATTTAATTTATTTAATTTATAAAATTATAAAAACACTCCTATGATATAGGAAATCTTTTTATCTTTCCAATGAATATTTATAATCAAAATTTGGACTTGTATAACCCCACTTAAAAATTGTTTTTGTAAAACATTTTATGTTTGTGTCATTTTCACTTTAACATTAAATAAAAAGTAATTTATGTTATTTCCCAACAAAAGTGGATCCATGGGGTCCCCAAGTTAGGTCATGGATTGTCTTGGTCGGCCATGACACAACCAATGAGGTTGGGACATGTGTCTAGGTCATTTCATATTATTAAAGTATTATTTATACCTTAAACTACCCTAATTACCACTAATCGTGATTAAGAACTTAATAAGTTACTATTCACCAAAAAATTATTATAATCTCATTGAACCACATTTTACATACTAATGACAACCATGTATGTCGGATTTTCAAAATTCAATACACATTAGTGGTAAACTTTCATTTAACTGAAAAATCAGTTTGCTTGATTACCACTTAGTGGTTTCACTATTCATCAAAAATTAAAGTTTTTCAGAAAATTACAAAAAATTCACCCTAAGCTATATTTGATATTCCGAATTCAAAAATGAAGTCTATTTTACAAAATTCAAATCATATAAGTCACATTAATTAATTTAATAATTAATTCCCGCTGCCAGAGCAAATAGCGTGTTTTTACAAAACAATAAGTATCAAAAGATTGGCACTAGTTTAAGTCTAATTTCAAAGTGAAATTGATTCCAATGACCACCATTGGATAAAATGGTAAAAATATATTCTAATTTCACTTCAAAACCAATTCAAAACATAATCTAATCATATAAATAAATTAGATTAAAAAGTAGTTTTGATGTAAAATGCAGTATTTTTCACTATTCATTAAAAATGAACATTGTCAGAAAAATACCAAAAATTCACACAAGGTAAATTTTGATGTCCCAATCATAAAGGATAAGTTTATTTTGACAAACATAGTTTATAAAATTGTCAAAATATAGATTCAAAAAGGGTTTCCCATCATAAGGCAGTAAAACAATCTTTTAAGAATATTAGTGTATTACATGCTTAAGATTGTATTTATTTTCATTTTAAGACTCTATAACACTATCTTAATCATTAATAGACATAGATAAAAATATCTATTATTCATTACTTACTTGGGATGTTACATCCTTCCCCCCTTTAGAAAATTGCGTCCCCGCAATTTATTTACTTATCAAATAAATGAGGGTACTTATCCCTCATTGCATTTTCAGATTCCCATGTTGCCTCTTCAATCATGTGGTTTTTCCACAAAACCTTTACCTGTTTAATCACCTTATTCCGTAACACTTGCTCCCTGTGGTCAAGAATCTGGACCGGTTGTTCCTCATAAGATAGGTTCTCTTCCAGCTGAACTACCTCTGGACTCAAAACATGAGATGGATCTGGCATATACTTTCTCAACATTGAAATGTGAAAAACATTGTGTACCTGAGATAAACTCGGAGGTAAAGCCACTCGGTATGCAACTGATCCAACTCTTTCCAGAATTTTGTATGGTCCAATGAACCTTGGACTCAACTTTCCTTTCTTACCAAATCTCATCACACTTTTCCAAGGAGAAACCTTGAGAAAAACATGATCACCTACCTCGAAAGATAGATCCTTCCTCCGGTTATCCGCATAACTCTTCTGCCTGCTCTGAGCTGTTCTCATGTGCTTCTGAATCAGCTGAACTTTTTCTGCCATCTCTTCTACCAATTCTGGTCCCATCAACTTCCTTTCACCCACTTCATCCCAGAAAGCTGGAGTTCGACACCGCTTCCCATATAATGCCTGAAATGGTGCCATCTGTATACTGGAATGAAAACTGTTATTATATGAAAACTCAACCAAAGAAAGATGTTGGTCCCAACTTCCCTGATAATCCATAGAACAAGCTCGTAGCATATCCTCTAATGTCTGAATTGTTTGTTCTGACTGCCCATCTGATTCAGGATGAAAAGATGTACTAAAATTTAATTCAGCACCCAACGACTTCTGAAGGCCTTTCCAAAAGTTAGAAGTAAACCTGGGATCACGATTCGATACAATGGAGAGAGGAACTCCATGTAACCTGACTATCTATTTAAGATACAAACGGGAAAGTTGATCAAGAGAGAAAGTATCTCGTATAGCAAGGAAATGAGCAGATTTGGTCAAGCGATCAAAAATAACCCAGATTGCATTATTACCTCGAGATGTCTTCAGTAATCCAACAACAAAGTCCATGGATATATTCTCCCATTTCCACTCTGGCACTGGTAAAGGCTGAAGCATCCCTTTCGGTAACTGCCGCTCTGCTTTAACCTGCTGACAAGTCAAACACTTCACAGTAAAATCAGCAATATCTCTTTTCATTCCATCCCACCAGTAATACTCCCGCAGATCTCTATACATCTTAGTACTGCCCGGATGAACTGAAAACGGAGAACTATGAGCTTCACATAACAACTCTCTCTTCAACTGTGAATCACAAGGCACACACAATCTCCTCCCAAATCTCAAAACACAATCATTATCAATGTTGAATTCAGGCAACTTACCTTTCTGAACCATCTCTACCTTTTTCTGCAACTCACTGTCTTGCTTCTGTGCTTGCTTGATTCTATCTGATAGAGATGATCTCACTGATACCTGAAACAAAACAGAAGGACTTCCTGCACCAACAACTTCTATTCCAAAGTTCGTCAAATCGTTAACCAAAGGATCACGTTCCAACCGCAACATTGTTAATGAAGTATTACTTTTTCGACTCAAAGCATCAGCCACTTTATTTGCTTTTTTCGGATAGTAATGAATTGTACAATCATAATCCTTGATTAATTCTAGCCATCTCCTCTGTCTCATGTTTAACTCTTTCTGAGTGAATATATACTTTAAACTTTTGTGATCGGTATATATTTCACACTTTACTCCATACAAATGATGCCTCCAAATTTTTAAAGCAAAAACAACAGCAGCTAGTTCCGAATCATGTGTAGGGTAATTTACCTCATGAGTTTTCAACTGTCGTGAAGCATAAGCAATTACCTGATCATTCTGCATTAGGACGCAACGAAGTCCTTTCAATGAAGCATCACTGTATATAACAAACTCGCCATTCCTGGAAGGTAGTGCCAAAACTAGAGCATTCACCAATCTTCTTTTCAATTCCTAAAAACAATCATCACATTCTTTTGTCTAGATAAACTTAACACCCTTCCGAGTTAGCTTAGTCATTGGACTAGATAACCGTGAAAAATTTCTAACAAACCTTCGGTAATAGCCCGCCAAACCAAGGAAGCTACGAATCTCGGTTACATTTGTGGGTCTTGGCCATTCTTCCACAACTTTTGTTTTTGCAGGATCAACAGTTATTCCATCTTTAGAAACAATGTGACCAAGGAAAGAAATTTGTTGCAACCAAAACTCACACTTGCTGAATTTCCCATACAGTTTCTTTTCTTTTAAGGTTTGCAAGATAACCCTTAAATGTTTTTCATGCTCCTCTTTACTTTTAGAAAACACCAAAATATCATCAATGAAAACCACCACAAACTTATCCAAGAACTCATGGAAAATTCTATTCATTAAGTCCATGAATACAGCAGGTGCATTGGTTAGCCCAAAAGGCATTACTACAAATTCATAATGGCCATATCTCGTACGGAACACGGTCTTCGGAATATCTGCCTCCTTTACCTTCAGCTGATGGTACCCCGATCTCAATTCAATCTTTGAAAAAAACTGAGCCCCCTGGAGCTGATCAAACAAATCATCGATATGAGGCAAAGGATATTTTTTCTTAACAGTAATATTATTCAAGGCTCTATAATCAATGCAAAGTCTCGTAGAACCATCTTTATTTTTAACAAATAAAACAGGATCACCCCATGGTGATGTGCTAGGTCTAATGAAACCTTTCTCAAATAAATCTTGCAATTTCTCCTTCAACTCTAAAAGTTCAATTTGTGCCATTCGATAAGGGGGTTTTGAAATTGGCTTAGCATCAGGAACTAAGTCAACAGTAAACTCAACTTCCCGATCTGGTATTATTCCAGGAAACTCATCAGGAAAAACATTAGGATACTCATTTACCACTGGCACATCATTAATCTGAACAATTCCTTTATTTTCAACGACGTGTGCAAGGTAACATTCATTTCCATCTTTTACAAGTTTCTCGGCCTCTTGATATGTTATCAAAAGTAAGGGTTCATTCTTGTAAACAAACTGAAAGTCTTTCTGAAAAGAAACTTCTTTAGCTCTACAGTCAATCTTAGCATGGTAAATAGAGAGCCAATCCATACCCAGGATAACATCAAACTCTACTAGAGGTAGAACAATAAGGTTTTCAAGTAGGTTCTTTCCACAGACAAGGATAGGAAGATTCTTATAAATTCTTTTTTCCTCGACACTTCCCCCAGGTGTTTTTACCAAAAGTTCAGGAATCATTTCTTGAGATGGTATTCCCATTTTACTAGAAAAGGTTTTAGAGATGAAAGAATGTGTAGACCCCGAATCAAACAACACACTGGAATAATCTGAAAAAACAAACAAAGTACCTGATACAACTTCATTTGATGGCCCGACATCTGCTGAAGTAGTTGCAAAGGATTTCACCACCCCTTTCTGCTTGTAGTCTAACTGCTTCCCATAACTCAAGCTCTTTGTCGGACACTCGTTTGCATAGTGACCCATCTCATTGCACTTATAACATTTCACTAACTGTAAATCAAATTTGTTCTTACCTTCACCTTGATCCCTTTCAGTGTAATCACGAGCCTTATGTCCCATCTTACCACATCGGTAGCACTTCCCAGAATTCAGAAGACATTCTCCAGCATGCCTTTTTCCACATTTATCACAAACTGGAAACTTAGTTCTCTTACCATCAGACTTTTTTGAAGAATTATTACCTTTCTCCTGCCACCTCGGTCTCTTCTTCTGCTGGTTGTTATAGAAAACTTGGTCATCGGCAAACTCCATTTCCACCTTCTCAGCACATCGAACAAGCTTTTCATAACTTTTAAACTCACGAGAAGCCAAAGCCCTTCGATATTTTGGCTTTAATCCTGAGTAAAAATGATTGATTTTACTATCAAGGTTTCGGATAAAATTTGGAGCATACCTTGCCAATCGAGTGAACCTTTCTTCATAGGCAGCCACTGAGTCTTCCTCTTGCCTCAATTCCAAGAATTGATTTTCCATCCTAAGTCGAACAGCCTTAGGAAAATACTTCTCAAGAAACATACCTTTGAATTCATCCCAGTCAAGAGCATCAATCTCATCGGCGTCCCTGATATTTTTAACCATAGACCACCACTGATCTGCTTCACCCTCCAAACGGTAAATGGAAAGCCTAACCTTTTGATTGTCTGAACACCCCATGACATCAAAAATCTTCTCCAGTGCTTTAATCCACCCTTCAGCTAGCACAGGGTCAGATGATCCTCTGAATGATGGTGGATGTTTCCTCATGAAATGTTCCACCACTGACATGTTCCTCTGCGGTTGATCTGGCTGATCTCGTGCATGGATACCACCGCCATTTATCGCTTGAGTCAACTGCGCCATTACTGCAACAAACTGTTCCGTTCCAATTCCGACCATTTCTGGATGCTGATTCGGAAGGTTATTTCCTTCTGTATGCCTTCCTAGAACTGCTTCCCTGTTTCCTCTATGGAAAACCATTCTGAACAAACATGTCTTAGATGAAGCAACATGGTAATCTTCAAATGCTATATCATTTCAAAGAATTTTTTTTTGGATAATCATTTAATAGAATTCTAACTCCTAAAGTTATTTAAACCGACCTCTGATACCAACTATAAGGCCCCAGCCTTAAACCTTACTTAATCTTGAGTTATTACAAGATTACACATTGAGGATCTTTTCGGGTTTAGAGTTTTAGAGAATAAGATCATAAAACTTGCATTACATTCCACATATAAACAAAGTGGTTACATAAAGATAGTATTCTTCATTCCCATCAATGGAAACACATTTAAAACAAAACATGGATTATTTCTTGACACATACTTGACTCTATCATCTTATCATGTACCTTTCCCTTGACCTGTGAAAAACATTTCAAAAACTTGGGATGAGCATAAAAACTCAGTATGGGTTATAAAAACATGGGAAGGAAACATGAGTTCATATATACATAAGAATGAAATCATACTATACCCATAAAACATAGGCACTTTAACATACCTCATAAAATCATGAATAAAACATAGAAATCATAAGACATAAAGGTAACTTGAGGCATTCATAACATTCTTACGTAGGGAGTAACCCTCTTGGTTACGTTTGGAATACCCATCACAGTATATTCCCTAAAATCTCTTCGGAGAAACCTTAACGTTTCACTCCTTCGCGTTACCCAATGCATTGGAGAGCTATAACGGGCTCACCCGCCCTTAGTTTATCACGGAACCACCCGTCTTCATAATAATTCCCAAGAACCATAACATAATCGTATCACATAAAACATGCATAAAGGAAACATAACATTTCCACATTTCAATCACAAGATATCAATAAAACACAAAAACATTGTGAAAACCATTTTCAATACCAAAATAAAAGAAAAGTAAAACATGGTATTTATTTTTCTTTTAAAAAGAAGGTATGGCTTGTAGAGGAAGCCGAAACTCAAATAACGGTCACGACGGCGGAGAAGTCGTTGTCGCCGCATACGTACGACAAAAACATTCCCTTTTGTCGTTTAGTAAACGCTTCATATAAAAAATATTCCTTTTGAATAAACATAAAAGTCAAAGGGGTTTATACACCGTATAAAAGAAAGTTGTGTATAAAATAAAATATGCCTCAACGAAAGGAGATTGAGACGAAGTCCCATACCTCGTATCCGACTTGACCCGACCGTTCTTTAATCTCCTGAATAATAAACTTGAGTTAATCTCTACTTGCTTAAGAATCTTTTTCAAGTTCATTATTCCTTTTATACCATGTTATGAACATCATGTAATCATTTAAGTTAATAATGTTCATTTTGTCGGTATTTGGTTCTTAAGTCAAAAATAGACTTCTTACACTTACATGTTGTTAATTTGGTCATAGGTTCGTTATATCCAGAATGATATTCATGATGTAGATATCATATATGTCATATATATCCAGTACATACATTCATTTATAATATTACATCACATTTAGAGGTAAGAAATGAAATGCACCGTTCATGGAGACGGTAAGCCGTACGTACGCATGAACGCTACTTCCATTTCTATTTCATATTTTCTGGAATGGAATCATAATGATATAAGAGTATATTATAATTCCAGTATAATAACATATATAATATCATTAACATTATCATTTACACATCCCACATATGGTATTAACGAATCAAATCACTTTTAGGGGGCGGTAGTCCGCACTTCCTAAAATGAAGATATCGTGTTTACCCATAATGGAAACCATAAAGGTAAGACAAAAATGAAAAATACAGAAGCATAAGTAAAATATAAACATATTTTATATCATATATAAAAATAGTGACATCATAATGGCCACCTTTGAAGGTGTTAAATGAGTATTGAACAATCATCGTTTCGGGAGGCAGAATTTCGCCATCCACGGAAACCGTATGTTCTTTAACCATTTGATGTAGTTGTGTGAGAGTGTAGCTCAAATAAATCTTATAACAACATCCTAGTATATTTAAGATACTGGTGTTGTTACAAAAGAAGTAAATAAAAAGATTTTAGGGGGTTGGAGAAGCAAAATAAAACAAATGAACATTAGAGAATGAATTACCTTAAAAAGTGAAACTCCTTTTGAGTTGAGCCTAAAGGCTTCCTTTGAAAGGATTATTCCCAAAGGGAATCCTCTAGGATGAGGATAGGGATGTGGAGAGAGCAAATGGTCAGGGTTTGGCCGAGCCAAAGGCTTGAAGAGTGTGTGAAATGAGGTAGAGGTGGGGGCCTTTTATAAGAGGAGAGGAGGGGCACTTTTGGAAAGTAAAGAAACATTACTTTATTTGAAAATGTGTTTCGGTTTTAAAAGGTCCCACATTGATATAATTCGTGGATAAGGTGATAAGGGTTCTAAATCCACTCATACAATTGGCTTTGGCCATGTGTAGGTTTTAGATTTTTCATTATCTTTCCATTTTATTTAAATTGTCAAATAATGATGTCATCGCTGCATCATTATTATGTCATAAATAATTAAATTTATTTAATGTCTAAAAATTAAAAACAAAATACTATGATATAGGAAATCCTTTTAGCTTTCCAATGAATATTTATAATCAAAATTTGGACCTGTATAACCCCACTTAATAAATGTTTTCGTAAAACATATTATGTTTGTGTCATTTTCACTTTAACATTAAATAAAAAGTAATTTATGTTATTTCCCAACAAAAGTGGATCCATGGGGTCCCCAAGTTAGGTCATGGCTTGTCTTGGTCGGCCATGAAACAACCAATGAGGTCGGGACATGTGTCTAGGTCATTTCATATTATTAAAGTATTATTTATACCTTAAACTACCCTAATTACCACTAATCGTGATTAAGAACTTAATAAGTTACTATTCACCAAATAATTATTATAATCTCATTGAACCACATTTTACATACTAATGACAACCATGTATGTCGTATTTTCAAAATTCAATACACATTAGTGGTAAACTTTCATTTAACTGAAAAATCAGTTTGCTTGATTACCACTTAGTGGTTTCACTATTCATCAAAAATTGAAGTTTTTCAGAAAATTACCAAAAATTCACCCTAAGCTATATTTGATATTCTGAATTAAAAAATGAAGTCTATTTTACAAAATTCAAATCATATAAGTCACATTAATTAATTTAATAATTAATTCCCGCTGCCAGAGCAAATAGCGTGTTTTTACAAAACAATAAGTATCAAAAGATTGGCACCAGTTTAAGTCTAATTTCAAAGTGAAATTGATTCTAATGACCACCATTGGATAAAATGGTAAAAATATATTCTAATTTAACTTCAAAACCATTTCAAAACATAATCTAATCATATAAATAAATTAGATTAAAAAGTAGTTTTGATGTAAAATGCAGTATTTTTCACTATTCATTACAAAATGAACATTGTCAGAAAAATACCAAAAATTCACACAAGGTAAATTTTGATGTCCCAATCATAAAGGATAAGTTTATTTTGACAAACATAGTTTATAAAATTGTCAAAATATAGATTCAAAAAGGGTTTCCCATCATAAGGCAGTAAAACAATCTTTTAAGAATATTAGTGTATTACATGCTTAAGATTGTATTTATTTTCATTTTAAGCCTCTATAAAACTATCTTAATCATTAATAGACATAGATAAAAATATCTATTATTCATTACTTACTTGGGATGTTACAAATTTTCTATTGGATGGTCTCACCAACATGGTTGCTGATGGTGGTAGTCTGTCTTGGTCGACTCAAATTCATGATGTCCTCTTACCTCTAATTAAAAGATACTTTTCTAAATCTCCTATTTTTAGATTGTTGTAATTGGATCTTTATTTTTATTTAATAAGAGTCTTTATTTTCTAGGAAATTTATCATTCTTAAAAAACAAAAATCATTAGTAAATTTCATGATCATACTGCTTTATTATTTTATTTCTGTTAAGTTGCTTGATTATTTCATTATGGATGTTTTGTCGTGATTAAATAATTTAATGAAATTAATGAACATGTAAGATAGAACTAAAATAAATTAGATTATGCAAAAATATTATCTTAGACTTGGTCAATAACTTATGTTAATCTACTTAATATTAACAAGAATTTTATTAAGATAATAATAAGAAATTTATACATAAAGGATAAAATCCTTCAATTATATATATTAAGTTGGTATAGACTTCCATTACTTTAGTTAAAATCTAACCATAGTTCAAAGTGATTGACCAACTAAAGTTGGTGTGCATTCAACTATATGGTAATTCTAACTTGAATCTTGGGGTTGACTTAACTTAGTTCACATCAAGGGTTGACTGTCAAAGAAGGAATTAGTGTGACTGAGATGCAAAGGTTGATGAAATCTAATTTAAGGATTTTAGGATTGGAGATTCCACTCTACAGATCAAGGAACTATGAGGTAATGCAGTTGGCATTTGGAATCTCTACCAAAAACCATTCAAGTCACTTGACTAACCAATGTTGGGGTAATAAGATGGGGAATACAGATCCTTTCCACAATTATTTCAATGAAAAAGGATATTCTAAAGCTAATAGTGAGGGCTATTGGGTTTGGATAAAATAGTGGGAGACTAATAAATATATTATTTATTTATTTTTTTAAATTTTATCAGAAAAAATACCAAAAATTTTATTATCATATTTTGTAGAAATAGAATTAAAATGAAATTAGACATATACTTGTGATCCATACTTGAGAAGGAAAACTCTCTCATTAACACAAATTTATATGAGTTGATAAGGTGCCTTTGTGTAATACTTCACGATGAAAGGAAATTATATGTGTTTGAAGAACCATTTCTTAAAGTGCTTGTTAATGAGACAAGTGATGAAGAGTTGAAACTCTTTGAGAAACATTTGAATGATTCCACTAATGTTAAATGTTTCGTATTATCATCCATGTCCAATGATATTTTGAAGAAACCAGAGGACATGGATGCCTATAACATGATGTCTCACCTTCAGGATCCCTATCAAGGAAAGGAGAGACAAGACATGTATGCGATATCCAATGATTTGTTTACAACTAATCTTAGAGAGTCTGCACCAGTTGGGGATAATGTAGTAAATATTATTGGCCATATTGAATGCCTAGATATATTAGGGATTAAATTCCTTGATAAGTTGTGTAAATATATCATACTTTTCTCACTACCTAAGACCTTCTCTATCTTTGGTGTTAATTAAAATATTACAAATAATGAGAAGAGTCTTTTAGAAATTATGACTTTGATTTTTCATGTGGATAAGGACATGGTGCATGATAAACCCGTAGTCCTTATGTTGAATAAGAAAAGGAAGAACATGATAATGGGGTCCAAGACTTATGGACAGTCTAAATCTCTCGAGCATCATCCTTCCAAAAAGAATAAAATCTAGAGGCAAGGTAAAGAAAAGTAGGTAGTATGTTTTCCATGTGTCAAGCCTGGCCATTGGAAGATGAGCTACAACCAGAAGCAAGGGGAAGCTAAAGGTGTGTTCGTTATTGACTTTAATCTTTCAATATTTACACATTGGGTATTATATATAGCTTTTGGGGGTTACATATGTATCCAAATGCAATATTCAAGTAGATTTTAAAATATTACTAAAGGAGAGGTTGATTTGAGAGCTGATAATTGAGTGAGGCTAGCTACCCTAACCATTGGTGACTACCACCTTTCATTTCCAATGGGAATGATTTTGGTTTTGAAAGGTTTTTTTTATATACCTATGGTAAACAAGAACATAATTTTTGTATCATGTTTATATGTAGAGGGGTTTATTTTCAAATTTGGGAATAAAAGTTATTTTTATTATAAGGACTACATATGTTATCCTATGGAAAATTTAAATAATGGTCTTTATGTATTAAATTAGGAAAACCAAGTGTTAAAAACTGATAACGAATTATTTTCACATGACTAATATAACACCCAGCTATGGAATCATTGTCTTGATCATGTAAATGAGAAGCGTTTGACAAAGCTCTGTTAGGATGGTTTTTTATACTCTTATTAGCTAAAAACACATGAAATATGTAATGATTGTTTACAAGTAAAAATGAATAAACCACCATTTGGTGGACATGGTGAAAGGGCCATATATATTCTTGTATTGGTAAACACTAATGTATGTGGACCATTTTTAGTTGAAGCTAGATTTGGAAATTCTTGCTTTGTAACTTTTACTGATGCATTGAGTAGATATAGATATGTCTAATTAATGAGTTATAAGTCCGATTCATTTTATAAATTCAAGGAATTAATGAATAATTTATAGAATCAATGTGGTAAGAAGAAAAATAAGCTTTGATTGGATCGAGGTGGTGAATGTATTAACCAAGAGGTTATCGACTTCTTACGATAGTCTGGGATTATATCTTAACTCCATCCACCTTATACACTACATTGGGATAGTTTTAGTGAAAGGAGGACCCATACCATGTTAGAAATGGTATGGTCGATAATGAGACATGCATATATTCAATTATCCTTTTGGGGAAATGCATTATAGGCATACACATTAAATTGAGTACCATATAAAGAGGAAAATGTAATTTCCTTCTAGTTATAGAGTGGAAAGAAACCCGTTTTTTCGCATACACGTGTATGAGGTTGTGAGGAAATTGTTAAGGCTTTCTTAGGAAAAAAAACTAGAACCTCAGGGCACAATGTGTATCTTTATAGGGTATCCCAAGGAAATAAAGGGATACTTCCTATACAACCCCTAAGATAAGAATGTTATTGTCACTAAACAAGACTTATTTCTTAAGAGGAAGCAGATCCAAATAAAGGATAGTGGGAGAAATATTGACTTTGATGAAGGTGATTCTCAAGATTCAGAAGAGCTAGTACATGAGTAGGTTCCATAGGTCCTCATGGAATAAGTAGTTCTTAAAACACAAGTACTACATATGAGCATAAGAGAGGTAAGATAACTAGATATATAGGATTTTCTAGTCACTGAATATGGTGAATCATTATTGGTTGATAATGATAAACCGTTGTCTTATAAGGAGGTATTAGAGACCTCAAAAGCTATAAGATTTCAATAATCCAAGAATTATGAAATGTATTTCATGTATCAAAACAAAGTTTGGGTTTTGGTCGATGTGTTAGTTGATATAAATTCTATTGATTGGAAATTGGTATTCAAGAGTAAACTGGACATGAAAGGTAAATTAAATACCTATAAATAAAGGCTAGTGGCTAAAGGGTTTAAACAATGTCATGGAATTGACTATGAGGAAACTATTTCACAAGTTTCCAAATCTACATCCATTTAAATTATAATTTCTTTAGATTATTACCATGACTATGAGATTTGGAATATGGATGACAAAGATGCATTACTTAATGGGAGCCTTTAGGAATATTTCTAAATGACACAACTAGATGGGTTTTTGACTCTAGGTGATGACAAAAATATTTTTCAAGTTTTAGAGATCCATTTATGGATTGAAGTGGAAATTTAGGTCATGAAACATTCAGTTCAATAAATCCATAAAAGAATTTGGTTTCATTAAGAATGAATGTGAGCTATAAGTTTACAAGAGGTTTAGTGGAAATGTAATCATTATCCTAGTAGTATATTTTGATGACATATTACTTATTGGAAATGACATACCAATCTTATAGTCTGTTAAGGACTGGTTGAACAAGTGTTTCTCCATAAAGAACTTAGGTGAAGTAATATATATATATTATAGAACAAGATCATTTGTGATAGATCCAAGAGGCTACTTTGACTAAGTCAAAGTATATATGTTGACCAAATACCAAAGAGCTTTATTAGGGAATAATACAATAGTGGATTGGTTCTTATGTCACATGGTTTACATATTTCAAATAAAATATGTCCTTAGACACAATAAGAGAAAGAGATAATGAGTAAGATTCCATAATATTCAGTGATTGGATCAATCATGTATGCCATGTTATGTACTATAATTGATTTTGACTATGCATTAAGCATGGTATATAGATATCTAGAAGATCTAGGAGAACAATGTTAGACTACTATTAAGGTTATCCTTAAGTATCTAAGAAGAACTAAGGATATGTTCCTAGTATATAGAGTGGATGAGGAGCCAGTCTTCAGTGATTATTTTGATGCAGGTTTTTATAAAAATCAAAATGATTAGAAGTCACAATTAGGATATTTTTTCTTTCTCAACAAAGAAACTATGAGCTGGAAGAGTTCAAAGAAGTCAGTTTCCACTGAATCTACAGTAGTGTCTGAGTATATATCGGCTGTTAATGTATCCAAGGAATCTGTTTGTATTTGAAATTGGATCTAGTATCTTTATGTTGTACCTAGAAGTTAATACCATATCACATTTTATTGTTATAATACTACAGTGGTGGATCTTGCAAAAGAGCCAAGGTCACACCAACAAACAAAGAACATACTTTGAAAGTATAACCTCTTGAGGGATTTTCATTAGAGGGGTGAAGTTTCAGTAATAAGAGTACCCACATAAAATAATTTGGTAGACCCATTGACTAAAGGCATGTCTCAGTAGAAGCATGGGTATCATGTGAGAGCTAGCAGACTGAAGGTTGTTAGAAATTGGATTAAGTCTAAGTGAGAGTCTATTGGATTTGGTGCCCTATAACCAACTTTTATATACTTTTTGATAACATGTATTCATTGTTTTTAATATTAATTAACTAATTATCATATCATGATCATTATTCTGTGTGACATAGTATGTGATAATTTCCTAAGAGTAGCTGTCGCACTAAAAGGTCATAGTAGTTCCCTGCTATGATGAGAACCTGGAAGTGATATGACACTATTCTTGAATATATTTCATATAGCCGGATGATATCATTTGAGGTAAAAAATGATATAAGTTATCAGTGGTGGAAACTCATAAGACTTTGAGGCACCTTGTCAGGGTGTACACCCTTTGTAATATCTAGTAGGATATTTTGAGAATGAGACCTGCCAGTAGGAAATCTACATTTCTATGTGTCATTGGATATTCCTATTTGTGGATGTGTGTGTTGATCCTTATAATTTAATATTATTATTAATGAATATTATGAGTCTTATAATTTGATGTATTTATGAAAACCAAGGCCGCATATGTTTATGAATAGGTAAGATACATTGGGTGCATCACGATTAATATTACATTAATGAATAATGTGAGAAATGATTTATCCCTTATGCTTAAATGGAAGTTGATATCACAATCCATTTGATGGAAATTAAATAGCCTAAATAAATCCATTTCCATGGTGTTTTGTAGGAAACTTCAATTTTTGTGAAGTCAAAAAAGAAACATCGAGCACATAGGTTGATGGACCTAGCATGCAACCTACTTGATTTGAGATATCACGATAAAGGGATTACATTACATAGTAAGTATCCATATGAGGTATCATGTCATTAGTCTATTAACTTCATTCTATATGGGTTTCATGGCATGTTTCTATATGCTAACCTTGAAATTTAGGCCGCTTTGCCTAATGCCATTGAGAAAGAGGCCTTGAGGTTCACACACTAAGTGTATCTAGAATCTCAGTTAAATAGTATATTATTATTTATTATTTAACAAGTTGAATAAATATTATTCCCACATATGGTTTAATAATTATTCATGTATGATTGATCACATATATCTCATCACCAGTTATTAAAGAGAATATAAGGTGAGTGGAATAATTAACAAAAATTTATTTTATATTTTGTTAATATAATATTTATTTATTTATTGGTGAATAATACCTTGATATTTATTTAATAAATATATAAATATACAAACATATATATTATTCAAGGATCGATAAATATTATATAAGAATGGAAGAATGATTTTAAATGGTCAAATGAGAAATAATAAAATATTATTTGCATAAATAATATTTAATTTTTTAATTCACAAGTTAAGTGCATGTCGATAAATAATAATAATAATAATAATAATTGACCTGATATTTTCACTATGATTAAATAAATAATTAAGGGAACTTGTGTAATTATATTATTTTTCAACCCTAGTGATATATAAACCCAGTTATGTTATTTTCTCAACAAGCTAATTCATTTGTTTTTGTTGTGCACAATTTTTTTTAAAGAATACTATTAATCCCTAGAGAATTATCTTCTCTAAGAATTCTCCTAAGAATGGAGAGAAAACATCCTCCATTAGATCAAGGAGAATTCTTAGGAAGTGATTCTCATAGTGATCAAAGGTAGACAACACAAACACAAGGATCTGTTGTGCTAGAACCCAGAGATTCCTTTGGCGATGTCTTGAGATTTTTGGAACACGTATTGATAACCTCTAGAGGGAATATGAACTTGATTCTTACATGGAAACAACAGTGCATAGTAGATATATTACCAGATCCATCAATAAATAAATAATTTCATCATGGTAATTCATATTTAATTAAATTAATTATCAGTAGTACGTGATGATCCTCCCTTATGGTTCTGGCGTGATTACCCTTATCTGATTTCATTGATCTAATTTCATAGATCACTATATTTATCATCATGTAGATCTTAGATTGTTCATCGATCATGAAAAAAATCAATTTTGGTCACCACCCTTCACATGCTTCCGCTACGCCTGGAACCTACAATATATTAATTTCATGTTATTCATTATTTACTTTGATTTGAATTAAATTTTTTTCTATATATTAGTAATGTTCGTTCATTGTTTCATTTTCTTAAAGGTTGATGAACAAATGAAGAAATACTGGAGATTCCATCTGGAAGTGCCAAATCATTGGCTGATAAAACTAGGTTACACAGAATGTCGTCGGAGCACACGTCATATAGGCATGCACATTGTATCTAGATACTTAAAGAAATTATTTACATGCAGTGCTTTTATTGCACACCATGTGTTGATCTGGCCAACCTAGCACATGGAAAGTAGATACATGGTGTGTAGCTGGCATGTTCAAACCCTGTATTCTGGCCAAGTAAACACACTGAATCCCTAGATGTTTGACTTGGATATATGAAAACCAAGTTACATGGTGTGTAACTACATGCACATGTCATGTAGTCTCTCATTAATAGGAAAAATTAAAAATACATTAAATTTGAAAATTTCAGCATCAAAACTTTATTTTATTTTTTGGAATGCTGTTGTGTATTTGACAATTTAACAATGGTTTTAAATAATTTTAAATTCTCACTTAATTTATTGTAAATAATATTTCATTATTGGTTCTACTATTTGTTTTCCATGAATGTCATTAATGATAGGTACCCCCAAATAAGATCGGATGATCATTAAGATTAAATAAAATTAATTAATTAATTAATTAAATAATTCAAGGGCATTTATCTTAAATAAAAAATGAACAAATAAATAAATGAATGCTACTTGTTTGCTTTTTCATATTCATCACATGTATTATGGTTCGTGAGCTTGACCACGACCTGTGTATGTGTTAGATGTTTTAATTTAATTAATTACATAAGTTTAGAATTATTTAATATTATATTAATTAATTTCCTACGATTAATCCCTCTCTCCATTTTTATGTTGGACCTATGTGTCCATGGATATTTATATAACCCTCTTTAATCAATCATTTGGTTCCCCTTACCTGCGTGTGAGTAATAAATATTTGTTATTAATGGAGAATCCCAAGAAACATGGTGGTGTTTCAAGATGGAACCCTAATGATGCCAACCCATGTGATACATAGGTGTATAGGTAGAATGATTTAACTCATTCCTAGACTCACAATAGGAGTTATTTCCCCTAATTCAAAGGTTGATTTAATGTCCGCTCATTAAATCAATCATTAGATAAAGCTTAGGAATAGGTCATTTAATTAATTAATTAATCATGTCTATGAAATTATTTATTTTATGGATTCAAGACCATGATTACATAAATAAATGAATTAATGTTCAAATACAAAAAATTAAATAAATGAATTATGTGTAAATTTTTTAGCCAACATATTTAATTAATTAAGTAACATCCGCTTAATATTAACAAGATGTGTAAAGGTTAAAACAAGATAAAATTTATGCATAATAAATTAAAACAACTCAATTAAATATTAATCTAGACGAAGCTTTCCATTACTTTATTGGGAATGAAATCATAGAACTAAAGGTAGTACATGCCCAATGTCTGGACACTAGCTTTTATCGGGGATTTCTCATGATAGTTTGGGGTAGACTTAACCGATTTTTTTTGAGTTTAACGACCAATGTTTTTTCAATATAAATTTGGAGGTAAGTGTTGAGAAAATCAATGTTAGGATTTCGAGATTGGGGAATCCACTCAATGAATCAATGAGATACAAGTTTGTAGTTGAAATGGATGCCTAACAAATTACTTCATTATGGTTTTCATGGCCAAAGTTTGGATCATTTATAAAAGTAATTGTGATCCTTTCCACTTGAATGTTAAAGAATCTTGACATTCTAAGTTTAATGATTAAGGCTATTTATACTTGATAAAATAGTGGTAGATTTAATAAATAAATAAATAAAACAATTTAATTTATTATATCTCACTTATTTTGGAATCAAGAAAATTACTAATAATCTTCTGTTTTTAATTATAGAATGAAATGACAAGTTCATCATCCACACTATCCCTACGATCAATATTGGAGAAAGATAACCTCTGAATTTGTAGTAACTTCCAGGATTGTTTTAGACACCTTATAGTTAGGCTTTTCCATGAATGTAAATCTTACATGATATAATCTTCAATGATTAATCCACCTGCTAAAGATGCAAGTGATGGAGAGTTTTTTGTATATGAAAAACATTTAAGCAATACAGTCAATGTTAAATGTTTGATGATTTAATAGTTGTCTAGTGAACTAATGAAGTCTCACAAAAACGTGGACGTGTATAACATGATTGAGCACCTCTATTGTCTTTACCCAGAGAGAGGTAGACAAGAACTATTTGATATCTTCAAGGCAATATTTCAGAGCAAGCATGGAGAGGATGCCCTAACTAGGACACATGTCATCAAGCTCATTGGCTACATTGAGCGCTTAGAGGTACTAGGGTTTAAACTCCCTGAATAACTGGTCATCGAACTCATTATGGAATCAATACCTCAAAGATTCTCTATATTTGTTGTGAATTTTAATATGATCAACATTGATAAGTCTCTACCAGATATTCTTAGTCTTCTTCCCCAAGTAGATAAGGATACGTGAAAACATTTCTGTCATTATGGTGAACAAATGGAAAGGTAAAGCAAAGAGATTTAATCCCCAAGCTTATTAACACCCTTAAAAGAAGCTTAAGATCAAGGGGTAAGTAAGGTAATAAGATGTTGTTTTTCTCTCATGTGGTAAGAAGGGCCACTAGAAGAAAAACTGCACCCATCCAAAGAAGCAAGGGGAAGTTTTGGGTGCACTTTTTATCAAGTGAAAATTATCTGTGTCTACAAATTGGGTATTAGATATAGATTATGGGTCTCACATATGTATTCAAATACACGAATCAATTAGATTCCGAATGATGGACCGAGGAGAGGTAGAACTCTGATTATCCAACGAAGTTAAACATTTTTTGTAGATATCGGGGACTACCACCTCACATTTCCAACCAAAATGATCTTGGTTTTAAAGGGTTGTTATTACGTGCCTTTAGTTACCAAAAACAATATCTCTGTATCCAGAATTGATACAGATGGATTTATTTTAAAATTTGAGAATAAATGTTTCTTCTTTTATAAATATTTCATTTTTATGGTAAGGAATATTTAAATAATGGTATTTATGTGTTGAATTACACTAACCAAATAATGGAAATTGATAATGAAGTAAATTCACATGAATCATACCACACCCAAATTTGGAATCACAGGATATGTCTTGTAAATGAAAATCACTTGACTAAATTTCATCAAGATGGATATTTAGATAATTTTGAACTAAAATCATTTGGTGTATGTCAGACATGTTTACATGAAAAAATGACCAAATCCCTATTTAATCAAAAATTCATTGATTGTTTATGAGAGTTTGGGATTTTATATCAACTCACTCCTCCTTATATGACTTAGTGTAATTGTGTAGGTGAAAAGAGGAACTGCACCTTGTTGGACATGGTTAGATCAATGATGAGTCATGGAAGTCTTTTATTATCTTTTTGGGGATACGTGTTAAAATCAGAATCATATATACTAAACCGAATGCCAAATAAAGTGAAAAATGGTATACCATACCAATTATGGAATGGAATGAAACCTGGGTTGTCTTACTTACATGTGTGGGGTCATGAATAATTTATTAATAACTCTTCATGTAACAAGATTTCCGCCTGAGGGAACATAGAATATCATTATAGGATATCCCCATGAAATAGAGGGATACTACTTATAAAATATTTTAGGAAAAAAGGTTGTGTTTGATAGACATACCAAATTTATTTAGGAGGATCTTATCTTTAAAAGAGATAGTAGGAGTTATATAGACTTTGATGAATTTTAGTTTCAAGATACACAAGATTTGGCATAAGAACGAATTCCACAAAGCCCCATGGAAGAAGAAATTGTTCAAAAGACACAATTTCTATGTAGGATTACTAGAGAGGTTAGACAATTAGAATGGTATGACTTTCTAGTCACTGAGGATGGCGACTAATTATTAGTTTATAATAATGTTCCTCTAACCTAAATGGAAACATTAAGTGGCATAGATGTTGCCAAGTGACAATAAGACATGAATTCTAAAATGGATTTTATGTACAAAAACCAAGTCTATATTTTGGTAGACCCTCCGGTAGATGTAAAGTTAGTTGGTTGTAAATGGGTATTCATGAAGAAATCAGACATGGAAGGATAAGTCAGTACCTAAAAGGTGTAACTCCCCCACTCTAGAAGATAAGATCCAGTGCATTATTTTATTAAATTGGCATGACTACATGATATCAAATCCTAAAGGACTAGTCAGTTTAATAGTCTTAGAAATATCAATTACATATATGATACTCGTAATACCTTCGAAAATATAAATTAAAAACATGATACATAATAAAATTAAATAAATTAAATCCTTTAACTCTTATTCAAATATTACATCATCATAGCCTAGGGAAGGGAAACATAATAAGGGTGAGTTCAAATGATCAGTAAGGGAAAGTAAAGTGGAAAAAATAAATCAGTGAGAATAAATCAAAATTACAAGGTAAATAATAGATAACACATTCCATTAAAATAACTCAATCATGCAAAATCAATATGTAAAGGTAAGAAACCAAAACACATGCAATTTAATCAATGTTCTGAAAATTAAATCTATCCTTAGATAATTTGATGAAAAATATCATGGATGAATAATAAATGAAATATCTATTAACAAAATAATTAATTATTGGATGTCATGTCTTAGGCACATGAGGACCTATGATTTCATGATCCATCATCCATACAGTTTAAAACTACAAGTTGAAACTAGTTTATGTTGCCTAACTTAATTGTCTCATGAGAACTTACAGATGCATCAAGGAACTATATAAAGTACGGATCCAAAAATCATTTGATGTCCAAAGAATCCATCAAATTGAATAATAAATTTAATAAATATAAAATAATCCTTATCAAATATCCATATTTAATAAAAGGTAAGGATTTATCAATAAATCCTTAGTTAATAAAATAATTATCAAATTAAACACCATATGTAAAATGATATGCTGTTTAGGAAATAATAATATCAATCATATGAAAATAGGGATATTCAAGGAAATTTATAATAAAAAATTATTACATTAAAATGATTGTTTCAAGAGAAATTTAACAATCACAAAAGGAAGTGATATTTAAAAGATAATCATTAAGGACATTCTTGGGGAGAATAATCTTTAAACATTCCAAAGTGTCTCATACAACTTTGAATAATTTAAATCATAATCCCCATTAAGGTATGAAATTAAATGAAAATATGAGAATAATAAGATTCTTGATATTATGTTCCTAAGGTCAGTATACACACCATATAAAAGTGAGTTGGTTCATAATGAAAAATAAGTTTCAAAGGACTGTAAATTGAGACGAAATCCCTTACCTTAACCTTCCTTTTGTTGTGTGGTCTTTATCCTCATGTATAGTGGTATAGAATATGTTACTAACTTATAATAGAATCATAATCATGTTTATAATATCATATATTAATTTCTTATAATATTTTATTAATTTTTTGTTAACACTCTCTCATTATTTTCACTACTTCATGTGTTAATTGCCTAGTTTTTTCAAGTATGTTTTGACTTGTTACTCGTTGTTCCTATTTATTAGATCATGATTTTATAATATATTTAATTTAAATTATGGATTAATTATATTATATATTCATTAAATATGTATTTGTAATAGTTCATAATATTTAGTGATAAGAAATAAAATTCACCATTTATGGAAATGGTAGGTCGTACGTACGCATGAACACTACTTTCATTTCATTTTCATATTAAAGGAATGAATAATAAATGATAAATATGTATATTATAATTATATTTTCATATCTATATTATATATTTTACATATTTTTATTAAAATCATCATTAATACATTCCATGTATGGCATGGATGATTCATATCTCTTTGAAGAGGCAGTAGTCCACACTTCCTGAAACAAAATTATCATATCTAAACAAGATGGAAAGCATAAAGGTATGTTTAAAATAAAAAACTCATAAGAATAAATACATTATAAATATCATATATATCATATATAAACATATTTTCCATCATAATTTCCAACATGATAGGTGGTAAAAGAAAAATAAACAATCATCATTTCGTGATGCAGTAGTTCGCCATACATATAAATAGTATGTTTGATACCAATTAGATGGAAATGTTTTTTAGTATAGGTATAACCATTGATAAAAGAAAATAAATGTATATTTAGAATACTTGTGTTATTATATTAACATGTAAGAAGAATATTTTAGGTGGTGTAAAATTAAATGAAATAATTGAGATCGTTGGAAAACATTACCTTAAGAATTGGGTAACTCCTATTGGTTTATACCAAAGGGATTCCTTGGAAGTGTTAATACCCAAATGGAGGCTTCGAGGAAGAGGGGAGTAATTTTAGGAATATATTTTGGAAAATCTTGGCCTAACCTAAGTGATTTTATAGGTGTGATAAATGGGTAGAAGTGGTGGCCTTTTATAGTGGAGGAGGAGTGACACTCTTGTACTATTTTGACAAAGGAATTTCTACCATGTATTTCACATTGAAAGTGGCTCCAATAATGGACAAAATTCAATAAAATGGAGTATAGGGTCTACATATTTCCATAAATAAGCTTCTTTAAAAGTTTATAGTTGGTTTTAGGCCTTAAGTTTAAGATTTAGTCCTTTATAAAGTATAATTTTCTCTTAACCGTTATAATTAATTTTAATTACTTTCACTAATATTTTTTGTCAAAAAATTAGTTGGTATTATTAAAAATTATAAATTTTTCTAATTTAAAATATTTAATATTTTTTCATATTTTAATCAATGAATTGGTATAAATTAATTTAAATTTAATCCCATAGATGGGACGACAATGCGGGTTTTTAAGGTAAGGAATTCCAAAAGTTTGTTATGTTTTTATAGTCAATTTCAAAGTGAAATTGATTCCAATGACTTAAATTGGACTAATTGATAAAAATATTACATATTTAAAATTTAAAACTAATTTAAAATATAATTTAACATTATAAATAAATTAGATGAAAAATATGTTTTGAACTAAATTTCATTGTTTTTAACTATTCATTAAAAATGAATCTTTACAGAAAAATACCACAAATTCATCCTAAGATAATTTTTATATTTCTAATAAAAATATTAAGTTTATTTTGACTTAATAAGCTTATAAAAGGCTCAAAAGTTTGATTTAATATGTGTTCTCCATCCAAAGGAGACAAAACTACCTTTATAAAAATATAGAATTTTTAGTGTACTATTTGGTTTGTTCTTATCTTATGATTATCAAATATATTTTATGAACATAAGAAATATTTTATTGGATATATAATATATATATATCATGTTAATATAACTCACTAATTTTAATTAATTTAATTTATTAGGGTAAAATAGCTTTCTGAGCATAGAAATAATAGTATTTTCCTTTATATTCAATTGGTTATTATATTCATTTATAATTAATTTGTAACCTATGAATTCATTTTATATTTGTGTAAATCATAGATTTTCATAATATAGTTAATTATATTCATAACCACTAATTTAATGTCTATGTTACATCTAATTATATTAAATAATATTTTAATAATATATTATTATTCAATTAAAACTTGGTATTGCGTGTAATGTAAGCTTTCAAAGAAATTATCTCTTCTGTGTAACACAAAATAACTTGGTGTTTAATGCATTAAAAAGTATAGAATATGTCTAATCGTTTTAAAATAATATATATATTTTAAAGTATTAGGGTATTATATCCCCTTATGTTCTTGGTGTTGTGTGTTATGCACGCTATCAAATATAAGGTTCTTACTTTAGAATTTTGGGGTGTTACATTCTCCCCGCCTTAAATAAATTGTGTCCTCAAAATTTAAACTTGATCTCGATGATAAAGGGATTGAAAATAAACTATTTTTGAAATACCCATGTCATAAAAAGGGTTAATATCACATATTCATAATAAGAGAGAAAGGAAAGTACAATAGTCACGTAACTAGGTTATCTAGTATTAGAACATATTTGGGAAATGGAAACATATATACAGAGGAAAAATCTAATAATCAAGTTCTGATATATAGTGCTATAGAACATGGTTAGGAGAAAGTTAAAAATCAAAAAGCCCTAAATCCATGAAGATCTAAGGGGCCATTTGATTCATCAGAAATGAAGGCACTAGGACAACATTTTGGGTTTTGGAATCATTTTTTCCTAGAGTTGCAGAATTATTTCACTCTCTAGGAATATAAGTAAATATACATACTTGGTAAATTTCTATAAGAATATTATTTCCTTTAGTCGTGCCTCAAAAATATATTTATTTCAACCCATAGAACAAGATTCATCATATTGTGATGTAATATATCAATCTCTAAAACTAGATCCAAAGTTCAACTTAAACCATTTCATAAATGGTTAAACTTTCCCAAATATTATGATTCAAAACTTTATAAAAAAGGTCACCATATTTATAAATTGATCTTATCATTATCCTTTAATCAATACGAAGAAGCTCTAAATTTTTATAATCGAATCATTTGAATAACTTCATCATATCTCCTCTTAAAATATGGTAATAAGTCAAATCACCATAAAAACATACTAGAAACATGAATTATTCTATATTACTTATATAAGACACATGTTATTGGATATATTCCGTAAATAAAAAGGGGTTGTAAAATCCATCAAGGATATCATAGACCACTTGTCAAGAAGTCAGTAATCAGTTCCAAGGTAGTTAGCACTTTTCCATGTCAATCATTTCTTTATCATTATCTCAACAATAAAAACACATTAATTGAGGTCTTTACCTCAATCATGTGTTTTTTGAAAAATTTAATTATGTAATTAATAATATTTCTTGGTACCATTTATCTTATTATCTCAAATCCTTAACAAAAAAGTACTTCAGTACAATCCTCATATATTTCATAATTCTTATAACTAATACATCACTGATAAAATATTTAAATAACATAGTTCTTGAATACAAATACCTAAAGATGTCAATTATTCCACATCATCCTTAATCCATTAACAATTCTACCTCATCCTATTACTTAATACCTCTTTCCTTCAACATTTCTCTAGTAGTCTCAACATCATCAATAATATAACCATTACTCGTACCACCTTGTTGATTCTCTTCATGAGCTTTGGAACATCAATTTTCATAATGACCGTTCATTCCATACTTAAAGAATTTAACTGTTGATGATTTATTAGGGAGGAAAATATTCCCATCCATTGAATCAACATGACTCTTCATTTTTCCTTTTTAGTTACTTGATTTTTGTCCTTCTTTTCTATATACAAAACATATTCTTGACACTCTATGACATTAACGTGTGTGATTATTTCCACATTCTTAACATATAAGATACTGAATCTTCTTTCCTATATGGTTTCTATTACCCGAACGCTTAGTAAACTCCATCCTTATCTTCTTTGGTGGGTCCAAGATTTCGTTAAGGTACATGTTATTAATCATGTTCCATGAAATCTGACTTGGAATGATCACAAAATCCATCACTCTAGTGATCATTCCATTTAACTTCTCATCAGTAAATTGTCCATCACATTCAATGCTAACCCAATTTTTTATTATTCCCTCCATTGAATAAAAGGTGAATTCATATTTTGAGTAACACTTATCAAAGTTGAAAACTACATAATCATGAAAAATTACTTGTAGGATTCCTAAATATGGTCTCCTACTTCTTTAATCCATGACACATTTGGTTTATCTTAGGTTATTCATAATCATCTTCTACTTAAATCCTTCGTGGTGGATCGTAAATAAAAATGAAAATTATCCAAAGTGTATCCCATGGGAGTGTCAAAACAGGTGCATAGTAAGGCCCTTTGTTGTGTACCAGGTCACCCCAATTCATTCTTGGGACACCGTTTTAGAGTTTTTACCCCTAGGTTCATATATGAAAGAACCACTCCCACTTGTAGTATCAAGACATGGATGTATTTCTAGTAATACCCACATAGTTTCTACATTACGAAAATTATAGGATGTTCTTATATACGTATCCTCAATGTCTATATTAGGGTTGTTCTCCCAAATCAATGTTTTCTAAATCTAGTTTCCAAGGTTTCTACTAACCTTCCTTTGATACCAACTGTAACACCCTGACCCGAGAATCCCGGAGCCGGTGCATTATTTTATTACATTGGGATGATTACAAGGAATCAAATCCCAAAGGACCGATCAGTTTAATATTATTTGAAATCCATATTAAATACATGGTACCCATAATACATTTGTAAATATAAATTAAAAACAAGATACATAATAAATAAAATAAAATACATCATTGAACTCTTATTCAAATATTTTTTCTTCATCATCTAGGGAAAGAAAACATAATAAGGGAGATCTCAAATACTCAGTAAGGGTAAGTAAAGTAGAAGCGATAATGAATCAGTAAGAATAAATTAAAATGGAAAGGTAAATTACTAATAACACATTCCATTCAAATAACTAGATATGGAAAAATCAATATGGCAAGGTAAGAAACTGTAACACATTTCATGTAATAAAAGAATTGAAAATTAAATATACCCATAGATATATTAATAGTAAATATCATGGATGAATAATATAAGAAATATTTATGAAGGAAATGATTAATTATTAGATGACGTTTCATAGTCACATGAGGAACTATACTGTCAATATCCATCCTTCAGATAGTTTAAAACTACAAGTAGAAACTTGTTTAATTTGGCCAACTTAATCATCTCATGAGAACCCATCGATGCATCGAGGATCTATATAAATTATGAATCCACCCATCATTTCATGTCCAAATAATTACTCATATCTAAAAGTCAATTAAAACAAAATACAATATGACTTATCATATATTTATATTCAATAAAAGATATGGGTTTATAAATAATTCCTAGTAAATTAAATAACCTAAGTGTAAACACCATATGTAAAATGATATACGGTTTAAGAAATAATAATATATTTCCTATGAAAATATGGATATTCAAGGAAAATTAAAATGAAAAATTATTTCAAAAAAATATTGTTTCAAGATAATGTTAACAATCACAAAAGAAAATGATATTGAAAAGATAATGATTTAGAACATTCTTGAGGAGAATAATCTTTAAACACTCCAAAGTGTCCAATACCACTTTGAAAAATATAAATCAAAATAACCATGAAGTTATAAAATTAAATGGAACTATGATAATATAGATATTAATTATATTATGTTCCAAACGGTAGTATATACACCATATAAAATTGAGTTGGTTCATAATGACAAATAATTCTCAATGGAATGTAAATTGAGATGAAACCCCTTACCTTAACCTTCCTTTTATTGTGGGGTCTTTATAAACTTTTATAGTCGTTTAATAAATGTTACTAACATATAAAATAACCATACTCATGTTTATAATTTCATAAATTATTTCCTTATAATATTTTATTACTCATTTGTTAACACTCTTTCATTATTTTAACTAGTTTGGGTGTTAATTGCCTAGTTTTCTTACATGTTATTCCTATTTCTTAGATCATGATTTCATCATATATATAATTTAAAACATAATTTAATTATCTTATATATTCATTACATATGTATTTATAATAGTTAATAATATTTAGAAATATTAAATGAAGTGCACCGTTCATGTAGACGGTATGTTGTACGTACGCATGAACGCTACTTTCAATTATTTGTCGTATTAAAAGAATGAAAAATAAATGATACATATGTATATTATAATTCTAGTATCATATATATGTTATATACATTACATAATTTTATTAAAACAATCCTTAATACATTCCATGTATGGAAATAATGAGTCATATCGCTTTGAGGGGGCGGTAGTCCACACTTCCTCAAACGAAATTATCATATTTACACACGATGCAAGGCATAATGGTATGCATTTAAATAAAAATTAAAGAAGAATAAATAAATTATAAATATAATATATATCATATATAAACATAGTGTTAGTCATAATTTCCACAATGAGAGGGGGTAAAAGAAAAATTAACAATTATCATTTCGTGAAGCAATGAATCCCCATATACAGAAATAGTATGTTCGTTACCCATTAGATGGAGGTGTGAGTTAGTGTAGGTTTAACCCTTAATAAAACAAAATCAAAGAATATTGAAGATACTGGTATTATTATATGAACATATAAGAATAATATTTTAGGTTATGGGAAAGTAAATGAAATAATAGAGATCGTAGGAAAGTGTTAACTTAAAAATCAGGTAACTCATTTTGGTTTATACAAAATGGCTTCCATAGAAGGATTCCTGCCCAAAGGTAGGATTCAAGGTTGAGGGTAGGTATTTTTGGAAGCTAGTTTTTCAGATATTTTCTAAACCTAAGTGGTTTGATAGGTGTGAGGAATGGGGAGAATTGGTATCCTTTATTGAAGTGGATGAGTGACACTCTTGTAATATTTTGATAAAGGAATTTATACCACGTTTTTCACATTTAATGTGGCTCCAGTAATGGACAAAATTTGAGAAAATTGAGGATAGGGTCTAAATATGTCTATAAAATTTATTTTTTAAAAGTCTATAGGTTGTTTTAGTCCTTAAGTTTAAGGTTCAGTCCTTTATTAATCTTAATTTTCTCTTAATCATTGTAATTAATTTTAATTACATTCACTAATATTTTTATAAAAAACTTATTTTTTTCTATTAAAAAATATAAATTATGATGATTCCAAACATTAAATACTTTTTTCCAAATTATAATAACATAATTGGTAGAAATTAATTTAATTTTAATCTCACAGAAAATACAACAATGTGGGTTTTAAGGTAAAAACATCCAAAAGTTTTCTATGTTTTGATAGGAAATTTCAAAGTGAAATTGATTACAATGATCTAAATTGGATTAATTGATATAAATACGATCTAATTAAGCTTTCAAACCAATTTCAAATACAATTTAAACTTATAAATAAATTACATTAAAAAAAATTTAAAAAAATTTCATAATTTTTAACTATTCATTAAAAAACGAATCTTTACAAAAAAATACCAAAAAAACATCCAAATAATATTTTTATGTTTATATTCAAATTTTAAAGTTTAGTTTTACATTTTAAACTTATAAAATGGTCAAAAATATTATTTAATATGGGTTCTATATCCAAAGGTGGAAAAACATTGTTTATAAAAATATAGTATTTTAAGTGTAATATTTGATTTGATCTTATCTTATGATTATAAAATAAGTTGGATGAACGTAAAAAATATTTTTTTGGATATATAATATATATCATGATAATATCACTCACTAATTGAAATTAATTTAATTTATTTCAGTAAAATAGATTTCTGAGCCTAAAAATAAAAATATGTTTCTTTATATTCAATCAGTTATTATATAAATTTCTAATTAATTTGTAACCTATTAATTCATTTTATATTTTTGTAAACAATATATATTAATATGATATTTAATTATATTCATAACCAATAATTTAATGTCTAGGTTTATTCTTATTTTATTAAACAATATTTTAATAATATATTATTGTTCGATTAAAACTTGGTCTTGTATGTAATGTAAGATTTCCAAGAAAGTATATCTTGAATGTAACAAAAGATAACTCGGTGTTGCTTGCTTTAAAAAATATAGAATATATTGAATCTATTTAAAATATTAAATATATTATAAATTATCAGGGTATTATATCCCCTTACATGCTTGGTGTCGTGTTTCATGCATGCTATCAAATATAAGGTTCATACTTAAGAATTTAAAGGTGTAACATAAGGTGTGACTAGTTCCGAAAGACTTTAAAAAGCTTTAAGGAATTGACTACAATGAAACCCTTTCACCAATTGAAATGTTTAAATACTTTATAATTCTACATTCCAATACAACTTTACATGATTATGAGATTTGGAAAATGGATTTCAAAACAATCTTAGTTAATGGGAACCTTCAGGAAGAAGTCTATATGACACAACCTGAAGGGTTTGTGACTCTAAATGATGACAACAAGGTATGATAGTTGAAAAGGTACATTTATGGATTAAATAAAACATCAATGTCATTGAAAAATCATTTTTATGAGGCTAATTATAGAAGTTGGTTTCCTAAATAATGAATGTGAGTCGTATGCCTATAAATAGTTTAGTGGGAGTGAACTCATTTTATTAATAGTATATGTTGAAGAGCTATTAATCATTGGACATGAAATACTAGTCTTATAATCTGTTAAGGTGTGGTTAAATAAATTATTCTCTCTGAATGAATTGGTAAAGGAAACATATATTAATGGGATCATGATCCATCATGAAATATCCAAGAGGCTGCTCATCCTAAGTCAAAGTACATACATTGACAAGATAGTTAAGATATTCAGTATGGAATAATCTAAGAGAGGATTATTTCTAGCGTCACATGGGATTCATCTTTCCATAAAAATGTGTCCTTAAATACATGATGAAATAAATAGAATGCCAAGTATTATATATTCATCAGTGATTGGGTGAGTCATGTATGATATATGATGTACTAGGCTAGATGTCACCTATGCATTAATTGTGGTAGGAAGATATCAAGATGATCCAAGTGAATACCATTGAATGGAAGTTAAGAATATCCTTAAGTATCTGAGGCATACTAAGGATCTGTTCCTGGTTTTTGGAGGAGATAACGAACTAGTCATCAGAGGATATTCATATTCTAGTTTCCAAACTAATCAAGATGATATGAATTCACAAATTGGATACATATTCACTTTTAATGGAGGTGATGTGGGCGGGAAGAGAATAAACCAGACTATGGTTATTGATTTTATAGCATATTTCGAGTATATTGCAGCTTCTAAGGCAGCTAAAGAAGCAGTATGGATGGAAAACTTCATCCAAGATCATGATGTGGTACCTTGAAGTAAAGATCCTATCACACTCTATTGTGATAATACTACAACAGTGGCTCTTGAAAAAGAGACAAGGTCACATCAATGGACGAAACAGATACATCAAAATATCATCTCTTGAGGGATTTTTCTTAGAGAGGTGAAGTTTAATTTAACAGTCTTTCCATAGAAGATAACATGGTAAACCCCTTGAATAAAGCCTTGACTCAGTAGAAACATGACTATCAGGTGAGGTCAAACAGACTGAGGGTTATAGAAAGTTGGTTGTAGCCCAAGTGGGAGTTTGTTGGATTTGGTGTCCTATTACCAACTATTTTTTACTTTAATTACATAAATGTTTCATATATTGTATATTAATAAAACTTTTTATTACATATTTTTTGTTGTTCTAAATAAATATAACGTAATAATTTCTAAGAGTATACATCGAATTGATAAGTTCATAGATGTTCCCCACTATGATGAGAACCTTGAAGTGCTATGATTATATTTTCAAATAATGTTTTTAGGTTAAATAACATACTATGATGGGACACATAGTACATAGACTATGAGGTGAGAGTAATCATGAGTAGATGAGGCTTCTTCTCATGAATTTCTCACTTGGTAATCTCCAAGATGGAAGATTATGAAAACAGACCCACCAGTAGGAATTCTGCATGTTTTGGTGTCATTAGATATTCTTATCTATGAGCATGTGTGATGGTCTTTAGACTTTAATATTTTTATTAATGAATTTTAGAACTCGTGTATTTATATTTATTTCATAAACCATGACGATAACAGTTCATGGTGAAGTTGGAAGCATTGGGTGTGTTACATGTGACATTCCATTAATAAATAAGTCAAGAAAGGATTTGTCTCTTCCATATTTATGGACGTTGATATCTTGACCCTTTGATTGGAATAGAATCGTTGCATTAAATTCCATGGACATGGTGTAATGACATGTTTATTTCAAATAGTCAAATAAAGACATATCAAACATATAGGTCACTGAAACAGATGTGCAACCTTCTTGATGAGATATTATGACAAAGGGGTTATATTATACAATGAGAGTTTGTATATGGTTGTTAAAGTTACGATATTAATTTCTTTCTGTTGCATTCCTTGACCCATTTCTAGATAGTAATCATGGATTTTAGGTAATCCTGCCTAAATCCAACAAGAATGAATCCTATAGGGTTACACAATAAGTGTTTCTATTTATCTCGATTAAATTATATTATATTTTATTTAATGGAATAAATATTATTCTCAAATCTGAGAAATAATTTTATTCAAGTTATATTGATCGCATAAATTAAATAAATATTTATTCACAAACATGTGAATAAAATATTTATTTTCTTTCTTGAATATTTTAATAAGTATTTATTCTCTAGATTGTGAATAAAATATTTATTTATGAATAAAATATTTATTCAGTTATTCAATAATTTCTCGAGGAGTTCGAATGGGCCAAGATATAGTCTAGTGAAAAAATATTAATTAACAAGACCGTTAAATAATATTTGTTATTCTTCTAGTTGGAATGCACCACAAAATAGTAATAATATAATTAATATTATGTATAATGAGGTTTATTAAAGGTAACAAATGTTATTTAATGGCGGGTATACAATTAAATAATATTTTAACTTTAATCCTAACACTATAAATAGATTGTTATGTCTATTGGGTAGATTATCCAAAATTAAGAATAAAGAATTTTTATGTACAAAGAATTCTCTCTCAACTCATCCTTCTTTATTCCTCTTAAGAATGAGAATTTTAAGAGATATTTCATCAAGGCCGAAGAACATGCGACCAAGAACAAACAACACAAGACATTCAACTCACCGCGCTAGCACCCATAGATCAATTTGTATAGCTCAAAGTTCATAAGACCACGTGTGGATCACCACTAGAGTGATTCAATATTTGGATCCTCATAGCGCAATGAAGGTAATATGAAAGGGTCTTTCTGGATGATCAGGTTCTTTCCTAAGACCGTGTATTTATTTCTTCAAATATTCAATAAATTAATTATAAATTTAACTTGCAAGATCCTAGATCTTGGTATCATGAAAAGACTACTAAAATAAATTATAATATATATCCCTAATCCACACACTTCCACTGTGCCTGAAACCATTATTGAACACATATGAAGAATCAATTTCAAGCTTCACATAAAAAATTAGGAGAAATATCCTTCTACTTTGAAATATATTATAAAAAATTTCCATAAGAACAATAAATAAATATTATTTGAAGAAAAAAGAAAAATTATAGAGTAAGATTCTTAAAGAATAACACTAATAATGATGGGAAATTCCACTCCTTCCATGTATATTAAAATTAATATTATTTTCACACTTTATAAAGAATTTCAAAAAGTTTCATGTGGAAAACAATAGAAATTACTTTAAAAAATTTTATAATAAAAACCAAGGACCATATAAAATGACCTTAAAAATCATCAAAATTTTATAGGTACATTTGAAATATGGATATGGAGGGGAAATAGTTGAAAGAAAACTTTAAAACTTTGTAAACAATGTTTTAAATAAAATCCCTTACCTCAAGTCCAACTCACCACCTACATACTTTTACTCATGTATAATTAAATTATATTAAATTTTAACTTTTTTAAGAACATTTTTCGGGTCTATTATCTTATTATTATCCCATTTATTTAATCTCTTATCCTATTTATTATAGTTACTAAATTAGTTAAGTTCATATCATACATTTTGAGGATGTTTTGTTCATAATTACAAAACAACTTTAGTAGTATGACTGTGGTCAAAAGATTCATATTAGTTTGTTAGTTTTATCATATAGCTTCATTAGTTTATTTTAAAAGAATCATCTTCATTCATTAGTTTTACCCTTATGAAATTCCATGTGAGGAAACAATGAAGAATGAAATTCTTCAATCATGAAGTGATGAGAACAAAGTCGAAGGCACCGAGTCGATTTTCCATATAGGGGAGTTGGATCTAGAAGGACTAATGACATGAGGTAGATTAAAGTGTTTAAATGCTATAATGGGAACCTGTATCGATTCATTAAAGGTCCAAAAGATCTCAACTTTCAAGGATGGAGAATATTAGCCAATTATATATCTTATTCGACACCAAACATGATTTTTTAATATTGACCCACATGGTTGCAAAAAATTTGGAAGCCATTCACAGATGGAGATTCTAGAATATAGTCATTGGATACCAAAGTCAAAGTCAGTGGGCTAAGTATTCAAAGTAGAATATAGTGGTCTATAGGTGGAAATAAATGTGACACTTTTTCTAAAAAAGTCTTTATTAGTATTTATCTTTTTGAATTTTAGTGGACATAGTAAGAATAGTCTTTACAACTGCAGGATATTAGACCTTTGAAATTTGTATAACCCCTTGGCTATAAATAACCACCCCATGACATTATATTTGGCATTCAAGATTGCAATAGAGAGATTATGCTTTTATTATCTCTATTCTATGAGGATTGTTCTGATTTCCCCCCTACTATAGTGAATTATTTCCACATCAGTCTATATATTAGATTGGTGATCCAGGATTACAAAGCTCACAATTTCTTACTTCAGCCCAGGTGAATTTTTGTGTGGATTGGTCATCACATCCCTCCCTTGAGTGTGTTGTATGAGTAGTAGGCCACACCTCTGGTAGAATTGGTTTACTACCTACATACACTATCCATTCCCATAATCTAAGACATATCCCTGAACTACATCCTTCATTCTCCACCCAATTCCAAGAAGATTTGGTTGGCCCAATGATTTCACATTAGGAAGGTATTAGTTTGCACATACGCGTAAACGACACTTTCAATTTTCAAACCGATTGAAGGGTAAGGATGTATATATTTTCTTTTCTTTAAAGAACAAAAATTATTTAATAAATATTATATATTTTTATTAAATCCATTATAATAACCAACAATGTGAGGTGGTGATTAAAAATTAAGCACATCGCTTCGTGGGGGTGGTAGTCCTCACAAACACATGAATGGTATTTTTGTTTCTCATATGATGGAAAAGGACCTAAAAAGGTGTTGTACCATACACATATAACATTTAAATATATTGGATATACTTATGTTACTATATCATCATTATTAGGATAGGTTTGAATGAGGTAGAAGAAGAAATAAATATGAAAGTACCTGGTTAATATTTATACCACTTCTTCAGAAAACCTCCTTTGTCTTACACCTTAAGACTTCTCAGTTGGTCTTTTGGTGAGACTTGAACCAATAGGACATGGGTAGGAGAGTTAATAAGTTATTTTTTTCAGATCTTAGTCGAGTAAGAATGCTCAAGGTTTTTGAGTAAGTGAAGAGATAATTTTCCCTTTTATAAGTGAGGGGAGTGACACTCCTGTAATTATTATAAAATTCTAAATATTAAAAATGTCTTACTCATTATCATGTGAAACCAAATCTATACAATTTAAAAGATAAGGTGATAATGTTATAAATACTCTAATTTAATTATAATTATTATGATATTTTGTGATCTTATCGGAAAATTTTAACCCTAATTAACCCATTTTACCCATTACTGAAGTGATAAAAATTTACCATGGTTACGATTTAGTTTGACCAAAGTTGAAAAACATACGAGGTAGGCAGAAGGGTGCCACCCACCTATGCTGAAGGATTGTTATGTCAAACTGTTGCCACTCAGGTTGTCACCCAATGGGATGATATGTCATCTTAGCTCGAAATGACTCCTTCCCAGCTAGGGATCTCTCTAGAGGGACCTCATCATGGGGAGGGGGGTTCCCTGGTGTGGAGGGTTCGAAAAAGGCCACTCTTGGGGATTCCCTTTTTTTGTAAAAATTTGAAATTCAACTCTTTACTAAATATGGGCTCTTGATTACAAATAAGAAATCCATTTTTCAAGATTCAATATTTAGAAGTTTCATCAATAAATTTTAATATAAGCGTGAAAAATGCAACAAAAATCATTTTTTGTAGAAAAATGAATTTTAAATTCTGAAAATGAATTTTTTACCAAAATCAAGTATAATTATGATTCACATGGAATTAATTAGATTTTTTTTAATAAAATAGGAAAAAAAAATTAAATAAATAATGCAAAATATAATGGGACTTTGTAAATATTTAAAAATAAATGACAATTTTTATAAAAACATTATTTTTCACTATTCACCAAAATATTGATCTATTCATAAAAATCTCCAAAAATTCATATTAAACTATATTTGACATTATGATATCAAAATTTAATTCCCTTTTATAAAATTCAATTTATAAAATTTATAAATATAAATTTTAAGTAAAACCATATAATACATGGAAAACACTTTAGTTATAATAAAATTATTTTTTTATTTGAAAAATCATATGAAATTATTGTAATGAATTTGAATCCATAAAATCTAATAAATAATTTTAACAGGACTTGAAAATGATTTATTATTAATTGTATTTGATTTTTCATAGTCTCCTCCCCTAATGAAATTGCATTCTCACAATTTTATTCATCATTTACACCTCTCAAGATATTTTTCTCTCATATCCTTCTCATGTTTCTGTTTTGCTTCCTAAATCATGTGGTTCTTACACAAAACTCTACCATAAGAGTTACCTTATTACATAAAACATGTTCTTTGTGATATAAAATCTACACCGTATTTTTCTTATAAGAAGGATTATCTTCTAACTCAATTACATTAGGGATCAAAACATGTGATGTGTCAAGTATATATTTTTTTAACAATGAAATATGAAACACGTCATGTTCTTGAGATAAGCTTGGAACTAAGGATACTTGGTAAAAAATTGATCCAACTTTCTCTATAATTTCATAAGAACCAAAAAACCATGTGCTTAAATTTCCTTTATTACTAAAGTGCATAACTCATTTCGTAGGAGTTATTTTAAGAAAAACATGATCTCTTACCTCAAATGAATGATCTTTCCTCTAGTAATATATATAAATTTTGTGCATTCTCTAAGCTACCCTCACATAGTGTTAAGTCGTCTTTACCTTTTCAATCATTTCTTCAACCAATTTTGGTATAAAAAACATTCTTTCATGGACTTCATCCCAATAAGATGGAGTCTAAAACCAATATCCATATAATTCCTCGAATGGTACCATCTGCATACTAGAATGAAAACTGTTATTATAAGAAAATTGTAATAATGAAAGATATTGATCCCAACTTCCCTGATAATCCAATGAAAAGTCTTGAAAAATATCCTCCAATTTTGAAATTTATGCTTTAATTTTCCATCAGATTGAGGATGAAAAGATGTACTAAAACATAACAAGGTACCCCTAACAATTTGAAGTCCCTTCTAGGAATTTTATGTAAATATGGGATCATGGTTAGATACATTAGAGAGAGGAACTCCATGCTACCTTACTATCTCTCTTTCAAAGGGAATCCCCATGTGTAGCCTTTCTGAACCCTCCACACAAGGGAAACCCCTCCCCACGAAATAGACACTCCAATGACATACCCAGCTGGGAAGGATCCATTTCTAGTCAAGATAGAATTGTCCCAAAGGGTGACATCCTGATCAATGATGGTTCAACACAACAATCTGTCAGCAAAGGTGTGTTGCACTACATTTTTTCCACCCAGTCTGGGACTAGCTGACCAAGTAAGATGAGGGTATCTGGGAGCCTGAGAAATTCTATCAATAGTGGGCTCTTAGGAATCGAACCGTGTACCTCCCAAAATCATAATTTTTTATACCATCTACTTCACCATTTCACCACCACAAAAGCAGAACCATGTCACCTCACTATATTCTTAAGATAAAGTCAAGAGAGCTAATACAAAGGAAAAATATCTGGAATAAGAAGAAAATGTTTGAATTTAGTGAATCAATCAACAATAAATAAAATCACATTATTACCTCAATAATTATTTGGTAATACCATCATGAAATATATGGATATATTCTCCAATTTCTATTCAGGTGCTAGCAATGGTTGAGTCATTCTATTCATTATTTTTCATTTACCTTTAACCTACTGAAGAGTCAAACATTTAATGGTAAAATCAAAAATATCCTCCTTCATTTTTTTACACCAATAATATTCATGAATGTATCTATACATCTTAGTGCTACCAAGATGAATAGAAAAAAGAGAGTTATGAGCCTCACTTGACAATTCCTTCTTCAATTTTAAATCAATTGGAACACATAACCTCATTCCAAATCTTATAACACTTTCATTATCAACATTAAATTAAGGAAAATTACCTTCCTTATCTAGTTTAATTATTTCCTTCAAACCAATATATTCTTCTTAAGACTTATTAATTATTTATAAAAGAGATGATAACACTGATACTTGATTCAAAAGAGAAGGTGTTTTTGGATGATAGTGGATAATGAAGTCATAATCCTTTATTAGTTCCAAATATATTCTCTATCTCATGATCAATTATTTATGAATGAATATATACTTTAGATTTTTATGATCCATATATATTTCACATTTCTCCCCATTTAAAATATGCCTCCAAAATTTTCAAAGAAAAAATAACATTTGTATAATCAAAGTCATGTGTTAGATGATTCTATTCACAAGGTTTCAATTGGAGTGATGCATATGTAATTATCTGTCCATTTTTCATTAAAACATGACCAATTACTTTCAATAAAGCATAACAATAAATAAAAATTCTATATTTCTCAATTTCATGAATAATACTTGTGCATTGGCCAGTCTTATTTTCAATTCCAAAAAACATTTATCACACACTTTTGTCCAGATTAATTTAACTCCCATTCTAGTGAACTTAGTGAGATAGGTAATTGAACAAAGGATTCAATAAACTATTGGTAATAACCTTTTGATCCAAGAAATAAATGGATCTCAGTGGAAGTGGTTGGCCTAATCTATTATTCCACCAATTTAGTCTTAGAAGTATAAACTATGATAACATCTTTAGTTATAATATGTTCAAGGAAAAAAACCTTCTACAACAAAAAATCACATCTGCTGATTTTTCCATATAACTTTTTTTCTTTCAAGGTATGTATAAAAATACTGATATGTATTTCATGATCCTAATATATTTAATAATATATATGAATTTATTTGATAAACACAACCACAAATCTATAAAAATACTCATAAAAAACTATATTCATACGATCCATGAATACAACAGGTGCATTAGTAAACCTAAAAGAAATAACCTTTAACTTATAATTATCATACCAAGTACAAAACAACATCTTCAGAATGTATTACTTCATCAATTTTCACTAATGATATCTAGACTGGAGATCAATCTTTAAAATAATATGCTCCCTGAAGTTGGTCAATCAAGTCATCTATATGGGGAAACAAATATTTGTTCTTAATATTAATGTTATTGAGTTCTCTATAATCAGTGGAAATACTCATAAAACAATACTTCTTTATAATAAAACAAATATAATAATTTCAAGTTGAAGTGATAGGAGTAATAAAAACCTTATCAAGAAACTTTTGTAACATATATTTTAATTTCAATTACTCTAATGGAGGCATTCGATAATGGTGTCTTGAAATTATTATAGTTTCTAAAACTAATTCAATGGAAATTTCATCCCACTATCATAAAAAATACCAAAAAAATAATCATTAAATATATTTATATATTCATTTACTTTTGGAACATCACTAATCTGAACAAAAAAATATTTTTAAAAATATGAGAAAGATAACTTTCACTATCAAATTTAATCAGTTTCTTAGATTATTAATATGTTATCATAGGTATGAACTTATTTTTATATAAAAATTCAGACACACTCTAAAAATATAAAATAACATCTTTATCTTTGAAATTTATCTTAGTATGAAAAATTAAAATTCAATCCATACCTAGAATAAAATCATACTTATCTATGGGTAAGAAAACGACATTTGTAAGAAAAATAATTTCATAAAAAATCATAAAAAGATTCTTAAACATCATTGTTGCGTTAATTCTTCCACCAAGAGTTTTTACTAAAATTTATTTCTCCATTCATTTAGTTAATATTTTTTTAGCAACAAAATAATTATAAATAAAATAATGTGTAGACCCCAAATCCAATAGGACTTTGGCATAGTCTAATTAAATAAGTAATGTGTCTATCACCACTTCATTTGATGGTCCTATATTTCTTGAGGTAGTCATAAATGCCTTTTCTGCACCTTTTTTCTTATGGTCTTGATAATTCATATCATTCATTCTTTTTTTCAAACATGCATCGACATAATGGTTGATCCCATTTCATTTAAGACATTTCATTTTTCTACTTATCATAATTGGTTTGACCATTACCATGATTATTTTCTTTAAAATCAAGAGCTATATGTCCTAAAATACCACATCTATAACTCTTTACATATTTCATAAGACACTCCCCAAATTATTCTTACTACACTTATCACAAGAGGTAATTTTAGACCTTTTGCCTTCATGTTCCTTTGGTGTATTCTTTCTTATTAATTTCCACCTAAACAACTTCTTATCTTTGTTGCTATAAAAGTCAATGAACTCCATCTCATCCATAGTTATTAATGTCACACGCCATGACACGACATTGAGCCATGATAATGTCAAGGACTATTGTGCCCCACAATAGTTGTGAAATTTCTAAATTGAGATGGAATTCCATGGTGTGAACTATGTTATGCCATAGCACAATGTGAAGTTTCATGAGTTGTTGTGCCATCTTAATTTTTTTATTTTTTTTCACTTTTTTTAACCAATAAACTCAAACCTATTAAAATAATTTATTAAAAAACTCTATTTCAAGACAAGTGATGCACCTCCATCCTCCCATGACTCTGTATGATACATTGATCCAGTGCCAAAACCAAGAAAAAACAACAAACATGTTGCTTGATCGAGATTGAGCTATAAGGGAACAAGGGTAAGGGTTCCATAGAGGGAAGAGAGTTTGTTTGGGAGGGGTCCATTTGGGTCCATGTGTAAGAAAAGGAAGGGGATATTGTTATTATTTTTGGGAGAATATTATGGACCCACTTATGGGTTGGGGGATACCTTATATAATCAAGGGGTGAAAGTAAAGGGAAAGTTGGAAGGAACCATTATATTTGGGGATGTTTACTCAGTTCATCCATAGACTTGGAATTTGGCCTCAAGGATTGGGCAAGGAGTAAGGGTGATCTCTATAAGTGTCTTATCCATAATTTTTTACCTCCTGCATGTTTTTTTACTCCTATTATATATAAAAAGTATTCATTCCTTTATTTCTTATCAAATTGGTCTGATCAATGTCTTGGGAAAGCACTGTCGAATTCACTATGACGGCACACACCGCTCACTTCATCTCATTAACAATACATAAATTCAGAATATTCTATCTCAATGGAAGTGTACACCACAACTTCATATTTCTATAGAGGAGTGCTTATATGGATTCATATTCATAGGCCACGTACCATCATCTTTCACATGACACTCTCACATGAACTTTCTCCTACAGGTTCTCACCACCAATGTACGTCTGCAGCACTGCGCATAGCATGCATGCTGTCATAATTCCCTATCATGTGTCTTTATCATATTTCTACATAAAATTCATCACAAATCTTCCATCTCAATTGGGAAAGGTAGACACTTTCAGGCCTTCATTCAGAGGGGACATGTCTTGTTGGGTTGCAATTAAAGGGGGATTCTCATCATGGAATCCTATCATTATCATCATCTTTATACCTTAGAAAAACACCTAGACACACTTGAAGAAGTCATGTCAAATTTTTTGTGAATTATGAATTCATTTACAAAGTAAAAAATCAAAATTATAAGGGAGCCTCATTTACTTAGTGCATCACATGGAGAAAATGTTGTCACATGAGGACGTGCATTCATCACTTCCAGATGTGATGTGCCCTATCAGTTCACCTTTAAACTTGATTCCCACTATCAGATCCACAAATATGATTGATGAAATGATGTTTTATTGTTGGGTTACTAATACTATCCTATAATATATTTTTTCTACCATAAGATACAGATAATACACTATGGTAGGAGCTACTAGCAACCAATATCACTTTTGACACATAATCATCGATGATCACTAAGAAATCTTCCATGAAAGACACATCACCATTTGAGACCAATGCCAAATAAAATATGGAATAACAAGAGGTGGAAAAAACCTAATTTTAATCAATTACCCTCTCTTGAATACACAATAAGAGCACGGTCACCAATAAATATCTTGTATAACTTTACTACGTATTCTATTGGAGATGCCACATCATGATGAGGAGCGGCCTTCACTACCATCAATGATGACCGAAGAACTATAGAAGGTGTTTTTAGTTGTTTAATACAATAATCCATGTGAATTAGAGGCACTACAACAAAATTATTATTAAGATACTTTTTCATGACGGTGGAGATGGAGGCTCCGATAGGGGAGGACAATATACAACCTTGGGAAGTAATGGAGAATCCATCCATGCATTCAATGTCACTACCTAGTAGGTGGAGGAACTCCCAATGGAATGCATACCTTTAGCAAAGTATTATGTGTAAGTCGATCCACCAACTAATATGACAGCAAGGGAATGTGGTTGAGTTCAATTACATGGCTCATAAACCCAATTCTAGGTGACATGTTTGACCAGGTAGATGATAAGACAAGGACAATATATTTTAAAAGGAAAAAAAAGCAAGGCCACGGTATCTACACTCCACTTTATTCCATCCAAAGCTAATCCATGAAGGAGGATAAATTATTGGGGAAATCACTTGGCCTTAAATCATTAGTGCACATTATACAAGCAATTAGGTTGATTCTTCTTGAAGTGTTAATTATAGAGGATTATATGGGATATCACTTGGGTATCCTGCTTTAACTTGAAACTTTTTCAGTCTTGAGTAAAATGAATAATTTCAAGGTTGTGTGAGTGATAGAGACTTGGATAATGCTGAGTATGGGTAAAGGTGTCATTAAGGTAAGGGAGTTTGTTTGGGGTCCATTTGAGTTCACATGTAGGAAAAGGGAGGATGTGTTGTCATTCTATTTGGGAGAATATTATGGCACCATGTACAGGTCTAGAGATCCCTTATATAGGTAGATTTGAGTAAGTGGAAAAGGTGAAAATAACCATTCTATTTGGGACTATTTATTTAGTTCCCCATAGGCTTTGAATTCAACCATAAGGACTAGGTGAGGAGTGATAGTGCTCTATCAAAGTGTCTTCTACCACCTTTTTCTTCCTCTTGCATGTATTTTCTACTCCTATTATTCTATATAAAAATTAGCTGATCCTTTTTTTCTTATCACTAACTCCACATAATACTTTACATGATCAAATTGCAATGATTGTTTTATTTTAATGACCGAGGGTTCATTATTAAAAATATATGATTTTTCAAAAAAAAAATTCACTGAAATTCATGTATATTTTTTATATTTTATATTTTTATTATTACTGATAATTTTCTAATCTCCCTTGATATTTTTTATTATTTCAATGTGCTTATATTCCCTTCTTACACTAAATGTTTATATTGGAACCCATCATGCACCCAACAGTGCACTTTTGCATCGAAGGTCCTTCTCGTCATTGTGTGACATGCATCATAAATAATTATTATTTTGGCCTTCTCATCACTCTATACAACTTTCTAATATATTTTAAATCCATAAGAGGCTAATTATCTTTAAAAACCTTGTTTAAATATTGATTAAAACCTGTCAATTTTACTACCATGGTCTAGAATAAAATTTGGTTCAAACTTGGCTAATCTAGTAAAGTTAGCTTCATATGTGGAAACTGATTCCTCCTTTTTCTTTAGTTCTAAAAATTACCTTTCCATCAAAATTCAATGAACCTTTGAAATATACTTATCAAGGAAAATATCTTAAAATATCATCCACTTTATGACACCAATATCAACTTTTTTCCTTGGTATTGTTAACTAATGAAAACCATTGATTAACTTATCCTACAAAATAATAAATGAAAAAAATTACCTTTTATGTTTAGAAAAACCCAAACTTTTGAATAAATTTTCCAAATAATTGATCCATCCTTTAGAAACCACCAGATCTAAGGTTATATCAAATGTTAGAGGGTGTTGTTTCATGATATTCTCTACTACAGAAATGTTTTTGTATAGGGTTTTTGGTCCATCTCTGGAATGGGTACCACCATTAATAACCTATATCAACTGAGTTAACATAGCTATAAACTACTTGATTACAATTTAAACCATTCCAAGTTTTTTATTAGGAATGATATTATCCTCCTAATACCTTTCCACTTCATTCACTACGTTCCCTCTATAGAATACCATTTTGAAATAGACACAGATTATATAAAGCAACATCGAAACCCTAAATGTTTTCTCATGGTAATATAATCCATATATTAACATCCCTTAAATGTTTTTAATAACATTAAATCCTAAAAATTTATCTATACTTTTATCTAATGAAAACTATAATAGATTATACCCTAATAAACTCCTAATTATGAGTTTAACAACAACTATTGAATTTTATTAAATTTCAATGATCTTTTAGGTTTAAACTATTAGATAATTAAAAAAATATTACATATAAAACCTCTACAATATAAAGTGTAAACTTCCACTCAATATCTTGTTTTCTATAAAATCAATATTCTAAAATTAAAACTCTTTTTTCATTAAAAACTTGTTCACTTATATTAAGATAAATCCTCATAGTAGATAGATAAATATTTCTATCGTTCCTACTCATCCTTAAGCCCTACGAAAAATATTTGAAAACATGGTATGAATACAAAAATCTCAATAAGGGATACAAAAAGAAAAAAACCCATTATTTCATTTTTAACATCATGAAATCCCATAGAAAATTTTCATTTTATATAATTAAACTTGTGCTCAAAATAATAATTTACTTACTCAATAAATAAAATTCACTTACTAAATAAAACATTTCATATGAAATATTAAAGGAAACATCATAATCATGTGTTTTTCTTGTAAAAAATGAGTTCTCATGAAAACATTCTCTTGAAAAACAGGCTTTCCACCCTTAAAATAGGCATAAACTTTCCTTTGAACCTAATAAAATTAAATTAACTTAAAAATATAAATAATTCATTGAAATATTGTTTGAAATAATATAAATTTTTTGAAGGTACCTGAGGACATAATCTTCATATCACTCTTACAATCACTCTTAAAATCACTCTTATAATAACTCTTACAATTGAAATAACCTACCTAGTTAATTGCAACATATATTCCATATAAAAAATATTTACCTAATGCATTAGAGAGATATATAGGGCTCCTACATCCCCATGACCAATGTAAAAGGACCTAAACATTCATAAAACACATATTATCTTTCCTTTCCATCACAAAAATTCATAAAATATCCTTTTGAACATATACCCAGAAGCCCTTTTGGGCTTCTCATAAAAAATTAACAGAAATTTCCTTTTCCTTTGAATACATTTAAAAATGAAAAAATACTAGAAGAAAGTGAAATAAAATATTCTTTGAAAAACCATGAAAACTTATAGAGTAATATTCTTAAATAATAATGTTCATGATAGCAAGAAATTCCACTCATTCCATATACGTTAAAATAATCACACTATAAATAAATTCAAAACTTAATACATAGAAAACAATAAAGAGAATGAATTTAAAAATTATATAATAAAAACTAAGACAAATATAAAATGACCATAAATAATCATAGAACATTTAGGAATTTTAAAAAATTCATATAGAAGAAACATTAGAATTAAAACTTCAAAACATTTGAAATAAGGTTTTAAAGAAATCACTTTCCTTGAGTCAAACTCCCCATGTACGTACGTTAACTCTCATATAATCAGTTGATAGTGATTATTTAACTTTTTTATGGACTTTTTTCGTTTATTATCTCATTATTAGTTTATAAAATTTATTTTTATATATTATATAGTTATTAAATAGGTTTATGTCATATCAGATGTTTTCAAGATGTTCATTTCGTAATCCCAAAACAACTTTGGTATTTTGACTATGGTCAAAGGGGACCTTGTTAAATTATATACATAATATTAATCATAAAATACTTATCACTTTTATAAATTAAATACAATTTTATAACTATCTATAAATTTAGTACTAGAGAATGAAAAACAATGTTTCATGGAGGTGGTAGTCCACACGTATAGATCAACAGTGTTTTCATTTTTTGAAAAGATAGAAAAGAAATAAAATACATAAATTATTACCTATACATAATCATATTTATGATAAAAATATCATATCTATTTATTAATTCCATCTTTATGACCAACCATGTGAGACAGTAATGAAAAATGGCGTGCATCATTTATGGAGGTGGTAATCCGCACATAGGCGTGAGTGGCATTTTCCATTTTTCAATGGATGAAAGGTTGAAAAGAAAGATATTATATTATAATTACATAACCATAATTATGTTTTAAATACCATATATTTTCATTAAATACATCATAAAAAGCATTCATTTTTAGCGGTGATGAAAAATGAAATACATTGCTTTGTGAGGGTGGTGATCCAAACATACGCACAAGCGATGTTTTCATTTCCCATAAAAATGGAAAAGGAGAGAAAAAAGTATCATATCATATAATAAAATAAAATTTTATTATATTGTAGATACTTATGCTATTATATCAGCACAATTAGGACATGTTTGAATGAGGTAGAAGAAGAGATAAGCGTAAAAGATCATGGTTAAGAGTTATACCCCTTCTTCAGAAAACCTCCTTTGAATTTAACCTTATGAATTCTAGTTGGTACCATAAACTATATAACATGATTAGGAGATATGGTAAGAGATATAGGTTGTAATTGGATATGATAGAGTGATCAAAATTTATGAATAAGTGAGGAGAGGAGGTGCTGGGACTGACACTCTTGTAATTATTCTAAACTTTTAAATATTATAAATGTCTTACTCATGGACAAGTGACAATAAATATATAAAATTTAAAATATATGGTGATAAGGTTCAAAATTATATCATACAATAATAATTAATATGAGATTTCATGAACTTGTCAAAAACATTTATCCATAATTAACACGTTTTAACTTTAACAAGGGGATATAAATTTATCATGGTTACTTTTCATTATGATGAAAAATTAAATTGACCTCATTAATAAATTTGATCATTAAAATTAAAAATATGAAATATATTTTTCAAGATTCAATTTGTAGAAGTTTCAGAAATACATTTTAATATATGTGTGCAAAACAAAACGAAAAATAGTATTTTTAGAAAAAAAATGTTTCTTAAGACAAAAAATGAATTTATACCAAAATCAAGTATAATTATTATTCCAATAAAATTAAATAGATTATTTTTAATAAAGGGGGACTAATTTTACTTTTAAAAAAATCCAAAATAGAATGATACTTTATAAATACTTTTAAAACTGATAGTTTTTATATAAATCGGTATTTTTTACTATTCATTAAGTAATCAATATTTTCAAAAAAAATACAAAAACATAACCCCAAAAAATATTTTATATGATGATATAAAAAATTAAGTCCAAAATTTCAATTTAAATTTAAAAATTTAGAAATTTATCTTTTAAATAAAACTACATAATACATGAAAAACACTTCAGTAGAATAATACCATTTCTTTTTCAATTTAAAAATAATATAAAATTATTGTAGTGAATATGAATCCATAAAATCTAATAATAAATATTAATAAGACATGAAATTGAATTATAATTAACATTATATGGGTTTTCACACAAAACCTAAGAAATAAAATCAGGAAAAACCTTGAAGACCACATCATATTGTAATGAACTCATTGGAAAATAATCATAGAATAATTTTTGACATGTAGGAGTAAGTGAAACATCAATTCAATGTGTGGTGTACTCAGAATGTCCTAAAGTTCATTTTTATACATTTTAACATATTTAAAAACATGGATGATTTTTTGAAAATAAAAAATACCATAGGTTGCCTTAAAATATTCTTAAAATAATCACTTATTAAATTGTGAAATGTAGGAACCAACAACAAATCAATACAATGCTCAGGTTGATCATAATGATAAAAAAAATCAGTTTTGGAGAACATAATTAGTTAAAATAAAGTGATCTAGTTAAAACCAAATAAACAACGTCAGAATGTCATGAAATCCTTGAAAATTTATCATCAATTAATTTTTTACATGTAGTAATAGATGACACATCAATTCGATATGTGGTGTTTTTGGAATTTCTAAATTTGTGTTTTTATATATTAAAAAAATTAAAACTTGAATCATCTTTTCAGAACCAAGAAAAATACCTTTTATTCTCATTAAATCAAAAAAATCAGAGATTAATTTTTTAAATCTATGAATGCATATAATTCCAATACAATTTTTCATGTGTTTAGAATGATCGAGAAAATGCTTATTGAGTAAAAAAGTGGTTAAAACAAGTGATACAATCAAAACCAAGTTAACGACCTTGGATTAATCTAAAATCATAAGAAAATTATCTTAAATTATTTTTTGACATGTAAAAATTTATGAAGTTCCAATTCAACATGATGAGTGTTTGGAATGACTGAAAATGTGTTTTTAAGGATTTTATATATTTAAATGTCATTTAGAATGCGTCAAATAGTTAAAACCCAACAAAAGAAATGAACTGCTACCATTGGAACCCCTCATGGGAAAACAATGAAGATAAAAGTGACCCTAAAAGTACATCTCCAATGGACCATATGTTGACAACTTGTATTGAGGGAAGGAAATAGACATATGAGAGTCATTACCATAAAATATATATGAATGTAAAATAAGTCACACATCGAATCCAAATATGAAAAAATAAAAACTAATCCATAATGAATGTAAATTTTACACATAACCATAAGTATCTAAAATAAAATATCATTGTAACTTCTTTTTTAGTGACAATGAAACTGACCAAAAACTCCATGAGTTTGTATAGTCCATCATGATCACCAGCCACCTCCTATAAAACTGAAAAAAAATACACACACATTATATAAATATAAGGGTGAGAATAAAAATATACTCAATAAGATATTCCCCAAAATATATCATGAAAATATGAAATAATAATACTAATGATTCAGTGAATAAATAGAAAAATCAACTCTCACCAATACCAAGTCAACTATGACCCATCCACACTAAGGCTCACCAATCCAAAAATGAATCTAAATATAACAAAGTAACAAAATAATACAAATCAAGAAGGTAACCTGAAACCACTTCCCAATTAGTCTATTCAATCTCACACCCCCAATTAAATACATATTAGTTTTTCATACCTTCCATATCTGTATGAACACATACTTTATGTCACGCCATCACCACATACCATATATCAGACCACAACCACATATCACATCATCATTGAAAAATAGTAATACCTACCATATCATTTCACCAGGACTACACATCACATCCTTATCACATTTGGGTAATGTGAACATGAATTAAATTAACCTCATACCCTACCACTAACAAGAACATCACCCACCATGATTCACCTCACAACCTCTACCATATCATCATCACCACATCATATCATAGGCACTCTAACAAAATTCCATTAGGACCCATGCATCATAACTTCATTTGATCACAACCTTTATTTTTTTTAAGATAGATCATGTCCGATAGAGTAGTTATCCACTCATTTCCTGTACAACCTGAATGTTAGGTAAAACACTTAAAACCCATGTCTTGTTATGGGATTCAGTAAGGTTACATGACTCTGGTTGTGATGCCTAAGAAATGACATGAAAATACTAAGTATAATAGTCACACAATAGTGTAACCTAGGGTTCAACTCACAATACATCACCTATCCCACCACCGCTAAATCTAACCAACCACTTCACATAAAAACCCACTCCCATAATAGTAAAACCATAATACATGAGCAGACCAAACAACAACAAAATAGAAAACAACATCCCATTTGATCATGATAATATTAAATTATATATCTTCCATTAAGATCAACAATACATTCAATTAGACATATTTAATGTTAGGAAGTTCATTAATGATTAACCATGTTTATCCCAACCATTCATCCAAACCATATTTCTTCATTAAACAACACAACAACTACTAATATTTATCCTATTAACCATTTCCAATTTCATTTATTCTATCCAAATTCCATTTTAAACTAATCAATCATTATTCTAATTAACTTTAGAATCAATACATGTTATTGGGGAACTACAGCACTATCACATCATCTTATCCACACCAATGCTTCAACCACTACAAAATATATTTCAAAAACCACCACAAAAAATATAAACTGATAACCATGACACTGATCTACCTCTTTCTCATATCAGCTATGCCAAAATAGCCACAATATCAACATATAATCACCCTTAATTTAACCATCATAACCATATCACATCAACACCCCCAATTCTAAACACAACTCACTACAAAGATCTCAAGAATCCTAGTAAGGGTATCCATACCAACACAATGATAAGTAACACTAATTCCATAGAAAGGAACATAAACCACTTTCTTTTTAATTATACTTTCATATTAATCAAATTCTTTAGGAATAAATAAAAATAGTTATATTCTAGATTTCACGACTCTCAGTTTGTTACCATATTTTAGTTACTGAACTATTATTAAAAGAGATAAATATATCAAAAACTAAAAACAAAGTCTAACACAACAACACACATCAAACAAGTGAATCAATTTGTAAGAAATAGTAAGAAATGCTATAAATCACATGCGACTTATTCCATCCCCATAATTATTTTCATTTCTGATTCATTTTCTTTATTTTGGTTTGTTCATACTATTAAACCATTGAAAAAAAACATGATTAATCTATATTCACATATAATTAAAAAATTAGATGTTTCAACCATACTTTAACTGAGGATTTAACAACTGTTTCATGGGAATGTGAAGGAAAATGATCACACCATGACTCTAAGAAAAAATATTTCAAGGGTTAGTATTTTAATCATTTGGAATCTTCAGTGGTTAAATCTTTTGGTTATTCAACCACAACCTAAAATATAAGATCAACTATAGCACTATTAGGAATATATGGTTGACCCACATTCTGATTATATCCAGATATCATAAACATGTGACCAATCTATGCCTACATACCTTTCCTAGTACTAGGCTACCACTCAATTTTTCCTGAATTTTGTGACTACCTAAGTTTATAAAGTTAGAAATTGATTTTACATCAACCATACAATTTTTCACATTTTCCAAAGAATCATCATTCCCCAAAATAGGTTCAACAACAACAGGTGAAGAACCCTACCTAGATTTGTATCTCATCAGAGCCTTAACATCTATTTTTTTCCATTAAGGGTCCTTGAGGATACACTCCACTTATCTTGAAATGGTTAATAGTCATCATACTTTTATACATCTTATAATATCCCAGACCTTCTAACATATTTCCTTGTGTTAATTCAGGTGATGGGGGTGTCTGGGGAAAGTACTGAGGGAGTTGAGGAGTGGATAGTAGAGTTATAGATGAAATTTCAGCTGAGGGGTGTTTCTATAACATTTAGGTTGGCTATGCCAGGTTAAATACCTTGAGGGGGGTTGTGAATCTGAGTATAATCGATTAAAACCTTCCCACATTTGGATCTTATTTCATCATTAAACAAAACAATCTTCTCTCCCCTTATTGTAGCAATGTATAAAAAAAATTAAAAATATGCATGAGGCATATCCATTTTACTTTGTTCAAAAACACTAGGATATGTCGAAGGAGCACACACTAACAGTGTTTTGATGTGATAAAATCCAATAATCTTCACTAGTATTTTAGATACAATGTTTATACTATGGTCACTCCATCTTAGGCTCCCTGGCTTTACAAGATTTAGGATTTGGATCACTGCCCTCTTCCCCATCATTTTCTCACTACACTTAGGTTGGACTTCATAAGCTCACTACTCTCCCAACTAAAGTGTTCTCACCACTCCTCCATAAGATTATTCTTTTTATCTTAATCACCTAATAATTGTTTGATACATATGATCATGTTCCATGAATATCTATTTTCACCAAAGAGGTGAAATACACTTTACCTCATAGATTTTTCATTGCCAAAACTACTTTCAGGAACTATTTTTATTCCTTTAAAAGCTGCTTTAATCCCTTCCTGAAATGAATTTCACCACATAGATTGAGAACTTCTAGAACCACATTTACTTCATCGATGGTTTATGCCTCATAAATAGCCACTACTTTGTGATCTATAGTTCACTACAAACAAATATCCTTCATAAACTGAACTTCCTTTGAGAACTCAACTTCTTCACTAACCACCTCCATCATGTACTTAGCAACATTATGAACCACATCCTTCATTAACTCAACTACTTCAAAATCAACTTTTTTACTTAGCTAATTTTCTCAAGGGATGATTCTCTTTAATAAACTTTTCTCTCACAAATGAAGTGATTATGGGTCCTTTATATGGAATAGAAACCCAAAAAACCTTATAATCAAAATTATGATTAACACCTTTATGAATTATCCTTCACTATGTGCTTCACTCTCTAAGTTATTCTCATATCCCATAAATTCTCTTACAAGAGCCTCTCAAACATTTTCTCTTCAAAAATGAGGAGGAACAATTTTGGTGGCCTCCAAGTCACTGCCTTCTACCTCAAATTAATTTTATCCCTTGCAATCTTCTTTTATGAATAACATTTTTCCCATACAGTCAAAATTCATTTGTTGAATTTTCATTTCCACTTCGCATAATTATTATGTGGTTCCCATAGAAAATATAAAATTTGGTCAAGTTTACCATACTGAAAATCCACTGTGAACACCATCATCTGTTATGTGGTCCCCTAATTATTCTAAATATATTCTCATACTTTCTATGTTGTTCTCATAGAAAATATCATATCCAATAATCCTTTCTTTTCTAGAAAATCAAATCTATATTTACAAACCCAAAAATATGAAAACCATTGTGAAACTATTACCACTTCAAAATACCAGCTTTGGAAACAAAATTTCTAAAAACAATATGTTGGAATGTTTTCAAATAGCTTTATCAACTGGATTTTTCAACAAATAAAATCAATTAAAAAACATTGACTCACCACTAAGAGGGATTTTTTTACCAGAAATACTACACCATAAAGGTGATGTTTGTGATGTGGAGATATCTATTGTGATGTGGATCCTTGGGGAGTGTCTTTTTGGTGCTTCTACCTTTTTTATCATAGTTGCATTATGGATTCTAGGCTATAGTGTAGATCCCTATGGGATGAGTTATTAAGGTTCTATCAATTTTGGAGTAGCTACACTATAGAGATGGGTTGTGGGGTGACCTTCTTCTTAGAAGTTGATTTCATCAACATGGTGGTTTCCTTTTAATTTTGGTCCTTATCCTAGTTTTTTAGATCAACAGAATTTCCCTCATTGTGTTTCTTGGATGTGATTTTGACCTACCCCACATTAGCGTGGTTTCTTCTTTTATATAGTAGTCTTGTCATGTGTTGGCACCTTTTCACCATAAAAAAGGTTGTTGCATCATAGTCTTAAAGTTTTTGGATACCTATAAACTCATGATCTCCTTCAAACCCCATCTTCCTCCATTCTTTTCTCTCAAATATTGGAGAATAAAATGTTCATTTAGAAGTCCTTTCATGCTCTCCTTTTAGGATTTTATCCTTAGCATCTAGAGATAAAGAATTAACAATTATAAGTTGATTCCTCCCTTTTCCTTCTAAATTTTTCCTATATTCATTATTTTAGTAAATGTTTTTCTTTGGTTAATTAATGGTTTGGGTAGTGTTATAGAGGGAGATTAATGGGTTTATTTATTTTAGGTTGATTGAGAATCTCCCTTTTGTTGTTGTTTGTGGCGATTGTATTCCTCTAGTTTCACCCTTGTAAAGTGTTTTGGAATTAATATTTTGAGGAAGGGGGTCCTCATTCTCTCCTTTTTACATTCATGTGTGGGGATTTCATTCTTTTTCCTTATTTTAGGTGGATGGTATGGGTTGTTATGAGAAAACAATTAATCAAATAAACTCAAAATTGAATATGAATGGGGGGAAATCACATATTTTTACTGCATTTGATGTTATTTCCAGTGGAATCATTTATTATTAATACCATTATTGAAAATCATGGATGTTGGGATCCTTACTTTTTTTGCAGTTGTGATGACTGTGAAACCCTTTTTATGATGATTTTTTCAACTATTAGTGAATGAAAAGGATAATCACTAATATAGGGTTAAATAATTGGTTTTTGATGGAAATATGTAATTTTTGTGAGAATTCACATTTTAAGTGATAAAGTAATATAATGAAATCCCATTTTTTAATCTAAAATGTAGTGTTGTGAAAGATAGAATATGTAGATACGTTTGGATGTGCTTTCTATGTTGACTTGTGTGATGTGGGTTGTTGTGTGGTGATGTCAGTGAAAATCTGGGTTATGGAATATATTGTGTAGAAAAGTGATGGTTAGATGGAATAATATGTGATGTGGGATGATATGATGTGGATGTGATGTATAGTTATTATGCCGAGATAGCCTGGCATAAGTTGTGTTGTAGAAGTGGTGGATGTGTTATGAGTGAGACATTATGTGGTGTGGTTGTGTTAGTTTCCCTATTATCCACGTAATGAATTTAAAAGCTGAAAAATGAACTAACATAGGGTGGGAAATGAATAATAAGGGTCTAAATTTAAATAGGATATTGGGATACATTTGATGTTTAGTAATTATCTTAAATGAACTAAATTAATTGTGGGCTAAAACCTAATATCCGATAATTGAATTAATGAATTGAACATTAGTAAAATAATATTGGTTTGTAATTTGAAGTGTAATTGTGTGGATATGTGTGTTGATCATGTAGTGAGATTCATTTACTGGTGGAAGCGATTGTGATATATTCCATGAGTTATAGTGGTGTTAATTTAGAATAAACTAGTGCAATTGAGGTTGACCCATAAGTTGGGTATTGTGTGGTATCTATCATGTATTTTATGTAATTTATTTAATCACCCCATATAAATTGGATAACCTTACCAACACTATTTCACCTCTGAGGGTGACGTAGGCACATGTGTAAGGAAAATGAACATAATGGTCTAGCGGGTGACAAGTATTTTTCCTTTATTATGGAAAAATTCACATATTTATATTTTTTTAACACAATTTGCATCGTGATCCTTTAAAGAAGGATTGGAGCGAATCCGTGGGGACTGGTTAGTATATCTCTCTTGTAATGCGAAGGAGGTTCCATAGTCAAATGGTCTTAGCGGGTGATTTCATGGGGTCAAGTACTTTTGCAATCAGTCCTCTTAGAATATAACTTCCTTAGAATGTATCCAAAGGTTTTATTCATAGAGTTAGAAACACTCAATAGCCTTGGTATCCATGATTCATGGACTATCTTTCCAAAGGCAAGCGCTCGTTGGGTGATGATTTGGCCAACTACACTTAAGGACTCCATTGGTCGAGAGGATGTGAATTCAGGCTCACTGCACCCTTTAGGGGGATTATTTCAAATTCTGGGACTCTCTTATATATTTAAGTTGTGTTCTTATGTTTTTGAATCCTTGGTTCATTGATGAAGGGTGTGTCCACAGGCTACCCCTGGTTTACAGGATCGTTATATGCATACATGGATTTGATTCTATGGAGGATATTCTGACTTAAACCATGAAATAAGGCATTCTGGAGTTTATCTTTATCCAGGAGTATGGAAGGTGACTTGATGTTGGGATTGGACATAAAATATGGTATTCCTACGTATCCTCAAAAGAGAAATCAGAGCCCATGTAGTTCAAGAAACTTGGAGATTACACATGGGAGATTCCCATTTGAGGGGACATGGTTGGGAGGAACCTTTTGGAAGGGCACCCCTTTTGAGATCAAGCCTTCAAGTAGGCATCCTACATATCATGGTTTGACTAGTAATTAGATTTCTCATAGGTCAGACTTGTATCGGTTGTGTGGAATTTTGGATCATCACAAGTCTTTAAGCCCATGTGAGTCATACTCGGCGTGAGAAACAAGAGGATGTGAAAGATCTAACCAACCACATACCTCCTCTACCATTGATGGGAGAGGGCGGGCCTATGGCGGAAGATTATGGGGTGACCATGGAAGAGGGCGTGGAGCAATGAAACCTTCAATGTGGGATGACATTGGAGGTCATGCAGCTCATCCCTCAGAAGATTAGGGACATACCTTAGTGGGGGTTCCCCAATAATGCATTCTAGGAATGGGGAGGAATGTCGACTCCTGTAAAAGGTAGGATCGAACATGATTCCTTAGACTGATCACCATTCCTCATTGAATGAAAAAACAAGTGATCACCCTAAATCCCTAGAACTAGGAGATTCATGTCAGCGTCTCAAGGTTGGACTCTGAGTTACCATGGGAATGTAAACTTACAGACATCCCTAGAGTCTAAACCGTTTTGGGGAGAGCCTTTGTGACTCCACCTACCAAGGGTATGTAGACAGAAATGGGTGCGCTGATGCGCCCGATGATCTGATCATACATGTCCGGTGGATTTGGAGGAGGCTTTGGACTAATGTCGGGGGACAAGTTCGTGGAGGGGCTATAGAGGACAGGATGGTAATGGAGGGGTGAGATTGGACTCAGAGGGTAGAATACCCGAAGATTTTACATTTTTCATATTGTTTTCTTATATGGGAAGGGGGGAGCTCCCCATACCATAGTGGTATACAGGTAGAGGGGTTGTCTATGTACTGAAGCAATACTAGGGCTTGGTCATGGACCACCATGCACCATAGTGGTATGTGGTCCTGAATGCGATATTCCACACCACTTTGGGTGTAATACATGTACTGATACAATACGTGGTGCCAGGTTAAATCCTCATAGAAATACACTACGCAGAACACCATATCGAAGGAGGGTCTTGGGTACTATCATTCGTAGGGAGTTAATATGCAAGGAATATGTGATTGCAATTTCACCAATTAGGTTCACATTTCTTGCATTATTATTAAGTTCTTTTGCTTTATGTTTCGTGGCTGATTATACAAGTGGAAATGTGGTTTGAAATTTGGTCTTCATCGATTATTCGATATTGAAGACAAAATTCTCTCTGAATTATTACTTCTAACCTCTAGGGTCTCCTTTGTGCTTCCTTCATCCATCCTCCTCCATTCCTTTTGTGCTCCTTTTCTAGATCATTGGTGAAACTATATATATGGGCATGAGCCACCATTTATGGAAGCCCATGAAGATATATCTTGATCCGTGGAAGACTCAGTCAACTGGGGTTGGTGGAGGCTATAGTTCATGAGTCATGGTTCGTAGAACCTTGTCAATTTGCTTTTTCTAGGAATTGTTGAGTTCGCAAGATGGTAAGATATTGTCCTTTGTGCACTTGATTCGGCCAGCGATGTGGTTTTTAGGTGCTTGGTTTCGCTTCTCGTCACTCCTTGGTCCCATGACTTGCGGTTTGCCCCATGTACTGGTGCTTCACGGTTCATGCGGTCCGCGAACCCTTCCTAGTGATGGTATGTAGGTCACTTAAAACTCCTTGAGAAATTTAATTCCTTCAAGTTTATTCTGAAGTTTTGCAACTCAATTTGAGTCCATTGACTTTACTAGACTTGTATAAATAATTGAGTCCTTCTACAAAGTTATTGTTGGAGTATTTTCTTCCCTTGGAGAAGTTTTCAGGACCCTGCAAATTACCCATTGGAATGGGGTCTGTTTGGAACGAATAGGAGACAATTCTGATGTTGAAGCAGTCCTAAATAGAAGTGGTGTGTGGTAAAACAAATTGGTCTGGTAGGAGAGGACCATAACTATATATAGGGTCCCATGTCATTTGTCTTTTACGGTTTCTCATGGTGATAAGTGCCCTTGACACTCTCTCGACTTTCTCTGCCTTCGTGTAGTATATCTTTTGTGAAATCCATATTTGTGAACCACTTCATGCATGTCATGAACCAAAATTTTCATCATTGCATCCGCACATGAACCAAATTTTGGGTTTTGAAAACTACATTATGGAATTTAAAACTAAAATCCAGACCTCTGTGTAGGAGAACACTATGTGGTTTGAATGTCCCGCACACCAAACTTGAACCGAAGAACTGAACTTTAAGCCTTAAGAATATGAACATAAACTTTTAAACAGAAAATTTTAATACGGACTTCGTGAGGCCTTGGTTCACGGTATCTTCCTTCTGCAAACCCTTTTATTCGCTATCCAATTCTCCTCGGGCCAGTACCTCATGAGACTTTCATGTACTGTGGCTATCTATGGTATAATGTTTCCGAATGTTTTAGTAGTATACTGGGATTATCTCTCTGTATCATATAGCACGTGGGGATTTCTTCTATGTATCATTTCCAGGACCAGTATGAAGAACTCCATGCAGACACTCTTTTAAGTACTAAAATCCATTTTTTGTGGCTTTTTTCCAATAAGTTTTTATTGGACTAACTTTTTGTGGGATTTTGGACCTTTCTATGAAGGGTTTAGTGGACCTTTCATAGGCTTTCACTAACGTAGCTTCTCCTTTTGAGGGTTCTACTACTTCCCCTCTTTCTATAGCTGGTGAAAGATTGAATAACATGGCGACTTTTTCAAATGAATAAATTCTAGTTATTCTATTACACCAATCCTTGGAAAATCTGCTTACAGCTGGTCAAAGTAAATACCTGGATTTAGACAGGTTTCATTCTTATGGGTTTGGTCTATTGTATGATACAGTGATTCCAAAACCAAATTTGACTGATCAACCGGCTGCCTAGATAATTAACACCTCTATACCAAAGGCCATTATTTCTTCCAATGGGTAGTACATTCAGAGAGATATTGCCTCTGGGTCCTTATTGATCTATGCACCTCACGCTTTAGAGGATGTGCAGTGGAATCTAGACAAGACAGACCACTTCTACCAGATCATTGTACGGAAATCTTCAGCGAATAAGAATCATGGCTAGTCATCTAGGCGGGATCTTCACTCTAGAGGTTCGTTTGGATTAGATTATGGGTGGAATTTTTGGGTTCTCCAGGGTTTTGAAGAATTTATAACCAAGATTCAGACTGTGGGACTATACGAGGCTACTTGGGTATCTCAGATATACACTCACCATCCAACAATCAATATTTCACAGCTCCTGAGCAGGTGGATCCCAGACACCAATACCTTCCATTTAATCCACGAGGAGGATGGCATTAGGATTTATGACATCTGTTTAATCTCGGGAGTCCCTATTGTTGGGGATATGTATGATGAATTCCTACATCCCTTTTCTATTTGGGATGATGTGGAAAGAACCCCTCCTTTGTCCAAGAAACTCTTCATTTAGGAAAAATAACTTTTGAAAGAAATCGATCCTTGATTAAAGTAGGATGTTCCTTTTGATGAGTGGTTTGGTGCCTTTGTTAAGAATATTATTCTAGATCCTGATTCACAGAGACCTAGGGGAAGTCCTACCAAAACAACCCAGAGGCGAGCGAGTACCTATTAGCCCACCCTATAAGTGGGGAAGTTTCATGAGTGGGGATGGGGGCTCATTCCTAACATCGATCGATTATTTCAATTAGCAACATTCTTGGCCATGTTTCTGAGTGGGTGGATCTTACCAGTACTGGAATCTGGTGGTATGAGAGCCTCAACTTTCATCATGGACACTTATCTAGCCACTCAAATATGCTTCAATTTAGCTATCCCAGTGTTGGCCAAGATTTATCTCCTACTAGGTCCGATCAGTGAGGGAGGGCCAACTTACCAAATGATTGGGCCCTTACAAATTATTTGGGTCTAGATAAGATTCCACATTGGAGTTTATTCCTTTATCATTTCCTTACCAATTCCGCATTCCATCCTCCAGACATATCTTCAGAGTACCAGTAAGATTATATCGGCGGATTGGGCTTCACAGGATAAGTGAGAGGAGAAAACCAAACAGAATGAGCAAGACTTAATGGCTCATCTCAATGTCTAGAAATGTTTCTATTATCATCCTTATGATTTCCCTATCAGTACTATTATGAATAATGTATCTAATAACTTTGTCAACCGAGGTTACTTCTTCCCTTTGAGAGAAGGTGTCCTGGTTTCCCATATTGGAGGGGAGCTTATTTGTGAGGGATATGCACCATAAAGATTTAGTCATCAATTAAATTTTGTCAAGAAGTTGGGTCCACCCGCTCTCAATAGTTACCATCAAGAGAATAATTTGATTATATCCTTTCAACTATGGTTCGGGTTCACCCTGGAGGTCACCTAGTGCTAGGAAAGACTTCTAATTTTGGGGATTCCATACCCTTCCTTACCAAAAGATATACTGAGGCCTGGGTTAAATCATATCTTGATGGCCAATTAGCTGATCTGATTCATATCATGAAAATTTACAAGGCATTTGGGTAAAGGGGAGGATAAGAAGAAGGGAGTTGTTGGACACTCTCAGCTAGTAAAAGTTCTCTAAAATCCTCTCAACTCCCCCCTGCCTAAGAAAAATTGTGAGAGATGGGGTCGTGACCTCACAGGAATCCAAATGAGATGCTGAAGCTGCTACTAGGAGTCCACCATCATTTCCCCCTGAGGATGATTTCCTAGTGTCCTGGAAGCAATTGGACCTCTTTAAAGGTCATCCATTTACTTGTGACTGGTCCCCTCGTGCTTTATAGAAGATCCTACGAACTATGTAAGTTTCTATTAATGGAATTGGATATGTGTCAGCACCCGCTAATATTTCTTTTGATGAGGATCCCAATAAGTTGGGTCGTTACCTTGGGGACCTCGAGACTCTCATACATTCCCAAAGTGGCTTCCAAAAATACTCACATCAAGTATTTTCCATGTTGCGACCAGAAACTGATGATGAGGATGAAGACGTTGTTGGCTCACCCATTGTAGATGTCATGGAAAAAGCTTCTTACTTTCTCCCAACATCTTGTATGAGTTCATCTTCTTAAGGTCCTGAATTTATGGGGACACCTGGGAAAAAATTTTGCTTTTTGAAACCTACTCCGCTCCCCCACACCAAACTTCAATCACTGGCCATCCCATTCATGGATTCATTTCCAGACACCTTGAGGGTATGTGATGAACTAAGGGCGAACGCTTCAAATGATGACATATGGAGGCTTCTTTAGGGAGGACATTTTGACCTTCTAGGTTTTTTGGGAGCCCTTTATTCAACTGTTATTTCAGCCAAATAAGAGCCTGATGAGGTGGATTCTTACTTGAATGAAATGGAAAAGTATTTCCATGCCCCTTCGGACATGCATTACTGGTCAGACCAAGTGGCATTGATGGTAGTACTCCCACGTTTGATGGGAGAGGTTGTTTTATTTGTAACCTCTAGCCTTAAATTATTTTTTGGTGGAGATGATAAAGGTTCCCCTCCCCTTTTTATTTTTCAAGGGGTTTGAAGGGTCTTGATAAATGAAACTTTCCCCAATTTATTCCCCTGGAGGCACTAGAGATAGGGAGTGTCCCCTACCGATGATAGGGGTACTACGGAAGGATCCCATAGAGCCCAAGAACACATGGAAGTAGTCATCACAGATCCCTCTAGGGAATTTCCCCCTCTATCTCATTTGGGTTCCCTTATTCAGGAGTCATCTCTGCGATAATCAAAGAAACACAAGCAGACCTCCAAACTATCAAAACACATTAGGAGGGGAATCACAAGTAATCATCTGTTCACCTGGTGGTTAAATTGAGTACCCTTATCTTTTTTACTCACTAGTGCATGTGTTTATTTTGACACAATGTCTATTAGTAACCAGATGGCAGCTGCTCATGAATCTACGACTCCCGTCTACTTTATGGAAAAGGAAGGGTTTCCAGCCTTTGTGGTTGACCGAATCAGGGGATCAGGGCCAACCGAAGAGATCGAGGGTACTGTCGACCCTTCAGGTGTGCCTGCTCCCACTAAAATGATCTCTTCCCAAATAGTGGAAGAACATCCAGAAGTTGAAGGCTCATTTGACCACGTTGAGCCAGCTCTCATGGAGAGGGACAGGGTGACCTTTATGGATGGGGATAAATCCAGTTGCGATCCCCAAGACTTACCAGATTTTATAGGGGATTTAAATATTAAGGAAAAAACTAATCTTGATCAAATGGAATTTACCCATGTAGAAGGATTCCCTTCAGAGATTGATAATCTGCATGATCATGTTGACTCTACAGAAGTCACAATCACTGGGGAGGCCAATGCCCTGTCCCTTTAAAATTTGGAGCGGGACATTATACCTTTTTTCCAATTCTAAGAGAAGTTTTTTTTTCCCCCAGGGTCTCAAGACTAGTATCCTTCTTCGTACTGGATATCCCTACTGTCCTTATATCAATAAGAATCATTTTGAGGGCTACCTTGGGGGCTACTATTTCAATTGAGTACAACCATGGGTCATTAGTGTTCCCGAGTGGCTGCGGGGCACAAATGATGATTAAAGATGTAGAATCACCTGTTCTAGGTAGGAATATTATTTCAGAGGTGGGAGGTACTGAATCCTCGACCTCTCTATTCCAAAAATTGCAACCACAAACATTAGCAATAGTGGTGGACACCCCAACTATTTCCTCTGTTGCAACTACCAGAGGCGAGGCTGTTGCGGGGTCAAGTCATGTTGTAGCCACTGGATTGAGTCCCTCTCTTGTGAAGTTCATTACTGACTATATTTTGTCATCAGGGAGTTACTCTGAGACTGATCGAGAATTCATGGTCAGTCTTCATCCCATCCATCAAAAGGCATGGAGGAACATTTGAAGATTAATTTCGCAGACCCCATTTTCTGAGATTCCAACAAAGTTTCCAAAATTACACTTCCAGTTTTTATTCCTAGGTTTTGGTGGATTTTACTATCATGTTATTTATGATATAGTGATTCACATGGTCACTACTCAGGAAGAAACTGGTATGCATGAGTCTCAACATTCCACGGTAGAGTCGACAGATCATCTTGCTATTACATAGAAAATTCTCATTGACAAAGCTACCAATCTAGCTGGAGAAGTTGCGAGGTTTCAAAATGAACTCATGAATAATGATTCCTTGTTGAAAAACCTCAACCAAGAAGTGGAGCAACTGATCTAGAAACTGGATTGGATAAAACAGGAGTGGGTTGGGGTTGTAGTCACCATTGACGTGGGGATATGGAAAATGAAATAAGGATAAATGACTGGCCTCGAAGATATTAGGGACATGGAGGCATTACGGGAAAGCGTAGAGGCTGAGACTGATTTTATTAAAGCCTTTACAAGCCATTGAATAGTCACATCAGTTTTTGATGCAACTTTATGACTCTTCCAAACATCTCCTATAACGATCATGTCCCTCTCGTGAGGAGAGGCTCCAGGTTGTCGATGCCCGCTATATTTTTTATGAAATATGATGGAACTAATTTGCCTTAAAATTCTTATTCTTTTCCTTTTTCGGTCAAGTAAATTAATCACAATCAATCATATAAACATCATTTCTATCAGGTATTAATTTTAAACCATGATTCGAAACTAGCAAAGTGAAATAATCGAATCAGGATCTAATTTTTTCTTGAACCGTGGATCTCAGTGAACATAGTTTAGCTAATACTGTGGTTTTAGGTAAAACCTCATAAAATTTTGTGTCTTTTCAATTATCACACTAATTTTTCCTAAGCATGCTAGATACGGTCTTAGCAGGTACATCTTGACTTTTTCTTAGGCTACCCTTTGCGGGTTTTCGACCTAACAAGCTTTATGTCTCTTTTGATAGCTCAGAATTTTTTTTAAACAAAACATGGTATATTTTTAAAGAACTAATACTAAACATTTATCTAGAGTTTCCCTTTCTGTATTTTCACTCGGGTGAGTATGGCATCTATTTTACAGGCAGTTCAAAGTACTTCCAATCAAACTTATTAGTGATGTTTTAGGCCAAACAACTTTGACCAAACATAATGGGGAAGGGGCCCCAATTTGGTATTCATCAGTTGGGAATGCCCTGATATCTTTTAGACATGAGTGAGGGATTTTTCATGACCCTAAATTTGTGATTTTTGTACATGTACGAGGATCGAGATCCGTTTTAGGCATATGAAGGTAGTATAGGACTCTTCTAAGGACAAATTTGCCTTTGATCGATGGTCATTTTGTAGGTGACATATGTAGAGCCACTGAGGCATTATGTACATAGTCAAACAAGGGTGTCTATAAGTCATTATCCTTTCATCTCTGAGGTCCTAGGAGGATTTAAAACACTTTTATTTTTTTTGATGTTGGGAGCCATAGTGGGTGGCCTATCTGATAGATGATGTCCGAAAGTATTAGGGACATTTGTATCGGCTTTGAGCATGAAGCTACTCCCACAAAATTCTTACTTTCATAAGGGAGAGCTGGTGAATGGTCAGTTCAATTTGAAATCTTTTTCATGTATGGGAATTTGAAAAGGGGAGGATGTGTAATGTGTTTTCCAGAGGGGTTTTCCAAATCGAGGGGGAGAGACGGGACATGAATTTCATATGAGCATACGAAAACTTAAAAGGACTCTCTAAATGATGAAATTGACTTTGATTGTCAATTGTCTTGTACGAATCATATGCAGATCCACCGGTTCACGATGATCATTGTCAAACAAAGGTATCTGCAGGACACTGGCCTTCCGTCTCAGATGGCTATGAAGGCTTTTGAAGATTGGGACCTTTTTGAACACCAAATATGACCTTTGAAAAGGGGTAAACCTAATAATGAAAAGGTACATTTCTTTGAAATTCTTCAGGGAAATTCAAAAATAAGTGGGGACATTAATTTTTCTTATATGCGGATCAACATCACGTATATGGATGGGGTATATGTATTTTACAGAAGTGTCAAAAGAGACCAGAGGTAAATCGGGCCAGCATATCCCAATAGATCAAGGATGTGGGTAGGTATGGGAATGTAAACCATTACTTTGAGGTCCCATGAATCAGGAGTGATGCCACGAGTCATGGAATCCATTGGGCACATTGAGATAGGAGAGGAATCTCTAGGGGATGAACTTTCCTTTGATTTATGGTCATTTTGTATGCGACATATACAAAGCCACCAGGCATGATGTGAATAGTCAAGAAAAGGTGTCTGCAGTACACTGGCATTTCATCTCCAATGGCCAGGGAAGATTATGGTGATTCAAGATCACTTAGCGTATGATGTTTGAGGTATGTAAGGAGTGTATCCAGATACATTAGATACATCCATTTTGTGATTCACTCATGGAATCAAGTATCTCTTACATAGATCTAACTCATACATAGGGTGAGTCATTCATCCCATCTTTGGGGTACCCTTTATTTTAATGTCGTATAACCAAAACATGGGGTTTATTATGGTGAAGGTAATTGTGACATGACTTTTAAGGTCGTGCTTCTATGAAAAAATTCTGGGACTATTTTTCCATGAGGTCATGGTGGATCTCTCGCTAAGATCTCTAATCTCATGTGACCTATGCACAGTGTGTGAAACAAGGGATTACGAGGATTCCTAATCACCACTTAGGAATAGAAAAAATAAACAACAAGGATCACTTTAGTCTTAAACTAATTCTATTCAGTTTAATGTCATAAAATAAGGACGATTATGACCTTACAGTTTAATGTCGTGTGGTGAGGAAATTATGCAGTGCAGTTTAGAGTCATTAAGTGAGGACATTATGCTGTGTAGTTTAGATTCATGCAGTGATGATATTAGTTTGTGTAGTTTAGAGTCATGCAGCAAGGAAATTATTCTATCACAAAGACCATTAATAGCTTTGAGTTAATCATGGCCGGGATATTCTGACATTCCATAGACATGAGAGATGATAGAAGGTGTAAACCGTAGTCCCCGGGGGAAACATGGATTAGGAGGGAATGACATGGGTCTTGAAAGACATTGGGAATACTGAGGTAGGAGAGGAATCTCTTGAGGAATTATTTGCCTTTGTTTGATGATCTTCTTGTAGGCATCATATACAGAGCCACCGGGGCATGATGTGCATAGTCAAACAAAGGTGTCCATAGGACACTGGCCTTCCACTCTGAAGGACAAAAATGTTTATGGGGATCTAAGATTTACCAGAGTATGGAGTTTGAAAAATGGGAAAGATGTGTCTGGGAATGAAAAAATACCCATACCATGATTAGCCATGTACTACTAGAGCTTCCACATAGATCTGACTCATATGTAGGTGTAAGTATGATCTTTTGACTCCTTATGAGTGGGGGGGGGCATGTGCAAGATCTCATAATATTGAGAATCAGGCTGCACGTGACTCTTGAAGAATCTCAGAGTTTATTGTCATGCGCTTAGGACCTTTCATGGACTCCCCATACAAGTCTGACATTTACACGGAGGGGGATTTTTTTTAAATGGAGGATGGGCTGGGATGATAGATCTGAGCGTCAGTATATATCCTATAAGGGAAAGAATCAAGCTGTACATAGTTCTGAATGTTCCCTACAAAGTTTTGTCCAAGTGTAGGGACATGATAGGGAAATTTTTTGTTGGTGTCTAGGTCAGGATGCCAAAATTGGGCGTCACTACATATCCTGCTTGAGAATGAATCAAGTTGTACGTAGTTATGAATGTTCCCTATACCGATCTGGCTCGGACATAGAAGTTGGGGAATATTGGTAACATCTGTTATGGATGTTGGGTATACCATATTTCTCTATAGTTTTATTATGTAAGGGAATACTTATCATTAATCCTAAGATAACATGAGTTATACTTGATGTGAGAAACAAGGAGTGACAAGGGTTTCCCTCATAAATGTGGGGAGATAGAGGATATGATAGAGGAGTTTTTCTTGTGAGTGGGGGTGGGGGGGATGACCAAGATAGAGGGTTGAAGAATTGCTATGTATCCAACTTGTCTAATAAGATTAAAGTAATATGTAGTTCTATGAGGGATCATGCAGTTTATTGTCATACGATTAGGAAAAATTATGTTATTTAGTTTAACATCTTGCAGCTGGGATGCAATGTTGTCCAATTTTTAGTCATGTAGAAAAACCCATAGCATCCTAGTTTAATGTTGTGTGGTGGGGACTAATACCATATAGTTTAACATCATGTGGTTATGATGATAACTCATTGTTTAGGGTCATAGAGTTTGGACTACCAATGGGCATAGCTGTTATGCGAAGTACTTCTTCAAAAATGTTGCATTTGTGGGATCCATGATGAGATGTTTAACTATTGACATCAAGGCATATGCTCTGTTGGAATGGACCCTATGTATGAAATATGGTCCCTCCCACTTTGGTTCAAGATTTGGGGGATTATTTCCGAGTATCATCAAGGATCTTAGGACCAAAACTATCAATCCTTTGAAAAATGATCAAAGGTGAACCTTTTTGTTGAAGGCTCATCTGATCCAATTTTAGTAGACTTACAAATAGTGAAAAGTGTGCAGTCTTTTCTCATCTAGATGCCCCAACTCATCAAATTGTCTTTGTGATTTCTTATCCATAGACAGTTGGTCTAAAATGGCCACATGGAGTGATGGTACTTGAATTTTGATAGGCAAATCCACCTCTTCCCCATATACTAGTGAGTACGGGGTTGCCAGGTGGCAATGCAGGTCGTGGTTTAGTAAGCCCATAAAGCATGAAGGAGCTTGTCTGGACATGATTTCTTATCATTATCTACCATCTTTTTTAGTATGATAGATAGATTTTTGTTAAATATATCTATCTACCCATTAGCTATTGCATGGTAGTGGGATAAACTGTTAGCTTTGATTTCATACTCTTGGTATAACTTGTCTAAATCAGTAGAGAAAAAGTTAGTGTCGTTATCTGTCAGTATTGTGTGAGGGACACCAAATCAGGTAATGATGTTGGACTTCACAAAGATGACAATGCTTTTCTCCCTATCTTACTTAAGGGGTACGACTTCATCCCATTTGGAAAATAATCCAATTTATGTGATTATAAACTTGAATTTTCAAGATGTGGTGGGGGGATATGGTCCCCCAACATCCATCCCCCAGGTAGAAAATGGCCAGTAGTACTTAGCTGTGTGAAGTAACTTTGAGGTTGGTGAATAAAATTGTCATGAATTTGGCAGGAATGGCACTTCTTGGTGAATATGGCACAATCATGTATCATAATCAGCCAATAGTATCCAGGCCTTCAAATTTGATGAGAGATCTTGGTTTCTGATTGGTGTTCTCTATGAGCTCTGGTGTGCACTTCTTTAATGACAGAATCAATCTATTATCCATCAATGCACTTGAGAAGGACTCTGTCAAGGACACGTTTGTACAGAAACTTTTCTTAGTTACCCCATTGTACAAGACAAAGTTGACTGCCTGTCTATGGATCTGTTCTCTTCCAGCCCTATCTGGTAGGAGTTCCCCCCTCTTAAAGTAATTCTCAATGGGAGTCATACAGCTGGTGGAGTGACCATAAGGTTCATAAATGGGGCTAGCCTCATCGACCTCATCCGTATTGTTTTGAATAAATGGAAAGACATCCAATGGTGGGCAATGCTAATAATTGTTTCATCCCACTCTGGATCAGTTGGGGTTTTGGATGCATTTTCCAATGCATCGACTTGAGTATTTCGTGACCGGGGGACACAGGTCAGTGTTGATTCTGATAAGAATTCTTCAATAAGTTCTAGAACATGGTTCATCAAGGGGTCTAATACTTATTTCTTAATGGAATATTAACCATTGACCTGCTTGATGACTAGCTCTGAATCTCCTTTTATCTTCAAGTGTTTGTCTTGTGTATGAAGTTCCAGCTCTAGGCCTACAATGAGGGCTAGTTATTCTGCTTCATTATTTATACATCCCTCTAAAATCAGGAAGGAGTTAGACAAGTCATAATTTTCTGGGGATACAAGTGTAACTGCCAGACCCACTTTGTTGAGCTTGGGGTCCTCCATCCTTTTCCCTGTCAGGATTCTGGAAGCACCATCAAAGTACATTTCCCATGCCTGGTGGTCCTCTTGGATGGAGAACACTTCTTCATACAGAAGATCGACATCCAATAGGGTAGTTTCTTCTGAGGGGTGCTCTGCCAGGAAGTCTGCTAATTCCTGGCTTTTGATGGCCTTCTAGGGAACATACGGTATGTAAAACTATTATAGGATGACTTCCCATTGTGATAGGAATCTATTTAATAGGGGAAGGTTGGGGATATATTTGAGTGGGTTTCAGTAGGAGACCAGGTGGACCTCATGGTGCTCCAGGTAATGCCTGAGTTTCTAAACCACAAAGATTATGGCTAGGCAGTTCTTTATATTCTTGAATATCGAGTCTCAGTATCAATCATTATTTAACTGAGGTAATAGAGGTTTTTCTCGTTGTTGACACCATTCTTCTATTCAAGAAATGCACCTAATGACCATTCTAAGGTGGTTATATACAAAAGGAGTGGTCTCCCGTCAATTAACAGCATCAACACTAGTGGAATTAGGATATATCTTTTGAGATTGTCGAATGCTTCCTAGAAATCATTATCACACTCATACATAACCCCTTTCTTCATTAACCTGGTGAAAGTTAAACATTTTCCTGCAAGGTTGGCTATGATGTGCTAGATATAAGCCAGGTTCCCTTAAAGACCTCTCTACTCATTGAGGTTGTGATGTGGGGACATGACAAGGATGGATTTTTTCTTTTTAAGATCGACTTCGATGTCGTGATGGTGTACGATGAAGATGATGAATTTACCAAAGGTAATTCCTAAGTCACACTTTAGTGGATTAATATTTAAATTGTATTTTCATAGTTTGTTAAAGACAGTTTCAAGATCGGCCAGGTGGTTTGAGCATTGTTGTAATTCAACCACCAGATTGTCGACATTGCAATTGAAAAATTTCCCAGGATGGTCTTGAAAATGAGGTGCATGGCACGCTGATATGTAGCGCCATCATTTTTTTGACCAAAGGGCATCACCTTATAATATAACACTCCATAATGGGGATATAAAAGTAGTGGTTTCTTCATCTCTTTGGTCCATTCGGATCTGGTTGTATCCAAAATAGTCTTCCATGAAATAGAGGTCCTAATATCCAGTAGTTGCATCGATCAATAATTATGTGATCGGGACAGGGAAATCGTCTTTTGGGAAGTGACAATTAAGATCCCTAAAGTTTATGCATACTCTAATCTATCCATTCTTCTTTTTTACAAGGACTATGTTTTCCAACCATATCAGGTATTGTACTTTCTCTATGAAGTTGGATTTGATCAGTTTTGTCAACTTCAACCTCTATTTTGGCAGCACACATCAGGTGGGTCCTTCTAGCTGCCATCTTATAGCCAGAGTGATCTTATGGAAGACCTAGAGGATGAGTGTTGACCTCAAGATTGAGGCCTGGAATTTCTATGTAGTTCTATGCAAACACATCTCAATTCTTTTTCAGTAAGGAGGTATATGCCTCTTTCTCCTTGATAGGAATATCTAAACTAATCAAAGTGTGTCGTGGGTTGTATTCGGTGCCCATTTTTATCTCCCTAAGTTCATCGATTATGGTGGAGACACTTTCTTAGAATGTGATACGTTCATCTTTGAGGTCTTCTTCATCATCATCATCTTCTTCCTCTTCTGATAGAGAGAGGATTTTTGAGATTAACTCTTCAATGTTGGGAGATAAACCATCTTTTTCCTTAGAGATTAAGGAAGAGATAGTTTTGGGTCCCAAGGATGGGTCAGGAGCATCTTTGATTGGGATTTTTTTGACATTATTGAAGTCAGCCCACTCTTCCATGTCATTATATTTCATAGTCATAACAAAAATCGTGCATACAATTGAGTCTGTATCCAGGATTGAACTAATGCATTCAACTTGTTGATGGGTAATACATACTCTTTCCCAAGCTATTGGAGGGGATTGGTGGTTGCCATTTCCAAGCCATTCAGGTTCATGATCCAGTCAACATCATCAGCCAAAGACTGCTTCTATTTCAGTTCATAGAACCCTGCATCAATTTAATGCAACTCACAAGATTTTAATAGGGATTTATTGGGGCGCAATGTCCCATTTTTCCCATTAGCACAATATTTGACACACTGATGGTATGATGATGGAATTTGAGCAAGTTGATACAGATATGGCCTCCCTAACCGGACATTGAAGTTCATGCTTTCTCGTTCTAACATGAACTCAGAATTAGACATGAGGTATCCAAGACAAGTTTTAATCTTGATTCATCCCAATGGCTTCTGATCACTTTTTTCATATCCCAATAGATTCGTGGTGTAGTTTGTTAAACTATCCTCTTCATAGCCTAACCAACAAATTGTTCGTAGTGGGAGGAGGTTGACTCTAGTTCCATTTTCAGTGAAAATCCTATGGACATCAGTGCCATTTATCATTTTGTACACATACAATGATTTCATTTTCCCTTGCATGATGGAATCTTCATCCATACTTGTGAAGGAGACGATGGAATGACATTCTTCGGGATTGGTCTCCATTATATAGACTTTGGTCGATGCAACTTTGGCCTCAAATTCCTAGGGACTTAGTAAGGCTTCAATGAGAACCTCCCAAAGTTTTTCGTACAGACTTAAAGCATCTAGGATTGATAGAATTGCCAGTACTGAAGCTAAATCTTTATAATATCATATTTCTGCTCAAAATTTTGGTGATTACAGGCTCAAGGATGCTCTGTCATACACATTTTAGAGGCTGGAACTTTGGAACTAGGTGGTTTGGCCTCTATAACAGGAGTTAGTGGGGTTGCGGTTCTTTCCAGGTTTGGCCGAACTCGTCCACTAGTATGCGTTGAAAGATTTGATATTTTTTCTTCCTCTGACAAATACTCCAAGATAACTGGGCTCAGATTTCTATCAGCGGGGGTAGAGGAAAATTCTGGTTCACTTTGTGTCTACCAGAGGGTCCTTCCACAAGTTTCTGCAATGTTAACTGGTTGAGTTAAGGTGTGTTCAAGAATTTGACTTTTTCCATGATTATGCCTTCCAAGACACCCTCAACCTTGGCGGCCATTTCCTCCAGCTCTCTGGTTGGAACCGGGGAATTCGGGTTCATAGCCATAGTCTTCATCAAAGGAGGGGTCCATCAAGTGAATGACATTAATGGAGCTGATGATCAGTTCTTGATCCAGAAATGTTTCTATCTGACTATCTCTTTCTAATGGTGTCGTTTGGTGGGGTGGTGTCTGTTGTACCGTTTCTCGGGGAAACGCCCATTCTCCCAAGTCAGATGGCTTGAAGTTTGAAAGTGTCAACACTGGATTCAACTTCAGTTCCATCCCATCCTCTTGCTCATTCTTTCTACCCTTCTGGACCTTGAAGGACTATGGGGCTGAGGATGACGATTGTGTTGCATTAAGAGCTATTGGGGGCACAGTCGGTTGTTTCATCTACTCCTGGAGGATGCCACGAACTCAGTTGACTATTTTTTGAGTCATCCAAATGTCAAATGTTTTCTCATTTTTTCTGGTGACTATTATCCAATTCTCTTCCCCTCCTCGATTGTAGGTGGAAACATACACTACTTGTGATGGTGGCAGACCCAACTTGACTTTCCCAGAATCCACCATCTTTTACAGGAGATCCTTGAAGACGAAGCAATCTTAGATGGTGTACCTAAGTATCTAGTGATAAGGAAAATAATTTGAACGGTCATCGAGACCCACTTCATCAGATCACTTTAGCTCTCGTATCCAGAGAAAGTTGCAATTCATGGTGGTTATGAAGTACTTGTGGACCGGGTCATCTCAAAACGAGTAGAATTTATTTATACACTCCTCAAACTGATTTATTTTACCACCTCATCATTCATCTTGCCAAGGTGGGGGTGGATGTTGGAATCCATGGGGTCCCACATGATTTGGTGGAGGCCTTGTAACTGGAGCGGGTCCTGGGGGTGGCTTAAGCATGACAGAAGTCGCTTTAGCTTTTCTCACTCCTTTTCCTGGGGCTGATGGTTCCACTGAAGACTTTATATTGGTTCACTACAACAAATCTTCTATCCTTTGGGCAATGTGAGGGAAATATCAAAACCTAGTTGTGTACTTCACAGGGATGATCAGTGATCACAATTCATCATGAAGGTTATCTATGCACATGGCTAGCATTTCATCCAAGGGGATCGGCCGGTTCAGGGAATAAGTCAGGAATTTCCATCTATCAATGAAGTCTAAAACTCTTTTTTTCAATATCTTCCTGTAGTTCATGAGGTCACTGAACATTGTCTTAGGTAGTGTTGAACTGAACTGGAAGAGAAAATTCTGTCGGAGGTCCTCCCAAGCCGTGATTGTGTTAGTCGGAATTCTAGTATACCATTCAAAGGACAATCCCTACAGGGTTCATATGAAGCATCTGAGTTTTACTGCTTCTTGTTACTTAAGAGTTCCCATCATGGGGTCACAGTAAGAGGCATAGTGCATTAGATTCTATTCCAGTTTTCCTGATCCATTGAACACTGGGAATACAAGGTTTCCAAAGTATGGAGGTGGTGGAGCGCTTCTCACCCAATTAGTGTAGGGTTTGTGATCAGGTTGTATCAGATCGCACCACCCCACCATGGATTCTAGTCGAGTGGTTATTTTCTCAATAGTATTCAAGATCCCTTGATGCATATCCTTCCAAGATTGATCTTGGTTGGGTGAAACAGAATCCAAATATGGATGTGTTAGTGCTACTGGAATTTGGGGTGGATACCCAACCAGGGGAATCCTTTTTGAGTTCACCAGAATATACTATGGCTGCCTTTCCAACAGGAGAAGTCTTGATGTCCTTCTAAGGCCAGATATAAGTAGGTTGACAGTCCCAATTCCAGGTTGGATGGACCTCCGATCTTGACTTCATTCACTAGGATGAGTGCCTATGGCAAGGGAATATTTTCTGGGAATACCTGTTGATGTTCTGTAGGGGGAACACATCCAGCAAGATAGCTCCCTCGACGCTGCTCGACATTAATTTGCCTGAGTTATTTATTTTCTTCCTTCTACTTGGATAATATTTCCTCAAGTATGAGGGAAACATTCTCAAGGGGAGGATGAGGTGGGTCATGGATGACCTAGAATTTATTCTTCTACTTGTTGGGTTTTCACAAAGGAGGTAATGATAGATTAACTAAGGGGGACCTAAATTTATGATCTCTCTCTAGTTCCGGGTATGCACAATATTAGGCTCGGTGTGGGATTTTTCTAGGAGGGAACCATCTTATATTTCATCTTTTCCATATGTATCATTTCCTATGAGATCTGTGGGGTTTATGTTTACCACATTTACTAACGCATAACACATTGGGGGTGGTGTACCTGGTGTCGAATGGTAGGTAGGCGTTCTGCATCCTTTGTTGGACTTTTTCCTTCCATTCTGTGGTATTCTTTGGGTTTCATGAAGAAGATTAACCCAAAGGGAGCCCTAATATGAACTTTTAATGCACCTTTATCTTGGAGGGTATGAACCATGAGACAGGGTGGAATGGGTGACTTCTTTGCTCATCGTTCTTCCCAGATGGGAGAAGAAAGACATGCATTGTGCTGTAACTTGAGGAAAAAATTCCCCATGTGTTGTAGGTTGGGGTTTCTCCCATTCTTTAATTTATGTGCTATGGATTGGATTTGTTGGTCTTATGAGGGAATTTTGAGTTAAAAATTCCCCCAACCCTACAGGCTGGGGTTGCTCCTGTATTGCGGTTGTGGATACTGTTATTACCACCCTTTTTGATTTCATGCACTCTCATGTGCTGGTGTGAGATGAGTATGGCATTGGACCTGTATGAGATTTATGGTCTTTTGAAGACATGAGCACTAATTTCTGGTTGAATTTCCTTAGGAAAGAAGCCTACTAGATGTTCTCAGTTGCCTAGCTCAAAAGCTTTTTGAAGGCTTGATCTCTTCAGTCTTGACATTTTTGAGACTTACTCCGGACCATTTTTTGTTTAGTATTCCATATTTCTTAAGATGGGGCTTCATTTGATTGCTGCCATTTGGTAATTACATTGAAAGATTTCATTTCCAATGAGTTTTTCTGGATGGAATGTGGTATGAAGTGTAGATCTCCATGTTCTCCACATCTCTGAATATGAACTCCACTCGGGGCGTTGCCAATGAGGCAACACAACTTGTGCGGTACATGGAGGTAATCCAGTTCAAGTTTTTTCTTTCGCCTTTATGATCATTGCTACTGTGCGGATGGGAGGGATTCCAGGATGATTAAACAGTGAAGCTCCCCTAACATGTTGACATGGTACACATACCCTTCGTAGGGCAATAACTTTTCTTTTAGCTTGTGAAGATTTGTCCATATATTGAGGAGAATGTCATGCATAGATTCCCCAGACAACTCCCTTAGTATGTCGAAGTGAGAAGTGGTCGTATGCCAATACATAACTGGTATTTTATCTTTAGCTAGTTGTCTTCTCATGAACAACATATCCTAAATTTATTCTTATGGGGAATCCTCTAATTGATATTCCTAGCTTGACTACTTCTTAAAAACCTTGTTCCAAGCATTCGGGATGGTGGGAGCCTCATTGATATATGAACGGCACGGAGGTGGCTCAAAAGATGAGTGTGGCCTAGGACCATTCTCTAGTTGAGAAAGGATATCACTAGTCATTGGAAAAGTGTCCTATATGTCTGAGTACATATTTCTAAGTGCCTTGACATAGGAGATATTTTTCACATTTGTTAGGGAAAAGGGAGGGCCTTCTTTGTAGTACGAATTTTGATTGTTGGAAGGACCTTCTCAATTGGTGACACAATGGAGAGTAGTATCATCGCCAATTGATGGCCGACCATGGGGAATATACTTATGGTTTATACCTTAGGGAGGACTTTCAGAGTGGGTTACAGCAAGGATAGGACCTTCTTGCTTCTTGATGTCACTGAAGAGAGGACCTTCTCGATGACTGCTATGATGGAAAGGATTACTATCACAACCTGATACCTGGATGCAGAGATAATTTATGCAGTGTACATCTTGGGAAGGTCTTTCAAGATGTACTGTAATGAGGGGTGTACCTTCTCATTTCTAGATGTTACTATAAGGAGGTCCTTCATATCATCCTCTATTTTTGGTAGGTCCACTACAATGACTGTCATCATGGAGAGGTCTACCATCATGACTCGACGTACAACTACAAGGAGAAGTATAACTACAGTGTATACTAGGGTAGGACCATCTGGGTGGATGACATCATGGAGAGGACCTTCTTGCAGTCTAATATTCAGGTAATGGGGAGGTCTACCTAACACGCGTCAGGATATAGGCTCTCGTGATCAATCATTCATGTCCTATGGAGTAAGCCTTTGTGGGTTCTCTAGGGAGGACCTCCAGAGGTGCTGGTAGCAACATTGTGAGGAGGACCTTCACAACTGCTATTGCCACCTCTATAATTTTGTAATGTACTGATAGAGTATTGATCCTTTATTGATATATGTTCTAGGGAGTCAAAAAACCCAACTTCCGGAAGAGTAAGATCATGTATGGGATCTTCATTTCCCAGTTTCCGTTAGCGCATTTCATTTTTGAGCACTCTTTTGTGTGTAATAGGGGCCGCCTGATGTTGGTAATGGCCTTCATATATGTTTTCCTATCTTTCTAGGTTCTGTGATGCCACTAGGTTATGCCAAAAAACATATTGAATTTTGGCAGGGATATATGTATTCCCTGGAGCAGCCACCACATTGGATTGGCGTCCCCCTGTTGGAATAGGTATTTGTTCCCAATATGGTTGTTTGTGTATCACGAGATATTATCTTCGACCCTTCTAGACTAGATCAGGGATTCATAACTACTCTGACGTCACTAACCCATTTTGTGAGTAAGTCATTCCGCTTGAGGAAACCAGGTCATTGGCCTGGTTTCTCACCATTTTCGTCAATTCAATGATATCTTCTTATGTTTTGAGGAAATGGTCTATAATCGATGTCTAATATTCCATCATTTCCAGGATGTGATGTGATACATCTTTGGATGAAATGGATATGAAGGCCCACTATGATGTCGGAGAAGGAGTTTGTACCTTATTCGCCCCCCCATGGGTTTTTAATAGATAATGTCAGTGCTCATGTGCCAGGGAAGAGGAATGAGTTGGCCACCGATTGTCTTCTTTGGCTTCCACCACATTTGACTTGTCTGATTTATATTCATGAGTTGGGATTTTCAGCGGATCACTTTCCATTGTATTTGTATCACGATCACTATATGCATCTGTAAGAATTTTGACTCTGCTCATATTTTCTGGCTTCCCTATTTAGATGGTGGGCTGGGTATGCATCAGCAGGTATTTGTGCCTATATATAGATGGATTCTACCCTTTTTGAATGATGGGATTCTTATGCATCGGTTGATATCTGCATCTGCCTATATTTTTCCACTCTGTCGGCATGGCGGGGCTGGAGAGCACTAGCAGGAATGTGCACATGCTCGTATTGTTCCACTCTATTTATATGGTGTTCTTGATAAGAAAGGGTAGAGTTATATGTATTCCCATTGATTTCTGTATCATTTGTACGATAGAGTTGCTCCATAGAAACTAGGGTTATAGCCTGTTCCTGATTATATATTTTATGACCTCAGGTGGCTGCCTGAGGGGTCTGTGTCTTCTAGAATTCAGCAGGTTCCCTCATCATAAGGTCATCTTTAGATTAAGGAGACTTGGTCACCTGGTGTCGGTGTAGATGCTCTCTGACAGGGTCTTGTTAGTAGGATCCTTGTGTAATTGAGATTAATTTTTCGGCATTAAATTCATCTGCCTCCCTAAGATAAGGGAGGTACGCTTTGTCTGGTATCGGAGACAATCTCCCGAAATGGTTTGAGATGACCACTGGGGACACCTTGTGCTGGGGTGCTGGTCATGGATGGGAAGGTGGCTGGTGAGCCTTCACAGACTAGAGGGCTTGTCTCACAGCCTCCACCATGGGGAGAGTACCATTTCAGTGGTACTCTTGGATCGGCATATTGGATACCCATCATTGAAGACGCTTGGTAGGAGAGGGGGTCCTACTCTTCATTGGGGCCCCAAACGCCTGTGGTATTGTTGATGGGCATGTTTGCATAGGTCTTTGGGATGTCAATTGGATCGAAGGTTGCTATGCGGGAACCTGGAACATACATATGTGACATATAAGGACCACAAAACCCCATCAAAGTAGAATTATCTTGAACATATGCATATTTTACGATTGAGCTTGGCCACCTTCCCCCCTTTTTTGTTGTGAGGAAAAGGGTATTGAGTGGGTTAGGACTGCCATCTCAGTTAAGGATTTAAATTGGGTTCACTATTTTTTTTCTCCTCCGAGGGAGATGTAGGGGCACGTGTGGGAAAAAATTAAAAGAATGGTGCGACAAGTTAGAATCATTTTCCTGTTATTATAGAAACTTTCAAATCTCTAGCTTTGTTTCAACCCAATTTTCATTGTCATCCTTTAAAGGAGGATTGGATTGACCCCATAGGGACTGGGTAGTCTATCCCTCCTGTATTGCAAAGTATGTGCCACAGTCAAATGGTCCCAGTGGGTGACTGTATGGGGTAAAGTACTTATGAAATTGGTACCCTAAGGATATATCTTCCTTAGATGGTCTCCAACAGGTTTATTCATGAAGCCAGAAAGATCCAACGACCCTAGTATCCATGATTCATGGGCCTTCTTTCCAAAGGCATGTGCTCTTTAGATGATTATTTGACCAACGACACAGAATCACTCCATTGGTTGATAGGATGGGAATTTGAGCGCCTTGAATTATTTTTTGGGGGGATTATTGGCTATTCTAGGACACTCTTATAGATTTAAGTGATGTTGATATGTCTGTGAATCCTTGGTTCATTTCCAAAGATTGTTTCCACAGGCTACCCCTGGTTTATAGGATCATCATAGGCATACATGTATTTGATGCTATAGTGGAAATGATGCCTTAATCCATGAAATAAGCTACTCTGGAGTTTATTGTCGTCCAGGGGGTGGAAGGTGACTTGATGTTGGGATAAAACCCAAAATATGGGCTCTTAATTATCCTCTGGAGAGGAATCAGTTCCCACATAGTTCAGGAAAATTGGGGATTACGCATGGGAGATGCCCATTTGAGCGGACATGGTTGGGTGTACCCTTTTGTAAGGGAACCCCTTTTGAGCTCGGGCCTTCAATCAGGCATCCTACATATCTTGGTTTGACTAGTAATTAGATTTCTTGTTATTTAGACTTCATTTGGTTGTGTGGAAGTTGAGATTATCACAAGTCTCTAAGCCCACGTGAGTCATACTCAGTGTGAGAAACAAGAGGATGTGAGAGATCTGACCCACCAAAGACCTCATATCCCGCTAATGGGAGAGGGAGGACCTACAATGGAAGTGGCCAGGGCAACCGTGGAAGAGGGTGCATAGCAATGAACCCTTCAATGTGGAATGACATTGGGGGTCATCCAGCTAAACACTATGGAGATTAGGGAATTAACTTAGTGGTAGTACCCCAATAACGCATTTTGGGAAAGGGAAGGAATGTCGCCTCCTATAAAAAGGAGGAGCGAACATCATTCCTTCAACATATCACCATTTCACATTGAATGGAAAAGAAATTTATCACACTTAATCCCTATAAAGGGGAGGTTCATGTCGGCATCCCAAGGTTGGACTCTACTTTACAATAGGAATGTAGACTTACAGACATACCTAGAGTCTGAACCGTTGTGGGGAGAGCCTTCATGGCTCTGCTTACCATGGGTATGTAGATTCATAGGGGTACTTTGATGCACCTGATGATCTAATCATACAGGTCTAGTGTATTTGGAGGAGGCTTTGGCTTAAAGCCAAGGGACTAGTTTGTGGAGGGGATATGGAGGACTTGATGGTAACGGAGGGGAGAGATTGGAGCCGAAGGGAAGAATACCTGAAGGCACCCCATTCTGTGTACTCTTTTCTTATTCCAGATGTGGGGTGCTCCACATACCATAGTGGTATGAGGGTAGAGGGGTTGTCTGCGTACCGAAGTAGTACACGGGCTTGGGCATGGACCATCATGCACCATAGTGGTATGAAGTCCTGAACGCAGTCTTCCATGCCACATTGGTTTTTATCTAGGTACTGATATAATACGTGGCACCAGAATAAATCTGCAGAGCGATACACTATATAGAACACCATATCAAAGGAGGGTCCTTGGGACTATCGTTCACATGGAGTTCATATTTGAGGAATATGTGGTTCACACTTTCACCAATTAGGTTCACAGTTCTCCCATTATTATTAAGTTCCTTTGTTTTATATTTTGTGTCCGGTTATACCTACAGAAACATGGTTTGAAATTTGGTATTTGCTGATGATTCAAGTCTTTAGCTGGAATCATCTCTAAATTATTTCTTCCAACTTATAGGGTCTCTTCTATGCTTCCTTTATCCATCCTCCTCCATTCCATCTGTGATCCCTTTATAAAGCATTGGGAAAACTGTATCTATGGGAATGCATCACCATTTTTGGAAACCCATGAAGAGATATCTTGATCCGTGGAAGACTCTGTCAATCGAGGTTTGCAGAGGTTGTGGTTTATGAGTCATGGTTCATAGAACCTTTCGAATTTTCTTTGTCCATGGACAGTTGAGTTTATGAGATGGTATACAGATGTCCTTTGCACGCTTGATTCAGCCAGCGATGTGGTTCGTGGGTGTCTGGGTTCACTAGACATCGCTTCACGGTCCAACACCTTGTGGGTCATTCCACGTACTGGTGGTTCACAGTTCACATGGTCTGCAAACCCTTCCCAGTGATGGTATGCGGGTCACTTAGAACTCCTTGAAAATTGTAATTCTTTCAACCTTCTTCTTATTTTTTTTCAACTCAATTTTAGTCTAATCACTTTACTAGACTTGTAGAAATACTTATTTCCTTATGTAAAGTGATTGTGGGAGTATTTTATTCCCTTGGTAAAGTTTTCAGGACCCTTCAAACACCTATATTTTTTGGTTTCTAGGTGTTTTCCCCAACATCCAAGTTGTTGGTGAATATTATGGATAATTATCCCTACTTCCCCACTCTTCCTTCGGTAGTAGTGATGATGTGATTTAGTTTTGGAGATTACCTTGTGATGATACAGGTTGGTGTTGGATATTACACAGTGGTGATGATGATTTGATATGTGGTGGGGGTCATGTGTGGTGGGAGGAGGGAATGATATTGTTGTTCTTCATGATCATAATACCCTAATAATTTAGTTACATGTTAAGGTTTTGATGTGATGAGGTTGTGTTGTTATAATAACAAATATCAGCATTGGATGCTAAAACCTATGGGAGTTCGGGATGGGTAGGGATGTATCTCGACCCACATTATAGATGGTTTGTTATGTGATGAGATATATATGAAGGGATAAGATCACATAGTGTTTGGAATTGGGGAATGAGAGAGAAAAACCAACGGGGAAGAGGTTATGGGGTGATTTTCTTTATATTATTTTGATTCCATGTTATTATATTGTTTTCTTATTCATTTAGTGTTTCATGCTGATTTTAGGATTGGTTAGTTGACCTGTTTTGGTTCATGTTGATTATTTTTTAATTCACTGGTTCATTTAAATGATCTTTTCGCATTTTCATGTGTGTCATTATGTATGACCCTACTTTGTAAACATGTTATGCTAATACTACATTCATATAAAATGTTTTTCTAGTTTCCAGGAGGATTTCATGGATAAAGATGGACATTTTTATCTTGGATGTTGGAGTTGATGTTGAGTCACTGCCTCAGGAAATTTCTTTTGGTATTTATTGTGATACTTTTTTTGTATTTTTTTTGACTTCGTTCATGCATTATGGGATATTATTTGTTTATTTTTATAATATGTGATGTATTTGATTGGTATTTAGTTTATCCTATATCTTGATCCTTATTATTAATGAGGGTAATTCCTTCCATATGTGAGGTTCTTATATCCTCAATGTTAGTAACAAATCCAGGGCCTACTAGAGGTGGTATTTGATGGTCCTTATATCTCTCCTTTTTTTAGTGGCCTACCATTGGATAGAGGGGGTCATGATAGAGTTGTATAAAATGTTTTGGTTGAGCAATAAGATGGATTTCATTGTTAGGAACTATAATTATTGGATGGGTTGGTGGGGAATCAGTTCAAGTTGATCTTGGTACATGACTTAGGCTAGGGATATCAACTTGGACATGGAATTTTAGGGCCCCTGGTGATCCGATGTAAGGAAATACAGTCTAATAAGTGAACAAGTGACATGGTCTAGTTTCCAAGGTAGATTCCTAGAAGAGGTGCAAGCATCATGCTTGTTTTTATTTATGTCTGAATTGGGGTGAATCTTGGAATTTAATGAAAACTAATTAAATAAAATTTGAAAAAAAAAACCATATTATCAGGCTTTGGGGTTATTTTTTTTTTCTCAAGAGTGTCTCTTGGTCATAATTCTCAAGCATATCTTATCATACATGTTTAGTAGGTTGATCTGTTTGATCATCTGGTGATTGACCTAATAGGGGAGTATGTGGCATAGTAGTGGGGTTTTCACTCCTTTCAGTGGAAGAGCTTGGGGAATTATGAGGGTGCATCTATAATCAAGAGACTATGTTTTGTTTTGAGTTTATTGAGATTATTTTTTGCCTAATTCTAGCTCGGGATAAGTTTTGGGTATTGTTGGTTGTTATCCAGATGCGAGGAGTTTCACGTCAATGGTGGATGAAGTACCTTGTAAATTGAAAGAAGGCAGATGTTTCATGGATATAATTTTAGAAGTAGTTATATTTTTTATTTCCTTTCATTGATGATGAATGTTTCCAAAAGTTAGGAGTTAGTCTCACTTTAGAAGGTTAACCTGAGTGGGTGAGAGACTGGGATCATCTTCAATGACCTCCTATAATTTTCCTTTAATATCTTGCCAAAATAGGAGTCCATAACACTATGTTTGGAGGAGGTGATGTGCCCAAAAATATGGTATGAAATCACCCCATTTATTCTTCCAATGTATTTAGAAGTGTAGAAGAAAAAGGATATTATCAAGAAGATGCACTATCTGGGAGGTGGTTCATGAGAGTGGGGCCAACAAGGCATCATGAGGAGAAGGGATCCAAGTAATTGATCATGAATGTCTAGGAATTCAGGGTTCTGATTATTGGGGAACTGAAAATGGAAAACTATTACATGAAATTCTGGGGTTTGTTATAACAACCCATTATTTTTCAGTATGTATCTTATTAAATTAATTCAATAGCTTACTATGATATATTATTAAATATTATTATTTTAACAAAACCATTGGTATAGTAATGAGACTCTTAGGAATAATAATCTAGCTATTATAATAATAACATCACCTATGAAAGTATAAATAAAATTTATGTATCTCATAAATGAAAATATGATATATTTATATCAAGGAATAAGTAAATAAATGGCTTAAAATGATAAATTAAGTATTGGTATTTTTGTGAAACATAAAAGTTTATTTTAAATTTTATGATTAATATAATGATTAAAACCAATTATTTTTCATAAAATAGATTCATAAAATAATAGTTTTTGTATTATAATTATAAGATAATTTTATGAGGAAATAATTAATTTTTCAAAGTGTTGTAAAATCGGTAATAATATTAAAATTAGTGTTTTTTTAATAAATGATTATTTTAATTAGAAATTAAATTTATCTTATTAAAAAATCATAAAATGGAGTCTGTTTTTGAAATCTAAATGTCAAAAAATGGTTAGGGTGACTTTTTGTGATTTTTCTAAAATAATTGTTTTTCGGTGAATAGTGAAATATGGTAATTTACGGTATTTATCATAATAAGTAAATAATTGAATTATTGAGTTATAGATGATGTATGGATAAATTAATCACCCATTAGTTTGAACTCACATGCTCTATTTACTATATTAATTCATGGTAATCAACACTATTGAAATTCTTCGGCAAAAATAATAAATAAATGCATAAAATAATCAAGAACACCCTTCTCCTATCCCTGTAAATACCACACCTAACCACCCCTTCTCCACACAACTTATAAGCCTTGAAGATTGTCTAATTTTTTAACAAATACATTCCCAAGAATCTTCCACAAGTCTAATACCTACTGTTCTTACTGAATTACCAAATCTAAGTGTCTTAAGGAGGTTCCCAAGGAGACGATATTCAAGATGTAAAAACCTCCTCCTTTCTCTTTAATTTATTTTATTTTATTATCCTCTCCTAACCTACCTTATCCAAAGTGTCATGATAACCCCAATATTATATATATACTATAATTTTATTGTGTTTATGAAATATCCATCATCAAATCTCTCCTCTCCTCTATTTATTCTAAAAAAGAAAACATCATCTGTGACGTGTCGATTCATCACCTTCGCAGACAAAAAGTTTTAATTTTCCATTACCTTTTTCAATACATGTCATAAAACCATTATTATGGTTAAATCAGATTTTAATATAAACATAATAATTTATATCATATTCTGGAGGTAACAAATAAATGTAATATTAAATAAAATGATACAAGTTTGTGGTGGTCGTAAAAACTACCAAAAAATAAGCCAAACTTTTATCATGAATGTTTTATCTAACGAGTCATCCTCATACCATTTAACCAAATGATATATGAGACCATTTAATCTTTTTTAAGTTCATTAATAAAAAATAATTTCACTTCTATATTTTTTTCTTCCATTTGATAAGAGCTCCCCTAATTATACACAAGGGAACTATCCATAAAACCATGAAATGAACACTCCTAGAAAATTGAAATTAAACATTATAACTCATCAGAATAGCCATAAATTAACATAATAAAAATATAATAATCATATATATTTTTAAGAGGTTATTAATTAATTAATTAATTAATCTAATTTGATTATCTAGGACATTAAGTATGAATGAAGAATGTGTTCAGACATAAGGTAAGGGATTTCTTAACTCAATTCTCATTCATTGGTTTAAATTTCTATGTAATTGGTTATGTTATGCCAATAATATTTATTAATTGACCTATGATTGTTTTATAATACATTTACACTTTTATTTTGTGGATTTGCATTGGTCACGTGTAATTATTTCATTGATTTAACCTTCACTCCAATGATACGATCTTTGTAAGGGGTTTCTCATCTCACTTTTATTTCCTTGAGATGTGCCTTATTCACCACTTATTTTTTGTTTGTGGTGTATGTATACTTCACTTTGATATATAAAATCATGAATTTATTTATATTCATTGTATTCAATATCTTATTTGATAATCATTAATTTTATGGGGCATAATATTCAACTGATTACAAAGTGGTTAGGGATTTCTTAAATCATTTTTTATTCATTGGGAAACACTTCTATTTCTTTTATTATGTCATGATAAGGTAATGTGTAAAATGAATTATTATTATATTATTTTAAATTTCCACTTGTTTTATGTGGATTTACAATAGATACACATAATCTATTCATCTGATTAATGATATGATCCTTGTATGGGACTTCGTCGCAATTTTGTTTCATTAAGGCATATTTTTGATGTTTTGTACCTATTTTCTATTCCATGGTGTATATAATGACCCTTTTATTCATGAAAATCAGTCATTAAATATCCATACTTCTTGTATCATGGATATAATTATTGTCTAATTTTTATACCATTTTGTAACCTACAGTGTTTACTTTGAATGCTTTTTTAACTAGAGAAATATGGACAAATATACATCCTCTAATAAATACAACTATTTTGATAAGAAATGGTTTTCAAGAATTAAATCTATGTATGAAAAATTATTTGGAATTGTAGTGATAGGTTGGTCTCGATATTATAAATCCCATTGATGCATCTACAGTTCTCATAAGACAAAATAGTTTGTGAAAAACCCTTCAAGTTTGTTTCCAAGAAGAATCAGATGGGTTTAAACCATCAAACTTAAACCACCTTGTGAAGGGTCTTGACGTATGTGGTTCTTTATCTAGATACATAAAATCCAAAAATTAAGAAATTTATTTCATTCAATATTTAGTTATAAATATCCATAATATTTTTACTATGAAAAAATATATGGTTTCATTTTTATTCTTAGTTTATTGATTAAATGGCATGTTTTTTTAATATATTTACCTTTCCATATTGATTTTTACTTATTGATTTTTCTTCAATTATTATTGATCATGTTTCTATTTTGTGTAACCCTTACTGAACATTTTATCTCACCCTTTTATTTTTTTCTTTCACTGGGTTATGAAGATGAAATCTTTGAATAAGCGTCAAGGAATAAATTTATTTTCCTTTGTTATTCTCTATGTTTAATTAATAATTTAATAAGGGAACCATGTATATATCTAGTTATCCAAGAATACTAAACCGATTGATCCTTAGTGATTTGATCACTTGTATCTATTCCATTGTAATAAAATAACAATCAACTCGAGGATACTGGGGTTAGGGTTTTTACAGTTGGTATTAGAGGAAGTTTAGTAGAAGGCTTGGGAACTAGATGTTAAATAAACATGATAATTATAATAATTAATTATAGTGATTTTTTGGCTCAATAATCATGATGATTATGAGATAACTCACTATGTTCCATTAGTGATGGAGCCTAATGAAATAAAGGGAATCAATACTAGCAGATAATGTAGGGATTTTCCCACTGAGCAAGTCAACATAATTGGTGTTGGGGATGAGTAGATCATGAAAATATTATGATAGCTTACTTAGGTTATGATGAATAGACTTACTTGAATGGATCAACAAATATGTGTTGAAAAATCCCCATTATGACACATAAACATGATTTATTTGATGACCATATCATCATACCTATGGTTGACTTGGATATAATCCTCGGTATGTACTATCTTACAAAATATGATGAAAACTTTTATTGAAAGAATAAGAAAAGTAAGATTTTTGAGGAAAATGTATAATTACTTATCTTTATTTAGAGACTTCATCATATGATTTATATCTAGATCCACCCCCAATAACACTGCTAAATGAAATTATTTTGGAGGAAGATAAAACAACATATATGGATGAGTAAAGTAATAGTGAAATTGAGGAAGTACCAATTTTATGGGAATACATTGATGTACTTCCAAAGGCATTACTTGGACACCCCCATAGTGTGAAGTTGAGTTTACCATTGATTTATTACCTGATGCAAGACCAATATGAAAGAATCCCTATAGAATGGCCACTATGGAATTAGTGGACCTGAAAAAACAACTATAGTATTTGAGTAATAATGGATTTATTCGCCCTACTATTTCTCCATGGGGATCCTGTGTTCTATTTTTTTAAGAAGAAAATAGATTTACGGGGATGTGCATTGACTATAGAGAAATCAATGTTATTGAAAAAAAATAAAAAGTATCATATTCCCCCACATTAATGAATTATTTGATTAACTTCATGGAGCTCAATATTTTTTGATGATTGAATGGGTACCATAAATTATGAGTAAAGAATGAAGAAATTATGAAGACATATTTTCAGATAAGGTATGGATATTACAGGTTTACCGTAATGCCATTTGTATTGACTAAGACACCCTTTATTTTCATGGATATAATGAACTAAGTATTAAAAAAATATCTTGATTTTTTATGGTATTCATTAATGATATTCTAGTATATTCTAAAATCTATGAACACCATGAAAGTCAGTTGCAGATCATTTTGAGACTCCAAAAATGAAATAGTTAAATGGTAAATTTAGAAAGTGTGAATTATGTCTTTTGTAAATTTATTTTCTTGGACACATTGTCTCTAAGTATGGAATCTCAGTTTATCCTGTAAAGAAAAAGGTAAACCAATAATAGGATATGCTAATAAACGTAACTGAGGTATGTAGTTTCATTGGTTTAGCATGTTACCATCGACATTTTATTCAAAAAATTTCCTAATTGGTTAACCAATTAACCAAGATCACACCTAAAGGAGGTAAGTTCGTATGGAAAAAAGAAAGTGAATAATATTTTGAATAATTCAAGGGAAGATTAGACAATGTTCCAAATTTTACTCTACCATTAGGAAATGATGGATTTTTGATATATGGTAATGTATTGAAGAAAGTAATGGGTTGTGTCCTTATGAAAAAATGATAAATTTATTACATATGAATCAAGGTTGTTGAATATTTATAAACAAAATAATCCAACTCATGATATTTAGTTATCATCCATAATCTTCACCCTGAATATATGGAGACACTATATCAATGGTGAAAGATGTTAGATATATACAAATCATAAGAGTTTAAAATACATAATTACATAAAAAGAACTCAACATGAGGAAGATATGATGACTCGAGTTACTAAAAGGTTTTGATTCTCAATACATTACCAACAAGGAAAAGTAATTAGGGTATGAGATACATTAAGCAAGAAAGATCATGGAAACCAGACCCGAATAAGGATTGAGAAAGATCCTATGTTTACAGATTTAGTAACGTTGGATATGAGAATTGTTAAGGAAGGGGAAACATCACTCCTTTTTAAAATTATTGAGAAACAAACTTTATTAGAAAAGATAAAAATCTCTTAATATGGTGATCATAATTTTGAAAATAAAATTAAAGTTTTTAAGGATGGAATATCGAGAGACTTTATGTATGAGGATGGAATTTCAAAATTTGGAAATAGGTTATGTGTTCCATCAATAAATGATCCAAGTAGGGAACTATTAGGTGATTCTCATAGCTCAAATTTCACTATACACCACATTAGTACAAAGATGTATAGATATATGAAGAAACATTTTTGGTGGGATAATATGAAGTGGGAAATTGCGGACTACGTTTCAAGATGTATAGTTTGTCTACGAGTGAAGGCCAACAAACAAAATCATAGAGGATTCATGCAACCTCTACCTATTATTATGTGGAAGTGGGATGACATCACTATATACTTCATTAATTGATTACCAAATTACCCTAGAGGGGAAGAAAGTATGTGCCCGTAAGGGGCTCACCATAGCGCTAGGGTTCCCCCGCCGCCGCCATCCAGTTCTCGGTCAGCTGCGGCTATGCTCCTGGGTTCTCACCAAATGCGAGGCGTCCTCCTCCTACTGTGGCGATGTCAAGGTTTGATTATAAATTTCAGAATACCTGAAGGCTCAGGCCCATTTTTTGAGGTTTTGTGGGTTCTATGGCGGTGTCGTAGGTGGTAGCCAACAACGGGCATCTGCAGCGTCGAAGGATCACAATCTTCGATGGGCTCGGCTTCCATGGCAACATCATGAAATATGTGTTCGAGCGCCGGTCTGCTGCTGTCTGGAGTTACAGTCGCGTGTCTCACCTGTGTTCTTTGGGTATATCATTGGTCTTCTCAGGCAATGGTGGAGGCGGGCTTCTCCTAGGTTCTTTTTTGGTAGTCTTCTCCTAGCGTGGATCTATTTTTAAGGGTGTTGGGCGTATGGTGGTTTCGCGGTGGCGGTATCTTCGGTATGGCTCTGCTTGTTCAAAGGTTGTCCTGGGTGCAGTGGAGTCTTCATCTGGCACTGTTTCGTTCTCTAAGGTGAATCATTTGGTAGGGCATAGCCTTCCCCTGCTGGTTTGTTCTGGTTTACGAAGGTTTTGAATCAGTGATGGTTTTGTGCAATGTTGCTGGTTTAGCGTTTCATTTTGGTTGGTTATGGAAGTAAAGATGGACTTCGACGGTGATGGTATGGACGTGGGTGACAGGATGGCAGTGTCATGTGGTGCATCATGATGTCAGGCGATGTGATTTCCTATGTGGTGTTTGGTTTGGATTTTCAATTCAAATTTAAATTTTGAATATTGTGGTGGGATTTTGAATTTTATTTGGTTTGAATCTGTTTGTTTTTTAATTAGGTATTTTCCTGCTTTGTATGGTGGATTTTAATATTGGGTTGGATCTGTTGTATGCGAGTTGTGGTTGTGAGGTTCCCACTAACCCAAAAAGTGGTTTATTCAGAAAATGAAAAAATATGAATTTGGAGTTTACCAAATTCCCCCCCCCCCAAATAATGATAAGATAAGGGTTACTTTTTATCACATTAAAAATTAGGCACATTTTCTTATTATAAGAGATAATTTACCACTTGAGTGCCTAGAAACTCTCTATATTAATGAAGTAATAAGACTTCATGGTGCACCTCTGTAGATTTTTTTGGATTAAGATCGAAATTTTACATTAAAATTTTGAAAGATTATTTAGAAGGTTGTAGACACGAATATTCATTTGAGTACTTCTTATCACCCTTAAAGTAATAGAAAGTTGGAAAAGAACTATTAAAACATTGGAATACATATTGAGATCATACTCACTTGACTTTCAAGGAATGTGGGATCAATATTTACATTTGGTAGTGTTTTCTTGCAATAATAGTTCTCATTATTGTATTCAAATTACGTCATATAAAGCATTATATGGAAATAGATGTCGTAATCCGACTTGTTGGGATGAATTTGGTGAGAGGAAACTTATAGGCCCATAAATTATTAAAGAGACAGAAAGGGTAAATACTATTCAGTCTCCCATTAAAGTAGATCAAAGCAGGAAAGAGTGTTATGCTGACAATTGGAGAAATAATTTTTAAATTCAATTGGGAGATCATGTATTTATGAAAGTATCTCTATTGAAGGGTGTTATAAGGTTCATTAAGGAAGGTAAACTAAGCCTCAGGTACATCAGACCATTTGAAATTCTAGAAATACATGGAGGTGTATCTTACCAATTAGAAATTCCACCAAGTATCTCCAAATTTCATGATGTGTTCCACATATCATTGTTAAAAAAGTACATTCCAGACCCAACATGTGTACTCACCAATGAAAATATACAATAGAAGCTTGATTTTTCATACCACAAAGAGCCTATAGAGATTCTTGACACTAGATAGAATGTATTGAGAAATTACACGAGTCGATAGGTAAAATTTATTTGGAGAAACTATAAAATGGAATAAACAACATGGAAACCTAATAATTTTATGAAGAATAACCACCTTCATCTTTTTAGAAAGAAATATTCATGAATTTTTTTTAGGATGAACCTTTCATAGGAGGTAATAATATAATATCCCAATATTTTTCAGTTTTTATCTTCTTAAATAAATTCAACAACTTACCATGATATATTATTAAATATTATTATTCTAACATGACTATTGGAATAGTAATGTTTCCATTAGGAATAGTAATTTGTATGTTAAAATACTAACATCACCTATAAAAGTATAAATAAAATTTAGGTATCTCATAAATGAAAATATGATATATTTATATCAAGGAGTAAGTAAATGAATGAGTTAAAAATGATAAATTAAGTGTTGGTATTTTTATGAAATGTAAATGTTTATATAAAATTTTATAATTAATGTAATGATTTAAAAGAAAATTTATTTCTTAAAATATATTCCTAAATTAATATTTTGTTTTATTATAATTATAAGACAATTTTATGAGACCATAATTAATTTGATAAAGTGTCATAAAATTGGTTATAATATTAAAAATAGTATTTTTTGAATAAATGATGATTTTAAATAGAAATTAAATTTATCATATTTAGAAAACATTTTTTATAAAAAGGAGTTTATTTTTTAATTATACCCATAAAAATGGTTATGGTGATTTTTTGAAATTTTTCTAAAATAGTTGAATTTTTGGGGAATAGTGAAATACTATAATTTCATATATTTAAAACTGTAAGTAAATAAATGAATTATTGAGTCATGGATGATGTATATATGTGGTAAGAACTCATTATTTCGAACAAACATTCTCTAGTTACTATATTTATTCATGTTAATAAACACAATTTATAGTCTTGAGACAAAATAATAAAAAATGAATAATATAATAAAAAACACCCATCTCCTCTCACTATAAAAATCACCCCAACCACCCATTATCCTAAAACCTTCTATGCCTTGAATATTGTCTAAATAATAACTTAATCCATTCACAATCCTCTTCCCCACATCCTGTATAATAACTGTGCTCTTTATTACACACATAAACATGATTTATTACATAATCTTCCACTTAATACAACTATAATGATTGAGAGGTCTAGTTTCACAGGAAATTAGGAACACTACATAACAACTTAGAACATAAAACACAACAAATTTATTGAAAACTTCATTTACATGACCACAACATTCCTTCATACTTTGCATTGCATGGGAGAACCTAAGGACATGAATAAGAAAATGGTGAGCTATAAACCCTAGTAAGGGAGTAAACAAGGAATAAAATGTAGAATATAGTATATGTTATAAAATATCCATATTAATGGATCCTAAGAGAAACATGAATATAAAGGCATGATATAGCATGATTATCATAACATGGAAATGTGGCAACGACATTTAACTTGATATTTGCATGAGCCAAGGGTCACTGTACATGGAGCATGAGTAAACTCTCATTTAAATTTAATTATAATGTTTAAACCCTCATTAAACTTGATTTATCATGATACTATTATTTTCTTAATGCATTGGAGTTCTATGAGGGTGCACCCCTTATAAACATTTCATTTCAAGCATAAGTGTGCCACATAGATCATACAACATGGAATCATTCAACATAATAATTTATTCCATAATTAAGGAATGTGGAATAGACACAATTAACCTTTATAATCAATAATTAAATGTGCATAAAGCTGAATACCTTGGATAGAGAAATGGTCATGGTATTCACTACACAATGACTTTGGCTTGGAAAATCGTGGTGCAATTTGGGCAGCATAACGACATGACATAATAATTCCAAAAAATGGTTGATGATAGATAAAGGGGTATCTCATTATATGTAAATGAAATGGATAATAAGGGGTTAATATAGATACATGTCCCAACATATGTAACGGAATTTATATGCATAATATAAAAGAATTTCTTTAATGTAAATGAGGATAGAGAAATCCCTTATAGAATTTTGGAATGGTAATGGGTGTACATGGGGGGAATTAATGAGAGAGAAAATGGATCTCTCATAATTAAAACATAATAAGAGTAGTATAGGGTAGGTGAAAAATCATACAACAACATTCATATTTGAAAATAAAAGGGAATAACAATATAAGGAAACTTGGTCATAAATAAGGAAGGAAGAAATCCCTTACTTGGAAGTGTGATCCCAAATGATTGGGAGATTCTTAAGGGAGGATTCTAGGGAGCTTGGGGAATATTGGGAGGATTATAGAGAGTGTATTTCAGGGGTTGGTGGAGATCCCAATGGTTTTAGAGAAGATTAATGGGATATTGAGTGCGTTTATATAGGAAAGGAGAAGGAATTCTTTATTATTTAGGTTATGGACACTACACATTAAACTAATCAAAAACACAAACCAACCCATGGTTTTTTACCATGTTTTTTCCCAAAGTAGAGAGGAAAAAATTATTTTATAAGGCCAATGTCCGAACATAATAAAATATTAGGCTTACTTATGTGCCGGTGAGTTGCACTCTCAAGGAAATCATTTTAAAATATTAAAATGTTTTATAAGTCTTGCAGGGTCCACTAAGGAATTGTAAATTTAATCAAACAAATATAAAATCACATTATTTTAAAGTTAAAACATATATTGGATGAATATAGCTTTTATGGTATATTATTACAACAATATTGGGTCATTATGATGTCATAAAACACATTATATATTTAAACGGTACTTAATTTTTACCCAAAAATTCAACTTTCTCAGAAAATTAGGAAAACTTTACCGTTAGATAATTTTGACATCCTGAATCCAAAAATAATATTATTTTTATCTAAATAATATTCTAAATATGTGAATTTTTACCTTTAAAATAAAAATCAATATTTATAAAAAAATCATTGGTTCTTACAAAAATTCTTTCAAACCTTAATAAAAATTAGAATTGTGTTCATAAAAATTATATGATCATTTATATTTAATAAAGAGTAATTTAGTAATAATATTTTCTGAAAAAATATTAACTAATTAAAAAATCCACAAATTCATCAAAATATATTTCCTAATTGAATTTAAATATTAACTAAAAAAATATTATTTGTGATTTAAAAACAATTTACAAAGTAAGAATAATAAAATGAAAATATATTATTTATTCTATAAAAAACTAATGCACATAATCATAGTGGTGGGGTCTTCTTACATAATCCCTTATAACACCCACATAATACCTAATGGTATGGTGTGTGATAATGAAAGACTCTTGGGGAGGCTCAGATAACATCACTCAGGTGGTAATAATTATTAACTTTCACTTCTCCCATAGGCGACTCTGTTCAAGATTAACGTGTTGAAGCTCAGCTTAGTATTGGTCAAGAGAGAATCCCAGTGACACTACCTCCTTTCCGAGCTCTGAAAAATGGGCTTCGTATGGAGCAATTCTATAGGATAATCCCATCACTTCCTTTGTCTGATTAAATTTGATTTGTTAAAGCCCTATATTTATACTAATCATGTGATCACTGTTCAATGGCTATATTAGCAATGATAAACAATTCTCAATGGTATTTTAAAATACAAAAACAAAAAACCATGGAAGTTCATATGTTTTATATAACCATTTTACATAATAATACATTTTATTAGATCAAGATAAATTTTCATTAATAAAATTTTGGTTCATTACAATCCCCCCCCCAAGAAATTTCACCCTCACTTTTTCCTTTCCCCCTACAAAAACAGATGAAGTTAACTCTACTTCATCACTTCTTCTAATTACCATGTTGCTTCTTCAAACTTGTGGTTTCACCACAACACCTTGACTAGGGGCATTATCTTATTTCGTAGAACTTTTTCCCTATAATATAATATCTTTACTAGATTCTCCTTATAGGAGAGTTCATTCTCCAATGGTACCACCTCTGTATTTAGTACATGTGATGGGTCCGGTGAGTGATACATGGAATACATTGTGTACTTGAGACAATTTTGGTGGGAGTTCTAGTCGATAGGTCAAAGCTCCAATGCAATCAAGGATCTCAAAATGGTCGATGTACCTTGAAATAAAATTTCCCTTCTTCCCAAATACCATAACTCTCTTACATGGGGATATGCAGAGGAATACCATGTATCCGACATCAAACTCTAGGTCCATCGATGATTATCAGCATAGCACTTTTGTTGAATTTGAGAATCTTTAATGGGATGATGGATAGTCTTAATCTTATCCACTAATTCTTTGACCATTTCTAGACCTAGGAGTTTTCTCTCCCCAAATTCATCCCAACATGTTGGTGTTTTCACCTCTTTCCATAAATGTCTTCATAAGGGGCCATTTGTATGCTTGGGTGGAAACTATTATTGTAAGAAAACTCAACCAGAGGAAGATGTTGATCCCATCCTTCATTGAAGTCCATTGAGAATTATCTCAACATGTCCTCAAGTGTTTGGATAGTCCACTCAAATTGGAAATTTGTTTGAGGATGATAATCCATACTAAAATTAAGATCAGTATTCAGAGCATGTTGGAGAATCTTCCAGAACTTATAGGTGAATCTTGTATCACGATTAGATTCAATTGATAGTGGTACTCCATGCAACTTTACCACTTATCTGATGTGTATACGCTCCAGTTGATCCATTGATAAATCCCCCCAAATTGCAATAAAGTGTGAAGTATTTCTAAGACGATCCACAACAACCTAGATATCATTATTTTCTTTGGATTTATTTAGAATTTTGGTGAAAAGACCATGGAGATGTTCTCCCATTTCCACATTAGTATGGGTAATGGTTGCATCATCCCCTTAGACTTATTCCTCTCAAACTTCACTTGCTGACACACCAGGCACTTTGATGTATATTTCGTAATCTCCTCCTTTATTTTATCCCAACAATAATGTTCTTGGAGACCTCGATACATATTTGTGTTTCCTGGGTGAATGGAGAAATTTGAACTATGTGCATCATCCAAAAGTTCTTTCTTTAACTTTGGATTTTATGGAACAGATAGTCTTGACCTAAATCTCAAAACTCCTTCTTCATTAACATTGAACTCTGAGAATTTCCCTTTTCTGATAGTTTCCACTTTCTTTTAAATTCCCACATCATCCTTTTTAGCATCCTTTAACCTTTCCAAAAGATAAGATTGAGCAATAATTTGTGAAAGGATTGATGATGTTCCCTTATTTATGATTATCATGTCCATCTTCATCAAATATATGAATATTGGATCATTTTCAATTCTCATCAATGATATAATCACTGGGTACTCTCTGCTTAGAGCATCCACCACCTTGTGTGCTTTCCCAGGGTGGTAATGGATTAAGAAATCATAGTCTTTGATCAGCTCTAACCATCTTTATTGGCATATGTTCAACTCTTTATGTGTGAATATATACTTGAGCCTTTCTTGATCCATATATATTTTACACTTCTCCCCAAAGAGGTAATGTTGAAAAAAATTTAAAGATAATATTACTACAACCAACTCTAGATCATGTGTTGGATAGTTTTATTATGAAATTTGAATTTCCTTAAAGCATAGGCAATGAATTTTTCATTTTTCATCAACACATAGCCCATGCCCTTCTTCTAAACATCACTAAATACCACAAAAATTTATCATCTTGTTGGAAGTATGAGAAAGAGCGTAGTGAAAAGCCTCCTTTTCAACTCCCTCAATCTCTCTTCACATTCATCACTCCAAGAAAACTTGACTCTCTTCTAAGATATCTTAGAAAGAGGGTTTGAAAATCCTGAGAAATTTCTCACAAATATTTGATAATATCCAGATAACCCAAGGAAGTTGTGGATATTTGTCATAGATATTGGCCTCGGCCATCCCTCAATTGCATTTTTCTTGGAGGGATACATACATATCTCATTGCTTGTGATTATATGACCCAAGAATGAGACTTCCTTCAACTAGAACTCACAATTGTTGTACTTTTCATAGCGCTTCTCTTTTTTCAAGGTCTCTAGTATTGTGCTTAGATGATTCTCGTGCTCCTCCTTGGTTTTAAATTTTATTATAATATCATCTATAAAGACTACCACAAATTTGTCGAGGTAGTTTCTAAAGACTCTATTCATCATGTTCATGAAGACTTATAGATCATTAGTGAGTCCAAAAGGCATCACTATGAATTCATAGTGCTCGTACCTTATTTGAAGAGTATTCTTGGGGATATCCTCCCTCTTCACCATTACTTGGTAATATCCCGGTCATATATCCACCTTAGAGAAGTATTGGGTTCCAAATAGCAGATAGAAAAAGTCATCAATTCATGGTAGAAGATACTTATTCTTTATCGTGGTTTTTTTGAGATCATGATAATCAATGCAAAGGTGCATTGACCCATCCTTATTCCTAACGAAGAGGACTGGTTCACCCCATGGTGAAGCACTTGTGTGTATAAACCCTTTATATAGATTCTACTATATTTGTTGATCAAGATATTAGAGATCCACAATAGCCATTATATACAAAGTCTTGGATATTAGCAACACCCAAGGTATAAGATCAATCAAGAATTAAACATCTCTTCTAGGAGGAAGACCATGCAATTCCTTTGGAAACACTTCAACTAATTCCTTCACAATAGGAATGTCTTCAAGGATGGTTGCTTCCTTAGATTCAATAAGCTAAGAAAGATACACATGATCATAGGGCAGTAATATCAATGATTGAGATGATGATGCAAAAGAATATTCATCCTCCTCCTTGAACTTGTATAGAATCGGGGGTCGATTCACCATATGGAGAGTGATTTCCCTCTCATGGAAATTTATGTTGGCTCTATATAAGGAAAGCCAATCCATGACAATAATTGCATCAAATTCTACCAGAGAGAGTATGATGAGGGTCACTTGGAAGGTCATCCCACAAATTGTGACAGGGGAGGAGTTATATTCATGGGATGCAATGTTTTCCCCATTTTTTGTTCTCATCAACATCTCTACTTCCATGATTTATGGTGGTGTTGGGATTGTTCTACCAAATTTTATATATTTAAAATAATTCGTTGAAAAAGAATGAAAAATTTCATTCACTATTCTTGAATTAATAACTAGTATACCTATCACCACTTCATTTTCGGGGTTCGCTTCGGTTGTAGTGATGGAAAAAAGCTCACCCTTGCTGCCTTTGAGGTTGTTGGTTTCCTCTAAAAACCCTTGGATTAAGGCACTGGTTTGCAAAGTGCTCCGGTTCATTGTAGTTGAAGAAATAAGCAGTGCATTCTAGTTCAAATAGATTGTTCCTATCTTATCTCACAGTAGTTATGTTTTCTTGCCGATAGTTAATGTCTATGTGACCTTCTCTTCCACACCTAAAGCATTTCCTCATCCCCTTCAAGAAATTTTTAGGGTGCTTATTTCCACACATTTGGAAAGAGGGGTGCTGGAATTTTTTAACACCACTGGATTTATCCATCAGACTGCCATAATTAATGTTTATCATCCACTTCTTATCCCATGATACCCCTGAGATTCTCCGATCCCTATTTATACTTTTAGGGAACATCAGAAAATTTCTCCGTAGCTATTGAAGTCAAAGATTGCTAGGGTTTTTTGTAAGTTAGGTTTTAGCCCACCAAATAAGCATTCAAACTTGCATTTAAGGGTAATGACAAAAGACAGAGGTGTATCATGCAATACTTTTGAAGTTTTCCTTGTACGCTCTGATTTATTTTTCATCTTTTTTCTTGGGGGTAAGGAAGTCTCTTTCCATATTAAGTCGGAGGGTGATAGGAAAATATTTATCGAATTTTTTTTTTGAAAATCCATCCATTCCAATGCCTCGATCTTGTCCTTAATCATCATATTTTTTATCAATGTCCACCATTCATCAACTTCACCCTCCAAATGATAATCATCCAAAAGAACCTTCTCTTCTTCAGAACATTGGAGGATATAGAAGATCTTATCAATGGAGTTGATCCATTGTTCGGTGATAGAGGGATCAGGTGATCCATTGAAAGTAGGAGGCCATTGTCTCATGAAGCTCTGGATTGTGGAGTGTTCATTCTTAGGGGGGGTCGAAAATCCTCTTGACCCATGTTTCTTTTCATTACATAAGTTAACTGAGAGAGTATCGTGACAATGTTTGCAATTCCTACTCCCATCAGATTGGGCATCTCATTAGAGCAATCACTATATTGATCTTCACATCGATTATTAGCCCATGTCCTCCTATTAGTGTCCATTAGATGGAATAAAAGTAAATTTAGGAATAACACATAAAGTGTAATCCAATAACAAAAAGGTATAACCTATAAATTACATTTATTTACTTAACTTATGAATTTATAGGCTTCAATCTAGGTTATCCATGATCTACTTCCCAACATATAGTTTTAGGGAATTTTTTTTATTCCGTTAATAATGATTCATACTAAAATTATGAATTTACCAAATCTTATCCCACAGGAGTTCTAAATAAGATTGCATCAAGGCCCATTTTTATGCACTAGTTCCCGTTCGAATCTATCTCAAAGCAGTGTTTTCAGGTTTTACCCGTAGATACATATGTTCCAGAACCACCTCCACTCTTTCATATCCAGACAAGGATGTATTTTATTTATAAACAACTTACTCTATACTAAACAAAATTTAGGTATGTTCTTATAATACATAGTCTTATCCTTAAGGCTTTCACTAGGGTTTTCTAATCCTAATCTGAAAAATAACTAAACATATCCTTTGATACCAACAATAACAACCCTACTCTCTATTACACACATAAACATGATTTATTACATAATATTGAACTTAAGAAAACTCTTAGGAATGAGGGGTATATTTTCTTGGGAAATTAAAAACATTACATAACAACTTAGAATATAAAACACAACAACTTTATTGAAAAATTCTTTTACATGACCATAACATTCCTTCATACATAACATTGCATGGGATAACCTAAAGACATGCATAAGAAAAGTGTGAGCTATAAAGAACAGTAAGGGAGTAAACAAGGTATAACATTAAGAATATAGTACATTTTATTAAATAGATATATTGATGGAGCATAAGAGAAACATGAACATAAAGGTAAGATATAGCATGATTATGCTAACATGGAAATGTGGAAACAACATTTAACATGATATTATCATGAGACAAGGATAATTGCACATTGAGAATGAGTAAACCCTCATTTAACTTTAATTAGAATGAGTAAACCCTCATTGAACTTGACATATCATGATACTATTCTTTACCCAATGTATTGGTGTGCTATCAGGGTGTTCCCTTTATAATCATTTCATTTCATGCATAAGTGTACCACATGGATCATACAACATCAAACCATTCAACATCATCATTTATTTCATGATAAAGGAATGTGAAATCCATATATGAAACTCTATAATCAATAAGTAAATGTTCATAAAGGTGAATACCCTTGATAAATAAATGAGCATTTTATCCACTACACAATGACTTTGGCTTGAAAATTTGCAGTGCAATTTCGGCAGCATAATGGCATGACGTAATAATTCATAAAAATGGTTGATGAGAGATAAAGGGGTATCTCATCATATGTAAATGAAATTTATAGTAATGGGTTTATATATATACATGTCCCAACATATGTATTTGAATTTATATGCATAATATAAAAAAATTTCTTGAATGTAAATGAGAAGAGAGAAATCCCTTGCAGAATTTCAGCATGGTAATAGGTGTACATAGGATGAATTAATGAGAGAGAAAAGGGGTATATCATCATTAAAACATAATTACGGTAGTACAGGGGAGGTTTTAAAATTATACCCCAACATTTGTAATTTAAAATAAATGGGCATAAAAATATAAGGAATCTTGGAAATAAATAAGGAAGAAAGAAATCCCTTACTTGGAAGTGTGATCCCAAAGTCTAGGGAGGGGATTGAGAGAGGATTCTTGGGAGCTTGGGGAGCCTTATTAGAATTATATAGAGATTAGGGTAGGTGTTGGAAGAGATCCAAATGGTTTTAGTAAAGAGGAATGGTATATTGAATGGGTTTATATAGGAAAGGACATGGAATTCTTTATTATTTAGGTTTTTGACACTACACATTAAACTAATCAAAACCACAAACTAACCCATTGTTTTTTAAAATGATTTTTACCAAAGGGGAGTGGAAAACATTATTTTATAATTCAAATGGCAGAAAATTATAAAATATTAGGCTTTTTTATGTGGAGGTGAGTCACACTCTCAAAGAAATCATTTTAAAATGTTAAAATGTTTTATAAGTCTTGGAGGGTCCACTAAGGCATTGTAAAATTAATCAAACAAATCTAAAATCACATTAAAGTTAAAACATATATTGTCTGAATATAATTTTTATTTTATTTTATTACAACACTATTGGGTCATTATGATGTCGTAAAATACATTATATATTTAAACGGTAATTAATTATTACCCAAAAATTCGACTGTCTCAGAAAATTATAAAAAATTCACCATTAGATAATTTAGACATCCTGAATCCCAAAATAATATTATTTTTATCTAAATAATTTCATAAATATGTGAATTTTTACTTTTAAAATAAAAACTGACATTTACTGAAAATTCATGGGTTCTCACAGAAATAGTTTTCAAAACTTAATAAAAATTAAAATTCAATTAATAAAAATTTTACTATCATTTATATTTAATAAAGAGTAGTTTAGTAATAATATTTTATTAAAATATTATTTAATTCAAAAATCCATTAATTCTTCAAAATATATTTATCAATTGAATTTAAATATTAAGTAATAAAATTCTATTTGTTCTTTAAAAACCATTTACAAAGTAACATTAATAAAATGAATGTATATTGTTTATTCTATAAAAACTAATGAAAATAATTATAGTGCTAGGGTCTTATTACATAACCCCTTATAACACCCGCATAAGACCTAATTGTAAGGTGTGTGATGGTGATAAACTCTTGGGGTGGTTCGAATAACATCACTTGAGTGGTAATCTCTATTAACTTCAAATTCTCCCATAAGTGATTCCATTCAAGATTAACATGTTGAAGCTCAGCTTGGGCTTGGTCAGGAGCGAAGCCCAGTGACACTACCCCCTTTCCGAGCTCCAACAAATGCGCTTTGTATTGAGAAATTATATTGGATGAGGTCATTGCTTCGTTTTTCTGAGTAATTTGGATTTGTTAAAGCCCTATATTTATACTAATCTTGTGATCACTGTCCAATGACTATATTAGCAATGGTAACAATTTTCAATAGTTTTTTAAAATCCAAAAACATAAAACCAAAGAAGTGCATATGTTTTATATAACCATTTTAAAAAATAAGACATTTAATTAGATCAAGTGGAATTTTCATTAATAAAAGTTTAGGTCGTTACATCCAAGACCCATTGGTATTTCCAAAATACCAAATCCAAGTTTCTTAAGGAGGTCTCTATTGAGACGATATTCAAGAGGAAAAATCATCCTTTCCATCGATTGATTTTTTTTTCTTTTCTTATCCTCTCCACACCTCCCTTATCCAAAGTGGAATAATAACCCTAGCATCACATGTATACTATTTTTTTATTTTAATATAATATCCATCATCAAATCTCTTATCTCCTCCTTTTATTTTAAAAATGAGAACATCATCTGTGACATGTCGATTCACCGCCTTCATGGACGATGAGTTTTTATATTCTATTACCACGATCAAGACTGGTTATAAAACTATTATTATAGTCAAATACGATTTTAATATACATATTATAAGTTATATAATGTTTTTTAATGAACATATAAACATAATATTAAATAAAATGATACAAGATTATGATGGTCGTAAAAAAACAAAAAAAAACCAAACATTTATCATTAATGTTTTATATAAGGAGTCGTCCTCATACCATATAATCAAATGTTATATGACACCATTTAAATTTATTTTAGTTAATTAATACTAAATAATTTCACTTCTAGAGTTTTTTTCATTTGATAAGAACTTTCATAACTATACACAATGGAACTGATCATAAAACCATGAAATGAACGCTCCCAGAACAACAAATTTAAACAACATAACTCATCATAATGGTTATAAATGAACATAATAAAATTATAATAAATCAAATATATGTTTTATAGATTCTTAATTAAGTAATTAGTTAATCTAATTTGACTATCTAGGTCATTTATTACGAGCATAGAATTCTTTTATACATAAGTTAATGGATTTCTTAACTCAATTTATATCCATTGGGTTAAAATTCTATGTCATTAGTTATGTTATGCCAGTAATACGTGTGAAATGACCTCTTATTTATTTATACCCTATTTACACTTTTATTTTTTGAATTTACATTTATCACACATAATTATTTCATTTATTTATCCTCCCTCCAATGATACGATCATTGTAAGGGGTTTCTCAATTCACTTTTATTCTATGAGATATTCCTTATTCACCCCTTATTTATTTTTTGGGTATATGTATACTAACCTTTGATATATCAAATCATAAATCTCTTTATCATCATGGTATTCATTTTTTTCATTTGATAATCATTAATTTAATGTGTCATATAGTTGGATTGATTACAAAGTGGTAGGGGATTTCTTAACTCAATTTTCATTCATTGGCTAAAAATTCAATTACATCGATTATTTCATGCTAAGGTTATGTGTAAAATGAATTTTGATTATATTATTTTTTATTTAAACTTGTTTTATATGGATTTAAAATCAATACACATAATATATTCATTTGATTAATCATATGATACTTTTATGGGACTTCGTCTCAATTTTCCATCATTGAGGCATATTTCTGTTGTTATGAACCTATTTTATTTTCCATGATTTATTTAATGAACCATTTATTTATGATAATAAATCATTTATTATTTCATTAAATATCTTTACTTATTATATCATGGATATAATTATTGTCTAATCCATATACCATTTTGTTTATGTGTGATGTTTACTTTGAATATAATTTTTATTGGGGAAATATTGATAAATCTATATACTCTAGTCAATATGAATATTTTGATAATTCATATTGTTCATTAATTAAATATATGTATGAATAATTCATTGAAATTGTAGTGATGGGTGGGACCTGACATTATATAACCTGTTGATGCATCGACCGGTTTCACGAGACAAAACAGTTGGTGAGAAACCCTTCACATTTGTTTCTAAGAAGAATCAGAAGATTTTTTACCCACAGAATTATACAATATTGTGAAAGTTCATGATGGTAGTGGTTTATGTTCCAGATACATTATTTCCAATAATTAATCATTTCTTTCATTTATCATTCAGTTATTACTATCCATGATATTTTCACTATGAAAAAGTATATGGATTCATTTTCATTCACAGTTTATTAATTAAGTGGAATTTTTCCATCTATTCACCGTTATATATTGATTATTCATTATTTATTATTCTTTACTTATTATTGACTCATATTTTTATTGTTTTTAACCCTTAAGGAGAATTTGAGCTCACCCTTTTATTGTTTTTCCTTCCCTAGGTAATGAAGGTGAAATCTTTGAATAAGTGTCAAGGAATGAGTTTATTTTACTTTGCTATTTTCTATGTTTAATTACCAATGTAATAAGATAAAAAATATATGTATAAAATTCATAAATAATACAATATGGATTTATCCTTGGTGATGTGATCTATTTTATATATGCCATTATAATAAAATAACCATCAACTCTGGGATAAAGGGATTGGGGTTGTTATATTAGTGGATCCCAAGAATCTATTGGGGGTTACCGTTTTCATAAAAGTTTTGCAGAGTTCATGGTAACCACCAGAAGCAGTGTTTTTTAGCTTTGGGAGTACAATATCTGATGGGTGGTTAAGCCCCTTTTCAGTAGTAGTGGTAGCTTCCTCCAATGAAATTTCAGTCTCAGGGGTCATCGGTGTTTGTTCAGACACCAAGGGTAGGTGGAGTTGGGAAAGGGATGCTTCGTAATGGTCCACAACCCTAGGGACCTAGGCTGGAGCATGTCTATAAAGGTAGTCATTAGAGAGGTATAGGATATGGGTGTGGGTAGGCGCATGTGATGGAGGTGGAAATTATAGTAGGGATAGAGGTTGTCTGAGGTGCTATCAGTTTATCATCTTGCCTTGTGTGTTCCTTGTTTTATTCAGGAGACTCATACTCCTTTTATGTTCCAACTTTATTCATTTATTTGGGTATTTAGGTGGATATACTTCCAATTACCCTATTGTAATCCATGCTAGTCAGATTCCAAACTGTTTTGTTTGATGTGTATTGAGGATGTAGACTGGTGATGGGGTAGCACCAATTAGTGAGGGATTTCTTTTTTACTATGTATATAACCATATAATGTTACAATTGGTACATATTGGATATATTTTCCCATGAATTCATAAATTATTTCTAGAGGAGAGTTTTATTTTCTGATGTGGAGGTCCAGTGAATGGTCTTCATCGGTGAGTGGAGTTATCATATGGGTGGGAGAAATTGAATCCTATTATATTTTATTTGGAAAAGATGTCCTTATAAGCTCAAGGATAGGATGTTCCTGGGGTTTTGGAGGAGTTTATGGATGTCTTCTCAGATGAGGTTTTATTTGTACCCCCTCAACATGACATCATGTATGGGACAGAGTTATAATCAGAAGCATCTCCAATTTTGATGGATCCCTCAAGAATGATGCCTAAATATCTATGCAGGTTGATGTTGTAGGTTGATGATATAATGAAAAGTGGTTTCACTAAATCCAGTGTGTCTCCTTGGGGTGATCCATTATTTTTCTCCAAGAATATAGACAGTATTTTGAAGATGTGTGTAGACCAATAAAGGTTGAATCGGCTGATAATGAAGAACTATTTCACTGTTCCTAGGATTCCATATTTGTTCAACTAGTTAAAGCGATCTGGTTGGTTTTTGAAGATTGATTTTTGGTCTGATATTACAATATGATGGAAAATGAAGTGTATATCCGGAAAAATTCCTCTAGGTACATATATGGGAACTTCAATTTTGTGGTCATTCTATTCGGTGTTACGAATTCACCCACTTTATTCATGGGGATCATGAACTCCATATTCTAGGAGTTTCTAGCCAGTTCATAGTTGGGTTCCACATTGAAATATTGATCTACAGAAAGTCAGAATAGGATTGTATCAACCATCATAGGGACATCTTGTTGTTTTTTAACACCATATTATATATGTAAACCTTTCCAATTGCAAGTTCTGAATGCGAGTTGTGTATTCACTTAAGAATGCGATGTCTTATCTTGGTTTGGTCATAGACCCATCAAAGATAGGGGAAGTTATTTATTGTATAGCACCAAAAAATGAAGCAAAGGTTTGTATTTTCCTTGGTCCAGTGGAATATTATCAGAGGTTTATGTCCAACTTTTCTTAGATTATATCACCACTAAAATCTTTGACCTGAAATGACCAGGACTTCATTTAGACTGATCAGGGCTAGGCAACGTTCGGTCACCAGAAGGAGAGATTGTTCAGTTCCACAATGCTTCATTTTTATGAGGAGGGTTTAATGTTTGATGTTTTCTATAATTCACCCCATAGGGGGTTGGGATTTTTATTGATGAAGTATAGAGAGTCCCCATGACTGGTACTATGCCACCAATGATCTGAATTTGGTGGTATCTTTGTTTAAATTGAAGTTGTCATATAATTACCTCCTCTATGAGTTCTTTGTGTTTTTTACATACCACAATTACATGGAATATGTTTTACCTCAATGGGATATTAATTATCACTAGTATCGGTGGATGTAGTGTTTCTAGGATTATAATTTTAAGATCTTATATACCATGAGAAAGGGTAATTTTTTATCTGATGATCTTAGAATAATGTCTCGAGGGGATTTGTATTGGGAGTTTGGAGATGTTTGTAAAGGGATAGAGGAGATTTCGATGATGCATCTTGACATGGGGGGATATAGTGACTAAGGTTTTTTTACTAGATGACAATGTAATGATACTTGATACGATAGGTTGAGGAGTCTTAGTGGTGAGACTTAGAGGTATAGGAGACACATAACTATTCTAGCCTTAGTGATGCTTCATAAGGTTGGTCAAAGAATGGTCAAAACTAGATGTTATTTTAGGGGAGGTTGTTTGTTCCATTGGAAATGCATAAGGGATTTCGCTATGAGTTTCATAGATCTCCCTTAGTAGTACATCACGGTGTAAATAATATTTATAGTGGCTTGAGGTTATAGATTTTATGGCCTAAGATAAATCGGTCTATGGAAGAGTTTGTGGTGAAGTGTCTAGTTTTTCAGTAGGTTATAGTTAAACACTGTGTTTCTAGAGGTTTGTAGCAGCCCTTAGATGTCCCCAAGTAGAAATTGGAATAAAAATCAATGGATTTCATCCATGGGTAACCCCAAGATCAGGGAGGGTTCAATGTTGTTTTGGTGATTGTGGAATGATTGATAAAGTTAGCTCACTTTTTAGTGATCTGTGAATCAAGTGTCATCAATGTTTTAGAAAAGTAGTATATTGTTGGGAAAAACCCACAAGGTGACATTTATATATTTTAGGGATGATTGTTTTTTTAATAATGAAGGTTGACAAGGACATTTCCAGAGTTCTAGCATGATTATTGAAAAATTATATTGAAAATACTTCAAGATAGAGATGTAGAAGCTCTAGAATTGGTTCAATACTGCTTCAAGAAAATATGAAAAAGGGATGAAGATTTTGAAATATTGGAAGTTTTGTGATATAATGTTTCATGAAGATGGTAATTTTCACAAATTTGTTGACTTACCTAATGACCCCATGTTTTTTGAAGTGTTTTTGAATGGATATGTTTCATGAAAGTTTCAAGAATAAAGGGAGTGTCATGAAAATTTTGATTAGTTTCACGAAAAGGAAGTGGTGAGTGAGAAAGTTTCATGAAAGGGTAGAAACATCTTTAAATAGGTTAATACCCCCTCCCTTAAATATAACAAGCCTTAATGAAGATCTAAAAGAGATGAATTTATGAAAATATTTTTTGAAGGACTTTCTTGATTGAAGGATTCATAATAATATCAATTTTGTGAAGAAAAGAAGTTTTGGGTAAGTTTACAGAGTTTTGTAAAAGGTTGTGTCTTTCTAAAAAGAGAAAATTCTGATGTATAATTGGATATTTTCATGAAATTTGGTATAGAGTTTCATTAAAGTTAATATTATGTGTACTTGAAGGGTTTTCCCATAAATTATATAGTAAATATTTATTCATCAATTTGATGAAAGTAAAGCTTCATGATGCACCAAATGAGATATAAACAATATTGATTCAAGTGATCAAAATAAGAATCTTTTAAAGGAGCAGTGAGCACAATTTAGTAGAGATATCAATGAGATTTCAAATTTTGATTGGTAGTGAACTATTAGGGACATTGAGACCACTATAAACATTGTAATAATAGTCTGCATTAGTGTATTTTGTAAATTGGATCATTTCATGTATATGCTCCTTGAATGTAGACCAGTGTAGGTGAACTAAGTAAAATTATTGTGTCTCATGCATGTTTTCATTTATACTTACACATTAGTATGGGAAAGGGATATAAGGGTGTTTTGTTTAATGAAAAAAAGATCAAAAAGGGTAGTTTTTTTTATTTTTGATATCCTGGTTCACCCTCCCCCCTCTTAGGGTATTTAACCTGGTTGTACTAACATATATTGATGATGTGGTTAGGCTTTATGGGGAACCGAGGACCATCATATCTGATCAAGGAACATGTTCTACTTTATGGGTTTGGAGAGGATTATACTATGCCTTTGACTCATAGTTTCACCTTAAAGCTAATTTTCATCCTTAAAATAGTGGTTTGAAAGAGTAAACCATCTAGATACTGGAGGATATTTTTTAAACCTACGTCTTGGATTTTGGTGTCTCATGGGTAAGGAACCAACCTCTAGTTGAGTTTCCTTGTAACAATAGCTATCACGCATTCATTGGCATGGCCTTATTTGAGGTGTGATATGGGTGTGTGTATCATTATCCATTGTATAGGACATAGGTTGGGGATACAATAGGTCTTGATCCTAATGTATTATAGGGCATGACTTAAAAGGTCAAGATAATATGAGATCATATGAGGGAAACATAAGACCATAATAATGCCTATAAAAATTATAGGTGGAAGCCCTTGGAACATGAGGTCAGAGACAATTTATTCTTGAGATCCTCCCCTTACTGGATATAGTTGTGGTTTGGAATATGGAGTATGCTTTACCCCTGGTTCATCAAGCCTTTTGATGTGTTAGATAATATTTTTGAGGTGGTATATCAGTTGGTTCTTCCACATCATATGTAAATGGTCTATGATATATTCTATTTTTCTTATATTAATTGGTATCATCATGATGACACCCATGTCATTGAATGGGGGTAGTTGAATATCAAGGATGATGAGAAATTTGTTGAGAGGCCAATAGAGATATAGGATCTTCTAGAGAAAGTGTTACATGGATAAACCATCCCCATAGTTCATGAGTTGTGAATGAATGTTGTCTTGGAAAAGAGTTCTTGGGAGCATTATATAGAGATATGTGCCCAATACGTAGAGTTATTTTGAGTTTTTATTTGATTATGTGATTTTTTAATGATTCTAATATATGATATTCATCTTGTTCCCTTTATTATGATTTGTGTTTTGGATTATAGAATATGAATAGGGTAAAACCATTCTCAATCAAGATGTATTATATTTATGAATTTTTTTAAGACCATATCGGTGAGTCATTGGTTCCTGAAGTAGAAAATATTTTCATATAAAAGGTTGGATTCTATTATTTGTGTTCTTGAGGTGGTGTTGTGTGAAATTTGTTCTGGCTGTTGTGTTAGGATATATAGATGTTTAAATAGTAGTGTTTATGGATATTTGGAAGATATATGGTATGGGTATCGATGTAATTGGCTGGTGGTTATATTTTAATTGTAACGAGAACCCTAAGAGGTATCTCATATAGTGGTTGTTTGGACCCCTTCCTTTTTTCCTTCATCCTTTTCTGGGTTGAGTTTTGATTCTCAAGGACTAGAATTGTCTAATGGGTATCTAATGTGACAAACCTGGACTTTAAATCCATTTCCTTGTAGGAATTTCAGTTATGTTGGCGTTTGGGGGAAGAATTAAGGGATTTGAGGAGTGGATAGTGGAGTTGTAGTAGAAATTTCAGTTAGGGGAGGTTTTTGCAGCATTAAGGGTTATGATGCATAGTAAAGGTGGTGTCTACACCATGGAAAGATATATTATGGTGTGAATCCAAGGGGAGTTAAGTATTTATGGTTATTATCTTTTCTAGCATACCTGTGGTGTAGATCCCTGGAGGAGGAATTCTTGAGGTTCTTTTAATTTCAGGGTAGCTATGTCATAGAGATGATATGAGACATGACCTTCTTCATAGAGGTTGAATTCTACAGCGAGGTGGTTACATTGTTCTATGGCCCTTATCATAGGTTTTCATATCTACAGTATGGACCTCACCTTGTTTCTCTTATGGGTTTTTACCAATAACACTACGACATGGTCCCTTCATTTACACTGTAGTCTTGTCTTATCTCAACACATTCGCACCATAGTGAAGAGTGTTTCACTATGGTCTTATAATTTAAATTTTTCCTATGAATTATCAAGACCCTTAAAATCCCATATTCCACCAATATTTTCTCTTAACTCTTGTGAAAATCCAATATAAAATTAGGTGGCCTTTCACCCTCTCCATGTGGGGTTTGATCCCTGGAATCTGGAGATCAAGTGTTTGCAATTATAAGGGGACTCGTATCCTTTACTTATTTTTTATCCCATATTCATTATTCTAAAAAAGTGTTTCCTTTTGGAGATAAATGGTTTGTGTAGTATTGTAGAGATATATTGATGGTCTCATTATGTTTTAGGTTGATTGAGGTACTCCCTTATAATGTGGTAGTTGGTGGCTTTCTTCCTCTTGTTCCATCCTTTTACAACATTTTGTAAAGTTTTTTAGGTAGGGGGTCCTTATTCTCTCCTTTTTACATACATGTTTGGTATTTAAATATTTTTCCTTCCATTGGGTGCATGGTATGGGTAATTATAAGAAGATGAATAATCAACTAAATCTGAAATTGAAAGAGAATGGGTAGAAATTATATTTTTAAAACTTTTTATTCTATTTCCAATGGGATTGTTCATGCTTATTTTCATTGTAAAAAATAATAACTATTTGGATCCTTCCATGTGTTATAGTTTAGATAACTATAAAATACCTATTTTGATGATAATTTGAAATCCATATGAATGAAATTTCAATTCACTTATAGTCAGTTAAATAATTTATTTCCCATGGAAATCTATAAATTGTGTGAGAATACCCATTCCAAGTAACAAAGTAAGGAAATGAAAGGCATTTTTTGAATAAGAAATGTGATTTTGTGAAAGCTATAATGTGTTTTTATGTGTGTATGTTCTTACTAAGTTGCCTTGTGTGATGTGGGTTATTGTATAGTGATGGTGGTGACCAGTTGGGTTACAAAATATGTTGGGAAGAACAATGATTGTTTGATGGCATAGGATTTGATGTGGGATGATGAGAAGTGGTTGTGATGTGTGGTTGTTTTTATTATATGTCTTTGTATAAGTTGTGTTGTAAAGGTGGTAGATATGAGATGGGTGAGCCGTTATGTGTTGTGGTATTGTTAGTTTCCCTAGTTATCCATTAAATGAATTGGAAATTTAAAAAATTAAATGACATTGGGTAGTAAATCAATAATCAAGGATAAATTTAAATATGAGATTAGGCTATAATTTATTTGTGGTAATTATCTTAAATGAATCGAATTAAGTGTGGGATGTAACTTGATATGTGATAATTCAATTAATTAATTGAGCATTAGTAAAGTAACATTAGTTTTCAATTGAAAGTAAAATTATGTGGTTATGTGTGGGGGTTTTGTGGTGTAAGGAATTTAGTGGTGGTACCAGTTGTGAAATATATCATGAGGTTTAGTGGTGGTAATGTAAAGCATGCTAGTGTAGTTGAGGCTAACCCAAATTCTGGGTATCATATTCTATCTATCATGTATTCTATATTTTTTATTTAATCACCCCACCCGAGTTAGTTATACTTACCAAAATCCAAAAGTTCAGGGTTCGATTTGTATCCTCAGTATCTAGGATAGTGTTGAATTGTATGGAAATCTATACACTCTTCCCTACTCTTCTTTTAGTATTAGTGACGATGTAGATCAATGTTGTAGATTACCCAATATTTATATAGGTTGGTGTTAGAGATTACCAAGTGGTGATGAGGATGTGACATGTGGTGGGGGGTCATGTATGATGTGAAGAGTGAATGAGGTTTATGTCCTTTATGTTCATGATAACCCCACTTACCTGGTTAAATGATGAAGTTGTGATGTGTTGAGGTTGTAATGTAATGATAACATATGCTAGCACAAAATGCTACACCCTGTGGGAGGTTTGGATAGGTAGTTATGCATCTGGACCCACATCATAGATGGTTGGTAATGTGATGATGTAACAACCTAATATTATAATATATTATTACCTTTAAATAAGTTAATGGTTTTGATAACATGCTCCACACATAACACTGAACTTAAATTAAACCACAATATATATACTTAAAATATAAATATTTTATGTATGACCAATAAAAAACATAATCCTTGAATTTGTAGGAATAAATATTAGTAATAAATTCATGAAATATATGTATAAAAAATAAATAATACTTTAAAAATGAATTAAAATCAATTAGTTTACCAAAAATTATTAATAAGATCATTTATTATTTAGAAAAGTATTTTTCTACAAAAATTCCATTTATACGATACACATCTATTTTAGGAGGAACAATTTTTAAGTTATACTTGATAATAATTCTTGGTTAACACAAATTTAGTTGGTAAATCATATAAAATATGAATACTATTAGTTAATATTTTAAATTTTCATTTTCCAATAAAAATAGGTTTTCATTGTATTTTAGGATTTTATTCAAAAACTAAATTTATAGGTTTAATAATTTAAAATAAATAAAAATGAACTTCATTTTTTAATTCCTCATATAAAAATTTAATTAGTATGAATTTTTTAGAATTTTTAAAAAAGTTTTATTTCAAGTAAAAAATGATAGATTTACAAAAATTATAATTTTTATTATTTTTTTACTATGTAAGCATAACCTTGAAAATTTCAAATTATTTTATGTAATTAAATATAAATTTGATGAATAAAATTATTCATTCTGAAATATTATTTGAACTTAGAAAATATATGGAAAAAATTTTATAACTAATTAAAATATAACATTATTATATAAAAAAAATCTCTTTTCTTTAAATCAAGTAATTCAAAGGTGAGGTTCAATTTTTTCATTTGTGTATTATGTGGACTATATCCTCCTCGATGTAACATTTTTTTCCTTTACGACCACATAATTTCTAATATAAGGAATGTATTAAAGGATAAATATGATATTTATAATATCATTAACGTTCTGGTATGATAAATTAGAGAACCTAATAATGATATGATGAAAAAATGATCATCCTTAATTTAATAATTTAATATAAGTGTGCTAAGATGATAATATTTTTTTTAAATTATGAAATGTTTCAATATCCACTAATTATTATTATAATTACATAAAATTATAATATATCACACTAATAATAACTAAATAAGATCATTATGCTTCTGTTATAATTATTTTATAACTAATCAACCTCAAAATCATTCATTAAATTAGTGTATGTTCATGTTTGGGTCGGTTTAACCACATAATTGAAAAAAAAATATGAATTTATATTATGGATGACTATGAAAAATTATTTACTAGTGTAATAATATTTAAATGTGTAATAAAATTTTGGTTTTGGTTTTGGTAATCTTATATCAATATTTAACTCATTAATTAAGAAAACACCTTTCATTCGTTACGAATCACTAAAACATGATCATAATCTATTTCTTCATCATGGTTCATAACCAAAATTAACATGAAATGAAATTATAAATTTATAAAATATCTTGAAACAACTATTCCATTATCTTATATAATCTATTAATGATTCACTTTGAAGGAAGAAGAAACATGGACACTGCTACTATGAAACTAGAAAAAATGTGAAAAACTATAAAAACCAAAATTATAAAATTGATAGAATTCATATAGAGAATGACTAATTTTTAAGAGTATGATTGAAAATGGATACGATTAATGTTTTGAATTAAGTGATCAATATATCTATGTTTTTTAAACAAGATTTTACAAAATATTTTTGGAATTCTGGACAAGAGGTAAGGATTTCAATCTCACTTTCCTTTCATTAAGAAAAGTACAATATTTATGCACCTAATTTCATGTATTTGGTGTATATATTTCCTATCTGATATATCATACCATGAATTATATTTTAATAATGGTCTTTGAAGTTCAATTTCAATCCCTATCTTTCAAGGGGATTTTATTCGAATGTTTCTAAGCTATAAGACTTTTCTTAGTCCCAATTCTCATTCTTTGAGATATAATATATTTTATACACCATGTTCCTTCTTTATGGTGTTATATTGATTTAATATCACATTGATAATATTTAATATTATTTCATGGGATTTAATATCAAAATAATGTTCCCTTATTCAAGTGGCTAGTGATATAATTGTTTCCCCAATAGTGAGGATTTTTGGTAACTCAATTTTCATTCATTTAGTTATGATTGTTCATTGAAATTATTCACTACAAATTGGATAAATTATACCCTATTATTATATTATGTGGTACTATATCATTGTTTTTTAGGGATATAAATTCCTACCGCATTAATCCTTTGATAAATATTTCTCTCTTATTTGGATATATTCTATTGAAACCATTTACTTTTTTTCTCTAGATGGCCTACGAACATGTTAATCTTGTATTGTCTTTGTCGTATACCCATTGCTCTACATGGTTTGAACATCATGTTTTAAATAACATATATTAGATTATTTTCACCAATAAATCTTTATATTGTATTGATATGGGTGAAAGTATAGTAATTTCAAAATGTATTATTATTAGAATGTTGACTATGTATTGTTTATCCATCCAAATTCTTCCATTGGATGGATTATGATCAGGTTATCCATTTTATTGATATGGGGAAAAGAATTGTCCTTCTGTTTATTTTTATTTAAATAAGGATGATTTTTAGAAAGGATGATTATGTATTATTTATTCATTTTCTATTATGGGGAATGCATTGGACTTAAAGAAGTGATGGGTGTACCCTAGTATTATATAGCCCCTTGATGCATTGGTAGGTCTCATGAGACAAAAACAGATTTGGTTTTGGTGCATGAATCTTCCTATAATAGGATATTGTCTTGGAAAAAAGCCTTGACATTAGGATATCTTGATTGTGGTCTCAAAGACTAGAAAAGTGTCTTGGCACAAGGCCTTGATAGTAGGTTTTTTATGTTTGATATTATGCATTCCATTAGTATGTTATCACTATTATTGATGACCATATTTTTATTTATTGTAATTTATATAGAATACTCTCAGTGTTAAGTTTATTATAGATTCATGTTGTTCACATATTCCTGTGATAATATTTATGTCATGTTTATGCCTGGATTGTTTCAATTATATATTTCCCTTATTGAGTATTTTTACTCACCCCTACTTATGTTTTCTATTTCCATAGGTTAAATTAAAAATTAGTACATGTGAGATTGCTTTAACTATATCATGTGTGAAATATTTTTTGAGAGACTTTAAATATTTTTCATGAATTAAGAATCTTCGTATATAATGGAAAAATTTTCCATTTGATAAAAAGAACCTGGAATTTTTTGGTTTTTTATGTGTCTTAATTATATAAATATTTAAACCTAAGAATGCCTTTTAGATATAAGATATTCAATAATAATTATATTTTTGTAATTATGTAAGGTTATATCCATAATTTTTAGAGTTAGTATCAATTAAAGTCTATATAGTATGATGTTATGGAACCAGATCTAGGAGACTGGTTTTGGGGCATCAGAGATGGTATCAAAGGAAAGGTTTAGATGAATTTGGAGATTAAAATGTTTTTTTAATATAATTAAAGTGTTGATAAGTTAAATTTGATCATAATTTTAAATATATAGATAACCCTTTAGAATAGTATGTGATTTTATGTTAAGGTAATATTTCAAGTGTTATTTTGGTATTAAGGTTAGATAACCCTAGTGAGGTCCCCATGAATAAGTATAAGTATTGGATAATATCCTAATGTTTTTTTAAATAGAGATTATATGGTATTTCATAGAAATACTTCCTTGTCTATATATTTTCATGTAGATGTGGTTATGGAGCAGATACACCTAGGTGTAATCACCCTGAAAATATTTGGTTGAGCATTGAAATAATCATCAATCTGATGCATAATGATTGGGCCTAAGAAATCACACCTAGAGAGAAAATCCATGGGGATATGATTTGTATAATCAAATTATCTTTATGAACCACTATGAAGGATTTAATAATGATGATAAAAAATTAGGTTAACTAACCTAATAGAAAGAAAGGACCATGGATAACCAAGGATTGAACAAGCAGAGTAATAGGTTCATTTGAAAGTACCATGTGATAAAAATAAAGGTTTCATAAGGGAATACATATTAAGATTTATTTTTTCATATTAATATAATTTATATTATCATAACAATTTTTTGTTTTAGTATTTGGTTGAAATAGGATCACATAAATGAATTTGAGAAAGGTTTTTACCAAGAAACCTCAATGTCTTATAACCAAATAAGGGAACATACTTAAATGGTTGTTAATTTTAGTATATTCCTATTATAATGAAAAAGTTGAGTTTCCTTATCTTACCAAATATAGTGACATTAATATAATCTTGAAACTATTATCTATTTTCATTGGTGAGTGATATTTATCAATGATATTATTCTATATTGTAAAAGTTAAGAGGATTATGAAAGACAACTAAGTATTATTCTTTAGTAGTTTTTCTTTAAAGTTATGGTGATATATATTAACTAGTATCAATGACCAATATATTTTATTTTATGTTATGTTTATATTTATGGGAATAACTATTAGAGAAAAAATTATTGAGCTATGGATATCACTTAAGTTTAATATTTTCTTAATGTTAAAATAATAAAGGGTGGTTTTATTGTGAAGAATTAGGTTAGATAATATTGGTAACCTTAAGATTGATAATTGATTCATGATATTTTTTGAGAAATACATATCATTTTTATGATTATGATATATTGAGAATAGTGTTTAAACTAGGGTTTTATTCCATTTTAGAGTTAAATATACAGTTAATTTTGGATAAATATATAAACTCATTTTGGTTTAATGTTTTATATAATCAAATAGAATTGGGAAAGGAATTATTTTGAGAGTATATTATTAGGGTACATATATACATGGTTATATGATTGTAGGAACAATTAATGTTAATTGAGAAATGATAAGTTAGATTTTATGAGCATATATTTCAATGATTATTCATTTTATAAGACTTTAAGAAAGTTTACGGTAATTTGGGTTCTCTATTTTGAATATTACATTCATAAGTATGAGATAAACCAACTAAAGGTAATATAGGATGGACTAATAATGATATATTAGAGTGATATAGGTTGAACCAAGTCTGATACAAGTTGATTTGTATGAACTATAGGCTAACATAATAGTGTTATAAAGTGATACATCTTGTGGTTAAATTTTTTTATGGTTATTTATGATAATTAACTTATAATGATCATCACTCATGATAAATATTTTGGTTTTGGTAATGGATAGAAGTAGAAGGAACCATGGGTGTGAGGGATAATGTGGAGATTACCTTAATGAGCAACCCATTAGAATGGGAGTTAGAGAAAGAAACCCTAGGATTATGCCAAACCAGCTATCACAAAATATGATTAACAACATGAGCATTGTCAAAGTTCCAAACACACGAGGGAAGATAAAGAATAATCCTCATGAAAGCTCAAGGGACGAAGATTCTTAAGGAAAAAATTCAATTTCCAATATGTCAAAGATATGGGAAGAAACCTAGGGTAAATTTCTATAAAGGGGTGGGTAAATGTTATAATTATGGGGTTGAAGGTTATCAAACTCACAAGTGTAAGGGAAAGAGACAAACTACAAAAATTTGTAACATTAATTGAAAAATAGTTGGGAATTATGTAACTTAATGTCCCAATATAAGGGCCAAGAAGGGGGATAATCACTATAAACCAAGTGAATAAGGAAAAGCTTATGAAAAATGACTCGAGTCATTATGTGTTGAAAATTCCTAGGAAAATTTTAACTTTTCATTTTTTGAACAGTATATTTTGGGAGTTAGGAATTAGAATGAGGTTCTGATAGTTTTAACATCCCAGTATGGTGTTTTGGGACAGGGTTCAATACTTGAGTGATGAAATAGGGGCTCATGAGGCCACCAAATGAGTGGAACGTACCCAGACTACTAAAAACTATAGAATAAACCCATTCACATCATGAATAGGGTATTTAAGATGTAAGCATGATTCATGGGGTGGCTAGAGAAGTTTTAGGACAAAAAATACCATGTCTAGGCACCGAAGAGGTTTTTTCTAGAATCCCAAGATGTGAAACCATTTTTCGCATCATGAACTACTCTTGGATAGTTTTTTTTGTGTTTAAAAGATAAAATATTGATCTGAAACCCTCATATTGCATTTACATACTTCCCTTATGATAATTGGGATGGGAAGGAAGGGTTTTTTCCTCTAGGCTTATCCAAACTTGTTCCCTCATATATCAAAGATCTATTTTTTTTATGGATCCCTCTTATTAAGTCTTATCCCTTGAAATCCCTTGATGTCCCATTTGTCTTTGAATTCCTTTTGATCATGGATTGTTTCCTATTAGAGAAACTCGGTGGAAATTTCATCAAATCTTGATAGTATTGTCAAAGAACTATAGGGCTTTAGATCAAAATTTCTATGGGATATCCTACGATGATGAATGTGTGTATTTGATGATAATTTAATTAAAGGTATGTCCCTTAGTGATATCTTCTATGGTTTTTAGTCATTTTTTTGGATTGGACATCAATAAATGGAATTTATTTGGGACTTTTTCTTTATCTTAGTACTTGGAATGTGTCGAGAGTGGCTCAAAATCTGTTGGATGACAATGAGGATAAAGTGCGTTATATATATGGTTTTATTATAAGGTTACAATTTAATTATATTTAATCATTTTATGTCTTATTTATATACACAAAGACTTTTTCCAAAAATGACGTTGGAACCATGAGACGAACCTTCCATGGGTGGTTATTTTTGCTTCCGGCTATGCGATGATATTTGATAAGTCATTCAACAAACTATGTCTTCACATTTGTTTATATGATTAATTGTATTATTTTAATTAATTATAATTTAGTTATGATTAAATAATTTGTGATTCTTGGATGTGAGTAGAACATCTTGGTATTATTGGAGGCCGAATGGAATTAGATGGATGGAAAAAAATAGTTGTCTTTACTTGAATGAGAGTTGGATCCATTTTAGGTAGGTGGTTCTATGTACATAGACCTATGGTATTATGTATCACTTCTTGGCATGTGATATAAGGCTCACCACCTGGGGTGAATGATCCGTAGTACATAAATATGATACAAATGAGATGTAATATATTTTATTTAATTGTCCAAATCAATTAAAATGATATAAATAGTTTCATTATAAATTATTTAATGAATTACTAATCATAACTTTTTAAATGAATATGACTAATAAGACGAAAAAGTAAAAATGGACGAAATAGACCTTGCTTGTCATCTTGTGGCTTGGACACTGATGGTCGAGGCATAACATGGTGTGCGTGTATAGCCAGTGAGACTTATGTTGATGTTAGATCACATGTTTTGCGTGTGTGTAACCCATGAAACCTATGTTGATGATCGATCAAGTTGTGTGAATGTGTGGCCTGTGAGACCTATATTTGATGTTTGATCACAAGTTGTGCGTCTATAACCTCATTTACCTATGATTGATATTTCTTTCATGTGTATTCATATGACTATGAAACTTTTTTACTTGATTTGATGTTTGATATGTCCTTTTCATATTGTTTTGTATGTTGAATCTTTTGTCTTCTACAGTTCATCGTGCATACTTATCCTGGTATACATCCCCTAAGTGGTTTGCTTTAGGAATGAGGTCAATATGCATTGGACTATCCCTTAAAGAGGGATGTGTCATCCATGTTTTGGACTATCTCTCTAAGGGGTATGTTTCAGGCCCTGGGACAGTGTTCTTTCCACCATGGAGCCGAAGGAGGTATAAATGGGGTTTATAGCATCTGGTTTGGCACATGAACACTCGTCACATAGGTTTTTACTTTCTTACTTGTGAATTGGTGCTTATTTTCTATGATTTTGAAATTTATGTATTTTATGTTAACCCTCTACTTATATTTTCTCATCAAATACATATACACTACATTTTAATAGTCATTTATGGAACTGCATTGGTGGTTTCCTACCAAGTTGTACCCACACCATTCTTGAGTGTCTAAGTCACTTGGGTACTTAAGAAGGCCTAACTTATAGTAGGTATATATTGGGTTAAGTACCAAGTTAAACCGATGAGTGGGATTTCTATCTACGAGTCTAGAGTATGGGATTAGGTGAGGCTTGGAGTAAAAAATCCTCTTATATTTTTTATTTTTTTCTCTCTTATATGTGATCAGACCAATGATTGATTGGTTGTTGTATCTTGTTTGACTATGGAGTTTGTATTTTATTGCATATTATTTGTAAAGATGTCATGTTTATTATTTTGTATACTATTTTTGTATATTTTAACATATTTGTTTATTTATTTATTTTTGTGAACTGTGATGGAGGATATAGTCTCTACACAACTTTAGTTAGACCCTCACTACTAGTCGGCAACCTAGGGCATATGGAAAATCACTCTTGAGGTCATGTGGCACTTCAGCTCAGACTCGGACATTTAGGTCTAGGTGTTATGAATGCAACTAATAATAATGAATTAGATAGTGTTTTTTTACTCTTGATTTTCTAGAGCCCTATATCATATAAGGTTTCCCCAACTATTGTAAAAACACCTAGTGGTATGATTATTGTGTAAATAATTTTGATGGTTTTTGGGAAATTATTACTTATGAATCTAGATAAAATCCCCTTAGTATAATTCTATGTGAAATTAGAAATGTTTTACCTCTCTTTATAAAGATCGTACAGTAATTTTTTCATATAGAAAAATTTCATTTCCAATGATCATCATGAAGTATATGGTTAATTATGAGTTCCCTATATAAATTACAATGATTATATGAGTCAAATTGTGATAAAACTATATATTTATGGGTGGAATGTAACACCGCAGTATTTTAATATATGATTACCTTTAAATAAATAAATATTTTTGATAGCTTACTCTAAACGCAACACCGAACCTAAATGAAATTGTGATATATTTAGATAAAATATAAATATTTTTGACCATTAAAAACCTAGACATTGATTTAGTGGGAATTAATAGGATTATCCACTATATGTGATCTATATATAAATAAAATAATTAAAATTTTTAATATTAAGGATAATTAATTAGTTTACTTGAAATGATTAATAAGATCATCTATTGTTCAGAAAATTATTTTCCTAAAAAATTGCCTTTGATAAGATACACATTTTTATTTCATGAGACATGTGATTAGTGATAAATTATGTTTGATATAAATAATTGGTTAAAACCAATTTAGTTGGTAAATGATATCTAATAATAATAATATTAATTAATAATTTTAAATTTCATTTTCCAAAAAAAACCAGTATTCATTATATGTTAGGATTTTATTAAAAAACTGAATTTTTAATTTTTGTAATTTTAAATAAATAAAAAAATATATCTCCATTTTTTAATTCCTCATAAAAAAATTTACTTAGTATCAATTTTATATTTTTTTTAAAAAGGTTTATTTTTAGTTTAAAAATGTAGGATTTTCAAAAATTATTATTTCCATGATTTTATCATTATTTACGAATAATCTATAAGATTTCAAAAAGTATTAAGTAATAAAATATTAATTTGAGTAATAAAATTATTCATTTTAAAATATTATTTTAACTTATAAAACCTATGATAAACATTTTTATAACTAGTTTAAAAGTTACTTTAATATAAAAATTGTTTTTGCTCTATTCTATAAGTCAATTATTTCAAGGTGAGGATTAGTTTTGGATTGACTTGGTAGAATAATAAATTTTATTAAATTAATTATAAATAAATTTATGTAATTAAAATCAATAACCATGATAATTTTATCTTATATATAAATTTTAATCTTAAAATGTTATTTTTCCAAAAACTTTTTTTACGTGATTAAGTGTGTTGATTTTAAAAAAAATTAATAACTTTAAGAATTATATTTAACAAAATTATTTTCAAATTTAAGATCATAAGTATAAAATTTGGAAAACACTTAAATCTTAATCTATTTCATTGAAGTTAATTACTATGGTTAGAAATTATTTACCAAGGAAAAGGTAAAAGGGGTAAATTTAGTTTAATATGTTGTGAAATACATTAAAAAATAAAATAATGAACCTAGAAATGAATTTTTTGAGACTTGGAAATAATAATAAATATATCCCCTACAATTTTTTCCACTTTTTATACCTTTACCCCTTAATGGTTTAATGGGACTATTGAAAAATATAAAGGTGTTTCCAAAACAACCATTTCCTTCACTTATGAAAGGGTGACATTTTCACCACTTCAAGACACACCTTACCTTAGAATTTATACTTGAAACTCCTCCATTAGACTCTCTATAGAACCTTATCCCAATAAAATAATCATGTGGTCACTGATAGTTACCATAATCCCCTAAAATTCAAGGATACTTCCAAGGAAAATTAAAGTATCTGATTTGAGTATTATCAACTACCTATTTCTTCTTCTTAATTTTATTCGATCAAATTTTTTCGAAACACAACAATATAATGATATAAGTATCATTTATATACTAAAATTTTATTATATTAATAGTATTAATTTTTTTACTCATATACACTATCAGTTGCTAAAAATAAAATCATTGTTTGTGCGTTGTGTGGACTACCATCTCTACAACATAACATGTTTTATTTTCCATTACCACCTCACAAGAGGATAATCGTTTATTTAAATTGTATAATTTTTCACATCCATTACATCTTTTTCTACTTACTTATAATTCTCATATATCACACTAATAAAAACCAAATAATAACATTATGCTTTTAGAATAATGATATTACAAATAAACCACCTCATAATAATCATTTAATAAATCATGGTATGTTCATGTTTGAATCCGTTTAACCACATAATCGAACAATAATATGAATTTTTTTCATCGATGACTATGGGTATTTTTTACTAGTTTAATATAATATGGATGTGTAAAAAAAACTTTTTTTATAGGGTTATATCAACATTTAGCTAATTAATAAATAAAACACCTTCTGTTCATTAAGAATCATTGAAACATGATCATCATCGATTTCATCATCATGGTTCGTAATAAAATATTACATGAAATAAAGTTATAAATTTATAAAATATCATGTAAAATATATTAAATTATATTATATTATATAGTTATTATGAGTATTGAAATAATAATAAACAAGGATACCACTATTATGAAACTAGTATAAATGATCAAAACTATAAACACCTAAGTGGTTGGGGTGGCACCTGAGTGGTAAAACCCATAATCCTACATCTAAAAGGACATGGTTCGAATTTGGGAAATCCCCTTGTAGGATTTATGATGGTGGCACTGATATAGTCATTGACATTGGTATGGTGACACGGGAATGACATGAGTAGACAGTGACATGAGCATGATGCAGGAAACTTTTCATTGGGACTAAGTGCTATGTTATGGGTCTCCCTCTACCCAAATGAAAAGTGGTTTTTTCATAATAAAATGAGTCTACATCAACAATTGTTAAAAAAAATGAAGAGTATTAATGAAAATGGATATGATTAAGGTTATAAATTAGGTGGTTAAGATAAATATATTTGTGATACAATAGGTTAAAGTACATTCATGGATGTCAGGATAAGAGGTAATGGTTTCAATCTAAAATTCATTTCATTGAAACAAGTATTGTATTTATGCACCTAATTTTAATTATTTGGCATATATATTTCATATTTGAGATATCATAGTATGAATTACCTTTTAATAATGGTATTTGAAGTTAAAATTCAAGCCCTCTCTTTCAAAGTTTTTTTATTCGAAACTTTCTAAGCCGTAAGTATTTTCTTGGTCTCAATTCTTATTATTTGAGACATAATATATTTAATGTACCATATTCCCTTTGTTTGGTGTTTTATTGATTTAATATACCATGGATGTTGTTTTCCTTGTATTTTATGTAATTTACTAACCAAATAATCTTCTCTTATTAAATTGTATAGTGATTTAGTTGTCTTACCAATATTGATGTTTTTTGGTAACTCAATTTTTATTCAATCAGTTATGACCATTATTTGAGATTATTTCATATAAATTATATACATTCTACAATTTTATTATATTATGTGGTAGTATTTGATTGTTTTCTAGGGATATATTCTACTGAATCCATCCACTTTATTTATCTAGATGGATTACGATCATGTTAATCGAGTATTGTCGTTGTTGTATACCTATTACTCTCTATGATGTAAAAATCACATTTTATGTAACTCATATTTGAGGATTTTTAACCTAGAAATTATGATATTCTATTGACATGGGGAATATTATTGGCATTCCAATATGGATTATTATTGGAAAGTTGACTATGTATTGTTTATTCATCTACCTTATTCCTCCAAATAGATTATGATCAGGTTATCCCAATTAATGATAAGGGGAAAAGTATTGGCAATATGTATACTGTTATTTCAAGATGTAATATTATTTTAATGGTTTATTATGAATTATTTATTCATTTTATATTATGTAAAATTCATCGTACATATAAAAGTGAGTGTTGGGGACCTATATTATATAGCCCCTCAATGGATGGGTCTCATGAGACAAAATAGGTTGGTTTTGGTGTATGAATCTTTCCATAATAGGATATTATATTGGATCAAATCCTTGATAATAGGATGTCTTGACTATGATCTCTACAACAAGTAAATTTTCATGGAATAAGGCCTTCACAATAGTTTTTTGATGTCTGACATTACGTATTCCCTCAGTATGATATCAATATTATTGACATTATTATTTTCATTCATTTTCATGTATATTTCATGATCCCTATTTCAAGTTGATTGTGGATTAATTTTGTTTACCTATTCCAACTAAAATATTTATTTCATATTTATACCATGATTATTGCGGTTATATGTTTATCTTACTGAGGGTTTGATCTCACCCCTTCTTATGTTTTTTATTTCTCCAATTTATAGGGAAATTTAGTACAATTGAATTTTTTCGAAGGATATCTTGTGTGAATGAATTTATAGAAGATATTTAAGACTTTTCATGAATTAATAATTCTCGTATATAATGGGAATGTTTTCCTTTTTATGTAAATATCATTGTATTTTTTGATGTTGTGTCGTGATTCTCTAAAGCAATGAACCTAAAAAAGATCATTCAGATCTAATAGATTCAACAATCATTATTTATTTTATAATTATGGATTGTTATATATAATACTTTTATATATGGTATCAAAAAATGTACGTAAAGAAAGTGATTATGGAACTTGATCCAGGATTGTGGGTCAGGAGAGTCATAGATCAGATATGTATAACAGGGATGAGACAATAAGAAGTTTCATACTTGGGGGGAGAGAGGATAACTATTAGGGAATTGATTTCAGGTCCCCTTGATTTATAGAATTTTGATATTATGTTACTAAATTGGATGTTTTATTTGGTGACCATGCATTGGTGAGGTGGGTAATGGTTAGTTATCATATTTAATATCATGTTGGTTCTATTGTTTCTTCACCAGGTCATTAGTATGCTCTTTTCACATGTGAACAAAAGGCCTTCGATATGATCCTAATTATAATACATGTTATTCTCACCCTAAATTTATATAAATTATTTTTCAAGTTTCCATGATGATTTTGAGGACTGTGTTGGACATTTCTACCTTGGAATTTAGATTTTTTATCAATTTGTTTCCTTAGGACTTATCTTTTGGTATTTATTTTGAGACTTTTATTTGTATTTTTTGAAACTTTTCATGCATTATGGGATAATATTGGTTTAATTTTATATTATATGATGGATTTGATTTGTGGTTGGTTTATCTTGCCTCTATAACCTTATTATTATTAAGGGTAATTCCTTCCATATATTAGATTTTTATACCCTCAGTTCTAGTCACCAACCTAGGGCCTACTAGATGTGGGAATTAATAGTCATTATCAATCTTCCTTCATTGTAAAACCATGAGTGGTACCTTTGGAGGTAGGTTTTCATGACACTAATAATTCAGTATCGAATTAACCATCAAAATTTACATTACCAACTTTAAGTACCTCAGTGTAAACATTTGGGGAACCCTCACTAACTACATCTGAGTGAAAATACAAAACCTCATCCTAGAAATTCACCCATGGAACATAAATCCAACCTAAAATCCTTATTAAGTAATAATGATTTACCCCAAAATACATAGGTGTTGAAGCCTACTTCTACACCTATTGACCCTACACTTGACAAACAACAACCCTCTCATATTCATCTATAAGTGGTCCACCATAAATATCCATTATCAATAGGATCTTTGGTCGGTATGTATTTATATATTTCTTATACTCAGTTACAAGTATCCCTAACCCATTTACATTATCACTTTTCTACATTTTTTCAAGATTATATGTGTTCATACCCCAAGCCTCTTACTCAAATGCCACAAAGTATTTGAGGAATTTAAAAAAATATAGACTTTGATTCCAACTCAATCACATGGAAATGAATTCTCCTTTTTTTATCATCTATAAATGTGAAAATAAAAGAAACAAAGATTATTTGAATATTAATTTCTATGAAATAGGATCTACATATCTAAATAAATTTTATAACTCAAGTTTTCTTGATTACTATTTGGTTTTTTTGTGATTTGGTTTTAGTAGAAATATTGGATCTATGTTCTTCTCCTTGGATTATATCAATTTTTCTTGATTTCATATGCATTTCCCTTCTCCCTAGTCAGGATTTTAGAATCTACTTTGGAATGGAAATAATTCTTTTTATTTTTTCTATTTAAAGACTCATACTCTTTTTATAATAGCCTAAAGATAATTTTTTACAAAATTTTGAAGGATAATATAGTGGTGCTTTCATGCTATGATGGTCTTCTTATTAAGATCACCAGCTTCTAGATTTCTAAAGGGGGAAGGATGGACTTTATTAAATATTAACATGGCCTCTTTTTTTATTTTTAGCACTTTGTATGCGTCTTTATTTCTTCATGTGATAGCTTTCAATTTTTGTTTGTTTAATCTCATTACAAATCTATATTTCCATGTAACTCATTATTTTTAAAAAAATATATAGGTATATGGGTTGGGAGACCATCTCATGTCTCACCTTTCAAAAAAAACCAATAACATTCCCTGTTGATTTAATGTTACCTTTCACTTGAGGACTTGAAATAGTGGAATTCTCTTCATTTCTCCACTTCCTATAAAAATCTTTATTAATATGAACTATAAAACCATAATTCCCTCAAATAATAATTCTACACCATCTTGTCTTTGAATGTACTATAGCACTAAATTCTCTAAAACAATAGGTGTTTCTCACAATATATTCTAAGATTAATTTTTTAATCATGCAAAAAAAGTATTACCATATCAATAATAGTATCACCAAGATCTATCTCCTCCATTATCCTTACATAATGAATTAACTTTCCTAATCTGGTCTCCATGTCCAATCTAATCGGGTTAAAAATAGAAGTCTCAATATCATATAGAATTTTAGGATACCATAGTATCCAATTGAGGATTTAAACTCTCATTAAAACCCAAGAGAATAAATTGACATTGGACAAAATAAAATTAGAATATTATTCATAAACAAGAAACATAATCAGTTTTAGGAACAAGAAACTAAAACCCTATTCTATCTACTTAATCTCTTCAAAATAGAAAATACACTAGAAAAAAACCTCGCCTAATTGAGACACACTTACAATACATAAAACCACAGATTGAGGAAACATGTATTACCAAATCCTTATAGAATATTGACTTTTAACTTTTTGAAGAACAAATAATAGAATTCTTACACATAGCCAATCTATCTTAAATGACATTTGAGTTTTCCTCCATGTGAGTCACGGTTCCCTTCTTTATAATTACTCCAACAATCAAATCCATAAAAGAAGAGAATGATCAAACTCCCCACCCACCATCTATTTGTAGGTTTGAAGAATCCCCAAATTAACCTCCTTTAGAAAAATTCTTCTCTTTATTTGAAGGTTCATCCCAATTTCCACCAGTGAGTGGATTCACAACATCAGCGACCGAATCCCTATGAAACTCCATTGAAAATCAATCACCAAGATCGCCATTTCATTGCATATGGAGACCTCTTTAGTAATATCATCCTTATTAATCAATAAGAGAGTGTCATAAATACCATTTTATATTTATTTATATATACAGGTTATATAAATATTTATAAAGTATATCTGTAATTAATGTGTGGTTGATATTTTTTAAATCGAGAGAAGGATGGATGGATGGATTATATTCATTCAAATTAATAGACTATATTAATTATCTTGAAAATTGGAATTTAATATAGCAATCAAAATTTCCTAAATACTTATTTTAGGGAGCCTATAAAAGGATGCTCAAGGGTATTGCTATACTATGATAATTATAAAAGAAATCATATTCCTTATGATCTTATCCATTATTGAGACACATTTCTCATCCATTATTTTTTAAGAGATTCTTCATCTTAATTATTTTATAATGTAAGTAAAGGAGAACATTTACAATGAGATATAAAGTCATAATTTTCTCATTATCAAAGTATCAAGACCATTTTTAGGTAAAAATTGACAAGATAAAATAATCATTTTCTCATTGTAATTTTATTGATGAATAATTATTACTTTTAAATTCTATAGAGTTTTAATTTGATAATTATTTTATTATTTTTACTTTATAAATTATTCTTAGAGAACATATATAATTTCAACATTTGTGTCATATTTCTGCTAGTTTAATATAAAAAACATGTTTTATGAACATTTTTGAATGAATGTTTCATATGTAAACAATTTTTTAAAATTAAATATTAGAAAATATTATTTTTATGAAAAAAATTAAATTTCAAGGTTTATTAAAAAAATTAAAGCAATTACTATAACTATTTAATTTAATAAATATTTTAAAAATAATATGTTGCCATTTATTATATTTTTTAGTTATGTATAATATATTTTTTTGATTAGGAGTCGATTTATTTAATATAATTCTTTAATATTATTATTTTAACATTTAATTGACTAAGGGAATATCTAATCAAAATAACTATTTAATATTAATTAAATATTATTAGATATTTATTTTGTATTTCTTTTATCATGACTGATCTATTTTCTTTAATAATTAAAATATTAAATTTTACTATTTATATTTTTAATTTTATTTGTTAAAATTTAATGAAAATATTAAAAATTATTAATTATCATTGGTGCATGGATTTTTTCATATGAATATATTTAGAATTTAATTCATTGTATTCAATTACATTCAATTCCATTTGTTATGTGTTTTTTATAACATTATATTGAATTTAAAATCTATGGTGGAAATCCTTTATATAAATAAAGTATTTATTAATTAGGTTTTTTTATGATTTTAATGTAATATTGAAGATGGATTTTAAAGATGTAAAACACCTAAAATAGACAAAATCATATCTTAGATCACACCCCTCAAATACATTATTTGTATCTATTATAAAAAATTTAATGGGTTTAATGAAATATAGTTTCGCTTCGAAATTTTTTAAATTTCCATAACTTTAAAGACATAAAGAGTAAGAGGGGAAACAATAGTCAAATCGAAGCTTATTTTTAGGACATTATAAACTAAAATAAAATAAAATATTGAATTAATTAATAATAATTAATCAATTTGGAAGGATTATATTTAATCAAGCTAACAAAATAATTATTAAACTTGAAAAGTTTTATGTTTATAAATTTATATTTATAATTTTGGAATCCATCATGATAAATATTAACTGATATGAGGCACTATATAAGCATAGTTTTTATTACCCTATTTAAAAATTTCATCAAATAATCTGTATTCACTCTATGAGCTCCTCCTAGGGAATTATTGGTTGTATGATATTGATATGTCAATCCAAATTCCATTTCGACTGGAAATTTTCATTAGATGTATACAAATATTCATGAAATGAATATTGAGGTTTTTATGGATGTTCATTGCATGCATTTATTAACATAAATCAAGAAATTGATTAAAATAATTGGATGTGTACATTTAAAAAAAAGGTAAGATCAAATTAAGAAAAACCTTAAACAAATATCAAGTGTAATCCTTGGAAAGCTCACTCTTAAATACCTCGATTGACCAAACATAGTGGGTCATGCTAAATATGAGTACCTATGACCTATCTTGTGTGATTCGAAGATATATTAACGACTCTTAGATGGTTATGTGAGTCTCACTAGATTGGGTTCTTTATGAGTGTTAGAACTTGAAGGAAAGTTGTTGGGTAAATTCATGGGTTGAATTTATAGGACATGGGATGAATCACCCATCCATCCCAGAGTGTCATGGATTGATATTGGGGAATTTATTCCAAAATAAATAATTATTATTTGGGATAAACATTTTAGATAAACTAAATCATGATGAATTTTGGATCTTAGTTCACCATACACAATGGGGAGTGTGTCGATGAATTTTTTTAATTAATGTTCTTATTGAATATTATTTAATACATGGTATTAATAAATGTTATTGTTTATTATGTAGTTAAATGGAAACTAATATCCCATGATAAAACCTATCCTTGATTTTTATCCTTAACAAGGACATACTGAATGGAAAAAACCATATATATTGGTATCAAAACACGATGATAGTCCTCATCCATGAGAAGAAGCTGTATGTTATAGAAAAATAAATCCCTAAAGAAATTGTTATTAGAACCACCTAGTGGATCATTTTGACTAAAATAATAATAAATAGGATTTAAATGATATTTTATGTCATCTCTCAACATATGATGATTAGGTACATTAATTATTTGGAGAGTTTGGTTTTTATACTCCACAAGGAATTAGCTGCAGACTTGATCCCATGATCTTTTTCATGAAATTTTAATCATTTAATTGTTAATTACATCATGAATAATATTAAATAATTATCTCCCTGATATCCCTAAATTTTTAAGGACTTTTTAAGTGAACTTATGTAGGTTGCAATCCAAATTTGTCCTTGTGATGAAGAAATGGAAAAGAACAAAAGGGAAAGCTACATATAATAAATATAGAAATAGTCCAAATTATATTTAACATGCTATAAAAACTATTGTAAAAATATATAGATAAAATATTTAATTTCATTATATAATAAAAAGAAATTTTAAGTGGTATTATTAAATATTCCTAGAAGATCATGGGAAGATTGATAGAAATGAGGCTTTTGAACTAAGTATATTTGTTTTAGAAATAAAATTTCATAACATTACTTTATGGGTATTGGATAAAATGTATGATTATTACTTTTTTAATGCTAAAAAGTAATGAACAAATAGAAGGTTTTTGAAGTGATAAGTTTATCTCCATATTGGGAAAGAGGTCAAATTTTCTACCTTTCACCTGGTGATTTACAATATAAATCTTCCTACAATATTTTTTCTCTTGTTATGGATTTTTTATTTTGTACCATTAATAAATAAAAACAGAATTTATGAATATTATCTTGACAAGAAGGGGTTTTCCTTTTTATTTAAGAATTAAAATTATTTTATTCATTTAAATGGAATGCATTTTGGTGGTGAAAATATTATGAATGGTCTATATTTATTAGATCTTGAAAATCCAATCTATAAAATATATGAAATTTGGACCAAATAGAATTATTTTAACCCATAATGTTATTGCCCCATCAAAATGCATCAAACCCATAATATTTGGTAATATTACCCTTTAAACAAGATTCACATATATCATATTATTAAACATATGTATTGTGATCTAGAATCATCATTCTGTTGGGGCACAAATGATATTTTACTATTAGTTGTTGGAGATTCATGAGACATTGAGACTTCTTCTCATAAAGTTATTACTTTGTGATATCTAAGAATTGAGGTCATGAGGGCCAACACACCAATATGAATTCACATATTTTATGTATAATTGGATATTTCTATTTTTTAATGGGTGTATCGGTCCATATACATGATATCATTATTAATGTGTATCATGTATCACATTCTTAGAAGTATGGAAACAAACTTAGATGAAATATTATCATAGTGAGGTAGAATAATTCATTTGTGTTTTAAGTGATATGACATTAGTTGAATAGTTAATAAAGTATTTGTCCCTTCCAAGTAAATATAAGAAGATATATCTACACATTTGATTGAAATTTTACTTTTTGATAAAATCCACAACCATCGTCATTCATAGAAAAGTTCATTTTGGAATTTCAAATAAATATAAATCAATAATATGGCTTTATTATACTAAAACACATACTTATTTATGATATATTGATATTAAAACAGATTATATTACATAATAGCATTCATAAGAATGTGTTTGTAGTTTCTACAATAACTAAATTCTCTATGGGTACCTTGATGTGTTGATAGATCTTAATATCATAATTCAGGTAAATTCACCTATTTCCACTGAGAAATAAGCCAAGAGGTTCACAAAATAAGTGTATCCAAAATCTCATTAAATTATATTGAAAAATGTTTATTAATAAATATTTTTCTCATATTGTTGAATAAAAATTATTTAGGTGAAGTAGAAGATGAGAATTCAATCACAAGATATTTTTGTTTAGAATATGTGAGTAAAAGTTTATCTATAGTTTATTTATTCACAATTTTAATTAATATATATATATATATTCAATTTTCATGAATATTAAAAATGAATATTTATTTTTCAGTTTGGTGAATATGATATTATTTCATTTATCAAATGATTAATAATTATTTTTTGGAATGAATATATTTTATTATTAATGGTTTGATAAATTCTATGGGAGGATATTTGTGTCAAATTAAATGACCCACTCGAAAGGAAAATTTTTATTTGATATTATTTAAATAAATAATAATTAATTAATATAAGAAATGATATTAGATATATTTTATATCATGGGATATAATAATAATAATAATAATAATAATGTTATTATTATTATTATTATTATTTGGCATGGGGAAAAACTTCAAATGGATAATTTGAGAAAGGGACACTATGGAATTATCAATTATTTAACCATAATTACAGATTCCAAAATATATATAATTTTTCAATGGTGGAGTGTTGACATAATATAAAAAATATCTAGAGTTCTCTCAATCCATGGAGGTAAATTCCTATTTGTTGCCACCTCTCAATAATATAGATATAATAAGAGATATTTTCATGAGAGGCGTTGAATAGCATGAAGCACTTGATTCCTTCATGTCAACACTAGGAATATCAAGAACCTTCCATGAAGATTCATGGATTATGTGTGGCTATGTATAGAGGAATCCTAGATTCTATTTTCCACCACAATGACAATGCAAAAATGAGAGGCATTTAAAATTTGATCAAAAGAAATACTACAGTTTGAGGTAATTTAAGTTTTATATTAATTATAAATTAAAATTTCATGGTCCTAACTTATAGATTCTAGGGCGTGTTAATTAATTTCTTAAATATATATCTATTGGTGTTAAAAAACTAAAATAAGACTTCCCCCTAATGCTTCTGTTGTGTTTCATAGCCATTAAGTTATATTAGAGTGGATACATTCAAATTTATATTTATTTATAATTTTATTTAGTCAATTTAATGTGTTAGTTTGATCATTTTTGTGTTCTTGTTTTCTTTCTTAGTCCAACAGTTGATACATCACATCAATATGATTTTTTATGGTTAATAACGGTCCAAAAACACAAAAATAATTCTCAAAGGGCCCATCCAACGGTTCCAAGGTCACTAGATACACAATAATATTACACAACATGTATCGCCAGAGAACATTACCTATAACTATGGTCAAACCTCATATGGAATAAAACATAAAAAACATGATGCAACATGTGGGTCAATAAATGACACCATTACATGATGTTTATAACTACCAGTGTAGTATATGACTAGAAATATTGTACAAAACTATTAACTGCAATTCACATTTCGTGTAACCCCACACAAAGAACACAACATGTAATCCAAAATGTTGTGTGTCGTTCAATATATGATATCATTATATGTCACGTATTGACTATCAATAGAGAAACATGGTGAGATATGGACTACATTATTTTTAGCAGGATGGACACATCATGTGACATGTGTCGATTCACACAAGGTACATGCTGAGTAATTTTCAATGTGTTATGTGGGTTAACCCATGATATCAATTAATATCACATAAAATATGCAATTACTTTTGTTACATGCCATGTATATTTATCGAGTGTCGTTTGATCATTCACAACATGATGACTATTCAATTTGATCAAACGGATCTACACACCATGTATATCATGACATGTCATATGGTCCTATATGTTATGTAACTACACGCTATATTATGTGGTCCATACACAACATGTGTCACACAACATGTCAAGTGATTGTACGCACTATTTAAATATTAAATTAAAGAATTTGTATTTAATATGATGTGGATGGTACACTTCATGTGGCCTCAGAAGTAAGTGTCGTATACTTAAATTATTTTAAATATGATTTTATTTATTTAAATAATAAATGATGGGATTATCATCATGTATCAATGACTATAAGTTGAACATAATTTAAGATAAAGAATTAATTTACTAATTCAAGTAAAATTATCTTGAATAAAATGATGGAAAATGAATGTTAGAAAAACTAAATGCATTTTTTATTATATGTTGTGAATGATAATTACCTTTGACCAACCTGTGTATGTTTTGGATTTATTTATTAAATTTAATTTTTTATTGGATGGTTTAATGTGATGTTTATTATTAAATTAACTATAATGATCCGTGAACCATTCATCCCTACTTTATCATATATAGGAAAACATGTCCAGGGATTATTTTATTTAACCCTAAACCACTAGCCCCCCAAACTTACATGTAAATATATATTTGTGAAGGATGGAGTGAATAGTTATAGGATATGGTTTAGGAACCAAACTGATAAGTGTCCAACCAAGAAGATGCACAAAATTAAGGTGGATATTGAATATCAGACCACGATTAAGATCAAGAAGTCGTCCCCATGGGGTTTATGTTGGTTTATCACTACAACCCACCTGTGTTGATGGATTTATTTTTTAAACCATCACCGATCAAGATGTCACCCTCTAGGATGCTCTGCCATCTCAGCTAGAAAAGTCTCCTTCCCATTGGGGGCTCTCTCTAAAGTGACCTCCTTAGGTGTAGGGGGGTTTCCTTATGGGGAGGGTTCGAAAAGTCCACCCCTGGGAATTCCCTTTTTTAAAGAAAAAAAGGTGTAATAAGATATCTTATACAGGTTGAAAATTAATATTTGTAAATTATTTTATCAACTATGGTTAGTTATGTATATAATTTAAATATAAAATTAATATCTATGGAAAGAATTAAATAAAAAACTACACATAAGTTAACAGAATCCCTCAAATAAAATATTAAGCGCCCAAAAACCCTCCATCACTAAAATTAAATACAATCATGGCTCAAAGTATTATTTTTTCCTCCTTAGGGCTCATTAAAATATCTGTAAGTTCAAATGAAAGTGTTGGGTTTACTTAACTACGTTAGAATTATGTGTTAATTTCCTTAAAAAGACTTGGTTTAACCTAAAAGTAAGTGTTAATGAAATACAAGTATAGGATTTAAAGAGTGGGGAACCCACTCAATGGATCAAATATATTAGAGTTAATATAGTTGGAAAGAAAAAAATAAAAAATAACTTCAAATATTTTAATGAGACCTTAATCTAGGTCATTTAAAGTGAAATATAGATCATTTTCACTATAAAATCTGAGCAACTGGATATTATAAATCCAATGGTGAAGACTATTGGGATTAGATAAAATATTAAGATAATTAATTAAATGATCAATTATATCATAACCAATAATCATGATAAAGTACTAAAATGTAATTCTATTTATCATAGATAACGGATGTTAACTTTACCAGATCATTTTACCTATGATCAATCGTAAAGAAAGATAATCCTCTAACCAATGAAAATTTCTAGGAGTGGTATAGGTACCTGTATATTGTACTATGACAATAGAGGAAGATATATTTACTAATTTCCCATATTCTTACAAATCCCTTAGAAGAGGAATGTGAGAAAGAGAAAATTTTATTTTGGAAATGCATGAATGATGCTTTGGATGTATAATGACTTATGTTATCAGCTATGACTAGTAAACTTAAAAAGCTTCACAAAGACATGGATACTTACTCCATGTTTCCTAATCTCCATGTTATATATCAATTGAAACTGTGATAATAGAGGTATTGAATCTATAAGAATCCCTTTAAATGAAAATTATAAGGAGTCCCTATTGGACCTCATGTAGTCAATATGAATGGATACAATGAGAGTTTTGAAATTATAAAATTCAAGATTCACAAGAACTGTGTATAGACCTCATCATATCCTAAATTAATCTAATATTATAAAGTTTTATTATTAATTTCAACATGAATAATATATATTAGTCTCTCATGAATATTTTGAATTCAATGTGCCAAGTGTATAAAGACAAAAAGTGAGATAAAACTTCGTGTAGTGATGAATGAATTACAAGAATTGACTCAATCCAGTGTGTAGTCTTCCTCGACCCATAGTTGACCCATTATCCACCAAATATCCACCAGAACAGAACACCAGTTACAAGGATCAGTATGATCAAGACAGAGGGGAGTGCAGAGGGTTAAGAAACCTCAGTTTCCCAATTATTCACAAAGTTCTTTCCTATATGGAATAATAGATCTCTATACCTAAGATCATGAGACAAATAATAGATGAATATGGATGATTAGTGTGAGAGAATCCATCATAAATTAATACAGTGTATCGGAATAAGTGTTAGTTAAGAAATCATTAGTCGATGTGGTCAGAAGCCACTAGATGAGATCTACATGGACAACATAGATTACAGTGATGGTTTACATAAAATAAGATGGAACATCTAGTAGTGGAAGCATGAAATTGGCATATAGTTCACGATGTCAATCCAATTTGATGTAAAGAAACACAACTGGGAGCAGTGATAGCCGTTGGATCAAAATGATCAATAGTATAAAAAATACCACTCTACAATAATGAAAACAAATATATCCATGGAAAACCATAATGAAGTGGAGGATAAACCAAATATATTTATGGAAAACCATAATGTAGTAGATGATAAAATTATCCATGTAAACAATTTCCATGAAAAATAAATTCCCATGCAAATAGCAAGCCTACATAAAAAATGAAAGAAATAAATAAAAGTGAAATATTATAGGTATTGAAATGCAAGAATTACATGAGGAATAAAACAAAAAATATCATATGTGAGATTAAATTAATTTAACCAAGGTATTATATGAACTAAAATGATATAATTGCAACCACATTCATTAATTTTAAAAAATATGTGAATTTAGATAATGGCATGACCTTAGTCAAACTATTTGTCAAATTTTCCCTGGTGGGTATCCTTGTGACACTCACTATACCAGATTCTATAATATCACTAAAAAATAAGTCTAATGTTAATGTACTTCAATATACCATGGAATACATAGTTTTTAGAAAATTTTAATGCATATTGTCTATCAAAGTGAACTAAAATTTTATCATTAAATAATGAAAAATCAGTAATCAAACCACTTAACTATATAGCTTCCATGATTTATTCTATAAAAGATATATACTCCACCTCAATGGTGGAGAGGGAAACCACTGACTACAAGTTTCACATCCAGTTGAATAGTTCTCTATATGTAAGGAATACAAATCTAGTGAGTGACTTCTGACTATCAATATTTACAAAATAATCACAGTCAACAAATCTAACAATACTATCATCAAAAATATCATTTAATCTATATTGAATACACAGTTTATTAAAAATAGAAAAGTACATGAGGATCCACTTAAAATTTTTCTATTTAGGCATACCAATTTTCTCCATAAACCCACTCATTGTACACATATAAAACACAATATATGATCTATAACAAACCATTACATACATAAGACTTCTTACAACACTAGCATAGGGTATCTTATTCATGAAGGCTACCTCATCATCATTTTTAAGGGACTATTCTAAGTATAATTTAAAGTGTAGTCCTAAAGTAATACTAACATGTTTAATGTGATCATAAAGGTACATTTTCAACATTTTATTTGTATAAGCATACTAAGATAAGTACATGGTTTGGTCCTTCATATCTCTAATTATGTTCAACCCCAATATTTGATTATAATTTCCTAAGTCTTTTATCTAAAAAATAAAGTTCAATTGGATCTCATAAGATTTATGATCCTTATATTTTTACATATTAATAGCATGTCTTCAATATACAATAGCATGTAAACTTATTTATGTTTAATAGATTTGATGTATAAAGATGCACCAAAAATTATTCTATAAAATTTATTCTAAATCATAAAAGAGTAATTCATTATATACCACTGCATAAAATAATGGTTAAGTCTGCATAAATATTTCTTAAGAAGGAAAATTTTATTAAATTTTAAAAAAATTAAAATCTATCAGGAGGAGTTATATAAATTGTTTCATCAAGAGTACGATGCAAAAAAGAAGTTTTTACTTCAAATTGTTCAATATGAAAATAAAATTTGGTAGAAAAAGAAAGAATAATCCTTATAGATGATCATTTTACAATTTAGTAGAATATATCATTGTAATCAGTACCATCACATTAAGGGAAACCTTTAGAAACCATTTGGGATTCAAAATTGATTCTAGTTTCTCTAATATTGTTCTTTTTTTATTTTATATCCACTTATAACCTATATTAATGTGATTATTAGGTATCGATACAATAAAAAAATTATTGTTAATGATATAATTCATCTCTTCCAACATAGAATCCAACCATTTTATGGCTTCTTTTCACTTAAGATCTTGATTATAACATTGAGGTTCCTCATTAAAAAAAGTCTAGAGAAAATTAAAAGCATAGGTAGTTACATTAGCCTAGTTTAAATGGAATAGAAGCCTAATTACTCTTATCTATTTATATTGAGTGAGATCATAATACGTAAGATCATATTTATATTCATTTTTAGGTTCATAATACAAATCAAGATTAGATTCATCTTAAGTATGAGGAATAGGAGGGGTAGAGTTAGAATCAAGTGGGTTGTGGTCTTTAGATTACAAAGTAATCTCAACACCTATGTGTGTAGGAGTTATAGAGGGAGACTCGCCATCATTATTTGAAGACTCTAAAGGTTATATTTCTATCCCTTTAGAGAGGCTAGACTCATGAAACACTACATCACAACTAATGATAAACTTTTGATAACCTAGTTTGTCTATCCACATATGATGCCCCTTAACACCCACTGGGTATACCATGAATATTTAATTCACATACCTAAGAGCTAGCATACCATTTCAAGTATGATCATAATCAACAGATCCAAAAATCATAAAATGTGAAAGACTTATGGAAGGGGGGACCTTTCTAGAATTATTTATGTGTTTAAAATTAATTAGAAGAATATGGGAAACTATTAATCAAGTAGACTACCATGGAGGAAGCCTCTACTTAAAAGGAACTCAAAAGATTATAATGGGATATTATCCACCTAACCCATTATAAGATATTCATATTCATTATTTTTTCTAATTGATCATGTCGTAGTGTTTCTACAATATTCTGGTATCTTTTAATCCCCTTATATTCACAAAATTCTATGAATTGAGTGGATAGATACTCTAAACCATTATCACTCACTAAGAATTTTATTTTCTTACCATATTCACTTTCTAGACTAGCTTTGAATTTCTTAAAAGTATCAGACTTATTTTTGAGTACATAAATCCATAATTTAGTGGAGTATTCATCAATAAAGGATATAAAGTACAAACCTCCACCATGAGAGGTGACCCTATAAGGACCACAAAGGTCATAGTGGACACACTCAAGGGGTTATATAGCCTTATACATTATCCTACTAATCATAACACTTATTAATTTCCCATACACAAGATCTTTACAGAATGGAATACTGCTAGGAGTAACATTACTCAAAATACCTAATTTTCTAAGTTCATCAAGCCCTTTGGCACTAATATGACCTAACCTCCAATTCCAAAGGGTGATACTATCTAAACTTAAATAAGGAGAGTAATTTTATTTATTTCTATAAATTGTACCATCAAACACATAAAGACCATTCCAAAGGTTTCCTTTCATGACAATAATGGTTCCTTCCTCCAAATACATTTTTTCAATTTTATGAATAAACCTCTTTTTTGTTGAGTGGGAACCTCACAATACTAGATAAAAAACTTCAAACACTAAAAAAATTAATAACATAAAGGTTTCAAAATCTATCACAAGAAATCAAAATTAAAATTTACATTTCAAATTAAAAATAGGACACAACATTTAAAAAATCCACACGTCCACACCTCTGGCCTTGAACCACCTCAAACCATGATCCATGATTTCCCAACCCTGATTCAAAGTCATCCATTCATTAACATCAATATCACTGGTGATCAGAATCCATTGGAACATTATACTTCACCGTTGGAGAAAATTGAAAACCTTCTAATTGACAAGGGGGGATCCTAATATTGTTGTTATCAAAAATGGGAGTGAAAAAATCTCTCATGAACTATCAAAAATAATATTTGAAGACTGGAAACATATAAAAATAAATAACACCAAGCACTGTAATCTCTCGGAACACCATTGACCACTCAAACCCACCTCACAAGACACCTTGAAAATGACCATGTAGATTCGACTAGGAGGAGAGTGGTGAAATACAAGATATAGAGCAGAGTAGGAACGGATTTCGGCAAGCATAAACACCAACACTATAAACTTATGATATCGTTAATAATGATAATCGTGAACAAAAAAACTGAAAAATTCTGAACAACAATCACGACTAAAATACACCACTAAGATTGAAAGACCACCAGCGAACAGAAAATACCAAAATACAATAAAAGAAGGAGAATGAAACCATAAGGCAGGAGAAAATCAACACGAACTGCAACTCTAGGAGAACCAATGCGAACTCATCCAACACATCCCAAACCCCTCATGAGAGACACTACATCAGACCAAACTAGAGTATAATGCAATGGATTTGGGAGCAAGAGCAGTGATTGAGGCTAACTAGGGAAATGATGTTTCTTTTCAGTTTGGGTACCCACCTAATTTCATCAATATTTTTAACAATCCTATCATAAATATGTAATGAAACTGAGTTTATCCCCATAATAAAAAAACTCATACTTTTCCCTTTTAACGCCTTTAGATATTTAATTTCAACCAACTTAGTGAATTAATCCCTCCTAGGACACATGTGGAATGAATAACCTAAATCATAGATTCATTCATCGTAGATGGAAATGTCAGAAAAATTTAACACCTTACTAGTGTCAAAATCATTCTCAACTAATAATAAATTGTCACTACTATTCTCTTTATAGTCACTGTTTCTATTAGGAAAGTTCCAATTTAGGTTACCAGGTTTCTTAAAATGACATAATTTGATTATTTTGTTCTTGGATTTAATTTTTTTTAGATTGACCTCTTTTTTCTCCTTCCCCTAGACTCACTTTTACCCATAACATTAAAACCCTATAATTTATCCTTGACACTAACCTTCCTTTGAAGGTATTTGGAGAGTAAAGATTCTTTAACTTCTCTAAGATTAAAAATGTTTTTTCATACATCATGGAATCATTAATAGAATTAAATGAATCATCTAATGATGTTAATAGTGTTATATCATAGTCTTCATAAACTAATATAATATCTATGTTGGCTAGATCTAATAATAAATTACTAAATTGTTCAATATGTGACCTAACAATAGTTTTTAGGGTGCATTTTAAAAGTATAAAATCTCATTATTTTATGTTTTCTACCAATAAGATATTTAATCGTATAATGGGATTCCAATTTAGACCATATACTGGTAGTAGAGGACTCATATGTGACTTCTCTAAGAACATTACCTCCTAAAGATAAAATCATTAGGCTATGATATTTCCTAAATATATCTTTGGGAACATCAACATAGGTGAAAACACTTTGTCCATTAGGGAAAAGGGTGGTCACTTTATTTTTAGCACCATAAATAGTATCAATGAATTCATTGCAATCCAGATGTATGGTCATTTTAATATATCAGAGGTTAAAATCTTTTTCTCCATATAATTTATTCATATAAAATATTTTAGATCCCATTATCTATATTTTAGTAGTCTCTATGCCAATTTATGGTGGAAACATTTTTGTGGTTGTCTCTAATAATGACCTAGGAACCACTATTGTGTATTCCTAGGTTAAAAATTTTATAAAATCAATTTGATTTATTTATAAAATAAAATAAAATAATTTTCTATAAAATAGAACTTCTAGATTTAGAAGAACCGAATGAAAAAATGAAAATAGTAAAAAAAACCAAGATATAATGTTCTATGGATTAGTTTGATCCTACATGTATGGAGAGAACACCACACAGGGTCAATTGTTTTATTACTAAAAAAATCAAGGAAATATAAAAGAGACTAGAAATAATATAACCATAGAAACAATCCATGGAGGTTGGCCATGTTGAACTTGGTGGTGGTAATGAAATCAATCATGTAGAGTCAACACTATCCACTCCCAAACAGACTCATCCATTCACCAAAGTAGGATACACTTCTATACATGAATCAAAAATATATATAGTTTACTTAGCTAAGACTCAATGAAAAAACCTTTTTATGATGAATGGATGTTAATATATGAAACTCCCACTCGTGAGTAGTCATCCTAGACCAAAATTCGAGCCATTATCCCCTAAGCCTTCATCAAAATAAAACACCAGTTATATGGATCAACATGGGCAAGATGGAGGAGACTGTGAATGGTTAGGAAACCTCAATTTTCATATTCTTCTCCAGGTTCTTACCTATGAGTAATAAGAGCTCTCTCTACTTATTCTCTCAAAACCATAACCATATGAACCAAAATGAGGATTATAACAGAATCTATTATGAATCAATATAGTGTAGTGTAATAATGGAAATTCAAAGAATAATTTAGTGGTGTGGTACGAATCTTCTTGATGAGATCCATATGGATGGATTAGATTGCAGTTATGGTTCACCTAAAGGAAGGTAGAATGGTTGGTAAGCCAGGAGGAAGCATACAGTTGGATAGAAAGGAACAACACAGATCTAAGTTGATGCATGGAAATCACAACTGGAATTAGTGACAATTGTTTGATCAAAATGATTAATGGTCCAAAAAAATCCCACTATACAGTAAGGAAAAAGTACATATATATATATATATATGGAAATACATAATTTATTTTAGGAGAAGGCAAATGTGTAAATTGAAAACCATATTTTAGTTGATGAAAAAATGTTCCACATAAATAGTGACCATGAAAAATCGATTCCCAAGCAAGCAGCAAGCCCACAATAAAAAAATTGTATGCAAAAAAAATGAAATGTAAATATTAAAGTAATTGAAATGAAATAATTATACAAAGAATAAAATAACATATATATATATAAATATTTAGATATTAAAATATGAAAATATTTTCTTGGAATTTGATATCAAAACAATTTCACATGAGTTATATCACACTTAGTTATGGAATCAACAACTTGACCATGTAAACTAGAACCATTTGAAAAAATTATATAAATATAGATATTTTGATTATTTTAAGATGAAACCCTTAAATATATTTCATCCTTTTTTATAATAAAAAATGAACAATGATTCTTTGGGTCAGTTTCTTCATACTTGCTTCATTTCTTGTTCTACCTTCTCGGGATGTTCTTCAGATTCTTCTTGATGCGTGGCTATGCTACCTTCGGTGTTGTTTTCTCAGTGGGATCTCGACAGAGGATCATTGTGCTTGGGTCTGCTCGGGTCGATGGTGTATATTTCCTACAGTAGTCAGTGTCACCCTTTGGTTTGATTTGATCATTAGCACTATGTCTCCCCGACACTGACTGGTCCTCATATGGTGAGGTGTGGTTGTCGGGTTTCCTCTTCCTAGTGCCTCTTCTGAATGATACTATTTGAGGATAAATGTTTGGAGGGGGTTGTGAATCTGGATGGAGGACCATTTTTCAATGCTCTTGGATGCACTTTTCTTGGATTTTTTGAGTTGTTCCCCTTGATTTTTTCTGGATATGATATTTGGATAGTGGATTTTGGTTTTTTGACATTGAGGAGAGGTTTTGGGTTGTGCGTTGCTTGCTTCAGTGGGATTTATGACTTCGACAGTGATTTCTCTTCTCAATGTTGCACTTTTATTGTGTTTATGATGCTTCTCTTTGATTTCATCTCACTACTTTGGGTTGCGTTACTCTTTTCTTCATGTTTTCTTCAAGTTTCCTTGGATCTGAAGTCTGGATGAGATGCAAATATTGTTGTGAGAATTGGTCAATGTCTCTTTGCATTTGGCATGCATGTCTGTTTCTTACAGATGGCATCAGGTGGGAATCCTTGCAAGAGGGATGGGTGTATAGACACCCATCATTCAGTTGTCGGTCCTTATTTGGATGGATAGGTTCTATGTTTGTTTCTTGTATGGTGTTCTCTATCTGGTTCTGCACTGCATCAGGTTGACAATGCAGTGATTTCATCACTTGCATTTTTAGGTGGGTATCTCTTTTGAGAGATAGGTGTGTTGGCGTCCATCATCCAATCCTCTTACATAATTTCTATGTTGGGTGGAGGATTGTCTTTCCTTGTTTGTGTTTCCACCACGATACATTACTTGGCAAGGGGGGCGGCGCACCATCTTTTACTGATTCTGCTATTGTAGGTTCTGATAGATGGGGAAAAAGACTCTTGGCAGGTTCTTATTTTGATGTGTGTTTCCTTTTAGTGTTTGGGTCCATGTAAGTCCTTGTGCCCTTTGGTTTTATTTTTGTTCTCAATTGGTTCTTGTAATGGGTTCTTCCTTTTCCCAGTCTTCAAAAGGGGTCTTTCTTCATTCAATAAAAGGGGTTCTCCCCTCACTTTCTTAAAAAAATTAAAATAAGAATATAATAATGTAGATAATCATCTATGTAAAAAGAAATAAATATACTCAAATTGAGTTAGGGATTATCTTAACCAAGAGTTAGATGATTACCTAAAAGAGTCAATTATCTAAAAGAGTTTTAGATACTATCTCAAATCACTCCACCTTATACAACAAGGGTAATGGTGTTAGTGAAAGGGGGAACCACATATTATTATAAATGGTGAGATTAATTATGAGTCAATAAAATGTCCCATTAACCTTTTAGGGATATGAATTATAATTAGAGTTATACACATGAAACTATGTTCCACCTAAATCAGGAAAAAGAATCCCATATGTGTTATAGTATGGGAAGAAATCAATCTTTTCACATATATATGTGTGGGGATGCAAAGTTTTTGTTAAGTCCAATTTTAATATCGAACTTTTACCTCTAGTCATGAAGTGTATCTTTATTGTATATTTTAAAGAAATTAAAAGATATGATTTATATGATCCCTTAGATAGAAAATAGATTGTGTAAAGACAATACATTATTATATAAAGGGTGAACCTCTACATAGGAGATAATAGGGTCAATATATACATTGATGAAATCATGGCTCAAGATACACATGAGTTAGTAAAATAAAAAATTTCATAAGACCCAGGGAAGAATTTGTTCTAAAAACACAAGTACTATATAATAGTAATGAATAGGTTAGAGAACTAGAGACATACAATTTTTTATTACTGGGAAAGGTGACACATTATTTTTTGAGAATAATGAATTTTTTCCTATAAGGAAGTAAGAAGTATCTTAGTATCTTCAAAGTGGTAATAAGACATGAATTAAAAAATGGATTTCATATAAAAAATCCAAGTTTGGGTATTGGTAGATCCTTCAATAGATCTAAATATCATTGGGTGAAAATTAATATTCAACAATAATTTATACATGGATGGAAAATTTAGTACCTCTAAATTATTATTGGTTACTAAAGGTTTCCAGTAGCACCAGGGAATAGATAATGAAAAAAACTTTTAAGCATAAAATATTCTAAAATCTATTATAAATATAATTATCATTACTACTTAATAGGATTATGATATTTAGAAAATGGATTTCAAGACAGCTTTCCTTAATGGAAATGTTGTGGAAGATTTATATATGACATAACCAAAAGGGTTTGTAACACCATAGAATGCCAATAAAGTATGAAAGTTGTAGACTTTAATTTATGGGTTAAAGTAAGAATCATTATCATAGAATATTCATTTTGATAAATCCATAAGAGAATTTTCTCTTATTGAAAATTAATTTGAACTCTATACCTATAAGAGGTTTAGTGGGTGTGAAGTTTCTTTTCTATTAATATATGTTGATGATATGTTATTAATGGTAAATGAGATACATGTATTATAATTAGTTAATAATTGGTTAAATAAGTGTTTCTATATGAAATTATTGGTTGAACTAGCTGACATTTTAGGGATCTAGATCTATGAAGATATATATAAGGGGAAACTTAGACTATGAATAGATATATATATATATATATATTGAAAAAGTATTGTAAAGATAAAAAATGGAACAATATAAGAGTGCATAGTTACCTATGTCACATGGTATATGTAACGCTCTGACCCTAGTTACCCAGAGTCAGTGCATTATTACATAACATTGGTATGATCACAAGAGAGCATGTCTCTAATGACCAATTAGTTTAGTAGCCTTGGATGTACTAGATACAAACATATGTTTTACATTACATCATGAAATAAAGAAAAGAAAAACTGTGTCCCCTTTGAACACACTCATATACTTTGGCCAATCCCAATAGGTTAATCATAATATAATTCTTCACATCCTGGGAAAAAGAAAACATATGAAAGGGTCTGATCTCAGATGCTCAGTATGGATAACAATATAGTGGAAACTATCATAAATAATCATAAACATTAAGGAAATGTATAAGACTAAAACACAAGACTTTTAAACTTAAATTTTAGTATAATATGGAAAATATAAATCAAATAATTCCATTTAATTATTCACATGGATATTATACTAGTCGAATAATCTCATGTAATATCAATAGATAATTTCATAATGATGGAATGAAAAATTTCATACATCATCACCACATAGTCAAGGCCTCGTTCCATGACTACAAAGAAATATTTTGTAAACTTCTTATGCCAAGACACTAGTTTGTCTTATCAGACTTGTCGATGCATCTAGGAGCTATAGAATTCTCCACCAGTCACTTATTAAGTCCAATGCATTCCTCATATGAAAAGGTTGAAACATAATCTAATCATTCATATTAAAACTAGTATACGAAATGTCAATACTTTAACCACAAACCATGTATGGTATAGAAATAGCACATCTATAGTCAAACATAACTCATTAAATACAATATGAAAGATTGTATTATAATAAATCAACCTCAATAAAGAATAATGAAGGATATTGACATAGATGAAAATAATTAGTAAAACTATTTGAGAGAAATATCGCTTTTTTCTTGAAAACATTTTAAAGTATCACTATTTATCAAGAAGTTGTTAAAATATATTTTTGAATCAAAGTTCCTCATAAAACTTTGAAAATTTTAAAATAAATTTTATTTTTAAAACATTCATGTACATATAAATAAATCTTTAACCCCATTTTTAAAACATGGACATTAATGAGAAATATTTAGAAGAATAAATATTTAAAACATTTAAAATGATATTTTAGTTAGAGTTCTTAACCGAATGAGAGATACTTGAATACAAATAATTGAGGTAATAAAAACTTTATAATATTAGTAGAATAAATGGTTTTATGATATACTATGTCAAAGTACAATATGTACACCATATAAAAGTTAATTGGCGCATAACAACAAAGAAGTCTCAATAGAATGTAAATTGATATGAAATCCATTATAAAGACTTTATCCTTAGGTTAAAGATAAATCAATGACATAATTATGTGTGAAAAATATAAATACACTAAATATGATTGGAAATTCAGTGTAAATTAATCATAGGATATTTACGCATATTCTTATAAAAACAATACCAATGACTTGGATGTTTAACTCAATGAATGAAAATTGAGTTAAGATTACTCTTATCAAATTCATATCGATGACTTGAGGATTTATCAATTGAGTGACTATGTGTATCAAAATTATATCCACACAAAGGGGAGTTTAAATTACTACATAAATAAATGAATAGTTATTTCACACATAATCTTGGAGTAAAATAATCAATAAAGTTTGAGTAAATCCCAATGAGTGGAAATTGAAATTATAAATTCCCTTATTGATTTGGTAACTTACGAAAAATATACCCCATCAAAGAAGGATCATATAATGAAGTTGTCAATACCCATAAATTAAATTTTATTAAACCAAGAATACAATAATGGGCAGTAAATACACCACACAAAAGGAAATAGTGGAAAATATAGCATGAATCTCACGGGAATAGAAAGTGAGATGAAAACCCCTTACCTTTTACTTTTCCTTATTGGATGGTAGGTTAGCCTCCCGAATAATGGTGAAATCATTGTTATTAAATTATAAAATAACCACATACCTAAATTTTATATCATATATGATCTTCTAATATTGATTTTATAATGGTATTTCGGTAGTATCATTGTTTTGGGTTTTAACTGATTCGTTTTCCTTTCTATGTTTTATTACGTAAGTCATGTTTGTTATGGATAAGATGTATTTTATTCATATCCAGAATGATTTGAAGTTCTTAGACATTTTTTTTCATCATAAAATTTAAATTATTCTTGAATGGTTATGACGGGGAACAGAATCTCATCGCGTCATGGAGCCGGTAAGTCGTATGTACACACGAGCGACAATATCATTCTATTAGTGGTGAAATCGTATGTAATTTAATGGAATATAATATATAAATAAAAATTAAAATGGTAAATTTATTATTTACATCATTTTTATTCATTATTATACCCATCCAAAAAATGAAGTGTTGAATAACAAACTACACCATGGCGTGGAGCCAGTAAGATGCACGTATGCACATATGGTGCCTTTTTCATTCATAGGATGGATAGAATAATGAATATGGTTGTAAAATATTTATAATAATATCAAAGTATGTATAATTTATTGGATTTATTATTTTGGTATGTAAACAACAATGAAAGAGGAAGTGGAAAAATAAAAGAACTTTGAAAGAGGTGATGAAATTATAACCTCTTCTTCGGGTGCTTCCTTTTGATTTAATCAATAGGGCTTTATAGGTTAGTTTTATGACCAAAGTAAGGCCTATAAGTTCAAGTGAGGGTAGTTGGGAGGATATTTTGGAAGGTTTTGGAATATCCAAATGGCTTTGGATGTGTGATTTTGAGAGAAGGGGAAGTACCATTTTATAAGAGAGGAGAGGGTCACTTTAGGAAAAACATGAAATATTATTTTATTATATAATTATTTTCGGTTTATAATGGCTCCAAATGGATTTATTTCAAGGATAAGGTAGGTATGGGTTGAAATATTCTCTAAAAATTGGTTTTATACAAGTTTAGTTCACCATATTAACCTTATCTTTTAGATTTAACACTTAGTTAAATAGTTTAAGTTTTACCATGTCTTCTTCTATTATTATAATAAATGGTTAATAAAATTACAATAAAATTCCACGAAAACCTCAAGTGATTCATTAATTACATATATATCATTATATAAGTCATTTGTATGATCCTTATATTTTTAGGAATATTATATCATTTAATAATATTGTATTTTTTTAATACTCATTTATGTCAATTTTGACACTATTTAGTATTTGGTTTTTATGAAATTCAAAAAACTTGACTAATTAGAAAAAAATAAATTAAATCAACCCTAAAATGTCCTATTCATCTAGAAAATTCGTGGAATGCATAAAAAGTCTCAATTAAAATTTATTTTTATATTTATAATGTCAATTAATTTAATATTTCATTAATAAGGTATTTATTGTATCATCATTGAGTCATAAGTAAATTTAATTATTTAGCGTATAAAAATTAAAAATATAACACCATGATTTAGGAGTTCGTTTTATCTTTATAATTAATATTCTTTGTAGAATTTATCTTATTTATAACCCAATATTAAAAATGGTTTAGTTATTAAATTTTGAATTTAACACTTTTGACTCTTCTTTAAATAAAATAATAATAAATGTCAGAATTTAATCCAAGTGGATGAAAAGGATCATATTTTATTCCTAAGGTTGATTTTGGTATAGAAACACTTATTTAATATATTTAGGACATGTGTTTGGGTAATTATAATATCATTTTTACCTTTAATTACCCTATTTACTTTTATTCGTGGTAAATAAAATTCAAAAATTACTATTCACCAAAATTTATTTTTAACCTATTGAACCACATTTTACATATTGATTTCAAAAGTGTCTCTCATATTTATGAAATTCAATTCAAAGAAGTAGTAAATTTATGTTTTATGCAAATTTGCAAATGTGCCTAGAAGGTGAGTAAAAGACGGTAAAAGTTCAATAAAATTTTATTTATCTAATATTATTATAAAACGACTTCAAGGACTTAAATTGGACTAATATAGGTATTATTTTTATATTTTCACTTTAAAATAAATTTAAATTAAACATAATTATTAAAAAAAGTCTGGTTTAAACAATAACAAAGTGTTTTTCACTATTCAACAAAAATTGAAAGTTTTTAGAAAAATACCAAAAACTCACCCAAAGATAATTTTGATATTCAAAATTAAAAAATTATTTCTATTTCACCAAATTAAAAATATAAAATTTTTATTAATTAATTTAAAAAAATCTCTTTGTCAAAACTAGAAAGCAGGTTTTTGAGAAGTAAAAACTATCAAAAGATTGATACGTGTTTATATCCAATTTAAATTTAAAATTACTTATAATGACCAACATTGGATTAAATGATACAAATATAATATAATTACACTTTAAAACTATTAAAATTTATAATTTAAACCTATTAATTGTTTTTATTAAAAAAGTTGTTTTCAATTAAAATTTAGTATTTTTCATTATTCATCAAAATATGAAAGTTATTAGAAAAGAACTGAAAATTTATCCAAACTAAATTTTTATATCCCGCTTCTAAAGAAGAAGTTTATTTTTTAAAATTTAATATATAAAAGTGTCAAATATTATATTTAAAAATGGTTCTCCATTAAAATACGGTAAAATTTTATTTTTTGAAAAATAATTCTTTTATCTAAAAAAATGAATTTGTTATTATATTTTTTCTAAGAAACACATAACATGTTTGTTAAAATTATATGGAGTATATAAAATTTAAAATGCAGATAATACTATTCATAACTATCTTTTTTGAATGGCTAGTTTGGTAAGTCGTGGTGTGCTTGAACTCGATGTTGCGTGTAGTGCAATCAATTGAATTACTTTAAAGAAAATAACTTACTACAAAATCTTGGGGTGTTACATTATTCCCCCCTTTTTGGAAATTCCATCCTCACAATTTAAAATTAGGCTTGGGAACTTCATTGAATGCCCCACATCGTAAAATGATTCAATAAAACTATCACTTTAAAAGATGGAAAAAGAAGTACAAACGTCCCCCGAGGTAACCCATACTAGGATCCCATGTAGTAAAACATGGATATAGAAGATAAAATAAGTGTCAAGTTCTGATGGAGAGTGATAAAAAACATGATTAGAAAGAAGTTAACAATAAGAAAACCACAAACTTGTGATGGGTTAAATGATCATTAGTTTCCCAGTTGGAAAAGTAAACGAACAACATTTTTTGTTTTAAGTTCAATTTCATAAAGTTGAGGATTTATTTATGAGATTGAATAAGTACATAAAGATATATACTTAATTTTTAAGTAGAGTTTCATCCTTTAATAAATTTCTACCACTAACTCATCTTTTCTCCAAACGATGAGTATTCAAGATGACTTAGTCACACCTGAAGTACTAGAATCAACTTCTAGAGAATCACATAATCCACAAAGGATGAACTATATTTTTCCTTTTCTTTAGAGATTAACCAAAACCAAATGTTTAGTAAAAGATCAGATGATCCCCAAAATGGATAATACATAATAGAAAAAAATATTAATCATAATTTACGAAATTAAACAAACAATACTCAAAGCACAATAATGACCATTCAATAAAAAATTGTCCTTAAAATCCTTCAATATAATCCAAACTAAGATTGAAACCCAAAACTCAGAAAAATTTAATCACATATTCTTTCATAATAAATCTTTACATTTATCTCCAAATAACATCAACTACTCTTAAAGTCTCATACAGATGTGTAATTAACCAAATCACATATTCTCTATGACAGGTTAATAATTTCCATTAATAACCTGAATCTCTATAAAAAACATAGATTCTTCCAAAATAAAAAAAAATCCACCATTACAGCCCAAATTAAATCCCATTTTATTCTATTTTCCTTAGGCATACAGTGTTCTCAATAGATAAAACATCTTCCAAAATAACATTTATCACTTAATCACCAAATCATTTTTCTATACTAAGGATATCCATTTGATAAAACATAAGATCTCAAATCAACATATTATTGATCAATAAAATCATTTAACTAAAAATAATTAGTCAAACTAACTAGGGAATTCATGTAGTCCAGTCGTAGGAGATAAATCTGAGTCACACTTTAGTTGTGGGTTCGATTCCAATAGCCTTTTCCGACATGATGGGTTGTCACAGAGTCTGTGTGTTGTCATTTTTCAAAAACTATATTTTATAACATTCCCAAAATGAGATAAATTCCTAAAAATTACCATGACATAATTTAACCACAAATGTTATCTCATACCTCGCATTTTCATCCCACAAATTAACAACATGTAATTGCCTCAAATTCGAGGAACATATAATCCCAAATGGTTATTTATAACTATATCCACAAAAGAAAAGATATTTCTACCTCAAATAGAATTTTCACATAACAAATTGTAGGGTTACACATACAAGAGAAAATTATTCTAGTGTAATCCCATCAACAAATAGCATTAATAATTTTAAACATTTCTACACCCATTTATTTCCACATAGGTTCTTCCTTGACCTTTTGGTTATCCTATAGAATAGGGAATTGACTCGGGAAATTCCCACGTCCTCTAAATTTATGACAAATGACTATAAATGGATTCTTAGGATCATTTTTATTTTCTTCTATAGTACTCTTCATTTTTCCTCAGCAATTATTTACCCTATGTCCTTCTTTCACACACATAAAGCATTTCTTTGTTCCATTGAGACACTTTCCTAGGTGTCTCATTCCACATTTCAGGCATGATGGAAATTGAGATTTATTTTCTCCACGGTCTCCACTACTGGAGCTCTTATCCTTCTCCACCTTTCTCTTCATTGTTAAGTTTGGGAGTTGGTTAATGTATATATTGTTGATCATATTTTTGGAAACCTACTTCGACATCAACACAATATATTTTACATCTATCAACATTCCATTTAGTTTCTCATTTACACCATCATGCCTACCTTGTACATCGTGTTCAATGTTACTATGAATTACTTAGAATCCATCCATTGACTAAAAGGATAAAGCATAGTGTGAGAAACAATAGTCATAAAATCATTTAGAGAATATCATGACACCTTATTTTCAATATAAAACACATTAGGATTAACCAAGGTTATTTATTCTCATCTTATATTAAAATCCCTCAAATCAGTTTATAAATAAAATTTGAATTATCCTAAGAATATCCCACAGAAGTGTCGTAACCAAGAGTGCATCAATGCCCATTTTCGTGCACCAGTTCCCATTCGAGTCTAGCTCAAAGAGATGTTTTCAGGTTTTACCCCTAGGTACATCTGTGCTAGAACCACCTCTACCTGATCGTGTCCAGACAGGGTTGTATTGCTTGAAAAACCCACATAATATTTATATTACCAAAAATTTTGGATGTTCTTCTATTTTAATCCTCAAAGACTATCTTAGGATAGTGTTCTCTAATCTAGGTTTTTATAAATCTAGTTTCCAAGGTTTGTACTAAACTTATTCTGAAACCAACTATAATGCCCCAACCCGAGTTACCCAGAGTCAGTGCAATTTACAGAACATTTGCACGATCACAGCAAATCATGACTCGAAAGACCGATTAGTTTAGTAGCTTTGGAAGTACTAGATACACACATACGTTTTATATTACATCATGAAATAAAGAAAAAAAATTGTCCCCTTTGAACACACTCATATACTTTGGCCTATCCCTATAATTTTATCACAATATACTTCTTCACATCCTCAGAAAAAAGAAAACATAATAAAGGGGTGAGCCCATATGCTCAGCAGGGATAACAATATAGTTGAAACTATCATAAATAAGCATAAATATTTAATTCAATGTATAAGACTAAAACACTAGCCTTTTAAACTCAAACTCTAGTATAATATGACAAATATAAATCAAATAATTCCATTTACTTTTTCACATGGATATTCTACTATTTAAATAATCACATGTAATATCAATAGCTAATTTCATAATTATGGAATGCATAATGTCGGACATAATAACCACATAGTCAAGGCCTCGTACCAAGACTACAAATAAATATTTTCTCAGGACCTTTTTCCAAGACACTAGTTTGTCTCATGAGACCTATCGATGCATCGAGGAGCTATAGTGGGCTCCAACCATCACTTACTAAGTCCAATGCATTCCTCATATGAAAAGGTTGAAACATAATCTAAACACTCATATTAAAACTAGCATACAAAATGTCAATATTTTAACCACAAAGCATGAATGGAATAAAAATAGCACATCCACAGTCAAATATTACTCATTTAATACAATATAAGAGATTGTATTATAATAAATCAACCTCAATCAAGAATAATGAAGTATATTTACAAAGATGAAAATAATCAGTTAAACTATTTGAGAGAAATTTTCCATTTTCCTTGAAAACATTTAAAAGTATCACTATTTATCAAGAAGCTGTTAAAAATAGATTTTTGTATCAAAGTGTCCAATACCACTTTGAAACTTATATAAGAAATTTTAATTTTAAAACATTAATGTACATATAAATAAATCCTTAACACCATTTATAAAACATGGATATTAATGAGAAAGATTTAGAAGAATAAATCTTTAAAACATTTAAAATGGTATTTTAGTTATATTTCTTAACCAAATGAGATGTGCTTGAATACAAATAATTGAGGTAATAAAAACTTCATAATATCATGAGAATAAAGGGATCCATTATATACTATGTCAAAGTACATTATGTACATCATATAAAAGTGAATTGCTGCATAAAAATAAATAAGTATCAATGGAATGTAAATTGAGATGAAATACCTAATAAATACTGTATCCTTAGGTTAAGGATAAATCGATGACATAATTATGTGTGAAAAATATAAATACACTCAATATGATTTGATATTCAATGTAAATAAATCAAAGTACATTCACATATATTCTTGTAAAATCAAAACAAATGAATTGGATATTTAACTCAATGAATGGAAATTAATTTTAGAATACTCTTATCAAGTTCATATCGATTACTTGAGAATTTATCAATGGTGTGATTATGTCTATAAAAATTATATCCACACAAAGGGGATATTTCAGTAGTATCATTATTTTTGGTGTTAACTGATTCGTTTTCATTTATATGTTTTGTTATGTAAGTCATGTTTTTTATGGATTGGATGTATTTAATTCATATACAGAATGATATTAAGTTTTTAAACATTATTTTTAATCATAAAATGAAAATTATTCTTGAATGGTTATGATGGGGAATGAAATCTCATCACGTTTTATAGATGGTAAGTTGTACGTACGCACGAGCGACAATATCATGCTATTAGTGGTTAAATCGTATGTAATTGGATGGTATATTATATATACATAATAATTAACATTTTATATTTATTATTTACATAATTTATACTCATTATTATTCCTATCCAAATAATGAAGTGTTGAATAAAAAACTACACCACGACGTGGCGACGGTAAGCCGTACGTACGCATGTATGGTGACATTTTCATTAATAGGATGGATAAAACAATGAATATGGTTATTCCATATTTATAATAACATCTAATTTTGTATAAGGTAATGGATTTATTATTTTGGTATGGAAACAACAATGAAATAGTAAGTGGAATAAGAAAATAATTTTGAAAGAGGTAATGTAATTATTACCTCTTCTTCGGGTGCTTTCTTTTGATTCGACCAAAAGGGCTTCTTAGTTGGATTTATGATCAATGTAAGGAATCTAGTATAAATTTAGGTTATTTGGGAGGATTTTTTAGCAGGTTTTGGCCAATATAAATGGATTTGGAGGTGTGATTTTGAGATAAGGGTAAGTACCCTTTTATAAGATAGGTGATGGTCACTTTAGAAAAAACTTGAAATATTATTTTATTATAAAATAATTTTCGGTTTATAATGGCTCTAAATGGATTGATTTTGAGTCTAAGGTGGGTATGGGTCGAAATATTCTCAAATAATGGGTTTTAGACAAGTTTAGGTCACCATATTAACCTTATCATCTAGATTTGACTGTTAGTTAAATTTTTTAACTTTTACCATATCTTCTTCTATTATTATAATAAATGGTTAATAAACTTACTATAAAATATCAGGAGAACCTAAATTAGTTCATTAATTACATATATATCATTATATAAGTCCTTTTTTCAATCCATATATTTATAGGAATATTTTATCATTTAATAATATTGTATTTGTTTTAAATACTCATTTATGTCAATTTTGACACTATTTAGGATTTGGTTTTTGTCAAAGTCAAAAAAACTTTATTCCTTCAAAAAAAATTATATCAACCCTAAAATGTAATATTAAGCTATAAAATTTGTTTAATTCATCAAAATTCTCAATTTACATTTATTTTTATATTTATAATATCAATTATTTTAATATGTCATTAATAGGGTAATTGCTGCATCATCATTGTGTCATAAATAAATTTAAATATTTAATTTCTAAAAATTATAAATAAAATACCATGATGTGGGATATCTTTTTATATTTTTAATTAATATTTTTAGTCAAATTTATCTTATGTATTACCCTATATTAAAAGGGTTTAGTTATTAAACATTGAATTTAACACTTTTAACCCTTCTTTAGATATAATAATAATAAATGTACTAATCTAATCCAAGTGGATTAAAAGGATCATATTTTTTTTATAAGGTTTATTTTGGTTTAAAAAACTTATCCAATTGAATTATGACATATTTTAGTGTAATTATAATATCATTTTTACCTTTAATTATCATATTTACTTTTAACCATGGTAAATAAAACTCAAAAGTTATTATTCAAAAAAAAATTCATCCTATTGAACCAAATTTTACTTACTGATGTCAACCATGTATCTCAGATTTTTGAAATTCGATTCACCGAATTGGTAAAATTATGTTTTATGCAAATTTAAAAATTTGCCTAGAAGGTGAGTAAAAGATGATAAAATTTCAATAAAATTTTATTTATCTAATATTATTATAAAATGACTTAAATGAATTAAATCAGAATAAAATTGGTATTATTTTTATATTTTTACTTTAAAATAAATTTAAATTAAAAATAACTATTTAAATAAAAGTCAGGTTTAAACAATAATGTAGTGTCTTTCACTATTCAGCAAAAATTCAATGTTTTTAGAAAAATTCCAAAAATTCACCAAAATCAAATTTTGATATTCCAAATTCAAAAATTATTTTTATTTTACCAAATTCAAAACATAGAATTCTAATTAATTAATTTAAAAAAAATTCTCATTGATAAAACCAAAAAGCGGGTTTTTGAGAAGTAAAAACTATCAAAGGAATGATATGTGTTTATGTCCAATTTAAATGTAAAATTACTTCCGATAACCAAAATTGTATCAAATGATAAAAATATAATCTAATTATACTTCAAAACCATTTAAATGTATAATTTAACACTATAAATTATTTTTATTAAAAAAATTATTTTCAATTTAAATTTAGTATTTATCACTATTCATCAAAATATGAAATTTATCAGAAAAGAACAGAAAATTTATCCAAAATAAATTTTTATGTCTTTATTCTAAAGAAGTAGTTTATTTTGTCAAATTAAATTTATAAAAGTGTCATATATTATATTTAAAAATGGTTCTCCATTAAAAGGTGGTAAAATTTCATTTTTTGAAAAATAATTCTTTTATCTAAAAAATTCAATTTGTTTTTATATTATGTCTAAGACAAACATAATATGGATATTAAAATTATATGGAGTATATAAAATTGAAAATGTAGTTAATACTATTCATAACCTTTTTTTTAATAGCTAGTTTGGAAAGTCGTGGTGCGCTCGAACTCGATGTTGCATGTTGTGTAAGCTATTGAGTTACTTTAAAGAAAATAACTTACTACGAAATATTGGCGTGTTACAGTATACATCTCTAGAATAAATTTTTCCTTCAACATAAGAAGGGATATAATGGGTGAGTAGAATCCCTTACTCTTTTTTGATTAGATATATAATGTATTTCATGTTATGTACCAGGCTTGATGTGGCTTGTGCCTTGAGAAATGTAGGCATATATCAATTAAACCCAGGAGAGCCACATTAGTTGATAGAAAAAACTATCTTGAAGTGCCTTAGGTGTATTTTTTGAAAGTGGGTGTTATACTTTGATTACCAGTACATGTATGTTTTTTGTAATATATACATGTGTTTATCTTTCCATAATAGTGAAAATAATTCAGAATCCACTTTTTTATGAAAATTTCCGTAGATTATGTGTCGTATTGAAGGGTTATAGAAGATACTAGGATATAATGATGACCTAGAGATACCATGATAGTAATATTAATGTAATATCCTATGGTCCAGTTACATCATTCCTGCATAGAAAAAATGATTTGAGACTATCCGGTGTTGGGGGATCATAAGCATTAAGACTTAATCTTATGAAGTCCACACTTGGTGATCTCTTCTAATTGAGATCATGAGGACAAAACCACTAATTGAAACACCACATGTTTTAGGTTTCATTGGTTGTTCCTATCTACAGACATGTGTAATGGTATCCTGACTTTAGATAATTTTTAATGTATGTCATTTTATTTCATACTTTGATTAAAGATGAAAACCATGGAAATGAAGGCATGGTGAGGTAGTTTGTGTTGGGTATGTCATTGGTGACATGACATTGATTAAATGGTCAAGATAAGATTTGTGACTTCTGAGTTGAGGAAGAGATATCTCAGTCCTGGTTGATTAGGATGGTAGTAACTTCTTTAAATCCATGGCCATTCTAATTAAAGGTAAGTCCTTCCAGATAGATCAACAAATTATAAATCTATTAAAGGATGATGAGAGTAGTGTGCATTCTGCTATATTGAGACATCGATGACAAATAGATTACGTTACAAAGACTATTTTTATAAGTAGGTAGTGGTTACTTTGACTTTTCCTTATCCCTATAGGGGTCTCAATGGGTTTCTAGACCCCACTATTGGTTTGTGAATTTTAGCCACTACTATTGAGATAAGTGCCTAGACGGTTACACACAATAGCACTTTGAGAATCTATCTTTTTCTATTGAATAGGAATATAGAACTTGGAGGGCCCCTCCATGTGGTTTGGGTATTATCTATTTTCTATAGATCATCAAGGAATAAATAAATTATTTAATTATTAAAGTTTGGAATAAATCATTGAATTTATTTATGACATGTATTTATGAGTGATTAAGTAAATACAAGGATAAATATTATTCAAACATATATTAATATCCTAAGTTTGTATAATTTTATCAAGATATGTGAGTCGAGTTAAAGACTCATGTTTATCACCTAATATATTTAATATATATTATATATAGTGATAAATTATAAATAATATTTATAGCATTATTTAGTTTGTTATAAATAATTATTTATTATAATTATTTAGTTGATGTTTATTACAAGGGGGGTCTGGAACCCAAACCGGGTATTGAAGATATTTTCAATATAAGTGGAGAGAGGTTCATTCCAAATGGGCTATTCATTCATTGGAATTGAGAGATACTCTCTCCTCCTGGATCCTTGAGAGATACTCTCTCAAACAAGCAATTTCTTTAAGTTCCGTCTTCTAGGATTGAAGACATTGGCTTGTGGCGATCATCATTGTATCAAAGTGATTGATGGAGTATCGTGTTAACACCTGAATTATGATTAATGATGCATGATAAGATTAAATAAGTGTGTGTGGATGATCTAGAAGGCATTTCATCGGATTCTTCGAGCAGTGATTGTCGTCACCTTACGACAGGCTTACATGCATCAGTTCCGAATGAGGTAAATGTTCATTATTATTTTTTGCTTGGTTTAAACTATTTGTGGTCCTTAGACCTTACTAGGATAACATCACCAGATTCGATGATGTTACATTTCTCTGGTGACACAAAAAATTTAATTCCTAGTCAATCGGCTTCTGCTGCCCATCTCGGTACCCAACAATGGTATCAGAGCATCGTGTGGGTTTTTTGAGTCAAAATAAAATAAAATTACCTTAAATTTGAGTATAGGGTGTTAAAATGGTTCTAATGGATCTGACCACATGTTTATCCATTTTCTAATAGCCAAGTAATGGTCATTTGAAAATTTTAAATGGAACGACATCATCAGATTTAAGTTCTTTGGATTTTTTATTTTTTAAGAATACAATTTTAATTTGTTTTTATGTTCTTCAATGTATCAGAATACAACCAAGTTTAGGCCGGAATCCAGTCACCGGAGTTAATCCAGTTGAGATATATTATTTTTATGTTAATAAAAAATAATATAATATTTTATTATTTTTATTATTCTCAATAAAACAAAGTTTGAAGTTGATTTTTGTAAAAAATTTCTTCAAAATTTTGGAAATGTCATTAAAGAGAGAATCCAAATGGATTCTTTAAACTTTTGGATTTTTTATTAAAGGTGGGTTGTAAAGTCAAATAAATAAACAAAAAGGAAATGAGACACTAACCTACGTGGTGGCTCACACCTTTTCTCCCTATATATTCTGATCCAAACTAGGTCCACAACCCAATAGCGCCCCATCCTCCCTTGGTCATGTATCCCTATGTGCCTCGCTGAAACTGCAAGCCGTCGTTGCACCGTCCCAACCCAACTTCACCATTGTTGTCCCAATCGTGTGTCATCACCTCGACCCACCGGCCACTGCCCCACTGCAATAGCTCACCGCACCATCAAGATCCAACCTCATCACACTGTTCTAGGCTTGCTCCACCACTCAGGCCTCACCTCACCGATGAGGCCTCTGCCTCTGTGTCGTCCCCAGCTGGCAGACAGCATCGACCGGCACTGCACTGTGAGGCTGCATGCACCTCCCTACTCGTGTCATTGGAAACCTATCCAGCTAGTGGACCTCCCTTCTTCTACAAAGTGTAGTTGTGGGTTGTTTCTAGACTGATCATGCATTACCGCGGTTCAACCACAGTTTCCATGTGGTACAATCACAGTTCTAACGCGGTTTTGCCACGATTTTGACCTTCTTTAGTAAAATAGTCTCATTGTAGTCAACAGTCTAGCCAGACTCCTTCTCCAACCGGATTTAAACCGATTAAATTAAAATGATTAATTTATTTTAGTTTTTTAAATTTAATTAATTAATATTATTTTTTTTATTATAAATAAAATAGAATTTGAAATTTTAATTTAATTTTTGATTTAAATTAAATTAATGGTTTAATTTATTTTTTAGAATTAAAAAATATATTAATTAATTGGAACAGATAAATAAATTATTTGAATTTATTAAAAATCATTTAATTTATTAGAAAACCCTCATACAATTTAAATTTATTCCACTTTAATTTTAATTGCTCATTATTTTAATACAGACTAGTATTGAGCTAGTGACCGACCCATGCATTTCTACTTTTATTTATTTAATAATTTATTCATTGTGTGCAATGTATGTAATAATTGCGTAGTTAATTCATAGAATGCGTATCGTCACATTATTTTAAATATGTATAAGGCCATGTGAGTCCAATGCACCTGTTATATATTGTACCCCAAGACCCCCTCTCATGTGTGTGAGTATATTTTTAATTACATGGTGAAAATCTCAAGCATGGACCATTCCAAATCAAGGCAGTAATCTAGATGGGAGTCATGTACTTTTCACTAGGGGATAACTGTGACACGAGTGAGCTGTCGACTCAGGTAAGGAACCCCCTAGGTCATGATTGATCTGTCATGGATCAATCATAAAAAAATGCTCAAGACCAGTTGGATTCTATGCTTTTTCTTTATGCATTATTTATTATATTATGTAAGTGAATGATTATTTCTTGATCACGTAAAATAATAAAAAAGATAAAATGCATAAAGATATGATGAACATATTTCTATTACTTGTTAAGTTATGGGCGCGAAAACCTAGTTTGAATAAATAAAATAGAATTGGATTATATTCATCAATAAATAAAATCCCTCAAAGAGATATCAAGTCTTAATACCCTCTGTTACCCAAATTTGAGTGAAAACAACTGTTTGATGTGCTCATGAGCCAAATTTGAGAGTGGTTCTTACTAATGATGAGTTAATATAAGATTAATGGATTTACTTGACTAATGAAGATATCAAATAAGTATCTGAATCTAGATTACTATCACTTTAATGGAAATAAGTGGAGGGAATAAAGTTTAGATTTCAAAAGCTGGTAATTTACACAATAGTACAAGGAATTGTGAGTTAATGCATTTGGACAGAATAGAGCCTACCTAGAAACTCTCTAACTAGTGATGAATCCAAATCTCATAGACTCTGAAGAGTAGTTTCAAGGATCCTTTCTACTGGAATACTCAGGTGATATAGTATTCCTAATCTAATATTGATGTCTATTAGGGTCCTCTAAAATAGTGGGAGACATTTAAAAATGAAATAATAATTAATTAATCATAAATTTATAATGGTAATCAATATAAAGTACTAACTTCTAATGTTTATTTTTTATATATTTAAATTGGAAATCACTAACACCAAAAGTACATTTTCACTATGATCTATTTTGGATAAATAAAATATCCTGACCAGTAATAACTTCCAGGAGTGGTACAGGCGCTTGCGCATAGTAGTACTCCAAGAAATAAATATATATGTTTTGGAATCCTCAGTTCTTTTTTATCCTCCTCGGGGATAAAGTAAGGAAAAAAAGATAAATAGAAAATCATATAGGGGATGCACTTGATGTTTAGTGAATCATGTTGTCATCCATGTCCATCTAATTGCTGAAAATGTATGAGTATGAGGATGCCTACAATATGCATTCACATCTCTAGGAATTATATCAGGAGAGGGCCAGTTAGGAAAGGTATGAGATCTCCAGTTCCCTTTATAGGTGCAGGCTAGTTGAAGGGTACCAAGATGTTCCTCATGTACTCAATATGATCGGGTATATTGAGAGGCTTGAAGCCCATGGGTTCAAATTCAACCAAGATCTAGAAACACATCTCATTGTTTCCTCTTTACCACTATGATTTTCAACTTTTATTATCAATTATAACATGAATGATGTGAAAATTTCACTCCTAGATCTATTGGATTTAGTTTTCTAAGATTATAAGGATATGAAAAATACCAATTCATTTGTCTTTATGGTGAACAATAGAAATAAAGCCAAGGAAAAGGGGTCCAAGGACATGTCATGGACAAAGACTCCAAAACATTATCCTTCAATGAAGCCAAAGATTCAGAATCAAAGCAATGAGTAGGAGGTTGTCTGCTTTGGTTGTGAAAATAAAGGTCACTAGAAGAATATTTGCAGAGATGGGAAGAAGAAGCAAGATAATGCTTCTACTTTAGGTATTTTTGTCATTGAATGCAATATTTTTTTATCTAAAAGTTGGGTATTGGATATGGAATTTGGATCACAGATATGTATTCATATATAGGAAACAAGTAGATTTAAGAATATTTCAAGAGGTGAATTGGATCTCCGAGCTACAAATAGTGCAAGTATAGTAGCCCTAGCAGTGGGAGACTGTCACTTATCTTTTCCTAGTGGTTTGGTTATACTTTTAAATAATTTTTATTATGTACATTCTATAACCAGAAACAAAATCTATGTGTCATGTTTGGACATTATGGGATTTTATTTAAAGTTGCGAAATAAATGTAGACTATTATATAAGGATAACATGTGTTATGGTATGGCACATCTTAACAATGGTTTATATATACTCAAACTCAAAAATCCAGTAATGAAAATCAGTGAAAAAAACAACGAGAAGGACTCTAATATCACCCACCTATGTCACTTTATTTTAGTTCATGTAAATGAGAAGTAATTATAGAAATTACATCAAGATGGGTATTTAGACTTGGTATAGTTAAAACCCTTGGATGTATGCTAAGCTTGTTTACAAGGGAAAATGGACAAAACACCTTTCGTTGGGGAGGGATAAAGAGCCAATGTGTTACTATAATTAATACATATTGATTTATGTGGTCTATTTATAGAAGAGGCAAGGGGTGGTTTTTCATACTTCATTAATTTTACCAATGATTATCGTAGGTATGGATATATCTAATTGATGTGGTTTAAGATATATTCCTTTCAGATATATAAGGAATACCAAAGTGAATTAGAAAACTATCTTGGTAAGAAGATTAAGGCACTCTGCTCAGACGGAGGTGGAGAGTATCTTAGCCAATATTTTATTGATCACTTGAAGGAGTGTGGGGTTTTGTCCCAACTCAATCCTCCTTATACACCACAATGGAATGGTGTTAGTTAAAGGATTAATAGGACCTTTCTAGACATGGTTATATCAATGATGAGTAAGAAAACACTTCCATTATCCTTTTGGGGATACACTTTGAAGACAACGACATATACCCTTAACCGAGTACCAACTAAAGTAGTAGATTTTATTCCGTATGAGTTATGGTGTGGAAAGAAACCCAATTTGTTACACTTACATGTATGGGGATGTGAGGATTTGGTCAAGACTTTACCAAGTGAAAAATTAGCATTTAGAAGAACAAAGGTCATATTTATAGGTTATCCTAAGGAAACAATAATATATTATGTATACATCCCTTTAGATAGAAACGTTTCTGTGTCAAAAATATCATATTTCTAGAAAGGTAACACCTTTCTGATGTAAATAGTGGGCACAAGATTGAATTCAATGAAGTTAATTTTCCAGATGTGCACGAGTTGTTACAAGAACAATCTCCTCAAGAGAAATTGGAAGAAGTGGTTCTCGAGATCGAAATACTGTGTAGGTCTTCTCGAGAGGTTAGAGAACTAGAGAATTATGGTTTTATTATCCCCAAGTTAGGTGAAACATTAATCATTGAGGATGATGAACCCCTAACCTACAAGAAAAAATAAGGAAAAGAAGCTGTTAAATGGCAGGATGCCATGAATTCTGAGATGGAGTCCATATACCAAAATCATTTTTGGATTTTGGTACTCCCAGCAGCTGATGTAAAACCCATTAGGTGAAAATGGGTATTCAAGAAAAATATGGACAAGTATGGTAAGGTTAATACCTATAAAAACACTGGTTGTAAAGGGTTTTAGGAAATGTTAAGGCATCGACTATGATGAAACCTTCTCACTAGTATCAATGCTAAAATCCATTAGAATATTTCTTTCAATAGTAGAATTTCATGATTTTGAGATATGGAAAATGGATGTCAAAACCTATATTATAAATGGGATGTTGGTTGAAGATGTTTATATAACTCTATCTGAAGGGATTTTCTGGTTAAATAATACCAATAAAGTGTGAAAGTTGTATAGATCCATCTATGGGTTGAATAGGGCATCACAATCTAGGAATGTTCATTTTGATGATTCCATAATAAAATTTGGCTTTGTCAAAAACAAAAGTGATCCTTGTTTCTATAAAAAAGTTCATGTGAATACCATAATTTTCCTAGTATTATATGTTGATGACATAATAATTATGGGAAAAAAATTGCAAGTCTTATAGTCAGTTAACCCTTGGTTAAATGAACGCTTCTCCATTAAATAATTAGGTGAAGCAGCCTACATTCTAGGGATCAAGATCTATCAAAATAGATCTCAAAGGATTCTTGGGCCAAGTCAAAGTAAATACATTTACAAGGTACTCAAAAGGTATAATATGGAACAATCCTAGAGAGGTTTGTTTCCTATGTCACATGGTATCAATATCTCCAAGAAAATGTGTCCAAAAAACACATGAGGAGATTGAAAGAATGAGTAGAATCCCTTATGCCTTAGCATTGGGTTATATTATGTATGTCATGCTATGTTCTAGGTTTGATGTTACCTATGATTTAAGAATGGTGGGTAGGTATCAAGATAATCCGAGATAACTACACATGGTAGTTGTTAAAACTATCCAAAATTACTTGAGGCATACAAAGGATATGTTCCTGGTGTATAGAGGAGATAAGGAACAAGTAGTTAGAGGATACATTGATGCTATTTTTCAAATAGATAATGATGATCTAAAATAATATTTAGGCTTCACATTTTGCCTGAATGGTGGTGCAGTAAGTTGGAGAATATTGAAGAAATTCATGTTTGTTGATTCTATAGTAGAATTCGAGAATATAAGAGCTTCTAATACATCAAAGGAAGTAATATGGATACACATATTTATCTCATACATTGGTTTTGTGCCTAGCAGTGAAGACCCTATTCTAGTTTATTTTGATAATACTACTGCAGTGGTGCTTTCCCAGGAAACTAGGTCTCACCTGAGGAAAAAGCATATACTTTGAAAGCTTCATCTATTGGGGGGTTTTACTAAACAAGGTGAAGTCTAAGTTAACAAAGTATACATAGATTACAACATGGTATACCCCATAACTAAATTAATTTCTCAATAAAATCATGATGTTCATGTGAGGGCTAGGGGATTGATACATGTTAACAGTTGTATCTAGTGAAAGTGGGAGTGTTGAAAGTGGGTTCCCTAGACCCAAATTGTGTTGTAAAATGATTACCACTGCATATATGTTGTTTTTAATATAGACATGTTATTATATTTCCATAATAGTGAATATACTTTTGCATCAACTTTTTTACGGAAATTTCCATAGATTACATGTCGTGTCAATAGGTTATAGTAGATCCCAGGCTGTAATGAGAACCTATAGATACTATGATAGTAATCTAAAAGTAATATCCTATGGTTAAGTTACATAATTATGATAGGAAAAAAATTATGTGTGACTATCTAGTACTGGTGGATCATAAGCATTGAGACTTAATCTCATGAAGTCCACACTTGGTGATCTTTACTAGTTGAGATCATGAGGACAGACCTACTATTAGAAACACCACATGTTTCAAGTGTCATTGGTTTTTCCTATCTATGGATAGGTTTAAAGGTATCCTGACTTGATTGACTGGTCAAGATAGGATTTGTCACTTCCGAGTTAAGAAAGAGATATATTGGACCTGGTTGATTAGGATAGTAGTACCTTCTTTAAATCCATGGTCATGGTATTCAAATGTAAGTCCATTCAGATAGATCAAAAAATGATAAAGCAATTAAAGGATGATGACACTGGTGTACATTCTGCTTTATTGAGATATCGATGATGAAGAGATTATATTATAAAGATTGGGTTCGTAGATAGGTATTAATTGATTTGACTTTAACATATCTCTATAGGGGTATTGATGGGTTGTTATACTACTCTATTGGCATGTGAATTTTATTCACTCCTATTGAGATAAGGTCCTAGAGGGTCACATACAATATCGCTTTAAGAATCTGTCCTATTTTTGAATAGGAATATAGATCTTGGTGGGGGCCCCATAGGGTTCGGGTATTATTCAAGTTCTATAGATCACCGAGGAATAAATAAATTCATTAGATATTCAAGTTGGGAATAATTCATTGAGTTTATTTATGACATGTATTTATATGTGATTAAGTAAATACAAGGATAAATATTATTCAAATGGATATTAATATCCAAAATTTGTATAATATTATTAGGAGACATGATTTGAGGTAAAGACTCAAGTTTATCATGTAATTTATTTAATATATATTATATATAGTGATAAATTATAAATAATATTTATGGTATTATTTAGTTTTCCATAAATAATTATTTATAATATATATATAGTGGATGTTTATTACATGGGGGCAGGAACCCAAACTGGGTATTGTAGATATTCTCTATATAATTAGAGAGAGGATCATCCCAAATGTACTATTCATTCTTTGGAATTGAGAGCTTCCCTCTCCTCCTGGATCCGGGAGAGAGACTCTCTCAAACAGGTGAGTTCTTCAAGTTCCATCTTCTAGGATTGAAGACGTTGGATTATGGTGATCATTGCTGCTTCGAAGTGGTCGAAAAAGTACAACGCTAGCACCCATATTCTGAATAACGATGCACGATAAGATTCAATAAGTGTGTGTTGATGATGTAGAGGGATTCAACCTCAGATTCTTCATGTAACGATCATTGACACCTTGCGATATTCTTGCATGCATCAGTTCCGAATGAGGTAAACATTGTTGATTATTTTGTGCTCTATTTAAACCACACATTGTCCTCAGACCGTAACAGGATAAGATCACCGGTTTTGATGATGTTATGTCACTCTGGTGATGAAAAAAATTAATTCCCAACTCATCGGCTTCTATTGCCTGTCTTGATACCCAATAATATGATGGATATTTTCCTAGTTTATAAAGGAAAGTAGTAACTAGTTTTGATGGGATATACAAACACTAGTTTCCAAATAGATAAAAATGATATGAAACCACAATTGGGATATGCTTTTTCCTGGTAAAGTAATTTGAGGATAGAAAAGTTATACGAAAACCAATGATCATCGATTATACAACTAAATATGATTATATTAAATATTCTAATGTAGTTAAAAATTTAGTGTGCATATGAAAATTCATCAAGAAGTTTGGTGTAGTAGCTAGTAGTACAAATTACAATACTTTGTACTGTGATAATACTATAGTAGTGGTTCTAGATAAATAGACTAGGTCACATCAACAGGCAGAGCATACACATCAAAATTATCACCACTTTATGGATATTACTCAAAGGAGTGAAGTATAAGTAAACAGGGTATCCATAGAGGAAACTATGGTAGATATACTGTGTAAATCAATATCTCATTAGAAGCATAAACATCATGTGAGAGTTTGTATTATAATATTTTTTAGTATTTTGCTCTAAGGAAAGTGGGAGTATATTGAATTTTGTTCCCTAGAAAAAACTAACTTCATAATTTTGATTATGAGAATATAAATAAATTATCACATAATGATAATTCTTCTATATCACATTAATTTGATAATTGCCTTACTATATTCTCTAAAATAATAGGTTATAGCAGTTACTCGTTATAATGATAAATGATATATGATACGATAATATTATTAAATATATGTCATATGGTCTAGATACATCAATATAAAGATATAATGAATAATTTTGACTATCAGTTGTTTGTGGCTTATAGGACACTAAGAAGTTTTATCCTGAAGTTATCACTTTATGGTCTCCAATAAGGGAGTCCATGAGGATAGACCCACCAATAGGAATTCCACATGTTTTATGTGTCATTGGATATTCTTATTTGTAAATGTATGTATTGGTATTTATACCTGAGATCATTATTAATGTGTATCAAGAATTATATACTTAGATGTGTGGATGAAAACCACAATGATATATACTCACAATAAGGTAGCATTTTTTAGGTGCATCAAGAGTAATATAAACTTAGTTTAAAAAATTGTTTTCCCCTTTTTATTTAATAGAAGAATATATCTCTGGGCCTTTCAGTGAAATGTAACTTTATGATAAAATCCTTATCCATGGTAGTTTATAGAAAAGTATATTTCATAATGTTAAAGAAAGAAAAATCAAGCATATAAGGTGATGGCACAAGTATGCATCCGTCTTGATAAGATATTGATAGAAAAAATAATTATACTACACAATAGCATTCATATAAATATTTTTGTAGTTTATATTTCAACACATTTCTCTATGAGTACATTGATGTGATGTTAGACAATAATCTTGGACTTTAGTAAACTTAACCTCTTACCATTGAGAAAGGGGCCTAAAGGGTCACACACAAATTTGAATCCAAAATATCCTTAAATTATACTGAATTTAAGTTTATGAATAAATAATTTTATTATTTTCTGGAATAATTATTATTTAATTAAATTTGATCATAAAAAAAATAGTCATGATATATTCATGATTAGAATAGGAATGTTGAATTTTATCTCTTACTTATTTTTCACTAGGCAACAAATAAATATTTATTTATTCATAATTTTATTGAACAAATGAAAAAAAATATGTATTTAAGTTATGTGAATATTAAAAATAAATATTTATTCATTTTTTGAATATAATATTTATTCTAGTTATCAAATTAATAATATTTATTTACTCAAATAGATTTATTTTATTATTCATGGTTTGATAAATTCCATTAGATGATATTTGGGTAAAGTTAAATGACCAAGTGGAAATGAGATGTTTAAATTTTATATCATTTAAATAGATTATTATTTATTTATTTTTGAAATGATAAAATATATATTACATTCCATGGGATATAAAAATAAAAATATTATTATTATTTGACATGGGGAAAACATAGAATAAATAATTTGATAAAGATCCATTGTACAATTATCAATTATATAGGCCTAAGTATAAATTCAAAAATATATAGAATTTTTAGGTGGGGGTGTTCCGGAACAATGCAAACACTATAATTCTCTTAATCCCTAGAGTGAAATTCTTCTCCCCTACTCCCTCCCAAAAAAATATAGATAGAATAATAGATATTTTTATGATATATTCTGAATGATATGTAGAACTTGACTCTGATGTTCTAGCTCAAAAATGTAAATAACAGTATCTAAGGATTTTTAGTGCACATGTGGATACATCTAGAGGAATCCTTGCTTGATTCTCCACCACAGTAACAATGCAACAAAGTGTGGCGATGTAAATTTGATAAAAAAAGGAATACTTTAGTTTGAGGTAATTCTAGTTTTAATTAAATTATAAATTTAATATTTAAGATCCTCTCTTAGTGATTTTATAGTGTGTTCATCAATTTATTTGGTTTTTTACTATTTATATAGATGAAAACCAAAATCAGGCTCCCCCTGATGCTTATGATGTTCCCTAGAACCTTCACCAACCTCCTATGAGGAACCCAATCTAAGTTTTGAATCTAAGAAATGGATTAGATCCAAGGAGGATGAGATAGAATCCATATACACCAACTAAGTTTAGAATTATGTTGATTTACCTAATGGTTCTAGACATATAGGTAAAATGCAGGTATTTAAGAAAAAGACTATCATGCATGGTAGAGTATCTACATCATGATTTGTGGTGAAATGTTTTAAGAAAATTCATGGAATTGACTGTAAATAAACCTTCTCACTGGTAAGTATTCTTAAATCCATCATGATTATACTAAACATTACAAAATTATATAATTATAAAATACATTGTATGGATGTTAATACATAATTTCTTAACAAGAATTTTCTCTACGATATATATAAGACACAACCTAAGTGTTTTGTCAATCCAGTAAATAATAAAATGGTATATAAGCTCAAATGATTCATTTAAATTATTAATCAGGATTCTTTGAGTTGGAATATTTAATTAATGAATCAATCAAGGTGATTATATTTATTAAGAATGAATATGAAACTTGTTTATATAAATGGGTTTGGGGGAGCATAATAGATGTTATAATATTGTATGATAATGATATATTGATCAAGGGAAATAACTTTCCTAATCTAATATCTATAAATTCTTGTAATGGGAAAATATTATCAATGAAATACTTAAGGATTATAACCATATGATTTGGGTATGAAAATCAATGAAGTTTATCATGGTAAATTAGGGTATATATATTAGTAATATCTGGAATGGATTTAAAATGGATGATTCTAATAAATTATAGATAACAATTGTTTATGGAAAGATACTTTCATAGGATACTTATAATAAATAGAAGATTTGTAAGGATAGATTACCTTATGCATTAGTTATAGGGTTTATCATGTATACCATATTATTTACTTGTTTTGATGTATTGTGTTCATTAAATATGATGAGAATATATAGATCTGGTCCTATTGAAAAACATTGGATCGCTCTAAAAAATATCCAAAACTCCCTTTATATAACCAATGACACATTTTTTATATATATAGAGGTGCTAAAAACTTCTTATATGGGGTTAAATTAATTAATGTTTCCAAAGAGATGGTGATGATTTTAAATCACACTCTAGATTTGTGATTTCCCTAAATAAATATGTTATCGGATATGAATGTTCCTAGAAAAAGTGGTTGATTCAATAATTGAAGTTTTTTATATTTTTATATTAGGTGAAATAAAAGAGGTTGTTTGGATCAAAAATTTTATCATTGAACTAGATATTTTCCCAAGTATTATAGATCCCATTAAACTCTTTTATGATATCAATGGGTAATTGGTAATATTTGAAGCCTTAATCTCACTATAAATCCAATCATATCCTCCTATGATATAATATCATTCATGATATTATGAGTTGTGGTGATGTATAAATTTTTGATATTTTTTATAAATGATAATGTAGTGAATCCTCTAAATAAACTAATAGCAAAACAGAAGCATGAGAAGCATGTATAATCTCTAGGTATTAGACACATGGGGGATTGCCTCTAGTGCAAGTGGTAGATGTAAGAAATTATTACCTTAAGATCGATCAAGGTATGGTGGTTTGAGATAATTGTTGTATCCTTTATTTCATTATTAAATAACTAAAGTTATTCTTCTAATATAGTTATTTTTTGGTTACATTACTATAAATACACTAATTATGATAATAACCTCATTTTACTTAAGGTATAATTTTTATCCCTAATTGAGAACCATTACCAAACTAAGGATTGTTACATGTGGTTATCATGAATATTGTTTATGTACATTTACATATATAGAACTAACACATGGGTTATAAGTGAGATTGCCTAATCGGATGTGACTAGACTTAAGAAACACCACATGGACTGTCCTATTTATGTCATTGGTGTATCTATAGTGTGATTATGTATATATATGTCCTTTGATAGATGGGTTAAAGTTATTTTTTCCATGATAACATTCATTCTTAGGCTTAGTAATACCAAAATGGGCTCGAGTCCATGGGCTTTACGGGCGAGCCTATGAATACAGTTATGGCTAAGCTTCCAAACTTTTTCCTATTTTTTAAAAAATACTAAAATGATACTCCAAAATAGGTTTATATCCATGAAACCTGATTCCACTTTTCATCCATGCCTCACTACCTGAGGCCCCTTCCCAAACTTGACCTACTCCCAATGTTTGTCACCTTTCTTTCCCCTTCCCTTATAATACCACCCCCAGTCTCCTATCTTCCTACCCTAAAAATACACCACCTCCATCCACTGATGTTCCCTAAACCAAACCCCATGATTCACCAATATCTATCAATGGAGCCTCATATCTCTCAATCTACCACCAATGACTGCATTATTCTATAATCACTCACATCATTTACTTTTCCATGACACTGCCGTTATGACTATAAAAAAGAATAATATTATCCCAATCTCACTAAAATTATGGAACTCAAGTATTTTTTATATTTTTTTTCATTATATGGTGTTTATTCTAAGTGGTATACTAATTAATATCTCTCTATATTATTTCAGCCTATTTTTTCTAACTTTTGATATTCGAGTTCCGGTTTTCTCAAAGCTAAAAACCTAGTTTTTATATTTATGATTTTGTACTATTTTAACAATTGGATTTTGTTTTTTCACATCCAAATTTTATTATATCGATTACTACAATATTATTTATTTCTATCATTAATTTATTGTCCTTTAGGTTGATGGGTGAAATTAGATAATCTGGCCTATTTTTTGATTTTTTATTTAAGTGGGTTAATATTTCACAAAATAAATGGATCAATGGTGTTTTAGAAAATTAATTTATCTATCATTCACATAATAATATTTCAGAAGATATTTTTTCAACTTCTTTTTTTCATGAATGCATTCATTTAGAGGTAGTGTCATATTTGTTTCCCATAATATCCTTTTTAATATCTTCATGAATAGAAATGTAATGGGTCCTTATTATAAAACATGTTTATGCTATTAATTTTTTTTGATGGAATATATTGTTTGGGTTTAAAAAATAGGCTTCCCATGAGCCTTTTAGACCAGTACAAAAAATTGGTTGGGCTTATAATTTTTCGCATGTATTGAAAACATGCTAAAATAAGTAATACCAAAATTGTACCACACCCAAACAGGCTGGGCCTGTTAAGGCCGAGCTCAAATATTTTTCATGCCTGCTCAGGATTCCATACTACATTGTTTTAGAATTCAAGATAAATAGATGGTCTCTTGGCTTATTGAAAATCATGGGTGACACATCTCTTTATATCATATTGGGACATTTACACCTATAGGATAGGTTTGACATAAAGATCCCCATTTGAGTTATACTAAGAAAGTGAATTTTCATGACTAATATATTAGATATATTAACATGTTTTGTTAATTCATAAATGAAAGATATGTATTAAATTTCAGAGATGTGGTGTTGAAATGATCCATATATTGTACCCATACATAATGGCATGGATGATTTTTACTTGGTATAGTATACACATAGGTGATGAGATCATGAGAATATTTAATTAAGTCCATTATAATTATGAATTAAAATAATAATTTATACTAACAACGTAAAATGTTAAAATTATTCACAAATAAGTTTCCCAATGATGGAATTTTTAATCCAATTATATTGGATATTGTATGGTATTTATTTTGATTAAAATAATTAATAATATTAATATAACATTATGAAAATTATTATATTATTATTGTTTAAAATATTTCAGTTACTTATATATTAATATATGGGATATGAAGGCTTTAAATGTTGTTCAAATTATATATATATTATAATTATAAGAGAATTTCATAAATCCAGATTTATTTTTATTTATATATGTGGGATATATATATAAAGGATGTTAGTTATAAATGTATCATTGATATTTATTAAACAAATTCAATGATAAATGGGTGAATGATATTCATTAAAATTAATGGACTATATTAATATTCTTGACTACTAGCATTTAATGTAATAATTGATATGGCCTAAATCATTGTATTAGGGAGCCTATAAAAGGAGGTTTAGGGGGATAGATATACCACATCTATTAGAAAGGATATCATATTCCTTATGATCCACTCCATTATTGAGAAACCTATCATCTACCCAATTTTTTAAGGTATTATTCATCTTAGATATATAATAACAAAGAATGAAGATCACCATTCTAAAGAGACATAAAATCATTATTTTCTAATTAGAACATGATGGAGATCATTTGGAAACGTGATAAATGATGATAAAAATAATCATTTTATCATTGTAGTTTTTTATTTATAGTTATTGTTTTTAGATTCCAAATGTTTTCGGTTGGGGAATTATTTTATCTTTTTCCAAATAAGTGATTTTTAGAGAACATATATAATTCCTATAATTATATACATGAGTTCAAACCATTTTACATTCATTGAAAAATATTTCTCATACAAAATAAATTTTAAATGACAAACCCCTTTATCATTAGGTTGATTTATAACATTAAATGGTTATGCTATGAATGTTCTAATAATAAGTTCATCCATGTGAATGTCAAGATTTTCCAGGAGAATAGGCATCTCAAAATTAAGAACACCAAACCATTAAGACGTCATCTTTCTACAAAAAAAATGGTTTTTCTATACATTTTATGTTTTAATTTAAAAGTTACTTTTATCATATATAGTAATTGATTTAGTTTATAGTGAGCTAAAATTCTGATTCATAATGTCTAAATTTGTTAATAATAGGCATCCTATCTTTTTAGTGATAAGATAATAACCATGATTAATATTTAATCAAGACTAATAATTGTTGAAATGGGTAATTTAATATGGCTCAAATTTTATTAAATTAATTTGACACTTATACCTTCTATAATAAATTTTTTAGGTTGAAAACACATACCCAAATATATCACTAACATTTTCCCAACTATTCACTTAACTCACAAAACCCACCAAACCCCCATGTGATACAATTATTACCCCTTACATAACCTTAGATTCCATGAAAAATCCCCTCTTTTTCACCTATGAACGGATATCACTCCCTAAAATTATATGATCCCTCTCCACCACAAAGTCATTGATCATTAATTTTCCCACCCTCACCCTCTCTAAATACCTCATAATTAGTTCATATGGTTCTAAGTAGTCCTTCAAATATTTATGAAGGTATGTAGTAAGTTAATGGGTTCTTTGTCTCAAATTTTATTTTTTGAGACAATTTTATTATCTCTAATATGGTGTGATTATTATATAAGAAATTTATTTTACCATATTCATATAATTAATTGGGTTTTAAGAGACATATTTGTTCTCTCTTCAAATGTATTTGGATTCAAAATTTGAAAGGGTTTTTATTAAATCAACCCCCTTCACTAAGTTATAGTACTTTTTCTTTAAATTATTTATTCTAATATTAATTTCTAAAACCATAATATTTTTTTCATGGTATATTATCTTCTTATAAGGATAAATTCATTGTTTATTAAAATATTGTTCTTTTACAAAGTTATTTCAGAAAAAGTATATAATTTTTTAGAATAAATAACATCTTATTTAATCATAGTTTCACCTCCCTTTCTATATTTTCCTTCATAAAAATGTTCTCATTTATATTTGGAAACCCAATTATGTTTTATCTCATTTGAACTTAGTATTTCCATTCTCCTATTTTCAAAAGGATTTTTTATTACACATTTTATGATTTTGAATTTCAAAAAATACATTATAAAATAATAAAATAGTTTTTCTTCAATGATAATTTTATTTTATATTCCACTCCAAATTTCATTGGGATGCTCGTTAGGTCTTTTTCAGGGATATGTTATTGAAGTTTCTTTTTTAAGTAAAAAGTTTCAATATTTTTCACTTAACCTTTTTTAAAATGACTTCTTAAATTAAACTATAACTTCTTCTTTCTATGATAATTTTAAAAATATTTTCTATGTTCTATTTTTTAAGTAATTATTTAATGTGAACACATCCTTATGCCAATACAGCTATTTCTTTCAACAAATATTTTATTCCATATTTTAAGATGTTTTTACAAATAATCCTAATTTTAAATTATTCTATGATGAAAATAGGTATTTCCTATTATTTTTTGAAGTGATTTAACCAATGATCTAGAAAAAAAAATCTATCTATGTAAACATACTCTATTCATTACTAAGATATTCTCTTATGATACCACCCACATTCTTTTTCTGGATGGATTATTCTCATGTTTTGTATTATCATATAAACCAATTTCTTTTTAGGTTAATTATACATTCATGAAATTATGTATTATTTCTTTATGTGACACACGTGATGATAATTTTATTAAGGGTGCACCCTGATGGAATTCTAATTCATTGGGTAAAGAATTAATCTATAGAGATTACCTATTTATTATACCTTGGAAACATGCCCTAGTAATGTTTTATGATACCTTGGTGAACAAACTTGGTAATATGAGTGGTTTTCACTAATAGAACTTCAATCCATTGGGAAAAGAATTAATATCTCAGGATGACATGTTCATCTTACCTTGGAAGAATGCATTGGTGTTTTTTTATGATACATTAGTGAATAACGTTGGCAATAGGATTTTATGGCACCATAGTGATGAAAATTGGGTATATGTTTATGAATATCTCATGTTTTTATTGTTTCTTCATTTCCAAGTTATGATTTATGTACCTATGATCATGTTATACATCATATACTCATATTTCTGTTCTTATGTTTATATTATTATGTTATAACATAAGTCTTACCCGTGTTATGTTACAATTTTATTGTTTATCCCTTACTAAGCATCTAAGACCAACCCATTATTATGTTTTAATTTCACCAGGTTATGAAGAAAAGTAATATGTATAATGTGAATATAAGAGTATCATGTGTGGAGATTTTTTTGGAGATTTTGAAGAATTTTATAGATAATTAAGTAGTTTATATAGTGGAAAAAGAGTTCATTAGTTGAAAATACATGGGTATTATTGGTTAATGTTTTTTTCCTAACTCTCTAAAACTCTATACCTAAAAGTTATTTGGATTGTATATAATTTAATATTTTTTATAAGTCATATAATTGAGACATTTATGTTACTGGATTATCACAGTTGGTGTCAGAGTAGGTTTTAGATAAATTTAGAGATTATGAAGTTAGTTGGGGATAATTAAAGGGTTTATAAGTTAATGTTTCCCAAAATTTCATAGTTATAGATAAATAATTAGGTTAGTTTAGGAAATATTGAATATTTTAGGTATTAGAATAATAAATATTTATTGGAAAACCTAGGGATAAGTCTAAGGGATAATTCATGTATTGGATTACGTCTTGAAGTATTTTTTAGTAGATATTTTGTGGTTATAATGGAAATTGCATCCTTATATCGATACTATCAAGTGAATTTGGTTGTCGAATAGATTCACCTAGGGGTAATCATCCTAAAAAAGTTTTTTTGGGTATCAACACAATCTCCACACTAGTTCAAGATGAGTGGTCCTAAGACTGCACACCTGGATAGACACTCTCGAGGGATATTCTTTGGTTAATTATATTATCTTTACAAGACATTGTAAAGTATATATTATGTTGAGGAATTAGGTTGATAAATATGAGAGAATACATCCTAAAAACCTATTTTGAACTTAGATTTATTTAGGTCGAACTGAAAGATATTGAAATAATTTCAAATGTAAGTACATTTTGAGGTTTATTTTTTTATCTTACAATAATTCACTTATGTTGTTCATCACTCGGGATAACTCTATTTGGTTTTAGTAATGGATTATTCCCAAAAGAAACAAGTTAAAAATGAATATAATGGAAAATAAAGAGATGTTACCAATGATAAACCTAATAAGATTAAAACTGAATTGAGAAATATTATTATTATTCCAAACAATATATCAAGAATTATGATTAATAGTGTGGGCATAACTAATTTATCAAACAAACTAAATAATATAATAAAGGAGTATCATGGAATATTTAGTGACAAAGATGATGAAGGAAATAGGATTCAATTTCCTACATGATAAGAATGTGTGAAGAGGCACTCAAAAAAATGTAACAATGGAACTGGAAGATGCTTCATTTTTTGGAAAGGGTTTCATAGAGAAATAAGTTTTTGAGGAAAAAATAAGCAATCAGGTTACATAAAAAATGGAAATTATGTGTTTATAAGTTGTACCTAATATGTTTATGTAGGTATATCATTTAAAAATATATCCTAATTCATAATTATCTTTTAGATAACTCTAAATAATTTAATTGGTGAGTGATAATTAAAATTTCTAGAATGTGATTTATTTAGGTGGGAACGTAACACCCCAAAATTATCTATTTTCATTTAAAACCTAATGTGTTCAATAGCTTTATTCACAAAGAAGACCAAACCAAAACGAATTTTGGAACATTATATAAAAATTAAAATGTAACCATGGAATTTGAGAGTGAAAATTGTCACGACCCGTCCCTCGGGGCCTGTTTCATGACTACCCCAAGCCTTCCTTCCATAGGCCAGGGGATGGTGACTACCACCAAAGGCGTAATTCCCTAAAACTAGGAAGGCATTGCCTTTATAACCTGTAAAAATACACAACAAGATATGAACATGAGTAAACTATATAACCAACAAGTGAGTACAATAAGTAAAAAGAGTCCATAATACAAGCACAACTGGAGAGTACAATAAACTGAAAGTACAAGTACAACTGAGGAAAATGGGGAATCAACTATTGGGTCATCCTCCAGGTTCCTACCTGAAGGGTAGGTATAGATATATTCCACATCACTCCTCGTCTTTCCATCTCCACCATGTACCGACATGCCTTATGGTCCACCTCTAGGTATCGTCCAGTCCTGGTACTCTCGGCCTCATTCGGCATTTTTCGTCGTCTGCAACCAACACAACAAGGTGCGGGCATAGCCCGTGCAGGGGTGAGTATAACGATACTCAGTAGGGACCCTGAGACCATCAAGGTCTCACAAAATCTAAAAAGGATAAACCACAAAGTATGAAATCAACATATAACCCCACTTAGGTATATACCCATACATATAACTAAGTTATCAAGAAATCCATCTCAATCATGAGGAAAACACAAAAGTTATTAACTCAGCTCAAACAGGATTTTATTATAGGTGTAGTAACATTTTAAACCCTCAGCTGCTGGAGAACTCCTCCTCTATCGAGTAAAGTGGGCCTACCGCCACAACCAGGCGCTTCCCACTAACCTTGGACTGCTGAGTACTCCTCCTATCGAGTATAATGGGTCTGCTGCATCACACATAGGCGCTCCCCACTGTGGGTCTGCCGCCACAACCAGGCGCTCCCCCTCATAGCATGTAGAGGTACTCCTCCTATCGAGTACCGTGGGTCTACCGCCACAACTAGGCACTCCTTCACCATGGGTCTGCCGCCACAACCAGGCACTCCCCACTGGGCTAGTTGAGTCACTCTGATTCAATCAGTCAATAGTCGTCAAGTCTCATCCAGCTACTAGGTTCCTGCAAAAATGCTTGCTCATCTTCCAAAGATCCGCTCCACAAGCTACTGGTCGATTCTCTAAAAGCCACGAAGTCCCACGAATAAGTATCTCAAAGGTCTTCCACGTCATAGAGGTCTCAACGCAATAGACAACACGTCAATTGAATGCCCGATCTGTGAGTTATTCACTTTTTAGTCTCGGGGGCCCGGTTGGATTTGTGCATGATCCAACCTGACCTTATCTCAACTATACACCAAACTCTAATGGGGTATACTCAAAGGGACCGTCAAGCTCCAATATTACTAGTTCCGCTGATGGTTCGTCAAATGTATGTTTGGTGACAAAGATATAGCCAAAAGAAAGTAAAGGGTCGTAGTGGGCCGGGATCCGGTCCGATACGGTCAGACTGACCCGGCCCGACCCAGCCTGGGATGACCCAGTTCAGGTCGACTCGGCCAGACCGTTGGGTTTGGCCCAGCCCACTATGCCCAACCCAATAGGCCGCGAGGGGCTGCAGAGAGCTAAGAGGGCGCGGACCGGCCTCGAGAGCGTGGACCGGTTGCGGGTCGGCGTGAGGGTGGTTCGGCCAAGAGTGCTTCGCGTGGGCGAATCATCCCGGAGGGCACCGCGAGGGCGTGGACAGGTACGGCCGAGGTTCCGCAAGGGACACAGGAGGCCAACTCGGCCGAGGTGCCGTGAGGGGCGCGGGAGGCCAGCTAGGTTGGGGCACTGCGAGGGGCGTTGAAGTTCGGCTAGGCCGGTGCGCCGCGAGGGGCACCGGACGCCGGCTCGGCTGGGGCACTCCGAGGGGCGTGGGAGGCCGGCTCGGCCGGGGCTCCATGAGGCTGGGGAGTTCTAGGCCGGTTCGGCTAGTGGTGGCACAGGGCCGACGGCAGATACAACCATGGCAGCTCGGGAGGCCAGCCTGACCGGGAGCTGGTTCGGACGGGAGGTCGGTGCTGCCGGAACCAGTTCGGTCGGCGGTAGGGTGGAACGCCATGATGGCGTCATGGGTCGTGGAGGCCACGGGTTGCGGCATCGTTTCCTTCGTCACCTTCATCGTCTCATCGCCTTGTCGCCATTCCGAAGAACATCAAAAAGAATAATGGCGGTGGGGGTTCGGGCCATGTTAGATTGGTCTGCACCCTCCGCATTTAGGGTGGTAGCATTTGGCTCACAAGAACGAAGCAGAACAAACCCTCCCACAATGATTAATCCCAAAACCCGCAAAAGGAAAACATGTGTGGATCAACTAGTTAGAAGTTGATCCATGTTCTTTGTTTTAGAAGGAAAGAATCACGGGAATAATATCATATTCAAATAAAAATCCTACCTTGTTCGTTGTTCGTCGACGGAGTCGTGGAGAAGAAGACAGAGTATTCGTCGTTCATCGCCTCTGCCACACACCTCCAATCCTGATCTCATGCGTCGGTTTGTTGAAAAAGATGAGGAGGGAAAGTTGGTTGTTGAAGATGTCCCATGAAAGTAGGAGTCTGAGGAAGAAGGTCGAAGGATATTGTTCTTTGTAGTCGAAGGCGTCCCTCGTTGGCGTTCTTCGTCAGTGGAGCATTCTTCACTGGGAGCTTTCTCCCAATAGCTATAATCCTCCTTTTCCAACCTTTTTCCAATAAATTAATATATAGCCCCTCCAAATAATAGATTATCTATTATTTATTTTGATGGGTTTAAAATTCAAATTGTAGAATTTAATTAAATGATATGGATCAATTTATTAAAGGGGCAGGGTTGACACCATTAAAAGAGGGGGTGGTGGAACCATTAAGTTAAGGGAGGTCAAGATACTCTCCCTCAATTATGAGGGAGTTAAGAGGTTTTCCTTAATTAAATGGGGGGCTTAGTCCAGGGTGTTCCCCACACCATACACTACTGGAAAAACAGCCTATACCCCTGGTTCAAAACCGTGGGTATAGCCCACAAATCCGTGGGTATAGGCTATACCCAAGGTTTTGGGAACGGTGGGCTGGAACAATGTTGGTATAGGTTCCCATCCTATACCCATGGTTTTCCAAAATCGTGGGTATAGGTGTTCTTCCACCATGTCAACGAAACCTACCCAATTGCCACAGTGTTAAAGGCTTTTACCCACGGTTTCAAAACTGTGGTTATAGATCCTAAAATAATGCACGCGGCGGGTTTCGATCCCGCAACCTCTTCGCTACAAACACCGCATCTAACCACTACCCTAACATCACCTATGTTTATATACATTTATATTTAGTTAAATATAGTTATATAAACCATGGGTATAGAGGGAAGAACTGTGGGTATAGAACTCCTGCCAAATAAATTTCCTTCCCGCGGAAAAAAAAATTCCCCACACACACACGAGAGACCTATACCCACAGTTTTTCATAACCGTGGGTATAGGTATTTTATCCCATACCTATCCCCATGGTTTTAGGAAAAACCGTGGGGATAGGTACCCTTATACCCATGGATTTCCAAAACCGTGGGTATATGTGACTTTTCAGGACCTATCCCCACGGTTTTGGAAAACTGTGGGGATAGACCCCCCTATACCCACGGTTTTGGAGAACCGTGGGTATAGGTCTTGAAAATTAACCTATCCCCATGGTTTTTGGGAAAACCATGGGGATAGGTCCATTTTCCAGTAGTGATAACCTCTCGTGGGAGGTCAGGTTTAGGTGGGCCCCACCACCATAACCTCTCATGGGAGGTTAAGGTGTGGTGATCCCTGACTCCAACTTCCACATGGGTGGTTATAATAGATAAAATAAAATAAAACATGCATTTATTTTATTTTGTTATTTCCACAAAAAACCCCAAAAACTAACTTTCACCCTTGACCAACTATCGTTGAGGTGAAAGTCTTCTTAAGCGAATACTGGTGTTGCGAGTTCCACAGTGCCCTTGGATTTCAATTCCGAGAACCGGTTGAAAAGTTAGAAAAACCCGCTTGTACGTTTATTAAACAAACCTGAAAAAAAACTTCAGAAATTGATTTGAGGCACACCGGGCCTCAGAATCACACGCCGTTAATTTTCACAGACTCATAAAATTCCCATATATTTAAAAAAATTACATGGAAATTATGGGTCTTTATATTCTCCCCACCTCAGGTATCTATGTCTTCATAAGCCACAACTCAACTATGTAAACAAGTGGGGGTATTGAGCATGCATCTAATCCTTCCGCTCCCATGTGCTCTTCTGGAGGTTACTGTGCTGCTAGCGAACGCACACCAGAGGTATTGACCGTCCATGAAGGACCCACTCCTATCGATCCTCAATCTCTACTAGAACCTCTGTAAAATTCACCCCATCATTGACGTCCAGCTCGCCATAGTCAATCATGTGGTAAGGGTCATGCACGTATCTCCTCAGCTCGGATACATGGAAGATGTCATGCACCTGGTGCAACTGAGGTGGAAGGGCTAAACAGTATGCCACCTCGACAACTCTACTGAGGACCTGAAAAGGTCCGATGAATCTTGAAGATAAATTTCATCCTTGGCCAAATCTCCATAAACCTCGATGAGGTGAGACCAGTAGAAATACATGGTCTCCATCCTCGAACTCCAAAGGACTTCATCTCCTATCGGCATATGACTTATGCTAGCTCTGTGTAGTCTTCATCCACTCTTGGATGATCTGCACCTTCTCTGTAGTTGCCCGTACCATCTTTGTCCCCACTAGTGCTGACTCCCCCGGGTCAGTCCAGTACAATGGTGATCTACAAGGTTGCCCGTATAATTCCTCAAAAGTTACCATCCCTATGTTGGAGTGATAGCTGTTTTTATACGCAAACTCCACCAAAGGAAATTGATCATCCCAACTACGACTGAAGTCGAGGACACAAGAACGCAACATGTCCTTGAGAGTCTGAATGGTCCGCTCTGTCTGACCATCCGTTTAAGGATGGAAGGTGGTGCTCCAATGAAGTTGTGTCCTAAAAGCTTCCTGCAACCCCTTCCATAGTTGGGAAGTAAAACATGCATCACGATTAGAGACAATCAATGAAGGTACTCCTTGTAGCCGCAAAATCTCCTGGACATAGAGGCATCCCAAGATCTCTACTGAACCCAACTCCCCGATCGGTAGGAAGTGGGCCGACTTGGTGATTCGGTCAATGATCACCCAAATAAAGTCATGTCCCCTGGATGTACGTGGAAGTCCTTTCACAAAGTACATGGATATCTCATCCCACTTCCACTCTGGAACCTCTAAAGGTCGAACCAAGCCTACTGGTACTAGATTCTCTACCTTCACTTGCTGACAAGTGAGGCACTGAGGAACAAACTTTGTGACTGCTTTCTTCATTCCCGACCATCAGTGTTGTCGTCGAAGATCCTGGTACATCTTCGCCACTCCTGGATATACCGCTAGAGGGGATGTGTGGAACTCCCTCAACACTTCCTCCTAAAGTGAAACTGGTACCATAGTATGTCCCCTGAAGAGAATGACGTGCTCCCCACCTTCAGAAAATCCATCAGGTGCATGTCCTGTGGATATCTGACCACGTCGTGTCTCGTAGTCAACATCACAATGCTATGCTTTCCTAACTCGCTGAAGAAGTGGGGGAGTGACTATAATATACTGAAGGAAGGCTGCTTCATCTCTATCCACAAAGGATATCTGTAAAGTAGTCAGCTGCTCTATCACCTCACCTAGAAACTGTATACCATATCTCCTACTGAGTGCATCTGCAACAATGTTCCCATTCCAAGGAGTATATACTATCACGAAGTCATAGTCCTAGAGAAACTCAAGACAACGTTGCTATCTCAGGTTAAGGTCCTTCTGAGAGAAGATATACCTTAGACACTTATGATCAGAGTACATGGTAAAACGCTCTCCCATCAGATAGTGTCGCCACATATTCAAGGCGAAGACCACTACTGCTAACTCCAGGTCATGGGTGACATAGTTCTGCTCATGATGTCTCAGCTGTCGAGAGCCATATGTGATCACTTCTCACTCCTGCATTAGGACACATCTGATTCTGGTCCCTGATGCATCGCAGTAGACTACATACCCTACGCCCTCCTCCGGAAGCCTCAAGATGGGGGCACAAGTCAGCCTCTGCCTCAGCTCTTGGAAGCTCTACTGGAATCTCTCTGACCACATGAAGGGTTACCCCTTCTTCGTCAAGGCTGGTAGTGGTGATGGAACTCTGGAGAAATCTGGCACGAACCTCTGGTATTATCCGGCCAAAACTAGAAAACTTCGTACTTCCATCACATTCCTGGCTGGATCCCAAGAAAGTACCATCTCAATCTTTACTGGATCTACTGCAACTCCAGCCTCCGAGATGACATGCCCTAGGAATTGTACCTCTCAGATCCATAACTGGCACTTCAAGAGATTACCATAAAGCTGGTGCTCTCAGAGTGTGTCCAGTACTACCCGCAAATAGCTGGAAAGCTCCTCCTCAGTAGTTGAGTAGTTCAGAATTTCATCAATGAAGACTATGACAAAGCAATCAAGGTATGGCTGAAAGATCCTATTCATGAGTCCCATGAACACTACTGGAGTGTTGGTTACACTTAATGGCATAACCAACAACTCATAGTGACTGTACTAACATCTGAAGGCCATCTTCTGCACATCCTTATCTCGAACTCTGAGCTGGTGATAGCCTGGTCTGAGGCCTATCTTCGAGAACCACCGTTCTCCCTTCAACTGATCAAAGAGGTCGTCAATCCTCAGGAGTGGGTACTTCTTCTTCATGGTCAAATGGTTCAGGCACCTATAGTCAACACAAATCCTCAATCTCCCATCCGCCTTCTTGGAAAATAGAATCAGGGCAGCCCAGGGAGAAACACTAAGCCGGATGAATCCCTTCCTCGGAAAGTCCCCCAATTGTACCCGCATCTCACGAAGCTCCACGGGATCCATCTGATATGCTGGTGTAGATATTGATGCTATCCCAGGGTACAAGTCAATGTAAAATTCCACCTCTATGCGACGAGGTAGACCTGGGACATCATCAGGGAAAACATCCGCGTACTAGTCCACCACTGCAGGATAACTCGGACTCTCCACATCAACTGCTCCAAGGGTAATGCAATCCAACTGAAGAGTGATTGGTTGCACCCTCCTCCGGGTAAGTATGTCCTGCACTGCAAAGGCTCCCATCTTGTCAGTGAAGGTAAACCTGGTCCCATCTGTGCGAACACATCTTACTTTGTGCCTAATACATTCAATATGAGCATGGATTGTAGATAACCAGTCCATACCCAATATTACACCATAAGGCCTCGACACCACTGGTCTCATCTATGCGAACACACTTTACTCCTCCTGTTGAGTACGGGTCTACTGCATCACACAGAGGAGCTCCCCATCATGGGTCTGTGGCCACAACCAGGCGCTCCCCCTCATAGAATACACAGGTACTCCTCCTAATGAGTACTACGGGTCTACCGCCCCAACCAGGAACTCCTCCTCTATAGGTCTTCTACCACAACCAGGCTCTCCCCACTGGGCTATTCGAGTCACTCTGAGTCAATCGGTCAGTAGTCGTCAACTCTCAGCCAGCTACTAGGTTCCCGTACAAATGCTCGCTCGTCTCCAGATGATCCTCTCCACAAGATACTGGTTGATTCTTCAACTACCACAAAGTCCCACGTAGAAGTATCTCAAAGGTCCACCATGTCATAGAGGTCTCAACACAACAAACGGAGCGTCAATCAGACGCATGATCTGTGAGTTATTCACCTTTTAGTCTCGGGGGCCTGGTTGGATTCATGCACGATCCAACCTAATCATATCTCAACTATACCCCAAACTCTAGTGTGGTACTCAAAGAGACCGTCAAGCTCCAAGATTACCATTGCCTCTAACGGTTCATCAAACTGAAGTCCGGTGCAAAAGATATGGCCAAAAGAAAGTAAAGGGTCGTAGTGGGCCCGGGTTCGGTCCGACCCAGTCGGACCGACCCCGCCCGACGCCACCTAGTCCAACCCGGTTCGGGTTGACCAATCCTGACCCGTTGGGTCTGGGCCAGCCTGTTGGGTTTTTCCCGGCCCACTGCGCCCAACCCAGTAGGCCACAAGGTGCTGCGGAGAGCCAAGAGGGTGCGGACCGGTCGTGAGAGCGCGGATCGGCCACAGGTCGACATGAGGTCAGTTCATCCCAGAGGGTTCCACGTGGACAACTCGGCTTGGAGGGAACCACGTGGGCATGGGCCGATTCAGCTAGGGAGCCATGAGGGGCACGGGAGGCCAGCACGACCGAGGCACCGTGAGGGGCGCGGGAGGCCGGCTCAGCTGGGGCGTCGCGAGGGGTGCGAGAAGCCGGCGTAGCACGGGTGCCGTGAGGGGTGCGGGAGGCCGGCTCGGCCGGGGCACCGCGAGCCTGGGGTGGCCAGGCCCGGTTCGGCCAATAATGGCATGAGGCTGGCAGCTGGGGCTGTCGGGGCAGCACAGGTCACGGAGGCTGCGGGTGGCTGCGTCGTTGCCTTAGTCACCTTTGTTGTCTCGTCGCCTTGTCGCCATTCCGAAGAACATAAAAAATAAGAACGGTGGTTGTGGGCTCGGCAATGTTAGATTGGTTCGCACCCTCTGCGTTTAGGGTGGTAGAATTTTGCTCATAAGAACGAAGCACAACAAACCCTCCCGCAATGATTAATCCCAAAACTCGCAAAAGTAAAACATGTGCGGATCAACTAGTTAGATCTTGATCCGCATTCTTTGTTTTTCATGGAAAGAATCATAGGAATAATATCATATTCAAATAAAAACACTACCTTGTTCATTGTTCGTCGACAAAGTCGTGGGGAGAAGACGGAGTTGTCATCATTTATCGCGTCCACCACACACCTCTAATCCCAAGCTCGTGTGTCGGTTCGTTGACGATGATGAGGAGGTAAATTTGGTCATCTAAGACATCCCACGTTGGTAGGAGTCTGAGGAAGAAGGTCGAAGGAGATCGTTCTTCATAGTCGAAGGCGTCCCTCGTCAGCATTCTTCGTCAGTGGAGCATTCCTTGCTGGGAGATTTCTCCCAATATCTCTAATCCTCCTTTTCCAACCTTTTGCCAACAAATGAATAGATAGCCCCTCCAAATAATAGATTATCTATTATTTAGTTTTATGGGTTTAAAATTCAAATTGTAGCATTTAATTAAATGAGATGGCTCAATTAATTAAAGGGGGAGGGTTGACACCATTAAAAGAGGGGGGTGGTGGTACCATTAAGTTAAGGGAGGTCAAGAGACTCTCCCTCATTTATGAGGGAGTTGAGAGGTTTTCCTTAATTAAATGGGGGGTTTAGTCCGGGTGGTCCTCACACCATAACCTCTCATCGGAGGTTAGGTTTGGGTGGGCCCCACCACCATAACTTCTCATGGGAGGTTAAGGTGTGGTGGTCCTTACCTCCAACTTCCATATGGGTGGTTATAATAGATAAAATAAAATAAAACATATGTTTATTTTATTTTGTTATTTCCACAAAAAAACCCAAAAACTAACTTTCACCCTCGACCGACTACCGTTGAGGTGAAAGTCTTTTTAAGCGAATATTGGCACTGTGAGTTCAATGGTGCCCTCATATTTCAATTCTGAGCACTAGTTCAAAAGTTAGAGAAACCCACTCGTAAATTTACTGAATGTACCCAAAAAAACTTCAGAAATTGATTCTGGGCACACTCGACCTCGGAATCATGCACCGTCAATTTTCACGGACTCAAAAAATTCCCATATATTTATAAAAAGTATATGGAAATTTCGGGTCTTTAAAAAAATAGATCTAACCAAATTTTGAAATATATATAGAAATAAGAATAAAGGCCATTAATAATATTAATACATTGATAAAAATTAAATTATTATAGTTGAATAACTAATAAGAATAATTTATGCATTAAAATGAAACTTTTTAAAGAATATTCTTTTTATGTGATTTATTTTAAGAAAATTATTATATTTTAAGTAAAATATATTTTTTATTATAATAATATATTAAAACTAATTTTATTAATAAATGATAGAAAATAAAATTAACAATGGTCCATATCTTAAAAATGTTATTTTATTATGAAAATAGTTTTCATAGTATTTTTAAATTTTTATATGAAAATTAAATTCTTGACATTTAGAATTTGAATTTGAAAAAAAAATGAATTTATAATTACAATATTATCCTAGGATAAATTTTTGGGATTTTTTTAAAATAGTTGATTTTTAGGTGAAGAGTGAAAAGTGCAATTTTTATCAAAGCTGTAAATTTCATTATTGGATCATTATATAAGAAAGACCTATAATTTTACAGAAAAATTAATAAAAAAGTATGTATTTAATAAATGAAATTATATATTCTTAAAAAATAACCTATTAAATTTTTTAAAAACATATCATTAACATTTTAAGGACTACAATAATATTTTAGCATAAAGTTTTTATCCCTTTTTAATTAAATATTATTTTGGTAAAATATGGTTTTATATTACTTTTAAATATAGTTAAATTTTATATTTTTTATGATAAAACAATTTATATCATTAAATTAAATTAAATTTCTACTTTTTTCCCACACATAAATTTTAATCTTTAAAATACACTTTTTTCTAAATATGAGTTTTACGTGTTACTTATGCTAACGTTAAAATTAATTTTTCTTACACATAAATTTTAACTGATAAATTGAATTTAATATTTTTAATCAACGGGTCCAAATTATTTATTAATTTAAATGTTTTTTCATTCAAAAAAAATTATTTACTTAGGTATAAACTAATAACAATAGTAAAAATGTTATTTTTCAAAGAAATATACTTCTTTAAATATTGTGTATTTTCTAATTAAATAGAAATATTTTAAGTTAAGTCACTAATATAATGTTTATAAATATATAAGAATAAATTAACACTCGTTAAATTTATAATTACTGTTAAATGAGATTAAAAACATCTAATAATTAAAACATCATCTTTCTACAAAAAATGGGTTTCTAAACGTTGTATTTATTTGATTTAAAAGTTAACTTTATTATATTTAGAAATTTAATTAGGTGAAATGGATCCCAAATTCAGATTCACCATATCTAAATTTTTTAATAAGGGTAATACTATATTTTTTGTGATAAAATAATAATCATGATTAATATTTAATCAAGATTAATATGTATTAAAATGGGTAATCTACTGTGAATCGAAGTTTAATAAATTGATTTGAAACTTTGACCTTATATAATAAATGTTTTGGTTAAAAACTCATACCCACATGTCTCACTAAAAATTTCCCCACATAATTCACATAACTCACTAAACCCAGCCTACCCCCATGTGATGTTATTCTTACCTCTTCCCTAACTTTAGTTTCCAAGAAAAAGATTATCTTTTTCACATATAAAAACAGCTCACTACCACACATTATATCATCCATATCCACCTAAAAGGAATTTATGATGAATTTAACTTCACTATACATATATAAATATATCCCAATGAGTTTCTACGGGTCTAAGGATTCCTTATAAGATTTAATAATCTACTTAGAAAGGTAAGAGGTTCTTTGCCTCAAATTTAATTTCATAAGATAATTTTCATATTTTGAACCATTTTGTCTCTAATAGAGTGTTATTACTGACTAAAGAAGGTATTTTACCATATTAATTTAATTCATGGTGTTTTAAGATCCATATCATATTCTCACTTCAAATGGATATCGATTTAAAAGTTGAATGGGTTTTTGTTAACTCAACTCCCTTTATTTAGTTCTAATGATTTTTCTTAAACTACTTTATTACAAGATCATTTTCTTCCACACTGAAGTTTTATTTCATAGTATCTTATATTACACTCTATGTATAATTCCTTTTTAATTCAAATATTTTAGCTTGAAAAGTCTTTTTCTAAAAAAGTATATCCTTGTGGAGAATATTTCACACCCTCTTTAATGATGATTTCATCACCTTGTCTTTATTTTCAATCCTACCAATGTTCTAATTTATACTTAGAAACCCAATTATAAATTATCTCATATTAGTTCCTTATTTCCCTTCCAATATTTTCAAAATTAAGTTTTATTGATCCTTTTATGATGAGCAATTTCAAAAAAGATATTTTAAAATTGTAAAATATTTTTCCTTCCATGACCATTTTTTGTCTTTCACTCCGCATTTGTTTGGGATACTCTTTAAGTGTTTTTCAAAGCTATATTATTGAATTCTATTTTTTATGTTAAATTTTAAAAAATCTTTCACTTTATCTTTTGGAAAATAACTTCTAAAAAGCATTTGTAACTTTTTCTTTTTACGATAATGTTAAAAATGTTTTCTAAAATATATCTAAAAATTTTTTTCTATGTGAACACATCCTTTAACCATTATGACCATTAATTTAAAAAAAAAAATTTAGTTTCTTGTTTTAAATGGTTTTTTATATAATATAAGTATAAAGACCCGCACTTATTTCATACATAATCTTGAATTTATTCAAGAAAACACTTCCTTTTACATTGAGGATCTTTTAAAGTTTAGAGCTTTAGAGAATTAAGACAAAACATTCATAACATTACACATTGTTACATAGTGGATACCATAAAATCAGTTTCCATTTTCCTCAGAATATAAAACATTAAAACATAAAACAAGACTCCTTGAAAATTCTTCAACATTTAACATGTATTCCTTCCTTGTATTACTCTTCCATTAACCTGTGAAAAATCATTTAAAAACTTGGGATAAGCACAAAATCTCAGTAAGGTATGAAAAAGAAGGAAAAATCACATTAGTCCATGAATACGCATGACGTATTAAAACACCTTCAGATGATATGATTTCCACCCATAAATACTTACTTTGTGTAACATGATATTTACACAAGATCCACACAAACATAAAAATAATCATAGAGTTATCTTGGGGCATTACTTACATAATCTTGTAACCATCTTGGCTGCATTAAAATTTGTAACCCTCACGGCTACCTTACTTTGTGTAACCATCACAGTTACACTTGGAGTAACCATACGGCCAACCTCCAACTTAATCATACCCAATGCAATGGAGGGAAATATAGGTCCCACTCTTCATCATAAACAATTACCAATAACCAAAACATAATCATACAACATAAACAATAGCATAAAATCATTGCTTTTGAATCTTATAAAACAGAATTTTAAAAGAGGATTTTAGAAGAAAAGTCCCTTATAAACATCATATACTTGAAGTGAGACTTAATAGAGTGAATGGAATATGTATATACTCTATAAATACACATAATTAAAACTCATGTATAATGGTTAAAAGAGTGTTATTAGTATTTTACAGAAACATTTTCATATTTATAACATCTTATATGGTCATTTCATAACCTCATTTCACCCCTTAATTGTTAGTATTTTGTTCCTTGCATTATTTTGGGTGAGTTCTTTTGTGATTTTCGCGATCGGTTCATGATGAATAGTTCTTGTTGATTGGAAGTGAAACTCCAGAATTGGAATGGAGTAGTATTTACATATTTCCAGTACCATAAATTATACCATTTATCACTTTTATGCTTTATATGATGATGATTTATAAGTTAAAACATTAATTATGTTCGTTTAGATCATTTAAGTGGTTCTTTGATAATTACAACCTCATTTAGTCTTATAAATTTGAAACATGGTTACAAAAGAATTAAAAAACCATATATGAGTTATAAAACATATATTATAACATGGTTCAACCATATAAATGGTTTCATGACCAGACTTGAAAGAATTAATGGAAAGTGAAATTACATCGTCCACGATGTCGGTAATTCGACACATCACGGACAATGTTCTTATTCCTTAAATAAGTGAGAGAGGAGAGGAATAATGATTTGTAATTTTCCATAAACATGAAAACATCCAGAATATACATGATTCTGGAGATTTCATGCCTCTTGGATAAGAGAGGGTGAATAAAGAAGAGAAAGGAATCATGAAATAAAGAAAACATGAGAAATTTCTTACGAAAATTCGGCAGCCTAACGGCGTCTCTTAAAATTTCATAAAAAAAGATTGATGAGAGGAATTGAATATCTCAACATTAATACAATATTTGTATAGTAAGAGGAAATATTTAATGAAATATCCCAACAAAAGACAAAGGGAAAGTAAGAGAATAACATTAAATGGAAGAAAAGAATGAAAATGAAAGAGGATGTTTACCTCTTGATCTCTTCTCCTTGAGATCCTTCTTAAGGGCTTTGATTTTGGTCTTTTGGTGAGACCAGAAGCTCTAGGACGTGGGGAAGAAGATTGGGGAGGGAATTTGGCAGAAATTAGACAATGCTCAAGTCTTGAGAGGTGTGGTAGGAAGATGGGAGTGAGGGTGATATTTATAGTGGAGGAGGGGAGATATTTTAGATTATTTTAATTATTATTATAATATTTTTATCAAGACTATGAATAATCTCAAATCAAGTGGCCTTAATTAGTGAAAATATCAAGTGAGTTCGAATCAAGTGGTCTTGCATCACTTATGATGTCATAAATAGTGCATTTTTACTGATAAATTGATTATACGGTATTTTATAATATTTTACTATTCACCGAAAATTCAAGAGTTTCAGAAAAATACCAAAAATTTACCCCAACCATTTTTCGATGTGTAGAATTCAAAAATGAACTCCATTTTTCAAAAATGATTTTCTAAATATTAATAATTTAATTTTTAAATAAGGTCACAGTTAATTCGAAAAATAACAATATTGAAGTGCAATTAGTTTTATGTGACATTGGAAAATTAATTAAGATCCCATTATCCTATTGCCATGGAAAAATAAAATAATATTATTATTTACTATTCATGAGGTCATATTACTATTCATATTACTATTCATAAGGGCATGTTACTATTCACCAAAAAACAATTTTGTTTCATCAGACTCTAAATAACATACTGAACACAATTGTAGATGACAGTTTCTTAAAATTCAAAACATAGAAGAAATAAAATTATGTTTAAAGGATACTTAAAAATATATACCTTAAAAAAATTTCAAGCATTTTCAATTTATTTTTAGAAAACCTTGGGATGTTACATTATCCCCACCTTCTTGAAATTATGTCCTCACAATTTTTATTTACTTATTAAACAATTGAGGGTATTTTTTCCTCATAGCATTTTCAGACTCCCATGTTCCTTCTTCAACCATGTTGTTTCTCCACAAAACCTTTACCTGGTGGATTACCTTATTCCGCAATACCTGTTCTCTTCAATCAAGAATCTGAACCGGTTTTTCTTCATATGAAAGGTTCTCTGCCAGCTGAACTACTTCTGGCCTCAAGACATGTGATGAATCTGGAACATACTTTCTCAACATCAAAACATGAAAAACATTGTGTACCTGAAATAATCTCGGTGGCAAAGCTACGCGGTATGAAACTGTTCCAACTTTATCCAAGATTTCAAAAGGACCGATGAACCGTGGACTTAGTTTCCCTTTCTCACTGAAACGCATCACACTTTTCCAAGGGTAGATTTTAAGGAAAACATGGTCACCTACCTCGAAAGAGAAGTCTTTCCTTCTGTTATCTGCATAACTTTTTTTCCTGCTCTGAGATGTCTGCATGTGTTGCTGGATCATCCTCACTTTCTTTGCCACTTATTCTACTAATTCTAGCCCCATCAACTTTCTTTCACCGACTTCATCACAAAACGTAGGAGTCCGACACCGCTTTCCATACAAGGCCTCAAAAGGTGCCATCTGAATACTGGAATGGAAACTGTTATTATAATAAAACTCAACTAATGAAAGATGTTGATCTCAAATTCCCTGATAGTCCATTGAACAAGCTCGAATAATATCCTTCAAAGTTTGAATCGTTCATTCTGACTGCCCATCTGATTGAGGATGAAAAGCTGTACTGAAATTCAACTCTGTGCCCAAAGACTTCTGAAGTCCCTTCCAAAATTTAGAAGTGAACCTGGGATCTCGGTCAGACACAATGAAAAGAGGAACTCCATGTAACCTGACAATCTCCTTGAGGTACAATCGAGAAAGATGATCTAATGTCATTGTATCTCGAATAGAAACAAAATGAGCAGACTTTGTTAACCGATCAACAATAACCCATATCGCATTGTTACCTCAAGAAGTCTTTGGTAGACCCACTACAAAATCCATGGATACATTCTCCCATTTCCATTCTGGCACTGGTAAAGGCTGAAGCATCCCCTTCGGTAACTGTCGCTCTGCTTTAACCTGCTGACATGTCAAACATTTCGTTGTAAAATCAGAAATATCTCTTTTCATCCCATTCCACCAATAATACTCTTGAAGGTCTCTGTACATCTTAGTACTTCCAGGATGAACAGAAAATGGAGAACTATGAGCTTCACACAACAATTATTTCTTCATCTGGGAATCACAAGGCACACACAACCTTTTTCAAAATCTTAAAACACAATCTTTATCAAGATTAAATTCTGGAAACTTACCCATTTTAATCAATTCTACCTTTTTCTGTAGATCACGGTCTTCCATCTACGCTTTCATAATTCTGTCTGACAATGAAGAATGCATTGAAACCTGAAACAAAACAGATATATTCCCTGCACCAACAACTTCTAAGCCAAAATTCATCAAATCATTAATCAAGGGATCATGTTCCAAATGTAGCATGGTTAATGATGCATGATTTTTCCGACTTAAGGCATTCGCTACTTTGTTTGCTTTTCCAGGATGGTAATTAATCGTGTAGTCATAATCCTTTATCAGTTCTAGCCATCTTCTCTGCCTCATGTTTAATTCCTTCTGAGTGAATATATACTTAAGACTTTTATGGTCAGTATATATTTGGAATTTGGTTCCGTATAGATGATGCCTCCATATTTTCAAAGCAAAAAACCACAGCTTCCAATTCCAAATCATGTGTTGGATAATTCAGCTCATGAGGTTTAAGTTGTCTCGAAGCATAGGCAACTACCTGATCATTCTGCATCAAAACACAACCAAGTCCCATCAAAGAAGCATCACTATAGATGACAAACTCACCAATCTAGGAAGGTAAGGCCAAAACCGGAGCATTCACCAATCTCTTCTTTAGTTCCTGAAAACAAACATCACATTCCTCTATCCAAACAAATTTAACCCCTTTCCATGTTAACTTAGTTATTGGGCTAGATAACCGTGTAAAGTTCTTAACAAATCGTCAGTAATAACTTTCTAAGCCTAGAAAACTACGAATCTCTGTAACATTTGTGGGTCTTGGCCATTCATCAACTACTTTTGTTTTGGCAGGATCAACTGTTATTCCATACTTATTTACAATGTTCCCAAGAAAAGAAAATTGTTGCAACCAAAAATCACACTTGCTAAATTTTCCATATAGTTTCTTTTCTTTTAAAGTTTGTAAAACAACCCTTAGATGTTTTTCATGCTCCTCTTTATTTTTAGAAAAAACCAGAATGTCATCAATAAATACAACCACAAACTTATCCAAGAACTCATGAAATACTCTATTCCTAAGATTCATGAACACAACAGGTGCATTAGTTAACCCAAATGGCATAACAAAAAATTCATAATGCCCATATCTAGTACGAAAGGCTATTTTCGGGATGTCATCCTCCTTCACCTTCAGCTGATGGTATCCAGATTTCAAGTCAATCTTGGAAAAGTACTGAGCTCCCTAGAGCTGATCAAACAAGTCATCAATATGAGGCAAAGGATACTTGTTTTTAACAGTGATGTTATTCAAATCTCTATAATCAATGCAAAGTCTCATGGAACCATCTTTCTTTTTAACAAACAAAAAAGGGGCTCCCCATGGTGAAGTACTGGGACGAATGAAGCCTTTGACAAGCAAATCCTGCAACTGATTTTTCAATTCAAGAAGTTCTATTGGAGCCATACAATATGGGGGTTTTGAAATTGGCTTAGCATCAGGAACTAAGTCAATTGTGAATTTGACTTCTCGTTCAGGTATGACACTGGGTAACTCCTCAGGAAAAACATCAAGGTATTCATTTACCACTGGCACATCATTAATTTGAATAGTTCCCTTGTTTTCAACAATATGAGCTAGATAACTTTCATTTCCATCTTTCAGTAGTTTCTCAGCTTCTTGATATGTTATCAATTGTATGGGTTCATTCTTGTATAAAAATTGAAACTCTTTCTGAAAAACAACTTCTTTAGCTCTATAGTCAATCTTAGCATGATATTCAGAAAGCCAGTCCATCCCCAGAATAACATCAAACTCGACTAAGGGTAAAACAACAAGGTTTTCAGGTAAAGTCTTTCCACATACCACAATATAAATATTCTTATAATTCCTATTTGCTATAACATTTCCCCCTGGTGTTTTAAAAACAAGTTCGGGTCTCATTTGTTGAGGTGATATTTCCAATTTACTAGAAAATTTCTCAGAGATGAAGGAATGTGTAGACCCTGTATCAAACAAAACTTTAGCAAAATCTGAGTGAACAAACAAAGTACCTGATACAACTTCATTGGATGGCCCAACATCTACTGATGTAGTCGCAAAGGATCTCACTACACCTTTTTGCTTGTAGTTTGGATTCTTTGCATCATTTGGATCCCTCTTTGGACAGGCATTTGCATAGTGACCCATCTCACCACATTTAAAACACTTTACAGTTTGCTTGTCAGGATTAGTCTCTGGATCATTTTCATTGCAATCTCAGGCCATATGTCTAAACTTACCACATTTAAAACACTTCCCAGTTTTGGTAAGACATTCCCCAGGGTGCTTCTTGCCACACTTTTCACAAACTGGAAACTGGATTTTCTTACCATCAGATTTCTTTGGTTTATTCTTACCCATTGATTTCCAATTGGACCTCTTATTCTTTTTGTTTCCAAATTGCATGTGATCGTCAGCAAACTCCATCTCTACCCTCTCATCACATCGGACAAGTTTCTCGTAACTTTTGAATTCACGGGAGGCCAACACCCTTCAATACCTTGGCTTCAATCCTGAGTAAAAGCGGTTGATTTTGCTATCGAGATCCAGAATAATATTTGAAGCATACCTCGCCAGTCGGTTGAAGTTCGCCTCATACATAGCCACTGAATCTTCCTCCTTTTGTTTCAATTCAAGGAATTGTTTCTCCATTATAAGTCGCACCACCTTAGGAAAATATTTTTCAAGAAAAAGACTTTTAAATTCATCCCACACTAAGGCATCAAAATCCTCTCTACCCCTGATATTCCTTACCATTGACCACCACTAATCAGCTTCCCCTTCAAAACAATAAATGGCAAGACTTAAATTTGAGTGTCCGAACATCCCATAACATCAAATATATTTTCAAGGGCTTTAATCCATCCTTCTGTTGCCACTGGGTCAGAAGACCCATTGAATGCAGGAGGATGTTGTCTCATAAAATGTTCCACCACTGTCATGTTCCGTTGGGGTACCTCTATTGGTTCTCTTGCATGGATTCCACCACCATTTATATCCTGCGTTAGCTGAGCCATTACTGTCACAAACTGCTCGGTTCCAATCCCTACCATTCCGAGCTGTAGATCAGGAAGGATGTCATTCTGTCGGTGCCTCTCCTCTTCAGAATCCATGTTACTTCTACGGACAACCATTCTAAACAAACATTTCTTAGATAAAGCAACATGGTAATCTTTAAATTCTATAACAAATTAAACACAGAGTGAAAATTATTTATGGTATTCTATTAGCATCACCTCAACCCCTAAAGTTATCTAAACCATCCTTTGATACCAACTATAAAGACCCGCACTTATTTCATACATAATCTTGAATTTATTCAAGAAAACACTTCCTTTTACATTGAGGATCTTTTCAAGTTTAGAGCTTTAGAGAATTAAGACAAAACATTCATAACATTACACATTGTTACATAGTAGATACCATAAAATCAGTTTCCATTTTCCTCAGAATATAAAACATTAAAACATAAAACAAGACTCCTTGACAATTCTTCAACATTTAACATGTATTACTTCCTTGTATTACTCATACATTAACCTATGAAAAATCATTTAAAAACTTGGGATGAGCACAAAATCTCAGTAAGGTATGAAAAATAAGGAAAAATAACATTAGTCCATGAATACGCATGACGTATGAAAACATTTTCAGAGGACATGCTTTCCACCCATAAATACTTAATTTGTGTAACATGATATTTACACAAGATCCACACAATCATAAATATAATCATAGAGGTATCTTGGGGCATTACTTACATAATCTTGTAACCATCTTGGCTACCTTAAAATTTGTAACCCTCACAGCTACCTTACTTTGTGTAACCATCACAGTTACACTTGGAGTAATCATACGGCCGACCTCCAACTTACTCATACCCAATGAATTGGAAGAAAATATAGGTCCCACCCTTCATCATAAACAATTCCCAATAACCAAAACATAATCATACAACATAAACAATAGCATAAAAACATTGCTTTTGAATCTTATAAAACAGAATTTTAAAAGAGGATTTTAGAAGAAAAGTCCCTTATAAACATCATATACTTGAAGTGAGAATTAATAGAGTGGATGTAATATGTATATAATCTATAAATACGCATAATGAAACATAATATAAACAGAACCAGTCACACAAACAATTTAAATATCACATAAATAATAAAGTAGAAGGTTAACCCAAAGAATGGAAATCGGGTTAAGAATTCCCTTACCTTAGGCATGTCTTACTTAAAAATTGTTTAAACCTCCTGTATAATGGTTAAAAGAGTGTTATTAGTATTTTACAGAAACATTTTCATGTTTATAGCATCTTATATGGTCATTTCATAACCTCATTTCACCCCTTAATTGTTAGTATTTTATTCCTTGCATTATTTTGGGTGAGTTCTTTTGTGATTTTCACGATCGGTTCATGATTAATCGTTCTTGTTGATTGGAAGTGAAACTCCAGAATTGGAATGGAGTAGTATTTACATATTTCCAGTACCATAAATTATAACATTTATCACTTTGATTCTTTATATGCTGATGATTTATAAGCTAAAACATTAATTATGTTCGTTTAGATCATTTAAGTGGTTCTTTGATAATTACAACCTCATTTAGTCTTATAAATTTGAACCATGGGTACAAAAGAATTAAAAAACCATATATGAGTTATAAAACATATATTATAACCTGGTTCAACCATATAAATGGTTTCATGACCAGACTTGAAAGAATTAATGGAAAGTGAAATTACATCGTCCACGATGTCGGTAATTCGACACATCACGGACAATGTTCTTATTCCTTAAATAAGTGAGAGAGGAGAGGAATAATGATTTGTAATTTTCCATAAACATGAAAACATCCAAAATATACATGATTCGGGAGATTTCATTCCTCTTGGATAAGAGATGGTGAATAAAGAAGAGAAAGGAATCATGAAATAAAGAAAACATGAGAAATTTCTTACGAAAATTCGGCAGCCTAACGGCATCTCTTAAAATTTCATAAAAACAAGATTGATGAGATGAATGGAATATCTCATCATTCATACAATATTTGGATAGTAATGTAAAATATTTAATGAAATATCCCAACAAAAGACAAAGGGAAAGGAATAGAATAACATAAAATGGAAGAAAAGAATGAAAATGAAAGAGGATGTTTACCTATTGATCTCTTCTCCTTGAGATCCTTCTTAAGGGCTTTGATTTTGGTCTTTTGGTGAGACCAGAAGCTCTAGGACGTTGGGAAGAAGATTGGGGAGGGAATTTGGCAGAAATTAGACAATTCTAAAGGCTTGAGAGGTGTGGGAGGAAGAGGGTAGTGAGGGTGATATTTATAGTGGAGGAGGGGAGGTATTTTAGATTATTTTAATTATTATTATAATATTTTTATCAAGACTATGAATAATCTCAAATCAAGTGGCCTTAATTAGTGAAAATATCAAGTGAGTTCGAATCAAGTGTCCTTGCATCACTTATGATGTCATAAATAGTATTTTTTTACTGATAAATTGATTATACAGTATTTTATCGTATTTCACTATTCACTGAAAATTCAAGAGTTTCAGAAAAATACCAAAAATTTACCCCAACCATTTTTAGATGTGTAGAATTCAAAAATGAACTCCATTTTTCAAAAATAATTTTCTAAATATTATTAATTTAATTTTTAAATAAGGTCATAGTTAATTCGAAAAATAACAATATTGAGTGCAATTAGTTTTATGTGACATTGGAGAATTAATTAAGATCTCATTATCCTATTTCCATGGGAAAATAAAATAATATTATTATTTACTATTCATGAGGTCATATTACTATTCATATTACTATTCATAAGGGCATGTTACTATTCACCAAAAAACAAGTTTGTTTTATCAGACTCCAAATAACATACTGAACACAATTATAGATGACAGTTTCTTGAAATTCAAAACATAGAAGAAATAAAATTATGTTTAAAGGATACTTATAAATATATACCTTAACAAAATTTCAAGCATTTTCAATTTATTTTTAGAAAACCTTGGGATGTTACAATAAGTTCATAGTGATTTGAAGATGAAAAGGGTTATTTCCTATTATTTTTTAAATTGATTTAACCAATGGTCTTGAAAATGAATTTTCTATCATTATCAATGTCCTCTATTCATTCCTATGATATTTTATTATTATACCATCCACATTTTTTCTTTAGTTATATTATACTCATGTGGTGTATTGTCATTTAACCTATTTCCTTCTTGTGTTGATCATAATTTTATGTAATTATATATGATATCCTTATTTGTCACACATATTTGTTTGGAATATGAAAGGTGCACCTTGATATCACTCTAAAGAATTGTGTGCTGAATTAATATCTAGAGATGAAATGTGTATGATACTTCATAAACATTACTCAGTAATGTTTTTTGATGCCATGGTGATGAACCTTGGTAATATGAAGGGTATCCATTAACAGTGCTACAACGCACTGGAAAATGAATTAATCTCTAGAGATTAGATGATTATGATACCTTGTCAATATGCCTTGATAATATTTTATTATACCTTGGTGAATAACATTGGTAATATTCTTTTACAACACCTTAGTGATGAACATTGGTGAAATTCTTATAAATGTGTCATTTTTTATCTGCATTTCCAAGTTATGCGTCATGTAATTAATGTTATGTCTCATGTACTTTATGTTCTTATGTAAATATTTTTATGTTATGCACCAAGTCTTACTCATTTTATGTTCAAATTTTATTTTTTATCCCTAACTAAGCTTATGACTTTACCACTTTCTTATGTTTCCATTTCCCCAGGTTATGAAGAAACGTAATATGCATTATGTTTCCATAATATTATCATATGTAGATAAATTTTGGGAGATGTTTAAGACTTGTTATAGATTAATAAGTAACTTATATAGTAGGAAAAAATATGTGTGAGTTTAAAAAGACATGGGGTTTTTTATTTAATGTTTTTTCTTAACTCTATAAAACTATAAACCTAAATGGTATTGAGAATATATATAATTATCTCTAAACCTAAATGGTTTTGAGAATATATATAATTATATATTTAATATGAGTTATTTAATTGAGATGGTCACATATGTGGGGTGTCATAATGAGTGCATGTTGATAGTTAAAAAACAAAATCAATTTCAATATATAATAGTTTAATATAATAAAGGTATCAATAATTATTTGTTTAAAAATTATTACAACCTATTGTGAAAAAATTTATAGTCTCAAGTAAGGAAGGCCTTTTAGGAAACTTAGGGTGTTTATATCTTTATAGTGTGGTAATTTTGTTGTTTATTATTCTCATTAATCCCTTTGATAGAGATGGTCCATTAATTTACTCTACTTATTTATTGTTTCCTCTAGAGCTTCAATATATTCATATTTGTATATAATTTTTTTTTTAGGAGCATGAGTTTTTTCCTTACCAAATTATTCTCATGGTGAAGCTACGAAATCCGAACTTCTAAAATGGCCATATTTTTCTAGATGCTTTAAATCCACTAAAAGTACTTTTTCATTAGCTACAGTAGATAACATATCTCATGTTTTAACTGGATAAAAATATTGGAACTAAGTAGTAATTATTATGTAGTAATATATTAAAGTATAGAAAAATTACATTATGTCATAATTACAAATTATTCTCATACATTTTATGTTCTTTCACATACTATTTCTCTCTTTTTATTTACACAAGCCTCAAACTATAGAACATGTTGTGAGATAGAAGTGGCTTGAGATTTTTATTGGTGAATATTTATGTTAATAATAAAACATTATTATTTTCTTATTTACATAATTACAAAATTTTAATATATATTTAAAATACAAACCATATATTTTTTAATTAAATCATACCCCTTTATTTTTTATAATTTGGGTATGGCGGTTTTGATACATGATGTTTATTTTTTTGTACTCCTTTATTTTTTATAAATTATTAATTATAAAGACAATTTATTTATATATATAATGTTAAATAAAATAATATCAAATAAAATTTACCATAATTTCCTCCTCATCCTAATAGGCACTAATATCATCCCAAGTTTCTCAGTTCATGATGTTTTAATATAAAGTTAGTGGGTCAAGTTTGACTTTCCCCTCAGTATCCCTAAGATATATTTTGGTAAGAAGTGTATGACATTTCCTATAACTATTTCTAGAAAAAAAAAATGATATAAATTTCATCCCATAGCCTTCTAATATACATATAATGAACAATGAAGATTAAATCAATGGTTTATAATTTGATTTTTCAACAAAATATAGAAAGTATATTATAATGTTACTCTAATGTATTCCCAATTGGTTTACTTCAATATAAGAAAAACATTTCTTAGGAAATGTATATCAATATGCATGTGCATTATAGTATTTAACCTAATCTAACTAATGAAAATGTAATTTTCTGGGTTCATATGTTGACCATATACATTCCATCCAGATATAAATTTATGACCTCTACTTCTCACCTTAATAACTTTTGTTAACATTGTCACATGATGTTGATACTATATTTTTTCATACTTATTACCTTTTGTATTTATATAAACTCTAGGATAATTCGAAAATAGAGCATTTTTATTACCTTCAAGTTGTTTCTAATCGTTATATTATTTCTCATCTTAAGAAATTTTATCAAATTTCAAAAGCATTTTTATATTGTTCTCAAGATCGGTAGTGTAAATATGTTAGAATTTATTTCCCACATAAATAGTTAGATAAATAATTTAAAATATGTAAATAGATAATTGAATATATAATATTATGATAAAATACATTTTATATCCAAATCGCGTTGGTTTGATTATTTAAAAGACCAATTTTAAGTGGTCTACTAAGAACCTTCACATGAATTACCAACAAGGACCACCAATAAAATAAAAGTTCAACAACCATGTGAATCACTAAATTAAAAATAAAAACTTGTTTTCAGTATATAAGTGTTGGTAAAGGATTTCCAAGTCAAATCCTTGATGCTTATATAAAGGTTTCAATATATAATAACATAAATATTAAGGGAAGTAAATTCTAATACAATTAGGTAGTCATCAAGGATAAGAAGGTATGGAAAATACAAGAAAGTAACAAGGAGTTGTACATCATACCATTGCATTTTATATTCATTGAGGACCTAGGGAAACCACTCTATCCTTAAATTTTAATGCTCCTACAATGCCAAATCGATCCTATTTTTTACATATCTCTTGTATTCTCCATATAAGGCCTTACTAAAGGTTGTAGGATTTTTATTCACACTGGAGAAGTGATGGGGGGAGAATAATTCCACATCAAATTTTCCTTCTAGGAATTTATCTTCCATCATAGAAATTTTAGTACAGAAATCCTAATGTATAGGTTGAACCTAAAACAAAGATGTAGTGGATTCAATTATAATACTCTAACTCGACACCTTGGATTCCTTAGATTCCTTATTGGTTGAATTGTCTACTTCCAAGAGTAAACTACCGTACCTATTGATCTTTTTTTCATCATATTTGGTATATAAGAGTATTTTTTCAAGGCCTAATTTTCTTACCTATGGAAACTGGATATTTTTCTAGTTCATGGCCCCTTCTCTTACATTTCTTCATTCAGAAGAGATAATTATATTTTTTTTTTATTCTTCTACATACTCTTCATACTCTGATTAGAACTGAGAAGCAACATTAGTGTCTTCACCATTCATGGTGGATTCTATTTCCTATGGAATCACACCTCAGCGGTCTTGTGCTAGTCCTGACACTATGGAGTCCCCCCAAACCTATTTATTTTTCCTCCTATACACTTCCATTTACCATACCTATAGCTTATTTATGGTTGTCATGATATCTATGAGGTTAGAATAATTATTCGATAATTTAAATCCTATGGATACCCCAACTATTGTAGTCTCATCAAATAATAGAGAAGATAAATGAGTCTTTATAAGTACACGAGAGGGATTATCCCTACCAGATGAGCTACCCTATTGATTTCTAGTTTCATTATCCATTCCTAAGATCAAATAATCTCTCAAAGACTATTTATTAATTCCTAGAGACTTCATAGAATCCATATAGGAAGATTAAGGGTATCTCATTCTCTCAAGAAGTGAAGGTTGATAATATTCCTTCAGATCTAGTGATCCATCAGACCTACACCAGTTTTCATATTTGTTCATACACACCATCAACACAACCTATTTATTAAGGAAAACCTTAGTTTACTTTTGTGTTATAGCACCACTAGCCATCATCCTCTCATGAATGATTCTATCAATATTACCTTATTTAATGTAATTATTCTCTAAATAATAAGTTCTGTGTACAAAGTATTTAGGTGGAACCAAAGGATGGTCATCTAACTAATATTCCACATTATACATACTTCTTCAATAAGAAGGAGTCTTCTAACCCTGATGTCTATACCCTGTATAGAAATTTGACCATGAATCATTGATTACATTTTTTTCTTATAGTGGTAATATCCCTTGATATCCATACATATGGATCCGAGAAATGGATTATAGATATCAACTTATATGCACATTAATAGGGATATTGGGTGGGACATGGTTCTTGTGAAATGATTAGAGAAAAAATATATATTGAGATTGTTTAAAGTCAATTGAAGAGTTGGAGGGTTGTAAAAGATAAGGGGAAGACCTAGGAAATATAACCAAATATCCATTATAGATGGATCTCTTCTTAAGTGAAAATTGATGCTCTACTTGAACAATAATAAGGGATTATACTTGAAAAAACTAGGGGGTTAGACCGTGTATTAGTCAAATCATTTTTATCTGGGAAGCAAATAAAAATGTGATGAGGGTCAAAGAGTCCATTGACCATGTGGTTCCTAAGCCTCAATGATTCATTAAAAACCTGTATAAGGAGTTTATTGAGGGTTTATAATGTATGAACCTCACAACCAAAGTAGAAATGGGTATGGATGAAGCTCTTGTGAACTCTAAGATGGATATTGACATCATTGGAATCTCAAAGTGAACAATTATAACCTTTAGGAATACCATGATGCATGTAAAATCTAGAAAGTGATTAGGGTTGGTGAAGGGGAAAATTGATACAAAGATCCAACATAAAGACCCACCCTATCTATTGATGGAGGATCTGATGATGTTATTATAGATCTATGTTAGGGCATCAAATCCCTATCTATCATCAAGAGGGATTAGAAATCCCTACCCCAAAGAGAGGATAAAATATATTTCATATAAAAATTAATCATAGACATTAAACCTTTAAATATTGAATGGATTTGGCCCCTCTATTAACTATCCAAATCCACTCTCTATGACCCCCTTGGATATACAAGAAACTATCTAAATTATAACAACTACAAAATTATTCTAATGTCCCAATGAAATGGTAATCCATAATGAAATATTTCTTTAATTTTATAGTTGTATAATTCCCCAATATAATAATTGAATTATTTTTATTATAGGTTCAGAAGCATAATGATTCATCCTTATATCCATACTTAAATTAAATTTCAAAAACACAAATTCATTGATTTTAATTTCACTCTTATTATAGATCCATGTTCAGTAAAAAATAGGTATCTTGAATTTCATATAATCCAAATCCCATATGTTTTTTATGAAAAAATTATAGAATATTCATGTAAATTAGATTTATGTTCATCATACCAGATATATGCATTGCTTCATCCACAAGAGTAAATTAACTATTTTTTATTGTACTATATTCATCATGTTCATTTATATAGAATGAATAAATGTTAATTGAATCACAATTATAAGATAATACATGAATAGTTGTTCCTATGTCTCTCCATCAAGTCATCTTGAAATTGAATGTAGATTTGTAGATAATTCCTTAAAAATATGATCTTTAAAGCACCTTAAATGTTTTTTATTATGTGTATATTATATCTAGCTATGGATTTCTTTGTAAGTTTCAATATATGGTGAAACCATTATACTATTGTGTAAAACATAAGGGTAATACTTCTCTTTCTCTATGATGACAATTGTGACAATATCTCTTCTTGGAATCACTTCACCCATAAGGTGTCTGCTGTGATAAGATTTTGGGAGACTAATGTAATCGACATTGGATAGGTATTTGGTACCAAATTTAGAGGCTTCTTAAACAATATACTACTCCAAAAAAATATCTCATATAATTTTTTTGATATACCATTTAAAAATATTTATTTACCATTCAATGAGGTTTATTTATCTATAAATTTAAGGACCACATAATCAGATCTCTATCTCTAAGTGGACCATCAAATAAACCATTATACTAATGAATGATGGTGGGAGAAATATCTCCAATTCTTATAATATGACATAAATTTCCTTTTCTATAGATGAAAACTTCAATGAGTATATAAATTTCCTATATATATACATATATTAAAAAGAATAAAATCTTGGTTATTGTGTATCATAATTTTTAAGGAAAAATTAAATTTATAGCCACATGCATTTAATCTTGAATCAAAACATGGAAAGCATATGATTTTAATCAATTCAAATTCAAATTATTCATCGATATGATATTCCTGATATATAATGAATACCCCTTTATAAATTTTACAACATTTATTAAATTGGAAAACATTAATCACTATTACTGAGAAAGAGTGTGAGCTACTAGAGGAATAAAATTTATTCTTTCATCCTTCATTGGTTCCAACTCTTCCTTTATCTTCATATCAATCATATCGAACCCAGCCTTGATTCCATATTTTTTTCCTTGTGAATAACATGTCAATGAAATCATCACATACATTTTCTAAATATAAATGACATCATGAAAATTTATGACATATAAACAAATTCAATATAGTAATTCAAATAAAACATATCTCTTTTTTCAACTAGTTTATTTAAGGATTTTAAATTTTTTACCAATAATGATGAAAAAATATTGTACTTTATCAAACTATTTATCACCTATTAATATAGGTGTTGTACTTTCTACTGAATTCTCATCAAATTTTTCTGTCCAATATTAGTATTTATGTCATTAAGATAAAAAATTTCAATATTCTATAAATATTTTCTTTATATATATTTTCAACCTAACTGAGTGTATACCCATGAAAATTTTTCATAACAAGGAAATTCATATATCATCCTAAACAAAAATAATCTCAATATGGACACTTCATTTATATGATAATTATACAAAATAAAACTCATATACCCAGTAAATTTCATATATTTAAAAAATGGGTCAAAAGAAACATTAGTATCTTTACCAAGTTATTTTAATCCTGAAATAAATCCAGACAACATAATGTAATTGTGCATCGAGGATAACTATGGTGGAAATTTATAATTTACAAACATAACTGGTCAGGTGCTATAAGTATTTATTTTTATACCAAAATGGTTCATGTCACTTTTAGATAATATAAGATAGATTTTTATTAACTCATTTATATATTTAGGATTCTCATCATTAATTTTCTTCCACTAAGGATAATTTTATAGGTGATGTAATTTATCATCATAGATTGTTTTATCAGTATTCCACATTAATTGACTTGCAATCTCATAACTTATATATATAAATCTAAACATTGAAATGATTAAAAAGTTTCATATGAATTTTGAAGTATTTGATTCATCTTTATTATATAGATCTGCACCACACATAGGGTTTTTAAGTGATTTATAGTCCTTGTGAAATAATATACAGTCATTTGGATAGTCATGTATTCCATAATAGGTGATACCCATTGAACATAAATTTTTTTTAATGTCATATATTCAATAAGGAATCTCAATAATTTTTAATAACATCTCATTAAAGAGATAAAGTATTTTTGTAAAGACGGTGTCGCTCCTTTTATTTCTATATTTTTAATTATATAGATTTAATATGACTAACAATATCATATATTTAGTAAAAAGGGAATACAGTGGAATTTATGCACATTTTTTACTTCCTAAATATCTTTGGACAATTATAAAGTCCAACTACAACCATCATTTTCATTTACACAATATGATAACCATTATCATTTATAGTTTTACTGATATCAGACAATTCATAAACCAAACTATTATTCTAATCACTTGTTCTATTCATTTATTTCTCATGTTTAGTCTAACATTTATAACCTTCATATATTCTACGATAGATAAATCTTTCTTCAAACTAATCTGAATAAATTCATCTTGAAAAATGAAAATATAAACATGATCAAATAATTTGAGAAAGGTCATTTACATGCTCTATTAGAAACTTTATGAAACCATTAACCCCATACCCATACTCTTTAGTTATATAACTAGCATCCATCCATTTCCAATTCATGTTTTTCATATTTCGTTCTTCATTGTTTATATTTCTCTAAATAATTAATACAAAAAAGGTGTGAATATAATATATCATTTTTTATATATGTAAATTATATAAAATATAAAGTCAAAAAATATAATTATAAATTATAATATATAAATATTTAATGTATAAAAAATAATACATATAATGTATACATTTTATAATACATTTCTCAATATATACATACAAATAATTACTATATATGTATATATATCTAATTTTATTATATATATATACATAAATATGACAACAAATTAAATATTTTTGATAAATAATATAATTATGTGTGCGTGTGTGCGTGTTTATAGATATATAAATATATAAATATCTATTTGTGTGTGTGTGTGTGTAATTAAACACACACACACTTATACACATACACATACATACATGTACATGTGTGTGTGTGGGAGAGAGTATAAAATTTTAAGTATAAATTATAAATTTAAATAATAAGCTTATAAATTAGAATACATACATATATAACATGGATAAAAGAATACATTTAAATTTAAGTAATATACTAATATTTATATATATATATATAAATATTTATATATGTATGTATATAAATATATAAATATTTATATAAATACAGAGAGAGTGGGGGGAGGGGTAGAGAGAGAAGCATGTATATATAAAAACACACATAAAATAGACACACACACAAGTAAAAATAGATTAAAAACACACACATATACAAATGTATGTGTCTGCGATTATAAGAATATATATACATCTACAGATATATTGAAATGGGTTGAATTTGTAAGGTAGGCACCTAGAGGGGGTGAATCAGTGCTTAAATTTATTTTTCTAAAATCTATAACCCATACTTCTAATTTAGTAGATATCTCATCAAATAAACAATGAAAAAATAAATATGGATCACAAAATTTTTTCTAATGAGGTTCACCTTTCTAAGTATGACTATGCCCCTAGTGTATGGTAATTGTTCACCACTCACACACAATTATTATTTAATTATCAAGGATAGAAATGGGAAATGGTATGTCTATATACCTACTATAAGAATCTGGCACCAACCAATGAAGTATAGAATTTTGAAAAGAAACAATAGAAGATATCTAAATACTGATCATCAATAAAGATCATGAGATTTAGTGTGCTCGACAGAATAAGTTCTCAATATTCTTTTCACCATAGCCTTTCACAGTTGTTCTCAATACTCAAAAATATTATCTCTCACTAATACAATAATTCAAAAACACTATATCATCATCCTATTCTCTTTATCATATATTCATGAAACCGCATGAAGATAATCTCCCAAAAAATCAACGCCTTAATTATAATAAAGATTCATCCTTTACATATGCTCTCATAACTCCCCATGATATTATAAAATATTTTTTCCCTTTATTTTCATTTATTTTTCATTTAAAAAATCCATATTACACTATTGATGAATACATTTTTTGACCCAACTAGTATTGTGAAGACTTGTGTTATAGCGCATAATTACCCACAACTACCTAGGTGTGGAAGATCCTCTTGTGATTGAGGAAATCTTATCAGCAACCTAGTATTCTACTCAGTTATTCTTCCTTCAATATCAACATGGATTGTGATTATTTGATTTGATCATAATGTTTTAATCATTGAATAATATCACACCAACATCAACTAAATTATCAATCCAAATGATTCTTATGTAGATTAACTCATTTATATATGGATCTCATGCTTATGAGCTATGGATAACCCTTTTGGTGGCCATCTTTATGGTACATGAACCATGTGTGGGCCTTCATGCTTATGGGATGGACCTTTCAGTGTTTATCCTTATAGGTAATGACCCTTATGTGGGTCTTCATGCTTATTGGGTGACCCTTATGATGGTATTCTTTACGACTCACCCTTATAAGATCTAGAATCATACTTATGGGATCTATGCTTATGTAGATAGGATGACCCATATAGGAAGTTCATCCTTATATAATTTCCAATAATTCATTCTTATATGATGTTCATACTCACATGCAGTTCATTATTATGCATGGATCTTCTACAAATAATTTGTAAAGGTGAATGATCTTTATGGGATCCAAAATCATCCTTACCACACATCATTCATGCTTATATGGATATTCATTTTTCTAATCAATATTTTTAGATTTTTGAGACTTTACTCAAATTCCTCCATTCATCACCTCTTCAAATCATTTTGAGGACTTTTCAACCACTAAAGAAACTCAAATGAACTTCAAACATCATCCAAATATTTTTTCACACTTATATGATCTCTCCACTTTCTTTAATATATTTCTTATCACTAATGTCATCTAATTCCAAACCCTCTAATATCTAGAAACTTCCAAATATGATAAAACTTTATAGATATCACATCAAAATTTGGTACATATCTTAAACATAAATATCAACACACCAATCATCATATATAAAATTGTATTGATACAAAAATATATAACATCATACTCTAGAGGGTTCAATGATCCCCTCCTTTTTATTTTTTTGAATAATAAATATACTAACTCTTCTCCACTATATTGAAAATAAAACTAATGTAGTCAATAGATAGGGTTCCACTCAAATTTCCTCAATGAAAAGAGTCTTGAAGTAATCATATTTAAGTCTTCATCAACTATATCATTGAATAAAATAAGATTGATTATATCAGATGTCAATGTTGTCCTTAAAAAATAAGTCATCTCAAACCATTAATTACATACCCTTTCAAAGAGAAATATAAAACATATTTTACATATTCTTCCCTACACCACTTAATATTAAAATTAATATAATTAATAAATAAGGAGAACAAATATCTTCCTCTATATAAAACATATCCTCTAAAAATAACCAAGTTAAAAAATAGAGGATGAGACTCAAACACATCATACTTTAGTGTTGTTCTTGGATCTACGCTTACAGCCTTAACCTCCCAAATAACTTAGTTGTAAGATTATTTTTCAAGATATCACCAAATTTTTCCTTAGAAGGAATAAATTCCAACTCTAACATACCATTTTCCACCTTCACCTTTGGAGAATGATATTTAATGTCAATGGTTTTTTATACTGAATGATTCTCTAGATTTTTAGACTAATTTTTGGAACATTGATTATCATAGTTAATAATCAGTGGATATCTAATTGGAACATCCATATCCTCAAGTAAATAATTATCCAAATCATTTATGTAGCTATTTAAGATACAACCACACATTCTACCTCAGTTTAACTCCATGTTCCTAGAGTTTTTTTCTTTGAGTGTTAAGTAACACATATTCACCAATAAACAATACTCTCTACCTGAAATGTACTTTCTATCATCCTCATCTCTCACCCAATAATAATTTGAAAACCCTTTCACATTTAGCTAACCATCCTTATTATATAGAAAAATTTAGTTGGAAGTATTTAAAATATATATAATAATTTTTTTGGCTGTCTGAAAATGAGATTTCTTTCAGATTGGACTGAAATCATTAGAAAAGAGAAAAACACTATGTTTTTTCTAGATGAATTCAGGTATAAAATATTTCCAATTAGATTTATATATTAATTTTAATTTATAGTTTTCAATTTATATTCTTTATAATTATTTGTTCCCATAATAATAAAAATAGTTTCCCCCCATATTTACACTATTCAAAGCCTTTTCAATTACTATTTAGAATACTTTTCTTGTGTGCTGAAAACATAACAAGTAGCTTGGGTGATTTTTAATCCTATGAATAATTTCATTTCACCAAGAAGTGAAAAATTAAATTTCATTTTCATTTGAGTATAAAAATATTCACACCCCCTTTTTTCATCAATATAAGAAATTATATCATCAATATACACCATCTAATGAGTGATGTAGTGTTGATTTTCTTTATGTATAGATTGTTCTCCACTTATCCCATTTTAAACTACATTCATCTCAAATATATATGATCCTATAATTACCAAGCACTAGGAGATTGTTTCAATCCATTAAGATCCTTATTCAACTTATAAACTCTACCATCATTATCATAAAACTAAAACCGCTCAAGTTGTTCTATATATACTTCCTCATTGAGTTCTATACTTAGAAATACTGAATTCACGTCTATCTATTTTTTTCAAAAAATTATATGACCATAAATTGAAAGAATGATTCTGATAGTTTTAATCCTCCCAAATAGGGAAAATGTCTCATAAAATTCAATCCCCTAAATTTTTGAATATCCTTTATAAACAATACTATATTTATTTCTTACAACACTTCCATCCTTATTATGTTTATTCCTAAAAACTGATTTAGTTCCAAAAATATTTTTCTCCACAGGTCTTGGGAAAAGTTCTCGTGTATTGTTCTTCTCAATTTGATCTAACTCTTCATTCATAACTTGGATCCATTCATTGTTTTAAAAATATTCTCAATACTTTTGCGTCAAACTTTGGAAAGTAGGATGGTGTTACTAGTTCCCATAATTCTTCTTTAGGTATGAACTATAACATTTTAGTCACTGATTATATTTTTAGTATCCATATACTTATTTTTACTAGATCCTAAACCTATGAACATCTATTTTCCTTCACCATCACTGTTATGTATAGAATCTACATCATATTCTTAATGTTAAGATGTATATTATATAACATCATCTAATCTGGAATAAAAAATATCATCCTCACTATCTATCATAATATAATTGTTAACATATTCTTTATTTTCAAAAACAATAACATCATCAAGGTCAATAATATTTTCAATATTTTTTGTTGTATATTCTATAGGAACTTCCATTTGGTGTATATCTAGGGAATATTATTTCATATGCTTTCTCATAGAACTAGTTCCCATATATTTCTTTTCTATTAATTAATAAAGAACACCCAAACACTCTAAAGAGTTTTACACTTTGATTCTCCCAAAACCACATTTCATAGGGATACATGTTTGAATTTAGTTTCAAGTATCATATGTTATGAATATTTTCTGTAGTTAGGATATCCTATAATCAAAATAATCTTGAAATATCATACTTAATAAGCATATCTCTAACTATATCAATAAGGATACATTATTTATTTCAAATATCCCATTTTATTAGGGGTGTATGAGGTACCAAAATCGTGTTTTATGTTGTATTTGTCAAGATACTTAAAGAAATTTATATTGGAATATTTGGTATCATTTTTTAATTTCAACCATTTCAATGATAATACTATTTATTTTTAAGACATCCTCATAGATCTTGTAAACTGGTCAAGTGCTTAAAACTTGTGGGATATAAACATTATACATGTCATTCCAGTGAAGTCATCAATTAAAGTAATAAAATTGCTATATCCACTTGGTGATTTCTTTTCCATTTTCCCACACACATTAGTGTGTGCTAGATCCAAAGGTTTCTCTATTTGAATATCAACTAGTTTATATGTTTTCTCACTATTTTTCATTTCTTGATGGCATTAATGATTATAGAATCATATTTCATCAAGATAGTAATGTTTCTTGATACATCAGCTTTGATAAAATTACTTATTTACTTTTGGCTAAGATGACCCAAATTTATATGACATAAATCATTTATATCTTTAAAAATAAGATAACAATCCAGTTTTTCCTCTCCCATTTGAAAAAAGTTACCTTGAGTTCAGAATCCATTGAATATAAAAAAATATATCTTAATCCTTCTATAAGTCATTCATTTTTCTTGAAAATCACTTCATTTCCATCATCAAAAGGTTGTGAATGGATCATAAAGATGTTCTTTAACCCATCAATAAATTAAACATTATAAGTACTGACATAGATCTTCCCATGTATACCTATACTAAAACCTTTAACTTTTAGAGATTGGTCATTTCCAAAGGTAACATCTCCAGCCTCATACTTTTCCACATTTTTTAGGTCATTTTAATCTCTAGTCCTACGAGAATAACAACCACAATCCATAATTTGTGGTATCTCATTTTTACATACATTGAGATAAGCTTATACAACATGAACTTGCTAATTTTAATTATGGGCCTTACTTGTTTTCTGATTATGATTATATTACTTTATTTTAAAATAAACATAATCATTTGAAAAATTTACATCAACATCATATCCTACACAAGTTTCTTATAAATATTCAAAGATATTTTTCATTTCAATCTGCCTATCTGGCTATTGATACCTAAAAATATTATTTATTTGTTGTTTTTAATGTGTCCCATTAATCTATAATCCTAACATTGACTAATAAGTGACATATTATACCATAAAATGTATGATTTATTACTAGGAACACCATAGAACCAACAGTATCCCTAAAATTTTCTTTTATGGTAGAAATGTTGTTGTTGCATAGGATTATGTATTTTTTCATTTTCAAGTATGTATTGAGTTTTTTTCACCAAACCTTCCTGTGAACATATAATCTATATATTTAAGGATGATATGTATATTTTCTCATATTTTTTTTCTTTCAAGATATATGTCGAATTTGATATTTATTCTGATTTTCTAGATAAGGTGGACTTTTATTTTTCCCTGACATCTTGAAAAATCAATACTTTCTTCTATAATGAGATATTAACAATATTTTAATCTCATATTCACAAAACTAAATATCATAATTTAAATATTCCTATTGGTTTGAAAATTCAACTCAAACTTCAATAGCATTTTTATAGCTACATTGTTTTTATTCACCACCTTTTCCAACACATCCATTTTATAATTAAATCTTCTAATCTCTTTGTCACCAATTTTGGAGTAGTAGTTATTATTGTTGTTGTATAAAAAAAACCACTAAGAATAAGTTATCTTCCTTAATTTGGAAAAAACCAACCATGAAATCTCTCATTAAACTAATTGGTTTACTTAGTCTAACTATCTATCTAAGGGTGGAACATTTTACTCATCTGCAACTCGGTTTTAAATGCCTCCAACAAGATTATTCAAAACTAGGACATGAAGAATGCATCTCAGTATGAAATAATAATAAAAAGTATCATATGAAATCATTTGATATAATTCATGTAATATAATATTAATTTATCCACTAAATACTAATCTTGAATAGGAAGGAAGTTGATCAACTGGGTCAGTCGATCGATGATCATCCAGAAACTATCATGACCTATTATCGAACAGGTAATTATCATTAAAAATTACATCTTTATATTATCCCACATAAACTTATAAAACTCAAGGGGTTAGGTCAAACATATTGGGACTTGGTACGTTAATTTCACGTGTTGATGTGATATAATTCATACCTACCTACCATGACTAACACATGAGGTCATGATATAACTTCATCACACCAAGATGTACTGATAAGGGTGAAGTATTGAAATCTCTCAACACCTCATCACACTAAATGATGGGAACCACCATCTACATTAAAAATTGGATGACTTTATCCTTACATTTAGGAAATTAATCTTGTGATTTTCTCAAGGACGTCTAATCCTGAATACCTCACAATCTATGTCTCCCAACTGAGACTCCATCATAACCTAAAGAATTTGAGGTAATACCATCATCAATTGAAGATAATTCATTTTCCCCTCATCCACTATGTTCATTTTCATCAAGTAATGTTTCTTAGACACATCATCCAATATATGAATATGTTAATTATTATTAAGGTTATCTAGAACCATGTGTCCCTTTCCCCGAAGTATGAACAATATGAAATTTATTGTCCTACAGGAACTTCAACCAAGACCTCTATGTTAGGTTAAGATATCTCTAAGTGAATATGTACTTGAGACTCTTATTTTCGTTTTAGACTAAAAAATTATCACTTATAAGGTGATGTCACAAAGTATTAAAGTAAAACACTACTGTTTTTAGCTCCAAATCATGGGTTTTATCTTCACATGAGGTCTCAACTTTTGATACTCATCATTAAACACTAACTACCCCTGCATTAACACAAAACTGATCCTAAATCTAGAGGTGTCATGGAACATTGGGTACTTGATTCCTTTATCTAGAACTTCAAAATAAGAGGACTCATAAATATTTTCTTCATATCCTCAAAAGCAATATATAACATCTTGGACATGTTGAAGGTATTTTCCATTTTGTTAAGGGATTCCATGGGATTTAAAATCCTATATAATTCTTAAAAAAACCTTTCATATTATCCGGCTAACCTAAGGAATCTCTAAACCTCCAACATACTCATGGGTTTCTATAAATAAATTATCACCTTAATCTTTTTTGAGTCAATAATTAATTCACTGTAACACTCTAAGATTTTAAAATAAGATCATTATGTTTGATATCATATATGAAATGCAAGAATGAGCCTAAAAAACCATGGAATAATATTATTTAAATAACACTATTATTACCTAGCTATAAAAGTAGGGGGTATTAATAGGATTAACTAATTTTTGAAATTTATATAAATTTAATACTTAATATAAATTTATTAATAAATACTTATTAACTAATTACTAAATTTGAAGAAAAGTCATTTTATTCATCAAAAATATGTTTTCTTCAAAAAATGATTTTTACTTCTTTCCTTGAGAAAATAATATATTTATATTTTTACATGTTTAGAAAATGTATTTGACAAAATGTTCTTCAATTTTGAAATTATCATATCGATATTAAATTAGGGTGATATTTTGTTATTTTTCTAAAAATATTTATTTTTCAGTGAATAGTGAAAAAATCAAATTTTAATAAAATTATAATTTCTTTTTAACCTACTAAGTCCCATTATTATTCTAATTTGATTTAAAATTAACATTATTATTATTATTATATATTAAATCCATTTATTTTCATTTAAATCGTCTTTATATTTTATTTTAATATTAGTTTATTATTAAGCTTAAAACCCCATTTTTCTGAAAATTATTTTAAAGTGCCTAAGTTTATCCATATTAATTAATTCAAATAACCCCTAATGAGTAATGATTTGAATGTAATTAATAGATTATATAACTTTAAATATTAATTGAAATTAATTTAATTATGATTATGTGTTATATAGTTATTATAAGATCATTTTATGCTTGTAAAATTCATTTATTAAAAAAACATTTATTCGACAAGTCTGCGGGTTTAATCTTGAATTAAATTATGCCTATTTTATGAGTTGAATTTGGAAAAATAGATTCCATATTTTTAATAATCATATTTTATATTTTATAAAACAATGTAAACATAATTTTTTATGGTAATTAATAGTTGAAATAGTAAAAATTAATTACCACAATTAAGGTAAAAATAGGTTACCGCATATTAGACTAAAAAGGTATGGGTTAAAATGTATAAATAACATATATAATTACTATTTTATGGTCATAATTATAGATTATATATTATAAGGTTCTAAAATGGTCTAGTTTGGATCTTTTTGGTATGTCAAAAATATGGGTTTAAATCTTTCTTTTTAAAAATTTCAAGTGTGTCCCCTCCCGCATTTATAAAAGGCCACCCCTTATCCTCTATTATTTTCAATTAAAAAATTGATTGTTTTGTAAAATTACTAATAAAATATCTTCCTTAATTACCTCCCATCATCCTATAATCCATTTTTATTAAAAATTTAAACTAGAAAGTATTTTCGTTCAGACATAAAGCATATATCTAAATGAAAGGTAACATCCTTACCCGGTCATCTTTGTTTTATTTCTTATTAAACTTCCTTAAAATATTAATAAATCATGATAATATAATAAAATAATTATCTACCATATAATATTATTTTATTATTTTATTTTAATATGCTAAATATATCTCCACTCTATCAAATGGGAAATGAAAATGTTGATCGTGTATACGGTGGACTATCGCCTCACAAACCAATGTAATTAATTTTCGATCACCACTTCTAATGGATTGATATAATGATATATATAATATTTACATATGATATTTAATATATAATCATCATTTTCTAATTATAATACCACATATAAGTTTTTACATTCAATTCTGTATATAATACGATAACGTCGCTCGGGTGTACGGCTGACTGTCACCTCACAAAGCAATGTGATTTGTATTTCCCTTACTCTTTGCATGGAAGGTAATAAGGTTTAATTTGATGTTTATATATGATATTAGTGAAATATTAATCATTCTGTAAAATAAATATATAAAATAATTTTTTACCTTACCATCCATTGAATAAATGATAATGTCATTCGTGGGTACGGAGGACTACCGCCTCGTGAAGTGATGTGATTTGATTTGTTACCGCATCACATGGATGGTATATGTAAGTGTATTTAAATAAATAATATGATATTTATTATATATTTATCATTATGTAAATATAATATAACACTTATCTTCTTTCCATTATGATCATTGAGAAATGGAAACGTTACTCAATCGCACATACGGCCTATGGTCTCCATGATTGTACCATAGTTCATTTTTCATAAACTCTCATCATGATTGATTATAAAAGTATAATTGATGTATAAAAATGATAAATATATCATGATATTTATTTTTTGGATGGTTAATTAATAATCTATTTAACTTTAGTCAACTTACAGAATGGGTTTTTGATATATGAGTTAAACATCATCAAAACATCTGACATAAACATAAATGGGTAAGTAATTTAATATGACATGGTAATGAATAAAATAAAATGAAAAATAAGAATTAAAAACGTCCTTAATGAAGAAAATAATCATAATAGGTTTATTTTTTATGAAGATAAACAACACACATGATGAATTGGGGTCAAGGTAAGGGATCATTCAAACCCACCCTTTTCTTTAAGTTATGACTATTATCTCTCTAACTCACTTTATCTCTGTTTAAAGTTAAAGAAAAATTTTAAATTACATATATATATATATATATATATATGTCTCATACATTAATACCTATATCATTATATCTTCCTTTTATGGGTTAATAAATTCCTTATGTTCATTTCTTAAACTACATCATTATGATATTTACATTAATTATAATATGATGCCAGATTATGCAACCCATTTTCTATCCATTGGTAATTATTATGATATGCCTTATGATTGACTTCATTTATGTGTCACACATAGATCATGAACATGTTATGATGGATGCACCTATAAATTGATCCAATTCATTGGGTGATGTTATAGTCTCTTGAGAAGTCATGTATGTAATTAGGGAGTAAACCTAATCCATTATGGAACTTTGCCTACCATGTGATATTGCTGAAAAAATTAGTATTTAATGTTGTTTATATCATGTTATATATTGCTACCACATTTACTATGTTACCATGATCTTATTATTCTAGGTTCTTTATGTTATGCATCCATTTGATTACCCATGCACCTTCTCTTTTATGATATCATGTTATATATTTCACTCACATGTTATGTTTCCTTATCATGCTTATTAACTTACTGGGATTTTTAGATCAACCCATTTTTTATGTATTCCCTAGGTTATCTCATGTAGTTTTAGGAACTCAAAAGGATTTTAGGATATCATTATGGAGAATTAAATAAGGATGCCTTATTTTATGTTCCATTTGATGTAATATGAACCTAGTCTTCTAAAGACACTAGGCATTTATGATACTTATGTTGTAATATTGGATATTTATGTTTAGAAATCATGTAAAATAATTTGTAAAAGTCAGGGTAATATATAGTTGGTATTAGATAAAATTATTAGTTAAACTTTGGAACTTGGATGATAAAAATTTAGTGATAACCCTAGGGATAAGTCTAAGGATAAGACTAAGTATGGGAAAATATCATAGAATCTTGTTGAAGTATTGAGCTAGTGGTTTCTGAGAACTTTCATCCCTGTCTAGATACTACAATTGGATGTGGTTCTAGAAAAATGTACATAGGGGTAATAACTCTGAAAAATTCATGTCAATCTTGACTCAATCATTGTCTAGTACCTGAAAATTGGTTTTATTGAACACTTGATTTGACACTCCCATGGGACATGATTTGGAAATTCACAAACTCTATAAAAACCATTATGAAGGACTTGCATGAAATGTTAGGTTATAAAATATAATAGGAATATGTACTATGGATAACATATATTGGGGACCATGCATCAGAAAAAAATTTCCAATTATAATTTATTCCTTCAAGTTTTATAAGTTTCACTTTGGTATGTCAAAGCATTATCATCGTATTTATTTTAATATTTTTAGTTCAATGGTGGGAAATAGAAGAAATATTTCTGAAAATTAATTTGATGGGAAATGTAATGATTTCCCAAATGAGACGCCTAACCTAGTAGGAACAGTTGTTATACATCTTATGATCATTCCAAATGAGTTTTCTTGAATTACTATCAACAACTAAGACATAGTTGAATTTCCAAACACATAAAAGAAGAGAAGTCTGGTGTCTCTTGGAAGTTTAAGTGTTAAATATGATAAAGAATAGAATATTTGTCCTTCTACATGTTACAAATGTGGAAATAATCACATAAAAGAATATATAAAATGGAGGGGGAGAAGTTTTCTATATGGAAATAAAGGGAATATAGTAATTAATTTCCTAGGAATCTAATATATTATTTTTTGCGAACAAGGGAATTATCTGAGTCAATACCCTAAACTAAGGGTTAACCCCTATACCAAGGAAGGAACTGTGCTATACCAATCGTTGAGGTGAACTATTTACATATGAGGATCCTAGAATTGTTATGTATAATTATTCACTACAAAAAACATTCCTTTAATAGCACAGGCCTTTATCAGTGCTAGACAAGAGCATTGAAAAGGGGTTCCTTTTATCAACACTTTTTTAGCATTGATAAAGGGTAACTATTATGAGAGCTTTATTTTGAGCACAAATAAATGGTACACTTTATTAGTGCTTTATTTTTAGTGCTAATAAAGGGAACCCTTTATCATTGCTTTATTTTTAGTACTCATAAAGGGATCCTTTATCAGTGCTTCTTAGCACTAATGAAGGTCCAAATAAAATGAAATAATTAAATAAAAAATGATTTTATTAAAAAATATTAAAAATGTTATTAATTAAATATTTATTGATAAAAATGAATAAATTGATTATACTATCTATAAATTATGAATACTAACAAATAGTATATATTAAATATATAGATATATGTAAAATAAAAATTAAACACCTAAAATTTAAAAAAAGTAATGTGAGAAAAACATTAACTATTTTATTAATTAAATAATTATTTATAATGTTAATAAATAGAATATATTAAATATATAGATTTGTATGGATGTATATTTAATGAATAATGGTTTATAATTAATAATTAATATGAATTAAAAATAATAACTAATTACATTGAGTAATGTACATAATTAAATGTCATTTTACTTTTCAATTTAACATAGATCAAGCGTGTTTTATATTGATTTCACATATACATAATTAATGGATTTTTATATACAAAGCACATACACAAATATTTATTTTGGTGAATTTAATCAATTTCTATTATTTATTATCTATATATATTTACTATGTTTTAATATTTTCAATATGTATTCATCTTCATTTCAATAAATATCCATATTTTTTAATAATTTATATTTAATTAATAAAACTTATCTATTTTTTCAATAATGTTAAAGTGTTCTCATTTTTAATTATTCAATTTCACTAATTTTTAACATCCATGCACTTAAGATTAACTATTCATTGATAATGTTAAAAATGTATTTGTAAAAACATATTTATAAATAAATATATTTCTAAATGTATATTTACTATTTTTATATATTCATATATTTATAATTATAAATAAATAAATATTATTTTTTAAAGTATTAATATAATTATAAATATATAATTATATATATTCAAATAATTATAAATATAAAATAAATTTATTTGAGTAATTAATATATTTACTATATTTATATTTATTTATTTATTTATTTATTTATTTATTAAATATATATATAATTATATAAAAAATAATATTTTTTAAAATATTTATATAATTATATATTAATAATTATATGTTTAAATAATTATAAAATTATAATAAAAATATTTAAATAAATAATATATTTTCTATATTTTTATTTATATATATTTATTAAATATATATATAATTATATATATATATATATATTTACAAAAAAAATTATTTATAATTATAAATATAAATATTTTATCACTACTTAATTAATAATTTCTCATAAAAGAAATATTTATTAGTATTTTTTTAGTGCTGATAAAATGGATCTTTATTAGATCTTTTTTGGAAGTGCTAATAAATTTTCCTGATCTATTTAAATAACCCTAACTAGTCATGAAATCGTCCTGATAACTAAAGCTTTATGTGGAATCCACCCTCTACGCCCACTCCACCTTGGTGAATTGAACCTCAAATCAGGACTTGAATCAAGGCTTAAACAATTTCAAGGATCAAATCTAATGCTCGAATGATTCAAGGGTTGAATAAATCCAAGGCTCACATATTTTCTTGGTTTCGATATCTCTAATTTCTCTCGAATGGTTTAAAGATTCAATCCAAGGTAATTTATTTTCTCCCCCTCCTCACTCATTGATTGGTTATTTGGAGATATCTAATTTTTGTTATTTTTTATCATCATTATTTCTTTACCATCCATATATCAACTATGTTTATTGGGGATGTTTAGTTGAAAGGAGATAGGGTTATCATTCCTTGCACTCCCCCACCTTCACTGCTTGATGATTCTATGTAACCTACCCACCCCAACTCCACTAAGCCCTACATCATGTCATCATCATCCCCTTAAAAAAATCATAATTTTAAAATAGATGAAATCTCATCTACACTATTCCCTCCTTTTGTAAAGGCGACCACCACCACCCTTCTACACCCATACAACACCAAACAATAAATTATCTTTCTATTAGACTCAACCATATGGTCTATGGAATGAAATCCAGGTTCACGATCACCTCACCTAGAAAATATCAATATAATGATATATATATATAATGGTAAATTTATAATATAATTATATTTACATACACACAGACCCACACACATGCTTATAAATACATTTCTATTTATGTATGTCAATATATATATATGTGTGTGTGTGTGTGTGTGTGTGTGTGTGTGTGTGTATAATATATATATATATATATATATATATATATATAATTTTATATTAAATGGATTTAACACATTACATATATAAATATTTTAAATATTTATATATTTATATATTTATATGTATAAATTTGAAAAAAATACTAATATATAAAAAATATAGATATATATTTATATTATATATTATATATTTATTTATTATACATATATATATAGACACACATTTATTTTTTTAAAATAAAAATATAGATATGGATATATATTATACAAATATATTATGCAAATATATATATTATATAAATACAATTATATATTCTACTATAAAGATTTTTATTATTCAAATATATTATAGAAATATATATTATACAACCATAAATATATATTATATTAAAAAATATATAAAATAAAAATATATATTATATAAATAATGATATATATTAAACAAATAAAAATACAAATATATATATATATATGTATATATATATTATAATACACAAAAAAAATATTCTACAATGATTCACATATCATAACATGTCCCCACAAAGGCCCCTTGAATCACATACAAGAATGTTTATGCCCCCCAACTCTCACCTTCAATAGGACACAAGTTAATAACTAGTGTTAAAGGTGTAATTCTTATAAATGGGAGGAATTACACCTTTTAAAGAACACAGTGCGGTACAATTTTCATATCCTCATCGACTTCATCTCCTGAAAAGTTATTATTTCGATTTATTGCTTGAGACTCATCACCTATCTCTTTTATGTTTCTTATACTACTATGATCAATAGCCATACCATGGATGACTACTACTTAGATTATTTTAACAAACATAGGTGCATGTCTACAAGAGATGGAGGATATGTGTGAAAGAAAAAAATGTAATGATAAATTTTTAGGAGATGAGTTGATTAGGATGACAGTTGTTTATAAATTTCACCTTTGAATGAATTGATAGGATAAGACCTACCATAGTGTAGTAATTATTTTATTAAATTAAATTACCCATTTTCTTCAAAGCATACTGACATTCAATGAAACAATCAAAATTTGGGTTTCCCACTAGTGGAAATATGGGATTTAACATCGGCGTAATAACGTCAGTTTTTTATAAACTCATGCCAATAGTATATGAGGGGAATTTATTGCATCGGTTTTTAGTAAAACCGATGCCAAAAACAATTATTCAATGATATTTCATGTTGGTTTTTTGAAAACCGATGTGGAAAATAAAAAAAATGTTTTGGCATCGGTTTTGAAGAAAATCGATGCCAATAATAAAAAAAATTGGCATCGGTTTTAAAGAAAACTAACACCATAAGTTGAAGTTTCGACGTCAGTTTTCTCCAAAACTGACGCAGAAACATAGAAACCCATTTATTTTCAGCGTCGGTTTTGGTAAAAACGGACACTGAAAATAAAAAAAAGGATTATTGGCGTCATTTATTCTCGAAACCGATGTCGAATATTTTTTTTTTAATTTTCGGCATCGGTTTTTAACAAAACTGATACTGAAAGTCTTTTAAAATTAATCGGGGTCACGAAACCCTCATTTAGATGGATCTTCGAAATCGAAACCTGTTGTGGCGTCTTGGACTCCTGATGACCTTCGAAGCTCTATTTGTGATCTTGTAAGGCCATTTTTGACGGTTTTGTTCTGTTTTCACAATTTTTGGTTTGCGTTCTTCTTTTTTATCTCTTGTTTTATCTTCCATTGTTTATTTCTTCTTCCATAACCCAATTTTATGCGACTTTCAATGTTGGTTCGATTTTATTTGTTTTTTATCATTATTTTTGGTTTTGTATTATCGTTGTTGGTATAGATTTTGTAGTGTTTATTTTTCGAAGTCATTATACCGAATGCAGTTTGGATTGAGGATCTCCATTCTGGTTGAACTTCAAATTTTGTAAGTTTTTTTTTAATTATGAAGATAAATCATTTATCATTCAATTTTGTTATTGATTTTATTTAATTATTAGTTTATATTTTATATTAAATTTTTTAGGACATGGTTAAATATTCTTTCAAATAAAATTCTTAAATATCCTGTCAATAAATTGTATATTTTTTCATTAACTCCAATAAAATTTCACCCAATACACTTACTGCATCCTTTAAATTAATGCACTCTTCAATACTTTTGACACATGAAACATCTAAATAATGCAACAACTATGTAAAATGAACTAATAAATTTTAAAATAATGATATTATAATTAAATTATAATATCAATATAACACACATATATATAATATTAAAATAAAATGTTTACTCTATTTGTAAATTTGTTTCATATCTGATGTCTTCTATCTGATTATTAATATTTTTTATTAAATATGTTTCTGTTTACAATTTATCTGATAAATATTTAAATGTTTATATGTTTTAATATATTAACCAATTATATTGTGATATCGGGTATTTAATGGATCGTAATTGGATTCATTTACGAAGAACCACTAGTGAAGATGAAAAAGCAGTTGATAATTTTTTGGAATTTTCTAAAAGACAACTTCAAAATATTGATTTTATTTTATGTTTATGTGTGAAGTGTGTAAATATGAGAAATTTAAAGTCCATAGAAATCAAGGATCATCTCATTTGTTATGGTTTTAGCCTTAATTATACATGTTGGATCTTGCATGGTGAAAGAACTAAAAATTTAACATCCAATATTGATGATGATATGAAAAATGAGGCAAAGGATCATATTAAAGAATTAATTCATGGTTTAGGTGTTGAAACCATTGAAAAAACACCAACTGTTGAACGATTATATGGAGATTCTAAGAAACCATTAATCCTAGGTTGCAGTAAATATACAGTGTTATCAGCAGTTTTGAGATTAGTTAACTTAAAAGAAAAAAATGGGTGGAGTGATAAAAGTTTCTCTAGTTTACTTGAGCTTTTAAAAGAGTAACTTCCATAAGGAAATGGGCTTCCATATTCCAATTATGTGGTGAAGAAAATATTATGCCCAATGGGATTGGGGTATAAAAAGAAACATGCTTGCCCTAATGATTGTGTACTGTATAGGAAATAAAATGAATATTTATCAAGTTGTCATACATGTGGGACATCACACTATAAGATAGGTGGGAAAGTAAATATAGATTAATTCTAAGGTGATGTCATCTAATGTCATGAAAAATCAATTTTGTACTTTCTAATGATATCATCTAATATTTTTTGCATACAATTATGATAATTCAATTGTGATTCATTTTTAGGTACCAGAATCAAAACTCCTGCTAAATAAATTTGGTACTTTCCAATAATTCCTCGTTTGAAGCGTCTATTTGAAAATTCAATTGATGAAAAAATGTTAAGATGGAATTTATATGAGCGCATCTCTGATGGTAACTTACGTCACCCTATTGATTCACCACAGTGGAAGAGTTTTGATAAAAAAAATCATGATTTTGGAAGTGAAGTTAGAAATATCATAATGGGATTGTGTACTGATGGAATGAATCCATATCGGAGCCTCAGTAGCCAACATAGTTCATGGCCTATTTTGATGGTAGTTTACAACTTGTCTCCACATCTATGTATGAAGAAAAAATATGTTATGATGAGCTTGATGATTTCTGGACCAAAACAACCGGTAAATGATATTGATGTGTATCTTACACCATTGATTGATGATTTGAAACTGCTATGGGAGGAAGGTGTTAAAGTTTTTGTTGCATACAAGAAAGAGTATTTTCTTTTGTGTGTTATGATAATGTTCAGTATAAACGAATTTCCTGCATATGGAAACTTATCTGGATATAGTGTTAAGGAACATAAAGCATGTCCAATTTGTGAAGAACAAACTTCATATTATCAATTACAGAATGGAAGAAAGATAGTTTACATGGGACAAAAACGATTTTTGCAAATTTATCATCCTTATCATAGATTGAAAAAATAATTTAATGGTTTAAAAGAATACAACCTTCCCCCTTAACCATTGTCAACTGAAGAATATTATGATAGAGTGAAATATATTGATTCAATATTTGGAAAGAGAAGAAGTTCTGGTTTTCCAAAACATATCTGGAAGAAGCAGTCTATTTTTTTCAAACTACCTTATTCAAGATTTTTAGAGATAAATCATAACATTGATGTTATGCATGTTGAGAAAAACATATGTGAAAGTTTGATTGGAACTTTGTTAGACATAAAAGGAAATACAAAAGATGGATTGCATGCTAGATTGGACTTGATATTAATGAGAATAAGTTTGGAGTTAGCTCCAACTGTGAAAGGAAATAGAACATATTTACCTCCGGCTTATCACACATTAAGCAAGATTGAAAGGATGAATTTTTGTCGGTGTCTTCATGGTATTAAAGTACCTAGTGGTTTTTCTTCAAATGTAAATAATTTGGTGTCATTGAAGGATTGTAAATTAATATGTATGAAATCTCATGATTTCCATGTGTTGATGCAACAACTTCTACCAGTACCAGTGCATGGTATATTGCCAACAGCTATCAGAAAGACTATCATCAGGTTGTGTAATTTCTTCAAATCTATTTGTAGAAAAGTCATTGATCAAAATTTGTTAGATGTGTTAGAGAATGAAGTAACTCTTATTCTTTGTCAACTAGAAATGTATTTCCCACCCACATTTTTTGATATAATGGTTCATTTTCTGATTCATTTGGTGCATGAGATAAGAATATATGGGCCTGTTTATTTAAGATGGATGTATCCTTTTGAAAGATATATGAAAATTTTGAAAGGATATGTTAAAAATACTTATCAACCAGATGCCTCTATTTTTCAAAAATATGTATCAGAAGAGGTGACTGAGTTCTGTATTGGTTATTTGAATGAGGTGGATCATATTGGTCTCCTTGTATCTTGACATATGATAGTTGATAGTGAAGGTAGTGGGGTTCGAGGCTTAAAGGTATAGTTCATTCCACCTGATGAAGTGATGCAGGAACATTTATACATTTTGAACAACACAGATGAGGTTCAATCATATATATCCTCACATATTGCTGAATTAAAGTTACATTATCAGAAATGAAATGAAAAGTGGTTGATGATTGAGCCAAAGAAAACATTTGTTTCATGGTTTAAAGAGAAAGTCACCCCAGATATATCAGCATCAGAAACATTGAACTGGTTAATAGGGGGACCAACTATTAATGCGATCACATGGTCTGGTTTTGATATCAATGGCTACACATTTTATACAAAAAACCTCGATGACAAGAGTACCGTTCAGAATAGTGGTGTGATGGTTTTCGCTGAAGCAGTGCATTTTTCAAGTGCCAAAGATAAAAACCCAATTTCTGCATCAATGTCATATTTTGGAGTTATTTAAGACATATGGGAAAGTGATTATATTAAATTTTGAGTCACTATTTTTAAGTGTAATTGGGTTGATAGTGATAGTGGTGTGAAACATGATGAATATGGGTTTAAACCGGTTTATTTGAAAAGATTTAATTACAATGAGGAAACATTTATCAAGGAAACACATGAAAAAAAAGTATTTTATGTCATTGATACATCGAATGATCAGTGGTCAGTTGTTTTGCAAGAAAAAAAGATACCATTTGGGTGATGAGGATGATTCTGATGATGTTAGTGATTTACATGAGCCTTATTCATCTATTACGCAATTTCCAGATGATTACAATGTGTATAAGACAAACATAGTGCATGCAGTACGTATTGATCTTGATGAAGGCATGTGGGAAAACAGTAAATTAGTCTCCTAATTTCTCTGGTAAATATTTATATTCTGTTTCCATTTTTAAAACTTACAAATGCATTCCTCTTTTTTTACTTACTTGTTTTTTTTATTCCTTGTTTCTAATTATTCATTTTTCTAATGATATGCAGGTACACAAAATTTCATTAGAATTTCTAGTAGAAATGTTAGATACAGATAGAGAGGAGAAGTTACTGAGGTATATCTATTTTTACATATTATTAAATATTCAGTAATATACTTATTTAATGAAATAAAACTGTTAATTTACAAAAACAATTACAGGACTACTGATGCGTCCTCGGCGGAGGATACTTCTCCTGTTACTACTCAAAAATAAAGTTCTCAAGTTGGTAAACGTTATAGTACACATTTACCAAAACTATCACTTGCTCATGATGATGACGAAGTACACATCTGTTTTGATGATAATAATAATGTAGTTTGCTCAAATGCAATTCAGTTTGTTAGTTATATAGCTATGCAGAGCCGTTATAGGATTAGTATTTTATATCCTAATTAGAAGTCAGTGGATGGGACGGCGAAGCAGCAGCTTTGGGAGGCTGTGATGGTAAAATATATTAATTTATTTCTTTTATCTCGTTTTTTCAATATTATATATTTTAAATGACATATTTAATTTATTCAATTACAGATGACATTCAATTTTGAGGAAACCAAATAAATTAAGAAAAGACATCTATCTTTAACGGAGGTTCAATGGAGAGATTTTAAAACCAAACTGAAAAGAAATTATGTTTTTGGAAAGAGAATATTTGAAAGCCCATTTCTTAAGTATCTGTAAATAGATGAAGAAAAATGGAAGCGATTTGTTGACAGTCTTCAGGAAGAGAATTTTTAGGTATGGTAATTGTTTTATATTTTAAAATTTATGCTATATTTTTCTTATTACTTAGTAGTTTATTTTTATATAACATGCCTCTGGGAGATATCATCAGGAGATCCAGTTGAGAAACGTATACCCTCATACTTTATCACATGGAGGGTATTCGTATTTGGAGCAGAAAATGATTGAAGAAAAATTTGATGCATTAAGAGCTCGATCAAGTAGTGGTTCAGAAGAGGTCCAATGTAACAGCCCAGGTAAATAAAGAATATGAAAATTTCATATTTATCCATATTTGTGAATAAAATATTAATATGACTTTAAAGGGGACGCTATGCTAGATGGCGTACCCAACACGCAACAACGAGTTTCTTGGGAATCTTACGTTGCACTCTAATAATAAAATAATATTATTTTAAATGGTAGTTAACATGTAGCCGTTGTATTGGTGGGAATGGATAGAAATAAATAAAATATGATTATATATGTTTTTAAATGTTTTTACATTTATCCAATAAAAGATAAAGGCTTAAAATACAGAAAGAATTCAATTTTAGGCGTATATGCCCTAGTTTTCACTAAAGGTTCACTTATCGCCTTTTGATGGCGAACCGTAATTAAATATAGTTTTCTTCACTCTTATACATTCTATTGGACCAAATAAAACTCTTCTTAAGAATTGGGACATCAAAATTTACTTTGTGTAAATTTTTGGTATCTTTCCGATAAAGTTCATTTTTATAATGAATAGTGTAAAATGTTGTATTTTAATTCAAAACCTCTTTTTAATCTAATTTATTTATATTATTAGATTATATTTTGAAATGGTTTTAAAGTGAAATTAGAATATATTTTTACCATTAAATCCAATAGTGGTCATTGAAATTAATTTCACTTTGAAATCAGACTTAAACTAGTGCCAATCTTTTGATACTTATTATTTCATAAAAACACGCTATTTTCTCTGACAGTAGGAATTAATTATTAAATTAATTAATGTGACTTATATGTTTTCAATTTTTTAAAATATAATTCATTTTTGAATTCGGAATATCAAATATAGCTTAGGGTAAATTTTTGGGATTTTTTTGAAAAACTTCAATTTTTGATGAATAGTGAAACCACTAAGTGGAACTTATAAAAACTGATTTTTCCGTTTAAATGAAATTTTGCCATCTTTGTGTTTTGAATTTCAAAAATCCGATATACATGGTTGTCATTAATAAGTAAAATGTGGTTCAATGGGATAAAAATAATTTTTTGGTGAATAGTAACTTATTAAGTTTTTAATCGCGATTAGAGGTAATTAGTGTGGTTTAAGGTAAATATAATGTTTTAATAATATGAAATGAACTTGACACATGTCCTAACCTCATTGGATGTGTCATGGCCGACCAAGACAACCCATGGGTCAACTTGGGGACCCCATGAAGCCAATTTGGTTGGAAAATGACATCAATATCTTTTTATTTAAAGTTAAAGTAAAAAAAGACAAACATGAAATGTTTTACTAAAACAATTTTTACATGGGGTTATACAAATCAGATTTTTTACTATAAATATTCATTGGAAATATAAAAATATTTCCTACATCATAGTAGTTTTTTTATAATTTTTAGACATTAAATAAATTAAATTATTTATGACATCATGATGATGCAGCGATGACCTCATTATTTAACGATTTAAATAAAATGGAAAGATAATGTATTATCTAAGACCTAAACATGTCAAAAACCTATTGTATGAGTGTATTTCGAACTCTTATCACCTTATCCTCGAAATACATCAATGTGGGACCTTTAAAATCCGAAACTCTTTTGAAAATAAAGTAACATTTTGTAACTTTACAAGAGTGCCCCTCCTCTCCTCTTATAAAAGCCCCCCACCTCTACCTCCTTACCCACACTCCCAAAGCCTTTGGCTCGGCCAAACCCTGCCCATTTTGTCTCTCAACTTCCCTCTCTTACTCCTTGAAGCCTAACTTTGGGCAGAAGTCTTCCCAAGGAAGCCTTTGAGCTCAAACCAAAGGGAGTTACCCGATTTTAAGGTAATGTCTTCACTTGAGTCCTTTTGTTTTATTTTGCTTCTCCAACCCCCTAAACTCTTTTTATTAATTTATTTTGTAACAAATACAATATCTTCAATATACTAGAATGTTTTTATAAGAATTATTCGAGCTACACTTACACACACCTACATCTAATGGTTAAAGAACATACTGTTTCCGTGGATGGAGAATTTCCGCCTCCCGAAACAATGATTGTTCAAAATTATTCTAACACCTTAAAATGTGGCCATTAACATGACACTATATTTATATATGATATCTAATATTTTATGTTTTACTTAATCTTCTGTATTTTTCATTTATGGCGTACCTTTATGGTTTCCATTATGGGTAAACGCGATATCTTCATTTAAGGAAGTGCGGACTACTGCACCCTCAAAGTGATTTGATTCGTTAATACCATATGTGGTACGTATAAAGGATATATTTAATGATATTATATATGATACCATACTGGAATTAAAATACTATTATGTATCATTATGTTTTGATTCCATTAAATATGAAATAGAAATGGAAGTAGCGTTCATGCGTACGTACGGCTTACCGTCTCCATGAACGGTACATTTCATTTCTTATCTCAAAATGTTATGTAATATTAAAAGTACATATATATAATGGATATATATGTAATATATTACATCTAAATTATGGATATCATTCTGTAATTATAACATATATATATCTCTCTCATTTTGTTTTAATTCCATTAATATGACAAAAAATGAAAGTAGCGTTCATGCGTACGTACGGCCTACCGTCTCCATGAACGGTGCTTTTCGTTTTTATCTCCAAATGATATAGAATAGTATGAAATTAATATTTACTGGATATATATGATATTTTAATCATTAATACTATTCTGTAAATTATTTACTTATAACTACATGGGCAATCTTTTTTCAAACAAGTTCATTTTTGACTCATGTACCAAACATCGGCAAAAACGTCTGATATGAACTAACATTATTAAACAATTATTATAACATTATAATATGTTATAAGAACTGAATAATAACCTATAAAGGAGGTAATTAGGCAATTATTAATTGACCAAAGTTTATTATTCAGGAATATAAAGAAACGAACAAGACAAGTTGGACTTGAGGTAAGGGATCCTACTCCTCTCTTTCTTTTTAAGTACAATCTTTTATGTCATTCCTTCTAAGCTCATCTTTCTTGTTATTGTGATTATTTTATATTACTCTTACTGTAATTTTTATGTTCATATGATGAGAGACCCTATTCTCTCTCATCAATCCATTTTGGAAGTTTTGAGTGGCGCCGTTAGGCTGCCAAATTTTCGTAAGAGATCTAACCTCTCTCTTTCTCTTTAAGTACTCTCCCTTATGTAACTTATTTTAAGCTCCTCTTTGATATGATGGGGGATGTTATTTTATATTACTCTTGCTGTACATTTTATTTTAATATGATTAGATACCCTATTTGATCTCATCAATCCATTTTTGGAAGTTTTAAGTGGCGTCGTTAGGCTGCCGAGTTTTCGTAAGGGATTTTTCATCTCACTTTTATTCCCGTGAGATTTATGCTACATTTGCCACAATTTACTTTTAGTGGTGTATGTACTAACCATTATTTTACTCATTGTGTAATATTCTTTCATTTATGAGTATTTACATCAATGTTGTATTGTCCTTCTTTCACGGGGCGTATGTTTCGAAAGATACCCATGTCGGTAAGAGAACCTTTCACCCTCCTCTTTTTAAAAGACTTATTTTGTTATGTATTTTAATTCACATAATATTATTTTGGGATATGTTCTTATATATCCTTATTGATGTAAATTTTATGTCCAAGTGATGAGATACCCTTTTTATCTCTCATCAACTCTTTTTCTGAATTTTGAAGTGACGTCGTTAGGCTGTCAAATTATTGCAAGGGAACTTCTTAACCCAATTTCGATTATTTGGGATAAACTTGTACACCTTGAATATGTCATTCTATGATTATGTTTGAATGTCCTATGATTATTTAACACTTAATACCCACTTATATTTCATGTATTCATTTGTCACACATAGTTATGTAACTGATTTATCCTTAATCCAAGGATACCGTCTTTGTATGGGAATTCTTCTCAATCTCCTTTCATTGAGGCATATTTTGTTTTATACACAACCTTCTTTTATACGGTGTATAAAACCCTTTGACTTTTACGTTTATCCAAAAGGAATATTTTTTTTACGAAGCGTTTTACTAAACGAAAAAGGGAATGTTTTTGCCGTACGTATGCGGCGACAACGACTTCTCCGCCTCCGTGACCGTTATTTGAGTTTTGGCTTCCTCTACAAGCCATACCTTATTTTTAAAAGAAAAATAAATACCATGTTTTAATTTTCTTTTATTTTGGTATTGAAAATGGTTTTCATAATGTTTTTATATCAATGTGTTGTATTGATATCTTGTGATTGAAAGGTGGAAATGTTATGTTTCCTTTATGCCTATTTTATGTGATACGATTATGTTGAGGTTCCTGGGCATTATTATGAAGACGGTTGGTTCCGTGATAAACTAAGGGCGGGTGAGCCCGATATAGCTCTCCAATGCATTGGGTAACGCGAAGGAGTGAAATGTTAAGGTTTCTCCGAAGAGATTTAGGGAATATACTATGATGGGTATTCCAAACGTTACCAAGAGGGTTACTCCCTACGTAAGAATGTTATGAATGCCTCAAGTTACCTTTATGTCTTATTATTTCTATGATTTATTCATGGTTTGATGAGGTATGTTAAAGTGCCTATGTTTTATGGGTAAAGTATGATTTCATTCTTATGTATATATGAACTCATGTTTCCTTTCAATATTTTTATGACCCTTACTGAGCTTTTTATGCTCATCCCAAGTTTTTGAAATATTTTTCACAGGTCAAGGGAAAGGTACATGATGTGATGATAGTGTCAAGGATGTTTCAAGAAAGAATACATGTTTTATTTTAAATATGTTTCCATTTATGGGAAGAATGAATACTGTCTTTTATGTAACCACTTTGTTTAAATGTGGAATGTAATGTAAGTTTCATGATCTAATTCTCTAAAACTCTAAACCTGAAAAGATCCTCAATGTGTAATCTTGTAATAACTCAAGATTAAGTAAGGTTTAAGGCTGGGGCCTTATAGTTGGTATCAAAGGTCGGTTTAGATAACTTTAGAGTTTAGGGTATTCTTTAAGCATAAGTGACATTACCATAATGGTTAGGATTTCAGAAAGAGTCCTAGTTTTAGATAAAGTGAATGAGTAATTATATCTTAGTGTTTATCTTCCTCATTAGTACATGATGGTTTTTTTGATATACTCACACTGACATTTCTGTTTTTAGTGAATGGATGGATCTAGCAGGTACCAAAGAGACAACAGGTTTGAAGGAAACTGTGGTGGTTCTCTGATTAAGATACTAGATAAAATGGAGGATTCAATGAGGAAACTCATGGTTGTTCTAAACCAAATATCAAGGAGTCATGATCAACCACTTGAACCTTGGTATGTTCTGTAATGCATCATGTACGAGATGACCAATCGATGTGGAAGTTCAGGTAATAATTATAAAGGTAACCATTAGAGTTTATATGATCCTTACTTTTGAGGTAATTATGGGTTATTATATGATATGCTGGAAGATGAAAGGCATGAGATAAACTTGAGGTTAAAATATGGTATGATCATTTTTGATGATTTTATCTCTTTTTGGGGAATGATTTAAGAATTATATAGTTTTGGAAAAAGGACAACACGCAGACATGGTGACAACCCGTCGCGTCGGACAAAGCTGCGGGAATCGAACCCACAACCAAAGTGCGACTGGTATTTATCGCCTACCACTGGACTACGTGAAGTCCCTAGTTAGTTTGACTGATTATTTTTAGTTATATGATTTTATGAATTAAGAGTACGTTGATTTTGGGTTATTTATGAAAATGATTAACCTGTCATGGAGGATATGTGATTAGGTTAATTACTTTTCAATAAGAGACTTTAGGGGCAACTAATGTTGTTTGGAGATAAATGTTACGATTTAACTTGGAATACTATGTGACTAAATCCTTCAAATATTTGGGTTTCAATCTTAGATTGGTTTACTTTGAAGAATTTTATGGACAAATCGTTTATCGGATGGTCCTCATTGAACTTTGGGTTTTGTTGGACAAATTTTGGAGATTAAGCATAGATTTTCTTTTTAATGGGTTATCCTTTTCTGGATTATCTGACCTTGTACTAACCTTTTTGGTTTTGGTTTTGGTTAAAGCCTAAATACATGGGATGTATATAGTTCTCTTTGGTGGATTAGGTGATTCTCTAGAAGTTGATTATAGTACTCTTAATGCGAACAAGTCTCCCTAAATACTCATTTTTTGGAAAAAAAATATGAGTTTGATTAAGGAATCTAGTAAGAGTTGAAAGTCAACATGATAAGTGATTATGTTTCCTTATGAATAAATTCCTCAATAAAAAGTAACTTAAAACAAAAAATTTTTCTATTAACTTTTCCTACTGGGGAATCGAATACCGTTTAACCCATCACAAGTTTGTGATTTTCTTATGGTTAACTTTCTCCTAGACATGTTTACTATAACTCTCCCTCAAGAACATGACCCTTTGCTTTTTCTTCCATGTCCATGTTTTTCTACATGGAATCCTAGTATGGGTTAACTCGGGTGACCTCTGTACTTATCTTCCTTTATTTTAAAGTGATTGTTTTACCGACTCTTGTTCCGATGTGGGACTTTCAATGATATTTCCAAGCTCAATTTTAAAAATTGCGAGGACGCAATTCCCAAAAGGGGGGAAGGATGTAACACCCCAGGTAAATAAAGAATATGAAATTTTCATATTTATCCATATTTGGGAATAAAATATTAATATGACTTTAAAGGGGACGCTATGCTCGATGGCGTACCCAACACGCAACAACGAGTTTCTTGGGAATCTTACGTTGCACTCTAATAATAAAATAATATTATTTTAAATGGTAGTTAACATGTAGTCGTTGTATTGGAGGGAATGGATAGAAATAACTAAAATATGATTATATATGTTTTTAAATGTTTTTACATTTATCCAATAAAATATAAAGGCTTAAAATACGGAAAGAATTCAATTTCAGGCGTATATGCCCTAGTTTTCACTAAAGGTTCACTTATCGCCTTTTGATGGCGAACCGTCATTAAATATAGTTTTGTTAACTATTATAAATTTTATTCGACCAAATAAAACTCTTCTTAAGAATTGGGACATCAAAATTTACTTTGTGTAAATTTTTGGTATCTTTCCGATAAAGTTCATTTTTTTAATGAATAGTGTAAAATTTTGTATTTTAATTCAAAACCTCTTTTTAATCTAATTTATTTATATGATTAGATTATCTTTTGAATTGGTTTTAAAGTGAAATTAGAATATATTTTTACCATTAAATCCAATAGTGGTCATAGGAATTAATTTCACTTTGAAATCAGACTTAAACTAGTATCAATCTTTTGATACTTATTATTTCATAAAAACACGCTATTTGCTCTGACAGCGGGAATTAATTATTAAATTAATTAATGTGACTTATATGTTTTTAATTTTGTAAAATAGACTTCAATTTTGAATTCGGAATATCAAATATATCTTAGGGTGAATTTTTGGGATTTTTCTGAAAAACTTCAATTTTTGATGAATAGTGAAACCACTAAGTGGTACTTATAAAAACTGATTTTTCCATTTAAATGAAATTTTTCCATCTTTGTGTTTTTAATTTCAAAAATCCGACATACATGGTTGTCATTAAGAAGTAAAATGTGGTTCAATGGGATAAAAATAATTTTTTGGTGAATAGTAACTTATTAAGTTTTTAATCGCGATTAGAGGTAATTAGTGTAGTTTAAGGTAAAAATAATGTTTTAATAATATGAAATGAACTTGACACATGTCCTAACCTCATTGGATATGTCATGGCCGACCAAGATAACCCATGGGTCAACTTGGGGACCCCATGAAGCCACTTTGGTTGGAAAATGACATTAATATCTTTTTATTTAAAGTTAAAGTAAAAATAAGACAAACATGAAATGTTTTACTAAAACAATTTTTACATGGGGTTATACAAATCAGATTTTTGACTATAAATATTAATTGGAAATCTAAAATTATTTTCTACATCATATTATTTTTTTTATAATTTTTATACATTAAATAAATTACATTATTTATGACATCATGATGATGCAGCGATGACCTCATTATTTAACGATTTAAATAAAATGGAAAGATAATGTATTATCTAAGACCTAAATATGTCCAAAACCTATTGGATGAGTGGATTTATAACCCTTATCACCTTATCCTCTAAATAAATCAATTAGGGACCTTTAAAATCCGAAACTCTTTTGAAAATAAAGTAACATTTTGTAACTTTACAAGAGTGCCCCTCCTCTCCTCTTATAAAAGGCCCCCACCTCTACCTCCTTACCCACACTCCCAAAGCCTTTGTCTCAGCCAACCCCTGCCCATTTTGTCTCTCCACTTCCCTATCTTACTCCTTGAAGCCTCACTTTGGGCATAAGTCTTCCCAAGGAAGCCTTTGAGCTCAAACCAAAGGGAGTTACCCGATTTTAAGGTAATGTCTTCACTTGAGTCCTTTTGTTTTATTTTGCTTCTACAACCCCCTAAACTATTTTTATTAATTTATTTTGTGAAAAATCCAATATCTTCAATATACTAGGATGTTTTTATAAGAAGTATTAGATCTACACTTACACACACCTACATCTAATGGTTAAAGAACATACTGTTTCCGTGGATGGAGAATTTCTGCCTCCCGAAACAATGATTGTCCAACATTATTCTAACACCTTAAAATGTGGCCATTAAGATGACACTATATTTATATATGATATCTAATATGTTTATGTTTTAGTTAATCTTCTGTATTTTTCATTTATGGCGTACCTTTATGGTTTCCATTATGGGTAAACGCGATATCTTCATTTAAGGAAGTGCGGACTACCGCCCCCTCAAAGTGATTTGATTCGTTAATACCATATGTGGTACGTATAAAGGATATATTTAATGATATTATATATGATACCATACTGGAATTAAAATACTATTATGTATCATTATGTTTTTATTCCATTAAATATGAAATAGAAATGGAAGTAGCGTTCATGCGTACGTACGGCTTACCGTCTCCATGAACGGTACATTTCATTTCTTATCTCAAAATGTTATGTAATATTAAAAGTACATATATATAATGGATATATATGTAATATATTACATATAAATTATGTATATCATTCTGTAATTATAACATATATATATATATCTCATTTTGTTTTAATTCCATTAATATGACAAAAAATGAAAGTAGCGTTCATGCGTACGTACGGCCTACCGTCTCCATGAACGGTGCTTTTCGTTTTTATCTCCAAATGGTATGGAATAGTATTAAATTAATATTTACTGGATATATATTATATTTTAATCATTAATACTATTCTGGAAATTATTTACTTATAACTACATGGGAAATCTTTTTTCAAACAAGTTCATTTTTGACTCATGTACCAAACATCGGCAAAAACGTCTGATATGAACTAACATTATTAAACAATTATTATAACATTATAATATGTGATATGAACTGAATAATAATCTATAAAGGAGGTACTTAGGAAATTATTAATTGACCAAAGTTTATTATTCAGGAATATAAAGAAACGAACAAGACAAGTTGGACTTGAGGTAAGGGATCCTACTCCTCTCTTTCTTTTTAAGTACAATCTTTTATGTCATTCCTTCTAAGCTCATATTTCATGTTATTGGGATGTTATTTGATATTACTCTTACTGTAATTTTTATGTTCATATGATGAGAGACCCTATTCTCTCTCATCGATCCATTTTGGAAGTTTTGAGTGGCGCCGTTAGGCTAACAAATTTTCGTAAGAGATCTAACCTCTCTCTTTCTCTTTAAGTACTCTCCCTTATGTCACTTATTTTAAGCTCCTCTTTGATATGATGGGGGAAGTTCTTTTATATTCCTATTTCTTTACATTTTATTTTAATATGATGAGATACCCTATTTGATCACATCAATCCATTTTTGGAAGTTTTAAGTGGCGCCGTTAGGCTACCGAGTTTTCGTAAGGGATTTTTCATCTCACTTTTATTCCCGTGAGATTTATGATACATTTTCCACAATTTCCTTTGAGTGGTGTATGTACTAACCGTTATTTTACTCATTGTGTAATATTCTTTCATTTATGAGTATTTACATCAATGTTGTATTGTCCTTCTTTCACGGGGCGTATTTTTCGAAAGATACCCATGTCGGTAAGAGAACCTTTCAGCCTCCTCTTTTTAAAAGACTTATTTTATTATGTCTTTTAATTAACATAATATTATTTTGGGATATGTTCTTATATATCCTTATTGAGGTAAATTTTATGTCCAAGTGATGAGATACCCTTTTTATCTCTCATCAAATCTTTTTCTGAATTTTGAAGTGATGTCGTTAGGCTGTCTAATTATTGCAAGGGAACTTCTTAACCCAATTTCGATTCTTTGGGATAAACTTGTACACCTTGAATATGTCGTTCTATGATTATGTTTGAATGTCCTATGATTGTTTTACACTTAATACCCACTTATATTTCGTTTATTCATTTGTCACACATAGTTATGTAACTGATTTATCCTTAATCCAAGGATACCGTCTTTGTATGGGAATTCGTCTCAATCTCCTTTCATTGAGGCATATTTTGTTTTATACACAACCTTATTTTATAAGGTGTATAAAACCCTTTGACTTTTACGTTTATCCAAAAGGAATATTTTTTATACGAAGCGTTTTATTAAACGACAAAAGGGAATGTTTTTGTGGTACGTATGCGGCGACAAAGACTTCTCCGCCGCCGTGACCGTTATTTGAGTTTCGGCTTCCTCTACAAGCCATACCTTATTTTTAAAAGAAAAATAAATACCATGTTTTAATTTTCTTTTATTTTGGTATTGAAAATGTTTTTCATAATGTTTTTATATCAATGTGTTGTATTGATATCTTGTGATTGAAAGGTGGAAATGTTATGTTTCTTTATGCCTGTTTTATGTGATACGATTATGTTGAGGTTCTTGGGCATTATTATGAATACGGTTGGTTCCATGATAAACTAAGGGCGGGTGAGCCCAATATAGCTCTCCAATGCATTGGGTAACGCGAAGGAGTGAAACGTTAAGGTTTCTCTGAAGAGATTTAGGGAATATACTGTGATGGGTATTCCAAACGTAACCAAGAGGGTTACTCCCTACGTAAGAATGTTATAAATGCCTCAAGTTACCTTTATGTCTTATTATTTCTATGATTTATTCATGGTTTGATGAGGTATGTTAAAGTGCCTATGTTTTATGGGTAAAGTATGATTTCATTCTTATGTATATATGAACTCATGTTTACTTTCCATATTTTTATGACCCTTTCTGAGCTTTTTATGCTCATCCCAAGTTTTTGAAATGTTTTTCACAGGTCAAGGGAAAGGTACATGATGTGATGATAGTGTCAAGGATTTGTCAAGAAAGAATCCATGTTTTATTTTAAATATGTTTCCATTGATGGGAAAAATGAATACTGTCTTTTATGTAACCACTTTGTTTAAATGTGGAATGTAATGTAAGTTTCATGATCTAATTCTCTAAAACTCTAAACCTGAAAAGATCCTCAATGTGTAATCTTGTAATAACTCAAGATTAAGTAAGGTTTAAGGCTGGGGCCTTATAGTTGGTATCAAAGGTCGGTTTAGATAACTTTAGAGGTTAGGGTATTCTTTAAGCATAAGTGACATTACCATAATGGTTAGGATTTCAGAAAGAGTCCTAGTTTTAGATAAAGTGAATGAGTAAGTATATCTTAGTGTCTATCTTCCTCATTAGTACATGATGGTTTTTTTGATATACTCACACTGACATTTCTGTTTTTAGTGAATGGATGGATCTAGCAGGCACCAAAGAGACAACAGGTTTGAAGGAAACTGTGGTGGTTCTCTGATTAAGATACTAGATAAAATGGAGGATTCAATGAGGAAACTCGTGGTTGTTCTAAACCAAATATCAAGGAGTCATGATCAACCACTTGAACCTTGGTATGTTCTGTAATGCATCATGTACGAGATGACCAATCGATGTGGAAGTTCAGGTAATAATTATAAAGGTAACCATTAGAGTTTATATGATCCTTACTTTTGAGGTAATTATGTGTTATTATATGATATGCTGGAAGACGAAAGGCATGAGATAAACATGAGGTTAAAATATGTTATGATCATTTTTGATGATTTTATCTCTTTTTGGGAAATTATTTAAGAATTATATAGTTTTGGAAAAAGGACAACACGCAGACCGTGTGACAACCTGTCGCGTCGGACAAAGCTGCGGGAATCGAACCCACAACCAAAGTGCGACTGGTATTTATCGCCTACCACTGGACTACGTGAAGTCCCTGGTTAGTTTGACTGATTATTTTTAGTTATATGATTTTATTAATTAAGAGTAAGTTGATTTTGGGTTATTTATGAAAATTATTAACCTATCATGGAGGATATGTGATTAGGTTAATTACTTTTCAATACGAGACTTTAGGGGCAACTGATGTTGTTTGGAGATAAATGTTACGATTTAACTTGGAATACTATGTGACTAAATCCTTCAAATATTTGGGTTTCAATCTTAGATTGGTTTACTTTGAAGAATTTTATGGACAAATCGTTTATCGGATGGTCCTCGTTGAACTTTGGGTTTTGTTGGACAAATTTTGGAGATTAAGCATAGATTTTCTTTTTAATGGGTTATCCTTTTCTGGATTATCTGACCTTGTACTAACCTTTTTGGTTTTCTTTTTGGTTAAAGCCTAAATACATGGGATGTATATAGTTCTCTTTGGTGGATTAGGTGATTCTCTAGAAGTTGATTATAGTACTCTTAATGCGAACAAGTCTCCCTAAATACTCGTTTTTTGGAAAAAAATATGAGTTTGATTAAGGAATCTAGTAAAAGTTGAAAGTCAACATGATAAGTGATTATGTTTCCTTATGAATAAATTCCTCAATAAAAAGTAACTTAAAACAAAAATTTTGTCTATTAACTTTTCCTACTGGGGAATCGAATACCGTTTAACCCATCACAAGTTTGTGATTTTCTTATGGTTAACTTTCTCCTAGACATGTTTACTATAACTCTCCCTCAAGAACATGACCCTTTTCTTTTTCTTCCATGTCCATGTTTTTCTACATGGAATCCTAGTATGGGTTAACTCGGGTGACCTCTGTACTTATCTTCCTTTATTTTAAAGTGATTGTTTTACCGACTCTTGTTCCGATGTGGGACTTTCAATGATATTTCCAAGCTCAATTTTAAAAATTGCGAGGACACAATTCCCAAAAGGGGGGAAGGATGTAACACCCCAGGTAAATAAAGAATATGAAATTTTCATATTTATCCATATTTGGGAATAAAATATTAATATGACTTTAAAGGGGACGCTATGCTCGATGGCGTACCCAACACGCAACAACGAGTTTCTTGGGAATCTTACGTTGCACTCTAATAATAAAATAATATTATTTTAAATGGTAGTAAACATGTAGCCGTTGTATTGGAGGGAATGGATAGAAATAACTAAAATATGATTATATATGTTTTTAAATGTTTTTACATTTATCCAATAAAAGATAAAGGCTTAAAATACGGAAAGAATTCAATTTTAGGCGTATATGCCCTAGTTTTCACTAAAGGTTCACTTATCGCCTTTTGATGGCGAACCGTCATTAAATATAGTTTTGTTAAACATGAAATGTTTTACTAAAACAATTTTTACATGGGGTTATACAAATCAGCTTTTTGACTACAAATATTAATTGGAAATCTAAAATGATTTTCTACATCATATTATTTTTTTTATAATTTTTATACATTAAATAAATTACATTATTTATGACATCATGATGATGCAGCGATGACCTCAATATTTAACGATTTAAATAAAATGGAAAGATAATGTATTATCTAAGACCTAAATATGTCCAAAACCTATTGGATGAGTGGATTTATAACCCTTATCACCTTATCCTCTAAATAAATCAATTAGGGACCTTTAAAATCCGAAACTCTTTTGAAAATAAAGTATCATTTTTTAACTTTACAAGAGTGCCCCTCCTCTCCTCTTATAAAAGGCCCCCACCTCTACCTCCTTACCCACACTCCCAAAGCCTTTGTCTCCGCCAACCCCTGCCCATTTTGTCTCTCCACTTCCCTCTCTTACTCCTTGAAGCCTCACATTGGGCATAAGTCTTCCCAAGGAAGCCTTTGAGCTCAAACCAAAGGGAGTTACCCGATTTTAAGGTAATGTCTTCACTTGAGTCCTTTTGTTTTATTTTGCTTCTACAACCCCCTAAACTATTTTTATTAATTTATTTTGTGACAAATCCAATATCTTCAATATACTAGGATGTTTTTATAAGAAGTATTAGATCTACACTTACACACACCTACATCTAATGTTTAAAGAACATACTGTTTCCGTGGATGGAGAATTTCCGCCTCCCGAAACAATGATTGTCCAACATTATTCTAACACCTTAAAATGTGGCCATTAAGATGACACTATATTTATATATGATATCTAATATGTTTATGTTTTAGTTAATCTTCTGTATTTTTCATTTATGGCATACCTTTATGGTTTCCATTATGGGTAAACGCGATATCTTCATTTAAGGAAGTGCGGACTACCGCCCCCTCAAAGTGATTTGATTCGTTAATACCATATGTGGTACGTATAAAGGATATATTTAATGATATTATATATGATACCATACTGGAATTAAAATACTATTATGTATCATTATGTTTTTATTCCATTAAATATGAAATAGAAATGGAAGTAGCGTTCATGCGTACGTACGGCTTACCGTCTCCATGAACGGTACATTTCATTTCTTTTCTCAAAATGTTATGTAATATTAAAAGTACATATATATAATGGATATATATGTAATATATTACATCTAAATTATGTATATCATTCTGTAATTATAACATATATATATATATCTCATTTTGTTTTAATTCCATTAATATGACAAAAAATGAAAGTAGCGTTCATGCGTACGTACGGCCTACCGTCTCCATGAACGGTGCTTTTCGTTTTTATCTCCAAATGGTATGGAATAGTATGAAATTAATATTTACTGGATATATATGATATTTTAATCATTAATACTATTCTGGAAATTATTTACTTATAACTACATGGGAAATCTTTTTTCAAACAAGTTCATTTTTGACTCATGTACCAAACATCGGCAAAAACGTCTGATATGAACTAACATTATTAAACAATTATTATAACATTATAATATGTGATATGAACTGAATAATAATCTATAAAGGAGGTACTTAGGAAATTATTAATTGACCAAAGTTTATTATTCAGGAATATAAAGAAACGAACAAGACAAGTTGGACTTGAGGTAAGGGATCCTACTCCTCTCTTTCTTTTTAAGTACAATCTTTTATGTCATTCCTTCTATGCTCATATTTCATGTTATTGGGATGTTATTTGATATTACTCTTACTGTAATTTTTATGTTCATATGATGAGAGACCCTATTCTCTCTCATCGATCCATTTTTGAAGTTTTGAGTGGCGCCGTTAGGCTGACAAATTTTCGTAAGAGATCTAACCTCTCTCTTTCTCTTTAAGTACTCTCCCTTATGTCACTTATTTTAATCTCCTCTTTGATATGATGGGGGATGTTCTTTTATATTCCTATTTCTGTACATTTTATTTTAATATGATGAGATACCCTATTTGATCACATCAATCCATTTTTGGAAGTTTTAAGTGGCGCCGTTAGGCTGCCGAGTTTTCGTAAGGGATTTTTCATCTCACTTTTATTCCCGTGAGATTTATGCTACATTTTCCACAATTTCCTTTGAGTGGTGTATGTACTAACCGTTATTTTACTCATTGTGTAATATTCTTTCATTTATGAGTATTTACATCAATGTTGTATTGTCTTTCTTTCACGGGGCGTATTTTTCGAAAGATACCCATGTCGGTAAGAGAACCTTTCAGCCTCCTCTTTTTAAAAGACTTATTTTGTTATGTCTTTTAATTAACATAATATTATTTTGGGATATGTTCTTATATATCCTTATTGAGGTAAATTTTATGTCCAAGTGATGAGATACCCTTTTTATCTCTCATCAAATCTTTTTCTGAATTTTGAAGTGACGTCGTTAGGCTGTCTAATTATTGCAAGGGAACTTCTTAACCCAATTTCGATTCTTTGGGATAAACTTGTACACCTTGAATATGTCGTTCTATGATTATGTTTGAATGTCCTATGATTGTTTTACACTTAATACCCACTTGTATTTCGTTTATTCATTTGTCACACATAGTTATGTAACTGATTTATCCTTAATCCAAGGATACCGTCTTTGTATGGGAATTCGTCTCGATCTCCTTTCATTGAGGCATATTTTGTTTTATACACAACCTTATTTTATAAGGTGTATAAAACCCTTTGACTTTTACGTTTATCCAAAAGGAATATTTTTTATACGAAGCGTTTTACTAAACGACAAAAGGGAATGTTTTTGTGGTACGTATGCGGCGACAAAGACTTCTCTGTCGCCGTGACCGTTATTTGAGTTTTGGCTTCCTCTACAAGCCATACCTTATTTTTAAAAGAAAAATAAATACCATGTTTTAATTTTATTTTATTTTGGTATTGAAAATTTTTTTCATAATGTTTTTATATCAATGTGTTGTATTGATATCTTGTGATTGAAAGGTGGAAATGTTATGTTTCCTTTATGCATGTTTTATGTGATACGATTATGTTGAGGTTCTTGGGCATTATTATGAATACGGTTGGTTCCTTGATAAACTAAGGGCGGGTGAGCCCAATATATCTCTCCAATGCATTGGGTAACGCGAAGGAGTGAAACGTTAAGGTTTCTCTGAAGAGATTTAGGGAATATACTGTGATGGGTATTCCAAACGTAACCAAGAGGGTTACTCCCTACGTAAGAATGTTATAAATGCCTCAAGTTACCTTTATGTCTTATTATTTCTATGATTTATTCATGGTTTGATGAGGTATGTTAAAGTGCCTATGTTTTATGGGTAAAGTATGATTTCATTCTTATGTATATATGAACTCATGTTTCCTTTCCATATTTTTATGACCCTTTCTGTGCTTTTTATGCTCATCCCAAGTTTTTGAAATGTTTTTCACAGGTCAAGGGAAAGGTACATGATGTGATGATAGTGTCAAGGATTTGTCAAGAAAGAATCCATGTTTTATTTTAAATATGTTTCCATTGATGGGAAAAATGAATACTGTCTTTTATGTAACCACTTTGTTTAAATGTGGAATGTAATGTAAGTTTCATGATCTAATTCTCTAAAACTCTAAAACTGAAAAGATCCTCAATGTGTAATCTTGTAATAACTCAAGATTAAGTAAGGTTTAAGGCTGGGGCCTTATAGTTGGTATCAAAGGTCGGTTTAGATAACTTTAGAGGTTAGGGTATTCTTTAAGCATAAGTGACATTACCATAATGGTTAGGATTTCAGAAAGAGTCCTAGTTTTAGATAAAGTGAATGAGTAAGTATATCTTAGTGTTTATCTTCCTCATTAGTACATGATGGTTTTTTTGATATACTCACACTGACATTTCTGTTTTTAGTGAATGGATGGATCTAGCAGGCACCAAAGAGACAACAGGTTTGAAGAAAACTGTGGTGGTTCTCTGATTAAGATACTAGATAAAATGGAGGATTCAATGAGGAAACTCGTGGTTGTTCTAAACCAAATATCAAGGAGTCATGATCAACCACTTGAACCTTGGTATGTTCTGTAATGCATCATGTACGAGATGACCAATCGATGTGGAAGTTCAGGTAATAATTATAAAGGTAACCATTAGAGTTTATATGATCCTTACTTTTGAGGTAATTATGGGTTATTATATGATATGCTGGAAGAGGAAAGGCATGAGATAAACTTGAGGTTAAAATATGTTATGATCATTTTTGATGATTTTATCTCTTTTTGGGAAATGATTTAAGAATTATATAGTTTTGGAAAAAGGACAACACGCAGACCGTGTGACAACCTGTCGCGTCGGACAAAGCTGCGGGAATCGAACCCACAACCAAAGTGCGACTGGTATTTATCGCCTACCACTGGACTACGTGAAGTCCCTGGTTAGTTTGACTGATTATTTTTAGTTATATAATTTTATAAATTAAGAGTAAGTTGATTTTGGGTTATTTATGAAAATCATTAACCTATCATGGAGGATATGTGATTAGGTTAATTACTTTTCAATACGAGACTTTAGGGGCAACTGATGTTGTTTGGAGATAAATGTTACGATTTAACTTGGAATACTATGTGACTAAATCCTTCAAATATTTGGGTTTCAATCTTAGATTGGTTTACTTTGAAGAATTTTATGGACAAATCGTTTATCGGATGGTCCTCGTTGAACTTTGGGTTTTGTTGGACAAATTTTGGAGATTAAGCATAGATTTTCTTTTTAATGGGTTATCCTTTTCTGGATTATCTGACCTTGTACTAACCTTTTTGGTTTTCTTTTTGGTTAAAGCCTAAAGACATGGGATGTATATAGTTCTCTTTGGTGGATTAGGTGATTCTCTAGAAGTTTATTATAGTACTCTTAATGCGACCAAGTATCCCTAAATACTCGCCTTTTGGAAAAAAATATGAGTTTGATTAAGGAATCTAGTAAAAGTTGAAAGTCAACATGATAAGTGATTATGTTTCCTTATGAATAAATTCTTCAATAAAAAGTATCTTAAAACAAAAATGTTGTCTATTAACTTTTCCTACTGGGGAATCGAATACCGTTTAACCCATCACAAGTTTGTGATTTTCTTATGGTTAACTTTCTCCTAGACATGTTTACTATAACTCTCCCTCAAGAACATGACCCTTTGCTTTTTCTTCCATGTCCATGTTTTTCTACATGGAATCCTAGTATGGGTTAACTCGGGTGACCTTTGTACTTATCTTCCTTTATTTTAAAGTGATTGTTTTACCGACTCTTGTTCCGATGTGGGACTTTCAAGGATGTTTCCAAGCTCAATTTTAAAAATTGCGAGGACACAATTCCCAAAAGGGGGGAAGGATGTAACACCCCAGGTAAATAAAGAATATGAAATTTTCATATTTATCCATATTTGGAAATAAAATATTAATATGACTTTAAAGGGGACGCTATGCTCGATGGCGTACCCAACACGCAACAACAAGTTTCTTGGGAATCTTACGTTGCACTCTAACAATAAAATAATATTATTTTAAATGGTAGTTAACATGTAGCCGTTGTATTGGATGGAATGGATAGATATAACTAAAATATGATTATCTATGTTTTTAAATGTTTTTACATTTATCCAATAAAAGATAAAGGCTTAAAATACGTAAAGAATTCAATTTTAGGCGTATATGCCCTAGTTTTCACTAAAGGTTCACTTATCGCCTTTTGATAGAGAACCGTCATTAAATATAGTTTTGTTCACTCTTATAAATTCTATTGGACCAAATAAAACTCTTCTTAAGAATTGGGACATCAAAATTTACTTTGTGTAAATTTTTGGTATCTTTCCGATAAAGTACATTTTTTTAATGAATAGTGTAAAATGTTGTATTTTAATTCAAAACCTCTTTTTAATATAATTAATTTATATGATTAGATTATATTTTGAATTGGTTTTAAAGTGAAATTAGAATATATTTTTACCATTAAATCCAATAGTGGTCGTTGGAATTAATTTCACATTGAAATCAGACTTAAACTAGTGTCAATCTTTTGATACTTATTATTTCATAAAAACACGCTATTTGCTCTGACAGCGGGAATTAATTATTAAATTAATTAATGTGACTTATATGTTTTGAATTTTGTAAAATATACTTCAATTTTGAATTCGGAATATCAAATATATCTTAGGGTGAATTTTTGGGATTTTTCTGAAAAACTTCAATTTTTGATGAATAGTGAAACCACTAAGTGGTACATATAAAAACTGATTTTTCCATTTAAATGAAATTTTTCCATCTTTGTGTTTTGAATTTCAAAAATCCGACATACATGGTTGTCATTAAGAAGTAAAATGTGGTTCAATGGGATAAAAATAATTTTTTGGTGAACAGTAACTTATTAAGTTTTTAATCGCGATTAGAGGTAATTAGTGTAGTTTAAGGTAAAAATAATGTTTTAATAATATGAAATGAACTTGACACATGTCCTAACCTCATTGTATGTGTCATGGACGACCAAGACAACCCATGGGTCAACTTGGAGACCCCATGAAGCCACTTTGGTTGGAAAATGACATTAATATCTTTTTATTTAAAGTTAAAGTAAAAATAAGACAAATATGAAATGTTTTACTAAAACAATTTTTACATGGGGTTATACAAATCATCTTTTTGACTATAAATATTAATTGGAAATCTAAAAATATTTTCTACATAATATTATTTTTTTATAATTTTTATACATTAAATAAATTACATTATTTATGACATCATGATGATGCAGCGATGACCTCATTATTTAATGATTTAAATAAAATGGAAAGATAATGTATTATCTAAGACCTACACATGTCAAAAACCTATTGTATGAGTGGATTTATAACCCTTATCACCTTATACACTAAATACATCAATGTGGGACCTTTAAAATCCGAAACGCTTTTGAAAATAAAGTAACATTTTGTAACTTTACAAGAGTGCCCCTCCTCTCCTCTTATAAAAGGCCCCCACCTATACCTCCTTACCCACACTCCCAAAGCCTTTGGCTCGGCCAAACCCTACCCATTTTTTCTCTCCACTTCCCTCTATTACTCCTTGAAGCCTCACTTTGGGCAGAAGTCTTCCCAAGGAATCCTTTGAGCTCAAACCAAAGGGAGTTACCTGATTTTAAGGTAATGTCTTCACTTGAGTCCTTTTGTTTTATTTTGCTTCTCCAACCCCCTAAACTCTTTTTATTCATTTATTTTGTAACAAATACAATATCTTCAATATACTAGGATGTTTTTATAAGAAGTATTCGAGCTACACTTACACACACCTACATCTAATGGTTAAAGAACATACTGTTTCCGTGGATGGCGAATTTCCGCCTCCCGAAACGATGATTGTTCAACATTCTTCTAACACCTTAAAAGGTGGCCATTAATATGACACTATATTTATATATGATATCTAAATTATGGATATCATTCTGCAATTATAACATATATATATATATATATCTCATTTTGTTTTAATTCCATTAATATGACAAAAAATGAAAGTAGCATTCATGTGTACGTACGGCCTACCGTCTCCATGAACGGTGCTTTTCATTTTTATCTCCAAATGATATGTAATAGTATGAAATGAATATTTACTGGATATATATGATATTTTAATCATTAATACTATTCTGGAAATTATTTACTTATAACTACATGGGCAATCTTTTTTCAAACAAGTTCATTTTTAACTCATGTACCAAACATCGGCAAAAACGTCTGATATGAACTAACATTATTAAAAAATTATTATAACATTATAATATGTGATATGAACTGAATAATAATCTCTAAAGGAGGTACTTAGGCAGTTATTAAGTGATCAAAGTTTATTATTCAGGAATATAAAGAAACGAACAAGACAAGTTGGACTTGAGGTAAGGGATCCTACTCCTCTCTTTCTTTTTAAGTACAATCTTTTATGTCATTCCTTATAAGATCATCATTCTTGTTATTGGGATGTTCTTTTATATAAATCTTACTGTAATTTTTATGTTCATATGATGAGAGACCCTATTCTCTCTCATCAATCCATTTTGGAAGTTTTGAGTGGCGCCGTTAGGCTGCCGAATTTTCATAAGAGATCTAACCTCTCTATTTCTCTTTAAGTACTCTCCTTTATGTCACTTCTTTTAAGCTCCTCTTTGTTATGATTGGGGGATGTTCTTTTATATTCCACTTGTTGTACATTTTATTGTAATGTGATGAGATACCCTATTTGATCTCATCAATCCATTTTTGGAAGTTTTAAGTGGCGCCGTTAGGCTGCCGAGTTTTCGTAAGGGATTTTTCATCTCACTTTTATTCCTGTGAGATTTATGCTACATTTTCCACAATTTACTTTGAGTGGTGTATGTACTGACCATTATTTTACTCATTGTGTAATATTCTTTCATTTATGAGTATTTACATCAATGTTGTATTTTCCTTCTTTCACGGGGCGTATGTTTCGAAAGATACCCATGTCGGTAAGGGAACCTTTCACCCTCCTCTTTTTAAAAGACTTATTTTGTTATGTCTTTTAATTCACATAATATTATTTTGGGATATGTTCTTATATATCCTTATTGATGTAAATTTTATGTCCAAGTGATTAGATACCCTTTTTATCTCTCATCAACTCTTTTTCTGAATTTTGAAGTGACGTCGTTAGGCTGTCTAATTATTGCAAGGGAACTTCTTAACCCAATTTCGATTCATTGGGATAAACTTATACACCTTGAATATGTAGTTCTATGATTATGTGTGAATTTCCTCTGATTGTTTTACACTTAATACCCACTTATATTTCGTGTATTCATTTGTCACACATAGTTATGTAACTGATTTATCCTTAATCCATGGATACCGTCTTTGTATGGGACTTCGTCTCAATCTCCTTTCATTGAGACATATTTTGTTTTATACACAACCTTCTTTTATACGGTGTATAACCCCCTTTGACTTTTACGTTTATCCAAAATGAATCTTTTTTATACGAAGCGTTTTACTAAACGACAAAAGGTAATGTTTTTGTCGTACGTATGCGGCGACAACGACTTCTCCACCGCCGTGACTGTTATTTGAGTTTCGGCTTCCTCTACAAGCCATACCTTCTTTTTAAAAGAAAAATAAATACCGTGTTTTAATTTTCTTTTATTTTGGTATTGAAAATGGTTTTCATAATGTTTTTATATCAATGTGTTGTATTGATATCTTGTGATTGAAAGGTGGAAATGTTGTGTTTCCTTTATGCATGTTTTATGTGATACGATTATGTTGAGGTTCTTGGGCATTATTATGAAGACGGGTGGTTCCGTGATAAACTAAGGGCGGGTGAGCCCGATATGGCTCTCCAATGCATTGGGTAACGCGAAAGAGTGAAACGTTAAGGTTTCTCCGAAGAGATTTAGGGAATATATTGTGATGGGTATTCCAAACGTAACCAAGAGGGTTACTCCCTACGTAAGAATGTTATGAATGCCTCAAGTTACCTTTATGTCTTATTATTTCTATGATTTATTCATGGTTTGATGAGGTATGTTAAAGTGCCTATGTTTTATGGGTAAAGTATGATTTCATTCTTATGTATATATGAACTCATGTTTCTTTTCCATATTTTTATGACCCTTACTGAGCTTTTTATGCTCATCCCAAGTTTTTGAAATGTTTTTCACAGGTCAAGGGAAAGTACATGATGTGATGATAGTGTCAAGGATGTGTCAAGAAAGAATCCATGTTTTATTTTAAATATGTTTCCATTTATGGGAAGAATGAATACTGTCTTTTATGTAACCACTTTGTTTAAATGTGGAATGTAATGCAAGTTTCATGATCTAATTCTCTAAAACTCTAAACCTGAAAAGATCCTCAATGTGTAATCTTGTAATAACTCAAGATTAAGTAAGGTTTAAGGCTGGGGCCTTATATCAAATTTGGTCCCCCAACTCCTCCCACTTGCCATGAGAAATGGAAATGAGCAAGAAGAAGAAAAAATTAATAGTATCTTACAGAGGTAGCTCATCAAGTGGCTGATAGAATTGTAAGTAAATATTATTTATTTGTTAACAATTTTTCTATTTTATAATTTATAAACACTAATATAATTTTTTTATTTTTCATTTTCGGATGAACTTCAGGAGAAAGAGACACAGGGCTCTTTTATCCCCAAGGGTAGGATATAAATCCTAGCCACTACTTTGGGAAAGGAAGAACACCCTGGACATGTTAGAGGATATCAGGTGGGTGTTATTATTCGAAAGGTTTTTGGTAAGAGTAAGAAATCAAGAGACCCAGAAATAGAATCCTTAAAAGAAGAGCTGAAAGATATGAAACAGTCTATGGGTGATCAAATTCAAGCAGCAGTGCAGAAGGCTTTATTAGAACACTTGGCAAGATAGTCACAGTCTGCGCAGCCTTCCCAGGTATATTATTTATTTGTCATCAATTTTTCTATTTTATAAATTATAATTACTAATATAATTTTTTCATTTTTCAGCCTTCCCAGTTTTCTCACCCAGACTACCCTACCCCATCTTCTTACCCTGCCCTGTCTGCGCATCCTTCTGAGTTATATTATTTATTTTTCATCAATTTTTCTATTTTATAAATTATAAAGACTAATACAACTTTTTAATTTTTCATCATTCTCATCCTACTCGCACGGACCACCCTGCCTCATCTGCTTACCTTGACCCATCTGAGCAGCCTTCCGAGGTATATTATTTATTTGTCATCAATTTTTCTATTTTATAAATTATAAACACTAATATAAATTTTTCATTTTTCAGCATTCTTAGCCTCCTCACCCGGACTACCCTGCCCTATCTGCTTACCCTATCCCATCTGCACAACATTTCGAGGTATATTATTTTATTTTAATCAATTTTTCTATTTTAAAATTTTTAAACACTAATATACCTTTTTCATTTTTCTTCCTTCTCAACCTGCTCACCCGGACTACCCTGCCCCACCTACTTACTTTGAGCATCCACCTCCTCCCTCAGATCAAGCCTTATATTGTGAGTTGTTTTCAGGAGATCCTCATGTACATATTTTTGTGTTTGGATAGGTGCATTTTTTGGGGGACTCGGTACATCATCAGCCAATGCTGATGGGTCAAGTTAGAGTATCAGTACTTGTTATTATAGATCCTACTACTCTACTACCATTTCTTACTATGGAGATCACCAGTGTTGGGGAATGTATGGGCCATTTTTTACTTTGGCCAACTGCCCTTCTTCATTATATTTCACATGAGGTATGTGTTTTTTTAATATTAATTACAAATGATTAAAAATTACTTATAATGTTTTCTGACATTTAACTTATATAGGAATATCTGAAAGCAAAATAAACTGCACAAATGCAACATAATGTTCAAGAACAGTCGGCTGTAGATACTCCTAAAATTTCTTATGGGTTGAAAAGATTATTTGAGTCCTCTTCTTCCTTGAATTTTATCTATGAGTTTCGGATGACTCCCAATATATGAGGAAGAAATTATCGATTGACATTAATGAAAGAATATATCATGCATTTAGTTAATTTTGAAGATATCGGGATGAGTGTAGTGTAGTTGTTTTCCATGTAAGTAAATTGATGTTTGAATTGCTATTTATTTAATAAAATATTGTTATGTCATTGACTAACTATATTTTATTTTTAAATTAGTTATCTACACAAGATTCTTTTACAAAATGAAACTACAATAATTTTCAGCTTTGTAGATCCAGAGTACATTTCCTTGGAAGTCAAACATGTAAAGAATAATGAAAGAGTTCAATATATATCTGAGAGATTATCACAGAGAGATATTCAGTGATGGTTTTTTCCATTTCTTGATAAGTAAGAACATCAATATAATTATGAACTAATGATCATTATAATTTCATTAATTGTGAAATTTTTGTATTTTAGGGGGCATTGGATGTTAGGCATATTTTTTCCAAGTAAATGCACCTTATATTGGTTTTTCTCTTTATTAGGAATAGTGGGTAAACCATTTTCCACCTTATTAAACAGTTAAGTTGTTTTTTATTTTTTATAATCTCATTATGTTTAATTTTTATTATTTAGATAAGTTTTATTAGTTCATATATAAAAAAATGCATTTCATGGAAACATTTTAACAAGGAATACATGTCAGTAAAGAAACCAACGAAAATTAAATATGTGGAAGTACAGGTAATTAGTTTTTATATTTTTGTTATATAGTGGTTTTTATTATTAGTTAAATGTTTTATAACTACAATGTCATCATCAAAATGGACATGTTGAATGTGGTTATTATATTCTACGATTCATGTACGAGATAATCACAACTGGGGAAACTACTGATTTTCATAAGGTTAATTGTATTAATTTTTTTATATATTTTTTCCATATTATTCTATTTTTTAATTTCATATCATTCAATATTATTGTAGGTATTCAATGATTCATATTCTTATTCCCAATCTGATATGACCCATATTCAATCTACTTTTTCTAACTATTTGTTAAGTCTGATTAAGATTTGAGGTATGTATATTCTAATATTTATAAATAATAATACATATGGGTTCAAAAAACTAACTCTTTTGATATATTAGGTGTTTGAACCTACTAATAATCAAATGAATTCTTCAACAATAACCAACAATGAGCATGTCGTAAATTTCAGGTACGTGTATTTTAATTCTACTTTATTTTCAAAGTTTAATATTCTGAATTTTCTAAAAAAATTAACTTTCAAAGTCAGTTTTTTTATGCTTGGTATATAAAAGAATAAATAATCAATAAACCTTGTGATTAGAGGCTATTTACTATTCAATCTAACATAAACCCATGTCGTACCTGCATCAAATCCATGCCAAAAGGATAGAAAAGACATTATAAGTGACCAAGAACAATCCAAAAGTGCATTAATCATATTACATGGTATCCTTAAGGCATTGAGTATTGAGTCAGACCATAATGATGATGAGTGAACATGTACTTGAAATCTACATGGTGTCAATTTCTTACATGGTACTTGGTATCCATAATGAATTGAATTTTAGGTCTAGCCACATGACTTTAATAAGTACATCGTAATCATTGAGTTCTCTCAAGTGCCTCTGTAATGTCTTTATCTAATTTTTTATTAGATTTATTGATGCATTGATCTTTAACTGGAATCCATGTAAATTTTTCAGTAACTCAAATGTATTATCTTTGGTATCAAAGAATAGTTGTGTGGTGCGAGAACTGTAAATGCTGGAGTCATGGGACTTGGAAATGTCATAAAATTTCTGGAAGTCATTGATTGCAGGTACGTGTATTTTAATTTTACTTTATAATAACAATGTATAGATATTTTTTTTGATTAACTAGATATAAGAATTTAAGTTATAGGAGGCATTGGATGATAAATAATGTTTGATTGTTTTTGTATATTTTGTTATTTTTACAGGGGTTTCGATTTTTTTGGAAGTGTAATTTTAATTATTTTACAAAAAAAATTAATTATGGCGTCGGTTATTTGAAAACCCGATGCTAAAAGTTTTAAAAAAAATGAATTTCAGCTTCGGCTTTATCTAAAACTGACGCCAAAAAGCCTATCTAAATTCAATTTCGGTGTCAGTTTTTGAAAAACCGACGCTGAAAACCATATTTTTAATGTCACCTTTATAGACGTCGGTTCAAAACTGATGTTAATTTGTGTTTTTTCACTAGTGTCCCTAACTATAATTATATAATCATTTCACTTATTATAATGAATATCTTTTGTCTATTAATTTATTTATTATAAAAAATTAATATTTTATGAACCCGATATGATGGATATAAATCAAAAAAAATACACGCGAATAATATGACAAAACAGTATGAATATAGAGTTAAATTGTTCATCATGTTTTCAATAGAGCATACATGTGGACCTTCTTAAATACTTTTTCCATGTTTATGTTATTTCTATTCAAGACAATTTAGCTCGGAAGAGTTGGAAGAACATTTTATTTGTCAATAAATTGATCAAAACAATAAATCTTGGACTAAACATGGGGAAAACTTAACGTACACCCTGATTGGGATGATACTGTAGTTTATGGATCATTTGATATGAATACCGGTATAAATGATGATGGATATTTCATGGAAGAAATGACAATGAAAATTGAAGATTGCCTCATTTATTTTTTAAAGTTGTTTGAGAAGTTAAATTTCTATGCTAAGAGACCATTGTATACTAGTTGTACAAAATACATAACATTGTCAGTTGTATTGAAGTTATATTATTAGAAAGGTAGAAGCAGATGGAGTGACACCAGATTTATATAATTTCTTGGTCTCCTGAATGATATACCACTAGAAGAAAATGAACTTACATGTCAAAAATATGATGCTAAACAAATGCAATTTTCAATGGATATGATCTCTAAAAAATACATTCTTGTCCAAAATATTGCATGTTGTTTTTCAAGTACCATAAATCACTCATAAAATTATCTATGTGTGGAACATATCAACACAAGAAAAATAAATCAATTCCATAGAAATATGTATGGTAATTTCATATCATTCCATGTTTTAGAAGATTATATGAATGTTGGGAAACCACAAGACAATTGACATGGCATGCCGATACAGAAATTAAATATAGGAACCTACATCATCTAGAAGATTTATCTCAGTGGAAGAAAATTGATTATGAGTATCTTGAATTTGGAAATGAGCTGAGAAACTTTCATCTTGTGTTATCTATAGATGGGTGAAATCCTTTTGGTGCATATAGTATTAATCATAGTACATGGCTCTTCATGTTGATAAATAATAAATTTCCACAATGATTATTCATGAATTGAAAATATATTATGTTGTCTCCATATATATCTGGACCAAAGTAACTTGGTAATGATATTGATGTCTATTTGGATCCATTGATTGAAGATCTAAAATTGATGTGGGATATAGGTGAAATAATTCATGATACTCATAAAAGTGAATAATTAATATTGAGGTCCATGTTTTACAGTATGATAAATGGATTCCCTTATTAAGGAAATTTATTAGGATATAGCATTAAAATAATGTTGGGGTGTCCCATTTATGAAAAACTGATGCACTTAGTTCGATTGAAAAATTCCTTGAAGACTGTGTTTTTAGGACATCATAAATTTTTACCTCAATGATGTAAATACTAATCCTAGACAGAATCATTCAATGGGAATATCAAACAAGGTATAAAACCATCTCCAATAACAGGTGATCAAATATTCGATAATGTAAAATATATTGACAATGTTTTCAGTAAACCATTTTTGAAAAACCTTATGAAATTAGGTTGTAAGAAGAGATCAATTTTCATTGAATTACCATATTGGAATTGTCTGTCTGTCATAAATTTTATTTATGTCATGCATATAGAGAAAAAATATTTGATAGTGTTATTGGCACGTTACAAAATGTTCCTATAAAAAATAAATATTCTATCAAGGTTAGGTTGGACATGATTATCATGGGAATAAGGGAAGAGTTGGAACTAGTGAAGGTTAAATGGTGTACTTTTCTTTCTCTAGTATCTTATACTATATCCATATGGGAAAATTTTCAATTTTTTTCTTTTCCTTAATATTGTAAAATTTACAGATGGGTATTCATAAAATATCAAGAATGTTGTGTCAATGAAAAATTTTAAGTTATAGGGACTAAAATCACACAACTATCAAGTTTTGATGCAAGATTTTATGCTTGTTTACTTCCATTACATTATGCCTCAAAATGTATCACATACATCATCCATACTCTACTTATTTTTAAAATCCATATGAAGTAACCTTATAAACCTAATGAAGTTTTCAATCATGAATAAGGAGGTTTCATTCATATTATGTGGACTCTAGACGTTCTACCCACCATCATTATTTGATATAATTGTATATCTAATGTTTCACTTGGTTTGAGAGGTTAAAATATGTGGTCATTTCCATTACAGATAGAAGCACCCCATTGAATGGTATATAAATATTTTGAAAGGGTATGTCAAGAATCAAATTCAACCACAAGATTTTAGTGTATAATGATATATAGTTTAAGAAGATATTGAATTATGTACCGATTACCTATCAGATGTTGAAGGCATCAGTCTCCCAAAGTCTTGTCATAAAATATTCCTTATGGGAAAATGGATTTCTGGAAGAGATGCTATCAAAATTACCTTAACAGAGTAGGAGAAATCCCACCTTTACATTTTACATAATAGTGAATATGTTGATCCATACATTGAATACCAAAAATAAATTCTTAGAAATTTGAATCTATTAAGGTCTAAAGTATATATATCAAATAAACATAAAAATCATATTATATGATGGTTCTGAGATCAAATTTATAAGTATTAATCTGAAAATACGAATTCAATTGTTGAATGACTTCAATGGATAGCCAGGGGACCCAATGAAAATTTTATATCTTAAACTGGTTTGGTAATCAATGGTTATACATTCTATAAAAAATAACATGACGACTGCTGTGCAATAAAAAATAATGGTGTTATACTTGTGGTGGAAGCGATGCACATATCTGGTTCAAAGGATAGAAATCGAAATTATGAGAATATTTTATATTTTTTCATTATCAAAAATATATATGGATTGGATTGGGAAACATTTCAGGTTCGGATTTTCCATTGCAAATGGGTTGAAAATATGAGTACATTGAAAGTTGATGAAGTGGTATTTTTAAAGGTGAATAATAGTTTAAAGGGGGGGAAAGGTGATCTATTCATAATGGAATCACAAGTAGTGAATGTATTTTATTTCTTAGATCCAGAAAAAAAAGAATTGGTCGATTGTCCTACTGGAAACTAAAACAAATGTTAGGTTAGATTAAAATTTAATTGAGGATGTCCACTACAACAAAATCTTCGTTTAGTGGCGGTTTTGTAGCGGCGGTTCTAGGAACAGCCACAAAACAATTTTTTTTTAACAGCCTCGACCCTTCCCCCACCCCGACCCTCTTTCTCACCCCGCGCTCCCCCGGCCCCCCGCTTCCCCTGCGACCCCGGCCCCCCATAACACCGGCAACCCTGCAACCCCGGAGACCCTGCTTCCCCGGCGACCCCGCGACCTTGGCGACCCCGGCCCCCCGCGACCCTGGCGACCCCGCGACCCCGGCGACCCTGCTTCCCCGGCAACCTATACAAACCGTAGGGTTTGATTTCTAATTATTTACTTGTTTTGATATTAGTTTTTTTTATTATTATTATTTCTTGGATAACTGGTACTCTTTCCTTGTGTGAGGAGTTGATTTATTTATGAGACTAGTCAACATTGAAAATAAAGAATTTTAGAATTTTAGGTATTATATTTATTTCAGCAACCACATCTCTATGAAAATCTTGTAACATTTCCTGAGCGAGAATCTCAAATTTCATAGAAGATATGGTTGAAGTCACTGTATCTATAGCGGCGTAAACTCCTTACAACGATTATTCCTTTGAAACCTAGTATATAAAATTCTATCATGATGCTTCTCTAGAATAATATTTTAAAACTTTTTCCAAAATTGATTGAAACAGCAAATTAAACTCACCAATATCAAACTTTGAAACTTCTATTTCTTAGATATTACTTGTTTTAGATATTAATTCAAATAAATTATTCCTCAAAAAATACACTTTATTCATTAGCTTGTAAAAACTCTCTCAAGATATTTTATCCAAATAATCTAATTCATGTGTAAGGATTTTAGAAATAGTTTAGTGCAAGCGAATAGAATAAAATAAGTCTTGCTGCATTGAAAAACTATGATATTCATCAACCATTTTAGTTTCATCATTATAGGGTTCTCCAGATTCAAACCATTCTCTTTTATTTGAAATAATAAAAGTTTCATCTTCCATGCCTTCTTCTCTTTCCCCACCAGCAACATTTCAACTGATAAACTTACTTATTTTCTTCTTCATTTTCTACTAGTTTCTCAGGATGGAGATATATTAAAGAGTGGGATTACTTTTGATGTAGTAAAAATGATTTTCTATTGACCAATGTTATCTTTACTTTTAATGGGAAAATCATATTTTTATTTACAGAGAAAATAGATAAAATAGGTGGTTATTCTATAACAAGAGTAATAATATCAACTACTGAACACAATTCTGAGTGAACATTTGGTACATCCTCATTCCCATCTCAAATTTCATTGGAAATTATAACTTGAAACCTTCTTCATCTATCCTCAAGAGTCTCATTTTATATAATATATCTTACACCAATACTTCTAATTGGTTCTTTTATGATATTAGAAAATATTGTTGGAGGTTAAAGAGAAACCTCATCAGTAAAAACCATATGAGATGACTCCCCCTGAGTTGTAGAAGGCAATACCTCAAATTTTTCTTCTAATCAGACATGAAATAACATATTCAGAGATGATATGTAGAATAATCCACTACTCTTTATTATACTATAACTCACTACTGTTAATCCAAGAAAATGTGTGGTAGTGGTTTCATCCAAACATATCGAAGCTCTACCAAACACCAAGGTTAACAACCTTCCAAAAAGGTGAAAATTTACTAATTTATTTTGAATATTTCACATATTCTTCGTTATATATCATACAAAATTTATGGGTTTATCTATTATAAACTGATATAATAATTCAACATCTTGAAAAAGGATTTTTTTTCAAACTCACCATTTTTTCGAGCAATAGAAGACTGAATGAAATTCAAATGAACCTTTCTATCCTGTTCTACTTATTTTATAGGTTTGTTATCCACTTTTGGATTTTCAAAAAAGACATAATTATTTCTGTAGGGCTTACTTAATTTATTTCCATTGAGGAAGTGTTGAAATCATAATTTCCATCATAAGTACATTCAAAGACTTCAACCATTATTAAAGATGACATCAAAAAATTATTCTAGTTTACTATTGTTGGAAACAGATCCTTATTATCACCAAAATTAAATATAACTGCTTTATAGAAATCTCATACATCTTTATCATAGAATAATTTTTTTTTCTTTTCATCGAACACAAATTACTATCCTTGATGATTTATAGATTTCTTAACAAAAATATTTATGGAATCTAGCCAGTTGAAATTGATGGATCTTACACTCAACACTTTTCCTAAGGTCCTTGAGCACATGAATCTAATAGAGGTAGCTCCCTTTATTTTCTTATATTTTACATTGTTGAACGAGGTTCGAAATACTGAACTATTTGAAAAAATTTTATGACTATTTTATTAATATTAAAAGGTTTTTAAGGGTAATGAACCTATAACTGACTTATTTTATTTTGTTTTATAGTAAGCAAAGGGTAGCTCAGAGTGATATGCATGATAATCATGGCAGAAAAACATACAAGTCCTATTGAGATATGACTAATACTCAAAATGGTGGTGCTAAATCTCAAATGAAATAACTCAAATAAAATATTTACTAATAATAAATTCACAATATAAAATTAGTAAAATAGAAATGATATTAAATAATTTTAAATAATCTTAATTTGGATTTGATAAAATTGAATCTATAACTAGGAAGTGGTTCAATAAAAATTTATGAAAATTGATTGTCTATGCAAAAAAAATAAAAAAATCCGCATGATATATTAATAAATTATGTGTTAAATATATGTGTTTCATCCTATAATGGTTTATCAATCTTTTTTGAAATGTTTATTGAAATTTTGTGTCTCATATGATTTAAACCTGATTAAAATTGAATCTAAAATTAGTTAGGGTGTGTTTCATTCATAACACATATGCATAGAAACATATGGCTATAATATATTCAACTTTAGTATTAGATAGTTATATAATGTGTTTTTCAGTACTATATCATGATACTAAGGATTTAGCAAGAATTTTACTGGTTCCTGACATTATCTTTCTATCCAGTCTACACCGAACAAAATATGTATCCAAATATAAATTTTAATTAAAATTAGAGGGTTTTGAAAAAATTAGATATAGGAAAATAGTTCATTTTAAATATCTCAAAATATTTTTATCATCATTTAAATGAGATTATATTGGATTAGATTTAAATATTTCACAAATAAATAATGAAAATATAAAGTACAAATTATTTATAATAGATTTATTTGATATTAGAGTTTTATATGAAGACTCTATAGAGAACTTAGGTTGGGGTTATTCCAAATTAACAATGTGTTTTGGTTTTAATGGTAAAGTAGCTAACACGTTGTTAGCACACTGTTTCTCTTTACCAAAGAAACTTCCCCTATCCCAAAAACTAAGGGTTCATATCTAACTCAGGGGTTCATCTTTATTATATTATGTTTCTGTAATCTTATACTATCGTATATATGAATCTCTTTCTCTATTTAGTAGTAACTATGTGTTTTAATTTTTATTATTATTGTGTAGGCACATTGTGATATACATGGATAAAAGTTGGATCACATTACTGAGGAACACACCTCAGTATGTTAAGGGTTTGAATGAGTTTTTAGATTTTGAAATTTATAATCGATCCGTTGAAGGGAGAATAAAATGTCCATGTCCTAAATGTAAATTTAGAACATGGTTGAAGAGAGATGAGGTTTATGAACATTTAATACTGAAGCAATTCTCTGATCAATATTTGTGTTGGATTTGGCATGGAGAATCAAACGTTACAGAAAGATTGAGCACTGATGTTAATCTGCAGAATGAGGTCCCAAGTTCGTCGACAATGGAAAATGAAATGAAAAACCTAATAAATGATGCATTCGGCACTACAAGGAACCACTATCAGCATCAAAACATATCAGAACAACCAGAAGAGGGTGCTACAAATTGCAACGTGACAAGTGATGTTTTTGAGACTGTAACCCAGGCAGATCAAGATTGTCACATATCATTGGATCCTCCTCTTGATTCTGTGGAGCCAAATGTAAGAGAAAACTTCACTGAGGAAAATTCATTTCATGATTTAGTTGATGATGGAAATCAAGAGTTGTATTGTGGGTGTTTGAAATATTCAAAACTTTCATTTCTACTGAAGTTGTATCACATCAAATGTCTATGTGGAATTACAAATAAGTCAATGTCCATGATATTGGAATTGATACGTGATGCATTTCCTGAAGCAAAAATCCAAGAATCTTTTTATGATATGAAAAAAGTTGTTAACAAGCTTGGTCTGAATTATACAAAAATACATGTGTGTCCCAATGATTGTATGCTTTATCAGGGAGAGGATTCAAGTAGACAGAATTGCAAGAAATGTTCTTCTTCTAGATGGCAGGCAAAGGGTGATGTTGGAAGTCTGAATGAACATAATTTCATGGAGAAGAAGAAGAAAAGGAGCACACCTGCAAAGTTTTTGCGTTACTTTCCTTTGAAGCCTCGATTGAAAAGATTATTCATGTCATCGAAAACCGTCGAACACATGAAGTGGCATTCTGTAGATAATAACAATGATGGGTTAATGAGATATCCACGAGATTGTTAATCATGGAAGACATTTGATTCATTATATCTTGATTTCTCAGCTGATCCTAGGAATGTTTGATTGGGATTGGTTGTTGATGGATTCAACCCATTTGGGACTTTGAGTACCAATTATAGCATTTGGCCAGTTGTTTTGATCCCTTATAATTTGCCTCTGTGGATGTGTATGCAACAAAAATCTTTTATCCTTTCGATGATTATTCTGGGAAAAAAAATGCCTGGAAATGATATTGATGTATACTTGCAGCCTTTGATTGATGAATTGCAGGAGTTATGGAGCAACGGTGTTGAGACATTTGATGCTTCTTCTAAAACAATGTTCGCAATGCATGCTACTTTAATGTGGACCATTAGTGACTTCCCTGGGCTTGGGAATTTATCTGGTTGGAACACTTACACGGTTTTGTATTGTCCCATTTGTAACTTTGATTTTGAGCCCAAATGGCTACCTCACAGTAGAAAATGGTGCTTCTTGTGTCATCGAAGATTTCTCAATGCATCTCATAGATTTCGGCTGAACAGATCAAAATTGAATGGTTCCATTGATCGTAGAACACCTCCAAAGTTGTTAAATGGTTTTGAAATATTGAAACAGCTTGAAAATGTTGAAACAAAATTTGGGAAGGTTCATCAATTGAATGATAGTGGAAAACGGGTCCGAAGTGCATCGTCAAGCGAAACCGGAACGCAACAATGGAAGAAAAAAACTATATTATTCAAACTTCCGTATTGGTAATTTAATTTATTGCGGCATAATCTTGACGTGATGCATATTGAGAATAATTTCTATGAAAATTTTATTTTCACATTGCTTAATGAGCATGGAAAGTCGAAGGATCATCTCAATGCTCGCAAAGACTTACAAGCAATGAACATAAAACGTGATCTCTGGATAGATGAGAATGAAAAGTATCCTCCGGCAATTTTTGCAATGAAAAATAGAGATAAAGATACATTCATTTGAATGTTAAAGAATGTTAAGGTATCTGATGGGTATTCAAGTAACATCTCAAGGTGATTTGACATGAATAATTGTAAGTTACATGGATTGAAAAGTCACGATTCACATATTTTGTTACAACAGTTACTACCATTGGCATTGCGTACATTATTACCTGAAAAAATTACTGCCATTGTACTACAGTTCTGCACATTTTTCAGACAACTATGTGAGAAATGTATACATCCATTTCAGCTTGAAAACCTCCAGAAGAGGTTTGTATTGACCCTTTGCGCAATGGAGATGATCTTTCCTCCGTCCTCTTTTACTATAATGATGCATTTAATTGTGCATTTGGTTGAGGAAGCTAAATTAGGAGGCCCCGTTCATTATCTATGGATGTATCCAATTGAGAGGTATTTTATTTATATGTTTTTCAGTTAAGTAAACAATTTTTGGTACATAATTAAATGCATAATTTTGTTTATTTTATTTCACAGATATCTTGGACATTTGAAATCATATGTGAGAAATAAAGCTCAACCAGAAGGCTCAATTGTTGAAGGCTATTTGGCTGAGGAGTGTCTTACCTTTTATTCTGGATACTTGGATGATATTGAGACAAGATTTAATCGAGTTGGACGTGTTGACGACACATCGACTCAATCTCAAATACATCAAAAATCCAAAATATTTCCTGCTATTGGCCGATCAGTTGGGAGGACCTCAAATGAGACACTGACTGAATTGGAATTATTACAGGCACATAGATATGTGCTGCTGAATAGTGACATTGTAGATCCATTTATTGAAGAGTTGAGGATACAAACAAAGAGACGAATGAGAGGCCGAACACGAAATGAGAAAGATATAACGAAAGCTGTTAATAAAGAGCTTGTAGAATGGTTTGCACGACGTGTAAGTTCATAAATATTACAATAAATATGAATATTAGTTTGACACATACATTTTGTGAATCTAATAAATTATATTTCTTTTTTCAGATCATGAATACTGATACTCGAGCAGAGGTGTTAGAAGATTTGAAGTTTCTTGCTAGAGGTCCTCTAAAAGAAGTTAGAAAGTTCGACGCTTATAATGTGAATGGCTTTAGATTTCGTACAGTCGATCGAGAAGTGGGTTTGAAAACACAGAATAGTGGTATATTTACATTTTCTGAAGTGGAATACTATGGAAAGCTGTATGATATTGTTGAATTAAACTACCAGGGACATTTTTCGGTTGTTTTATTCAAATGAAAATGGGTCGATATTATCAGAGGTGTTAAAAGAGATTCCTTGCAATTTACTTCTGTGAACTTCTCTCGCTTGATGGATGTTGGTGATCGTGAACTGCATGATCCATATATCTTAGCATCGCAATCAAAAATGGTATATTATGTGAATGATGTTACCGATGAATAGTGGAGTGTAGTTGCTCATGTAATACAAAGAGATTGGTATGATATGGGTTATAAAGTGGAAAATTTGACCTCTGAAATTGAATTTAATCAGCAATAGGAAGCAGAATTAGTTGTCGATCATGATATTGAAAATATTAGTCTAGCAAGGATGAATGAAGTGGATCAAGCATTGGAGCAGGAAACCGAAGGAGAAAATTATTGTATGTACAATTATTTATTTATTCAGCAACCACTTGTTTCATTTCTGCAGTCATTCATTATCATTGTTATATATATTTTGTTTGTTAGTACTGGGCATCTATTATCATTTTTAATTTTTTTTCTGCATAATTTTTTTGAAATATATATTCTGAACTTCATTTTATTTGATTAAATGACAAGAATGCCAAGGAAGAAGCGGTATATTGTTTCATCTAGTTTCACGACAGATGGTGATCCATTTGTCTCCCTCCCCATGACATCTAAGACGCCAGGTGCCGACACCCCTGCACCATCCCCCCCTGCACCATCTCTCACACCATCCATGGATGTCCCAGTAGAGGGTGAGTCTTCGACTCCCTTTTCAAGAGGCTCAGCAGAGGGGCAGCGTCGTGCCCCTTCCAGTTCATCCTGGACACACTGGAGTGTCACTATAATAGGTACAAATTTTAATTAAATAAATTTATTGAATTTTGTTTATACTAATTGTTTGCTCATTGAATATGACAAAAATGAAACCGTGAAGAAAAATATAAAAAGTTCAGATGTTTGGAATCTGAATTGCGAGAAGATTGTTTGGAAGCCTGCCCATCATGGGTTATGGTTGTTATTTTCTTCATAGAGCCAGTAAGGGAGTAGCAATAGGTACGCATATCTGATTATTTGAGTTGTCTTTTATGTTACTGCCTTGCTGAACAAGAGGGGTGCATATAGCATTAGAGTTGTAGTCAGTGGCCCTGAAAACATTATTTCCCTTATCTACATTATGATTTGAGGAAATAGGGTCTATAGAAGGGAAAGACAATCAATTCTCATACTTCCTATGAATTGTTTCTAATACAAGAGCTCTTAGCTCCTCATCCAGATAAATATCATTTCTAATATTCTCTTTGTTCCACCAATTCACCCCATGTTCTACCTAAGGTACTTTTTAAGGGAGAAATTTTATTTTTTCTTTTCACCAACATTTCACTCTAACTTTTGGATGATTCAGGTATGTCATCTATCTATATTTTCCCTTTTTTCCTATTTTGTACTTCTTTCCATTCATTTTTAATGGGGTTCACAAACTTTTTTCTAATGATCCTATAGTTATTGAAGTTGTGCCCAATTATTTTGCAGACTTCACAAAATGATGGATTTTTATCATACTCAATATAATATCAGTTTTGTAATCATTAGCACTAATTTTTATGGCATATGGAAGTGTTGTTTGAAGATTAATTTATAATATTATTAGAGCATAATGTTCAAGCTCTACATTGAGTGTTATTTGATCAATTTTAACAAGGTATCCAATACATGATGTTATGTTATCCTAATACTGAACCATGATATTGCATTGTTTTCATGTATTATACTTGTTCTCTCTGTTATATGTGGTTTGATTTGGTTTTCAGGCTGTGGGGCAGCAGAAACAAAAAAAATATGGGCAACTTTCTAGCGGCGGTTTAAACCACCGCTAAATGAAAGTTGGAAACTATTTCATGGCGGTTTAAACCGCCACTAAACGTAAAATAAAATATACATTTAGTGGCGGTTATAACCACCGCGAAATAGTCGCATCATGGCAGTCTCATCCTACGGTGGTTCTTCTGGATTTAGCGGCGGGTTTACGGTGCTGGATTTAAATTTATTCGCGGCGGTTATAACCGCCGCTACAACCTCCGCGAAATGAGATAGCTACGATGCTTTCCTTAAACCGCCGCTAAATGAAAATAACCGCTGTAAAAATATTGGAAACGCCATATTAGGTGGCAGTTTCTGGAAACCGCTGCTAAATGCCTATTCTGGTGTAGTGGTCCCTTCCATGGGGAGATCACAATAATTTCATGATGGTCTCAATCTATACAATGTATTGTACATTAGACGGGACCATAAAGAGGGTATTTGGGTTCTCGATAGAGGAACAAAATCCCTAAAACCTTTAAAAAATAATGAGAGTTTAATGAGAAGGAAAACGTGTTTTTAATATACTATGTTTTTTCATAATATTATAATTCATTTATTATATTAACATAATCTAAATTAAATGTTTGACTACTCATGTAGACAATGTATTCTACACATGATGATGTTACCAATACCTTGGATGAACAAACTATAATAAAAGGAAACCCTTTGAGAATATGTAAAGGTAATGTTACGATATACTTTCACTATTTTTTTAAAAATTATATAATGAAATGTTAATTTAGTTTTCATTATTCCTTGTAGAGTTCGTTTATCTTAAAAGATTTATGTACATATTTCATGCCTTTCTGCAAAAAAAATCCATAGAATTATTCTCCCTCTAAAACTTTTCACCACTATAGTTTTGCATTTATCACTTTCCTTCATGTTTCATCCACTGCCTTTTTATGAAAAACAATGATGCTACCTCTACTCAATCACAGCAGTAATCTTGATGTTTTCATAGTAAAATAATTGTCCATATAATTAAATAATTATTTCATATTTTTGTTTTATTTATTTCCTTTTAGTGTTACTCGCAAAAGAATTGTTTTCTTATAGGTGGATTATTTTGTTTGAGTTGGAGTGGTTTGTCTATCTCTAATGCCTTTCTACACCAAAACTTCTATAGAATTATTCTCCCTCAAAACCTTTTCACCCCTACAGTGTTATCATTTATCACTTTTCTTCAAGTTTCATCCATTTCTTAATCACAAAGGTAATCTTGATGTTTTCACACTAAAATCATTGTCTGTGGAATTAATTTATTATTTCATATTTATGTTTAATATATTTCTTATAGTATTACTCATATAAAAATTGTTTTCTAATACAGGTGGATTCCTTTGTTTGAGTAATGGTGTTCTGTCTATATTTTGTGCATTTTGGCACCAAAACATCTATAGAATTATTCTCCCTCAAAACCTTTTCACCCCTAGAGTTTTGTAATTTATCACATTATTTCAAGTTCCCTCCACTACTCAATCATAGAGTTAATCTTGATGTTTCTATAGTAAAATCATTGTCCATAGAATTAATGTATTGTTTCTTATTCATGTTTAATTAATTTATCTTTAATATTACTTATATAAAAACAGGTTTTTATATAAGTGGATTCTTTTTTTAGTTGGGGTGGTTTGTTCAAATATATTCTTGCTCATGAGATATTGGACTTCAATCCTACAACCAAGATAATAACAATAAAGAAATGTGTCAAGAATGCAGACAACCATCGTGAAAAAGTGAATTCATACTACTTATTTAATTTATTTTTTCATCATTTTATCTACTATATATAATTTAATTTCAATATAATTTTTACCTAATACTTATTTAGGTTTTTTCAAAGATCTTTTTGGGAGTCAAATTTTCCTTTCAACTATCTGCAAAAGGCCACAAAAGAGATAAAATGATCTATTCTACCTATATTACCATAATTTTTATTAATTTTCCTTGTTGACTGACCAATACTACATATTGAGTCGATGTTCAAAGCCAAAAAACTTTCTCATTAAAATTGAGAATAGTAGAGGAAGCTCATGTTCCCGTTATTGTGACTTTTCATGATATAATGGGTATATGAGCTTCCTATAATCTTCTGGATTTAAACAATTAAAAGGTTTTTTATCTAAAAACATATAGTCAATATGAAGTATTGGAAGTTCGACAAACAAAGGCAATAAAAATCACTATAACATTGACAGGTAGGATTTTTTGAGACTTTGGGATGTGTAGGAATTAGTTGCACCTTAATCTGATACATGATGTGAATAGTATGACTCCAAGTGATTCTTTCTATTTAAAATTGACATTAATTTTAGTCAAAAGGACAACTAAAATACTAAAAACAAAGAAAAAATATTCATATTGTTCTCATACTTCCATAATTCATTTGTGACATGTAGAAATCATTCGTAGCTCAATCTGATACACGATGTTCCTGGTATGACTCAAAGTGTCTGTTACCAATTAAAAATCAACATTTTAGTTCAAAAAGTGTCACTCAGTGAAAACCAAAAAACACTCATATTTTTTTTATAATTTATGAAATTTATTCATAAATCATTTGTGACATGTAGGAATTAGTCTCATGTCAAACCAACACATGATGTGATCAGTATGAGTCAAAGTGCAAGTTTCCAGTTAAAAATGACATTTTAATAAAAAACACATGTGACATACTCAAAACATATAAAATGAATATGGATTATTTTTATACTTTATTAAATTGATCCAAAATTTATTTGGGATGTGTAGGAATCATCTACACCTCAATCTGACACATGGTGTGACCGATATGGCTCTAAGTGTGTCTTTTTATTTAAAATTTACACATATTTTAGTAAAAAAGACAACTAACCAACTCAATACTAAAAAAATGAATTCATATTATTTTTTACTTTATTTAAATGATCCACAATTAATTTTTTTAAGTGTAGTAATCTGTCACACCTCAATCTCATACATGAATTTCTCAATATGACTCAATGTGTTTGTTATTAGTTTAACATTGAAATTTTAGGTCAAAAAGTGTCATTCACTAAAAAATGAGAAGAGGTGATTGGATTTTATTGATAATTTTGGAAAATTATTTATATTTTATTTGTGATTTGTATGACATTTTGTCACATCAAACCAATACACAATATGATCGGTACGAGTCAAAGTGCGTGTATCCAGTTAAAAATGTCATTTTAGTAAAAATGAAAAGTGACATACTCAAAACTAAGAAAATGCATTATGATTTTTTTAATAATTAAATAAAATGGTTCATAATTCATTTGAGATGTGTATGAATTATACACACATCAATACAATAATTGGTGTAACCGGTATGACTCCAAGTGCTTCTTTTTATTTAAAATTGACATCGATTTTTTTTAAAAGGACAACTTACCAACTCAAAACTGAGAAAACAGTTTTAGATTATTTTCATACTTTAGAGAAATTATCCATAATTCATTCTATATATTTTGGAATCATCTTCACCTCAATATGATACACGATGTTCCTAGTATGACTCAATGTGTTTGTTATCAATTTAAAATCGATATTTTAGTTCATAAAGTATCACTCATTGAAAACCAATAAAAGGTTATCTAATTTTCATGATAATATAGGAAAAATATTCATAAGTCATTTTTTATGTGTAGGAATCAGTCTCACATCAAACTAATACATGATGTAATCGGTATCAGTCAAAGTGTGTGTTTCCAATTTAAAATGACATGTTAGTAAAAAAATACAAGTGACATCCTCAAAACTGAACAAATGCATTTGTATTGTTTTTATAATTTATTACAATGATCCATAATTAATTTTCTATGTGTAGTAATCATACACACCTCAATCCGACACACAATTTCACTGGTATGACTCCATGTTCATCTTTCTAATTAATATTGACAATAATTTTAATAAAAAGAACAACTAGCCTACTCAAAAACAATAAAATTCATTTAGATTATTTTGATAATTTATGAAAAAGATTCATAAGACATTTTGGATGTGTATTAATAGGTATCACCTCAATCCGATACACAATGTTCCCTATATGACTCAATGTGTATGTTATCAGTTTAAAATCACCATTTTAGTTCAAAAAGTGTCACTCACTGAAAACTGATAAAATGCACTCATATTTTCTTGATAATTTAGGAAAATTATTCTTATTTAATTTTTTACATGTATTAATTAGTATTAGGTCAAAATGATATACAATTTGATAGTTATGAGTCAAAGTGTGGGTTTTTTGTTTAAAATACCATTTTAATAAAAAAAAGATGTGACATGCTCAAAACGGATCAAAGTTTTTCAAATAGTTTTCATATGTTAGGAAAATGATCCATAAGTCATTTTATATATTTATGAATCACCCACACCTTGATATTACACATGGTGTGACTGGTATGACTACAAGTACATCTTTTTATTTAAAATTAACATCAATTTTAGTAAAAAGGACAACTGACCAACTCAAAACTGAAAAAACATGTTTGGATTATTTTGGTACTTTATTAAAATGATTCATAAGTAATTTTTTATGTTCAATAATCATCCAAAACTCAATATGATACATTATGTTCCCGCTATGACTCAATGTGTATGTTACCAATTTAAAATCACCATTTTAGTTCAAAAAGTATCACTCGCTAAAAACCAAGGAAACATGCTCAGATTTTCTTGATAATTTAGGAAAAAATTCATAAATCATTTGTAATGTAAAGGAATTAGTATCATATAAAACTGGAACACTATGTGACCGGTATAATTCAAAGTGCGTTTTTCCAGTTTAAAATGACATTTTAGTAAAAACGACAAATGACATACTCAAAACTGAGAAAATGAAATCAAATTGATTTGATACATTAAAAAATGATTCATAAGTTATTTGAGATATTTTGGAATCATAAAAACCTTAATTTGATGCATGGTGTGACCGATATGACTTCAAGTGTATCTTTTCAATTTATAACTGTCATTTTTTGTTTAAAATGTGCACCATATTGCCAAAACTAAGAAAAAAAGCATATATTGTTCTCTCATCATTCCATATTTTATTACATAATTTATTTATTTATCATTTTTATCTTATAATTAACTATATTATATCATTCATGGGATTAGGAAAAAATAAAACTCACCTAAATGCGGATTGGGAAGTTGAAAATCGAGACATCCCAAACACCACCATAGGATGCAACCACTAGGTTGCGCTCATTGGAATTTATCTTATATTTTTTAATCAATTTTTGCAGATATAATTATTCAATATGAAAAAATAAATAGTTTGATGTGTTATAATAAACCACAACTCAATCTGATATACAGTGTTCCTAGTATGACTCAATGTTTAGTATAAAATTAACACTTTATGTTAATTTATTTCTTTATATTATTTATAACATAATAATTTTTTTCTTATATAGGTGAATTATTTTTTTCGAGCATTGGTGGTTTGTTCGGAAATAGCATGAGTCAGGGTCAGGATCTAAAGATGAAGGAACCTTGATGTTTCTAAATTTATGCAATAATTTTTACTTAAATGTTATTGTATAAACCATTTTTTGAAATATCTATAATATAGAGTTTTTTTCTTGTATTTATGTTGTAAATTTCATTTTATTTAAATTATGTCTTCATACATGATTTTGTTGATATCTGGTGATGTTTCTAGTGATTTGTTTTGTCGTTACAGAACATTACACTGGTGTATAAGTGTGTAGTTACATCACACTACAATATTCCCCATTATTAGAACTTTTAAAAGTGATTATAAATGGTTCCTTTATTCATGTTTCTATAAGCACTGATAAAGGTCCCCTTTATGAGTGCTCTTTTAGATCTAATAAAATACTGGGCCTTTCAATCTCGCTCTTGTATTCAGTGCTTCTTTAGCGTGAACATAGGCTATTTTTAGCACTATTAAAGGCCTATTTTTTAGTAGTGATTTTTAGAAATTGAATTTTGGTTATAAGAATCTGGAAACTTCTAAGGATTTTTCTACAGTAGTTTTTCTTTATGGAATTTTAAGAATATATTGAATGGTAACAATGACCTAGAATGGTGATTTAATGATAAGGTGATATTTTGTGGGAAAGAATAAGTTTTATTGAAAACCTTAGTGGTTAAAAATATATTTGATAATTAATGTTATTTTATTTATTCTCATCATATTTTTGGGAACATTATAGGAATTATATTGATATAGTTTTATAAAAGGGAAAATCACATATCGGGTGGAAACTCATCACATCCAGAAATACAATGAGGCTCAAACCCACAAATGAAGGGCGATAAGGGTGAATTTACTACCACTAGACTAGATAATATGATATTTACTATAATATTTTTTTTACTTAAATGATTTGAAGAATAAATATTAAGTTGATAAAATATTTTTTAGTTGAACAATTTTATTTTAGGATATTTTCTTTTTGATAAAAGTATATATAAATTTTAGTTTTAATGTAAAAGATTATTTGTGAATAATGTTATTGAACTTTTTGGATATGTAAGCTGAATGGTTTTAAGAATATACACTAATAAAATGGATTAAGTTGAACTTTTCTATTTACTATTATGGTATTATATATTAATTTATTATATGAGATAAATAGTGATAACCATTTTGGATTCAGTAAAGATAAGAGGAATATCTTGTTATTATATTTGGGATTATGTGATCTATTATAAGTTAACTTTTGTCCTTCTGGTGTGAAAAATCCATCTTGAATTTTCATCATTCGGATAAAAGATGATATTGTGGTGGAAATGATTAATGGATAAAATCATACCTTTCAAGTAAGTATATTTCCTTATCTTATTAGTATAGAAGGTAAATAGATCCCTCAACTCTAGGTAAAGGATCTTGGAAAAAAAATCATATTACCTTCATATCTAATGAATCAATAGTCTTTAAATTCATCACAAATTTACAGTTTTTTGGTTGTTGAATTTCTCATGATTATTTACTTTTTTATGATTAATGACATCTATTTCTATCCATTATTATTTATTATTTTCATCCATTTCTATATATTCACTTTCCACTAATATTCTCTTATGTGGAAACATTATTATGTGATGACCTTCATATTTCTCATTCCCTCTTTTTAAGAGGTATTGTTATTAACTCTTTTTATGATGTGCATTTTCCAAAAAACAATTTTCAAATGTCAAACCACTGATTACTGATTAGAGGTTTAATTTTTGAGGACAAAAATTATTTAATGGGTTAGAATGTAATGCCACTATATTTTAATATAATAACATTGTGTTTGATAGTATATACAACATGCAACACTAAGCCAAAACAAACCTTGAAATATTATTATTTGAATAAGATCATAATAACCAAGATAATAAATTGGTAGGTATTGATAATATTAACTAATTTATTAAATTTATATAAATTTTCTACTCAATATAAATTTATTTATAAATTCTTATTAACTAATCACTCAATTTTGAGCAAAGATATTTTATTCATTAGAAATAGGTTTTATTCAAAAAAATGATTTTTATTGCTTTCTATGTGAAAATAATATAATTATTTTTCAAAAAAAATATAAATATTATTAAATAAAATAAAATTAATTTTTAAAATTCTAATATATATATTAACGTGGGGTAAAATTTTGATATTTTTTAAAAAAAATTAATTTTTCAGTAAATATTAAAAATTTCAGATTTTTATAAAATTATCATTTTATTTTTAATAAATTAAGACCCATTATTATTTTAATTTGATTTAAAATTAACCTAAGTATTATTTATTTATATTAAATCTAATTAATTAAATTTAAAACATCTTTATACTAGATTTTAGGATAAATTTATTTTTAGTCTTAAAAACGCATTTTTTCTCTAAAACTTTTTTTAAAATGCTAATGATTCTCCATTTTAATTAATTAAAATAACCCCTAAAAAGGAATTATTTATATTATATGTATATATTATATATATATAAATATTAATTTTAATTAATTTAATAATTATTATTTTCATAAAGTTATTATAAGATTATTTTATGCTTGACAATTCTATTTCTTAAAAAACTATTTTTTCGACACATCTGTGGGATTATTTTTAAATTAAATTATTATACTTAAATGAGTTGAATTTGGAAAAATATATTCTATATTTTTAATCATCATAAATTATATTATCAAATTAGTTGAACTTAATTTTTTACCATAACAAATATTAAAAATAGTAAAAAATAATTGTCAAGGTTAAGGTTAAAACGGGTTTATCGGAGGGATAAACTAAAACTATAAGGGTAAAAAAATTGCCATAAACTTTTATAATTCATATTTTAGGGTAATTATTATAACTTATATCTTATAATTATATAAAAAAATTCAAATTTTTATCCTTTTTTCATGATAAAAATGTGGGTGTAATTCTTTCTTTTCAAAAATTCCAAGTGTGTCATACCCCCCACTTATAAAATGACACCCCCTCTCCTATCCTATTTCCACATAAAAACTCACTGGTTCATCCAAAACCTACCCAAATAACTATCTTAACTCCATAACCTCATCCTATAATCAAATTTTAGATCAGAAAACAAATCTAGGAATATTTTTGTTGAAACCTAAAGAATACGTAATGTCCTTAACCAATCATCTTTGTTCTATTTGTTCTTCCACTTATTTAAAACATTAATCAATCATGATCATACAATAAAATAATTATCTATCATATATTTATATTTTATTATGTTATTTTAATAACCTAAATCCATTTCTACATCCAAAAAATGGGTAATGAAACCATTGATCTTGTGTACGGTGGACTATCACCTTGCGGAATGATATTATTTTTTTCCATCAAAACCTCTCACTAATGGTTATGATGATTTATATAATGCTTATATATGATATATATGATATAATTATTATTTTTTAATTATAATATCACATATAACTTCTTAATTTCCATTTTGTAGAGAATATGATAACGTTGTCCGAGTGTACGGTGGCCTACCGCCACACAAAGTTATGTGATTCGTTTTTCACTTACGGTTTACATTTAAGGTAACAAGGAATAATATTATGTTTATATATGATATTAATTACATATTTATAATTATATAAAATAAATATATCATGTAATTTCTTACTCTACTTTCCATTGAATAAATGATAATGTTGTTTGTGTGTACAGCAGACTACCGCCTCGTGAAGTGATGTGATTCGTTTTATTACAATATCACATCGATTATATATGTAAGTTTTTTTAATAAAAAATATTATATTTATTATATAATTATCATTATGAAAATTATAAAATAAAATTTACCTTTAGTACATCATGATAGTTGAAAAATCGAAACGTTACTCATACGTACATGATGCCTACCGTCCATATGATTGTAACATAGTTCATTTTTCAAAATAATCCATCATTGTTTATTTTAAAAGTATAATTGATGAATAAAAATGATAAATATTTAATTATTTTTATTCTAAATATAATTAATTAATAATATCTTTCATCTTATTCAACTAAAAAAAGTTATTTTGGACATATGAGTCAAACATCGTCAAAATGTCCGACATGAACCAAAATGATTAAGAAACTTAATATGACAAGGTATTTATTAAATAACATAAATAATAAGATTGAAAATGGTTCTTAAGTAAATAATTAGCATAGTATTATTATTTAGGAATATAAATAATGTATGTGGTGAATTAGGCTCAAAGTAAGGGATCTTTCTAACCCATCATTTTCTTTCGGTTATGACCATTCTCTCTCTAACTCACATTATCTCTCTTTAAAGTTATAGAATGATTAAAAATTATGTATATATGTCTATCAAATTTATACCTATATTATTATACCTTAATTTAATTATTTAATATATTCCTTATGTTCATTTCTAAAATTCATTCATTATGGTATTTACTTTGATTATGAATAATACAGGATTATGCAACCCATTTTTTCCCATGGGTATTTCTTATGTTATGCCTTTTGATTGAATTACATTATGTGGAAAACATAGATCATGAAAAAGTTATGACGGGTGCTCCCATATAATTCTTCAGTGCTTTAGGTAATGTTATAGTCTCATGAGACGCCATGTATAGTGTTAGAGAGTAAACCTAATCCACTATGGGACTTTTTCAACCTTGTGATATTGTCTAGGAATCTATCCTTGAATCATGTTTATGTAATTTTATATATTTACACAAAATTTCCTATGTTACCATGTTATTATGATACCATGTTCTTTATGTTACTCATCTATGTGATTACTCATGAGTCTTCTATTTTATGAGATCATGTTATGTCTTTAACTCATATGTTATGTTTCCTTATCATGCTTATTATTTTACATGGATATTTAACTCGTACCTTTATTTATGTATTCACTAGGTTATCCCATGTATTTTTTGGAGATCGACTATATTTTTGGAGATCTTTATGGATAATTAAAAAAGTATTCCATGTTTTCAGTTTCATTTGATGTAATATAAACATAAACTTCCAGATACACTAGGAAATTACAATCTTTGTGTTGTAATATTGGATATTTATGTTTAAAAATCATTTAATAATATATGTAAAATTATAGGGTCACTATATTCACCCTATGAGATGAAATTTTATATGAATTGTACTTCTCTAATCCAAAACTGACACTTTAAGAGCTTTTCATACAACTATTTCTCTTGAAGTAAGTCTAAAATAATCTTGAGATACACTGTGTGCTTATCCTCTAACACTAAATAGATGAGGATGAAATTGATGAATACCAACATGAACTGGTCTAAGAAAGTAACAAATATCTAGTTCATTAAGACCATGAACATTGCTAGGGAGTTTATTATGTTTAATGGATCTTCAAGAAACTCATAATTCCCATAGAGAAACATAAATTCCAAATTCGTGATATCATCCTCATGAACTTAAAAGTGGTTAGATTCAAACCTAAAATCAATCTATGAGAAACACTTATCTTCCTTAATCTAGACTAAGTGGTAATTGATCCTTAGTAAAGGGTATTTTTTCTTAACTATCACCTAATTCAGGTGGAGATAGTCAATATAATGCCCCAAGATCCCATCTGCATTCATCGTGAAAAATATTAGAGCTACCCAGGTAGAAACACTAGGTATGATGAAACCAATAACCATAAGGTCATCAAATTTCACTTTTAGCTCCATGAGCTAAGATGGGGTATTTGATAAGCTATAGAAGATATAGGAGTATTATTTGAGTGCAGATCAATGGAGATGTCGATCTCTCAATGAGGGGGTAATCTTGGTACATCCGTGGTAAAGACATCGACATGATCATCCATCCATCTTACATAGTTCTAATTATGGAAACTAATGTGTGAGAGTCTTCACTTTATCACACATCGTCCTTTCTCTCCTCAATTTAAGTTCTCACTCACTAATGAAGAAAAAACTATACTCATCTTCTCAGAAACACATCACTCTCTAAAAATATACTTCAATACTAGCATAGATAAGGTAAAAAATCCATTATAAGGATGATATAGTAGGGATTCATCCTCACTATTATGAGTTCCCATGAAAACCTTTCTCAAATAAGAAATAGATCACATCATCTACATTTGTGGGTGAGTATTTGGTCACTTCTAGTTGGAGTCTCTAGTTTTATAGCTCAGTCTAGATGCTCTACTTGGATTTCTAGATCTCAAACTATGGATGGGACAAATAATAAATGACTTTCACCATTATCTATGAACACGGGAGATAGTGTAGAGAATTTATGGATCTTACCATAAATTATGTTAGGTACTTCCTAGTCATATCCCTCTATTACATGCCTCTAGTCATGCCCATGGCCGATATCCCCTTGATCCTAGTATGGACCACTTGAGGGTGGCTGCAATGGAAGTGGATCATAGTACCATCCACCTACATATCTTTTTGGTGCATCACCAGCTCCTTGATCATTGTATCCTCTTGAATCACCACTATTTCAACCTCAGGAAGGTCCTTAATCACATAGCTTCCTTTGACTTAGAGGTTCATTTACTACTTGACAAACCACTATTTTGTATCAGTTCATTCAATCATAATCAATATTACCTTATACTCTATATTCATAAAAAAATATTATCTCCTTGAAAACTAGATCCACTCTATAACTCATACACTATTGACCCTTGATACTTGGACAACATATATATATACCTCCATAGTCGCAATCCTGATGCATGTCATTAGCTGAACATATCTGATTTCTCTTCTCCTAAATAACCATCCCAAGTTATCTATTATCCATATTCTAAGAAGCTCTTGATCACTAAGGCTCACTCTAAAACCTTAATATAGGTTGGGATATAGAGGGGGAGAATTTAGGTTCAAATATATTTTTGAAGGTTTCAATCGAAGATATCTGTCAAGAATAATGTCAAGATAGTACCTTATGAGGTTAGTGAATATAGACACATACTCAGCAACAAAAATTATTCCATGTTATAAATATAAGATCTCATGAATATGAAAAACCCTTAGAGAAGTTTCATAATACTCCTCATGAAAGTGGTTATCAAAATTTTCCCATGGAAGATCTACCAAATCATGGTCTAGAGGATAAAATTCCTCCAACTACCTATTTTCAAAGTAGATATTGGATACTAGCACCACCATCTAATCAGAAGGTTTTCAGACTAATCAGGACACCTGAGTCACTAAATTCATTCAATCCTCAGCTACCTAAGGATCATGATCTCATTAGAACATGGATAGTATATATTACTATAACTCATGAATAACATTAAACCTATATGAATCCTTATTTTTTTCCCACCAGAATTATTTGTTTCATAGTGGGTAGAGGAATATATTCCTACACTATGGAAGGTAGGTTTTCTCACTGAAATATAGGTGGAGGTTTTTTGCCTCATGCCTGGTGAAATCACCACATGATCTGGTCCATAAATTAAAGTCATGTCACTTAGTTGGTCGATGATAGGAGTCTTAATCATTAGCATGATCTTGTCATGGCCCTACCTCAGGATCTTGACTGATTATTTTCATGGAATAATATTTTTAGATGATATGATGAATGATGGTCATTAAATAATATCTAGGTATCTAACTCAAGAAGTGTACAAAAATAAATAATCAAGCCCAATATGATGAAGTTTTGTTTTCTCATTTCTTGAAATCAGTTACTTGGAGTTTTAAGTTAATAGGTAGGTTGAAAAAATCACATTGAATGCATATGTTGTTCTCTATAACAAAACTAGGATCTTTTTTTAAGAATCAAAACTCAAAACTCAAGACACCTTGACATACTTTCCTAAACTACCAAATTGGTAAATATCATAAATCTAACTACAAACTATATCACTAATATATACCCACTCTGGTACCACACTGACTTGACTATACCCTCTAGAAACCCACTTGGTATGGACATAAGTTGTGTGTGCTACCCAAAGAATGCCTCCAATTAGCTAGGGGATAGTTACTAGAACTGGGTAGGAATATCATAGATGATGGGAGGCCTTAACCTAATACACCTATACACAAACACACATATCTTCATATAATAAACAATATATACAAGATAATAAAAAGAAACTATAATATTTAATGCATGTAACAACCACTATGATCTATAAAATAGTAACAAATGTATAAATCATAGAGTAATAGAGAAAAATATATTCCCAACAAACTAAAATTCAAACCAACCAAAAGAAATTGGGATGAAAAAATCTCTTTAATAAACTAGCACCAAACACAAAAATATTTTTCTACTATCACTTCTAGGTACTACTAAACTCTCAATCTACCAACCTCATGTCCACTGAGATCACCACCAAACTATCCATCATCTGCATAATACATAACACATATGGTTACAATGCCTATGTAGGGGTGAGTATATACATACCTAGTATGACATCCAAAAAATCAAAAAGGAAATATAATAAGACCAATATGACCAAAACCATAAATAAAAGAGGGAAATATATATATATTCTTACAATTAGAATATTGTATATTTAAAACAATGTACCTCTTTGTATATTCCAACAACATAAGATTCATCCCACCAAGCAACCTAATAATCCTAACTACCAAGATTTTCAACCCATATCATCTCTCAAAAATAGTAGTGGGGGACCCATGCCTACCCAAGGGTTATTTTCAATTTTGGTAGTAACCAAACCTAGTGAAAGATCCAAGCCTCAGAAATTAGATCTATTTAGATGAGGGAGTACCAAAATCTATATATAGATGATCTATACACTATGAGTAGTGGCGTTCCTAACTCTACTTGTCATATGGGGGAATTACTCCCTGTTAAAACTATGTCACTATGGGAGTTATTAACATTATATACACTATGATCATCTTGCCAAGTCCCCGTTGTCAGTCCTATGAAGCTATAAAGACTAAATTTCCTGATCAATCTCACCTATCACCTTTGATTACATAGAGGGATGTACCATCATTTTCTATATAGATAAATTCTCAATATGCGCAACTTTTGTACCCAAATATGAGTGTCAGGAAAGAAGATATGTAAAACCATTAAGGCTATAAAAGTACATGAGATATACCCTAGGGGTACATGGTGTGTAGCCCCTTAAAAGTGGTCTATTCATGTACTTGTCTCTACCTGTAATGTATGGGACTCCCAACATGACATGTATACTAGTGTACACAGCATGTGGGACTAGTGGGGGTACTTTTCATGTATCGTCACAATCTGTTCCATGTGAGAGATAACATACATGGTGTTTCCCAAATGGTACAAGATGTGTATATCCAAAGGCATATGATTTCAATCTCATGTACATAGAGGTAAATTATGAATTTATTCTTACATAGATCATACACTGTGTATTAAGGTGGGTACACAACATGTATGTCCAATCATCTTACTTGACATGTACTATAGGAAGGTTAAGTCATATATAGCCAAAATCACATAGTGTTTTTTCCAAACCCACATATCATGTATGGATAGATAACAATCTTGGTGTGTAGTCCCTGTACACATCAAGTTGGTCGACATAGGGATTCGTGTCATGTATACCTATAGTACATTTCATATTATACTTAATTTTCTCCAAAAAACTATCCACCGCTACTTGGGAGATAAATGTCATATAGATCATAAGTATACATCATGTGATTTCATATTTAACCTATAATTATGAAACTCACCTAAAATCATTCCATTATCATTGTTTTACCTCTAATCCACCCAAATCATAAACAAAGGCCTCATTTGTCACTTTCTCACTTCTGGTGTTAATTTTATGGTTGTCTTTAATCATAAAAACTCTGGAAAAAGATTTTCACAACCCTCATACACCTCGTACATTGATTCCCTTTGGGATCCCATGTCATCAAACCTCTCAATGGTTTAGAATTTTCTATCGTAAATTTATCATGCCTTGATTTGTACTTTCATGTCCAAATCAGTATCTCACAAACCGTGATATAAATCACTCATCTATTCAATCTAAGTTTCATTTAATTGCTAGTCATGGAGATGGTTTTCAGTAAAATAAAAAAGAAAATAGTAACAATGATAAAGAACAATCATATTGAGAATTGTTAGTGGTGGGTGAAAAGGCTTGTACACTAATCATCTCGAGAAAATTCCCCAATGATTATGAATCTGAGGAAGAATTGGACTGTCAACAAATTAATAAATAATAAATTGATAAATTCATAGGGTCATTCTTTTGAAATAAAAAAATTGAGAAACAATATTTCTAACTCGAAAAATCACAATGAATAAAGAAGGAAATAAAAATTAATGAGCCCTATCTATTAATTGGATCAATCATTATAAATGATCATGTTTTCACTGGCTTCATTGGCAATCTATGATAAAGAATCTACTAACTGACACTCCAAATCTCTAGATCTCCCATGGTCTCTCCCCTCATCTCTCAAGCTAGGGTTTATAATGGATAACCCAAGTGAGATTGCTTAAATAGGATTAAAAATAGGAATATATGTCTCCAAATATGATTAATTAATTTCTTTAATTATTATTTTCACCAATGTACCCAAGATGAAAATAAATATTATACCAACCATAGGGTAAACCCCTTATTCTAGATATAAATTTGGTGTCGATGCTTCCATCGGAATCTCAGATTAGGAAGAATGGAAATTATTCACAATCTGCATGAATAGAATAGAACATATATATTATATTTAATTTATTATTTCTATATATCTTCAAATCTCCATAGATGAAAATGGATCAGCGAATCACCCATAAAGTATTATTGAAAATATTCAAAAGGATTTGAATACAAAAATTAGGGTCGCAACATGCCATATAAAGGTGGAAAGACCAATGCCTTTTTGTACATAAAGGATAATCATCAAGATCTAATAGGTCCTCTAGAAACAACACCTAAAACCAAATTTAACGACAACAACATTTAAGGTCTTTTTACCCTACTAAGATGTCATAAATCAAAAATTATTGACACAAATAAAACCCAAATCCACATTGGGAGAAGGACTAATTTCAGCTAAGGGTGGAGATGAAATGATATAAGGGAAGAAAACATCAAGATAAAACCACCAATAAATGGTAATAAGAGAACTAATCCTCAATGAAATATCTAATTGAGAATGAATCTACACAAAATATGAGAAAATGATGGATGCATCATTATCACGAACAAAGGGGAAACCCTAGAGAAGAAGGGAAGCCTCAGAAGAGAGAGTCATTTCTAGGAAGAATAGATCCATATAGTTGGTGTGCTAATCCATTATATGTATATATATATTATTAATATATATTAAAACTTATATATTATTATATTCTTATTTACTTATATATAAATATTTATACATTTATAAGAAAATATATTTATATATAATTGATTAAAATAAAATTACACATAATTATACTATTTGAATATAAGTAAGTATAGTTAAAATATTCTTGAATTATTAATAATATATAAAAATATTAAAAAATAATTAATTATATATAAATATTATTAATTATATAGAAAAAATACTATTAATTATATAAATACATGTTTCAAGGGTTTCATTTTCAAAAAACTACTTTTGTTATTCAGAGCTCACGTAATTCTCCTACTTTCCAAAGCCAGGAGCCCTCTTGATCACCTAGGGCGGTGACAATGGCACCTATTATCATCATTATCATAATTTATTTATTTGTAAATAAAAGAGGGGGAAAGGAGAAAAGAACAAACACCTCCAGGAAAAAATAGGAACAAGCCTAAGGAGGTCTGAAGTAATGTAACTCAAGGGAATCCCCTTTTATGAGATCCACACCTTTCGGTTTCAAGAGGTTCACATTCGAGATGTAGTAGATATTGGAGGTGGGTTTGGCCAAGGAGACAAGGTGGTCTGCCACTTTATTCCCTTCACGCCATGTGTGAAGCACTTTGATATTGTTATTGGAAAGCATACCCAGGAACTTTCTAATGGTGTAGGTTATCGACCATGGGATGGACCCAACACCCTTAAGGGAATTATGTGGAATCAAGGAATCTGTTTCCACCTCAAAGAGATAGATATTGGCCTATTGGCAAAGAGTGAGTCCAGTAAGAGAGGCCTTGGCTTCTGCCTGGAGAGAAGACCCACTGCCCAAGAATGCAGAGAAGGATAGAATGACCGCACCTTTGGAGTCTCGAACAACCCCACCTCCACGAATAGTTCCTAAGTGACATGAAACATTATTATTATGTTTCAGACCACAAGTAGGAGGAATCTATCACACCCAAAGGGATCTTGGTACATTACTGGGCATATGAGAGACAATAAAATTGGGAAGCAGGCGCTACAAGGTAGGGGTATCCCGCCATTCATCAAAAAGCTTGACCATATCCAACAGTAGGTTCCTGATACGCGCAATTATGGATATACCAGAGTATTGGACTCCCTCAAATTTCAACTTATTCCAAGCCTACCAAAGGCACCAGAATGTCGAGTGGATGTCAGATAATCCCACTAGGGATATTGTTTCATAGTCTAAGGCTCTTATAGATTTAATACATATTTATGAATTTATTCCTAATAATAATACATGTTACCCTTTAGTGAACATGATAAATTTAAATATATTTACATCAAATAACACTACATAAGGGAATTATGATGTCTTTTATTTGATACAAATGTTTGATTCTCTATAGTTTAAAGTAATATAGGAAGGCACTCTAGAATTTATAGATAATTTGAGGTAAAACATTTAATGATGGAGGGATTGGGCCTATTGAAATGGCATTTCTACATTTCTCTATGAATGGAATAAAAACCCACGTAGTTCTATTTCATTTAATGAGGCACTTCATACATTTTACGGCACAGTGACAAGGACCGATATGGTGCCTTTTATGGTTGTTCATCAAAGATCAATGGTGTGTCATTTAAGGTCATACATCTATGACTTTACTATGAATTTTACTATCATGAAGATTGTACTTCTAAGTGGAATGTACCTATAAACGGTTTGGTGTGGGACTTATGCATGAGGGCCCTTTCTAGTTTAACCCAATAGATGAGTCGGGTGAAAGAATTTTTGGGCACCAAGAGAAGGATTTTTTGTCAAGGGGTTTTGGGAACCTGGTGGGATCTTGAATCATGGAACTTTAAGAAACTAAGTGGAGTATATCTACTTAAAGAATTTTAGGAAACCAATAGTATTATCTCAACTCAAGTATTTTTTTGAAATCAAGATAATGATCTTGATTCAAGGATTTTGAGGAAACCAAGAGGAGAATCTCAACTCCTGTAATTTTAGGAAACCCAGAGGAGTATCTCAACTCAAGTTTTTTAGGAAACCAAGTGTAGGATATCAACTCAAGAAATTTTAGGAAACTAAAAGGAGTATCATAACTCAAATTATATCAGAAAACTATGAGGAGTATCTTAACACAAGGCATTTTTTTGATCAAGATGGAGATTCTTAGAATTACGATATAAATTCAGTTTGGATTGGCATGATAATATTATGATTTGACTTATAAAATTTTATGGGGACTAGTGATGAAAATAGAAATATCAAGATGAGGTTCTAAGACATTATCCCATAAATAATCATGATTATTGATGTGAGGGTGGAGCCTCTATATTATAGACCAATTATATTTAGTTGGGTGTAGCTCCAAAATGAAGGAGGTAGAGAACAATAATGCTTCACCCGAGACAGATTGTAAGGGATGTCCATAGACCCATCTAATAAATAGTATAAACTCCATGTTTGATAACCTTGGCATGGACTCAAATTATAGATCTTGGAGAATAGGTTCCCTGGTGGGATATCTTGGGTGCAAATCCACATAGGGACAACATGGGACAAATTGGTTCCCTAGAAGCCTCCAAAGGATTGATCATGGTTCTCCATAAGGAGACCCTAGGTGACCTCCTACTTAAATTTTTATGCTTAGAGACCCTACCCAAAATGGGTGTTTTTTCAAACCTATGTGAAGGATTAGATGAATTGAACTTTCTATCAATTCTCCAGAGTTTTTTAATTGGAAATCATTTTAGGGGGGGTTTTTTAAGGGTTAGGTGTATAGATTATGCTCAATGCACTTAGGTTCTTTGAGTTCCCATTATCTTTTACGTAGTGTCAAAATGGGAGGCTAGGGGTCCTTTTATATGTAAAACCTAGTCTAGATGCTTGGGATTGTGCAGTAGCCATCCATAACTACCCAGATACCCAAGTGTTTCACAAGATCCCACACACACAAGATTTGATGGGGCATGCATATGGTATTAAACTGGGAACATGTGTTGATTCATTTGGAATATATGTGAAGGCTTAGATGAATTGAACTTTATATCAATTATCCAGAGTTTTTAAATTGGAAATCATTTTACGGGGAGTTTTTTAAGGGTTAGGGGTATAGGATTATGCTCAATGCACTTAGGTTCTTTGAGCTCCCATTATCTTTCACTTAGTGTAAAAATGGGAAGCTAGGGGTCCTTTTATATGTAAAACCTAGTCAAGATTATTAGGATTGTGCAGTAACCATCCATAACTACCCAGATACCCAAGTGTTTCACAAGATCACACACACACAAGATTTGGTAGGGCATGCATATGGTATTAAACTGGGAACATGTGTATATTCATTTGGAATCTATGTTTCATCATATGGTTTCATGCATGGGAATTTTTATAGGAGTGTGTGTGTTTCCTTGTATGATCAAAACCTACTTCATTTAGGCATGTGCAACATCATCTAGGCACACATGACTTTTTGGGAATGTATAGGTGGGAAATTATCTTGGCATGAACAGGTTGGACTTCATCTATGAAATCACACATGAGGCTTATTCTTGGTAGGTTCATGTAACATTTTTCGATGGTACACCACTTAGTATGATCATGTACACATCTTCATTCAGGTGTGCACACGATGTCATATAGGCACACACACATCAACCTTTGTTTAGGTTAATCTGGGAACGCACAAAAAAATTTATAAAACATATTTTTGGTGGCCAAATATGGATTAAACACTAATAGGGGGGTGAATCAATGGTTGGTATATTTTAAGTATGTTGTTAAATCCTTCGGAAAAGATCAAATTAGAAATTTATATTATCCTGAACAACACTAGCTATAAAGGTGTAGCATTGTAGAAGTATGGGTTCTATACCACAAAGAGAAGGGAATATAGAAATGAAAACTTTTGACAAAAGGTTTATTTTTCCCATTTCAATTGATTTTATTTAAACTAATTAAATGATGAAAATTAAATAATTAAAATATAGATAGAAAGATAGGAAAATTAAAAGAGAGGGAGACTGGATTCCATGGGTGTTTCTACTAAAATTTAATCCTAAATGTACTTGAAAAACAAAAATACTCATTGGGTTAGATCCTATATACATGATCAAATTTTAAATTTATATTATATTGAAAAACACTAGCTATGAAGGTGAAACATAGCGGAAGTATGGATTCGATCCCACAGAGACCGTGGAACGCAGGTATGAAAACTCTCAACCAAAGTTTGGGTAATCTTGATTTCAATTGATTTTAGTTAAACTAATTAAATTATTAAATTAAATAATTAAAATGTAGACATAAAGATATGAAATGAAATAAGTGAGCGAAACTAGCTTCAATGGATGGTTTTTCTAAAAATAAAACATGGTTGTACTTGAAAACAAACACTCATTAGTTGCACAATAAATCAATTTTATTGATAGAAGGATTAGTAAATCCCTATAAATCTACCCTAGAACCCTAATTATTCATGGATGGATGAATTAAATTAATATTATTCATTAGTATCATATTGAAAAAGAAAAGAATAATTAAATTCAATGGTCGTGGATTAAGTACCTTTTTCATCTTGTGTTTTTTATACTAGGAAAAACGCTTGGTGTGTGATTTAATAATAGATATGTGTATGATTAGTTGAAACACAATAGCGGTTGGATAAAATCATTTCTCAAGTAAATAAAGAAATAGAAAATTTTGGTATGCACACAATTTGATTGATTTCTCTCTCCCCTATAGATTTAGATAATCATCATTGGGGGATTTCCAATGATGAATAAACCCAAAACCACGGGCGATAGAATAGAAGATAAGGAATTAGAAAGAAATAAAAGTAGAGAAAATGGAATTAAACTAAAAAAAATCCAATATTATATCAAATCATAAGAATGGAAGAATAAGAAGAAGAAAAACCTAACTACGGTGGGTTGGAACCCTAGCGGTAGCCTCCTGGTGGTTAAACCTTTGTGCCTAGAATGAATCTCCTTTATCCTTGTTATAACCCTTTATTTACTAGCACTGATATAATCCTTGGGCTTCCATAGTTCAAAGATACCATTTAATGGAAGTTCTGGACAAAATATATGTTTCCTCATCAAAATATATATCAAAATCATTGTTGTTAGGTCTGTCTAAGGTTTTTATATCGTGTCATGTTTTCACGACATGTAATGTTTTCACATATTCTGATGTTTACTCATCGTTTAATGTCAATTTTCAATTTTGGTAGCCTTGATTTGCTATGGTTCTTCAGTTTTGAGCCTCAAAAACATCATGTAATCATCCAAAATCATGGAAAACCTTCATTAAATAGGAGTATTGATCTGTTTGGATTAAATAATCAATCTTAGCATCATTATATTTCCATTTTTGTACCTAGGTGAATAAATTTCTAGTTTCAATTCCCCTTTAAAATCTATTAAATATAATCCAAGTATTCTTCTATAAATCTCCCCAATACTAAAACAATTTTCTTATTTTAATCCCAAAAAAATCAAAACCTTTTTTTTAATTCACCATGTTCATGTTATTGTGATATAGTAGATCTTTATATGATGGTATATCCCATCTTAGCACCAAAATATTACTCATCTGGCCTACCTTCAATAAGAGCTTTGACCACAATCATTTTAATGTTATTGTGATATTTTAATTCCTTAAAGATCAATGTAGCATCATCTGATTTATATTTCCTATAGAAGAAATTATTCTGGAATTATCATATTCCTTGTTTATAGAAAAGTTCATAATTCTTAAAAATTAAATGAATTTTTTGTTTTACTCAACCATCTTAGATCAACCTTCTGAACTCATCAACCATATAATCTTAATGTTTTGACCTCAACATTCCAGGATCAAGTATATATTTTGAGATTCATTTGAACCTTCTATGATTATTTATACCTTATGAGCTTCATTTGTAATTTTTGAGATGAAAGTGTATCATCTAGAAAAGTCAACCTTATGATATGAATCTTAGCCACAATTTTTATCTTATACTGAAATTATATATTTAATCCAAATAATTATAGAACCTATTTGGCTGGTCTCAAGGCCTTAAAATTCATGAAAAATGATCGCAAACTAATTTAGAAACATTATAAAATATTTCTTTATCACTTATTCATAGTAGCTTCAAACATCAACATCTTTTGTATTATATGTCACAGATTTATCTAGAATTTAACTTCTTCAATATTAACACTTTAGTCTCTCCATTTTTATAGTTTCTAAAATTACATTAAAATATGTTGTTGGATGTATACCTACATTCATCAACACTTTATATTAACTTGAAGATCAACATAAAATTCATCAAAAATTAATGTTATTTTTATATGTTAACATATGTTCTTACATAATTAGAACTTTATATCTAATTTTATAAGATTGGTTTCCTTATAAAGCATGTAATCCAATTATAACTCTCACTTTTTAGTCCTAATAAGATGAATCTATAAGATCCCACTAATAATAACCACTTATTTTTATCAAACACATATTTATTTCTTTTATGTACAACAAAAAAAATCACTTATAGACAACAAATACAATCCATTCATGGAAACTTCAATATCCCATTTTAAATTTATTTGAAATACCATAAAACTTCTAGGTCAAAATTTTTGTTTCTTCTCCCCATTATTGAAAATAAATACAAATAAAATATAGGGGTATTCTCATCTCATCACATCTTTTTCTACCCTTTTATTTGGAATTGCCTATTGATCCGCTTTTGTGATAAAGAGGGAACATCATAATTTTCTTATCAAAGAGCCTTTAGTTAGTAAACTTTAAGTCTTTGTGGGCTAGGCTAGTGTAAAAAATATTGATTTAACCAAAGATGTTAATTATATCTATTAACATCTATGCATGTGATACCATTATTAGTTTCTCATTATGGGGTTTTTAAATTAGGTTTATCAAGATAATTTTGATCCTGCACATGACTCAAAAAACACATCAAAATTTTCCAACACATATAACTCCACCTTTAATTATATTTCATCAACCAAAACCCCCAACCATTATAAATATGACTTATATAATCAAAAATAAGTGTTGTAAATGTGATTATAAAACCACATTCCCTAGTTTTGTATAGCTATCTAGAAATTCTAGATTCAATGTATGATAACATCATCTCATTTTTCCCCTCCTCAAGGGATTAATTGAACTCCTCCTTTTATAGGTAGTTATAATTTCCATGTTGACAAACTTATTTGTTGTCTAGTAGTGATATATTCACTCTATTCCTTAAATTCCTTTCATATTAGAACAAATAATAAAAAAAATAAGGAAATGTGGAGGGACCTCATTGATTTCTCAATATTCATAAAAAAGCTGGGAGTTTCCTCTCAATAAATACCTCTTATTTCACCCAAAATTAGAATGAGATGGTTTCCTCAAGCTTCCTTTTATCTTATGATCCTTATCAGGTTCTGTGCTCAAATTTTTCAATTTAAGTACTTCTTTTTTGGATCAGTTTTATTCACCTCATTCATCAATGAAAATTCATTTCCTGGTGCTTGAATTTAATTCCTCAAAAATTCTTCTTGATCTGGTAAAATTGTTATATAATCATTCATGTCATTACTAGTCTATCCACACCTTTCACACTATTTTCCTTTAATTCTTAGATCACAATATGTGAAAACTTCTCATGAATGAGGAATTCTTCATATATAACCACTTTTCTTTTTTTTACTTTCATTTTTTATCTTCTCTATCTATTTTATTATCTATCTCTAATTGTTTCATCCAAATAGTTGGGCACTTATTCTTAAAATTCTCAGCTTCTTTCCTTTCCATTTGGTTTTCCTCCCCTTTCACATAGTAGAGAAGTTGTCCTGGTAAACTGACCATGCACGCCTCTTATTTTTTACTCTACTAATTACACCTTCCACATGTATCTTTTAAATGCTCAAATATATTTTATACAAATATATTTATCACTAGTCCTATCATAATTTTCATTCATTATGACTTTGTTCTCATTTGCTAACCATATCCCACCCTTTATTCTTGACACTTTCCTCAAAATGAAATGTTATTCTAGAAAGAGTATTCTTTGTGTATATACATTCCATAACACTAACAAGATCTTTATAACTTTTTTATTCTATATTGATGAAAAATGTGTCAAAAATATAGTTTTTTTTCTTATCTACAAACTGAACCTCACATTTTCGAGGGGGAATTAGTATTATTGGAATATTTGTATCTCCCTTTGATATGGAAGAGTGTATCTCATTTATATTCTTAGTATAGATAGGTTTTAACTTGTTTTTATCACCTTCATTTTTATAAATAACATATTTATTTTGAGAAAAATTAAGTGAAAATTCAACTTGCCTATTAGAAACCTTCTTCTCACCAACTTATGAAGATTCACCTCCAACCTAAAACAAATTTATGAAGCCCAATATGATCTTATTTCACATATTTTGATCTTTAATACAAATAGATTGTGTCTCAGTCATCTTTTCTTCATTTCTAAGCAATTTCTCTTAAATATACCTCACCATAAATTCTTTCTCTGGTATCTTTAATTTACTTGAATTGATCTCATCAATATAAGAAGATTATTTCTTGATCAACTCTTCCTTTTATTTTTACACTTTTTTTTACTATTTCAAAATAATTCTCATTTCTTTCTTGATCTATGTAATCTAATCAAGACAAGATTCTATATCATCTTTTAACTGGTATTCTAGGTCTATTATTTGTTCTCAAGCATCACTACTTGAGTTATCAAATCCTCTCTCAATATGATAAAAGAAGTTAGCCTCATCATATGATGAACTTATTGAGTTTTTTTGTTCATTCTTACACGTCAATATCATTTTCTTGGTACTGGAATAATTATTCTTACTTTTAATCTTTCTATGCTTTTGAGATTTATCAAACTCCTTATCTAATTCCGATTTATTCACCTTATTCTTTGGTAAATATTTTTCAAAATAATATCATAAATGATGTACCACCCTATTAGTGGTTTTCCATTTTCTTTCTACTTTAATTTTTTCTATTTATTTGATAGAATAGAAAAACATTTATTGAAGTATTCATCATATTCCTCATCATTTGAATCACTTGATTTTCCTTTTCTCGTTGCCTCAAAAGTCATCTCATCTTTTTATTTCTTCTTAAAAGTTAGAGCCTTTATAATTTCATAATCTATGAGTATGTTGTGAATCTCATCCAATCACAAATTCTCCCTATCTTCCAAGGATGAAATCTTGATATCAAATATATATAGAATATTTCTGAAAAGATTTTTGAAAATTGTCAAATTATCTGGATTCTCACTAAATCCATGGATATTACTCACAATCTCAGTGACACTTTTAAAATTTTCTTCAATTTTTTCATCATCATCCATCTTTATTTATTCAAATATAATCCTCCAAACTTGTATTTTGGTATTTGGGGTGGTAGTTAAGTATTTAACACACCTTGTAATCATGTGTGAAACTGAGGAAAATATCTGGGTGTAGGATTATTTTCAATGTTACTATAGTGGTATTGTAGTAAATAATGTAGTGATACTATAGAAGTGGAACAATTCACCTAATTTGGGATTTTGGGTAGCTGATTTAGGTTGATAGGCTATAGGGCATTTATTTCATCTATATTCTCTAGATTATAAGTCCTCCAAGCTATGGATAATAATTAAGACCTCATGATAGAGTATTACCTAACTAATAGAGAGAAAAAGATGCAAAAACCCATGAGGGGATCTATAAATTACTAACCACGAATATGAATTCGAGACTACAAGCTAGAGTGATAGATATTAGATAAAAGGAAAGGGATTGTTTTAGTGTGGGTCTTGGGAATTGGGACTACGATTAATGTACATGGCCTCTGTACCATTGAGCCTATTAGATGTGTATAGTCCATATGACACTAGGATTTTGAGACATGTAAGGGTTTCCTCTCAACCCAGTTAAAACATAATATTATCCAAAAACAAATAAATAAATCTAAGGCCTTCAGGCTATTAAATGAAAACTTATAGTTTAACTTCTTTTACATTAACATTTACTTCATAACTTCTCTTAAATTTTTTCCAAATCTCTTTGGTTCATTGAATACCTATGATTTTTCTATAGACTTTTTTTAAAGATGCATTAAATTTTCATTTTGATTTATACCATCAACCTCTATATTTTTCTTTTAAAAAGTTTTCATAGCAGCGCCTTCAATAAGGGCTGGGTATCATATTATATTTATATATATCACTTTCTAGGCCAAGTGATAGAAGATAGGAAAGCACTATATTCATCTAACTATGGTAGTTATTTTCATTAAAAGTATTTATGCCCCTTACATTCACAAAATTTAGATTCTCCATACTAAAAATTTAATTGGATCTTTAAATGGAACTCGAATTTTCTCTAATACCACTTATAATGCCCCAAGATAGATTGAACATAAAGAGGGGGGATCAATGATCTTATTTTATGAATTATTCCTTTTGAACTCAACTATATAGACTTATTATGGTCTCACTCCACTTAATATATTCTCACAATTTCACATCATATATAGGTATAGTACCAGGTTCTCCACATTCAAATGGATGTATATTTATATGAATTGTAGTGTTGAATCCCCTCATCTTTTTCTCCACATCCTTTATTTATATTCATAGATTCAGGAAAAGTAAGTTTCCATATCCTGTTTTTAAATTCCTTATAATATGACAATAGGGGATCCTCATTAAAATATGGAATATATTTGTAGTTCAGATTTCCCTTTAAAATCTCTCAAATCCTCAGTCGAGACTTATTCTTTAAATCCCTACAAGACTCAGCTAGTTTCCTCCCTTGAAATACCATTAAATTAGTTATTTTAATTTCTATTTGATTTCTACACATGTATGGGGATGTGGTGTGGTAGTTCATCATGTGGTCATGGAACTCATCTCAGCATTAGAATCTTCCTCAACTGGTCTACCTTCAATCCCAGCTTGGATCTCAATCATTTTAATGTGATTATGATATTTTAATTCTTTGAATATCATTGTAGCATTTTCTGATTTATATTTCCCTCCAAATAAATAATTTTTGAATTATTATATTTCTCAGTTATACAAGATTTCAAAATTTTCACAATGTGAATGAACCTTCCATTTTCCTCACCCTTCTAGGATCAACCTTTTGATCTCATCAACAATTTGATGCTAACCTTGTGAGTTTAACCTCATGATCTCATGCTTCCAAGATAAAGTATACCTTACAAGATTTAGTTTAACCTTCCACATTTCATTTGTACCTTCTGAGATTTGGTGATACTTTTGATATGAAATTTTACCTACTAGAAAATTCATCCTTAGAAGTTGAGACTTCACCACATTTCTACACTTGTACGAAAATTTCATACCCAATCTTAATCATTTCAAAACCTCTTGAGTTGATCTCGATGCCTTCAAGGTCATCAAAAATTATCCCAAAATAACTTATAATCCTCATAAAATGGGTCTATATCACATGTTCATAGAAACTTTAAACATAAAAATCTTTTAGATTATATCTCCCAACTTTATCTAGCCATTGGATTCTTCCTAATTAACACATCAATATCACCATTTTTTAGCTTCTAAAATTCTATTAAACCATATTGTTTGTAGTATACCTTTATCCATCAACACTTCCAGTGACTTGAATATTAGCACATCAATCATCACAAATTAATTATACTTCAATATATAAATATAATTTCTTCAAAAAAACACTTTATATCTCAATTTATAAGATTTATTGCTTTATCAAGCATATAATCCAATACCAAGTCACCCTTGTGAGTCCAACAAGGTTGAATCCATAACAATCCTCAAAGCATCACCACTTCACATTATTAGACACATATAAACTTTTGTTCTAAACAACAGCGACTACACCTATTTAAAACAAATAAAATCCATTTATGGGCACTTCAATCTACATGAAAAGGCCAAATTAAAATGGTCAAAAACTTTTATTCGAGTGTCTGTTTTGCGTCCCTGGTCTGTAAAGTTAACGTTTGTGAAAAGAGATATACCACTAGCTATTAGGTTAATCTATATAATGTGTTTTTTGGACCAAAATAGGCTATTAGAGGATCCAAATATGCATATAAACACTGGAGCATCCTTATCTCTAATAGTAGATGAAATACACAGCCTATTATAAAAAGGATGATCCCACCACCATGTCAACAGATTAGATGAATTTTTTAAAAGATCTTAATCCCTCGATGTGTGAGTATTCATGCAGCACTTAGAGATCTCATTTATGCCTTCTTCATTGAGTGTGTTACTCCTTCATATTCAACTCAACTCATTTCATTCAATTGAGGATCATATTACGGTCATCTCGACAAAGTTTACACTACATTTTTTTCACTGATAATGTATAATTTTTTTTACATTAGAATATTAATTATATTTTAAAAAAATATATTAATTATGTAAATTTATAAATTATATTTTATTAATTATATAAATATATAATTAAGTATAAAAATATTAATAATTATATTTAAACACAAAACAATTTATAATAAATTATTTATTATATAAATATATATATTATTAATTAAAAATATTAATATTAAAATTATTAAATGTATCTTAATACTATTAATTATAAATAAAAAATATTATTAGTTATGTAAATGAATAAAAAAAATTACAGTAAATATATTTTTAATTATATAAATTTTTAATAAAATATAAAAATATTAATAATTAGAATTAAATGAAAAAATATTCACATTATATATTATATGTTGTATACATGTATAATTATATTTTAAAATATTAATAATTATATTCAATTATATAAAAATATTTACAAAATATTACCAATTAAATATAAATATGAAATTTAATTTACAATCAATTATATTAAAAAAATAATTTTTATTATTATTTATATTTAAATTACTATTTATATTTAAAAAAAATTATAAATTATATATATGAAAGAAAATTTATTATTAATATTTTTATGAAACTTGTTATTATTCAAAATCTAAAAATATCACTAATTACAAAATGTGTAATTATATATATATAATATTAGTTATATTATCATTTATACATAAAATAACATTAATTATATTTGGATAATATTGATTATTAATTTTATTTAAAATAATTATTAATTATATATAATATTATCTTTTTTAATATTATAATATTTTCATTATTGTTGAGAAACATATCAAACACTAATTGAAACCGTGAGGAATATCAAAACAAGTAATTCATTATTGAAAATAGGTGAAGTGTATTGTTGATGAAATGTGGGTCGAATTATTGGGATGATGATTGAGAATGAAAAGCGCCAATGTAAAATAAGTAGGGAGGTAGAGAAAAGGCATGTAGGGCCAAAACATTTATCTTCCATAAGCAAGGTGACATATATATATATAGGGTATATAGAGGTTGTAATACACAATCTTGGTTAATCCATATCTCTCATATCATATCTAGAGGTTGGAATACCAAATTTGGAGAAAATGAAGACTTGACCATATGAAGGAATGGTGTTGGGAATTGGGAGTAATAATGATTTTAGAATTATGACATCCACATAATAAATATTTCATAATAATACCCCTTGGATGTCATAATCCTATTAATTCTCATATGATCTTCATATAAAAATAAGTTTGTGGGAAAAAACATGGGAAGCTCAAGTAATTTAATTTCATGTCAGGTTTCCTCATTACAAAAATTATTAGGGAAAACTAATGGGAAAAACTGATGAAGGGAAAAAGAGTGCATCATTCCCAACTCCCCCTTATAAAATGATGATGAACTTTGTATTCTTCACATACAAATTTTATAAATCAATTTTGTTGGTAATGAATTTATGAACAAATCTTCAAGATTATGACAATAATTTAGTTTCTAGATATAAATCTCCCTATTATTTTTATGATAATGCATGAAAAATAATTTTGATTATATATTTTATTTTGTCTCCTTTGATATACCCACCCTTCAATTGCACTATACAAGAAACATTAACCCCATATAATATGATGGAGATATCTTTACTCATTTATAATCCACAATTAATTATGATATGATTAATAGTTGATCTCATCCAAACATATTCACAACCTGCTTCAAGAATTACAATCAATGAAATATGATTTAAAGAATCCACAAAAATGGTTTGTTTTGTAGAACATCCTGAAATGGTTATTCCACCATATGTGAATAAATATCTAGGTTGAGATATTATTTAATGTGGATATGAGACCAAATAATTTTGGTACTAATTTTTTAATTAGAAATAATTTATAACCTTTAAATTAGTAGAGAATAGCATTACCTTGAATTAAATTTATCATAATAAGATCTCATGTTATTTTCAAAGTAGATATAAACATGCACATATGTATCCATTAGGGATAAATAAAATGTTCATTTTTATTTAATCCTTCTAGGGTCAATAAGTTCTTCATTATCCCCTCATGTATGAAATATATCATTATTGATAGAATGATATTCAGTAGTCATTAATGATATTTATGTGAATATATAAAATCATTCCAAAATTTATGATTTTATCTTTTGTATGATTAATTTGAAAATACAAGGACATTATTTTTAATTTAATGATCATGTTCTTTATTAATTTTATAAATTATTAAGGATTTTTTATGTTATTCAAAACATATGGATAAATAAAAAAACATTAATTTATACAAACCATGTGATGATAATATTAATTTTATGTTCTTCCATATATGAATATATCTTAAGATAGATACATTAAATACATCTTATTTGGATAACCCTATAAATATATTTATCAAATTGGTTGAAACTTTAAAAAATATAAATATTATTTTGATATTTTTAAACCTTCACATATTCATATATATATGTTGGGTTTGGAACCTCTAATATTGGAATCAACCTATGGAATCTTCAAACATGGACCAATGTTTTGAAATTCAAGTTTTGGAATAAACCCGAATCTATGATGTATCTGAAACTAATAAGGTAATGCATCCCATCTATGCACCATATTGTTTTTGATACACACCTAATAAGAACTTATGAAATATAATGATAAGGTAATAAAAGCAAAGAACCACACAAAAATTTTACATGTTTTGGATGTAGTCCTACTCTGTGGTGGGGATGTTGTAAACTCTTATTAAATAAGTGGAAGAATATTACAATATTGAATAGTTAATCTAAGATAACTTTCCTTGATTATTATAGTATACCATGGCCGGTGAAACCAGTTCCATTTCCTTCTAAACATTTTAGAAAATAATCCAAAAAATTTTGGACACAAAATATGTTTCATTACCTTAACTAACATGTCGATTGAATAGTGAATGCATCCAGAAACTCTATGAGTTTTCCTTATGTAGACTTATAAATAAACCTTATGCAATTCTATTGAACTTAATGAAACACTTATGTAACTTTAGAATTGAATCCTATGTAATTATTTTTCATCTTTTCGCTTCCAACTTCCATACTCATCATTGTTTCTTTTGATATCTCTTATTTTGAGCATCTTGACTTCATTTGTCCCCCTTCACTATCTACATTCTGTTTTGGAATTGGAATTACATATTTTACCCTTCTATAATTTCAAAAAGTTAATTAATAAATTGTTTCCACATCAGTCAAACCTAACAATCTCTCACTTGAGAATCATTTTCAGGCTTCAAAACTGAATCCTTCTTCTACCTATGAAAAACCATTCTGCTCTCAAACTTCCTTTAGAGTATCATAGTTACCCCACCATTATTGTTGTTTTCCTAGTCCAAATGAGGCATAATAGTGCCCGGACAATCCCCATACTACAATCTTGGTCAACATATCTACCATGTTTTGAACTCCATCAACCTTCCATAGCACTATAACTTTGTTCTCTAATGAATTCCTTATGAATTGATACTTTAAATGAATACGGTTTGTCCTATATGGGAACATCAAATTTCTTAAAATATATACCATACTCTAAAAATCATATAATATCATTACAATTTCCTAACATGATCATAGATCCTTCAATATTCCCTTAAGAAAAATAAACTCATTCTGAGCTTCCATAAGAGCAGCATACTCTACCTCTGTTATTGAAAGTGAAATTATATGTTGAATCATCAACATCTTACTCATAGTTGTGCCTCTACAAGTGAACACATAACCAGTGATGCTCCTCCTATTGTCCACATCTCCTCCAAAGTCTGAATATGAAAACCCCTATAGCGGCTGATCCATTCGAAAAGATAGAGGAAAACTTTCGTACTATTTGAGGTATCATAGTATCAACTTAACCATTTTAGAGTGTTCACTTATGGTATTATCCATGAATATGCTAACAACTTACACTGCAAGAATAATTCTTGACCATATATAAACCATGCCATACATCAAGATTCTTATTGTGTTGAAAATGGAATCTTTTCCAATTTCTCACCTGAGGGTTCTATTTAAAGTTCACTCTACTTTCTTAGATTAAAGTGTTTTCTCAACAGTGTGGTAACCATTTTTTAGTCACATATTCTAAATCTTTCCACCACCTTCCAGGTATAGTTAGACTAGGTCAAGAACAAAGTTCCAGACTTTGAGATCCTAACGATCCATATCCCAAAAATATATTTTGTAAGACTAAGATACATAGTCTCAAAAAATATAGATAGTTCATCCCCATCTCATTAATCCATTCCTTTACTGGTCAATAAATAATCATGTCATCCATATAGAGAAGTAAAATGATGAAACTCTAATCACCATACACCTTCTGGTAGAAAAAATGGAATGCATTGTTATATAAAAGTTTTTTTCCTCTATAAAGGAATTGAACTTATGATTCCACTACCCAGGATCTTACTTCAACCCATAAAGTCTCTCTTTTAGCTTGAACACAAGACCTTCATTCTATTTATTCATTGTAACCCTTGTTATATAGTTATGTTAGTATATTGCAACTCCTTTCAGAACTTATTCTGGAAGGAGGAACTAATGGAAGAATGAGATTTGTAGATACAAGATAAACTTTCTAATGATATTAGAAAGTTATAAATAAGTAATTTATAGAAAGTATAGAGATTGATTATTTATAAGGAAATTGAATAACTGTTGAAGAATGTTAGCTCAAAGGTATATCCATTGAAATTAAAGTTCAAGGAACCATAATGATCAAAAGGAAAAAGCACTCTATATAATTTATAATGTTATTATAATTCATTCCTGAGGAGTGTATGGTGACCTTTACCTTATATTAAGAGAAACTACTATAAATATAGAAAAGGTGTGAAGTTGTAGAATTATAAAGTGCGAAGTGATGAAGTTTTAAAGACTAAAAATTTTCCAAGTAAAAATAGTTTGTACAATGTTGAAGTTATAAAATGATAATGTTTTAGACTTTATAACTTCTATTGTTATAAAGACATAGAGTTGGGTTTGTTTTAAGTTTTATCTCAGAATTTGTGGTCTAAAAAAGAATGATTGTATAGAGACTTTGTAACTCCAACAGAAGAAGATTTTGTGTGTCTACAAAATGGATAAATCTTATGATCCAGATAATCATTTGTGAATTTGTTGGATAGTGAAAACTGTAGTGAATAAAACAATAGATATTATCATATGAATAAATATGAAGATGACTAGATGGAGAATGTTCCATATCATCAGAGAGATCAAGATGGATGAACTTTTTGGAGTCTATTAAATGGAGGAAACATGTGAAGATCACCAGATGGAGGAAGCATGAGTTTACCAGATCAAGCTGATCAGATGAATATGATCAGATATATAAGTGTTTTGGAAGTATTAGATAGTGGAAATCCTATCATTATAATTATAATGAGAAGGATTTAGATCATCAGACAAAGGCTTTTAGAAACCCTAATTCACCACCATCTCAGGGTGATTGTATGATCCACCTTTAAATCACATCCATAAAACCCTTTGGTTTCTCAATGAAAATATAATCATCAAAATATCTATGAAAAAATATGGTTTTAACATCAATTGCATCATATATAACCATTCAATTGAAATTATTCTGAGTACTATCTGAATCATCATGTTCTTAACCACCTGAGATAAACCTTCATAAAAAATACACCTTCTGTTTATTGAAAACCCTTCATTAAAAGACTCTATTTATACCATATTTCAACGGCTGCTTATTTTTTCAACTGATAAATCCATTTGTTCTAAATCACTCTCCTCTCAAGAGGTCATTTTTTTAGCTCCTATGTTCAAAAAACATTTAAGGAATCCATTTCATCCCTAATCACTAACTCTCGCTATCTCAATTCACTCATACTTATATCCTCTTCTAGACTCTTAGGTTCTCAATCATCCATGAGAATAATATATCATAGTTCACTTATGTATCCCTACACTATGAATCAGACCCTAGTAGAACATCACATCTAATTTAATGACTCAACTTAGTTTGTAAATTCACCATTTGGAGCTCTACCCCAAGCTTCAACTATCCCAAATATTTCTAGTACTTCTGTTTTTGGAAACAGTCTTATAACTGGACATACATTTGGAACTCCATATTCAATGTTTGGTGTTTCTAGAACTATCACAATACTTGAACTATTTGGAACATCTTGAACTTCCAATCTTCCATTCAAATAAAACTCATCTTGTGATGAATCTTTGATATCATCTAAAAATTCATCTTTTTTTTAATCTTTACACATAATAATCTCATTAAATATGGAATTATAGATTCCTAAAACCTTTTATAAGTTGTTATCCTAAATCCTAAATCCAAATTATTTGTTTTTGTACCCAATAAAGAAACATGCTTGAGACTTAACATTTAACTTGTCCCTTTCTTTAGAATCAATGTGGATGTAGGTGAGTTAATATGACTTTGAGATAATAAATTTCAATATTTCTTATAGATTTAAATACTTTCACAAGTTCCTTACCCAATAGAGAAGATGAAATTTTATTCACAAAGTAGGCATCATAATTTAAGGAATCTGCCAAAACTCATTTGGGAAACAAGAAAGAAACACCATACTCCTTACATTTTCCACTAAATTATCATTCATTCATTTTGTGACTTTATTTTTTTTCTAGTGTTAGAAGTATGATCTTCTCAAATTATATTAATTTTCACCAGCAGAATCTCCAAAATCTCCTCTTCCATATTCCTTACCATTTTCACGCCTTAATCATTTTAGTTTACATCCAGTCTATTTTTCAAGCATGGATCTCCACCGAATGAAGGTTTTAAAAACATTGTACTTGTTCTTGATAAATAATAGCCACACATTCTATGTAACATAATTGATAAACATATCATAATATAGTAAACCTTTATGATAACATATCATAGTAGGCCCCAATCCATCTATATAAATTAGCTCTAATATTTGATCCTCAGGGGCCTTTACTTCCTTTTTTAATGAAACCTCAAACTATTTCCCAAGGATGTATTCTTATAATGCTTCATACTCCATGATTCTGATCTTCATTTTTATTCTATTTTCTAGGAATATTATTCCTTTCTCATTTAGGTGATTTGGACATTCATGCCATAACTTTTTAAATCTATTTTTTTTTCCAACATGCATTGCTCCTTCCAAAACTCATGTCAATTACAATGTTTTCACTTTCACTACCTAGAAAACCACTATTTAAACATATGTAACTTTCCATGATCTATCCAAAAATGTATGATAGAAACCCAAATCATCTATTTTCCCTACCAAAATCAAGTTCTTTCTTAACCCTAGTATGTTTCTCACTCAATGTAAGTTCAAAAAACCTATATTCTGAGTCTAGATAGTAACATCACCCTTTCCTTATAGTCTCATGAGTTTCATCATCCATAAGGTGGACCATGAAAAACCCACTAAAAGTATAATTCCTCATAATTCTCTTCTTTAATCTAGATTGAAAAAAAAAATCCCCATAGCATGTGATATAAGAACCAAGTAGACTGGTGACACTAAAAAAAAATCCACTTGTATCTTATGTAATTGGATTTGTAGATATAGTTTCAAAATTAACCTTATGCTCACTGTAATATTTATTCACAAGAACTTTCTTCCAATAATGATAATATATGGGACTGACTTCATCTGATCTACTATGTCTTATATTTATTCCTCTTTTCCTTTTCATGTAAACTTTTTTTTATAATTGGATACCCCTAAATTCTGCACTAAATATATTTATTTTAAATTCTTAAACACCTTCTCTAAATGTTCTCAAAAAAAACTAAATTTCAAACCTCCTAAAACACTAATTCACTTTTACTACTAGATATACTAATCATATCATCCATCACATCCTAAGATTCCCAGAGTGATGAAAGTAACAACAATTCCCACACTAGATCTACAAACTTAACTTCTATGGATTCAAGCTAACTTAAATCATATAAAAGTTGTTTGTGTGATCATCCATTGGATTTCCTTCAAAAATTATCATATTGAATAGTCTTCGAAATAGAAACATATTTTTCATTGAAGTTGGATTCTCATACATATCAATAATTTTCTTCATAAGTTACAAATTCATATTCACTTCATAGATGTTATATATCATGTTTTGTTCCATTGACATCCGGATTAACCCTTGTGATTTCTTATCCAGACATTCTCATTCTTCCCTTTTCTCCACTTTTAATTTGATACCCATCAATAGAATATCAAGGTACTCTATCTGTATTTTCAAGAATTTGAAATCTATTCCTTTGAAATTATCAATCCAAACCTTACCCTCATCCAACATCATCCTTATCAAATCAATGAACTCCCAATGAATCCAAAATATATATGAGGGGTCAAGAACATCATGCCATTATTTCTCCAAAAAGGACACGGTGGTGCTAAACTAGGATCTAAAATACCTTATCTAGGGTCTATTCATACTAGAATCAGTAACTATGTTCTAGTAGCACATGTTGGGTTTGAAACCTCTTGTAATGGAATCACCCTCTGGAATATTTGAACATGAAATTCCATTTTAGAACGAACTTGGATATATGATGTATCTATGATTGAGAAAGAAACACACCCCATCACATCACCAAAAAACTTTCAATACACACTAGATAAGAACTTCTGAAAGGGAATGATAAGTCAATAAAATAAAATAATAAAACAAATATTTTATGTACTCTAGACTTATTCATAATCTATTAGGGGAATACTACAAAATCATATTAAAGAAGTAGAAAAATATTAAAATATTTAAAATTTATAAAATAATTGACCATTACCTACTATTTATAGTAGGGGCTAGTTGGTGTAACTAGTTCCACCGCCTAATGGACAATACATGCGATCTTCCACCAAATTTTGACAACTAATTGAGTGTCACTGCCCCATCTGACTTGTCCGGTGAACTATGTTTGCATCCAAAAACACAAAAATTTCTCCTTATATAACCCTGTGATGAAAATTTACATAATATTTATGAATTTCAAGAACATATTATAAAACTTCATAATTTATTCTTAAGAAAGACCTTTTCATTTCCAAACTTTAGCTTTCTAGACTCATTATTATTACTTCTAATATATCTTCTTCTGGACTTATAGACTTTGATTTTTCCACTTCACCATCTCTATTTGGTTTGGTAATTAGACTTCCAAATTCACTCCTTATATAAGTTCCAGCACTTAGTAAGGATATGGTTTCCACATCGACCAAACCTAAAAATATAGATGTTGTGATCATTATTACCATATAGATAAAAAAATGAAAAAATAAATTGGAAATAGTATATATATATATATAAATTGATAAGGAAAATTTTTTCTCATAATAATCTCATATATATTCAAAAATCATAGGAATTCGGAAATCCAATCCAAATCTCAATGAGTTAAACATAGAATATATTTATTTAATAATTTTTTTGACAAATTTTTTTAATATCAAAATCTATTAAAATCCATTTTTATCGATGAGTTTTAAAAACATTAAAATATATCATCAACCATAATATATGAGATATCATAAATTATCTCGTACCAGTTTCATTTCTCGGGAAATATCTTAAAAAACATTTTATTATTGATATATTAATTTTCCGCTTCAAGGAAACAATTTATTTATTGTTTTCCACTCATGATGATCAGTGATTTTATATAATCAATTTAACCATAATTATGATGTATGTAATTAGACTACATATTTTCAACACTTTACAACTAAATTATTAATATAAGTGTTTTGAGAATCTTGTAAATCGTTTTACTGGACCATTTTATATATGATGTGTGATGTTCAATAATTATTTTAATTAAGATTAATAGAATGCGGTGTATACTCACCAAAAACTTATAACACATGTTACAATATAGTATATGTATCTTTTATATAGTATTTAAATGTCTCTAATGGTATGTGGGTGCACCAATATATATTTCATAATTGATAATTTATATAAATATTGGAATTTCACCTCTAATAGAGTTCATGATTATATAAATAATTTACCTTAATAATAGGTAGCCCATGGAAAATAAAAATACAGGGAGAATTCATAATAACATAAGAAGAATGAATAATTATCTTATAAAATATAATTTAGTAGACATGCATCCATTAAATAAATTCAACATCCTCCCCCTAATAGATGTCTATTGTTTTATCAATAAATTGATGCTCACGTATACTTGTATCAATTTTTTTCATTTTAATTGATCCCAGCTAACCAAAATGATTATGTTATGTATTTAATGTAAAAATATTTGTAAAATTATGGTTTAAAATAATTTATTCAATCGTACATAGTAAATACCAAATTTTAACAAATTCTTTAGAATCATTTTTTGTTCATTGTGAGTGCTTGTTATATATAGTGGTATTTCACACTTTTTATATCCAATGTATATATATGATATTCATCATCAAAAATATAATTAATGTTAAATATATTTCATTGAGATTTTATATATAATGAAGTATTATTTATTGAAAAAAGTGTACCACTAAGTATGAATATATTAACTCTTCTGGAGCCTTTAATTATTATAAACTACTAGTTAAAGTACTTACATGATCATACACTTACTCATTGAGAGTTATAATTAATAATAAATTTATAGGACTTATTTTTAAGTATTTAATCAAAATAATATTTAAAAAAATGATGTAATATAGATATATATAATATCTTTAGGATCTTTCATTAAGCATGTTTAACACATTAGTGTAATATAATGAAAAACTGCAAAAACTTATATTTATCATTTTATTTTCTACTATTTTTGGTTGATCATAAATTAATGAATTCATAATATATTCATAATTGGTTAGAATCATCACCTAGCATATATTTTATACTTTGGAACTTTGATTCCAAACCTTTATAAAATATATTTACTAGGGAGAGGATTCCTAGTGTAATTTCTTGTTAAGATTACGGTGAAAGTGGAAATAGGGAAAAATATTCAAGATCCATAACACATAATTCATTATGAACATGATTATATATTATGAATGGAATTTTATAATTATTAACTTTAGGGAATAAGTTGATAAAATTATATGATTTCTTAAATATTCATTATTAATAATAATAAATTTATAAAGAAATGCCATGAATAATTTCAGTCTATTCTCATCACTACTTGATGCATAATAATGTTTTATAACATTAGAAATGAAGGCCTTATGATTTTGAGAGGTATTACCATCATTTTACTTAGGCCATATTGATGAGTATACATCTAATTATCTACTCATTAAATGTCTTACATAATTTCTTAAAAACTTCTTCTTTCCATGTTTACCTTTTCTAGTTTTTCTAGATATTCTTTTAGGGAAGTCCTCCTCTTCATAATCACTCTCACTTCCATTATATTTTTTCTTCAAGTAGTTAATTGAAAAAATTCCCAATACCCCCACAATTAATACACTTTAAAAGAATCATAACTTTATATTCACCTATTCCTCTTCTGATTTTCTTAGATTTAAATGGAATGATCTTCTCATGCCATTAAATTATTTCTTCACCACTTTATTCATCATCTTTAGAATATTATAATGGATATTATTTCTTCTCTTTCGACTCGATAACTTTTATGGATTTAAATTTATTATCCTCCTTAATATTTATATTAAACACCAGATATTTCCTCATCTTGAATGCAACAAGAATATTTTTCATTTCATCTGGGGATAAGTCATATTTATCTTCAAGTGCCTAAAAATTGGCATCAAATCTCCTTACTAATTTATTAACAATAGTAGAATCTTCCAGATAATATTCAAATCCTATATTGTTGTTAATGATAGCATTTACCCTAATAAAGTAATCATCAGTAGTCTATTCACTAATCGTCCTCACATGTTAAAATATTTTCCTCCAAACTATCTATATATTTGTTTCCTTGAATTTTACATTCCCCTAAAAGATACTTTCTAACTTATCCCAAATATCTTAAACATATTGTACTCTCATCACATTTGTGTGGACTCAATTAGAAATGGGAATAAGGATTTCATTTATGTCTTAACTATCCACCTCCAAGTTCTGCTTATCCATAAATTTCATTGTAGCATCTCTCTCCCTGGGTGTAAATCCCACAAAGGTCACATCTATAATTTCAAGGATAAGATAAAGTGGATAGGGGGTCATCCTATTCTTCCATCCATGATAATTATTATTTCTATATGTAGTAACTCCTCTATTATTGATTGAATTTGGGATATAAATCTTCAACTTCAATCAAGGTTTCATCTTTCAAGGGTAACCTTGTTTTCTATAATACCGTTTAAAGTTCCCATGTCTGGTGAGATAATTAAGAGGGAAAGGGGTGAATCAGTGATAAACTTTTTCTTTTATGATTTAGTATTTTAAACCAACCTCTGTGACTGGTTAAGATCTCAATAATATATTATTATATTATCTTTATTTTTTATATTAAAATAGATAAAGAATAGTAAATTTCATAGGGAGTTCTTATAAGTTTCAAATCCAATGTGAGAGATTACACCTTACTAGGTTTGGGTTGGGTTCTAATACCTAGATTTACACTAATAAACACTATGAGTTCAAGTAAAATTTATCTCCCAAAAATCATTATAGAAAATCTCCCAAAATTCCCTATCACAAGTGGGTACAGTGGAGGATTATATCCAAAAAATCATTGACCTTCTCTTGAAGGGATATTTATATTTGATTCCCACTAATTGAAGTTATCACCCAAAAATAATATTCTTTAGTCCACCAATTGTTTATTTATATTGGCTACCACTAGTTCTTCAAGTATATATCCATAAACTCCTGTAAAAAAAGTCTTAAACTCCCTCTATCTATGAGTGTAAGGGCGTGTTAGTTTTTTTCTCTTCAAATTATTATGTCAAGATCTTCTTATGGATCATGGTCCCTGATCACATATTTCTCTTGATGATATGATGATATCATAGGGAAGGATTGTGTTCCTACAACTCTCTATCTTCTTCATCCTTTGACATACAACAATGATGTAAATATTCTCAATATTCTCTTTCAATTTGAGAATATCATAGGCTCATTTTTATTCTTCCTCAATACAGAGGGTATTTCTAGATGCATTCATCTTCAATTTTGATACAAAAATGATCTTTCATTTTCAATAAAGTATTATTCTATCTCATACAAACATCTTCTTCGTCTACTACTATTTTATATTCAATTTATCATGAATATTATTTCCATAATTTTTTAATTATAGAAACTCCATAATATGGTATTATTGGAAATCTAATTATTCAAACTTGAAGATATTTTATAGATTATGTTCTCATAAAAATATCAGTCAATAATATCAATTTAAATCCCCATGAGACTCGACATAATTTACCTCTTATTTTCACCACTAAATGGGTAACATATTAATTATTTTAATTTATCCACATGTGAATGAAAACATTCATCATTGTAATGTGGAACTCTCCATGTGGCATAGAAGCTTCTTGGTTCAATAAATCATCATTATCTTGAGTCATAATCTTGATAAGAATAACAAATGTTGTTTCTGCTGATAAATACTTTTAAGAACAATACTACAACATCCTATGATATAATTCAAATTCTTCAAAATATATTCATTCTGGAATTATTATATATTCAGTAGGTATCTTATCACTTAAGATTTTTAAATTCCCATACCTTTTCCATATTTTCACCTAGCACTAATATTTTCATAATAATTTAAAACTCTCATGAAGTCCCTTTGTTTTCAAGACTTGTTCATATTTCTAGAAAATTGATATTTAGTAATATTTTATAGGTTTTAGGAAATTATTATAAAATTATTACAATAAAGAAAACAAAGTCTCACACCCAACATGAAAGTCGTACATGGGAACTCACAAAGTCTAACACACACATTAAAAAAGTATTACACGCACAAGGTGAGCTCTGGACTTTTCAAAATTTTAACAAACTCAAAAATATCATGTGATCTAGAAAAGTCTTACATAATTATGGCTTAACTATTTTTTAGCTTTAAAAATAGTAATTCAAAACCTCACTCAACTGACCTCAAAACCTTGTCAAATCATTATAGGGATTTATCAAACACTTTAAATCAACTCAAAAAATCATACAAATATTCTCCTTTACATTATGTTGTAGTGTTCATGTTCAAGGATCGATGGATGGGTTCTCCAACTTCCATATAGATTTTTCTTCATTAATATTTTTCTCCAATTTCCCCCACTAGTTGTTTTCTAAACCTTCACCATAAAATGGTTAGTGAATGTACCCATTATTAGTAACCGGTACTTATCATTGTTCAATGAATAGAAAATCATCTATCACCATATATAATATATTTTTTCTAGAACATATTCATCCATATATTTTAAGAAACAAAAAATGAATTTATTTTCAATTTATACTGGAAGTATCATATATTTATCACATTTTACCCATATATACATGGATAATAAATTTCTTAACTCAACAAAAATTACTCAACATATATTGACAAATAATTTTCATAATGTAAGCCACACTTATTAACAAAAAATAAAATCCTCATAATGGATGTTCAATAATAATCTCATATATGTGAAAGAAGTAAACTATAACACCCTAATTTTAATTGTTTATATAGATGAAATAAATTTTATTAGGGATGGAGAAAATTTTTGTAATATGTTTTCTAAAGAAATGATGGAAAATTATGAAATGTCAATGTTGGGAGAACTAACTTTATAACTAGGTTAACATGTTGAGGAAAAAAATATATTTCCATATCTCAAGAAAGGTATGTTAGGGAATTTTTATAAAATTTCACCATGGATGGTTCAAAATAAGATTTAACTTCTATTTTAGTTTGGATGAAAATGAGTAAATATGAATTTTGAAAAAATGTGAATCAAAAATAATTTTGAAAATTGATAGAAAGTTTTCTTTATCTAACAGCTTCAATATCAAATATTATTTATATTGTGAATTTTTTAGCTAGATATCAAAGAGATCCAAACTAATATCATATGTTGGTAGTAAATAGAGTTCTAAGATATGTTAAAAGAACTACTAAATATGGGATTGTTTATAAAAGAAGTTTTGATATGGACTTTCATGGTTATACTGATACTGATTGGACTGGAGATTGCAATGATAGAAAATCAACTTTAGGAGAAGTATTTCTCTTAGGAGAATATTGTGTGAGTTTTCATAGTAAGAAACAGAGTTCGATAGATTTTAGTATAGAAGAATCAGAATATGTTTTATCTATAGAAGCATGAACTCAAATTTTATGGATGAAAGTTCAGTTGGAAGATTTTAAAGTTGATGTTTGAAAACCATTAAATATACTTTGTGATAACTAGAGTCTAATCGATCTTTCTAAAAATCATGTCCAACACTCAAGATCATATCATATTGATATTAAGTTTCACTTTATAAAAGATAAAGTTACTGGTGATGATGTTTTTTTGGAACACATTTCAACGAATTATCAAATTGCTAATGTTTTCAAAAAATCCATGGAAAGGGAGAGATTTAAGGATTTGAGGCTGCAACAAGATGTTCATCCTCCACCCATGACTTCCAAAAATTATTAAGGTGGTTCCCCCACCATTATTTGTATTATACTAAATAAGGGAGAGAATATATAAAACTCTTTCCTAAAAGGGTGAGAGAAGTAATTTTATGTACAACTTTTTACTACAAGGGTAGATAAGTACTCTTCTGACTTAAATTAATCTGAAGTTGTGGTTATCATAAAATGGGGCAGAGAAATAAAAGTGAGAGTAAGGAAAATTAATGAGTTTATCTTAACATGTCTTCATATTTTCTTATCATGGAGGGATTTAATTTCTTTGAAAACATTACTTTATCTAGTAGTGTGGTGTGAGGACACTCTCTTTTGAGAAAGGATGGGTTTCAATAAAAATTTAAAAAATGAGTTGTTTCAAAAATGAGTTGTGGAAAATTCTTATTAATACAAATGATGAGTTGAAAAGGCTATTAATGAGAGTTGTTAATAAATCAAAATGGGGTGATTGAAGATCCCTTGTGATATTTTTGTTTTAATAATTTTTTTGACAACTAATATATTTGTAAATAATGATTTTGTAAAATAGGTGAAAGTTCATAAATGAGTTTAATGAGTTGTTGAAAATAAAAAATTGTAAATTCTAAAAGTTAGGTAAGTTGGGAAGTTATAGAAATTTATAAACTAAGTCAGATGATGTTTTTCTGATCTCAAATTCCTCAACATCAAGGAAAATATCATGATATAAGATTTTGATAAAAGGGTGAATTTGAAGTTTTCAAGATATATATTATTGGAGAGACAAGCACTAGACATAGATGTTGTCAGAAAATAGAAAGTTTGAATTTTATAAAGTTCAAATATTTGAAAAGATACTGATTGGATGAACCATCGATCGACGCATCCATTAGAAATTCTGAGTTTATAAGAAGGAAATTTTGTACTACAGCATGAGGTGAAAATAATTAGACAAAACTAGATAGAGTTTTTTAGATGCAGATCTTCAGACATAGATTACCAGACATAACAACTTCAGATAGAGTTTTGTTCAAAGTTTAAGTTTCCATACTCAGATTTCTAAACACATTTCTCTAGAGTGAGAAACTACAAGGGAGAAATAAGTTTTATGTTGTTGGAGTTAAATGAACTATAAGCTTGTTCACAATCAGATACACTTTCCACACATATTTTTGATAAAACATTGTTAAAAATTCCAAGTTTTTGAAAATAGTTGAGTTCATGAAAAACATGAGAAGAAGAAAATATTGGTTTTAGTGAGCCCGATAAGGCAAAGTTTTTTATAATAAAATCCAAATTTTTTACTTTTCTTATTAGAAATACCTAATCTGATTGATGTAGAGGACTGACTAGAGTAGAAAATACAGAGTTGATGTTTTTGAAAAGATAAAATATTTATTTTTCTGATTTTTTTATGTTTTGAAAAATATAGATGAAGTGTGAAGTGACTCAAGGAAACATATTATAATATTAAATCAAATACTAAAGTATTAGATGATGTTTTTTTATCACACACCATTCTCCAGAAAAAACAATATTGGAATTAGTATTACTGAGTGATTGGGTACAGTTGAGTAGATAGAGTCTCCAGACACACAAAAAGTTAGATGTGTTTAAGTTTCTACTATATAGAGATGGAATTTGAAAATGAAGTCTTTATAATTTATTATAATGTAGTCAACTATCTTTAGTTTATTTGGAAGAACAAATAGCAGTAGGAGATGAGTTTCCGAATAGACAACTTGTATTAATTTTGAAGATCAGAGTTTGGAAACAAGTAGTAAAAAAGTTCAAATTCTTGTAAAGTTTCTGAGTTTGAACTTTGAATTCATTGATCAGAATGAATTAATGTTTTTTATTTAAATATTTTCATGATAGCCATATATGTGAAGAGATGTTTTGGACAAATAGTTTCTGGACAGAGTTTCAGATAATGAATTTCCATACAATCAATTTTCGGAACGAACTTTTGGAAGAACATTGTAAAGTTCTAATTTGAGTCACACTAAAGTTCTAGATAATTTAATAAGATTTGATAAGACTATATGTGATTTTATAAGGTTTTATAATAACTCGGATGAAGTTAAAATATCTGAGAAATTTTGATTTATAAATTTGGGTGAGTGGGAAAACATTTCAGGTTTCCCTCCTTTGGTATTTCTAAGAGAACCTATAAATTGAGGTGGTAAGTGCATCATACTTGATCACAATAGAGAGATTAAAAATGTTTAAATTCTGAAAGTTTTGTGTTATATTATATTTCTAGATAGAGTCATTTATCATAAGAGTATACAATATAAATTTTAGTGTAACTGACAAAGAATATCGGACCGAGGTTTTTCAGATAGTGAAAATCAGATAGAGTTCCATGCAGAAGCTTTTGTGAGGCATTGAGTTTTCTAATCAAATAGAAAATATGTTTTGTAAAAGGTGATGTTTTAGAAAAGGTACATCAAACTGAGGCTATCATACTTAGGAACATCAGATAGAGTTTCTGGATAAACCTTTGTTAGAGCATATTTCACAAAGTTACATACTTGTGTTTTGCCTCAAATTTTGTAAGAAAAAGTTTCTAATTCATAGGAGTCAGTATAATCATTCATATTGGGATATATAAGGTATATACCAACATTTGACACAAAATTTTTATTTAATTATTCATAATAGTGAATTTCCATAGACCCATGGGAGTGGCAATGGAAAGGATGTAGGTTCCCACACTGATTCAGAACCTTTTATATCTTGTTTTCCTTGTTTACTTTCCTACTTTTTCTTACATTTGAGTGTACTAAAATTTGATAAGGGAGAAAATCTAACAAGTTGTAGGGTTTTAATTTTTTAAAGTTGAAATTTTTATAAATTCAATCACTATTTCAGCCCCCCCCCCCCTTCTTAGTGATTCGATGATCCTCAGGAACTTCAATCATTATAATTTGAAGTTTTAGAGATTAATCATAAATTAATGAATTCATAATAAATCATAATGGATTATACCAATCTCTTATAGGGTATTGTATCCTTTTTAACTTCTCAACCAATCCTTTTTAAAATATATCTATTAGGTAGAGAATCCCCCATATATTTTTTGGTAGATGCATATGGCGTGATAAGTAATATGGACAAATCTTATAGATTCATAACACATCTTTCATTGAGACTATGATTATATATCATAATTTTTCTTTGTAATTGTTCACTTTAAGAAATTATTTGATCAAATTATATTATTTCTCAAATATTTATGATCGATAATATAAATTTCATAATGAAATTTCATAAATAATTTCATTTTATTCAAGGAATGAAATAATGCAATTAAAATTACACTCATTTTAGGGTATGACTCCATTCATTAAATTTCATGATTCAGGAATTTTTTATTAGGTTGGAGCTAAGAACCATTTTATTAAAAAATAAATTCCACTTTTAAAAATGGTTGAGAGGAAACCCTTACATGAACTGGAGGCCCAGGGATTCAAAGACCCAATTCAACCAAACCCAGAGGCCTAGAGGCTCAAAAACCAAAACAAATCCCAAAGGACCAAAGTTAATAGCCTACAACATGTCCTATCACAAACCAAAAAAACATTCTAACCCCCTACTAGTAGACATCACTACAATAAACTAATCTTAAAAATGCATTTCCTCCCTTGCCGAAAACATTGCACCGTGTTGGAGATGCAACAAGAAAGGTCACCCTCCTTCCACAATGAGGGAAGAGGGTTGTAATTTTCATGATTCATGAATACAAATTCATTATTTATCAATAATGATCATATTGTATAAAAAATATAATTTTATTTATCAAAATGAGTATTGTCTAGCCACTTTGGGTGATAAAAATATTATCATAAAATATATTGGATTATAAAATTTTTATAGCTCTCTCATCTCGTATATGAACTAAATAAAGAATATCATCTTCTTCAGGGGATAAAATTGAATGAAAGATATTGATAATACATAAACAAAGGATAAATAATAATAATTTTTTATCGATATTGCTGCTACTGAAGGAGAATTTAATAAACCAAAATATTCTTCAACATAATTTCAAAAGACATTATTTTCATATCATCCTTTATGGATGAACTATTTTAAAAATATTAATAAAACCATTGTGATCCTTAAATATTTGTTTTCCTTAAACCACTTCTGGTGGTTATATTGTTTATTTTTTTATTGTAATGACCCGAACTATTATAAATAAAATTTCAATTATGATTTAATTAAATTTCCTATGGTGTAAAATGGTTATAGAAAACATATGTACTTCTTTGGTTTTATTATATCCTATAGGATTTAAAATATCATTAAGCATATTTACCATTTAAAATATATCTATTTAATAGTGATCGTATGATTAGTATAAATATATGGTTTTAAAAAATCCAATTGATATAGACAAATTAAGTGACAGCCTTAACCAGTAGGATTGTACCCTATGAAGCCCACTTATCGGAGCTTCCGAGGGAGATAGCATCACTTGGATTTTACTGTGACCAATACCAATATGAGATCCAACAACTTAATCATGAGAAAACCCATTTATTATATAATTTCAATCTCATATATATCACGGTCCAAACCATGGTTTCCGAACAACCCCATGGAAGTCTTACTATCTCGTACATTACTCTTAGGGTGTTTTCTAGTGTATTAAAGGGATATGTATCAAGACCCTAATAAAATTAATATGTATATTTTATATAATAATTAATATAATTTTATTTTATTATTGTTACATTATAAATGATTTTTCTTTTATACAATAAAATAAAAATTGTATTTTTCGAGTAATGTTCAAATTCAATTAAGGCATTTATAAGGGTTTAAAAATTGTTATTGTCAAAAAAATAGAATTTCTCAATAAATGTATATTCTTATTTTAAAAGTTAAATTGAACATATTTATAAAATTATTTAGGTGAAATTAATATTATTTTTGGATTTATAACTTCTAATTATCCATTGGTGAATTTTTCATAACCTTCTCAGATATTTGAATTTTCGGGTAAATATTAAATACTAAATAAATATATGATGTGTTTTATGAAATCATAATGACCCAAACGTGATGAAATAAATACTATAAAAGGTATAAAAGACCAAATATATGTTTTCCCTATAAAATAATGTTATTTTATGTTTATTTTATTAGTTTTATAAAGCTCTTATAAATCCTCCAAAACCATTAATATATTTTGAGGTTTTAAAATAAATTCTTTAAGTGTATGACTCACCTCCCCATCACTAAGGGTATTATTTTATTATGTTTTTAACTTTTAAATATAAAATAATGAAAAATATTCCCATTTGAAAGAAATGATGAGCCAAAAAATTGGTAAGGTTTTTGGTTTTGGTTATTTTATTATATAGAGTCCAAAACCTAAGTTTGAGAAATAATAAAGAATTACCCACTCATTTCCTCTATAAACCCACGCAAGCTCCAATTTATCTTCACTAAAAACATTTTATAAGGTCATTAATATATACACACCCTCTCTATAGTCCTCCCAAGGTTCCCCCAAGCTCTCGCGAATCCCCTCCCAAGCATTTGGAGTTAGACACTCATGTAAGGGATCCTCTGATTCCCCTCTTTATTAAAGTTTCTCTATTATCTTATGACTTATATTTCCAATTACTAATGTTGGGAGAAATACTTACATGTCCATATCACTAAATTAACCCATTTTATTAATTTTTAAGTGACATCATTATGCTGTCAAAATTTCACCATGATTTTCCATGGAAAAACAATTCTGTAGTGAATACCATAATCATTTACTATCATGGGTTTTCAACTTTATACACTTACACTTATTTGAATTGGGACTTTCATTTATCTATTACACACTCTTTTATCTTGTAATAAGTTATGATGATGAATGAATCCATGTTGTATGATCTATGTGGCACACATAAGCATGAGAATGAAATGAAGGTGATGGGTGCACCTAGAATTATATAGCACTCCAATGCATTGGGTAATGTTTAATATCATGAGATGTCATTTTGGTATAGTGAGTGAACCTAATTCATTTATGGGACTTTTTTCATCATGATTTCTTTGTATTTATCTTTGAACTATGTTTATAATGTGGTGTTTTAAGTTGTTACCACATTTCACATGTTTTCTTTATGTTATCATGCTATATTATGCCTTATTATTCATAGTTATGATTCTCAACCCTTTTATTTTCCATTGATATGCCTATTTTCCAACATGTATTATTATCTTAATGTTATTCCTTGTTTACTCCCTTATAGGGCTTTATAGATCACCCCTTTCTTATGTATGTCCCTAGGTCATCCCATGCAGTTTTAAGCACGAGCATGTTATAGAAGTCTTCAATAAAGAGGATGCACTCCATGTTTTAAGTTGTTATGTATTGTACCTATTTCCCAAAGACACTATAATTATAAATATTTCTATTTTTATTAATTTTAATCTTATGTAATAAATAATGAATTAATTTTTAATAAAGAGAAGGGTTTTCATGGTTGGTATCAAAGGAAGAGTTTAATTATTGGATTAGGATTGGACAACTCTAGCAAAATACTTAGGGATAAAATTATGTATATGAAAACATGCCTAAATTTTGGAGAGTATAGATTAATTGGTTCATCAAGAAAATACATCCTAATCAGGATACTAAAGTGAATGTATCTCTAGCACAGATATACCTAGGGGTAAAAAATGAAAACACTACGTTGAGCTAGACTCAAATGGGAACTAGTGCATGACAATGGTTCTTATTTCAAATTTAGTTTGACACACTTAGGGAATATGATTTGATAAATTCAAAATCCCATTACAATACATTATTAAGGGAACAAAAAATTTACATAAGATTATATTTTAGTAAATAGATCATGTATAACATAGATCGAAGACTAGAAATTAATTAGATAAAGAAATACATGTAATTAATAAGTTGTCCCTTTAATGTAATTGGATTACCCATTTATGTGTTTAATAGTTTAAAAATACTTATCCTTAATTTTTCTTTTATTCTATCCAATGGATGGAAATAGGAGGAATTGGGTAAAAACACAATGTGACCGAAAATGTGATAACTTTCCCAACAAGATTCCCAACCAGATGGGAGTAGGTATTGTGAAATTTATGATGACACTCTCTTAGCTAACTCACATTTTGAATAGAAACCCGGATCAAGAGGAGAGTCCAAATCCCCCTAAGAGAGAACAAGCTGCAATTGATACCTTTATGTGACAAAGGCCTCTAACGTTCAATGGATCAACTGATCCCTTAATTATGGAACAATGGACCAACTCTATTAAGAAAATATTATCTATCCTTAAATGTTCTAAGAAAGAGATGGTTCTACTGGGTGTTTATCATATGGAGTGGGAATCTAATCAGTGGTGTACATTGATCAAAAATATGAAGTTTGAGGAATATATCAAAGTGATGGGGTCACTACTAGAAACATTTCCTACTACCGCACATCTACCACCATAGTTTAATAATACTTTGGCAATAGGTTCTATGGTGCCATGGTTTTTTTAAAACCCGTGGTTGCCCATTTCATTCCTCCATTTTTTTGCAAGATTACTCCCTGACTTATCCCTCTCCTGATCGAGCCCTCCCTCATCCCCTTCTGGTTGAACCCACCACCTCCATAGATCCTCCTCTATAGATTCTCCCCACCAGTGCTACTCCCGACAATCCTCCTCCTCTGACATAGGCAGGCTACCTCCCCAACGGCATAGCTCACATGTGGCCTCTCCACCTCCATGCTGACGCAATTCTAAAGAGACCTCTCCACCTCCTCCGATGTAGGTCTAGAGAGACATCTCCTACCTCCGAAGGATTTTCTATTTCGATTCAGCTCCGTCGTAGCCATCCCACCTCCCAGCCAATGTGACTCCTATTTGGCCTCCCCACCACCCTTCCAATGTATTTCAGATGCTACAGTGTGAGTTAGGCCAAACCCTAAGGTACTCATATGGTCTGATTTTTGTGGGTTCTCCTTAGAGCTAGGGCTTCTTCTATATTGTGGGCTTCGTTGGACCTGATTGATTCTGGATTATGTCTCACTTTGATAATGAGTTAATGGTTTCTAAGAACTAGATTGAGATCTTGAGCACACCTTATGTTTCTTATTATAGAGGGTATTTAGATTACTTATTTGGTTCTATTCAACTATTATTTGATTGTTTTAGGCCATTTTCACAAGATGTTGGTATGTATTTCCATGATATTTTATTGTCTTTCCAAACCATGTGATTCTTATGTTTTTTAAACCCATTATTATTTCATTAATTTTATAATTTCATGTGTTTCGTAGATATGTTCTTATGTTTCTAATAAATAACTTCTATTTATGTTGTTATATATTTTTTTAATGATGTTTTGTTAATTTAAAAAATATTATATTATGAATTTTTGGATTAATGTTATGTTTCTAGTATTATAGGTTTCATTGTTTATTTTTTTACAGCGTATATTCCTGCCAATTAATCCTAAATAGTATTTTGGCTATGTGATTTTTCCACTGGTTCCAAGTAGGATCTCTCCTCCTCATCTATTCTCTTATTCTCAAATATCTTTTTCTTTACCTTTACTATAAATGGATTCGATAATTTGATATTTCACTAAATTCATGGTGAAATCCGTTTGAATACCTCAAATTATCCTTTTGGGTTAGAGAATACTTAATTGGGTGATTATTGATATCCTACTCATTGTTTTGATTAAATTAATTTATGAAATGAATCTATTAGGGTTTTCATAGTTCTAGTATTTGGTTCAGGGTTTCTTATGTTTGATTAAATTAGGGATTAATATAAATTGATAATTTTAATGATTATATTTATATTTTACCTATGTTCTAACTAGGTTTCAGTTTGGTTTCCAATATGGCGATTTCAATTACTTAGGTAATTTATTGTAAATGATTATGAATAACAAAACCTACATATAAAATCAAGTGCATAGAGATTCAATCATTTAAATGAATTAAATCTATTATTCCATCACAAGTAAAATAGTAAAAATATTTTAAAATAGATTCATATTATAGAGCCCTGAGAAAATTCTTTGATTCCATTAGATAAATTCTAATTATACCCCATGTCAAACATCACTAACCATTTTTAATAAATACCACAAATCTAGTCATTTTTAATCAGGTAGAAATGAACATAAAAATGCAAGTGTAAGACAACCATATTAGTAAGAGGTATTGAAATGACCTTCTACTATATCTCATTCCTCTTTATAGCCCGTGATAGAACACATGATACATATAAGACTCACAATATCAAAATTATCAAAAATATGAACCATGGATTTGATCATATCATACCAAAGGGACATATTCTTCAATGTTAGGATCATATATGAAGGAATAATTATAAAAACCAAATTATTAGAAATAAATAAAATAAACACAACATTTTTGTTTTATTAATACTCACAATGGTGAAACAAATAAAATAAACACATCAAGTTTGTAAGATCAAGCCTCCATACTGGATAAAAAAATGTTGATCTTCTTACTCATCTTATTTATCACACAGTAGTATTCTCTAGCTATTCTTGAAAAAGATTCTCAAAATACTCTTTCAACTATTGCTCCAATGTCAAATAATCACTTATCCTATTTTATTCTCCCTTATTTTATATTCTGAATAACATGAACATATTTCTAAATAATCACTTAATCATGCACTGTGATGTGGTTCTCTTACCATTGTATGACTGTCTCTTAATCAGTAAAACCATCTTTACATGATAATTCTCTTGAAATAACATCATGATGTGGATTTTTTATTCATGTCTCATAAGAATATCATCTTCTTTAATTTTCCATGAAAATTAGATAAAATTAGGGATTAATCACAACCTCATTATATTTGAATAATCCTATCTTCCAGAAGTTCATCTTCCCAGATTTTTCATAAAGTATCCTCATCCTAAGGGTAAATAACCCTTATGAAATCTTTCACACAAGATTTATGAAATCACTGTAAGTCTTATAAAAACACCATAATCCTAATATAATTTCAAAAATTCTTATGAAATAATCATATAGTCTTATCAAAACTCCATATATCTTACAAAATCTCCATAGGTTTTATGAAATCACAACAAGACTTACAAAAACTCTATAAGTTTTATGAGATTCCCATAAGCTGTCTTGAAATTTTTAGGACTTACCTAAATTCTATCTTCCAAATATAACTTATAGATATATTTAATAAAACATAAAACTTATTCAATTCACCTCAACTCATCTCCAAACACTCAAAATTAACTTTTCTCCTCTCTCGTGATCGAACCCTACCTCTCGCAATCAAACCCATTACGCCTTCCCCTTTCCTTTCCTCTCTCGCAATCGAACCCCTTCCCCTTTCCCTACCTCTTTCGTGATTGAACCCCTCCCCATACCTCTCACTATCCCCTCCCCCTGCCCAGCCCCATGCCTAGCCCCTCCCCCTCCCCCCACCATCACCCTCCCCCACCACCCCCTACCCACCTACTTAGCCCCTCCCCCTCCATGCACACCAACCCCTCTCTTATACACGTATTACAACCCAATATTCTTAGAAAAACCATATCCTTAATATATAAACCCCATGGTACACTCTAATTTTATCATTGTAATATGATGCATTTCACTCTAATCCAACATTTGAATCCTTTTCCACTATAGAAGTATCTAAGAATGATACCCTTTGTATGTATTATTATATTTTCATTAGGATATAAAATGTTACCTCCATTTGTATCTTCTGTATTTTAGTATATTATTTTTAGATAATGTAAATCACTGATGATTATAATTTATTCATTTAGAATATTTACTAATATCTATAAATCTGGTAACTTACTAGAAACCTAAGGTTGATCTGTCATCATGTAATAATTGATAGTAAGATATTTCATTATGTATTCTCTTAACATGACATAAATTTTAATTAGTAGATATGGGTATAATTCTTATATGATTATAATTTATAGATCTCATATACTTTAGTAAATGATAATGTGATAGATGATCCATTAAGCTTGAGAATTTACTTATGTTTCTTGATAATCATGTAAGGAATAAAAGTATATTAATGAGTCCATATACTACTTTTCTTAAGCATGAATGAGTGGAAATGTTGTTATTTACAATCAATAATTTTAATAACTATTTTTTTATTCATATTAGAATGGATAGAAGATGGATGTATAATATTGATCGGATCGCTGATGAGTTTTAGAAGGAGTTGGAATATTTTTTAGATTTTTCATTCAACAATGGTTCAGACGGTGGATTGATTCAATGCCCATATTTTTATTTCATTGAAATACCATGGTAAACATGTGAGTAAGTAAGTTACCACATCACTAAAAATGGTTTTCAAAAAGTTTGTCCTGGTTGGTATCACAATGGATAAAAAGTTCAAATGAAGAAGGACATTGATTTAGCTAAAAGGATCGGAATGGAAATTTTGATTTTTGATCAGTTTCCATTTGCTTCTTAAGCCAACACTTCATGTAGAGTAGTGGAAAAGGAAATGAATAAGGGAACATGATTTTCATCTAATGATCATAATGATGATGTTGAGTGTGTTATATAGTTGTTAGAAGATGTGAATACCCCAGTATACCAGTCATGTGAAAAAAATAACCAAACTATAGTTTTTAATGCGACTGTATCATGGGAAAACAATGTATGGATTTAGTAATACTTTGATCAACTATCTACTTACCCTTTTTAGGGAATTTCTACCTGATTATGCATTGTTTCTTGAAAATGATTATATGGCATCAAAGTTGGTTGAAAATTTTGTATTTTCAAGTACTAAAATCCACGCATTCCCTAAAGACTATTGTATATTCTGGAAGGATAATGTCAAGTTAAATGAGTGAAAAAAATGTGGTACATTAATATGGAAGACTAATAAATATGGAACTCAATCATGTATACCAGTGAATGTGATGTGGAACTTTATATTGATTCCCAAACATCAGAAACTTTTTATATTATAATAAATGTCTAAGAATATGAGATGACAGGAAGATGAATGAGATTAGGATACTGATTATTTAATTTATCCTTCAGATGGGTTAGCATTGAAAAAATTTGATAGGTAACATCCTGATTTTGTAGCTGACCCATGGAATGTTAGATTGGGATTTTCATGTGATGGTTTCAACCTATTTCAGCAAATGCATACTGCATATAGTACATGGCCTGTTTTCGTTCATATTTATAATTTTTTGTCATGGATGTGTATAAAAAATCTAGTTACTATAATGAGTATATTGATTTATGTACCCAATGATCATAGAAATGATATAGACATATATTTTCAACCATTAATATATGAGTTGAAGGAGCTTTGGGCCATTGGGGTGTAGGCATATGATGCATTTAGAAAGGATTAATTTATGTGTCATGCAACATTATTATGGAAAATAAACGATTTCCCCACATATGGAATGATGTCTGGTTGGAGTACCAAGGGCGATTATCTTGTCCTATATGTATAAAAAATACATGTTCAAGGAGATTAAAGTTTCGACGAACTTTTAGTTTCATAAGGCATCGACGATTTCTACAAATGGATCATCCATACAGAAAAAATCAAAGATAGTTTGATAATTCCATAGATACATATGAAATACCTCAACGGATGTTGAGGGTGATATCTTTAAATAAATTGACATTTTGAATTTTTTTCTTGGAAAGGGTCAGTTAAATTCCAACAAGTGGAAGATTGTACCTTTGAATTATAACAATAATTGGAGAAAGAAAAGTATATTCTATGAGTTGTCATATTAGTCATCAAATTTGCTGCATCCCTACTTGGATGTAATGAGTATTGAGAAAAATGTGTGTTAAATGTTACTTGTAACACTTTTAATTATAAAGGGAAATACAAAATATGATTTTCGGTCACATCACGATTTAATGGATTGGGGTATAAAACCAAGACTTCCTCCTAAGTTAATTGGTCAGAATCAGTGGAAAGTCCCTTTTTCTTGTTTTTTAATGACAAATGTAGAGAAAAAAATGTCTTCATGTCTTAGAAAGTTTAATGGTTCTAGATGGTTATTCAAGCAACATTTCTAAATGAGAAAATACACGAGATGTGAAAATAAAATCCATCAAAACCCATGAATAACATTTCATGTTGCATGAATTGATTCCTATTTCCATTCGACATTTACTATCACATAATGTTAGGATCGCTATGATTAGATTATTTCACTTTTATCGAGATATTTGTGATAAAATATGGAACAAAAGTGTTGTGAAAAACTACAAAAATATGCACTGATCATTCTTTGCAACTTGGAGAAAAAATTTCCCCCATAATTTTTCATATGTATGTTACATCTGATCGTGCATCTTCCAAAAGAATTTCTTTTTGATGGTTGTGTTTCTAGTCACTAGATGTATCCAATAGAAAGAATAATTTTTTATATTTAAATATTATGTGAGAAATAAGAATCATCTTAAAGGATATATTATAAAAGGTTATTTAGAGTAGGAATTCATGGATTTTTTTTCAATGTATCTTACTAATGTCACCATGATATCTAATTGGACCATGAGAACTAAAGATGAGTTGTATGATCCCATTGAGCAAACATTTTCATCACTTCCCCAAATGGGGGGATATCTGGATCATATAGGTTGTGTACTTTGGATAGGGATGAGTGGGAAATGGCTCATCATACGGTATTATTTAACTTTGGCGTGGTTGATGATTACATCATGTAAGTAAAATTATAAATATATATATTTTTGTTTTGTATTTTTTTAATAGTTCCTGATATCATTAAATTTTCATATTTTCAGAGAACATAGTAAAATTATAAAAAATAACATCACTCTTTATCTATTAAGAGTTGAGATCAATTACACAGCAAATAATTTCATGCTTGGTTGAAGTCAAAGGTAAAAAATTATTTTTATTACATTAACAAATCATTGGTTGTTGTTCAATATTCATTATCGATATATTTTAGGTCCAAAGTCTACCGATGGATGATGTATCTGTTGAAATAAGGGCATTTTCATTTGGTCTAAACAATGTGGTTCGTGATTGTAATGAAATGGTTTTCAATGGTTTTAATTTCATTATTATTAGTTATGCAACAAAGATGAAAACATAGCATAATGGTGTCATGATAAGCACTACAATGGATTTTTATGCTAGTGCATCAGACAGACAGACTCGATCAGAAAATATGTCGTATTATGGGGTTATTGAGAGAATATTTTTATTAGATTACTATACACATGTTCATGTAGCTATGATGAAATGAAAGTGGTTTGATTCAATGACATGATAAGGCTTGTATATAGATAGTTGTGGTTTTAGAGTGAGTTTTATGAAACGTCATCTTTGAACAGATGATCCTTATATTCTTGTATCACAAGCTCGACAAGTATGTTATGTAAATGACCCTTTAAAACCGAAATTTGGTGTTATTTTTTATTTTATTCCTAGAAATATTTTTTATGGAGGATTGTATGATGGTGATGTTTTGGATGGACTGGTCGGTATTCAGTCAAATGTATCATTCGATGATATAGATGATTCAATAGTGAGAATGGATTGTGAACCAGAAATTATAATATAGAATGCCTAGTGTTACATGTTTCAAAGTATTTAGATTGTATTATTCTAACCCGGTGCATGTTTTTTAAAACTTTTAAAGTAGTATCTTATTTTTTTTATTGTTTTCATTTAGTGATTAAACAATATAATGAAAGAAAACTTAATGGAATATGTAACATTTTGAAAAATAATATGAATTTTCATGGAATATTTATAGTTATTTAATGATTTGTTATATTTTTAAAATTATCACATCACTTTTAGAATTTACATATTAGTATGTCTTACGAGGAGGTTTGGAGAAAAAAACGGAGGAAAATGATCACTGACTTAGAGAAGCTATCCTGACAAATATGATTGTTCTAGTGAGTCCCTTATTTATTTATTAATTATGTATGAACTTTACAAAAATAAAATTTAATATGAACATAAATCATTGAGGAGGCAACTTGCATTCAATGAAGATGATTCAGGCACTCCAGAGTATAGGACTAGACCAACATGCAACCCCCCTACATTTATCGCCTCACAATCCATGGCTTTACAGTCACCGAGATGCTTTCCTCCCATCATGCCCCCCACTTATATGCCTTATCCATATATGGTTAATCATCCTTTTTATCCATTTCCTCTTTTTATTGTGCAGGGTAGTCCATCTCCTTCTATCCCTCAGCCTTTTTACCCTTATCCACCTTAATCTCTATAGGGTACACCTCCACTGGTTATGACCCCTATATACTTATACCATCCTACCCAACCTCAAAATCCAATGTCTATTATATATGGTACACCTCCATTGGTTATTCCCCCTATATACCTGTACCCTCCAACCCAACCTCATTATTCACAGTCTACTATGGAGGAAACTTCTCTAGTTGCTGCCCCCAACATAGTGTGTAGGATCGACCGAAAACAAATAATGCTACTTGTAAATGTTTAAAGTAAGGAAGTTAATAGATTTTTATTAAATTTTAGTTTTATATTTGTGTAAAATATTTGTTGCTTTTTTTAGGATCATCTTCTACTAAAAGATATGGTCATACAAATATGCATAAAGTATGGAATAGACACATTCAAATTATGGTTTAGTATAACAAAGAAATGAAAATTATTGAAGAAAATGGTAAATAATTGCAGAGTTTCATGGGGACACTTAGCAAACATATAAATATTGTTCCAGTTCAAGAAATAAAGTGAAGAAAATTTGGATAAGAAATAAAAGACTTGGCTTAGGTGGAAATTTGGGTAATATATTTTTTAAAATTACTTTGCAATTTATTTATAAAGTATTATTGATAAATTTGTTTGAATATTCAATTGTACTATAACTTCCAAGATGGTCTCCACGCTAAGAGAGATAGGTTAATAGAACTAGGGGATATGTGGAAGTCCTACAAGCATGACCTGTATGCGGGATTGAAAAAAAAAGAGGTACTCGTCTTAAAAATGAACTGATCTTCAATGAATGCCCAATTTCACAATACAAAGAATTAATTGTATATTTGGGTTGTTCCTATTTCATGGTAATTTACAGTTTTAATGTTTTTAATAAATTTCTTTTTTTATTAATCTTATTTTTCTATATTGGATGATTTTATTTGATGTTATTGTGTTCAGTTTTATTTTTCAAACTTGGTTATTTCAATTATGTCTTGGCCTCGTTGAATGGTTAAGTTGAAATGATTATTTTTTATCCCTTTTGAGTTATTGAGAGGCTAGTTTATTTATTTTTACTCATAGGATTCATCTGAAAGGAACATAATAAATAAGGTCATCATGATATATAATCATACTCTGGGGAAAACTAAAATTCTATATTATGAACTGTCATGGGTAATATATGATTTAACATTGAATATACATTTATTTTTTCATTGATTTATTCTAAATTTTCATGTATAAATGGGAATTAAATATCGAAGGATGTGTTCCCTGATCATAATTGTTTTATTCTAATAGTAAAAAGAAATATGGAACTACTATGAATCAGGCAACATAGGAAAAATTGTAAGAATGTTTTTAAATTTTTATCTTTTAGTATGTAGTTTCGTTCACTGAATATTATATGAGTTGTGTTTTCTCATAGAGAATTAGAATTCTTGAGTCAATTATATCACTTATTCCTATGGTATTATATAGGAAAATTCATTATATACCACTCTATTTAGCATTCCTAATGGTAATTTAATAATATCAATTATTGATCAGGTTTAAAAAGGACATCTGAAATCCATTCAATCTAGAATAGTGTTTAAGGAACCTTCTCATTTCTTTTATACTGATCATATAATCATGTTTCCCTATGTATTTTTAAGGAATATTTAGAATATAAAATAGGTCAATAACCACTTATAATATATCTGTAAACCCAAATAGCATCCCAAGATATTATTATAAGTTATACCAACTCTTAAAAGTAGTATAAAGAATATAAAAGGACTCACTATCAATTAATGATATCAAGACCTTAGATCAATATTAGAGAATAACATTGATCCTACCAAAAATTTCATCGATATAGTGAAGGGGATATAGATTCTTAACCATCACCAAGTTAAAACTATATAAATATAAATACAACTATAGTAGTTAGTCTTCCTTATTGGGAAACTATATAGAAGAACAGAAATGGGAATTCTTAGTTGAATAAACCCTTAACCTATAAATCATCATGTTAATCCTTTAGCACATGAAGCTTTGTAGGATCCATTATATATAGTATATGGGATATAAGCTCTATACCTAGAATAATTTTCATTATAAACTCATTCTCATCCTCTTGTGGAATTATAGATAAATCCTGAGAAATAATTTGGAATAACTAGTAAAATATGGGAGGAAAAATATCTTGGAATATCCCCTAATCCCTCAAAGAAACTCTATCCAAGTAGACCATGATCACCACTAGTTTCTAATTGACTATTTACCATAGTTTGGAAAATGAATCATTCCCTATGAAAAATATTTAAATCCAATTAGATGGGGGTGTAATTGCTTTATAACCATAGAGATAAAAAGACTTTGAACACTACAAGCCATCTAACTGGATATAGAGATTAGATTAATGCTTTATTTATTAAAATCTTGTGATTTTAAATACACTGATATTGATATAAGGGTGAATGTGTAGAAAAACATCACATAAACTTTCCCTGTAAGGATTGACATGTAGCCAATATTCAGATGGGAATCAAAAAATCCAGATTCCCAAAAAAGGGAAAATCATTTAGTATGCCAAAACCCATTCTTTCTTTCTTCCTACGAGTACTAATATTCATAAGTCTAGAATTATTACCAATACAGATGGTCTTCCACTTGATGTAAGGGATGTTAATATGACAATTTTTTAAACTAACTAATAGGGAAATAAATATTTTTAGATGGAATTGTTATCATTACGGAAGAGTATAAGCATTATTATATTGTTGTTGCTCCTCCACAAAGCATTAAGTAATAAATGATAGTATATATATGACTTACTTTGGAAATTTAATTTATGCTTTTTCTCCTTGAATTATCACTCATAAATTCATGTATCATATAGTTATAGTAGATGAGGTCATGTATTATTAGCTTAGGTGTGCAGTGAATACTATCATTTCATATTTCCTTTCTATATGTTATTGAATGAAAGAAGGGTATTGATTTTTTCTTCTTCAATTAAATATATCCTAGTATTTAGGCTAAAGGTAATAATTTGAGGAGTTCTAAAGGAAGATCAGGAACATCCCATGAATATTTCTAGTATCTTGTGGAAGAATGTTCTTTTTCTTTCCTTTTACTCTATAGTTTGAATAAAGACATTGAATCAAAATCAAAAATGAGTATTACTTGCTAGATCATACTTTCACTACCTTTGTGTCTATAAGGAAAAATGAATTATTCCTTGAAGGAGTGAAAGATAGTAGTCGATGTTAGTGTAACAGCTATTGAATACATAGTCACGTACTACTCTACCCTAAATGTATGCCCTGTAATAAGAGTTTCACAAATTAAGGATTAAATCTATCATAACCTACCTGATCTCAGGTTATTTTTAATATCTGAAGATCCACAAAATAGTCAAATAATATCATCAATATTAAATGTAAATTATATATGAAGAGTAAAAATCATGGAAGAAGTATTATACTAGAAAATCATGTTTATCACGTATTGAATACATTAAATCTTACTCAAATACATTAAATCTTTCTTGAATACATTCTTATTTTATAATATTTATTTTTTTTATTATCTAGTAAAATGGTAACTCCCATTTATAAGATTATTTTCAAGCTCTAATGGAAAAGGAACCAGACACATTTGGACCAAAAAAATATTTACATCGGGTTCTTGGAAAAGAGAATAGTGGCAGAGTTCATTGTAAATCTGGAAAGAAAATCATGCCATCTAAATATTGGTCATCAGGTATTGAATCTTCTAGCAATATTGTAGGAATGGTTACTGAATAACAATTACATTCTTCCATTGAGATATAAAATCAAGAAGTTAGACAAGAGTTTCAAAAGATGTGGAAAAAAGAAAATGAACAATTATTCAAGTTGATATCATTTATATTCTCTTCACTTCCGTAAAAGGTTGAAGTAATAATGGATGGATGTTTATCGAGTTTTCACTTGATGTATGAGGATGGAGATGATTGTGTAGCTGAATAAGTTGGTGGAGAGGATGCTGATGGTGGAGAGGCTGAGGATGATGCTGATGGTGGAGAGGTTGAAGATGTTACTAATGGTGATGATGATGATGTTGTTATTGGTACATGCGTTGATGTTATTGATATTAGTGTTGATGAGGAGGAGTATTCATATGACATTTTAGAGAGACATTATTAACGGTTTATGTATCTATTATTTTGTTTACATTGTTTATAAATTTTCAATTTTATAGGTATTCGTTGTTTTTTTATTTGTGTGTAAATGAGATGCTACAATGGTTTTTGGAATTTGTTGCAGGTGTATGTGTATGTTGTATTTGTATAATGCAGGTTTGTGTAGGTTTATGTTATTTTTTCAGATAAAAGGAGGCTTCGACCACAGTTTTAACTATGGATATAGGGTCCTACCACCATGGTTTTATCCATAGAAATAGGGACCCTAATACCACAGTTTAACCGTGGATGTAGGGAGGATACATCCACGATTTTAACTGTGGATGTAGGCTTCTATTTCCACGGTTTAACCATGGTCGTAGGTATATAAAGACATAGTTAAAACTGAGGAAATAGGTTCTTATGGACATATTTAAAACCATGGCAGTAGGGACCTACGGCCATGGTTAAACCGTGGAAATAGTCACCTACATCCATGGTTAAAACATGGCACTAGGCACCTACGTTCATGGTGATAGCTGCCACGGTTAATAAAAATTGTGGAAATAGGCTATTTCCATGGTTATAGGGTCTATGGCCACAATACAAACCATGAATGTAGGTAAAATTTCTAGTTGGGGGTGGAAGGAATTCTAGAAAAACAAAATCAATAAATATTTTCCTCAAACTCTCTGACTTAAAATGGAAAGGGATTTCCTTTCCCTAGAGAAAAAAAGATGATGAATCTATTGTGGCATAAGAGGCAAACTTCACAAGTTCACTATATGCCTCCAACTTTGTCATCACCCCTAAATTCACGGTTGACTGCTTCTTTTGTGGGATAAAACCTAGTCTATGAAAAGCTTTGGTGATCTGAGACTTTGATATCTATGAGGAAATTTTTTGATGTGCCCTCATAATTGAAATAGATATTAGTGAATCTCAATTTTATCATGTATATAAGAAGTGGAAATTGGAGTTTAATTTTGGGGGTCCAATAGAGAAATATAAAAGTGATAATAAATTTCAACATCTCACTTGTCGAAGGTGCGAAAAGAAAAACCTCGGAAATTACCTAAGGGGAACGAGGAAATGCTTTAGGTGTGGGAAGGAAGGGAACCTAGCTAGCGATTTCTAACAAGAGGAACCCACAAATACAATGGGTAAAGGAATGATTTTATCAAACCTTGGTGCATTGTTCATTAGTTAAAATGCAAGGAACCATGGAAATTTGCAAACCAATGCACTAAGCCAAGGGTTTTTTGAGATAACCAACAACCTCTAAGGTAGAAAGGGAAAGATTTTTCCATTACAACCATCGAGGTGTATCCCAACAATGAATTAGTGATAGTTATTATAGTTATTCATTCAAGAATAGTGAACACTCTTTTTTATTTTGGTTCTACCCATTCCTTCCTATCATTAAAAGTTTAGTATAACTATTCAAACACCACCATAAATCATGGAAGTATAGGTATTTGTGAAAACAAAAAATGGGATAATTATTGAATCCCAAGTATATAACTCCTCCCCTATAAAAATTTGTGTTCTAGACTTCCCAAAAAAACCTTGAGATACTTCCTTTGGTGGAATTTGGTGAAATCCTGGGTATGGATTGGCTTTCCCTATATAGAGCTAACATAAATTGTTGCGAGAAGGAAATCAATCTCTTTATCAAAAATCAACCCCCAATTATATACAAGTGAAAGGGGGTATGAATCTTATTTAGCAACAATATATCAAGCATGAATATTATTTCTCTAGGAAAAATCATATCTATCTCAAATGATTAAGTCTAAGGAAAATATCATCCTGGAAGACATGCTCATTGTGAGGGAATATGTTGATGTGTTTCCTGAGGAATTTTCTGGTCTTCCTCCTAGTTGAGAGGTTGAATTTTCAATCAATATTATACATGGAACATTACCATTATCCAAGACTCCATATAGAATGGCTGGTGTAGAACTTGAGGAGCTGAAGAAAAAATTATAAGAGAATCTAGATAATCGGTTCGCACACCCAAGTGCTTCACCATGGGGTGCACTGGTTCTATTAATCAAGAATAATTATGGTACAATGTTCCTTTTCATTGATTATCATGAGCTTAACAAGATCATGATAAAGAAAAATTATCCTCTACCATGGATTTATGACTTGTTTGATCAGCTACATGGAGCACAATTCTTCTCTAAGGTGGCTCTATGGTCAGGATATTACCAAGTTAGGGTGAAGGAGAAATATATTCCCAAGACTACTTTTCGTACAAGGTACTAGCACTATGAGTTCATAGTAATTCCATTTGGACTCACTAATTCTCCGTCAATCTTCATGGACTTGATGAATAGAGTCTTTAGGGATTACCTCGAAAACAATTTGGTAGTATCTATAACTAATATTCTTATATACTTCAAAATCAAGGAGGATTATGAGGAGCATATGAGAACTATGCTAAAGACCTTACAAAAGGATAATATTTATTCCAAGTACAAAAAATGTAAGTTAAGGTTAAAGGAAGCATCATTCTTGGAGAATATAATCACACGCAATGGGATATCAGTGGACCCTTCAAAGAAAAAAACAATTGATAGATGGTCAAGGCCAACATCTATGATAGATATCCATAGTTTCATTGGATTATCTAGGTATTATCATCAATTTATGAGAAATGTCTCATGATTGTCAAACCCTCTTACTAAGCTAACTCGGAAGGGAGTTGATTTTATTTGGAATGATGAATGTGAAGAGAGATTCAATGAGTTGAAAAGGAGGCTTATCACTTCACATGTACTTATACTACCCGCAAGTGGAGAATGTTTCATGTTACTTAGTGATGCATTGAATAAGGGCTTGGCCAATGTGTTAATGCAGAATGAAAAAGTGATAGCTTATGCTTCAAGGTGGTTGAATGTTCGAGAACAGAACTTCCCAACGCATGATCTAGATTTTGCTGCAGTGATATTTGTGTTGAAAATATGTTGGCGTTATCTATTTGGATAAAACTGTGAAATATATACAGATCAAAAAGACCTTAAATATATATTCACGTAGAAAGAAATGAATATATACCAACGAAGATGGTTAGATCTGATAAAGGACTATGACCGATCAATTCACTACCATCCTATGAAATAGATTAAAGTGGAAGATGATCTAAGTAGAAAGGATCCAGTAATTATATCATTGATGAGAACTGAAAGGAATCATATCTTCTTATATTTTTAAGTGATGTAAATGAACATTATAAAATAAATAACATCATCAATCCTTTCACAAATTATTGCACAACTATCTCTTCTAGATAAGATAAAGGCTTCTTAAGGAGATGATGTGGGAATTTAGAAGAATGTGGAAACTATAAGAAAATGGAAATCCTCTAAGTTCAATGTTAATGAAGAAAGAGTTTTTAGATTTGGGTCATGACTATGTATACCAACAAATATTGAGTTAAAGAAGCAATTATTAAAAAAATGTCAATAATCAGACCATAGAATATACATAAAGATGTCTTGTATATATGAAAATGAAAGTAGAAAGGAAAAAATCTATGGGGGTGATGAAACCATTACCCATACCTACAAGGAAATGGGAAAACATCACCATAGAATTTATCCACTAGTCTTCTGAAGATATCAAGAGATGATAATGCTATCTGGGTTGTAGTGGATCGTATTACAAAGATTTCACACTTCATTGCAATATAAGATGAATTATTACATGATCAACTTGTAAGGATATATATTATAGAAGTGGTGAGGTTGCATGGAAAACCACTATCAATTGTATCTGATCGAGATCCAAGATTTACCTCCAAGTTGTGGAAGTATCTCTGACACACTCTAAATATTGAGTTGAAATTAATAATGGCTTATCACTCTCAAATTGATTCCCAATCTGAGCAGACTATCCATACACTCAACGACATGTTGAGAGCATGCTCAATTTACTTCAAAGGAGGATGTGATCATCATATTCCTTTGGTCGAATGCTCATACAATAAAAGTTTAAAATAAAGCATCCAAATGGATACCTATGAAGATCTTTATGGGAAGAGGTGCAGAACATATACATGCTCGGATGATGTTGGGGTATGAAAAATTCCTGGTCCAAAAATAGTCGAGGAAATGGTGGAAAATGTTAAGGCCATTCGGTATCACATCAATGCTAGTCAGAGTCGACATAAGAGCTATACTGATAATCGTCAATGAGACCTTGATTTTTATATTGGAGACATGGTATTCCTCCACATATCTACATGGAATAAGTTGATGAGATTTGGTAATAACGGAAATCTTAGTCCATGATACACTGTTCCCTTTGAGATTTGTGATCACATCAGAGTGGTGGTCTATCGACTAGCACTCTCAGGTAACCTATCTCAATTACATGATGTATTCCATGTATCCCTATTAATTAATTACATACCAAACCCCTCACATTTGATCAATATATAGGTGGTACCATTGGATAATGATCTCTTATATGAGAAGCATCCGATTAAGATCTTAGATCGTAGAGACAAAGTTATATGAAACAAGACAATGCACCTAGTCAAAGTGTTGTGGAGAAACAAAAAGTTTGAAGAAGTGATGTGGGAACTGGAGTAAGTGATGAAACATAATTACCCTTATCTATTTTAGAGTGGGAAATGAAAATTTTAATGGTGAAATTTTTAAAGGGGGAAGAATGTAACGACCCGAACTGTTATAAATAAAATTTCCCTTATGATTTAATTAAATGTCTTATAATGTAATATGGTTATAGACAACACATGCTCTTCTTTGGTTTTATTATATCCTATCAGATTTAAAAGACCATTAATCATCTTTACCATTTATAATATAGTTGTGTAATAGTGATCACCTGATTAGTATAAATATAGGGTTTAAACAAATCCAATTGCCAATGACAAAGAAAGTGATGGCCTCAACTGGTATGATCATACCATAGAAATCCCATTTATCGGATCTTTTGAGGGATATTTCATCACTAGAATTTTCCCTTGACCAATCCCAAGATAATATCCAACACCTTAATCGTGTGTGAAACCATTTATGGGAGAAGTTCATTGTCATAGAGATCATAGCCCAAACCATGTTCGTCGAACCACCCCATGAAAGTATCACCATCGCGCACCTTACCCTTATGGAATTTTGTGGTGTTTTAAGGGGATATTTATCAAGGCCCTAATAAAATGAATATGTATACTATTTATAATAATGAATATATTTTTATTTTTTATTGTTACTTTATAAATGATTTTAATTTTTATTCAATAAAACGCAAATTGTATTTTTGAGTAATATTCAAATTCAATTAAGGCATTTATTTTCATGGATTAATGTATTTATTAAATAAATATTATTTTAATAAAATATCATTATTTAATAATTTTTATTAAATATAAATGATCATATAATTTTTATGAAGTTGAATGTAGTTTTAATAAGGGTTTGAAAACTCTTATTGTCAAAAAACTATACATTTCTCAATAAATATTGATTTATATTTTAAAAGTTAAAATGAACATATCTAGAAAATTATTTAGATAATATTAATATTATTTTTTAATTTATAACCTTAAAATTATCCAATGGTTAATTTTTCATAATTTTCTAGGGTAATTGAATTTTCGGGTAAAAATTTAATACCTTATAAATATACAGTGTGTTTTATGACATCATAATGACCCAAAAATGATGTAATAAATACTATAAAGGTTATCCACAACCAAATATATGTTTTATCTTTAAAATAATATGATTTTATTTATATTTTTTTAATTCTATAAAGCCCTTATGAATCCTCAAAAACCATTAATATATTTTAAGGTTTTAAAATCATTTCATTAAGAGTATGAATCACCTCTACATCACCAGGTGTATTATTTTATTAATTTAGGCCCTCGAAAATATAAAATAATTAAAAAAACTCCCCTTTTTAAAAACTATCGGCAAAAAACATGGTAAGGGTTGTGGTTTTGGTTATTTTTTTATATAGAGTCCAAAACCTAAGTTTGAGAAATAATAAAGAAATACCCACACATTAACTATATAAACCCACCCAAGATCCCATTCTTCCTCACTAAAAATACTTGGATCATGTCCTTACTCTTACATCCCCTATCTAAAGTCCCCCCAAGGTTACCCCAAACTCTCATGAATTCCCTCCTAAGCATTTGGAGTCACACACTCAAGTAAGGGATCCTCTCATTCCCCTCTTTATTAAAGTTTGTTTATTATCTTATGCCTTCTATTTTCAATTCCTAATGTTGGGAGATGTATTTATTTTGTAACACCCCAAGCTTCCATGGTACGTTTCCCTTTGAATAATGTAATTGCTTGCATTGTACACAACTTCGAGATTCTAACACACTGCAACCAATCAAACTAGACGTTATGAATAGTAATACCCACATTTTGAAATTTTATAAATTTTATCTTTAAAAATGGACTTAATTTTTAGATTGAGAATATAAAAATTATATTAGGGTGAATTTTTGGTATTTTTCTGAAAACTTTCAATTTATGATGAATAGTGAAAAACACTGAGTTATAGTTTAAAACTGAATTTTTATTTAAATAATTATTTATTTTATTTAAATTTATTTTAGGTCAAAATAGATACATAATACCTATATAAGTTCAATTTAATTAATTGGAGTCAATTTATAATAATTTTAGATATATAAAAATTTTATTGAACTTTTTAACTGTCTTTTACCCACCTCCTAGGAGCATTTGCAAATTTGAATAAAACTTAATTTTACTGCTTCTGTGAATTGAATTTCAAAAATCCGAGAGACATGGTTGATATCAGTAAGTAAAATTTGGTTCAATAAGATGAAAATAATTTTTGATGAATAGTAACTTTTTACTTTTATTTACCACGGTTAAAAGTAAATAAGGTAATTAAGGGTAAAAATGATATTATTATTACCCTAACACGTGTCCTAATTCTATTGGATAAGTTTAATTCGACCAAAAATAACCTTAGGAATAAAATATGATCCTTTAGGTACACTTGGATTAGATTAGGACATTTATTATTATTTAATTCAAAGAAGAGTTAAAAGTGTTAAAATCAAAGTTTAATAACTAAACCATTTTTAATATAGGGTTGCACATAAGATAAATTAGAATATAAATATTCATTAGAAATATAAAATATTTCCTAAATAATGTTATTTTATTTATATTTTTTAGACATTAAATAATTTAATTTATTTATGACACAATGATGATGCAGTAATTACCTAACTAATGAAATATTAAAATAATTAATATTATAAATATCCAAATAAATGTAATTTGAGACTTTTTAAAAATTAAACTAATTTTATAGGTTAATATAACATGTTAGGGTTTGTTAGATGAATTTTTTTTTGAAGTAATAATGTTGTTATGAATTTAGAAAAAACTAAATACCAAATAGTATCAAAATTGACATAAAAGAGTTTTTAAAACAAATATTATATTATTAATTGATATTCTATTCCTAAAAATCTAAGGTTAGGCCAAAAGACTTATATAATGATAGGAGTATCATTAATGAACTAATTGGGGTTCTCTTGGAAGTATATAGTAAGTTTATTAACCATATAATATAAAAATACAAAGAGACGTGGTAAATGTCAAACTATTTAACTAACAGTTAAATCTAAAACATAAGGTTAATATAGTAACCAAAACATGTCTAAAACCTATTGTTTGAGTGGTTTTAGACCCCTACCCACCTTTCCCTTTAAATAATCCATTTTTTATCCATTAGAAACTGAAAATTATTTTATTATAAAATAATATTTCTTGCTTTTCGTAAGGTGCCCCTCACCCCTCTTATAAAAGGGCACTCCCCCTTCTCTCTAATTCACACATTCAAAGCCATTTGGATCGACCAACCCCTACCAAAATACCCTATAAACTATACTCCATTCATCCTATAGGCCTTCCTTTAGTCAAAAAGACAACCTAAGGATCTATTTTGATCAAATCAAAAGGAAGAACCCAAAGAAGAGGTAAATATTTCATCACCTCTTTCAAGTTCCTTTCTTCTTCCACTTCCTCTTTCTTTGTTTTTTCCATTCTAAAATAACAACTAAAGTATATTATATATACTATGATGTTATTATAAATATGGTACAACCATATTCATTATTCTATCCATCCTTTTAATGACATTTCACCATACGTGTGTACGTAAGGCTTACCGTCTCCACGTCATGGTGTAATTGTTATTCAATACATTATTATTTGTATGGGTATTATAATGATGTGAAATTGATGTAAATAATAAATATAACATGATAATGATTCTGTATATATGATATACCATCCAATTATATATTATTTTAATATCAAAATAATGATATTGTCGCTCGTGCGTACGTACGGATTACCGTCTCCACGAACACGATGAGATTCATTCCCCATCGTAATCCATTCAAGAATAATTTTAATTAGATGATTTAAAATAATGTTTAAAGGATTAATATCATTATGAATCTGAATAATATACATCCTATTCATAACAAACATTACTTACGTAACAAAGAATATGAAGTAAAATGAATCAGTTAACACCCGAAACGACGATAATACTAAGATATTATTAACAAAGCAATGTTAAAAGATCATATATGATATCATATTAATGTATATTATTCTTTTATAATTTAATAACAATTATTTCACCATTATACAGGAGGTTAACCTACCCTCAAACAAGGAAAAGTACGAAGTAAGGGGTTTCTTATCTCACTTTTAATTCCGTGATATTTCCATTGTTTGCCACCTATTTATTAAATGTGGTGTATTTTGAACTATCATTTGATATATATATATATATATATTATCATTATTATCTTTATATTCATGGTATTATATGATTCATTTGGTTGTTATTAACTTTTTACCATACAACTCGATTGATTACAATGAAGTAAGGGTTTTATCTCACTTCCTCTTTTCGTGAGATTCATGCCATACTATCACTATTTCCTTTTGTGTGGTGTATGTACTACCCAATTATTATATTATTTGTGTAATATACTTTAATTTATGAGTAATTAAATCTTAATTTTATGATCCATATTTCATGGGATGTATGTTTCTTATGCTACCAAATTGGTAAGGGAATTTCAAATTTCAATTTCCACTCATTCGGATTTATGCATACTTCATTGATTATTTTACTCCATGGTTATGTGTGGAATCACTATTTATTATTTCTGTAGTAATTTACAATACCCTTTATATGGATATAATTTTTATATGAATAATCACTCCATTGATAAATTCTCAATTCATCAATATGAACTTAATAAGAGTAATTTTAACTCAATCTTTATTTATTGAGTTAAACATCCAATTCATTGGTGTTGTTTTTACAAGAATATGTGTGAATGTCCTCAGATTAATTTACACTTAATATCCAATAATATTGAGTGTATTTATATTTTTCACACATAATTATGTCATTGATTTATCCTTAACCTAAGGATACAGTCTTTAGAATAGATTTCATCTCAATTTACATTCCATTGAGACTTCTTTGTTGTTATATACTAATTCACTTTTATATGGTGTATATAATGTAATTTAACATAGTATATCATGAATCCCTTTATTCTCATGATATTATAAAGTTTTGATTACCTCAATTATTTGTATTCAAGTCTCTCTCTTTTGGTTAGGAACTCTAACTAAAATGTCATTTTAAAATGTTTTAAAGATTTATTATTCTAAATCTTTCTCATTAATGTCCATGTTTTAAAAATGGTTTTAAGGATTTATTTATATGGAAACTAAATTTTTAAAATTAAAATTTCTTTTAAAATTTTCAAAGTGGTATGGTACACTTTGATTCAAAAATCTATTTTTAAACGGCTTCTTCACAAATATTGTGACTTTTAAATGTTTTCAAGTAAAAGGGGGATATTTATCTCAAATAGTTTTGATGATTATTTTCATCTATGTCAATATCCTTCATTATTCTTGATTGAGGTTAATATATTACAATACAATCTTCCATATTGTATTGAATGACTTATGTTTGAATTTTGATGTGCTATTTTTATACCATTCATGGTTTGTGGATAAAGTATTGACATTTCGTATGCTAGTTTTAATACGAATGTTTATGTTATGTTTCAAACTTTTCATATGAGGAATGCATTGGACTTAGTAAGTTACGGGTGGAGCCCACTATAGCTCCTCGATGCATCGGTAGGTCTCATGAGACAAACTAGTGTCTTGGAACAAGGCCTTGATAAAATCTTATTTGCAGTCTTGGCACAAGGCCTTGACTATGTGGTTATGAAAGTATGGCATTATGCATTCCATCATTATGAAAGTGGCTATTGATATTGCATGTGATTATTCGATTAGTAGAATATCAATTTGAATAAGTAAATGGAATTATTTAATTTTATCTTTTTCATATTATGCTAAATATCAAGTTTAAAAGGCTTTTGTTTTAGTCTTATACATTGTCTTAAATGTTTGTGCTTATTTATGAAAGTTTACGCTATATTGTTATCCTTAATGAGCATCTGAGCTCACCCCTTTCTATGTTTTATTTTTCCAAGATACGAAGAAGTATATTATGACTGACCTTCAGGGATAGTCTATGGGATCTTAGTGTTGTCTATGGAAATAATGTTATTGTAGTTTTCCATTTTATGATTTAATGTAAACCTTATGAATGTATCTATTACTTTCAAGGATACTAAACTAATCGGTCTTTAGAGACTTGATCTTTTGTAATCATGCCAATGATACGTAATAATGCACCGAATCTGGGCTTCTAGTGTCAGGGCATTACGGTTGGTATTAGAGGAAGTTTAGTACAAAACTTGGAAACTAGATTTAGGTAAACTTTCATTAGAGTACATAGCCCTAAGATAGACTTTGAGGATTAGTATAGAAGAACTTCCTAAAATTTTGGTATTGTAGAGATTTTTTTAGTTTTCCAAGAAATACATCCATGTCTAGATACGAGCTAGTAGAGGCAGATCTGGAACAGATGTACCTAGGGGTAAAACCCAAAAACACCACTTTAAGCTAGACTCGAACGGGAACTGGTGCACGATAATGGGCATTACTGCACTCTTGGTTATGACACTCCTGAGGGATATACTTAGGATAATTTAAATTTTATTTACAAACTTATTTGAAGGATTTTAATATAATATGAGAATAAATGACCTTGGTTAATCCTAAGTTGTTTCAAATTAAAAATATGGTGTCATGATATTCTTTAAATGATTTTATGACTACTGTTACTCACACAATGCTTTCTAGTTTTAGTCAATGGCTAGATTCCAAGGAAGTCATAGTAACTTTTGAGCATGATGTACAAGGTGGGAATAGTGGTAGAAATGAGCAACAAAATGGAATTTTGATAGGCATAAAAGATAACGTGTTCTTGGAAAATCCGTTTTCCAAAAATATGATCAAAAACATATATATTAACCAACTCCTGGACTCAAAAAAGAAGAGAAAGGTGATGAATGATAAGAGATCCAACAGTGGTGACCATTGAGAAAATAATCCTCAATTTCCATCATGTAGGAAATGTGGAAGGAGACACCCAAGAAAGTGTCTCAATGGAATATAGAAATGTTTTACGTGTGGGAAAGAAGGACATAAAGTAAATAATTGCCAAGGAAAAATGAAAAGTACTATGGAATAAAAATAAAAATGGTCCCAAAAATCCATTTACAGTCATTTTTCATAAATTTAGGGGACCTGTCCATTACCCGAGTGAATTCCCTATTCTATAGGATATTTTCTTGGTCCACAAAGAAGTTATGTGGGAATAAATGGTTGGATAAATGTTTAAAAGTATTAGTGCTCCTTGTTGATGGGATTACATTGGAATAATTTTCTCTTGTATTTGTAACCCTGCAGTTTGCCATGTGAAAATGATATTTGAGGAAGAATTATCTTTTATCTTGTGGATATAGTTATAAATACCCATTTGGTTTTATATGATCATTGGGTTTGAGGAAATTACAAGTTATTATATTTTGGGGTGAAAATGCAAGGTATGAGATAACATTTGTGGTTAAATTAGGTTATGGTTATTTTGAGGAATTTATCTCATTTTGGTAATGTTATAAAATATGGTTTTTGAAAAAGGACAACACGCAGACCGTGTGACAACCCATCGTGTCAGAAAAAGTTGTGGGAATCGAACCCACAACCAGAGTGCAATTGGGATTTATCGCTTACCACTGTACTACGTGAAGTCCTTGGTTAGTGTGACTAATTATTTTTAGTTAAATAATTTTATTGATCAATAATAAGTTGATTTGGGATCTTATGTCTTATCTAACAAATAACCTTGGTATAGGAAAATGATTTGGTGATTAAGTGATAAATGTTATTTTGGAAGACGTTCGCTCTGTTGGGAACACTATATGCCTATGGAAAATAGAATACTGTGGGATTTCATGGTGGATTTTTATCTATGTTTTTATTGTGGATTTATAGTGATTTGGGTTATTTATGGAAATGATTAACCTATAATAGAGAATATGTGATTAGGTTAATTACGTTTAAGTATGTGACTTTAAGAGTAGTCGATGTCATTTGGAGATACAATTTAACATGGAAGACTACATAACCAAATTATTCAAAGTTTTGGGTTTCAATATTAGTTTGGATTATATTGAAGTATTTTAAGGACAATTGTTTATTGAATGGTATTTATTTAACTTTCAGTTATTGTTGGTTTAATTTTAGAAATTAAGATTAGTGTTTCTTTCTCTAAAGGAATATCCTTTTGGGGGATCATCTGATCTTGTACTAACCATTTTGGTTTTGATTAATCTCTAAAGACAAGGTAAATATATAGTTTATTCTTTTTGGATCATGTGATTCTCTAGAAGTTGATTCTAGCTCTTTCGGTGTGACCAAGTCAACTTGAATACTCATCATTTAAAAAAAATGAGTTAGTGGTAGAAATTTATTAAAGAATGAAACTCTACTTATAAAGTATGTATATCTCTTTATGTTCTTTGTCAATATCATAAATAAATTCCTCATCTTTATGAAATGAAACTTAAAACAAAAAAAACATTTTTTGTTTACTTTTCCTACTGGGAAACTAATGACTGTTTGTCCCATCACAAGTTTGTGGTTTTCTTATTATTAACTTTCTCCTGATCATGATTTATATCCCTATCCATCATAACTTGAAACTTAGTTTATCTTCCATATCTATATTTTCCTACATGTAATCCTAGTATGGGTTATCTCAAGTGACCTTTGTACTTCTCTTTCTTTCTTTTAAAGTGATAGTTTTATTGAATCTTTTTCTAATGTGGGAATTTCAATTATGTTCCCAAGCCCAATTTTAAAAATTATGAGGATGCAATTTCCAAAAGGGGGAATAATGTAACACCTCAAGATTCCATGGTACGTTTCCCTTTGAATAATGTAATTGCTTGCATTGTACGCAAATTCGAGATTCTAACACACCGCGACTAATCAAACTAGCCGTTAGGAATAATAATACCCAGATTTTGAAATTTTATAAATTTTATCTTTCAAAATGGACTTCATTTTAGGATTCGGAATATGGAAATTATCTTAGGGTGATTTTTTGGTATTTTTTTGAAAACTTTCAATTTTTGATGAATAGTGAAAACACTGAGTTATAGTTTAAAATCGAATTTTTATTTAAATAATTATTTATTTTATTTAAATTTATTTTAGGTCAAAATAGATACATAATACCTATATAAGTTTAATGTAATTCATTGGATTCAGTTTGTAATAATTTTAGATATATAAAAAATTTATTGAACTTTTTAATCGTCTTTTACCCACCTCCTAGGAGCATTTGAAAATTTGAATAAAACTTAATTTTACCACTTCTGTGAATTGAATTCAAAAAATCCAAGAAACCCAATTGATATTAGTAAGTAAAATGTGGTTCAATAAGATGAAAATAATTTTTTTTGAATAGTAACTTTTTACTTTTATTTACCACGGTTAAAAGTAAATAGGGTAATTAAGGGTAAAAATGATATTAGTATTACCCAAACACATGTCCTAATTCTATTGGATAAGTGTAATTCGACCAAAAAAAACCTTAGGAATAAAATATGATCCTTTTGGTTCACTTGGATTAGATTATGACATTTATTATTATTCAATTCAAAGAAGAGTTAAAAGTGTTAAAATAAAAGTTTAATAACTAAACCATTTTTAATATAGGGTTACACATAAGATAAATTCAAATATAAATATTTATTAGAAATATAAAAATATTTCCTACGTAATGGTATTTTATTTATATTTTTTAGAAATTAAATAATTTAATTTATTTATAACACAATGATAATGCAGTAATTACCTAATTAATGAAATATTAAAATAATTGATATTATAAATATCCAAATAAAAGTAATTTGAGACTTTTTATAAATTAAACTAATTTTATAGGTTAATATGACATTTTAGGTTTGGTTAGATGAATTTTTTTCTAAGTAATAATGTTGTTATAAATTTATAAAAAACAAAATATCAAATAGTGTCAAAATTGACATAAAAGAGTTTTTAAAACAAATATTATATTATTAATTGATATTCTATTCCTAAAAATCTAAGTATCATCTAAAAGACTTATATAATGATAAGTTTATCATTAATGAACCACTTGGGGTTCTCTTGGAAGTATATAGAAAGTTTATTAACCATATAATATAAAAATACAAAGAGATATGGTAAATGTCAAACTATTTAACTAAGAGTTAAATCTAAAACATAAGGTTAATATAGTGACCCAAACCTGTCTAAAACCAATTAGCTGAGTGTTTTTTAACCCATAACCACCTTATCCTTTAAATAATCCATTTTGTATCCATTATAAACCAAAAATTATTTTATTATAAAATAATATTTCTAGCTTTTCCTAAGGTGCCCCTCACCCCTCTTATAAAAGCGCACTCCCCCTTCTCTCTAATTCACACCTTTAAAGACATTTGGCTCGGCCAAACCCTGCCAAAATACCCTCTAAACTGTAATCCCTTCATCCTAGTGTCCTTCCTTTAGTCATAAATCTAACCTAAGGATCCCTTTTGATCAAATCAAAAGGAAGAACCCGAAGAAGAGGTAAATATTTCATCACCTCTTTCAAGTTCCTTTCTTATTCCACTTCCTCTTTCTTTGTTGTTTCCATTCTAAAATAATAAATCAAGTATCTTCTATATACTGTTATGTTATTATAAATATGGTACAACCATATTCATTATTCTAACCATCCTGTGCATACGTACGGCTTACCGTCTCCACGTCATGGTGTAATTGTTATTCAATACATTATTATTTGGATGGGTATAATAATGATGTGTAATTGATGTAAATAATAAAAATAACATGATAATGATTATGTATATATGATATACCATCTAGTTATATATTATTTTAATATCAAAATAATGATATTTTCACTCGTGCGTACGTACGGATTACCGTCTCCACGAACACGATGAGATTCATTCCCCATCGTAATCCATTCAAGACTAATTCTCATTAGATGATTAAAAATAATGTTTAAAGACTTAAAATCATTCTTAATATGAATAAGATACATCCTATCCATAATAAACATTACTTACCTAACAAATCATATGAAGTGAAACGAATCAGTTAACACCCGAAATGACGATAATACTAAGATATTATTAACTAAGCAATGTTAAAAGATCATATATGATATCATATTAATGTATATTATTCTTGGAATAATTTAATAACAATTATTTCACCATTATATAGGAGTTTAAAATACCATCGACCAAGGAAAAGTACAAAGTAAGGGGTTTCTTATCTCACTTTTAATTTCGTGAGATTTCCATTATTCGCCACTTATTTATTAAATGTGGTGTATTGTGAACTGTCATTTGATATATATATTATCATGATTCTCTTTATATTCATGGTATTATGTGATTAATTTGGTTGTTATTAACTTTTTTCAATACGACTCTATTGATTACAACGAAGTAAGGGTTTTCATCTCATTTCCTATTTCCGTGAGATTCATGTCATACTACCACTATTTCCTTTCATGTGGTGTATGTACTGACCAATGATTGTATTCTTTGTGTAATATACTTTAATTTATGACTAATTACATATTAATTTTATGATCCATATTTCATGGGATGTATGTTTCTTATGTTACCAAATTGGTAAGGGAATTTCAAATTTCAATTTCCACTCATTCGACTTTACGCATACTTCATTGATTATTTTACTCCATGATTATGTGTGGAATCACTATTTATTATTTGTGTAGTAATTTCCACTCCCCTTTATGTAGATATAATTTTGATACACATAATCACTCCATTGATAAATTCTCAATTAATCGATATGAACTTGATATGAGTAATTTTAACTCAATCTCCATTTATTGAGTTAAACATCCAATTCATTGGTGTTGTTTTTACAAGAATATGTGTGAATGTCCACTGATTGATTTACACTGAATATCCAATAATATTGAGTGTATTTATATTTTTCACACATAATTATGTCATTTATTTATCCTTAACCTAAGGATATGGTCTTTAGAAGATATTTCATCTCAATTTACATTCTATTGAGACTTTTTTTTTGTTATATGTCAATTCAATTTTATATGGTGTATATAATGTAATTTGACATAGTAAATCATGAATACCTTTATTCCCATGATATTATAAAGTTTTTATTACCTCAATTATTTTTATTCAAGTGTCTCTATTTTGGTTAGGAACCCTAACTAAAATATCATTTTAAAATGTTTTAAAGATTTATTATTCTAAATCTTTATCATTAATGTCCACGTTTTAAAAATGGTTTTAAGGATTTATTTATATGGACATTAATGTTTTAAAATTAAAATTCATTTAAAAAGTTTCAAAGTGGTATGGGACACTTTGATTCAAAAAATTATTTTTAAACGGCTTCTTGACAAATAGTGTGACTTTTAAGTGTTTTCAAGAAAAAGGGGGATATTTCTCTCAAATAGTTTTAATGATTATTTTCATCTATGTCAATATCCTTCATTATTCTCAATTGAGGTTAATATGTTACAATAAAATATTCCATATTGTATTGAATGGTTTATATTTGACTGTGGATGTGATATTTTAATACCATTCATGGTTTGTGGATAAAGTATTAATATTTTGTATGCTAGTTTTAGTATGAATGTTTATGTTATGTTTCAAACATTTCATATGAGGAATGCATTGGACTTAGTAAGTGAAGGGTGGAGCCTTCTTTAGCTTCTCAATGCATAGATAGGTCTCATGAGACAAACTAGTGTCTTGGCACAAGGCCTTGACAAAATCTTATTTGTAGTCTTGGAACAAGGCCTTGACTATGTGGTTATGAAAGTCTGGTATTATGCATTCCATCATTATGAAAGTGGATATTGATATTGAATGTGATTATTCGACTAGTATAATATCCATGTGAATAAGTAAATGGAATTATTTGATTTTATCTTTGCCATATTATGCTGAAGATCATGTTTAAAAGCCTTTTTTTAGTCTTATACATTGCCTTAAATGTTTATTCTTATTTATGAAAGTTTCTGCTATATTTTTATCCTTACAGAGCATCTGAGCTCACCCATTTCTATGTTTTATTTTTCCAGGATGCAAAGAAGTATATTATGACTGACCTATAGGGATATTCTATGGTATCTCATTGTTGTCTTTGAAAACAATGTTATTGTAGTTTTCCATTTTATGATGTAATGTAAACCTTATGAATGTATATAGTACTTACAAGGCTACTAAATTAATCGGTCTTTCGATACTTGATCTTTTGTGATCATGGGAATTATACGTAATAATGCACTGACTCTAGACTTCTAGGGTTGGGGTGTTACATATGTGTTCCTATTTTAGGTTCCAGTAATATCAGAAGCATGTGATGAGTCATTCCCAACTTTTCTTTTTATCAAGATCGATGATTAATATGAGATTTAAACAATGATAAACATCATGATCTATGGAATTAAATCAAAGAATATAAACAAAGAATAGAATTCCAGAATCATAGAGAGGATCATCACATATTATATATAATAAATTTAATTAATTAAATAATTAAATTGTTGGAATCCTCTCTTAATTTATGGATCTAACAACAGATCTGTGTTGTGTCATCATTGCGTTGTAGGAATAAATATTAGATTCCCCCTAGAAGCAACTCACACATGTTCCAAGAATCTTTGAACATTTCCATAGGAATATATGGGTGCTAGTATAACAGATCCTATCGATTGCGGTGCCCACCTTTGATCACCTTGATAACTTCCTTCAAAGTTTTCTTCTTGATCTCTATTGACTTTAAAGTGGGAGGTGTAGGAAGACTGCTCTCCATTCTTGGGATCATTCTTAGATAAGGGAGATATCTAGGGTTTGAGAGGATTCTCCAAATTTTTTATGCACAACCAAGACAAATGAATTGGATCTATTAGAAAATAATATAATTGGGTTTATATACTTCTTGGGTTAAAATAAAATAATTTCACAAGTTCCCTTTATTATTTATTTAATCCTTGTAGAACCCCATATCAAATAATAATAATAGTATTATTATTATTTCTTGACATATTCTTAACTTTCAATTTAAATTAAATGTTATTTAATCAAATAATATTCAATATTTATTATTTTTCACTAAACCATTAAACTCGGTCTTGTCATTCCTCCACAATATTTATCTGCCTTTGAATAATGACTATTTATTTGTTAAATAAATATCACTGCATTATTCACCAAAAAATTAATAAATATTATATTTACTAAATAGAAAATAAATATTTGGTAAATATTCCGCTCACATTATATTTTCTCGAATAACTGGTCATAGAATAAATGTGATTAAGAAAACATGAATAATTATTAAACCACATATGGGAATATTATTTATTGAACTTGTTAAATTTTAGATATTATTATTATTATTTAACTGAGATTTTGGATACACTTAGTGTGTGACCCTCTAGGCCTCTTTCTTAGTCACATTAGGCGAATCATCCTAAAGTAAAAGGTTAGCATCTAGCAACATGTCAAGTCACCCATAGAGAAATAATTTAATGTTTCAAGGACATAATACCTCATATAGATTCTTTCCATGTAATATAATCCCTTTTTCATGATATATCTAATCAAGAAGGTTGCATGTCGGTGCCATAAACCTATGTGCTCGATGTCTCTTTCTTTGACTTCTCGAAAATTGAACCTTCCTATAGAACACCATGTCCATGGATTTATTAGGATATATCATTTCCATCAAAGATCCTAAAATATCAACTTTCATTAAATAATAAAAGGGATAAATTATTTCTCTCATTATTCATTAATGAAATATTATTAGTGACGTACCTAACATATCCTACTGCACTGTGAACATATGTGGTCACTTTTTCTTCAATACATCAAAGTACATGACTCATAATGCTCATTAATAATAATATTAAAGTATAATGACCAATACACATGTCCACAAATAATAAAATCCAATGACACATATAAATATGAATTTCCTACTGGCATGTCTCATTCTCATAATATCATACACTGGATATTACCAAGGGCGTACACCATGAAAAGGTAATTGAAAATACAATGAGTCTTCACCCCTAATATCATGTATCATTTTCATCCATCAAATGATATCATCCATCTACAGAACATATATTTAAGAATAGTGTCATAACACTTTTAGGTTCTCATCATAGTGGGGAGTCATTATGAACTTTTAGTGAGACAACTAATTTTGGTACATTATCACATACTATGTTATGTAAAATAACAATAATGATATGATAATAAGTTTATTAATATTAAAAAATATGAATATATGTTATCATAAAGTACACTGAAGTGGGTTATAGGGCACTAACTCCAACAGACTCTCACTTACACTAGAGTCAACTACTAACAACCTTCAGTCCTCTAGTTATCACGTGATACTCATGCTTCTACTGAGATAAGCCTTTAGTCAATGGGTCTACCAAATTCTCTTCCATGGGTACTCTGTTGACTACAACTTCACCCCTTTGATAAAAATCCATCAAGAGGAGATTCTTATGGAGTATATGATTTGTTTTTTTGTGTGACCTTGTCTCTTTTTCAAGAGCCACCACTGTAGTATTATCACAAAACAATGTGATGGGATCTTTACTACTAGGTACCACATAAAGCTCCTAGAAAAATTTAAAATTACAAATGGCTTCCTTGGTAGCATCATAAGCCACTATATACTCAGAATCCACTATAGAATTAGTGACAAATAGATACTTTGAAATATTCCATATCACGGCACCTCTATTGGGATAGAAAACCCATCATGAGAGTGAATTCATATCATTCTGATCTATTTTAAAACTATCATCAGTATATCCCATGATGACCAGCTCCTCGTCTCTTCCATACACCAGGAACATATCTTTATATCTACTCAAATACTTAAGGATAACCTTAATAGCATACCAATGTTATTCTCATGGATCATCTTGATATCTTACTACCATTATCAATCAATAGAAAACATCAATTATAGTAAATAACATGGCATACATGATTTATCCTATTGTTGAATTATATGTGATCTTACTCATTCTCTCTTTCTCCTGTTGTGTTTGAGGACACATTTTATTAGAAATAAATAAACCTAGTGATACTAGAACTAATTCCCTCTTAGATTGTTCTATACTAAATCTATTTAGTATCTGGCCAACATAGGTACTTTGACTTAGTCCAAGCAGCCTCTTGGATCTATCATGAATGATCTTGATCCCTAGAATATAGGTTGCTTCACCTAAGTCCTTCATAGAGAAACACTTTTTTAACCAAGACATGATAGACTATATGACTGGTATTTCATTTCCAATAAGTAATATGTCATCAATACTACTAGAATAATGACAGCAATTCCACTAAACCTATTATAAACACATGTCTCATGTGCATTCTTAATGAAACCAAATTCTTTTATAGCTTCATAAAATCGAATGTTCCATGACCAAGATGCTTGCTTCAATCCATAAATGGATCTCTGTAACTTGAAAATCCTTTTGGCATCACCTAGAGTCACAAACCCTTTTGGTTGTGTTATATAGACATCTTTCTAAAGGTTCCCATTAAGAAATTCAATTTTGACATCCATATTCCAAATATCATAGTCATGGTAAGATTCTATAGCAAGTATAATTTTGATGGATTTAATTAGGGAAACTGGTGAAAAGGTTTCATCATAATCAATTCCTTTATGTTGTTTAAACCCTTTAGACACTATCCTTGCTTTATATATATTTACTTTACCTTCCATGTCCAGTTTCTTCTTGAATACTCATTTACATCCAATGAGCTTTATATCAACTAGCGCATCGACTAGAACCCAAACTTGGTTCTGATACAGGGAATCCATTTCATAATTCATTGTTTCTTTCCATATTGTAGCTTTTAATCTATTTACTACCTCCTTATATGAGAAAGGTTCATCATTGTCAACCAATAATGAGTCACTATCTCCGATGACTAGAAAACCATATATCTTTAGTTCTTTTACCTCTCTTACACTCCTACATAGTACTTGTGTTTCAAGAACTAATTATTCCTTGGGGACCTATAGAATTTGTTCATGTACCAACTCTTGTGTATCTTAAGTATCAAATTCATAGAATTCAATCTTGCTCCCACTATCCTTTTTGAGGATGTGCTCCCTCCCAATAAAGACACTTGTTTGGTGATAGTCACTTTCTTTTCTGAGGGGTTGTATTGGTAGTATCAATTTTTTTCTTTGGGATAGCCTATAAAGATACACTTTCTGCCCTAGGGTGCTATTTTTTTGCATGAGAAGGCCTTACCAAATTACTTGAAACCCCATACATGTGTATGCAATAAAATAGATTTCTTTCCACTCCATAACTTGAAGGTAATTCCATTTTCATCTTTAGTTGGTACTCAGTTTAATGTGTATGTCGTAGTTTGTAATGCATATCCCCAAAAGGATAATGGAAGATCTACATGACTCATTATCGACCATACCATGTCTAACTAGGTATGGTTCCTCATTTCACTAACACCATTCCATTGTGGTGTATAAGGTGGAGTGAGTTGACATAGAATCCCAAACTCCCATAAGAATTCAATACACTTTTGGTTAAGATATTCACCACCTCGATCCAATAAAATATTTTTTATCTTATTACCAAGTTGATTCTCTAATTCATTATTGAATTCCTTGAATTTAAAAAAGGATTTAGATGTATACCTCATCAAGTATACATAGCCATATCTACTCAAGTAATCGGTAAATGTTATGATGTAAGAATATCCACCTCTAGCTTCTACTGAAAATAGTCTATATACATTAGTGTGTACCAATCCTATAATCCTTGTGGCCCTTTCATCATGTCCCCCAAATGGTGGTTTGGTCATTTTTTCTTATAAATAAGAATGATATATTTTAAGTGGTTTTATCTTAGTTGATCTAAATAACCATGTTAACAGAGCTTTGTCAAATGCTTTTCGTTTCCATGACCAAAATGATGAAGTCGTAGTTGGGTATTGTATGAGTCGTGTGAACATGATTCATTATCAATTGAAAGTACTTGGTTTTCATAATATAATACATAAATATCATTATTTAAATGTTTAATATCATAACATATTTTGTCCTTATAAAAGAAACAATTTTTATTTCTGAACTTAAAAATAAACTCATCTTCATCTGGGAATGATACAAAAATTATGTACTTGGTAACCATAGGTATATAATAACAATCTTTTTAAACCCAAATAATTCTCATTGGAAATTAAAGGTTGTAGTCATCAATGGGTAGGTAAACCAACCTCGCACCATAAGTAGCTCTCAGATCCACTTCTCCTCTATCAATATTTTGAAATCTATTTGGTTCCAACATTTGGATACATATGTGAGAATTACAAGATGTATCTAATACCGAATGTGTATATATTTAAAAACTACACTTTATAAAGAATTCACCTTTAGCTTTCCCTTTCTTATGGGTACACTTCCTCTTCCAATGGCCTATATTTCTACATGAACAATATACTTCCTCCTTTTCCATTCCCTTTTTTTGGATCATTCTATTCTTGGAAGGAATGTGATTGGGAGCTTTAGACTTGTTATGAATCTTGGTCCCCTTTTCCTTTTTCTTACTTTTCTTGTTCATTATATGGACCATGGGTTTATCACACCCTATGTCCTTATCCACTTGGTGAATCAAAGTAAGAAGTTATAACGCCCCGACCCTAGTTATCCAGAGTCGGTGCACTATTACATAACATTGGCATGATCACAAAAGATCAAGTCTCAAAAGACCAATTAGTTTAGTATCCTTGGAAGTACTAGATACATTCAAATGTTTTACATTACACTATAAAATGAAAACTACAAAAAAAATGTTTGCATTGACCACAGTCATATCCCTTAGACTATCCCTGCATTAAAATCATGATATACTTCTTCACATCCTGGGAAAAATAAAACATAGAAAGGGGTGAGCTCAGATACTCATTAAGGATAACAATATTACAGAAACTTTAATAAATAGGCATAAATATTTAAGGCAATGTATAAGACTAAAAAAATCCTTTTAAACTTAAACTTCATTATAATATGGCAAATATAAATTGAAATAATTCCATTTACTTATTCACATGAATATTCTACTAGTTGAATAATCGCATGCAATATCAACATCCAAATTCATAATGATGGAAAGCATAATTCCAGACTTCATAACCACATAGTCAAGTCCTTATACCAAGACCAAAAATAATATTTTTTTCAAGGCCTTGTGCCAAGACACTAGTTTGTCCCATGAGACCTACCGATGCATCTAGGAGCTATAGCGGGCTCCACCTGTCACTTACCAAGTCCAATGCATTCCTCATATGAAAAGGTTTAAACATAACATAAACATTCGTATTAAAACTAGCATACAAGATGTAAATACTTTATCCATAAACCATGAATGGTATAAAAATAACATATCCATATTCAAACATATCAGAAAACCTTCAATACAATATGAAAGATTTGTATCATAATAAATCAACTTCAAACAAGTTTAAAATCCATCAAAGGATGTTGTCATAGATGAAATGAAAACTGTTTGAAAGAAATAACTCTTTCTATTTTGAAACCATTTAAAAGAAAACATTTATTTTGTAAATATTCTTATAATCTTGTAAGGGAATCTTTGAAGGTTTTATAATGGTGTAATATAGCCGCACACACCGTATAAGTTAAAAAACATTCTTTCCTTAATTTTGTCAAAAAGGTCATAAAGTACCTTGTTTGGAAAACAACGGAAAGATTCCTTTATAAACATATTATAAAAAGTCAAAAAAGGGTATAAATGACTTTAAAACATAGTAAAAATGTTTTGAAATACATTTTAAGAAACATGGATTTGGATGATAAAGAGGTCTCAGTAGATAATTATGTATAAACACCCTCAGATAATGAAGAGATTATAGAATTAACCCTTACCCTATACTTTTCCGTAGTCAGTGGTATGTTAACCTCCTGTATAATAGTTAAAAAATTGTTATTAAATTATAAAATAACTATATACCTAAATATGATATCATATTTGATCCTATAATATTGCTTTGTTAATAATATTTCAGTAGTATCATCGTTTCTGGTGTTAACTGATTCGTTTTCCTTTATATGCTTGGTTATGTAAGCCATGTTTTTTATGGATAGGATGTATTTGATTAATATATAGAATGATATTATGTTCATAAACATTATTTTTAATCATAAAATGAAAATTATTCTTGAATGATTACGATGGGGAATGAATCTCATCGCATTCGTGGAGACGGTAATCCGTACGTACGCACGAGCGACAATATCATTATATTGATGGTGAAATTGTATGTAATTGAATGTTATATCATATATACAGAATAATTAACATGTTATATTTTTTATTTACATCAATTATACATCATTATTATACCCATACAACAAAATAATGTATTGAAAAATAACTACACCACGACGTGGAGACGGTAAGCCGTACGTACGCACGTATGGTGAGTTTGTCATTCAAATGATGGATAGAATAATGAATATGGTTGTACCATTTTTATAATTACATCATAGTATGTACAAGATACTAGATTTATTATTTTATAATGGAAACAACAAATAAAGAGGAATTGGAAGAAGAATAGAACTTGAAAGAGGTGATGAAATATTTACCTCTTCTTAGGGTTCTTCCTTTTGATTTGATCAAAGGGCTCCTTAGGTTGGATTTTTGACCAAAGTAAGGCCTCTAGGATAAAGTGAGGGATGTTGGGAGGATATTTGGGCATGGGTTGGCCGATCCAAATGTCTTTGGAGGTGTTAATTTGAGATAAGGGGGAGTGACCTTTTATAAGAGGGGTGAGGGGCACCTTAGGAAAATATTGACATATTATTTTATAATAAAATCATTTTCGGCTTCTAATGGATTCAAAATGATTTATTACTAGGATAAGGTAGGGATGGGTCGAAAACCACTCAACCAATAGGTTTTATATAGTTTTGGGTCACCATATTAACCTTATCTTTTTAGATTTAACTCTTAGTTAAATAGTTTGTCATTTACCATGTCTCTTTGTATTTTTATATTATATTGTTAATAAACTTACTATAACAAGACAATAGAACCCCAAGTGGTTAATTATTAATATATATAACCTTATCTAACTACTTTGGACAAACCTTAGATTTTTAGGAATATTATATCAATTAATAATATAATTTTTTTTTAAAACTCTTTTATGTCAATTTTGACTCTATTTGGTATTTTGTTTTTGTTAAAGCCATAAAAACGTGATTACTTCTAAAAAATCATTTAATAAACCCTAACAAGTAATATTAACCAATAAAATTATTGGAATTCATCAAAAGTATCAAATTAGATTTATGTGGATATTTATAATATCAATTATTTTAATATTTCATTGGTTTGGACTTGGAGTCCTTAAGGCTTTTGGGCCACCCAGGTCTTCGGGTCAGTAGGGATTTCAGGCCACCTTTAAGGCCTTAGGGACACCTCAAGGACTTTGGGCCACCTCAAGGCCTTCGGGCCACATGCAGTTGCCCCAGACACACTATAAAAAAAAGGAGCAGCCCTAGAAGAGGATTCAGAGCAGGTGCACTCACCAGAGCAGAGCCAAATGGATTTGTCAGAATGAGAGGGTATGGATATGCCATCAGGACCAGCCTGTTCTTGCATAGGAAGCCTATCCAAATAGCCGTGTGAATGTGGAGAGTTACTATCATGATGCAGATGCTAGAGAGGGGCGGTTCCTTGTAGATAGTCTGGCTGAATTCCCTAAGACCTTCAGGTCATGTAATCTCCTAAGCCTACGGGCCACGTAATATCTAAGACTAAGGGCCTTGTAAGGGTTCCCCCTTATCCCTTGAAAGGTGGGTTATCAAAAATCAATAAAAATGAAGTCCTTCGGGTCATTCGGGTAATTACTGCATCATCATTGTGTTGTAAATAAATTAAATTATTTAATGTCTAAAAATTATAAATAAAATACCATTATGTATGCAATATTTTTAGTTTTCTAATTAATATTTATAGTCTAATTTATCTTATGTAGAACTCTATATTAAAAAAAATTTAGTTATGAAAACTTGAGTTTAACATTTTTAACTCTTCTTTAAATTAAATAATAATAAATGTCCTAATATAATCCAAGTGGACCTAAAGAATAATTTTTTATTCCTAAGGTTGTTTTTGGTCGAAATACTCTTATCCAATAGAATTAGGAAATGTGTTAGGGTAATAATAATATCATTTTTACCTTTAATTACCCTATTTACTTTTAATCGTGGTAAATAAAAGTTAAAATTTACTATTCACTAAAAATTATTTTTATCTTATTGAACCACATTTTACTTATAGATATCAACCGTGCATCTTGTATTTTTGAAATTCAATCCAAAGAAGCGGTAAAATTAAGTTTTATGCAAATTTGCAAATGCTCCTAGGAGGTGGGTAAAAGACGGTAAAAAGTTCCATAAAATTTTTATATATCTAAACATATTATAAAATGACTATGATGAATTATATTGAACTTATATAGGTATTATGCATCTATTTTGATCTAAAATAAATAATTATTTAAATAAAAAGTCGGTTTTAAACAATAACGCAGTGTTTTTCACTATTCATCAAAAATTGAAAGTTTTCAGGAAAATACCAAAAATTCACCCTAAGATAATTTCAATATTCCGAATCCAAAAGTGAAGTCCATTTTGAAAGATAAAATTTATAAAATTTCAAAAAGTGGGTATTAATATTCATAACGGCTAGTTTGATTGGTTGTGGTGTGTTTGAACTCAAAGTTGTGTACAACACAAGCTATTTTATTATTCAATGGGAAATGTATCATGGAAGCTTGGGGTGTTATATTCTCCCCTCCTTAAAATAATTTCATCCTTGAAATTTCTAGAATATTACTGCATAAAAAGATTCTGGTGGTTCTTCATCATAAGTTCCTCGGATTCCCACGTTGCCTCTTCTATCTTATGGTTTCTCCAAAGAACTTTTACCAGACGAGTCATCCAGTTTCTCAACACTTGTTCTCTAGTATCCATAATTTTGATAGGCTCTTCACAATAAGACAGATCAGGTTCCAGTTCTATTTATTAATATGTGAGTACATGCGTTGGGTCAGGCTTGTATTTTCTCAATAGTGATAGGTGGAAGGCATCATGAACTTTGGAGAGACTTGGTGGAATTTCCAAACGGTAAAATACAACCCCAATTTGTTCTAGAATTTTGAAAGGTCTGATGTACCTGGGACTCAATTTACCATTCTTACCGAATCTTATAACTCCCTTCCATGGAGATACCTTCAAGAAAACCTGATCTCCTACCTAAAATTCCAAATCCTTCCTTCGTTTATCGGTATATCTCTTTTGCCTACTTTGATATGATTTGGTGTGGGTTTGGATAACCTTCACATTTTCCATCATTTCCTCAACAACTTCTAGGCCTATGAGTTTTCTTTCACCAACATCATCCCAAAAAGTTGTTGTGCGACATCTCTTTCCATATAACGCTTCATATAGTGCCATCTAAATACTTGAATAGAAGCTATTGTTATAGGAAAATTCTACTAGAGGTAAATATTGATCCCACATACCTTGAAAGTCAAGTGATCAATATCTCAACATATCTTTTAAGGTTTAAATTTTCTGTTATGATTGTCCATCAGATTGAGGGTGGTAGGCAGTGCTCAAATGAAGTTTAGTATCCAGGGCTTTCTAAAGACTTTTCTAGAATCTTGAGGTAAAATGGGGATCATGATCAGAAAAAATTGATAGGGGTACTCCATGAAGTCTTACAGATTCATTAATATATAGTCTTGATAAACGTTCAAGTGGTAAATCTTCTCTTATAGCAAGAAAATCTGATTACTTGGTAAGACGGTCAAAAATGACCCATATTGTATCATTTCTTCTAGGAATCTTTGGTATTCCCATGACAAATTCCATCATAATATCATCCCATTTCCACTCAGGTATGGGAATAGGTTGCATGACTCCTCTAGGATGTTGTCTTCCAGCTTTCATTTGTTGACAAACCATACATATCGACACAAAACCAGCAATCTCTCTCTTCATGTTGTCCCACCAAAAATCTTCTTTCAAATCTCTATACATCTTAGTGCTACCAGGGTGTATAGAGAAATTGGAGCTATGATAATCATCCAACAATTACCTTTTCAGATCAGGTATATCGAGAACACAAAGTCTCTTCCCAGATTTCAAAATCTCATCTTCGTATATGAAGTCGATCAATCTCCCATCATTCACAGCTTTAATCTTATTTTGAAACTCCTCATCATCAGTCTGAGAAATCTTTATCCTTTCTAGTAAAGATGGTTTGGAAACCATTTGAAAAAGAATTGATGTTTCACCTTCCATGGTTATTCCCATATCCATATTTACAAGATCCATGTATATAGGATCCTTTTTAACTCTCATCTTGTTCAAAACTCTATGATCCTTTCTACTCAAAGAATTTTCCACCTTATTTGCCTTCCCCAGGTGGTAGTGTATGGTGCAATAATAATCCTTGAGTAGTTCAAGCAATCGTCTTTGCCTCATGTTGAGTTCTTTTTGTGAGAAAATATACTTCAAACTCTTGTGATCAGTATAAATCTCACATTTTTCACCATAGAGATAGTGTCTCCATATTTTCAGAGCAAATATTACAGCTACTAACTCAAGATCATGATTAGTATAGTTTTTATTCTGAATTTTTAGTTGTCGTGATGCATAGTAAATAACTCTATCATCTTGCATAAGGACACAACCGGGTCATTTATTTGAAGCATCACTATAAATAACAAACCCATCATTCCCTGATGGTAGAGTCAAGATAGGAGCATTGGCTAATCTTCTCTTTAGTTCTTCAAAACATTCTTCACACTCTTTTGTCTGTCCAAACAAATTTAACCCATTTACATGTGATCTTGGTTAATAAGTTAGCCAACTGGGAAAAATTCAGGATGAAACATCAATAATAACCTTATAAACTAATAAAACTGCATACCTCAATTATACTGGTCGGTGTTTTCCATTCTTGGATTTCCTTGGTATTTGAAGGATTAATATAGATTCCATAGTTAGAGACAATATGGCCAAGAAAAGAAATCTCTTGAATCCAGAATTCACACTTTCTAAACATCCCATATAATTCATTTCTTCTAAGAGTCCTTAGGATGATCCGTAAGTGATTTTCATGATCTTTGTAGCTTTTGGATTATATCAAGATATCATCAATAAATGTCACTACAAAGTCATCAAGATATTCCTTGAAAACTATGTTCATTAGATCCATGAAAACAAAGGGTGCATTAGTCGGCCCAAAAGGCATTACTGTAAACTCGTAATGCCCATACTTGGTTTGAAATGTTGTTTTCAAAATGTCTTCCTTATTTACAGACAATTGATGATATCCAGATCAAAGTTCATTCTTTGAAAAATATTGAGCTCCATGAAGTTGTTCGAATAAATCATCAATGCGAGGTAAGGGACACTTGTTCTTTATTTTTATAGCATTGATCTCCCTGTAGTCAATGCACAACCTCATAGATCCATCTTTCTTCTTAACAAAAAGGATAGAGTCTCCCCATAGAGAAACACTAGGGTGAATAAATCCCTTGTTACTCAATTCCTCTAGTTGTTTCTTTACTTACACTAATTCCATAGTGACCATTCTATAATGGGTATTCGATATGGGCCTTGAACCAGGAATTAAATCAATGGAAAACTCAATTTCTCGTTCTAGAGGATGTCTAGGTAAATCCACTAGAAACACATCAACATATTCTTTCATAATAGGTACATCCTCTATTCGAACATTCTTTTCCTCACCCGTATTTATTTCATTCTCTTATTCCCCAATAATTGAATTTAGTAGAGCTATTGAGGGTGGATCTAGATAAGAATTAGGTGGTGACGTTTCTGCTCTAAAGATAAGGTACTTCTTATCATCATCAAAAATTATAACCTCCTTCTTCTGACAATAAATTTTTGCATCATGGTCCAAAAGCCAATCCATTCTGATGATTATATAAAATTCAATCATGGGTATGATGATGAGATCAGTATATAAAGAACATTTATATTCCCTAAGGGGAACTGATTCATAAAACTTTGTTATGATGATACTTCCCTTAGGTTTTTTTACTAATAACTCCCTTGTTATGTCAGTTTGAAAATATCTAATTTTCTTAGCAAACTGTGAAGATATGAAATAATGCGATGATCCAGAATAAAATAAATCATTGGCTAAATTTGAGGAAACCATTAAATTATATGCCACTGCGTCTTTTGGAGCTTCAACCTCAGAAGTAGTAATCACATAAGCTTGGCCTTTCTCCCTTGTCCTTTTCTAAGGTAAGTTCCCTTAGCGCTTAGGACATTCATTTGCATAATGCCCCTTTTCTCTACAATTGTATCATTAAACATTAACAGTCTCTTTCTTTCCTTTGCAATCACGAACTTGGTGGCCTTTTTCACCACACTTGTAACAAAATCTCATTCCCTTTAGGCACATACTAGGGTGTTTCTTCCCACATTTACTGTAGGATGGATATTCAAGTTTTCCCTTCTTCCCATTATTTCCATTTCTAAAGTGTTTAGCAGATCTCTTCTTCTTCTGCTATGCTTTAAAGTCATAAGACTTGGAGAATTATTTTTCTATCTTGATGGCACATGAGACAATATCTTTGTATGATAAGAAGGATTGTGAGATTAATGCTTGTCATAGAAATGGTTTTAACCCATAAATGAATCGATCAATCTTACTCCTTGGGTTATGTATATAATCTGTAGCATGCCTTGCTAAACTTGTAAAGTTAGCCTCATATTTTGTGACATTCTCATCCTCCTTTTGTCTCAGACTCAAAAATTACCTTTCCATATCCGCTCGATGGTCACAAGGAAAGTATTTTTCTAAGAAAATATCTTTAAACTCCCTCCATTCCATATTTGATACATCATCATCTACGTTTGTGTTTAGAATCAATGACCACCATTGATCTGCATCTCTCATGAGGCGATAAACTGTCATGACAACTTTTTCCCTTTTGCTACTCCCCAAAGCATGAAATATTTTCTCTAAGGAACTTATCCATTGCTCGACTACAAATGGATTCATATTCCCATTGAATTTTGGTAGTTTTTGCCTCATGAATCAGTCTAACATTGATCCTACACATTGTGGATCAGGGAGATTTATACGGGTAAGGTTATTATTCATAACTTGAGTGAGTTGTCCCAGTATGGTGATATGCTGATCAGCACCAGTTGCATCACCAGCTCCACTATAATTATCTTGAGTAGGAGGTAAATCCATACATGGATTACATGCATTGATACGGTTTCCATTTCTTTCACTAGGCGCCATTTCTAAACAATGGAATACACTAGATTAGTATATGAATCTAAATACATAATTCCAAACTTGTAAAAGACTTAACATAAATTGAACAGTTTATGGATATAATCCATAATCATAAAAAAAAATTCTTTGATGAAGTATATACTCATAAATCCTTCATAATGGTTTTTAAACAAAATGTGAATTATCCTAAGAATATTCCTCGGGAGTGTCGTAACCAAGAGTGCAGTAAGGCCCATTGTCGTGCACTAGTTCTCATTCGAGTCTAGCTCAAAGCAGTGTTTTTGGGTTTTAACCCTAGGTACATTTGTGCCAGATCCACATCTACCTACTCGTATCTAGACAGGGATGTATTTCTTGGAAAAATCACAAAATATCTACATTAAAAAAATTCTAGGAAGTTCTACTATACTAATCCTCAAAGTCTATCTTAGGGTAATTTTATATAATCATAATTTTTCTAAATCTAGATTCTAAGGTTTGTACTAAACTTCCTCTGATACCAACTGTAACGCCCCGACCCTAGTTATCCAAATTTGGTTCATTATTACATAACATTGGCATGATCGCAAAATATCAAGTCTCAAAAGACCGATTAGTTTAGTAGCCTTGGAAGTACTAGATACATTCATAAGTTTTACATTACATTATAAAATGAAAACTACAACAATATTGTATCCATTGACCATAGTCATATCCCTTATACTATCCTTGTAGGTAATTCATAATATACTTATTCACATCCTAGGAAAAATAAAACAAATAAGGGGTGAGCTCAGATGCTCAGTAAGGATAACAATATTGTGGAAACTTTCATAAATAAGCATAAAAATTTATGGAAATGTATAAGACTAAAACAAAACCCTTTTAAACTTAAACATCATCATAATATGGCAAATATAAATAGAAATAATTCTATTTACTTATTCACATGGATATTATACTGGTTGAATAATCACATGTAATATCAATAGCCAAATTCATAATGATGGAATGCATAATTCCAGACTTCATAACCACAAAGTCAAGGACTAGTGCCAAGACTAAAAATAAGATTTTGTCAAGGCCTTGTTCCAAGACACTAGTGTGTCTCATGAGACCTACCGATGCATCAAGGAGCTATAGCGGGCTCAACCTGTCACTTACTAAGTCCAATGCATTCCTCATATGAAAAGGTTTAAACATAACATAAACATTTGTATTAAATCTAGCTTACGAGATGTCAATACTTTATCCATAAACCATGAATGGTATAAAAATAACACATCCACAGTCAAACATATCACAAAACAAACAATACAATATGGAAGATTTGTATCATAATAAATCAACTTCAAACAAGTTTAAAATCCATCTAAGGATGTTGACATAGATGAAATGAAAATTATTTGAAAGAAATACCTCTTTTTATTTTGAAACCATTTAAAATAAAAAAAATGAAATATTCGTATAAGATTGTAAGGGAAACTTCTAAGGTGTTATAATGGTGGAAAATAGCCGCACCTGTCATATGACTTAAAAAACATTCTTTCCTTAATTTTGTCGAAAAGGTCGTAATGTACCATGTATGGAAAATGATGGAAAGATTCCTTTATAAACATCTTATAAAAATTAAAACAAGGTTATAAATAACTTTAACCCCTAGTAAAAAAAATTTAAATACATTTTAAGAAACATGGATGTGGATGATAAAGAGGTCCCAGTAGATAATTACGTATAAACAACCTCGGATAATGAAGAGATTGTAGAATTAACCCTTACCCTGTACTTTTCCTTATTCGATGGTATGTTAACCTCCTGTATAATAGTTAAAACATTTTTATTAAATTATACAAGAACTATATACATAAATATTATATCATATATGATCCTCTAATATTTCTTTGTTAATAATATTTCAGTAGTATCATCGTTTCAGGTGTTAACTGATTCATTTTTCTTTATATACTTGGTTACATAAGCCATGTTTGTTATGGATAGGATGTATTTGATTCATATACAGAATGATATTATGTTCATAAAAATTATTTTTAATCATAAAATGAAAATTATTCTTGAATGATTACGATAGGGAATGGATCTTATCGAGTTAGTGGAGACAGTAATCCGTACGTACGCACGAGTGACAATATCATTATATTGATGATGAAATAGTATGTAATTGAATGTTATATCATATATACAGAATCATTAACATGTTATATTTATTATTTAGATCAATTATACATCATTATTATACCCATCCAAAAAAATAATGTATTAAATAACAACTACACCACGACGTGGAGACGGTAAGCCGTACTTACGCACATATGGTGACTTTTTCATTGATATGATGGATAGAATGATGAATATGGTTGTACCATTTTTATAATTACATCACAATATGTATAAAATACTAGAATTATTTTTTTATAATGGAAACAACAAATAAATATGAAGTGTAAGAAGAAAAGAACTTGAAAGATGTGATGAAATATTTACCTCTTCTTCAGGTTCTTCCTTTTGATTTGATCAAAAGGGATCATTTGGTTGGCTTTTTGACCAAAGTAATGACTCTAGGATGAAGTTAGGGAAGTTGGGAGGATATTTGGGCAGGGTTTGGCCGATCCAAATGTCTTTGGAGGTGTGAATTTGAGAAAAGGGGAAGTTCCCTTTTATAAGAGGGGTGAGGGGCACCTTAGGAAAAGATTGAAATATTATTTTATAATAAAATCATTTTCGGTTTATAATGGCTCAAAAATGATTTATTTCTAGGATAAGGTGGGTATGGGTTGAAAACCATTCAACCAATAGGTTTTAGACAGGTTTGGGTCCCCATATTAACCTTATCTTTTTAGATTTAACTCTTTGTTAAATAGTTTGACATTTACCATGTCTCTTTGTATTTTTATATTATATGGTTAATAAACTTACTATAACAAGCCAAGAGGACCCCAAGTGGTTCAATATTAATATATATAACCTTATCTAAGTTCTTTTTCCAAACTTTATATTTTTAAGAATATTATATCAATTAATAATACAATATTTGTTTTTAAAACTCTTTTATGTCAATTTTGACACTATTTGGTATTTTGTTTTTATTAAAGTCATAACAGCATGATTACTTCGAAAAAATTTCATTTAATCAACCCTAATATGTCATATTAACCTATAAAATTAGTTGAATTTATCAAAAGTCTCAAATTAGATTTATTTGGATATTTATAATATCAATTATTTTAATATTTCGTTAATAAGGTAATTACTACATCATCATTGTTTCATAAATAAATTAAATTATTTAATGTATAAAAATTTTAAATAAAATACCATTATGTAGGAAATATCTTTATATTTATAATGAATATTTATAGTCGAATTTATCATATGTATAACCTAATATTAAAAATGTTTTAGTTATGAAAACTTGAGTTTAACACTTTTAACTTTTCTTTAAATTAGATAATAATAAATGTCCTAATCTAATCCAAGTGGACCTAAAAGATCATTTTTTATTCCTAATGTTTTTTTGGTCGAAATAATCTTATCCAATAGAATTAGTACATCTGTTAGTGTAGTAATAATATCATTTTTACCTTTATTTTCCCTATTTACTTTTAACTGTGGTAAATAAAAGTTAAAAGTTATTATTCACAAAAAATTATTTTCATCTTATTGAACCACATTTTACTTATTTATATCTACCTTTTCTATCATATTTTTGAAATTAAATTCCCATAAGTGGTAAAATTAAGTTTTATACAAATTTTCAAATGCTCCTAGGAGGTGGGTAAAAAGACGGTAAAAAGTTCCATAAAATTTAGATATATCTAAACTTATTATAAAATGACTCCAATGAATTACATTGAACTTATATAGGTTTTATGTATCTATTTTGATCTAAAATAAATTTAAATAAAAAGTCGGTTTTAAATAGTAACGCAGTGTTTTTCACTATTCATCAAAAATTGAAATTTTTTAGAAAAATACCAAAAAATCACCCTAAGCTAATTTCAATATTATGAATCCAAAAATGAAGTCCATTTTGAAAGATAAAATTTATAAAATTTCAAAAATTGGGTATTAATTTTTATAATGTCTAGTTTGATTGGTTGTGGTGTGTTTGAATTCAATGTTGCGTACAACATAAGCTATTGTATTATTCAAAGGGAAAAGTGTCGTGGAATATTGGGGTGTTATAGAAGTTCTGAAAGACTCTTCTCATTGTTAATCATATTGTAATTAATAATAAAACTGGAGATGGTCTTGGGAAGTGATGAAAGTATGAGACATGTATGCAACTTATACGGGAATTTATTCCCTAAGATGTCTAAGTGTTCAATGTTTCCAATAATCTTGACTACATGAGGCCCATCTGGCACATAATCTCTATGCTTAATTATGAACAAATTATTGGAGATCTCATACATCTTTTGTCTCACCTTCTCTTAATAGAGACCCTGAAGGTGAGACATCATTCTATATGCATCCATGTCCTCAAAATCTCATTGGACATGGATGATAGCATAAAACATTAAACATATATGGAATCCTTCAAATTTTTCTCATGGAGTGATAACTCTTCATCACTTACCTCATTACCAGACACATCTAGAATAGGTTCTTCTAGTACATACAATTTTCTTTCAGGGTGAAGGATAACGCATAAGTGCCTTTTCCATTCATGGAAATTTGTGTCAGTGAGAATGTTATCCTTCTCAAGTATGGATCACAGTGATATGTTTGAAGTCGTTTCAATTCAATTTTTAAAAATACAATGAGAATAATGTTATTACTTTATCTGATCAAATTTAGTCAAATAAATAAATATTTATTTATTAATATCCCACTATTTTATCGAAACCCGATAACCCTCACCATTGGATTCAGAATACCCTATTTCTTGGAAATTATAATGGCAAGGATCCATATTCCCCTTATCATTACATGAAATTTGGTTGGTCAAGCAACTTGAATGGTTTTAGGTAGGCATTCCAAATACCAACTGCATTAACTCATGGTTCCATGATCTATTGAGTGGACTCCCCAATCCTGAAATCTTTAAATTAGATTTCCTCAACCCTTGCCTCTCAGTTACACCAAGTCCTTCTTTAACATACAACCCTTGATGTGAACTAAGTTATGTCAACCCAGAACTTAAATTTATAATTCCCCGATAATTCAAGTAACCCCAATTTGGGCTAGTCAAGTACTTTGAATTATGGTTCGATTTTAACTGAAGTAGTGGAAGGCTATAATGACTTAATATATATAATTTATGGATTTTATCTTATTGAGCATAAATTTACAATTATTATTTTTATTACATGATTGTTAATATTAAGTGGATTTAATTAAGTGATAAACCATGTATTAGATAATATTTACCCATAAACCAGTTTATTTTAGTTCTATATTTCTTGCTCATTAATTAAATTAATTCACGTGATCACAAAAAACATCCATAATTAAATAACCATGAAACTTGATAGAAATAAATAATAAATTGTTATGATCATGAGCTTTAACTAATGGTTAGTTTATCAAGTAGTTGAAAAACTAACTGTTGAACTAGGGGAAAAACACATTGAACCAATTAAGGTTTGTGTTACATCTTTCCACATGTCCACCTATGTATCTATCTTGGATTTGTTTCACCTCGGCTAAAAACAAGAATTTCCTCCACTAGATTGGGAGCTCTATCCATTACATATGCTTTTACTCACAATAAGGTGAAGGAAACAAGGGGTTTACATAAAAGAAACCATGGGTATGCAGACCCTTACACAATAAGAGGAGAGAAGGAACGCATGCCAACAATTTAATTTAATAATAATTTAAATTAAATCAATATCATATAAAGGTTTGGTATATTCTAATGATCATCCACATACATGAAACTAATTAAGTATTTAATAAAACTTGCATTCAATTCTTAACCATTCTTATTTAAGATAAATCGTGATCGAATCAATTAATTGTCTTCTTTAATTAATCAATTATTTTATCTTAATTCTCATTTTAATTTCCATGATATTCACATATATTATAATTTAAAAAAAATTAAATAAATTTATTTAACATTAATTGTGTTTATAAATTTACCTTGGAGAAAGAATAGTCATCCAAATCTACCCAAAATGTATTATACTTGTAGAAAATTTACTCTTATGACATATGGCATACAAAACTTATCACGTACTTTCATGACGTGTACTGTCAACATAATGATTACACAAATTACATGATTTTTCTATAATGTGACATACTTTAATGCATGTAGAGTAACAGCTGTAATATGACTCATACATGATATGTAGATCTGAAAATTACACATGTATTAATTAAACATTTATGTGTGTGTGTATGTGTGTTAAAACCTATCACATGGTGTGTCCTATAAACTTAATGATCACACACAAGCATGTGTTGATAAGGTTTACATGGTATAATAAATAAATTTTAAGACTACATAATTTGGTATATGTACATAGAGTGTACAAGCATACTACACAGAATCTACATCTCTCACCATCTATCTGAGGCACACGCCTAGGGGCCTTGCATGTAAATTGTGCCTCAGAAAATTGGATTACATAGTGTGTATAAGAAACTACATGGCGTGTGGTCTTTGAGTTACATGGTCACCTGTCAGGTCGATCATTTATGGTAATACATGGCCTATCTATGACTCAAAGGGACTACACACTGTGTACATGAGCTACATGGCGTGTACTCTGCCTGACCATGCACAACCTCGGCATGGTCAACTCACAGTGTAAGAAATAAATACACCACGTGTCATAAATTCACACAGTTTGAATTAATTTCCAAATTAATTCCAGATGCATTGAACACAAGTACACAATGTGTAACTCTGGGTACACGGCATGTAATCCTTTGTTATCCATCTAGAATACTTGGAACCTCCGTATATTGATTTTATTTCATTCATAAAATTAATTTTATTGATTAGATCTACGATAAACGAAGGTGGAAGAAGAAGATCTCAAAATTCATATTAAAAGAACGATTAAACTTTAATTGAAAAAAAATCACAAATATGCGTAAATAAATCAATGATATTTAAATAACTATAAAAAATTTATTAACCTTGCTCTGATACCACTTGTAGGTTCCAGGCGCAGTGGAAGTGTGTGATGGATCGTTCCCAACATTTCTTTTTATCATTATTTATGATTAATACAAGATTTACACAATGATAAATGTCATGATATATGGAATTGAATCAAAGAATATAGACAAGGGATACAACACCAAAAATAGGGAGAGGATCATCACAAACTATTTATAATCAATTTAATTAATTAAAGAATTACCTTGTTGAAATTCTATTTTCATTGATGGATTTGACAACATATATGTGTTATACCATCATTGCATTGTAGGAATCAAGAGAAGATTCCCTCTAGTTGTGATCCACACGTGTTCCAAAAATAAATGAATTTTTCCATAGGAATCTCTGGGTGAAAGCACGGTATATCCCATCACTTGCATCGTACACCTTTGATCACCTCAAGAACTATTTCCAAAGCATTCTCCTTGATCTCTCTTGAATTTGAGAGTGGGAGGTGGAGGAAAATCTCTCTCCATTTTTGGGAGCGTTCTTGGAGAAGGGAGCTATCTAGGGTTTGAGAGGATTTTCCAAATCTATTGTGCACAACCAAGACAAATAAATTGGCTCTATTAAAAAATAATATAATTAGGTTTATATACTGCTAGGGTTAAAATAAAATAATTTCAAAAGTGTCCTTTATTATTTATTTAATCCCTACAGAAACTCATGTCAAATAATAATAATAATATTATTATTATTATTTATCAACTTGTGCTTAACTTTTGTATTAAATTAAATATTTTTTATTCAAATAATATTAAATATTTATTATTTTTCACCAGACAATTAAACTCGGTCGGTCATTCCTCCAAAATATTTATCAAGCCTTGAATAATGAAAATTTATTTATTAAATAAATATCACTGCATTATTTTCCAATAAATAAATAAATATTATATTCACTAAATAAATAATAAATAATTATTTAATATTCCGCTCACATTATATTATCTTGAATAACTGGTGACTGAATAAATGCAATCAATCAAACATGAATAATTATTAAACCATATACATGAATAATATTTATTAAACTTTTTAAATAATTATTATTATTATTATTTAACTAAGATTCTGGATAAACTTTGTGTGTGACCCTCTAGGACTTTTTCTCAATGGCATTAGGTGAAGAATCCTAAAGTCCAAAATTTATATCTAGAAACATGAAAATTTATCCATAGAGAAATAAGTTAATGTCGCAATGACATAATACCTCACATGGATGTTTACTATGTAATATAATCTCTTTGTCACAATATCTCAAATCAAGCATGTTGCATGCTAATGTCGTCAACCTATGTGTTCGATGTCTCTTTCTTTGACTTCTCAGAAATTGAACAGGACTATAGAACACCATGACCCTGGATTATTTAGGCTATATCATTTCCATCAATGGGCCTAAGATATCAACTTCCATTAAATAATTGAAGGTATAAATACTTTTTCTCATTATTCATTAATTCAATATTACTCTTGACACACCCAATGTATCCAACCTCACTACTAATATCTATCATCATAATTTTCATCAATATATCAAAGTACATAACTCATAATTGTAATGTCCTAGACCCAAACAACCACCCAAATAGTTCTAAATGACCCCGATGTTACTACCTTAGGTGCACCTCCCCGAATGCCTAAGGATGCCGACTAGCAGTGAAGGTGTAACAAGTATAGTGGGGAGGTTATACCCTCTCAAAGGATAATAATGGTACTATTCCAAGTAATAATATATAATATACAGCGGAAATAAACAACTCACCAGACTCGAACCTGACCCGCAGAGAGGAGGCATAATCAATTGTAGATAAACAAAAGAAGAAAAATAGAAAAAACGGCAATGGAAAGTAAATAGATAGCATGCCAGAAATCAATTTCAAAAACTACTAAACAACAAGCATGCATCCATAATAGGTCATACATGTCAATATATATATATATATATATAATTGGTTCTAATGTCTTACCAGTATTTTCTACATATTAATAAGCATGTCGATACAGAAAAATGGAAACTTAACAAGTAAACTCCAGTGAGGAATGACCTCAAGGTCCACACCATCTCCATGAAACAGTTAATGCAATCTATCTCTTAAAGCTAGTCTCTTTCATGCATGTAAATTCATAATGTCTACACGTGTCCCGATGGGTCTGTGTAGGGTGTGAGACTAATTTTAGTAGGATACCACCCAATGGTGCATACCTAATATAAGTGTTTAAGCAGGAATGAATTTATATAGAAAACAGTAAAAGGTATAATGCACAAATAACCATAAACTTCACTGGTGCTCAGTATCCACCATGGAGTGTCACCTGCTTTGGACAACGCCGGAATCTTTGTCATGTAACTCGGCACCATGTTCCTCCGAACACCTTGTGTCTCAAGTACTGATGTCTTAAAGGCATGCCCAAACAATAGTAACCTTGCTCGAAAACCCAAGTCTGCCCATGGAACAACAACTGGAGGAGCAGCGATGTCTGTCCTCAAATAAGAATCAGAGGGAGAGTGATTTCTACCCTCAAATCAATAACCATAGGGACAGCGATGTCTTCCTTCACATCACGGTGAGCCTCATCCCCCAATACAATAACCTCAACACTATAACCTGAAGGCTCTTCACCCACCATGTTGATTCCTATGGAAAGCACCCCCAAACCAATTTTACCTATCTGCATCTATCACAGGCCTCTGCCAAACGAGTTATCAAAACCACCTCATCACGGAGTCTACCTGTGTGCACACTACTCAAAGTTTTGGGTGAGCGGTAATCGCCAAAATAACTTCCCAATCCACACATCCCTGACACCTCCTACCCCTATGACCGTGTCGCTCAATTCCAATGGCCTCTCCATCCATGTAACTCGGGCCATGCCCAACCTGACAGTCACACTACCTCAAGCCGACATTCATGACGCTCAATCACGTGGTCAGAACAACCCAATGTAATCTGGGCCAAGCCCAACCAGTGATCAGTATCACTCAAAAATACCCAGGCCATGCCCAACACAACCTGAAGGTTCCATCATATGAAATATAACACATCACATATATGTAACAAAAAAGAAATACCTCAAATAGGAAAAAAAACAAAACATTTCAATTGCACTATCCATGTGTTGTCCCATACCTGCACCAAGGTCTTGAAAGCCTCTAAAAATCTTAATCATGCTTAAAAATTAATACTCAATAATTTAATTCATAGAAATTTAATTATAACCATTTTGGAACCCCCGAACAAAATTCCACAAATGAAAAGTGGCCTCCAACCCAGCCTTGCTCAAGCATATCAGGATAAGGGAATACCCAACAGCATTCCACAATGAATAAGGTCATTTCAATATAATTAAATAAGGGCCTCACTCAATACCTAATGTCACGCTAAAAATCCGCAAACCCCAAATGACCTTGAAAACATGAAATAAAGTATGCACCACCTAACTCAAACTCGTAGATGTAGGCACATCCGATATCAACCTCCAATTATAAGTTGGTCTTCATAGATCTATGTTTCCTTCAAATCCCGACAATTCTTCTTGGATGGAAACTACGGTGTGTGAGGAAACGAAACTAGAAAGAAAGAGGGTGCACAGGTTTAGACTTCCTAGTACAATCCCATATCCACCGATGAATTAAAGAAGGAATGTCGGATGAAGAATCTAAGAGAAGAAATGTTCTCAGCCTCCTGGAGTGTCACAGACTGAAACTAGGGAAGAAGAAGATAGTTCTGGAAATTAGACGTGACGCTCTCCCATATAAGAGAATAAAAATAAAATTTCATGGCATGTACGAAGGATTTCATGGAATGTAGTAGCTTTGTTTGTAATCTGACTTAAGTGGAGGTAGCCACATGGCTTGAAGGCGCCACACGGGTTAAACACACAACTAAGATTCAGCCGGTACACGGAAGGAAGATACATGGCCCACATGACATGTACTTGGTCAGAACACGGATAGTACATGCCTAACCCACACACGGTGTGTACTTGAGAGTACATGGTGTATAATCTGGAAATTTCCAAAACTTCCTAGATTTTTTCCAGTTTTCTCAGAAACAAGTGAAAATTTTAAACACGATCGGGATTTTGACCAGTTTTAAAAACTCGGGTTCTTACAATCTTCCCACCTTAACATAGCTCATCCCTGAGCTATCAAATGAAACCCGGAGATGGAATCGAACATACCCATCTTGATCAAAGTAACCCAAACTACCCCAGTATTAAAGGTTCTAGATAAATTCCTCAAGGGACTCCCCACCATAGGAATTTTCTAACTGGGTCTCAACCCAAAAAAAACCAAAAAAAGTAAAGGTCCAACGGATTATTTCCAGGACCCATAATCCTCCCTTAACGCATCATCACCCCTTCACCTCATCGGTGCTCCCATGTCATTTCCGACACCCAAACCTATCCCACACTGCATCGGTGTCCGCCTCCATGAGGTCCTGCATCCTATTGACACTCAAAAAAAACCTAGTGCCTTGCACCCCAAGTAACCCACATCCTCGATGCCCAGATGCCCATGACACCTCAACCAACTTGAATCCTCGATGCTCTTGATGTTACACATCTCACACATATATATAAATATCACACACCCGAAATGGTGTCAATCCCACTGAACAACATTTATCAGTCCACATATATCATGTGCACCTCGTGCACTCAAAATGGACATACCACAACAGGTCATGCCAAAATGAAAACAACGAAGTCAGAACCATACTCGCGGTGTACCTCTAACCATCATCAGCTCACCTGCCTTCTGAGCCCCTAGCAGCTCTACGGTGTGCACCTAACCTGAAACACAGCTGCCTGAAGCCTGTCCTGCCTGCGGTGTTGCACCAGTCACCGGCCACTGACCCCTCAAATGGGTCCCACTGTCTCTGTTGTGTCCTCCTCGTGCAGCTGAAACCTGGCTACCCTATCCTCGTACCAAACCTAAACCAACTTCAGATGTCACAGTCTGTCCTGGTCCCTGATTACTAATGATCTAAGAAGGATTTATGAAGAACCTCTTGAGATACCTGACCTATCCACATGCCCGGAACTCCTTTGGAGGCCTATCGCACTGAGTCCAGACATACCCCGGCTGCCCACACTAAAATAAAACCATTGAAGAACTGCTACAGGAATGTCTATCTGAGTCCTTGGCCTAACTTCCTTGCTAGAACTCATCCCATCCTCGATTCTTGCTATCTGAACCATCACCTGAAGCCGTCTTCCAGCCTAAGTGAGACCTCTCTTTCTCATTGTCCTCCACTATGATCACCTAATTCACCACCTATGAGAACAAACCTAACCTGATGATATTTACCTAGATCCGAATGGCGTGTCATAAGCCATCTTTGAAGCACCTCACCCTTTCCGAGTCATCGCTTACCATACCAGGTACAAAGTGAGACATCTTAGCAAAAGTTGTTGCATAGTTCTTGATAGACATGTCTCCCTACTGAAGGCTCAAGAACTCCCGAGATCTCTCTTCCCTCTGTGTCTCTGGGTAAAAGTGCTCAAAGAACCTATCCTCGAAATCCTTTCATGCCAGACCTTCATGTTTGTGATCTTAAACCAACCCATACCACCAACGCTTCATCGGTCCTCTCAGCATGTATGTCGCTAGCTTGACCCTATGCCCAGGAGGCGTCTCGAGCTGCTTGAAGATCATCTGTATGCTCTCTATCCAGTTCTCAACCACCTGTAGACCACCCATGTTGGGACCACTTTATGTATGAAGATTGTATTTGTTGTCAACAGTTGTCAATGCTGGTCAAAATGAAGAAGGATATGAAGAAGGACTCCAAAGTTAATGGAGATCGGCTGAAGTGAGGAAGTCTGGAGAATTGTATTGGATTCATATCCTTGGATTCCATGCTTGGGCAATTCCCTATGTTGTTACAATTCAGACAATTGTTGAACTGATCCTAAGTTCAAAGAACTTGTGTCAAAGGTGACACATTGTTTACAACAATAAATAATGGAGAAGTATCATCCATTTGAGGATGATTGGATCAGATCATAATAGTGAAGTATCATTTATCTAAGGATGGTTGAGGATTTGAAGAAGACAATGCAATGCTTCATGATTACATGAGAACCATGCAAGTGCTTACTTGAAGAAAAGAATCATATGATTTTCATGAAGTAGAGAATGATGGTTGAAGAAGAAGAGAGAGTGTGTAATAGCTTTTCATTCTAAGATGATCATGCATTACACATTGCCTTAAAACCAGACGATGCTTTGCTAATTTATATTTCGCAAATATCATAAGTTTTAAGAACTTGTGATGCAAGCCTTATGAAGGAAAGGGAGAGAGAAAGAAGTAGGCGCGCAAGTATGTAGAGGCGTGCAAGTCATATTTCAAATAGAATTATTTCAAAAATATGGAAAAGGAAAGAAGGCGCGCAAGTTCCAAGAAGGCACGCAAGTACCAAGAAGGCACGCAAGTACCAAGAAGCCGCGCAAGTCCCAAGGAGGCACGCAAGTGCCAGGGAGTCGTGCAAGTGCCAAGAAGGCATGCAAGTACCAAGGAGGCGCGCAAGTGAATGTGACGCGCAGGTTTCCAAAATGCCTATAAAAAGGCGACTACCCTCCTCATTTCTAAAGGCTCAAGACTTAAAGAAATATTTTGAGCTCTGAGCGCGCAAGTTGAAGAAGTGTGGCGTGCAAGTGGTTGAGGCGCGCAAGTTGAGCCTCATTTTTAGGTGGTGTTCAAGTGTTGTGTTGTCCACAAAGAGGCGCGCAAGTATAAAGGAGGCGCGCAAGTGGAAGGAGGTGTGCAAGTGAAAGTATTGGCACGCAAGTGTATGGGCACGCAAGTCATCAAAATGCCTATAAATAGCTGAATCGCCTCCTCATTTTTAATGCTCAACACTCAAGAGAACAATTTGAGCTTTGAACGCGCAAGTGTAGAAAGTGGCGCGCAAGATGAAGTGGCGCGCAAGCTGAGGGTTATTTATAAGGCGCGCAAGTAGGGTTCCATGCAAGTGTTTCCGCGCAAGTGTTGCCACGCAAGTCTACCATGCAAGTATTTCCGCACAAGTTTGCCGCTCAAGTATTGCCACGCAAGTATTGCCGCACAAGTATTGCCGCGCAAGTATTGTCGCACAAGTATTTCCGCGCAAGTATTGTCGTGCAAGTTTTAACACACAAGTTGTTATAGGTACGCAAGCAAAGAGTGTGTTTAAGCTAAAGGTGGCGCACAAGTTTTGAGTTGAGAACAATTTTGGCACACAAGTATTTGGTGGTGCGCAAGTAGGGAGGCGCACAAGCAGGGTGGTGCGCAAGTAAGGATTGGCGCCCAAGCTGAGTTTTTCTAGAGGTTATTACCAACTTCTATTCAATTTTGATGATGTTATGTTGATCTAGACTTCATTGTTTTTATAATCACAAAGATAACTTGTGATTCTAGCAAGAATAAGAAGAAGAAGATCTTGGTGCAGAAGGTTTTGCACTGAGTGAGAACGTGTGAAGAAGAGTAGGTTTCAGTGCAGTTGGTTTTTCATTGAAGAAGACGAAGAAGAAGAAGAGTGTGCAGCTTACAGGTTTGTTTCATAAAGAGAAGATAATAAGAAGAAGAAGAAGAACAGACCAAGAAGAGAGAAGAAGTTGAAGTGCAGTTGGTTGTTGCACTAAAGAGAAGAAAGAAGAAGTTTAGTACAGTTGGTGTTGCACTAGAAAAGAAGAGAAGGAAAGAAGGAATAATTCCTTGCCTACTATTTTGCAAGTAATCAAGTGAACAACACTAAAGAAGACCAAGAGAAAAAATGACCTTTTGAATAAGGAAGAAGACTGTCTCCATAGGTAGTATAAAGAACCAGCTAGACGCTGCAAGTTGGGATAGGTCATCACTAGTCCAGGGAAGAGGATTGTTTCCCACCCCCCTCTAAAAGCATAGGGACTCACACTGGATAGAGTATTGTTTTCTTATCCACTCCATTGCAACATAATATCACATTATAGTGGAGAATCCATGCACTGGTCATCCCCATGCATGGAAAGGACGTAGCTACTCTTGTTGAGTGGTGAACCTTGTAAAAATATCGTGTGCATATTTTTACTGCTTTCTATTATTGCATGCGACAGGGAAAAGAGAATAAGAGAATCAAGATCCTAACAGGTCAAGAAGTACAGGGATAAAAGTTGAAATTGGTTTTAAAATTCCCCAACACTGATTCAACCCCCCCCCCCCTCTCAGTGTTAGGTACATCCCAAACTGGACCTCTCAATTGTTATCAGAGGAAGGTTCACCTCTGTTGGATTCTCTACAGTGAAGCTATTCCCTTTTGAAGATTTGAGTTCCTTTCCTGATTCAACAATGAAGAGCAGTGTTGGTGAAGATTCAGTTACCTTTGATCAGAAGGCTATATCTACCAAGACCATGATGAATAGGAAAAATATGGAGAAGAGAAAGTTGAAGAAGAAGTCTCTTTTATCTAAAGAAGAGGATGTATCTGGTTCTCCATATCTCTAAGACATTGAAGACACACCAGACCTGGAAAGTTATGAGAAGGTGGCTCAAGTTTACACTAAGAAGATGGATAACCTTCCTACCTCAAATGATAAGTAGGTATGTGTTAGTACATTTGGAAATTATTCTCATGATGAAAATGCTAGCACAACTGGTGATGATCAATCTACAACATCTCAAGAAATATTAGTTGATAGATTAAGAATGATTCTCCATGGTATTCTTGAAGAAAGTTCATCCCTGGTTTGTGGAGTATTTTAGTGCATGCAGGAAAATATCACTCAGCTGGAAGAAGAAACTGATGTTTTGGAGAAAGGCTTACAAGAAAAAATTGTTGAATGTCTAAATCTCTCCAGACAGGTCGGAGCCTTTGAAGCAACAAAGAGGGGATTTGAAGAAAGTTCTTCAAAGTGGCTCAAATATGTTGAAGAAAATGAATGAGTTAACAAGAATTTGGAAGAGAATATCCATGCACTTGAAGATGAGCTGAAAAGGGGAATTGAAGTCAAGAAGTTATATTTGAAAGATAACTCCAAGAAGATCAATGAACTTGACTCTTTGTTACAAAACAAAGTAAAGATGCATGAAGATGAAGTTGAAAGATTGAAGAAGGCTTGTGAAGATAAGATGACTATGATTGAAGACCAAAAGGTCATTTTCAATATGAGATGTCTTGAGTTGGAAGATCAGTTGACCATTCTTGAGAATACACATATTGAGTCTTTACAAAAGAAGGAAACAATTTATTCTAGTACCCAATGTACACTAGAGTATTCTACTACTAAAAGACCTCAAAAATGTGATAAAAAGATCATGACTTCACTTATTGATCTATCACAAGCATCTGATAAGAAGGTATCATTCATACCAACTTGTATTAATGTTTCGAAAATTTTTTCTACAAAAAGTGTAGGTTGGAAGAAAAATTATAAACAAGTATGGATGAAGAAATGTGAGAAGAACCCTACCACCATGTCTAGGGTGGATAGGGGAAAGAGTGTGGAAGATAGATCCCCATAGAAAACACAACATACCAAGAAGAAGACTCAGCAACCTTATCAAGGAGATGACAAGAAGTCAAGGTTTGTTGTTCAATGCTGGTGCTGCAATAGGTTTGGGCATTTTGCACTAGATTGTTGGTACAATCCCTTAAATGTAAAAGCATAGAGAAATCCAATCTCAAGGGGGAGAAATCCAGAGAAGAATAAGCAACATCCATAGATCCATAAACATTTGTACACTGCAAACAGATTTGGAATGTTATATAACATTTTTGATGTATGCAATAAGAGTGGTCATATGAATAGTGCATGTTCATATAATAAAAGAAGACCACAGAAGCTGGGCAAGAATGAAGAAGCATCCTTGGGAAGAAATCAGACAAATAATGTGAAAAAAAAATCTCCCAAGAAGTTTTCAAGAAGGAAAGATGAGAAGTCCTTGGATTCTAAATCCAAAAAGGTGAAGGGTGGTTCATCCAAAAGAACTACTAAGAAATAAGCCACTCAGAAGAATCCATGTATAATATCCAATCTTAATGCCTCAATCCCTAATGATATATTGGTGGTTTGGCCAGAAGATTTGAACAGAATGAGGAAAATGGAAGATGCACAAGCTAAGGCTAGTGCTAAATGTAAAAAGAAGATTCTACATGAAGACAATGAAGTTCTATGTGTGAGGTGCAACATGGCTAGTCATACTGTGAGAAAGTGCTTTGAATTCATTCTAGCACAAAAAGAATTCCTCAAAAAGACGAATGTTGCACCAGAAGATTCTAGTGCTTTGAAAGCCCTTGAAGAAAGAATATTCACACACAAAGAGATGGAAGAAATAGTGAGGTCCACACAATCACAGTCAGCATTGAAGATCAAATGTGAAAGTGTGAGGAGTGAAGAAAATGGATCATCTTGGTTGAGAAAATCATCTCAGCCTTCTTTCTCGCATTGAATAAGCATGGAGGATCCACCTTATTCTCTTAAATCTTTGTGTATTGTATTTGTTCTGATAATACAGGGAATTGAAGGTGAAGCAAGATCTCAGGGGGAGAACCTGAGATTCAGTGATGATAAGTGTTCCCTTGAGGGGTAGACACGTGAATAAGTTTCCAGAGTCATTATCTCAATAAGTATCAACATCAGTTGGTACTAAATTCTACTACTCTGAAGATTGTCTGAAGATCATGTCATTGTAAATGGTATGTTATTTCTAAATCTCTCATCCTTGGCTACTCATAATAAAGATCATTATACAAAGGGGGAGTAATGAAGATAATAAGTGACATAATAAGAGTGAAAGTTCCCCAAGGCCACTTATCCTGGAAATTTCACTTGAATGTTTTTCATATGTTTGTTGAAGTGAGTGCAGAAATTTTAGATTGATTATTTCTTATCACATTCAATATCTTCGGCCTGGAATGAAAGTGGAAAACCATTGAAGAAAAGTGTTTGAGTTCTCATCTCATGAGGTGTCATAATCAGTGGATAAGGGACAGCTTTGTTGTCTAAATAAAATCCTCTTGTTTTATACACCGAGCATTGCTCAAGTAGACTTAGAGTGAAATGATTGATGGCACATTGCATGAGTATGGAAATATACCCTCTCTACCATGAACTTTGTATTTCTTGTCAATAAGGGGGAGAGAAATGAAATGAAAGTCTTAGTGAAAGAAAGAAGTAAAGGGGAGAGAGAAGATTTCCATTTTGACATTAACACATTCATTTGAGGATACTTTAAGGTATTGAAAACAAAATACAAAGGGGGGGATTGTTGGGACCACTTTGTGTGTGAAGATTGTATTTGTTGTCAACAGTTGTCAATGCTGGTCAAAATGAAGAAGGATATGAAGAAAGACTCCAAATTTAATGGAGATCAGTTGAAGTGAGGAAGTCTGGAGAATTGTATTGGATTCATAGCCTTGGATTCCATGCTTCGGCAATTCCCTATGTTGATACAATTTAGACGATTGTTGAACTGATCCTAAGTTCAAAGAAATTTTGTCAAAGGTGACACATTGTTTACAACAATAAATAATGGAGAAGTATCATCCATTTGAGGATGATTGGATCAGATCAGAATGGTGAAGTATCATCTATCTAAGGATGGTTGAATAAGAATGAGGATTTGAAGAAGAAAATGTAATGCTTCATGATTGCATGACAACCATGCAAGTTCTTACTTGAAGAAAATAATCATATGATTTTGATGAAGTATAGAATGATGGTTGAAGAAGAAGAGAGTGTGTGTAATAGATTTTCATTCTAAGATGATCATGCATTACAAAATGCCTTAAAATCAGAAGATGCTTTGCTAATTTGTATTTTGAAAATATCATAAGTTTGGAGAACTTGTGATGCAAGCCTTATGAAGGAAAGGGAGAGATAAAGAAGTAGGCGTGCAAGTATGTAGAGGCGCGCAAGTCATATTTCAAATAGCATTATTTCAAAAATATGGCAAAGGAAAGAAGGTGTGCAAGTTCCAAGAAGGCGCGCAAGTACCAAGAAGGCGCGCAAGTACCAAGAAGGCGCGCAAGTCCCAAGGAGGCGCGCAAGTGCCAGGGAGTCACGCAAGTGCCAAGAAGGCGTGCAAGTACCAAGGAGGCGTGCAAGTGAATGTGACGTGTAGGTTTCCAAAATGCCTATAAAAAGGTGACTACCCTCCTCATTTCTGAAGGCTCGAGACTTAGAGAAATATTTTGAGCTCTGAGCACGCAAGTTGAACAAGTGTGGTGCACAAGTGGTTGAGGCGCGCAAGTTGAGCCTCATTTTTAGGTGGTGCGCAAGTGTTGTGTTGTCCACAAAGAGGCACGCAAGTATAAAGGTGATGTGAAAGTATTGCCTGTCTACAAAGAGGCGTGCAAGTATAAAGGAGGCGCGCAAGTGGAAGGAGGTGCGCAAGTGCAAGTCTTGGCGCGCAAGTGTATGGGCGTGCAAGTCAGCAAAATGCCTATAAATAGATGACTTGCCTCCTCATTTTTAATGCTCAACACTCAAGAGAAAAATTTGAGCTCTGAACATGCAAGTGTAGAAAGTGGCGTGCAAGCTGAAGTGGCATGCAAGATGAGGGTTATTTATATGGTGCGCAAGTAGGGTGTCGCGCAAGTCTGTCGCGCAAGTGTTGTCGCGCAAGTGTTGTCGCGCAAGTATTACCGCCGAAGTTTGCCGCGCAAGTTTTGGTGCACAAGTTGTTAGAGGTGCGCAAGCAAAGAGTGTGTTTAAGCCAAAGGTGGCGCGCAAGTTTTGAGTTGAGAACAATTGTGGCGCGCAAGTATTTTGTGGCGCGTAAGTAGGGAGGCGTGCAAGTAGGGTGGTGTGCAAGTAAGGATTGGCGCCCAAGCTAAGTTGTTCTAGAGGTTCTTACCAGCTTCTGTTCAACTGTAATGATGCTATGTTGATCTAGAATTCATTGTTTTTACAATCACAAAGAGAACTTGTGATTCTAGCAAGAAGAAGAAGAAGAAGAGCTTGGTGCAGAAGGTTTTGCACTGAGTGAGAACGTGTGAAGAAGAGTTGGTTTCAGTGAAGTTGGTTTTGCATTGAAGAAGTCGAAGAAGAAGAAGAAGAGTGTTCAGCTTACAGGTTTGCTGCATAAAGAGAAGAGAATAAGAAGAAGAATAAGAACAGACCAAGAAGAGAGAAGAAGTTGAAGTGCAGTTGGTTGTTGCACTAAGAAGTAGAAAGAAGAAGTTTAGTGCAGTTGGTGTTGCACTAGAAAAGAAGAGAAGGAAAGAAGGAATAATTGCTTGCCTACTTCTTTGCAAGTAATCAAGTGAATATCACTAAAGAAGACCAAGAGCAGAACTGACCTTTTGAAGAAGGAAGAAGACTGTCTCCATAGGTAGTATAAAGAACCAGCTAGACGCTGCAAGTTGGGCTAGGTCATCACCAGTCCAGGGAAGAGGATTGTTTCCCACCCCCCTCTAAAAGTGTAGGGACTCACACTAGCTAGAGGATTGTTTTCTTAGCCACTCCATTGTAACAACATATCACATTATAGTGGAGAATCCATGCACTGGTCATCCCCATGCATGGAAAGGACGTAGCTACTCTTATTGAGTGGTGAACCTTGTAAAAATATCGTGTGCATATTTTTAATGCTTTCCATTATTGCATGCGACAGGGAAAAGAGAATAAGAGAATCAAGATCCTAACAGGTCAAGAGGTACAGGGATAAAAGTTGAAATTGGTTTTAAAAGTCCCCAGCATTGATTCACCCCCCCCCCCCCTCTCAGTGTTAGGTACATCCCAAACTGGTCCTCTCAACCCTCACCCTGAAAAAGTGGAAGGTACTACGATTGGAACTCCCGTGTCAGATATTCCATAGATGGATCTATACCCTACGCTCCTCTTTTATCCTCTGCAAGACACGTACTAGGCTAGTTTAGAGCTAATCACCGAGCCACATCTCAAACGCTGCCAAACCCAGTTGTTGTCCTACCTGTACTGGATCCTGAACCTGATCATGTCCCCGAGCCAGTACATGTGGCTCATGCTCTGCCTGCACCGGCTCCTGCTCTTGTGGCACTGTACCATCTCCCACCTGATGCTCCGTCTGATTCATCCAAAAGGAACCCACTAAATACCATAAATGGTCAGAAAACCCACATATATAACAATATATATATAACTCAGATAAAGAAAGTAGTAATAGGCAGCACATAACTACTACCCTTACTCTCCCCTACCGCAACCATGCCCACGTCATCCTGACCTCATGGCCTCCTTTCCCGTCCTCAATAGAGCCAAGTTTCAAAAGTACCTCAGGCCATGCCCATCTTGAAAGCCAAAGTTGTCTCAAACCAACAACCGAGTATCCCAATCCTGATGATCAAAATCACCTCAACCATAGTATTTACCTGCTCGTACAAGAGTCAGGCCGAAATCTCCTGCCATATGAAATTCAAAATATATAAAGCATGGCATGGTACATTGCAATAAACTAGAAATTCTATCAAGAATTTCACCTATAACATTTCAAATGCATTCAAATCATGGAATTTGATATTATTCACATGGTATTATCACTTCACAAAGCATATGTGCAATTATAAAATTGAAATACCCTAAAAATGTTCCTATCAAAATTCAAACAATCAAGATTTGTTATACCGAGCCAAGTTCCAATTTTCCCTTACCGCACCAGGTTAAGGGTCACATATCACAATCAATAACATCACACACCAAGTGAGCCATCGAGGTAGAAATCATATAAACTATAATCTGAGTAAAATCAAAACAACAATTCCCACCCAAGGAAACTTGGTCCATCCCTCGTACCTGGGGCTGTAGGCACCCAAGCACAAGCTAGAAACCTAGTTCCAATTACAACTTATCTTCAGTCTACCAAATCCCAAATAGTAAACCATCAAAAATAAAAATAGAAATCTCAATATCATTAGTATCCAGTAAAACAATGCTACTAAATCCCTGTCAATAACTCCTATGATACCACTTTGTAAGGTCCCGGACCCGAACAACCACCCGAACAGTGCTAAAGGGGCTCGGGGTTACTACCTTAGGTGCACCTCCCCGAACACCAAAGGCTACCGACTAGCAGTGAGGGTGTATCAGGAATAGTGGGGAGGCTAAACCCTCTCATAGGATAATAATTGTATGGGTTTGAGTAATAATATATAACATGCAGTGGAAATAAACAACTCAGCATACTCAAACCAAACCTGTAGAGCAGAGTCACAATCAATAGCAGATAAAAAATGTAAGCAAAATAGAAATAACAGCAGGGGAAAGTAAACAGATAGCATGCTAGAAATCAATTGAAAAAAATACTAAACAACAAGCATGCATCCATAATAGGTCATACATGTCAATATATATATATATATAAATGGTGCAAATGGCTAACCAACAGTTGCTACATATTAGTAAGCATGACGATATAGAAAAATGGAAACTTAACAAGTAAACTCCAACTAGGCATGACCTCAAGGTCGATACCATCTCCATGCAATAGCTAATATAATCTAGCTCCTGAAGCTAGTCTCTTTCATGCACGTAAATCCATAAATTCTACACATGTCTCGAAGGGCCCGTGCAGGGTGTGAGATGAATCTCAGTAGGATACCACCCAATGGTGTGTACCTAATATAAGTGTTTAAGTAGGCATGCATTTATAAGGAAAATAGTAAATAGTACAATTCACAAATAACCATAAACTCCACTGGTGCTTAGCAGCCACCATGGAGTGTCACCTGCTTCGGTCAACGCCAGAATCTCTATCATGTAACCCGATATCATGTGCCTCCTGACACCTTGTGTCTCAAATACTAACATCCCAAAGGCATGCCCAAACAATAGTAAACCTGCTCGAAAGCTCATGTCTGCCCATGGAATGAAAACTAGAGAAGCAGAGATGCCTGTCCTCAAATAGGAACAAGAGGGACATCGATGTTTTCCCTCAAATCAGTAACTGGAGGGACAGCGATGTCTGCCCTCAAATCATGACGAGCCTCTACCCCCAACCTGATAGCCTCAATGTTATCCCATGAAAGATCCTCACCTTCCATGTGTCTTCCTATGGCAAGCACCCCCAAACCAATTTTACCTAACTGCATTTATTGGGGGCCTCTACACAACGAGTGATCAAAACCACCTCATCACAAAGTCTACCTATGTGAACACTACTCAATGTTCTGGGTGAGCAGTAATAACCAAAATAAGTTCCCAAGACACACATCCCTGACACCTCATGCCCCTGTGACCATGTCGCTCAAGTCTGATGGCCTCTCCATCCAAGTAACCCGGGTCATGCCCAACATGAGAGTCATGCTGCCTCAAGACGACTTCCATGACACCCAATCCCGTGGTCAGAACCACCCAATGTAATCAAGGCCAAGCCCAACCTGTGATCAACACCACTCAATAATACCCAGGTCATGCCCAACACAACCTGATGGTTCCAGCATATGCAATATCACACATCACATATATATAACCAAAAAAATACTTCAAACAAGTAAAATAAACTAAACAGTTGAATTGCACTAGCCATGTGTTGTCCCACACCTGCACCAAGGTATTGAAAGCCTCTAAAAATCTTAATCATGATTAACAATTCAAACTCAACAATTTAATTCATATCAATTTAATAATAACCATTTTGGCACCCCTAACCAAAATTCTCCAGATACGCAGTGGCCTCTATCCCAACCTTTCTCAAGCATAACAGGATAAGGGAATACCCAACGACATTCCACAATGCATACAGTCATTTCAATATAATTAAACAAGGGTCTTTCTCAATACCTGACATCGCGCTAAAAAGCCACAACCCCTAAATGACCATGAAAACATGGAAGAAGGTATGAACCACCTACCTGAGACTTGTAGACGTAGGCACATCCCATATCGAGCTCTAATTTGAAGTCAATCTTCGTAGATCTATATTTCCATCAAATACCAGCAATTCTGCTCAGATGGAAACTGCGGTGTGTGAGGCAATGAAACTAAAACGAAAGAGCATGTGTGGTTTTAGCCTTCCCAACACGATCCTGTAGCCACTGATGGATTGAAGAATGGATGTTGGATGAAGAATCTAGGAGAAGAAACGTTCCCGGCCTCCCAGAGTGTCACGGTCTGAAATTGGGGAAGAAGAAGATAGTTTTGGAAATTAGGCGGGACACTCTCCCAAATAAGCAAATAAAAATAAAAGTACATGACGTTTATGAAGGACTACACGAAGTGTAGTAGCTTTATCCGTACTTCGACTTAAGCAGAGGTAGCCACACGGATTGGACGCACCACATGGGTCAACGCACTGCTAAGATTCAGCCGATACGCGGAAGGAAGATACACACCGTCTCAAGTAACATTACACGTCATGTAGTAGTAAATTCTTACACGGTCACCACACGGCATGTACTTGGTCAGCACATGGATAGTACACGCCTAACTCACACACGGCGTGTACTTGAGAGTACACGGTGTGTAATCTGAAAATTTCCATAACTTCCCAAATTTTTTCCAGTTTTCTCATAAACAAGTCAAAAATTCAAACAGGGTTGGGATTTTGACCCGTTCAAAAAACTCAGGTTCTTACAGTAATATTCATTAATAATAATCTTAAATTCAAAGGACCAATACACACATCCATAGATAAGAGTATATAATGACACATATAAATGTTGATTTCTTACTAGCAGGTCTCATTCTCATAATATCCCATATTGGATATTACCAAGGGCGTACACTATGAGAAGGTGTATCAAATTTCTAGGAGTCTCCACCATTAATAGCATGTATCATTTGTGTCCATCAAATGATATCATCTAGCTATAGAACAAATATTTAAGAATAGTGTCGTTGTACTTCTGGGTTCTCATCATAATAGGGAAGTATTATGACCTTTTAGTATGTCCGATACTCTTGGGACATTATCACATACTATGTTAAGCAGAAGAACAATCATGATGTGATAAGAAGTTTATTAATTTTCAAAACTATGAATAAAGTTTATCATAAAGTACACAAAATTTGGTTCTAGGTCACCAAATACAAAACATATTACTACCCCTTTGATGTCCAAATGATGAGAGACCCCTTTCACTCTCATCAACCCATTTTATGACTTTTTATGTGATACTGTTATGCTGCCGAAATTTCACCGTGATTTTTCATGCCAAAAAAAATTGTGTAGTGAATACCATTCTCATTTCCTATCTAGGGTGTTCATATTTATACATTTACACTTCTTTGACTTGGGACTTACATGTATGTATTCCACACTCAATGATCATGGAATAAATTATGATGATGAATGAATACATGTTGTATGGTCTATGTGACACACTTAAGTATGATAATAAAATGAAATGATAGGTGTGCCTGAAAATATATAGCGCTTCAATGCATTGGGTAATGTTTAGTCTCATGAGACGTCATGTTGGGACAGAGAGTGAACCTAATTCCTTTATGGGACTTTTTCCATCATTATGTCTTGAAAAATAGTATAGAGATATGTTTATGATGTAGTATTTTAAGTTGTTGCCACATTTCTCATGTTTCATTTATGTTATCATGTTATATCATGCCTTATTCTTCATGTTTTTCATTCTCACCCCTTTTATTCCCCATTGATATAGCCATTGTCTAACATGTATTATCTTCTTCACGTTATGCCATGTTTACACCATTTCTAGGCTTTATAGCTCACTCTTTTCTTATGTATGTCTTCAGGTTATCTCATACTGTTTTATATACGAGCATGTCAAAGAATTTTTCAATAAAGATAGTGTACTCCATGTTTTAAGTTGTTATGTAATGTATCTATTTCTCAAAGACACTAGGATTCTCGAAATTCTGAGTTGTATTAAGTGTAATCTTATTTAATAAATCATGAATTAATGTGTAATAAAGAGAAGGGTTGTCATAGTTATATACAAATAAGGCACAATGATCATCAAAAAATTATCATATTCACCCAAACATAATTTAAGATAAAATCATGTATATTTGCATCCACTTCCGAGAACGGAATAAAATCATTTTAATAACATTCTCATTCACTTCAAGGGATAGGATAAAATTATTTGATTGGGTTTTACGATGTCTTCAAGATGATAGCATGAATATTCAATTTAGCATTTTCATTCACTTTAGGGGATGCATATCAATAAAATATATTTACGTTGTTCTTCATAAATGCTTAATTTCTTTCATATATTTTATATGTATGAAACAAAATAAAAGAGAAAAAATAAAACAATACAATATTTATTTAAAAATGAAAAAAAATCATCCCCATAATGAGCATTTATACATCATAATTAAGTTTCACACCTTCAGAATGTACAATGAAATATGAGATGTCAAATTTCATTGTCAATGACATGATTAGCATAGTTCACATCGACACTTCATCATATGAAAAGTATACGGTGTTCGTCATTTGACCGCATCTAGTGGCATTGTTTCATCATTACATTTGGTGAGTGATGTTTTTTTCGACGTCAATCTCATCAATTATAAACATTATTTCAATAATAACCAATCACATTCACTTTAGGAAGTGAAGTAGAATTCGACAATCATGAGTCATTGTTTCTTTTTGGAAGCTCATTATTTTTCTCGTAACAAATGATTAAGAAAATAATTCATATATTTTTCATTGTTATCAAGAGGGGGGAAATAATATATAACCTGTAAAATAAACTCACATGTTGATGTATCTCTTCAAATAAGTGGAGTTAATGTGCATGTGAAGGAGCATATCAAAAGAATATCTGAAAAAACTGAGACATGCCTTTTTCTTGTAAAAAAATATATTACATCAATAGTAGTTATTTAGGTATCATTATCACGATGAACAGTGCAGAGAAGATGGTATGTTGATAACGTGTTGAGAAATGAATCGAATACCTATTGAAATCATGAGAAATTTCAAAACCGAAAATATGTGATCAATCATAGGCAAAGCATAACGAAACATGCGGATGATTGGGATGATGATGGTGAATGAAAAACGAAAATGTTAAAGTAGAGAGAAAGTATGTAGGGCCAACAATTCTATCTTCCATTAACATAATGACACACACACACACACATACATAGGATGTTAGGAAGTTGTAATCAATGATCTAGATTAATCCTTATCGTCCATGTCATATCCAACAGTTGAAATACTAACAATTGGGGGAAATTAAGGGTTGATCATATGAAGTGATGGAGTTGGGGATGGGGAATAATAATGATTTAGGAAATATGAAATTCACATAATAAATATTTCATAACAATTATGAAAATTTCTAATATTTCTCTATTAAAAAACACGCTTTCAAAAGCGCTAAAAATGGGCTTTGCTAGTGCTAAAAAAACATTGGCATGCTAAGCGCCCTTAAAAGTCGCAGTCTTTATCAGTGCTAACAAAAGCAATAATAAAGGTCTCTTTTATCAGTACTAATAAAGATCATCTTTATCACCACATTTTCTAGCATTGATAAATGATACCTTTATCAATGTTTTTTTAGTACTGATAAATGTGATCTTTTTTTTGTACAGAATCCCTAGCTGAACTATACAATCCATGCTCTTCCCGACGTAGCCCGTTCTCCGGCGTGTGTACCAAGCCTCGGGTCTCGAATACAAACCAGAACTCTTCTGGATAAAACTAGTCTCCTCACAGTGCTCTATATTGTCAAAGCATTAAATCGCATGGGGTTGAAATTACCTCGACCAAAGTCTGCAACCGGTAGGAGTCAAACACCTGACCTTAAGGTCCACGCCCACCCCCCAACCATTTCCACTAAGCCACCCAACACTTTTCATTCAACCCATCATTTGTATCATTGCTCTGACCCCCTTTATCACCTCTATGTTCCCCCCGCACGCCCAGCCAGCATTGCTCAAGCCCACCCCCTTTATCATCACTTTATAAGCCCTTTATGAGCACTTTTGACACCCTTCAACCTTGCTTGCACTTGGAATCGAACCCTTGACCTCTTCCTTCAAGTCCCAACATATTCTATTGCACCATCATGATTTGTATAATATTTTACAATATATCTATATCTATATATTTCATTTTTATTTATATATTTATTCATATAATCATATACATTACTTGTATATGTGTGTGTGTGTCAATGGATTTTTATAAGGTAAATAAAATGGAAATGTTTTATTTTAAATAAAATGAATAATAAATATTTATTTCCATATGGTTTATATGTTTAAAAATGTATTTTTACATAAATATGTTTAAATATTTATTTGTACAATTGATTTATTATATGTAAATACAAGAAATATGTATATATTTATTATAACAGTTCGGGCCTTAAACACTAAAATATCGATATGATTATAAGACTTGAGAATTAAATTAAACACTAAAATATTGATATGATTATAAGACCTGAGAATTAAATTAAACACTAAAATATCCATATGATTATAATATTGAGAATAAATTTAGTCTCCATTGAAAAAATACTCGAAGACTTTCTGAAATTTCATCAAATATTCTAAAATTAAGGCATTTCGAGAAAAAACTCAATTTTGGAGATCATTCTGACTTTTTTACCTTGAGAAAACACTTACCGGGCACCCCCTCAATCACTACATCGTGGATTGTTTTCTCAAACTTCGATTTGATATGTGGTAGAGCTCAAACATACACTTAAATCAAAAGTTATAATTGTTTGAAGTTCAAGTCAATTTTTCAATTTATCTTAGACTATTCATTGATTTATTAAAATTCTATGTCATCCAATTATCATTAAATGACTATTAATCAATAATAATTAACAAGTTATTAATTAATATTAATTATTAAAATATTTTATGACATTTTTCACTAAATACCTTATATATTAAGTGTAAATACATATTTAATTTTGTATAAAATATATTATATCTAGATCAATATAAATATATTTATACATTAATATATGTTTTTTAATGATATATAATTTTTTTATGAAATATATTTTTTATCGATGGTGATAAATTTTACTTTTATAGCTCTCAAAAAATAGTGACAAATGTGCACATTTATCAGTGTTTTTTTAGTGATGATAAAGATATTTTTTATCAGTGTTTTTTTGCTAGCGCTAATAAAGGTGCTCCCTTTAGCAGTGTTTTTATCCAGTATCAATAAAGGGTAGTGCTAAATATTGCACAATCTGTAGTATTTTTTTTAAATCTAAGCTCAATTTATTATACTTCAAAGTTACTTTTTTCAATTAATGATATAGATTAGGTTATATTTCATAAAAACATACAAACATGCACATACATACATACATATGTGCGTCACTTTCTATCTATTTGTGTACGTGCACATTAGATATACAATTTTTTATTTAAAGAAGTATCATTTTATATTATAGTTAATATATAATTTCACACACATATATATATATATATTGCTATATAATATATAGTAGCACTGTGAATCAAATTATTGATATATATATATATATACACATAATATGTAATAATATATATATATATATAAAAGAAGTTCAGGTTTATGTGTGTATGTTAGATATATAATATTTATTTAAATAATTTTTCATTTTATATTAAAATCAATATAATTTCATATATTGATATTGTATAGTATAATACTGTAAATATAGTTGTTGATATATATACACATATATATACTATAATATATATATTAGACATATATATACTATGATATATATGAAGTTGAAACCAAAATTAATGTGCGTGCGTCTTTAACATGTATACCTTTTAATTTATTGTCATATAAGACTGATCTTTTATCAATGTAAAACTTATCGTTTATAAATATCAAGGTTTATGAGTGCTAAAATATGCACCTACGCTCAGTTTCTATTTATAATATGACCTCATTCTCTCATTTTCAAGATGGAGATCCATTAAAAAAATACATTTTTTTCATCTTTTAAATAACATAATAAATATTTTTTAAAAAATAATATCTGTTTTTATTTGTGTTATTTGATTTTTTTTGTAATCCATTCATATCTACCGGTGATATTTTCTAATTCAAAAACCAAAAACACACACAAAAAAAAAGAGGTAAAAACATGACAAGTAAATAATTTAAACAAAAAAAATATTTTAATTAAAAAAAAATCAATACAATCCTCTTGTTTTGTGTTTGCAAAAGTGTGTGCCGATTTCGTGGTTGTACTCAATTTTTAAGTTAATTGTTCCGTAATAAAAAATGTATCGTTCGTTCAAATAAATAAATTAATAGATAAAATGCCCCGCATTCCAAACCGTGGCATTCGTAGTCAATAATGTTTTGAAAACAGTAAAAAATCCGCGCAAACAAAAAACAATATACAAAATCATAAACCTATTTAAAAAATTATACAAAAAATAAATTGAATGATCAACCCGCGTGCAAGGATTTGATGGATCTTTAATTGATGGCCATTCCTTTTGAAGCAATGGATAAAAAGTTCCTTGAACGAAGGGGAAGAATTTTCAACAATTGGATCGCGACTCCAATCCATAACCCCTGCTTTCTCACGAATCAATAAAACGTGCGAAGCTGACCCGTGGATCAGCCTAGTGGCAACGAGTAATGTGAATTTTAAATCACAATTTGATTTAATTGTTTACTATTAATTCATTAACTATGTATTTTTAAATGATAATAAAATTATAAAATATATTTATTTAATCGGTAATCCCTTCATTTTAAATTTATAAATGGAAATCCAAATTTTGAAACTATAAACACATATTTAAATGGATTAGGATAGTTAAACAATTATTTAGAAATAGAGTATGATTAAGGTAATGTATTTACAAAATAATCTGGTGACCAAAGGGATTAGGGTTTGAATACCCTAAATTTCACATATAACCGACATGTTGTTTATCGCTGCTATTTGATGGCCATATTATATGAAATTAAAAACCTAATTGCATTTTCTATTATTGTGGAAAACAGAAAATTAAATATTAGTTCATTCATGTCTGTGTTACAATTTTAATTAAACTAATTTATTTCCCCATTTAAACTCGTTTTTATTATAATAATAAAAAACCATAAACAGATATATTATCAATCATGATGGCGGAACAAGTAGGTTTTCATGAGTTAAAAAAAAAAAAATTGAAATACAATTTTTTTTTTTAATTTAAATCACCCGTTTTATGTTTTCAAACATCTAAATACTCCATTCATTATTTTTACATTTGTCTAATAACCGTTATTATATTCTTTTTAGTTTCAGCGTGAGAAAAGATCATGGGAAATGAATCGATAAAAAAAATAAAAAAAATATGGCTCGATTTTAGTTATATGTCTTTATGTCAGCTCATTTTTTATTATTATGACGGGATTACAACGGATCCCATGAAATCTGTGAGATTTGAAACATCTCAAACCTGTTTAATATATTTCGAAAGACTCATTGAATCATTTAACCCATTTAAATATTTTTTTCAATTTTTTTAATTTTAAATTCATTTATAAATCTAAAATGAAATCTCAAACTAAATAAATATATTATATAATGTTATTATCATGTCAAAATATATTATTAATAAATTAATAATATTTAATTTAATCACAATCACATTTAGAATTCATTTATAAATACAATATGAATTGATCTCAAATTAATTAAATAGATTTTATTATTTTATTATATATGTATATATATAGTTAATAAATTAATAATAACTAATTTAATTGGGTTTAGGTTTAATATTATCCAAACACTACTACATGAACTCCACCCGAATATTAACTGGGTTTTGAATTTATTATTTTAACCCGATAAAAACCATATTAATCACCGCTCCTATGAGGGTCAGAATGGATCTGATGAAGACGGTCCAACTCTCACAGAGGACAAGAGATGATTCAATTTAACAGATGAAATACAAAAAAACAAAGAAAACATTTGGTAGAAGTAGGACGATACCGAAATGAGCAAGAATTAAAAAGAAATGTGATGAAAAGTAAAGTGCATGCAAGATTTATGTGGTTCATGAAAGTTTGATCATACTTCACAACAGGATCACAACAACAACAGTTTATTAACATGCAAAAAAACGAAACAGGAAAACAATAGAGAAAACGACAAACAGAGAGCAACACATGTGGACCAAGCAAACTATCCGAGCTTACAACCCTTGCGACTCTAGGGACTTGCACTAAACTCGAGTTTAGGATGATAACATTAGTTGTGAAACTGAACGAACTCACACACGTCAACCCCAACACAAACTGAGAAGGAGAAGTGAAACACAACACAGTAAAAACAAAAAGAACTACTCGCATGATCCAAACTCTCCATCGAGAAACGTCACTAGAAAAGGGAGGATGCGCTAATGCCATCGAAGCGAACCTGGTGGTCTCTCGGTTTTTTTATGTGGGTTTTTTTACTGAAAAGTGATAGGTTTAGTAATATTTTTAAAAATGGGTCCCAAGATGCGTGAACCCCGTTCACGCATCTTTGGCGCGGAGAGATGCGTGAACGGGGTTCACGCATCCTGCGAAGAGTCGATAAAGGATGCATGAACCACGTTCGCGCATCTACCGTCACTATGATGTTTGAACGAGGTTCACACATCTTGTATGAAGTTTCTAAAGGATGCGTGAACCCCGTTCACGCATCCTACAGAAAGGTTAAATAAAAAAAATCATCAATTTTCTAGAGGCAAATTTTTCTTATGTATTTGATTAATTCAATTACCACCCCTTTCTATTCAGTTTATTTTTTTGTTAACAAAGGAAGATAGATTTAGAAAAACATTCATCTTTCAATAACATGATATTCCTGAATGTTCTACAGTAATTAGGTTTGATTCTAATGGATATACTAATTCTGGCAGTAATTTCATACTTCTTCATTTACCTTCCCCTCAAGGGAAACACTCATAAACATCAGTTTTGAAAACTTATATAACTTTTCTTCATTTACCTCCCCCTCAAGGGAAACACTCATAAACATCAGTTTTGAAAACCTATATAACTTTCACCAAGGACGATCTTCTTCAATAATTATTCTTGAATATGCTAACACATTCTTAACCCTCTTAAGGATTGTTTCTAATTTTGGAAGAATATGAAATCAATCTTTTTCATAATGTCCATAATTTTATCACATGATGGAGGCATTTTAATAGTAAAATCCTCCAGTGGAGATTGTGTACCAGTAGAACATGTGTCCTTTTATAAAGTCTAAATATGTATTTTCTCAAAATTGGTTAAAAAAACTTCTAATTCCATACTTCTTATATTGTGATTTTTCTGATCTTCAATCATAATAATCTACTCTTCACAATTATCCATTATTCATTGAAATTCTTGTTCATGCAATTTAATTTTTTTAAACAAAGAATCATGTTCCATGATTTTTGGATTAAAATCACTGAGATCAATATTATTTTTCAAGATTTCTTGATGTTCACGAATCTTTTCATCCAGAGTATTAATATTTATTAATGAATATCAAATTGAAATTATTAATTTTGGAAGAAAATTTGATGACAGTAAGACACTTATTAAAAATAGTAGAACTCTATAAATGATAATAGTAATGCACATACATAATGTATCGTAAATCAAAAATCAACCAAATCTACGCCTTTGGCGTGGATGCTCCTTTATCCCACAACCAGGTGTATACTGGACACGTCCACGCCGTGTCCGTCTCTGTCTGCGCTCTGGCGTACGATGCGCATCATCCTCAGCATCCACCTCCACATCCTACTATGTGACAGACGGTGTGTTGGGTCGGAGGTGATGGCAAGAGGGGGGGTGAATTGCCTTTTTAAAAAAAATAAACAATTTAAAACAAATTCAAATGCAGCGGAAAGTAAAATGGCAAGACACAATTGATAACGGAGTTCGGCTTTAAACTCAAGCCTACGTCTCCGCTCCCAACTCAACCGTTGGGAGATTTATACGACCGCTTGCTTTTTAATGGTTATAGCAAGAAACCCACTAGCCGTTTTAAGGTAGGCTAGATCACCTTCTTACAGCTTGCTTTTTTATTATGGTTGTAGCAAGAAACCCAAATTGAAAGAAGGAAGAAAATGGGTGGTTTGTTTTAATACAAACCCAATTAAGAACTAAACAATTGAAGTAAATAAGTTAGAACAAACTAGAGGAAGCCTTGAGCGCCAAGAGGTGAGTGTATTTGATGTAGAGGCAGCCCAAGCTTCAAGGATGGCAATTGGATCTCAAGTGGCCTTTGAGAATTGTCGTAGGAGCCTCAAATGATCAAAATAGCTTTGGTATGCTTCGGTATATGATCGGTAGTCTTCCCGGCATCCATGGACGTCTATTTATAGGATAAATACTCCCAAATACTTCAATATGGCCGTTGGAGGGCTTTCGGAGCCGTTGGGGATCAAGTAGACAAGTCTGGTCAAGCTCCAACGGCTAGTTTGACTTTGCTTACCGGCTGACCGGTGCTTGTCCACCGGCTGGCCGGTGCCTTGGAAGGTGGAGAGTGCTTCTGCCCAGGAGCCACCGGCTGGCCGGTGAGAAGGCCACCGACTGGCCGGTGGTGAGACAGTAGGTCTCACTATTTGAAGAAGTTCCACCGGCTGGCCGGTGGTCTGGACAGAATGTATGCCATTCTGTCTGGACCCACCGGTCGGCCGGTGGCCAGACACCGGCTGACCGGTGGCACCTGGCAGAGGGCAGGGCCTTCTGCCTGGTCCACCGGCTGGCCGATGGGCTGGATCCGGCTGGCCGGTGCCCTTACCGGCTGGCCGGTGGTCTCACACCGGCTGGCCGGTGGACTTGAAAACAGTCCACTTTTCCTCCTTTGCCACTTCTTGCTCCTGAAAACATGCCTATTTAACAAGAACACTTGAAACAATATTAGATCACGATGAGAGTGATTGTGATCATTAAAATCCAAGAGAGAGGGGTACAACAATCTCCCCCTATTTTGATGATCACAATCACAAAAAAAACTTTAAAAAATGGTATGAAAGCTTTAAAAAAAAAGGTATGTCAATTGAAAACTTAAATAAACAATTTGAACTTGGAAAACGTAGAGACGTGCCAAAAATAATGATCTTGAAAGCATTGAAATACTGAGAAATGGTCATTTTTTGAAATTGCAACCAAATGCCATTTTTTAAAGAAATCAATGGAAAACAATAACTTAACCATTTAAAACAGATTTGGATGACATCAATAACTTAAAATGGAACTTGTAAAAAGAGCATTTTAATAAATAACTATGTAATATGTAATAGAGAGGTTTTCTCCCCCTTTGGGATTATCAAAATAGGAGGAAAAGTATGAAAGAAAAATACTAATAAGTAATGACAAAAAGGATGGATAGATAAGATAACTTGAATTCCATAAAAGATGAAACGATACAAGGAGAATCCAAAATACAAATACAAAAACAAATCAAAAACAAGAACGGCTCTATTCACTCCTAGAGGGCCGAGAGTGACGGCGACGCCTGAAGGTCGGAGGAGCCGGAGGAGCCTGGACCGCCTCAAAGCGACGATCTAGAGAATCAATCCGTGAGTGGAGCTGATCAAACTGAGAGCTGATGTAGGAAAACTGCAAGTCCAGTCGAGTCTCAATCTGATCCTGGAAGCGTAGGAACTGATCAGCCGTCACCGGCAAGCCACCAGCATCAGCAGGAGGGGGCACAGCCTCAGCAGGCTCAGGTGCATCATCACCCTCTCCAGCCTCCTCATCAGCAGCAGCATCAGCCTCACCTTCGCTGTCACCACTTCCTTCCTCTTCATCATCATCACTATCCTCACTGTCTGAAAGAGGGTAGGCAGCGGCAATAGCAGGAGGCATGGCATTGGCAGGAGGATGGGAATGAGTCTGAGGAGAGTAGGCCTTGAGAAGACCGTCCTTGTCCACAATCCATTCCTGACGCCAAGGGTGCCAACGGATGTTCATTCGTTGCACCATCATAAAATTCACTATGCTATCCTTCATTGGCTGCTCGAAGGAAGTAGCATGAAGAGGCACATCAAGAAAGGAAAAGATTTTAGTCAAGAGGCGTCCGTAGGGTAGAGTTTTGGACCGGCGCGGGTGCTCAGCCACATAAGTCATGGCCCGGAACAGAAACCGGACCAAATTGAAATGTATGCCTCGGGTGATAAATGAGAGAAGATAAATATCAATGAATTTGACATTATCATGATCCCCGATACGGGGCGCAAGGGAAGTTTGAATGAGGCGCTCAATAATACGATGGTTAGGAGAGAGCTGGGAGAGCTTGACAATAGGATTTGTGGGTTGCCCTGTGAGATGCTCAAGGGCTACGGCTATATCAAACTCACGGTCCCGTGGAAACTCCCCCTGAGCAAAAGCATGGGGTCCAACATGAGGAACCCCGAGCATCCGGGCAATCTCCAAGGAAGTGATAGTGATGGGTTGCCCAAGAGCAGTGGAGGAGATGGTATCAATGTCATCAGAAACGGACCACGTCAAATGAGCATAGAACTCTTTGACAAGAAGAGGATAAATGACATCCTTTTCGGGTGGCTCAAAAAAAGAATGCCAATGTTGATACTCAATAATCGAGAAAAGCTCAAGACGAGCAGTAGACAGCCAAGAATAATCAATTACTCTACCCGGCAAAATGACTTTGTCATGCCAAATGTTCGGGAGTTGAGGAATTGAAGGAGGAGGAGGAGCTTCTTGAGCGATTCCCTTGCCTTTGCGTGTAGAGCGAGGTCCCATGATGGCAAAGGGAAAAAAGAAGAAAGAGATTAAGAGAAGAAAGGAGGTTTGAGAGGTCAAAAACCAAGAAGGGAGGCTAGGGTTTGGAGGACCTGCGGTTTTAAGAGGAGCAGCCCGAGAGAGAAGAGAGAAATGAGGGAGGAAGGGTTTTAAAATTGTTTTTAACCCTTCCTCGGGTCGGCCCAAAAAGCAAAACCCGACACCACCGGTTAACCGGTGATGTACCACCGGTTGACCGGTGGTACTAAAAGTCAAAAAAAATATAAAAAAACAGAATTAAAAAAAAAGGTGTTTAAAAAATTCTAATAAAAATAAAATATAAGCAAGTCAAGAAAGTCAAATATTTAATAGTGCTCATTGACGAATCATTCCTAACTCCCCTTTAATAAAATCAAAACGGTCAACCGGGAGCGGTTTGGTAAAAATATCAGCTAATTGGAAATCAGTAGGAATGAAGTCCAAAGTGATATCTCCTTTTTGAAAATGGTCACGAAGGAAATGATGCCTTAAGTCTATGTGCTTTGTCCTAGAATGTTGTATTGGATTCTTAGAGATACTAATGGCACTAGTGTTGTCACACCGAATAGGGACATGATCATAGGAAAGACCATAATCCAAGAGAGTGTGTTGCATCCAAATAATTTGGGCACAACAATTGCCAGCGGCTACATACTCGGCCTCGGCAGTAGAAAGAGCAACACAATTTTGCTTCTTGCTACTCCACGAAACAAGGGACTTGCCTAGCAGATGACAGGTTCCACTAGTACTCTTACGATCTAATTGACATCCGCCAAAATCAGCATCCGAATAAGAAGATAGTTCAAAAGAAGTATTTGAGGGATAAAATAAACCAAGATTTTTTGATCCTTTTAAATACTTAAAAATTCTTTTGACCGATTTAAGATGGGATTCTTTAGGATTGGCTTGAAAACGAGAACAAAGACAAACACTAAACATGATGTCAGGACGGGTCGCAGTTAGGTAAAGTAGACTCCCGATCATACTCCTATAAAGCTTTTTATCCACCGGTTTCCCGGCTTCGTCTAACGTAAGCTTACATGAAGTACTCATGGGTGTACTAATTTCCTTTACTTGATCCATACCAAAACGACTTAGAAGCTCGTTTGTGTATTTGCTTTGGCTTAGAGAAATACCTTTTGAATTTTGAAAGATTTGAAAACCAAGAAAAAATTTCAATTCTCCCATAAAACTCATTTCAAATTCTTTTCTCATTAAACCTGAAAAATCAGTACAAAGAGATTCTTTGGTAGAACCAAAGATAACATCATCAACATAAATTTGGACTATTAAAAGATCTTTTGAAGTGTGTTTTAAAAAGAGGGTACAATCGGCTTGACCCATTTTAAAATCATTTTCTAAAAGAAATTTTGTTAACTGCTCATACCAAGCCCGAGGGGCTTGCTTTAAGCCATAAAGAGCCTTGGTTAACTTAAAAACATGATTTGGAAATTTTGGATCTTCAAAACCGGGAGGTTGTTCAACAAAGATTTTTTCAGAAATAAAACCATTTAAAAAAGCACTTTTAACATCCATTTGAAAAAGCTTAAAATTTAAGTGGGCGGCGAATGCCAACAAGATCCTAATGGATTCTAACCTAGCAACGGGGGCAAAGGTTTCACCATAATCAATTCCTTCTTCTTGATTATAGCCCTTAGCTACTAGGCGAGCCTTGTTCTGGGTTATGTTTCCTTGATCATCAAGTTTGTTCCTAAAAACCCATTTAGTGCCAATAATTGGATGATCATTGGGTCTTTCAACAAGAGTCCAAACATCATTTCTAGAGAATTGATTTAGTTCCTCTTGCATTGCAAGAACCCAATTCTCATCATTAATGGCATTATTAATGGTTTGAGGTTCTAGGTGAGAAATGAAGGCTTGATGTTCAACTTCATTGAGGATAGATCTTCTAGTTCGAGTACCGGCTTGAAGGTCACCTATGACATTTTCTAAAGGATGGTCTCTAGAAGGTTTCCAAACCTTAGGCAAGGTGGAAGGCGAAGAAGGTGAAGAGGGTTCTAGATGGTCATCCTCCTTGGGAGGAGAAGAGGAATCATTCAAATGAAGCTTATCAAGCTTATCTTCAACATCCTCAATGACCGGGTGAGGTTTTGGAAGAGTTTCATCAAATTTGACATGAGATGATTCTTCGATGGTTTTTGAACGTTTATTGAAGACACGATAGGCTTTGCTTGAGTTGGAGTACCCAAGAAAAATACCTTCATCGGATTTGGCATCAAATTTCCCTAGGTTATCTTTTGTGTTAAGGATAAAGCATTTACAACCAAACACTTTAAAATAACCAACTTTGGGCAATTTGCCTTTCCAAAGTTCATAGGGGGTTTTCTTAAGAAGGGGTCTTACAAGGACTCTATTAATAGTATAACAAGCAGTGTTTACCGCCTCGGCCCAAAAATATTGAGGGAGGTCGAATTCACTAAGGAGGGTTCGAGCGATTTCTTGGAGAGTTCGGTTTCTCCTTTCAACCACTCCATTTTGTTGAGGAGTCCTAGGGGCAGAGAAGGTGTGATTGTATCCTTGAGAGGAACACAATTCATCGAATTCTTTGTTCTCGAATTCACCACCATGATCACTACGAAGAGATATGATTTTATATCCTTTTTCGTTTTCTACTTTCCTAGAGAATTTCAAAAAGGTTTTACAAGCATCATTCTTATGGGCTAAAAAGAAAACCCAAGTAAAACGAGAAAAGTCATCAACAATAACTAAGGTATAGGATTTTCCACCTAAGCTTGCTACGGGAGTAGGACCAAAAAGATCAAGATGAAGGAGTTCAAGAGATTTTGAGGTGGACACTTCCTTCTTAGATTTGAAAGAAGACTTGTGTTGCTTACCAAGTTGGCATGGCTCACAAATCAAATCTTTCTTAAATTTAAGTTTAGGAAGGTCACGAATGAGCTTGTTCTTATTAAGCTTTAGAAGTGAATGAGAGCTACAATGCCCCAATCTTCTATGCCAAAGCCAAGACTCATTGTCAAGAGCACTTAAACATTTAACATTTTGGCTAGCTAGAGATTTTAAATCAATAATGTAAACATTTTGAAAACGGGAAGCAGAAAATATCAACTTGTTTTGAAAATCTAACACATTGCATAAATCATTTTGAAAATTGACTGAAAAACCACTATCACAAAGTTGACTAATGCTAATTAAATTATGCTTTAAACCTTTAACTAATAAAACATCTTTAATAAAAGAGGAGCTACCAAAACCAATGGTACCTATTCCGACGATCTTGCTTTTTGAGTTATCACCAAAGGTGACATATCCTCCATCGAATTCTTCAAGTGAGTTGAACTCGGAGGGATCGCCACACATGTGCCTTGAGCAACCGCTGTCAAGATACCACGACCCTTTAGAGGTCCTACTCTTTTGGCGTTTATCCTACAAAATCAAGAAAGAAGAGATTTTGGTACCCATATAAGTTTGGGTCCGGAAAGATTAGCAAAAAGAGACTTTTGAACCCATAATGTTCTAGAGGGATTCCTTCTATGATACTCATCCGAGTAGGTAATGGATTTGGGTCTTCCATACCTAGCATTTTTACAATCACATTCATAAATCATGTGACCGGTCTTTTTACAATAATTACAAAATTTGTATTGAGAGCTCCCCCTTACAAAAGTAGTGGGTGCCCTAGAAAAAGTGGATTGCTTGTTATAGCCAAGTCCATGTGTGGTTCTAGCCGAACGCTGAGAACCTAGTAATTTAGTTAAGTTTTGTTCACCTTGGGTGAACTTGGCAAGAGATTCCTTCAAATCCTTAATGTTAGAATTTAAAGAATCTACATTTGGAATATTTTTGACTTTAAGGGCAAGCTCCTCATTCTCTTTGAGAAGTTTGTCTTTTTCGGAAATAAGAGTTTTGTTTTTCTTTTTCAAGGTCAAAAATTTAGAGGTAAGTTCGTGAAAACCTTCCTCTAATTGATCTCTTGCATTTTGGAGTTCTTCATAAGACATATTATTATCAAAAGAAGAAGATGAGGAAGAAGAGTGAGAAGAAGAGTGAGAAGAGGATACCTCATCAAATGCCATTAGGCATTTTCCATCTTCATCGCTTGAGTCGCTTGAAGACATGGAGTCATCACTTGCACTCCATGTTGATGCTTTGAAGGCCTTCTTGTTTTTCTTTTCTTTTAACCTTTTCTTGAAAATGGAGCACTCCGGTTTGATGTGGCCTTTCTTTCCACATTCAAAGCAAGTGATTTCTTTCTCCGCCTTTGGCTCTTCCTTTCGTGCCTTTTGAAATTTCTTCTTTTTCTTCATGAACTTGCTCATTTTCCTTGCTAGTTGAGCCATCTCGGATTCACTATCATCGGAGGAGCTTTCTTCCTTTGCCTTGAAAGCAATGTTCTTTTTCTCCTTGAAGATCTTTCCTTCTTTATCGGCTTGCCTCTTCATGGTAATCTCATAAGTCATGAGTGACCCTATGAGTTCTTCAACCGGCATCTTCTTGACATCTTTCGCTTCTTGGATTGCCGTCACCTTTGGTGCCCAAGAGCTTGGTAGGACCCAAAGAATTTTCTTCACCATTGTTTCTGCTGAAACATCATCACCAAGGGACTTTCTCCCATTGCAAACATCAGTAAAACGAGTAAACATTTCAGTGATTGACTCGTGTGGGTGCATTGTGAAACTCTCAAAGTCTTGACGATACATATCTAACCTAGTGTCTTTGACTTTGTTAGTGCCCTCATGGGTCACTTCCAAAAGTTTCCAAATTTCGTGTGAGGTGGTGCAAGTAGAAATACGATTAAACTCATTATGGTCTAACCCACAATGAAGAGCATTCATGGCTTTGCCATCAAGCTCAAAATTGGCAATGTCTTCGGGGGTCCATTTAGATTCATCCTTACTAGAAAGAGTGTAGCCTTGCATAACAATTCTATATATAGGATAGCCAATACTTCTAAGAAAAGTAATCATTCGTGTTTTCCAATATGTGTAATCGGTTCCATCGAAGTATGGAGCCCGAGTCATGGAATACCCTTCGGGTGCTTGTGAGAAAGAAGCCATCACTATGGATTTTTCGTTTGTAACCGGTTAAGGTATTACACAAACGCTCCCTCTGATACCAAATGTTGGGTCGGAGGTGATGGCAAGAGGGGGGGTGAATTGCCTTTTTAAAAAAAATAAACAATTTAAAACAAATTCAAATGCAGCGGAAAGTAAAATGGCAAGACACAATTGATAACGGAGTTCGGCTTTAAACTCAAGCCTACGTCTCCGCTCCCAACTCAACCGTTGGGAGATTTATACGACCACTTGCTTTTTAATGGTTATAGCAAGAAACCCACTAGCCGTTTTAAGGTAGGCTAGATCACCTTCTTACAGCTTGCTTTTTTATTATGGTTGTAGCAAGAAACCCAAATTGAAAGAAGGAAGAAAAAGGGTGGTTTGTTTTAATACAAACCCAATTAAGAACTAAACAATTGAAGTAAATAAGTTAGAACAAACTAGAGGAAGCCTTGAGCGCCAAGAGGTGAGTGTATTTGATGTAGAGGCAGCCCAAGCTTCAAGGATGGCAATTGGATCTCAAGTGGCCTTTGAGAATTGTCGTAGGAGCCTCAAATGATCAAAATAGCTTTGGTATGCTTCGGTATATGATCGGTAGTCTTCCCGGCATCCATGGACGTCTATTTATAGGACAAATACTCCCAAATACTTCAATATGGCCGTTGGAGGGCTTTCGGAGCCGTTGGGGATCAAGTAGACAAGTCTGGTCAAGCTCCAACGGCTAGTTTGACTTTGCTTACCGGCTGACCGGTGCTTGTCCACCGGCTGGCCGGTGCCTTGGAAGGTGGAGAGTGCTTCTGACCAGGAGCCACCGGCTGGCCGGTGAGAAGGCCACCGGCTGGCCGGTGGTGAGACAGTAGGTCTCACTATTTGAAGAAGTTCCACCGGCTGGCCGGTGGTCTGGACAGAATGTATGCCATTCTGTCTGGACCCACCGGTCGGCCGGTGGCCAGACACCGGCTGACCGGTGGCACCTGGCAGAGGGCAGGGCCTTCTGCCTGGTCCACCGGCTGGCCGATGGGCTGGATCCGGCCGACCGGTGGTCTCACACCGGCTGGCCGGTGGACTTGAAAACAGTCCACTTTTCCTCCTTTGCCACTTCTTGCTCCTGAAAACATGCCTATTTAACAAGAACACTTGAAACAATATTAGATCACGATGAGAGTGATTGTGATCATTAAAATCCAAGAGAGAGGGGTACAACACGGTGGATGTACAGTCTCACCGTTTGTACCCTTTCTAGCATCTAAGGATAGTGTAGGTTGGCTGGAACTCTCACCAACATGGAAAGAAGATGACTGATGTGCTGTGGATGTCTGTAATAAAGAATCTACCTCAACCCAGTCAATGTCTATATCTACATGTGGCTGAGCCTGAGAAGCTGGAGGAGCATATGACTGATCATGCTGAACACCCTCCTCCTGTGGAACAACATCATCTGACTGATCGGGCTGAATATCCTCCTCCCGTGGAACAACAAGATCCATAACAGAGTCATCACCCAATGGTACATCTATATGAGGCTCAACAGGCTCCACAGCCTTCTCAACATGTGGTGGATCAATGAAAATTCCATGATAAATCTCATCCATCGAAGGAAGTAACTATGATACAAGGGTGTGAAAATATGATGGGTCAAATACGGTGATCTCTACCGAATCAGACATGTGAAGTAGATGATAGATACGAGCATCCTATGAAAAAAATTCCATTGTTAAGTATTATGAATAAAAATTTTGGTGAATAGTGGAAGGAACTATGTATACCACCTCATGAAAGCCTCGTCCATGTCATGTCAGAAATATGACTGGGGACCTGTAGTACCAAGATGCATAATTCGTCTGATCCACCAAATGAAAACATACTGTCCCCGCCTCTCGCAACAGGAACTCCTATCGTCTGTCCCATAAATCAAAATATCTGGCATGGTATCTCCTCCAATCAAAATCTCTCTTCCCTAACATCTTCAGGGAATGCGTTGAATCTAACTAACTGGGCGGGTCAGGTACAAGCTGAAAGAATACGAACTACCTCATAACTCTATCGGTTTGATGCCACTCAACTATATGAAAATGAATCAATGGAACCCTACAGGATCCGATAACAAGCATCTCCGTACAGTATAATGGAAGACTCCAGATAATAGCATCTGTATATGGCATCCATAAAATCTGAAAGAAAAAAATAAATAATCAATTAATCAATGAATACATGTACAATAAAGAATAATTATTTAACAATATAAATAATAACCACTTACATCGTGTGGTCGAATGCTGTCTAACATAAGTCTGTAGGATTGGACATTGTGTCTGGGGGAATCTGAATGTCGATGTGCCTCACTCCATTTGTAGATAATATTGTTATATTTATATTTCATAATAGAAAGTTATACAATTAAGTTAGACATTATAAGGAAGGAATAACATATCAAAGTCTACGTGGAGCCTCTACTACAATATCTGATGGAAATGGCACACAAGCATGTGAAGATAAACGAGGGATGTGCTCCCATACCCACATCTATAGAAGAACCATGCATCCCGTGATTTGCATCTTATAGATGCGATATGCGCTGTATAGTGCCCTATATGTATATTCTAGACAAGCAGACCCCTAGCTATACCGGCCTGCCTCGTCCAAATCCTCCAAAAAAGACAAATACATCAAATGTACAAAAGTAGTAGAGTGATCAACAAAAAGCGTGCCACCGATCAACCTCAAAATATATGCACGTGCAAATCGCAGCACGGTGATCTCGTCAGCATCCTATGCTAACTGTGTGAAGTGCTGGTCTAACCAAGGCATGAGTAATATATCATCAATGATGGTCCTTCCATCACCAGGGATCTCTATGCCAAGTAGTCTATGAACAAGATCCGTCCAATCTGCTCCAACTCGGATTGTTAGAGCCGCACCATTGTTGGGGAGACCCAACATAATGGCCACATCCTACAGGGTAATAGTCATCTCCCCCTCTCTAAAGTGGAATGTATGTGACTCTGGACTCCATCTCTCTACAAGCACAACAATGAGATGATGATCAAGAAAGGTGAAGTCGCACATTGCTACGCCATAGAATCCAATGCGACGAAGATGAGGGATGATAGGGGGAGTTGGTGCGGTATGATGGAAATGGTGAGATCTGCGTACCCTCAATGGAAGCACATGACATCCCTCTAAAAGAAGCTATGATACATGAGTAGCCTAGGATGTGAGCAATGGAAAATTTTCTATCTGCACAAATGATATCGTCATTACTTTTTTATAGTGAATTCAATAAAAATTTTAATCTTTTATTAAAAAAAATCTACAACATGTAAATGAAAAATGATTGTGTTAATATTTTCAATGAGATAGAATGAAAGTCACCAACAGGAAACCAAGCTGCACTATAACAGTTAACCAAATTTCTCATGTGATACACTAGGTCAACATATAGCTCCCATGATATATTTACTAAAGCACAAGCTGCGATAACATGTGCACATGGATATCTAAATGCCTGAAATTTTCCGCAATCACAGTACCTGTTATCTAACATCACAACAAACACTCGACCACTAGTGCATGTAGCTCGGTCGTAGCACAGTCTTACCTGAAAGCTCATCTTTTCCCTTTCAAATTCTAGAACAATCCATCTTGAAGCCTCATTCATTATCTGATCAATATCAATTTGGAAATGCTACATAAAACGCAGTCCGTTTTCAATCCTCTGATAAGCCTTTTAGGTCCGGTCAACAAAGTAGTGAACACATCTATAAAATGTATCTTGCACTAACCCTGTGATAGGGAGTCTGTTCACACCCTTGAGGAACCCATTTATTCACTCTACTATCTTATTGGTCATATGGACATATCTTCTACCACCATCATATACTAATGAAAATTTTTCTTTCGAAATCTGCATCATATATTCATACACATCTTCATTAGTAGTTCAGATCTCTTTAAGGTGTCGATCAAGCCTTTCTTGTTAGGGATCATATGCTGAAACCATAAGAGAATAATTTATTAAAACAGAGATTAAATTTTGGTAAAAAAAGTAAGTTTAGAAAAACATACCCAACTTGAGGATCACCTTCTTTATGGCATCATCTCTGAAGTGCTTATGCACATTACTTGAAATATGTCTAATGTAATAACAATGATAACCATTTGAGTCAGTCCATGAAAGCCTATCACTAGCCACAACCTCTATAATCGCTTGATGGTGATAAGATATCAGACACAAGCCCTTGTTTTGTGTGACATGAGCACATACACTTGCCAAAAACCATCTACAGTATTCAAAATTCTCCTTTTCAACAATAGAAAAAGCAATTGGAGGAGGAGCACGATTACCATCCTGTGTGGCAGAAATGAGTAGAATACCGGTATAATTTCCATACAAGAAAGTTCCATCGACCTAAATAAATTGTTTACAACAGGGAAAGGCAACAATGCATGGCCTGAATACCCAAAAAATACTATTGAACTTCACCTTTGTTTGATCAACTCGATGATTGGGGGATACATACTCAACAGTGTACAAATGATAAAAAATATAATTATTGAGAGAAAAAAATTACATAAGTTGTGGAAAAATAGCATAATATTCATCCCAATCACCATACACTTTTACAATTGCCTTCTATTTTTCATTCCATACTTTGGTGCAAGATATCTTATAGTTATACAACTATTTAATTATTTCCTGAGAAAGGGCAATGGGAACATCCTGAAATGTTCGTATCATCTCACAAATAACACTTGATATAAACTCTGAATCAAGGGAAGAGTGATCCTGTGACAAGCTTGGATGCACACAAGTGTGTGGCCCTTCTAATTTGGTTATCCTCTAACATGAATAAAGTTTATCAAATATTTACCTTAATCAAAATTTACATTCTATCCCATATTTTTCACAACAAATTATATATTTTGACTTCTTTGACTCATCATCCACAAATGTGAAATGTCACTCAATGTGGTATTGCTTTATCACATTTTTCATGGGCAATTTCCTTTCAAACTCTTGTCCGACATAGATGACGTTATCATTTGATGCAGACCTATTCCCTATAATGCCAGGGAATTCAGAAGCTGGTGTAATGACATCCCAATCAAAATGTTGTTCACGAGACATTCCTTCAACTAAGGAACTAAATACTGAAGGATGATTACCACTAACTGGTGGTTGTCATGGATTCCTATATCTCAAAGGAACCTCAGAAGGTTCATTACCTACATCACCCTCACCCACATCTCTCAAAGGATCCTTAGAAGGTTCATTCCCACATCACCCTCACCCACATCATCTTCTGATGGCTCCCCAAATTCTTCTTCCTAAGATAAAATTTCATTCACTATATTAGCACACAAAGGGATGTCATCTACATTTCCTTCCAATTTTCGATCATCTTCTTCATAATTTGATTCTATTACTGGAGTCATATGAGAAGAAGATAATGCAAAAGACTAATGTGAGGGACCAAATTCTACAGAGCTCACAAAACACGGTTCTATAGTAGTCAGTTGCACCACATCTATATCAGAAATCACCACATACAACTCCATCAAAATATTAGCACACTACTGTCTAAATAAGAAAGATGCATCCTTCCAATCATCATCATTGACCAAATGGTACTCAGTGTGCCAGAAACATTCAGGATGTTGTAGATGTTGATATGTGATTGAATAAATGGATTGATCTACCCTCAGTTTTAACCGATTGTGAATCTTATTGCGAACTGCATCTAATGTCATACAACCATAAAGATTTACCACTCTGACAGGTGGCACACTAGAGCTAAATCCCTGCTCCGTATAAATGGTCTTACCATTGCAATATATTTTCCCAGACATCATTACCTATAAAAAAATAATTAATAAAATATTATATACAACATCAATATTTTACATTATTTAAATTGGTTTTGAATAATTGACTTTATCTGGAAACTTTTTATGTATTTATTTTTCACTATTGAGGTATAGTGATGATGGTATTATTACTAAATCAAATTTAATATAATGTTATATATTTTAATTACGTATGAATAAATAATCACGACTTGATCTTGAGACTTATGATTAGTTTATCATTATTTGATAAACTAACCAAAACCTATGGGTAGACTCCTGGAGTCTCTATTATCAAATATTTCAGCAACCATTAGTCTCCCTTCAAACAACAATACCTCCTGTCAAACGCTTGTTCTTGAACGCCTCTTCGGGGACACCTCCCTAGGGATGCCACTTCGGGGATGCCTCTTGTTGATTTCCTTTTAATCACAAATTTACTCACATGCATGTGAGGGGGTCTAGGGGTATGAAATACATAACTTTTTTAAGTGAACATGCAGGTCCTTCCATACTTAGTCAGAGATGAATCACAGGCCATCAATATAGAAAAATAAATGAAATTATTACAAATCAAATAACCAAATTCACAAAATATGACATGAAATTTCAATTATGCATTGGTCGGTCATCTGAAGATCAGTTATCACAAAACTTACCATGTTTTTGGGTATACTTATTATATATATTACTAGATGAAATACATATTAAATATCTACATATCTTTTATATATAATAAATTTAATTATAAATAATATAATTTAAAATTATTATTTATATAAATCTATTTTTATACTATTAACAAAAAGAGTTTTCTATATATTTTTTAATAAATTTTAATATGATACACATAACTAACATATTATTCATAAATTATATAACTAGTGTATAAAATATTATAATTTAAATTAATACTACTTTCAAAATAACATATTTTATAACATATTTAATTTTCATAAAAATTAAATGTGAATTCATACAACATTCTAGACAAAACATAATTAATTTTCCTAAACATTAAATACGAATTCATACAACAAACACATCATGAAAAAATTAAATCATACCAAAGACACTAATTTACACATCAATACATATGAAATAAATAAACCATACACACAAACACTAATTTCTACATATCAGAAATCAAATAAATAAATCACACAAATGAAATAAATAAACAAAATTAAACAATTAAAAATTTAAATAGAAATTTTACCTTCTTAAAAGCAAGAAAAATTTGTTGAGAATGAAATTATACAGGGATTTATAGAAAAATCCAGAGGAGAATAATGAATTGGGGGGGGGGGGGGAGACCCCTTTTATAGATTATCTCGGTGGGATGCATGAATGGGGTTCACACATCCTTCATCCCGTCTTCAAAGGACGCGTGAACCCTGTTCATGCATCCTTTATCGACTTTTCGCAGGATGCGTGAACCCCGTTCATGCATCTCTCCGTGCCAAAGATGCGTGAACAGAGTTCACGCATCTTGAGACCCATTTTTTAAAATATTACTAAACCTATACCTTTTATTTAAAAAACCCACATATAAAAAAATATGTGGTCTCTCTCTTGGATGAACTTTTTCTCTCGAACGAAGCATCGAAGAACCCAATGAACTCAAAACTTCTTTTTGGAGAAGAAAACGAGTGTGTATCCCTCCCTAATACCAAAGCGGTGTAGGGAAATAATAATGAAGCAATCGACTTGCAATCGGTGTCAGGAATGACAGATGAGGGTGGACGCGTGGATGACTACGGGCACATTGATAGTTTGTGAAGATCAGGATGATGCAAAAAATTGTGAAAATATCAGGCCACATGACAATAGTGGAATGGGTCAGAGGAAAACAACATAGATTGCTGGGAAAACTAGAAGCACAAAAGACGAAACCTAGAGCCTCACGATCAAGGTGAATCAATGACCAACAATATCCACATGAAGTCCTCAAGGGTCAAGCAAGAAACCATACCACACCCCCAAGCACAACACTAAGCACACAAGGAGGCCCAACATACAAGCTCATACAGATGTGCGCAAAATAGAAGCCCAAACATAAAAAATCATAATAATAATAAAATGAACCAATTTTGCATCAAGAACATAAAAAAAATTTAATTTTGAAAACCCATTTCAACAAATCTCCACCTTTTCAAATTAAACTAACAAAATTAATAGATAATGTTCTTGCGAGGCTTAATCTAGCCTACTGGTATGTTCAGACAGATTTTTATTAACATAAAATAAACCTAAGACTATAGTATCTACCTAGAACAAACACTCTCAGCGTGTTATATAGTGGCACACGGTCTACCCGTACCTACAATTCTACTATTACCATACTACTAAAATAAAACATGCTCAGAAATGAAAACTGACTAAGAAACAACAATATAAACAAAGTGTACCAGATTACCTAGTCTCATTCAAAGCTAGTAAAACTCTCAAGCTTGTAGATAGCCACAAACACATAACCTTATTTAGGAGTAAAATACAACAAATTGGATAAATTATAAAAACTAAATATAATGCAAGCAGTAAAAGGTAGTAGAAACACACAACATCCAAAGAAAACAAGAAGTTAATAGGAGATCTATCTTCACCTAAGCCAGAATGTCTTGGACCTATTGGATTTGGTGCCCTAAAATCAATTCTTTTATCACTCGATTACATGTTTTCTATTATTAATGAAATTTTCTTATCACATTATTATTGTTCATATGCATGACATTTATATGTGAGAATTTACTAAGAATAGAAGTCACACTGAAATGTTATAGTAGTTCCCCGCTATGATGAGAACTCAGAGGTTCCATGACATTATTCATGAACATATATTGTATGACCGAATGATATTGTTTTATGGGAGACAAATAATTCAAGATATCAGGGGTAGGAGGCTCATAAGACATTAAAACACATTCTTAATACGTTTTCCCTTAGTAATCTCTAAGATAGAAGATTATCAGAATAAACCCATCATTAGGAAATCCACATTTCCATGTGTCGTTGGATGTTCCTATCTACGAATGTGTGTATTGATCCTTATACATTATGATTAGAATCAATGGATATAATGACTAATATAATTTGATGTATCGATGAAAACCCTAACGATATATGTTCGCAATGAAGTAGGACATGTTGGGTGTGTTACGAATGATATTGCATTAATGGATAATATGAGAAATGATTTATCCCTTTTGTCTTTTGAAAAAAGTTATTATCTAAGGTCCTTTGATGGGAATGAAACCACATTAATAAATCCATGGACATGGTATTCGATGGACAAGTTCATTTAGATAAATTCAAAGAAAGATACATCAAGTATATAGGTTGATGACCCCATCATAAAACCTACTTGATTTTATATATTGTGATAAAAAGGTTACATTACACGGTAAACGTTCATAGGAGGTTGGACATCATTGTGACGTTAACTTCTTTCTCTATGGATTCTTTGGCATGTTTCTAAACACTAACCTTAGAGTTCAAATTATTATGCAAAATGCCACTAAGAAAGAGGCCTAGAGAGACACCAACTAAGTGTATCCTCAATCTCGGTTAAATTCTAGTATTGAATTTAACAAGTTAGAATAAACAATATTTATTTGGGTTTGGTGGATTGTAATAATTTAATAACAAGTTATTCAAAATAATAAGAGAATTAAATAATAATAATAAATATTTATTTTCATGTTTGGTGAGTATAATACTTATTATATTTATTATAGAATAATTCATTGAAATGTATTTAATAAATAATCATTATTTGAGGGTCGATAAATATCATTGAGAGAAAGATGACATAGTTTAATGGTATGATTGGAAATAATATAAATGATATTAATTCATAAAGGGGTTTCACATGTCAAGTGATTAATAATAATGATATTATTAATGGACCTGAGTTCAAATAAGAATATCAAAGTTTGTAAATCTTTAGTGTGAAATTTTCCAACCCTAAACCTTCCATAATAAATATATAATAATATCACTTTCCTAAAACACAATTAGTGTACACAAAAAATGGAGAGAGGTCAATAGATCTAGAGTGCTCTCCTCCCTTCCCCTCTCAATACAATGGGAGTTCATCAAGAGTTCTTCCTCTATCAATAAAAATTCTGTTTTGGTTAACCACAAACAATGAAAGTGATTAGGATCGATCGTGCTAGCACCCGATGATTCCATGACATCGTTCAGAGAATGTGGTGCATGTGTGAATCATCGCTAGATGGATTTTGCATTTGAATTCTATAGTGTAACGATGGTGTGAAGAGGTTTATTACATATATTTAGATCAAAATAGGTTTACTTAAAGGTGATCAAAGAAAACATAATATAGGATAAGAATCGTTTTTAACAAATCCGAAATAGCAGAAAAGAAAAGTACAAAAAATTAGAGAACATAGTTGATTTTTGTGGTTCAGACCTTTTGGACATACTCCATGGTAAAAACGCCACCAAAAATTATATATTAGTATGAAAAAGAAAAAAAATCACATATAAACAGAGAAGATGGAGTAAATAAAACTATACAGGTAAACTAGAGAAACTATCTGAGAACAGGGACCTCATCACCCCAAGAGCTAGTGATGAATCCAGGCTTTGAGATAACAATTTACTCCCTCGAACTGGATGGACTCATGCACGTAACTTCTAGAACCAGACTGAATAGAAAGCACAAGATCATACAAAGCAGATGCTGAATAAAGAAAAGAAACATATTACAAATCCAAAAGCATCGAAGGAGATACAACTCTACCTGGGTTAGAGGATGTTGACTATGAAGCGGTCCACACAGAGCTCGTGAGTCCCAAACACTCTACCGCAGACGGTCACCAGAACGGGGAAGGCACGACTACGTGGATGTGGTGGATGTCTACTCTTTGGAATGAAGCTGATAAGGATGAAGAAGAACCACAGACCAAAGCCATTGCATCAACAAATGAAGTGATGAAGCAATAAAGGGGAAGTAGGAGAGGCGACAGGTGTTTTCAGGAGTGACAGAGGAGGTTGGAATGTGGTCAATGGAGTGAGTGTGGAAGGATCTAGAGGATAAGTTTAGTATAATGGAACACAGCTAAACTGAGACATGTGACAATAGGCAAGAGGACAGACGATGGCAACGTAGATCGTCATCAATCAAACATACACAAAACCCAGAGACCAGAGCCGTCAAATGGAATCCAATCAACGACCAGAAGAAAACGTCTTAGGAGGATAGACATGATGGCAGAATGAGGGCTGAGTGGGCCAACAGATCAATAGGCCAACTAAGCATCCTAACAAGCAGCCGTGCACCACAGTTCAGAATGGATCCTAACATCCAAGCGGAGGCTCGCTACCATAGGAAGTCCAAGAAGAGTCCCAATAGAACAAAAGTTGAACAAAATTTTCATAATAAAAAATAAAACTATCATTTTTTCATGGGAAAATAAAACTAGATTTTAATTTTGAAAACCGAAAAAATAACAAATCTCCACCGTTTCCAAATTAAAAATGAAAACAAACACTGATGGTGTTCTTGCAGTCCCTAACTAGCCAACCGTGGGTTTAGATAGATTTTATTTAACAAAAAAATAAACCCAAGTCTACCGAATACACCTAGCACAAATCCTCTTAGCATGTGACACAGTGGCACATAGACTGCCCATACTCACCCATTCTACTGCTTGCTAAAAAATTACTAAGCATGCTAAGAAGTTTAAACTGACAAAGCAATTACATTAAACCGAACAACATACCAACATTACCTTCGACATCATTAATGACCTATAATCCCAAGCATGAAATACCCACTAAACCCAAAAAAAACCTTCCTCAGGGGTAAAACATAGTGGATAATAAAAAAAACAAAGATCATAAAATAATTCCATAGTAACAAAGCATTAGAAAAAAATCACACAATAACCACAAACTAGGAAGCTGATAGGAAACTCTCCACCTAAGCCTAAATATCTTAGACCATCCCATATAAAACCATTTTCCCAACCGGGTTCCCCCACGAAGATAAGTGGGGCTTGTCCTAGGAACATAAGAAAAAAACAAAAAGGACCTATGAATAGTTATAACGAAGGGGCTATTAAAAAGAAATTAATGAACTTCTGCAATGTCATACCTATGTCATACCTAGGGCATACCGCATGGGACTGGGCCATACTATCCTTATTTTTAAATTCCGAACAATACCTTTTTATGTGGTCGGTCATGCCACACTCAAAACACCACAAATTATTAAACTAGTTCTTATCATTCCTACCTTTATTTTTCAATGGACCCTTAGTATAAATTAACCGAGGTTCACTCTTAACACCATTAAACTATTCCTTTAATCCACATGTTTGAAGATCGTGAGACAACACAACATACTTTACCACCTCTAAAGTAATCAAATCCCTATTGTACATCATGGAATCCTTTAATGAACTAAAATAATCATTTAGGGAAGTTAAAAGAATTTAATCCTGATCTTCATCTTTAACCTCTATATTTATATTAGTTAAATCTAGAAGAACCTTATTAAACTCATCGATATGAACACACACAGAAGAGCCAGGATTCATTTTAAAGTTATACAACTACATCTTTTTAGAAAAACATCGAAGCAATGATTTGTTCATATACAAATGTTCAAGTTTAAGAAAAATAGATTTAGTAGTAGTTTTATGTGCGACTTCACACAAAAATTTATCTCCTAAGGTTAAGAGACAAGTGTAATGATCCTTTTACAGTATACTAGGGTTGACGTCTGCTAAATAATTGGTGGACTAACCGTTTAAAATGACAGTCACTATAGGTTTTTTACTAACATGTAAATCATCTGCAACACCATTATGAACTAACAGAGCACACATTTTAACTCTCCATAGATTAAAATCATTTTCACCGTCATACTTTTTGACTTCAAATTTAATGGACATTGTAAAAATGAGTACAGTATTTGATATGACTTGTTGAGATCGAAATCAGTTCACTTAAAGTTGATTGAAGAAAACACAATATAGGATATGAATCATTTTTAACAAAGCCAAAAGAATAAAAAAGAAAAGTGCAAAGAATTAAAGAACACAGTTGATTTATGTGGATCAAACCTTTTGTTCCTACTCCACGACAAGTACACCACCAAATATTATTTGTTATTATGAAAAAGAAAAAAAGAACATATAAACAGAGAAGGAAGAGTAAAAAAACCATGTACACATACCAGAGAAAATATTTGAGAACGAGGACCTCATCACCCCAAGAGCCAGTGATGAATCCTGGCTCGGAGATAGCAATGTACTCCCTCAAACTGGATGGACTCATGCACATAGCCCCAAGAACCACACCGAAAAGAAAACACAAGATCATACAATGCAGATGCCGAACAAAGAAAAGTAACATATTACAAAACCAAAATCATCAAATGATATAGGGATATGTCTGAGATAGAGGATCTTAACCATGAAGCGGTCCACATAGAGTTCACAAGTCCCGATATCTCCACCATAGAAAGTCACTGGAATGGGGAAGGCATGACAGTGTAGATGCAGCATGTGTCTACCCTCTAGAATGAAGCTAGGAAGGATGAAGAAGAACTGTGGTACAAAGATGTCGCCTCGAAAAATGAAGCGATGAGGTAATAAAGGAAAAGGAGGCGAGGCAACAGATGCTGTTAGGAGTGATAGACAAGGCAGACACGTGGTCAACGGAATGAGCGTGGAAGGATCTAGATGATAAGGCCGGTACAACAGAACACGACTAAATTGGGACATGCGGTAGTAGGAAAGAGGATAGATGGTGGAGACATGGATTGTCGGAAATTAGAAAAACAAAAAACCCAAAATCCAGATCCATCAGATGGAATCCAATCAATATCCAGTAGAAAATGTATCAGGAAGATCGACACGGTGGCAAAACGAGGGCCATGTGGGCCGACAGATCAGTAGGCCAACTGAGTAACCTAGCAAGCAGCCGCGTACAACAGTCCAGAACAGTTCCCGACATTTAGGCAGATTCCAGATACCATTGGAAGCCCAATAATATGCCCAACATATCAAAATGAGAACAAAATTTTCATAATAAAAAAAATAAATCCATCATTTTTTCATGGAAAAAACTAGATTTTAATTTTAAAAACCCATAAAATAAAAAATCTCCAAGTTTTACCAATTAAAAAAAACAAAAACTGATGGTGTTCTTGCAGCCCCTAACTATCCTATAGTGGATTCAAATAGATTTTATTTAACAAAAAAATAAACCTAAGTCTACCGAATCCACCCAGCATGAATCCTCTTAGCATGTGCCACAGTGGCACAGGGACTGCCCGTACCCACCCATTCTACTTCTTTCTAAAAAAATTACTAATCATGCACAGAAGTTAAAACTTACTAAGAAATGAAATTAAATAGAACAACCTACCAACATTACTTTCAGCATCATTAATTCCCTGGACTCCCAAGCATGCAAGACCTGCAAAACCCAAAGAAAACCTTCCTCAGGGGTAAAACATAGTGGATAATGAAAATAAAACAATGCTCATAAAATAATTCCATAGTAACAATGCAGTATAAAAAAATCACACAACAACCAAAAATCAAGAAGCCGACAGGAAACTCTCAACCTAATACCAAATAGCTTAGACCATCCCACATAAAACCCTTTTTCCCAACCAGGTTCCCCTACAAAGACAAGTGGGTCCAGTGCTAGGAACACAGGAAAAAAACAAAAAATAATCTATGAATAGTTCTAATAAATGGGATGTTAAATAGAAATTAAAGAACATCCACAATGTCATACTTGGGGCATACCACATTGGACCGGTCCATATTATCTTTATTTTTAAAGTCCAGGCAATACCTTTTTAAGTGGCCAGTCTTGTCACACTCAAAACACTAGAAATTGTTAAACCATTTCTTATCATTACTACCTTTATTTTTCATTGGACCCTTAGTATACATTAAGTGAGGTTCACTCTTAATACCACTAAAATATTCCTTCAAACTATGTGTTTGAAGGTCGCGAGACAATACACCAAAATTTACTTCATCTAAAGTAATCAAATACTTACCCTACATCATGGAATACTTTAATGAACTAAAAGAATCATCAAGGAAAGTTAAAAGAATTAAATCACAATCTTCATCTTTAACCTCTATATCTATATTAGCTAAATCCAGAAGAACTTTATTAAACTCATCGATACGAACACACATAGAAGAGCAAGAATTCATATTGAAGTTATACAACCACATATTTTTATACAAACATCCAAGAAAATATTTGATCATATCAAAATGTTCAAGTTTAATCCAAATAGATTTAGCAGTAGTTTCATGTATGACTTCGGGAAAAAATTTATCTCCTGTGGTTAACATAAGAGTGAAATGAGCCTTTTACAGTATACTAGGGTCAACGTCTACTAAATAAGTGGTGGACTGACCATCGATATTGATGGTCACTACAAGTTTTTTACTACCATGTAAAGCATATGAAAGGACATTAGGAACTAAAAAAGCACAAATTTTAACTCTCCATAGATAAAAATCATTTTCACCATCAAAATTTTCAACTTCAAATTTAATAGACATTGTAAAAATGATTACAGGCTCTGATACCACTTATTGAGATCAAAACAATTTAACTTAAAGGTGATCAAAGAAAATACAATAGAGCATAAGAATCGTTTTTATCAAAGCTGAAAAAATAGAAAATAAAAGTGAAGAAAATTACTAAACATAGTTGATTTATGTGGTTCGAACCTTTTGGTCCTACTCCATGAAAATAACACCACCATAGATTATTTATTATTATGAAAAAGAAAACAAACAAATAGAGAAGATAGAGTAAATAAAACCACGCACGTGGACTATAGAAACTATCTGAGAACAGGGACCTCATCATGTAAAGACCTAGAACTTCCATGTAATTTTTTTAATTAAATGGGAATTTTATGAGTCCGTGAAAATTAACGGTGCGTGATTCTGAGACCCGGTGTGCCCGGAATGAATTTATGAACTTTTTTTCGGGTACATTCAGTAAACGTGCGAGCGGGTTTTTGTAACTTTTGAACTGGTGCTTGGAATTGAAATCTGAGGGCATCGTTGAACTCGCAGCATCGGTATTCTCTTAAGGGGACCTTCACCTCGACCGCAGTAGGTCAAAAGTGAAAGATAGAATTTAGGTTTTTCCATGGAAATAGAAATAAAATAAAAAACCTTTTATTTTATTTTTCATTAAAAATTGGGTACAACAGCGAAAGCGGCACACACGCAAGAAAGAAAATTACATCAAATCGCAAGCCCGAGGACTTAACCCCGCGACCTGCCCCTCACCCCCCCTAAACCCTTACCACCCCACCACCAATGATGGGGCACTTTTATTTTATTTTCCCTTTTGTTGAAACCTCCCATTTGGATGGTTTAAATGTGAGAACCACCTGAACTAAAACCTCCCACATGGGTTATGGTGGTGGGGACCACCCGAGACTAAAACCCCCTTAAACTCCCCTCTTAATGGGAGAAACCCCTTGAACTCCCTCATTAATGAAGAGTTAACCCATGGAATTCCTCCCATTAATTAATTATTCCTTATCAATTGATTAATGTTGACAACTTGCTTTGTGCCAACAATTTAAAAATTGGACAAATACTTTTTATTTTGGTTGGATATTCTTTTGAGATAATTCATTGGCAAAGGTAGAAGCTTTGGGGGAACTTTGGAGAAACATTCTCCAACAAATAACTCTTCAGCTTCGACAAATATTTCTCCAACGAAGAACACCATCGAAGGATCTACAATGACGAACGAACCGACGATCGGGGAAACACCGACGTCACCGACTTCACCCCTTCCAACGTCAACAAGAAATCAAGACAGGGTGGTTGTTTGAATTTCTTCCCCTTACCCATTCTTGAAGATTCATCATAAATCAGGAAGAGATTATAGCGGCCTGCTACCGCTCTAACGTGAAGAGTGCGGGCCAAACAAACATGGCCTGACCTCTCCGCAATTCTAGTGATAAATTGTTGTATTCTTCGCGATGGAGGAGGACGACAAACAAACTTGGTGGGGCATGAGAACAGTGGCCGACACCACCACCGACCATGAAGAAGGCGACAAACGGAGGGTGGCCGGTCAATCCGGCCGCCGGTGAAGGTACGACCCGCGATTGGGCCGCATGGCCTTCCACAGCAGATCACCGCCCCGTGGCCTCGCCGCACCGCCCCACAGCCTCGCCGCGCCGCCCCGCAACCTCGCACCACCCCGCAGCGCCCGTGGTCTCTGCCACCCCACAGCAGCCACGACCTCCGCCGCCCCGCGGGCTCTGCCGCCCCGCGGCCTCCGGCGGCCTCCGCCGCCCCGTGGCCTCCGGCGGCCTCCGCTGCTCGCGCCATCCCGCGGAATCCACCACCCAGTGACACCCGCGAACTTTATGGCCCACGCGGCCTCTGCACCTCCCCATGTCACCCAGGCCGGGCCTCCAAGCGGGCCGGTCCTGGTTGACCCAAACTGGGTCGACCTAGGCCAGGTCGGACCAGACCTGGACCAGTTTCGACCCTATACTCTCTTTTGGTCATAACTTTGGCACCAGGTGTCCGTTTGACAAACTGTCAGCGATGATGGAAACCTTGGAGCAAGACAGTCCTTTTGGTATAACCCACTTGATATTTGGACAATGTTTGGATATGGTCGGGTTGGATCGAGTACGAATCCAACTGGGCCCTCAGGACTAAAAGGCTAATAACTTAGAGACCGGGCGTCCGATTGACGCACCATCTGTTGCGTTGAGACCCCTATGACATGGAGGTCCTTTGGGATAATTCTTCATGGGAATTCTTTTCAGTTGGAGTATCGACCAATGGCTTGAGGAGGGGACCCTCCTAGAGACGAGCAAGCTTAGCGCGAGAACCCAGTAGCTGGCTGTGACTTGAGGAAGAGATCTTTCATCGGTCTGTGATTGAGGGTCCCACATGGAACCGCTCTAGGATTCCATGTGGGACTACCCGAGTGATCTTTTGTGGGTTATCACCTAGTGATCCTATGTGGTTCAGAACCTAGCGATCATGTGTGGGTCAGCACCGAGCGATCCTCTGTGGGTCAGCACTGAACGATCCTGTGTGGGTCAACACCGAGCAATCCTATGTGGGTCAACACCTAGAGATCCTATGTGGGTATGATGATGATTAGAGATCCTTCGTGGGTATTCCTCTTAATAGAGTAAGATGATTCAGTAGTTACATCTAATCGTCTCTACTATTGTACCTAAGTTATACCTAGTGTGAGATGAGTCTGTACCTTGTGGTATTTTCCTTCGTGGTAATACCTTGGTGGTATTCTTCTGTGTGGCATACCTGTGTGGTACTTGCCTTCATGGTATTCCTTTATTTGTGGAACAATTGAGCTTTGGGATTTGATTTGGACTCTGTGTTTTCCTCATGATTGAGATGGGTATACTTGATAACTTAGGTATATGTATGGGCATATACCTAAGTAGGTTTGTCAGTTGACTTCATGCTGTGTGGTTTATCCTTGGTGGATTTTGTGAGACCTTGAGGGTATTGGGGTCCCTACTGAGTATCGTTATACTCACCCCTAAACGGGCTATGCCCGCACCCTTTTGTGTTTGGTGTAGACGATAGACAACGCTGACTGAGGGCGAGAGTACCAGGATTGGATGTGGCTCAAAGGTGGACGTTAGACGAGGCGAACCACAGAGACGGTCGCTTGTGAGCTGTACCTACCCTTCAGGTAGGATTCGTGGTGGATGATCCAGGTGCTATTTTTCACCTATCAGCCATCTTATACTTTCCTGTATTCTTTGTACTTTCCAGTTGGACTTGTATTCTGGACCCTTTTAATTACTTTACTCACTCTGTTTACTATTCAGATTACTTGATTTCATATCTTGCCGTGTGCTTGGTTGAGTGTGTTACAGGTTATAAAGGCAATTCCTTCCTAGTTTTAGGGAATACACCTTTGGTGCAAGTCACCAGCCCCTGGCCTATGGAAGGCGGGCTTGGGGTAGTCACGACATGGGCCCTGGGGGACGGGTCATGACACGTCACCCCAAGATCCAGTGATGAATCCTGGCTCGGAGATAACAACATACTCCCTCGAAATGGATGGACTCACACACACAACCCCAAGATTTAGACCTAATAGAAAACACACGACCATACAACATAAATGTCAAATAAAGAAAAGAAACAAATTACAAAACCAAAAGTTTCAAAGGAGATATGACTCTGCCTGGGTTGGAGGATCTTGACTATGAATTGGTCTACATGGAGCTTTTGAGTCCCATGCTCTCCATTAGAGAAGGTCACCGGAACAGGGAAGACATGATGACATGGATGCAGTGGACATCTACACTTTGGAATGAAGCCATGAAGGATGAAGAAGAACCATGTTCCAAAGTTATCTCCTTGAAAAATTAAGCAACAAAGCAATAAAGAAATAAAGGTGAAGTAGGCGAGGAAATAGGTGCTATTAGGAGTGACAGATGAGAGATACATGTGGTCGGTGGAGCGGGTGTGGAAGGATCCAGAGGATAAGGTCGGTATAATGAAACACAGCTAAAATGGGACACGCGACAACATGCAAGAGGACATACGATAGTGACACAAATCATCAGCAATCAAAAAATAAAAAAGCCAGAAGCCAAAGTTGTTATATGGAAGCCAAATAATGACCAGCAGAAAAGGTCTTAGGCAGATCGACATGGTGGCAGAACGAGGGACAAGAGGGCTAACAGATCAACATTGCAACTGAGCAACCCAACAAGCAGCTGTACACCATGGTCCAGAATGGATCCTAACATCCAGATAGAGGTTTGGTACCTCATGAATCCCATGTAAAGGCCTAATAAAACAAAATCAGGACAAAAATTTCATAATAAAAAAATTTCCATCATTTTTTCATGAAAAAAACTCTATTTTAATTTTGAAAACCCAAAAAATAACACTATTGATCATCAACAAAGAGAGACTTACAAGTTAAAGTAATTCCATATCTTCTTATAAATTAATTATAAATTACTTATGATGATCCTTCACCCATGGTTCCAAAATTTTAATCTAGTCAAGTTATCTACTGTTTTTGTCAGATATGACATGTTGATCATGTAAAGAAAAGATTACATGATCTATGACTAAAATCTGAGTTAGTCATACCTAAAAAGGATTCTTTTATAATGACTGAAACCTACAAGTGGTATCAAAGTGGTCACATGTTTAATTTATAATTACTTATTATTCATTGATTCGTTTAATAAGTTTTCATTTTATTTTACTTAAAATGATTTGATTTAATATCCAACATCTTTGTCTCTTATCTTTTTTCATTCTCGATAACATAACCAATAATAAATTAATGATTAAAAACAAAGAAGCATTCGATTCCCACCATCTGGAGGTGATAAAGGCGTTACCTAAATAAAAATAGAGAACATGATGTGTACATCCAATATAAACACCGTGTATTATGTTTTCTCACATATATCTCTTTCTATCGGGTCAGATCTGACAAAATCGAATCTATGATCCAAATAGATCAGATCGACATGTAGATCTGGATAGACTGGTACATGACATGAAGAACTAAAGGTCATGTAACCACTGTACATGACGTGCAGTCCTCGTTATCTCTTTTCCGAGTACACAGGGTGTCCCAAGCATGACATGTATCATATACAAGAAACAGGGGCTGGCATGCCATTCAATCCAAGGTTACACACGGTGTATTCCCAGTACATGAATTGTACCTAGAACACATCCATAATAAGTGATACAACCATACCCAAGGCATGTGAAATATACACATTCATAAGACAAGTACACACTATGTACTTTTTCATACGACATGTAGTCTGCTACTGGTAGTATTCTCAAATTTTCACAGAAAGAAGAATTAAATGTATAATCAAACCTATTGATTATGTATTTCATCCATCGTTCATTCAATAGTACATTCCATTTCATAGTATTAACAATTATATATTAAATTAATTTATGTTTTAAAATTTTTATGAACACACGGGGTTGCCTCCAAGTACACTTGTGTACAACATTAATTTTAAATGAAGTTATTTTTTTTTAAAATCCTAGATGATGGTGAGTTGAGGATGGTTGGATGAAATTAAGATAAATCAAATTAATTGGATTAATTCATGGTGGATTATATTAATTATTGAATTAAAAAAATTAATTGATAACCAGATTTAATATTTACGCCCATTGATTAATGTGCATATTATCACAAGATTAAACCGACCCTTTTTTGTGTTTGTTTTTTTTCTTAAATTTATTTTGTTTAAATTTTTATTGATGGAAGAAGAGTCATCTGATCCTCCTTATTATGTAAGGGAATACATACCCAAGGTTTCTTTTATGTAAATCCATTTATCCAATCCATTGGATCCTCTCACCTATGTGAGAGTAAAAGCTTATGTAAAGATGTAGCTACCATGTTAGAAGAGGTGGTCTGATTCCAGGAGCTGAGGTGAAATCAATCAAGGCAATACATTGGAGAAATAGAGGAATGAGAAAACATGAACCAAGTTATAGTTCAAGGTGTTTTCTCCCCTTGGGTTGAGGTTTAGTTTATCATCCACTAGATAAAATAACTGTTAGAGAATCTCATGATCATGGCACTTATATTTTAAATGTATCACTTCCATGGTTAATTATTTATGTTTGTGAATGTTTCATGATCACCTAATAAATGAATTAATAGGCATGTAAGATAGAATAAAATATAATATGATTATTCATAAATATTTTATCAGACAAGGTTAATTTCTTAAGTAAAATCCACTTAATGTTAACAAGTAATGTAAAAGGATAAAATGGGATTTATACATAAGGATAAAAATCCCTCATACTTAAATATGAAGTCAGCATATCCTTCCACTACTTAAGATAGAATTGACCTCATATTTTAATGTACATGACCAACCTAAGTTAGGGTGATTTTAATTATCTTGGAAATTTTAGCTTGAAGTTTTATGTTGAATTAACATTGTTTACATAAAGGGTTTATTTACAAAGAAGGACTTTGTGTAACAAAGAGGCAAAGGTTGAGGAAATATTAAAATAGGATTTTAGGATTGGGGAGTCCACTCAACGGATCATGGAACTATGAGTTAATGTAGTTAGAAAGTTTTTCCTACCTAAAACCCTTCAAATAGATTATTAGGCCAAATTATGGGTTATGATAAGGGTAATATGGATCTTTGTCACTTGAATATCTAAGTGAATTGATATTTCAAAAATGATCGTGAGGGTTATTGGGTTTTGAACAATAGTGGGAGATTAATAAGAATTTAAATAATTTTAAAATTATTAATATATTTTGTAATAAAATTAATGTACTTATTATCTTCTCTAAATTTTTAGAAATGGAAAATCAAATGAAATTGATAATATCAATGTGATCCATACCTGAGAAAGATAACTTTCTCACCAGTGTGAATTTTTAGGAATGGTATAGGTATTTGCGCATTATACTACGCCATGGATAGAAATTGAACCTACTGAAAACCCCACTTCCTATGTTTATTTCCAAATAGGCTAATGAGGAAGAAGTATCTATATATTTGAAGCATGTGGATGATTCCATGGATGTCCAATGTTTCAGGCTATCCTCTTTATCCAATGAACTTCTAAAGTAATATGAGGATATGGATGCTCATAAAATTGTTTCTCACCTTAAGGATATCTATCAAGAGGAGGTGAGATCAGAGACATATGAGATCTATAATTCACTATTCACATGCTATCTTTGAGATTCAACACAAGATGGACACCATGTAGTCAAGATGGTTGGCTATATTGAGTGTATGAACATCTTGTGTTTTAAGATCCCTGATGAGATACACACATATCTCATTATTTCCTCACTATCAAAAAACATCTCTAGTTTTAATGTGAATTATAATATGATTAATAATAAGAATATGCATTAAAAACTGCTTACACTTATTCTACAAGTTGAAAAAGACAGAGGGCATAAAAAACCCACTATCCTTATGGTAAATAAGAAGAGAAGAATAAGGAAAAGACATCAAATACTCTTTCCAAGTATAATTCACTGGAGCACCATCCTTCCAAGAAGAAGAATATTCAAATGAAAGGGAAAAAACAAGATGCAATATGATTTTCATATGGAATGCAGGGCCATTGGAATAAGAATTTCACTCAGCCAAAGAAGCAAGAGAAAGCTTCAGGTGAATTCTTTATTAAGAGTAATCTTTCCATATCTAAAAGTTTGGGTATTAGATACTTCATGTGGTGATCAAATTTTTATCAAAATATAGGAAACAAGTAGATTTTGGAAGATTAATAGAGATGAGGTGGATATATGGCATACCAATGGAGTGAGGATGGATGTTCTAGCCATTGGAGACTACCATCTCCCATTTTTGAAAGGATTGATTTTGGTTTTAAAGAAATATTATTATGTTTCTAGTGTTACCAAGAACATTATTTATATTTCTTAATTATATATGGATGGATTTATTTTCATATTTTTAAATAAATGTTTCTACTTTTACAATGATATCATATGTTGTGATATGAAACAATTGAATAATGATCTTTATGTATTGAATTATGAAAACAAAATATTGGAAATTAATAATGAAACTAATAAAAATGTCTCATATGATACCCAGTTATGGAATCACCATCTTGGTCATGTAAATGAGAAGTATTTGACAATGCTCTATCAAGATGGTTATTTTATCTCTATTGAGATAAATCCACTTGAAATATGTCATACTTATTTACAAGGAAATATGACCAACCCACCATTCAGTGGTCAAGGTGAAAGGGCCATAGATCTTCTAGAATTAGCACACATTGATGTGAATGTACCTTTTCAAGTAGAATATATATGTTTATTATCATAATTTATTACTTTTACCGATTAATTGAGTAGGTATTGTTATATTAACTTAATGACATATAAGTCTGAATCCTTTGAGAAGTTCAAGGATTTCAAGAATAAGGTTTAGAATCATCTTAGTAAAAAGATAAAGAAACATTGATCAGACTGAGGTGGTGAATATATTAACCAAGACTTTATCAAATTTCTATGGGAGTATTGGATTTTATCCCAACTCACCGCACCCTATACACCACAGTGTAATGGTGTTAGTGAGAGGAGTAACCATACCTTTTTAGACATGGTAAGGTCGATAAAGAGTTAGGCAAGTATTCCATTATCCTTTTTTGGATATTCATTATAAAAAAAAATATACCTACTAAACCGTGTACCAACTAAAGTTGAAAATAATATTCCCTTCAAGTTATGGAGTGGAAAGAAACCCTTTTTGTCACATGTTTGCAAGGCATTTGTTAAAGCTTTCTCAAGCAACAAACTAGCACCCAAAGGCATGAAGTGTATCTTTATAGGGTATCCTAAGAAAACTAGGGGATACTACCTATACAACACTTTAGATAATAATGTAACAATTTCAAGACTATAAATCTTTCTTGAGAGGGAGCATATCCTAAAGGAGGATAATATGATAAAGATTGATTTTAATGAAGCTAATGATCAAGATACACAATAGTTGGTACATGAACTGATTCACAAGTCCCCATAGAAGAAGTTCCTGAAACAAAATTACTACATAGGAGTGCTATATAGGTGATATAAATAGAGAGATATGGTTTTATATTCATTGATGATAGTGAATCATTATTGGTTGACAATGATGAACCTATCTCCTTCAAGGAGGTAGTAGAGAGCTTAGAAGATAAAATATGGAAAGAATCCATGAATTTTGAGATGGATTCCATATATCAAAACCAAGTTTTGGTTTTGATCGATCTTCCAGTTTATGTAAAACCCATTGGGTGTAAATGGGTATTCAAGAGGAAATTGGATATGAAAGGTAATTTAAATACCTATAAAGTATTTCTAGTGGATAATGGTTTTAGGAAACATCATTTAATTTACTAGGATGAAACCTTTTATCCAGTTTCCATGTTTGATTATATCAGAATCATTATTGGGATAATATCTTACCATAACTACGATATTTGAAAAATGGATATCAAAACTATATTATTTAATGAGAACCTTTAATAGGATGTGTATATGAAACTACCATAAGGTTTTGTTACTCCAAGCAATGACAAAAATGTATGAAAGTTGCAGAGATCCATCAATGTATTAAAGTAATAATCTAGGTCATGGAAAATTCAGTTTGATGAAGAAATAAAATAATTTGGTTTCATTTAGAACAAATGTGATCCATGTGTTTAAAATAGGTTTAGTGAGATTATAATTATTTTCATAGTAGTATATGTCAATGAAATATTACTAATTGGAAACAATATACCAGCCTTACAAGGGGTTAAGGCATGGTTGAGCAAGTGCTTATCCATGAAGTATTTAAGTGAAGAAACATACATTTTAGGGATCAAGATCATGTTTCATAAATCCGAGAGGCTACATGGATTAATTCAAGGTACATACATTGACCAGATACTGAAGGGGTTTAGTATGAAACAATCTAATATAGGATTGATTCTAGTATCACACAATAAACATCTTTCTAAGAAAATATTTCCTTAGATACAAGAGGAAAGAGATATAATGAGTAAGATCTCATATGATTCTATGATAAGATCTATCATGTATGCCATGTTGTGTACAATACTTAGTGTTTCCTATTCTTTGAGCATGTTAGGAATATATCAAGTAGATATAGGTGAAAAATATTATACTACTGTTAATACTATCCTTAAATATCAGAGGTGAACTAAGGATATGTTCTTTGTGCATGGAAGAGTTGAATATCTAGTCATTAGGGGATATACAAATTCTAGTTTTTAGGAAGATTATAATGATATGAAGTTGTAGTTTGGATATACCTTTTAACTCAATGTAAGAGCTGTAAGATGAAAGATTTTAAAGCATATAGTTTTTTTCCCAATTTTATAGAAGAGTCTGAGTATATCGTGGCTTCTGATACAACCAAGGAAGCCGTATGAATTCATAACTTTTTCCAAGAGATTTATGTGGTTCCTAGTAGTAAATACCCTATTATAGTTTACTATGATCAAACTATATCAGTGGATCTCTATAAATATCCAAGGTCACACCAAAGGACAAAGAATATACTTCATAAGTTTCATCTCTTGAGGTATTTTTCTCAATGAGGTGAAGTTACGGTGAGTAGAGTATCCATGAAAGAAAAGATGGTAGCCTCCTTGACAAAGGCTTTATCTTAGTAGAGGAATGAGTATCATGTGAGAGATAGTGGACTGAAAGAGGTTTTCCATTAGCTCTAGTGTAAGTGGGAGTTTGTTGGAGTTAGTCCCCTAGAACCAATTTTTTAGTACCTGATTACATGTTTTTCTTTATTAATGAAGTTTTGTTATCACATTATTATTTATCATATGATTAAATTTATATGTGATATTTTTTTAAGAATATATGTTACATTAAAAGGTCATAATAGTTCCCCACTATGATGAGAAACTAAAGGTGCCACAACATTATTCTTGAATATATATTCTATGTTTGTATGATATTGTCTGACAGGACACAAATGATATAGGCTATCAAGTTTAGGTGGCTCATAATGAATTGAAACACCTTCTTAGGGCGTTCTCCCTTGGTAATCTCCAAGATAGGAGGTTATGAGAACATGTTCGTCATTAATAATTCTATATTTCCATGTGTCAATGGATGTTCCTATCTTTTAATGTGTGTATTTATCCTTAGAATTTAATAATATCATTAATGGATATCATGACTCATTTATATTTATGCATTGAATAAAATTGTGATGACATTTATTCATGGTGAAATAGGATACGTTGGGTGCATCACGAGTGATATTGTATCAATGGATAATGAAAAAAGGATTTATCCCATTTCTCATTTGGAAAAAGTTAATATCTCATGACCTTTGATGGGAATGGAACCACCTTAATAAATCCATGGCCACAGTGTTCAATGGGAGAGTTCATTTTCATAAATTAAAAGAAAGAGAAATCGAGTATATAGGTTTATGGAACCAGCATGAAACATGCTTGATTTGAGATATTATGATAAAATTATTATATTACATAGTAAATGTTCATAGGAGGTTAGATGTCGTTATGACATTAACTTCTTTCTCTATGGATGACTTGGCGTGTTGCTAGAACCTAACCTTGAACTTTAGAATGTTATGCCTAATGCCATTAAGAAAGAGGCCTAGAGAGCCACACACTAAGTGTATCCATAATCTTGGTTAAATTATAGTATGTAATTTAACAAGATAAAATAAATAATATTTATTTGGGTTTGGTTGATCATCAGGATTTAATCACAAGTTATTCAAAAGAAAAAGTTAATTAAATAATAATAATAATAATAAATATTTATATGCATGTTGGTGAGTACTATATTTATTGTATTTTTATAGTATAATATAATGAAATTTATTTATTAAATAGTAATTATTAAAGGATCGATAAATATCGACAGGGGAAAGAAGAACAAATTTAATGGTTTGATTGGAAATAATATTAATGATATTAATTCTTAAATGTGTTGCACATGTAAAGTGATTAAAAATAATATTATTAATTGACATGGTGTAAAATAAGAATATTAAAGTTGGTAAAGGTTTAGTGTGCAATTAACCAACCCTAAACTTTCCATAATAAATATCTAATTATATCACTTTTCTGAAACACAATTGGTGCGCACAACAGATAGAGTGAGAATCTCCCAAGACCTAGAAAGATATCAAGATATCTAGAGTGATATCCTCCCTTCCTCTCTCAAGAAAATGATATATCATCAAGAATTATTCCTCTCTTGAGAATAATTCTACTTTGGTCAACCCTAAACAGTGCAAGCAATCAGGATAGGTCATGCAAGCACCTGATGATTCAACATCACCATTCAATGATTTTGGTGCATGTAACAAATTCTATATTATACAATGGTATTACCTATGGAGTGTGGTATTTTTATTCATTGTAAATTATCTAATGTTTAGTTTTATAACTCTAACATTTTTCAACACGTATATTTTAAAAATGGGATCCATTTAATGAAATAAATATTATATATATACTATTTTTTTTAATAAAATCACCATTTATTTTAAAAAAAATACTAATTTTAAATTTGAATTTATTTTTATGACCCTTTGAAAAATTACTTCCTATCTCATAAAATTATATTATAATTATAAGAAAATTTAATATTAATTTATGAATCCATTTTATGAAAATAATTTTTCTTTTAAATAATTATATTCATTATAAAATTTAAAATAAAACCGTCAGGTTTTAAAAAAATATTAAAATTAATTTATTATATGTAAAACATTAATTTACACATTCCATGATATAAATATTTCATATTTTAATTTTATACAATAACTAAATATTTTTTAACACTTAGGTGATGTTACTATTTGTATATTCATATTACTATTCTTAATGTATATATATTACTATTCCAACAGTTAGGTTACAATTCTATGGTAAGATTAATATTTCAATGGTCAGATTTCTAACAATCATAGGGATTCACAACTTTTTATAAATAATTATTATTTCATTAATTATTCATTCAATATAATTTAATATATACATTAATTTCCAAAATTAATCTTCAATCATTAACCAAATTTTTAATTTCAATAGATTTGTTTGTGAGTGTGATAATTCTGGTGGATCAAGAAGATCAAAGTTATCCTACTATTATTCTATTATTTTCTATTTATTATCCCACTATAATATTTTTCATTATAATAGGTTTATTTATAAATAATGTACCATTATACATTTAGGTGAATAATATTTTTTTGTCTATGTGATGTGTGTGATTTATACTACATGAAATAATTATTATAAGGTAACTTTCATTGATAGAATTCGGCATTGTTACATTCTCCCCCCCATGTGAAATTTTTCCATCAAACTTTTATTATATTAAAATGTGAAAACAGGTTATGGAACTTATCCTTCATCACATCCTATGATTACCACATTTCCTATTTATATTTATGGTTCCTCAATAGAACATTGACTAGTCTATTAGTCTTATTGCATAGAACTTAATCTCTATAGTCCAAGATCTTTATTGGGTTTTCCTCATAAGAGAGATCATTTTCCAACTTTTCCACCTCTAAATTTAGTACATGTGATGGATCTGATATATAATTTATTAATATGGATAATTGGAATAAATAATTTATTTGATTCATGGTTGTTGTAAGTTCTAGTCGATAGGCCCCATCTCCTAAATGATCAATAATATCAAAGGGGGCTATGTACCTACGACTTAGCTTTCACTTCTTCCAAAATCTCATGACTCTCTTCTATGGAGATATGTGAAGGAATACCTTATATCTAACCTCAACACTATGTCATATCGATGATTTTCTTCATATATTTTCTATCAACATTGGGAATCACTGATGTGTTGCTGAATAGACTTAACCTTTTCTACCATTTCATAGATCATCTTAGGTCCTAGAATCTTGTGTTCACCAACTTCATACCAATAGACAGGTGTTCTAATCCTTTTCCCATAAAGGGATTCATATGGATCCATTGGGATGCTTGAGTGGAAAATATTTTTTGTAATATAATTAGACCATAGAAATATGTTGGTCCCATCATTTTTGAAGTCCATTGAGAATTATCCCAATAGGTATTCTACACTTACTAACATACCAAGATCTTATATGTATATTAAATGATCACCTTCTTCATATTGTACTACCAATAGTTTTACTGAATATCTTGATACATTTTTTTCTCTTTGGGTGGCTGAAGAAGGTTGATATATGTTCAGTATCTAAAATCTCCCTCATTATCTCAGTATTTCATGGTACAAATTATCTTTACCCAAATCTTATGACTCCTTTAACATCAATGTTGATCCTTGATTATTTCCCATTTCTGATATCTTCCACCTTCTTCTGAATTTCAACATTATCTCTTTGGGAATGCTTTATCTACACTAAACTGAATTTTTGAGAAATAATTTGAGAAAGGAATAATTATTTTTATTCTTTTATGATTCCAATGTCTATCCTAGGTATGTATAAGAAGATTGGATCCTTCTCAACTATCATCATGGATAATGTTGAAGGATCCTTTGATGTTAGAGAACCTGCAACTTTATTCCCTTTTCCATGATGGTAGTGGATTAATAATTCATAATACTTGATGAGAGCTAACAATATTTATTAGAACATAAAATCTAGTTATATTTGAATATATATTTCACTATCTTGGGATCAGTATATATCTCACACTTCTCCCCATAGAGATAAAGAAACTAGATTATCAATGAAAAGATCAAAGGTTACAACTTTAGGTCATAAGTGGGATAGTTTTTCCCATGAAAATTAAAATTCCTTGAGGTGTATTATATAAATTTATCATTTTACTCAGTAAATATCCTAATCCATTTATTGATTCACTATTGTATACAATAAATAGTTCCCCACTTATGGGTAGTCTAAGTACAGGTGCAGTGATAAGCCTCTTATTCAACTCTTTGAACCATGATCATATTCATACTCCAGAAAAACATTACTATCTTCTTATTCATTGTGAATTGTGGGTTTTAAAATCTCAATAATTACCACAAAAATAGTTGTTAATAACCAAATAGACCATGTAAACTACGTATTTCCATTAAATATGTTCTTCTTGTCCACTCCTCAATTTCTATCATCTTAGAAAGGTCCTTATATATCCTCATTCTAGTGATATCATGCCCCAATAAAGATAGTTACTTTATCCATAACTCACATTTACTATATTTTCATATGTTTCTTCTCCTTGAAAATTCATTAGTATAGTATTCAAATGCTCCTCATACTCCTCCTTGATTTTGGAATATATCAAAATGTCTTTTATAAACACTACCACATATTTTTCTAGGTAATCTATGAAGAATATACTCTTTATTTCCATGAATATTTCTAGATCATAAGTGATTCTTAAGGTAATCACAATGAAAACATAGTTCCCATACCTCATTTGAAATGTTTTTTGGTGAATATATTCCCTTTTCACATTTAATTAGTGATATCCTAAATGAAGGTACACCTTAAGGAATTACATGGCTATACATAGTTGATAAGACAAATAAACTATCTATGGATTGGGATAATTTTTTTTATCATGATTTGTTTGGGATCATGGTATTCAATTTATAGGGGCATCGATACATAATTCTTATTAAATAAGTGGACCGATACACCCCATGGTGAAACACTTATTCATATAAAACACTTATTTGGATTATATTGTGATTTATTCTTTTATTTTCCCACTCAATGTTGTAAATCCTATAGGGAGTCTTTGATATTTACAGTTATCCATGTATATGGTCAATTTTGAAATCAACCTCTAAGTACGGGGAATACGAGTCATTTCTGTAGGGAACACATCAATATAGTCCCTCAAAATGGGAATCTCATCAAGCATGATCCTCGCCTTTCTCTCAATCATTTGAGAAATATATTCTTTCTTATAAATAAGTAGTATAAACACATGATAAGATGATTCTAAAATATATTCATCATCATACTTACACTTGTATATGATGGAAGGATGCATCGGGATATGATGTGTGATCTCCCTATACCAACATTTTATATCACCTTTGTATAAGGATAACCAATACATGCACAATATAGTATCAACCTCTGCCAATGGATGTAAGAAGACATTTTATGGGAGTATTAGTCCAAAAATACTGACCAAGGGGAGTTAATAATGTTAGATTCAATAATTTTCCCATTTTCTATTCTGATAGATTACTCAACCTCCATATTTTGAGGTGATGTTTGAATAACTCTACTAAAAATGTATTATATAAAATAATGTGTAGAGATAGAATAAAAATGAATGTTTTATATTCCTGAATGAATAACCAGAATACCTGCATACACAATATTTTTATAATACACCTCATTAGTTGTAAGATCATATAAACTTCCATGATTCCATGGTGTTTGTTGTCATTGATATCCTCTACAAACCCTTAGAATAGGGGATTGGATCATATAATTCCTATTTTCCTTGCACATGAAACACTATAATACTATTTGAGTATTGATATAAACCTACCTTCTTCATCCACATTAGTGGGTTTCTTCATATGACATCAATAATGATGATTTAAATACCCTTTATTTCCATATTATAGGAATCTCATGTATCCCTTAAGATAGTTCACGAGATGCTTCTTCGCACACCTTTGAAAAGTGGGATATGAGGATTTCATTCATCCATGGGATTTATCTATTGATCCTACCATATTAAAGTCCATTTTTATATTTTTTATCTCTAATCCATGAGACCAATAAGTGTCACCAATATCCATCTTTCCTGTACATTCATAATGGACATTATCATCATAGCTATCAATATCACTAATAAAAAATTCCTTTCATAGGCTCATAATCAAACCACTAATGAAATGATACAATTTTCTTTCATTTTTCATGATAACTCCATAGGTATGTCATGAAAACCTTCTAGTGTTTTTCCTCATAAACCTTGATTTACACATCTTCATTTTGATGTAGTCTAAGTAACTCACTCTATATCACAAGACATAGAGTTCAGGAAACATATTTTTTGAAAAATATTTTATGGATTCCTTCACATTACATAAATTAAATTTTCTATTTAGAATTCATCTATGTGATCAGTATCAATCATGGATTGGCTTGCCTATCATATCGATAGACTGCCATCACAACTATCTCTTATTCTTAGCACTAGAGGATAGAAAACATCTTCTATATGGAGTTAATCCATTTTTCAGTGGCGAGGGGATAAAAAGATACACTAAGTATATGAGGTCATTATTACATAAAGTATTTGACAAAAAATTTATATTTATTAGGATAATGAGGTCTTTACACATGATTCTAGTTATTATTCATAACTTGAGCTAGTTGAGCTCATATTGTTATTAAGTTTTGAGCTCCCATTCCCATCATGATTTTCATCTCATTAGGAAAGTCATCACATTTCTTATCTCATTGTTTTTTATCATGAGTCATTATATTTATATCCATTAAAAAAAAGAAAATTATGGCGGGCTTGAATACAAAGCTAACGATCATATAAAAAGAAAACTATGAATATAAAATGATAAACTAATAAATGAAATGTTCGTATGAACTTATGATTCCATATTTTTAAATCTCATTTATTCATGGTTTTAGAATTACCCCTTAGGTTATTAATAATGAGTTCTATTCCTAACCCTCTAAAATTACTAGACCATACTATGATACCAACTATAGAGACCCTATCCCTTTTTATATATTATCACATGATTTTAATCATAATTATCCATGAAATAAAAACAAAGGATAAAAAAAATCCTAGTTTATTTTGAATATTAGATACATAATTAGAACACATGAAACTAGAATAAATCAACTTCATATAAATCTCTACATTGGGATCCTAACTCCATTTGGGATATTATAACTATAGAGGATAACCTACAAAATACATAGAAAAAGGGTGATCTATAAATCCTAGTAAGGGAATAAACATAAAAAGGAAACATGGAACATTAGTTATAAGGAATACCATGATATCATAAAAGTAACGTATCATGAATAAACATATGGTGGTAGATAATATAGAACATGAAATCATATGTTCATGGAAATATTGAAATTTTGAAGCAACACATAACTTAAAAAAATGAGTCAAGCCAAACTACTAAGACAATATCACATAGTGGACAAAGTCCCATAATGGATTAGGTTTACACCCTAATCCCATACATAATGTATCAAGAGAAAAAACATTTCACAATGAATTGGTGTTATATCTATAGAAACCCATCATAACATGTACATGAATATGTCTACAACATAAATAAATCAAATGTGAAGAATTAACATAAGGGTTTCCCACGGAAATAAATGGGTTTTGTCATCTTATTATAGTCCCTAAAAAAGAATCATAATGTTATCCCTTAAATAAGTAACTAAAATAATTATTGGGAATTAATTAAGGAAGTATAATAATATATCATGAATAATTGTGTTCAACTGATGTGAAAAAATTAAAAATATTATTTATTCAACTTTATAAATGTTTCACTGAATCATTGTTTTAGGGAAAAGAATGATGTGACTATGAATAATGTAAGGGCATAATATATTCCATAAAATAATAAATTAAATAAAATGGGTTTTCATGGTGAAGTTAGTTATTTTATATAATATTTTGGGAATAATAAATTTTGTAGTGTGTGATTGAAAATGGGTAAGAAATAGGGAAGTTCCCTTGAATCATATTCTCTTATCGAGATGAATTGAGAAGGGAAACTTTTAAAACATACACCTCCACATCAATAAAATAATAATTGAGATATATATATATCTGTGTGTCTATATTTGTGTGTGTGTGTTAGGAATATATATAAATAATAATGTATAATTATATTAGAATAGTGAATAGGGAAATTAAGGCAATGTGAGATAAAGAATTACACAAATGAAATATGGATGTTTAGAGAGACCCCATACCTTATGTCCAAAAGAATTCATCACTTGAAATTAATGTCCAATATAATAGAATTAGATTAATTAATTTATTCTATATTAATTTTATATATTATAAATTTAAGAAGTACATTTATTATAATTTCAATGAGTTATAATGTTCAATTTTATTGTTCCAGGATCATTCGTTTCATGGTTTCATGGTTAGCTCACTTGTGCATAATTATGGATCATCTAGTAGAATCAAAATAAAATACCAGAAGTGAAATGAAATGGTAATAATTCTCATTCATATGTTTATATAGTACCATATATAGTTTCTTTCTAACATGAGGATGATTCATTTGATAAAACATTACTGATAAACATTTACTTTATTTTGGATGGTTTTCTAACCCTCTTGACCCAGTGCTATTTTATTTAATGTTATTACCATATACTATTAATATATTTTGATACAAAATATAATATAAATTTAAAAATTTATATGTGAATATTAACCTTCCATGAATGAATTATTATAAACTAAAAACACATCATCCATGAAGGTGATTAATCGACATAATATGGACATTGCTTTAATTTATCATTGATTTAGAGTAGTTAAAAGAAAGGTTGGAAAATATATATTACATTATAAATATAAATCCATTATATATAAATGATAATATAGTTATTTTTCTTTTATAAATGAATGTTTTTATGAGAAGTTAGTACAAGAAAATAAATTAAAATAGTTAGTTTGTGAATGTTACCACTTGAATATCACCTCCTTGAAGGACCCATTATGGGACTTGTAATTGATCTTTTGATGGGACCAAAAGAACATTAACATGGCTAGAGAGGAGAGGAGAGTGTTTGGTAGTTATTTTTAAATATTCATGGAATGGAAGGTGTGATTAGACTAGGTAGTGAGGGGTGATATTTATAAGGGGAGGACATGGGTGTTTTAAATTATTATATTCATTAGTTTACTTTTTTTTGAAAAATAACATAAATATTATAGATTATTGTAATTAAATACAGTAAATAGTGAATTTTAGTTCTAATTAATGGTTTCATACATCATCCACAAATCAAAAATTCATGTATTTGGCTTATAATGGTCAATACCTTAAATTTCCATATTTCACTATTCAAAAAATTAAACTATTTTAGATAGATCCCTTAAATTCACCCTAAAAAATTTCTAACATAAAAATTTAAAAAATATACTCCATTTTATGATTTTTTTTCTATGTATGAGAAATTTAATTTTTAAATAATGTCATCATTTATTTGAAAAAAACTGATTTTAATGTTATAATTGATTTTAAGACCCTTTAAAAAATAAATTATTATCTCATATAATTATCTTATATATATAATAAAAAATAACATTGATTTATTAATCCCTTTTCTTAAAATATTTTTTCTTTTAAATCATTATATTCGTTATAAAATTTCAAATAAAACAGTTACATTTTACAAAAAATACTAACACTAAATTTAACATTTTGAAAACATTTATTTACTTATAGAAAGATATAAATATATCATATTTTAATTTTATAAGAAACCTAAATATTATTTCAAACTTCCATATGTGAGGTTAATACTCTAATGGCCATATTAATTTTCATAATGGTCATATTACTATTCCAATTGTCTGGTTACTATTACAATGATCAAGTAACTATTCCAATGGTCGGATTTATAACAGTCATATGGGTTATCCTATAAATACCTCTTATTCAATTATTTTTTCATTCACTGTAATATTTATATATACTTTCTTCATCAAAATGAGTATTCTATTATTAGAAGTATGATTTATTTCTGTATTTGTATTCATGAGTGCGGTTATTCTGGTGGATTGAGAAAATCAAAATTATCATATCTATATTCTTTATTGTATATTAATTATCCCTATATAATATTTGGATTTTTTATTGGTTTATTTTCTGACTAATGTATCATAATTCATTTATTATAATAATGTTTTGTTTGTTTCTCTATGTGATGTTTTTTCTTTATACTACATTACATAGTTATAAGAAGTGGAATATCAATGTTAAAATTCTCATTCATTACATATATCTTAATTGTTGTCATGACTACTACATCATTTTTCAAGTTTTCTATTCTACCTTACTCAAACCATTATTATTATGAATATAAATTATAAATCTTAATAAAATAATTAATCAAAAAAATTATGGACACAAATAAATAATATAAATTATATATAATCCTAAAAAATGATTCCATAGCCAAATCTATGTTTAATATGTAATGGTTATTCCATACTGGTCATAATCATTATTTACTACTATGTTTTATTTCACATGCATGGGTTTACTATTAGGGGATAAATAGTGGTCAATAAATCTTAATTTGGACATAATACAATATTAATAACACCCAAAAATTTATTTACTATCATATTAAACTTCATCTCGAACTAAAACACATTTCCAATAAAAAATTGAATGAAATCCCACCTTTCTCTTAATTAATCATCAATAAATTCCCTAATGGATGTAATGATATAGAATATCCCTATATACCTATAAAGTATATCGCACATAGCTCTTTCCTAACATATTATCAGTTTCCACAAGATTGAAGTTAAAATAATAAATTCTTTATATCCCCAGTGAGGATATAGGACTACAACAAAGTCATTTATCACATTATGTATCTATCAATATAACCATATAAATATGCAATTCATATAACTTTTATATGAAAACCATATCTCACTAACTTATTTTATATAAATTTATTATTAATATGTCACTAAAAATGGATACAATATAATCAACATTAGATGATATCCTATCTCGCAAACACTAAAAAAACTAACAATCATACCTCATTTCAATAATTTATAAAAAATTAAATTATTTAATTTGATATTTTTTAAAATATTTGAACATAAAAAAAATCATGTGGTTTGATTTCATTAGATATTCTAATAAATATAAAATTACTTATAATAATCCTATCTCACGATTAGTTATAACATATTAAATCCACTAAATTTCATTATTAATGAACCTCACCATTTTAAAATTATATGGATAAATTTATATTTATTAGAAATAAACATATCAATAAAAAATAGAAACCTAAATAAAAATTTTAATAAAAAAAATATTCAACAGAAAATTCCATATGTGAATTTCTATAATTAAATAAACAAAACACTACTTATTTAATCCCTATTATAATCAATTATAGAAGAAAATTATAGAGTATTAGATAAACCAAACATAAAAAAATAGTTATTATGATTTTTTTATTGTAAAGGGGGGGGGGGTGAAGCCTGCACATGTCATGGTTTCTAAAATAGTGTAGTCGTATGACATCAGCATGAAAATGATTAACACAGTTCGGGGGAAAAGAACAAAAACTATAAAATAAGATAGTTGGGGTATCTGGAATAGACCAAGATGACATGAAGTTTGAAACCATGTTACCCTCTCTCCAGGTATGGGTGATATGAATTCCACTATTGAGAAACACTCTCTACTTACAAACAACATATGTGATGTCCTAGGGGGTGGAACCTGCACCTTGGATTGAGTTGAGGATAATCAATGAGTAAGTTTCACTCTATTAAGAACAACACCATGAGAGTGGCCTAGATACAACCCTTTGATCATATTAGAAACTTCTTTGAGAAGTGATTCACATGGACCATTGAAAAAACATAGGGGAAGGATATATGATATGTTCTGGTCGCAAACCACCCCTCCTCCCCACATTTTACAGTTAATTCATGAGACGTTGATGTTCAAAAAAAATCCTCTCTCATGAGGAGAACATCTAACCCATTTTCCTTAAAGAGGACACCAAATTACCGTAAAAAATATGCTACTACCAGCCAAGATCCAGCATAAGGAGGATGAAATATTTAATTGCTTGAGTAAAGTAGGTATCTCTACTAACAAATCCCTACCCCTGACCTTCACTGCCAACCGGGAAATATAGAAACCATCATTTTTGGCCTTGTTTCGAGTGAACCAAGGACTACAACATCCTTCCAAAAAATAATTGAATGACCATATGCTCCTAATAATTAACATCATACATAAAACCATGATTTCAGAAAGGAATATCTAGAGATCCCCTAAACATCCCTCCCAGTGAAGCTTCCAAGTTCATGTAAAATAGTAATTGCTCATTTGATGTTGAAGACAATTTGGTTTGGAATCTCAACATGAGGTGTGAGACAACAGGAACACGTAGATATAATAAAAAACATATTGTGTTGAACCCCCTAATAAATGGGAAAAGAATTATTACAAAGGCACAAACGGAGAAAGTTAAATTTATCAGGTAAGAAATTTCACCACAGAATATCACCTCAAGTATCCTGATGATCATTCACATGTAGAGAATGATGATATTTTTATGAAGAGATCATACCATATGGGGATCAAGTAAACATCAAACTTCTCAGTTTAGTAGTGGTTGAGATTCCTTGGAGAATCTCTTGTTGTAGAGAGATGAGAAAATTCTCAGTAAAGGCAGGGAACCTAACAACATCAGAGAAATTTATCATTGGAATTAGATTTATGGGGAACCTAAGAATATTAATAACCCAATTATCATTCTAGATGATGAGCGCGCCATTACCCAAAATAAACTTCATGTGATATTTAAGGTTGAGAATGTTCAGACAGGTGACCTCCCATAGCATTGTGAAACTACCATTAGAATCATCAAAACATGCCCAATATTTATTGCTGGTGAAACTTTACTGAAGTGACCTTCCTTCCATCACATCCCATGACATATTTTCTTATAGGGAGGTCATAATGTCTGATAAAACACTATTTTGTTGAATATTTTATTGATAATAAATGATATAATTTCCCCACATTGTGCTAAATATGTTTATTTATAAAATATTTGGGATTTGATCATTCATTTGAAAATTTGGTGAAAATTCCAGTTTTACTCTTTATAGTGCACTGTAGTATTTCGAAGATAAATATTTTTATCTTTATTATTGTAATTTGAAAATTTTTAACAGTGTTCCTAACTTAATTTTCTACAACTTTCATTCAGGACACTAGAGCTAAAAATGGAATTTGGATGGAGTAAATGGGACATTAATCCAATGGTGGGCTGGACTCGACAGAATGGACATGGGTTCTGTATTTGGGCCATATATTCTTCATCCGGTCTTGTATTAAGCCCATATTTTTAGCAAAGATCGGAGATTCATTTTCCCATAAATCATCCTTCTGGAAGGAGAGCTGGTTCACGAGTTTTCGAGGTCAAATGGGCAGTGAAATTTGTATTAAAATATTTGGCCGAGATTTCCCATTCACACTTGAAACCTCTTTAAACCTAGCCTCCCCTCCACTCTATAAATTGGAGTTTTTATCATTTTGAGGGGTGGGGACGTGATTTGGGAAGTTGAGGGAAGAGGAGAAGTGTATCCACTCCAATTATCTAACCATTTCAATAAGGGTAGCTCTTGAAGCAATGATCCCTTCGACGAAGCCTTCTTCTCCTCCTTCAGGTTGTAATGATTTTGTTTGTGTAATAAACTTATTTGTTCTTCTTTTATTTATTCTCTTTTCTTCTATTTTGTTTAAATTTATTCTTCTCTTAATCTTCCTATTTGGGCGTTAATTCTTGAGTAGAAGCGTTATTGGGTTATAACCATTATAAACCTTTGCACATGCAAAACACTTCTACGATGATTACGCCACCCATGGAAGAGTAGTCTTTTAGTAATCGATCTATATTCTACCCTTTTCATTTAATTATTTTGAATCAATGAGCTACTGTAATTCACATAATATGATTCATGAATTGTGTTTTTAAATTACAAGAAACTAAGCAAGCAATTTAACAATTAACTCAAAAACACGCGAGGTCGAGATTTTGTGTAAATTGTGAGAGCGTAATCTTAATCGGTAATACAAGACCACACGAGATAAATTTGTAGAGTTAAAATATAATCCCTAAACACAATTCATCCTAATTTCTAGAATGGATATGTACTCTAATTAACCACTGACCATAATCTATCCTTAGAACAACAATCAAAGCAGGGTGCTGCGATTGCGTGTTCCGAAGCTAGCCTAGGGCTTAAGTAATTTCATCTTTGTGGTTAAGTTAACTCTCATAGGGTTTGAGGGATAAAAAATTAGGGGATCATAATTAAGTGGATATTGATTTAAATGATAATGATTAATAAGTGAATGAAGAGGTATATTTAGATCGATTACGCCTTTTAAAATAGATTTCTAAAAAAACATCTTCTTGTGGTGTCATTTTAATCGAAATTCATTTCAAAACAAAAAAACAAAAAAAATATACAATCTTCTTCCAGAAAAATTCTTCTAGATTAATAAACTATAAAAAAACCCCAATCCTTTAAAGTAGTGTTTTTATTTTATTCTCTTTTATTTTTAGAATACCTTTAATAATTTGTTAAATTCACTTCCTCCTTTGAGAGACGACCTTGGTCAGCCACTCTGCTGCACCTAAGTACCCCAAAATCACATTAATCATTTGAGGGTGCCCACAATAGCGCTATATCAATGTCCCTAACACTCATAATCTTGATGCAACAAACCTCAAAGCTCATTCCATTCTTTCATATGAGTCCATGTGGTATCTCCCCTTCACTTGTGCATTCCATATGAAACAAACACTATATTCTCAATGATTTGAATAACCCTATTGGGTACAATGGTGGATGATAAAAAAAATCATAGGAACTGAGGTTAAAACTCTATATACAAGGGTGACACACCCTCCAAAGGAGTGAAGACGATTTTTATAGTTGTGTATACGAGAGGAAATCTTGTCAAAAATTCCATCAAAATGGTGATTGCAAATCATTCCTAGAGATACTGGGGCCCCTAAATACTACATGTCTTATCGAAATCCCAATACTCTCTTAAATTATTTCCCCCTTATATCCGATCATAACCTTGAGAGATAGATACTTCTCTTTCTATGGTTAATGATATGGACACACTATGTGTAATATGTATCAAGAATCCAAATCCCATATATAAAAAAATCACATTTGATATGTTAGATAAAACAATATAAACTACACTTTATTTAGAGAATAATGAATATTTGATTATTTGTGGATGATATTCTATTTTTTACTAATGGGAGAAGCAACTTTACTATGAATTTTAAGTCAAAATTGATAGAGTATAGTAATATGAGTGGTCAAAGAGTCAATTTTTCGAAGATAAATGATTAAATTTCTTGAAAATGATTGATTATAAATTGTATCCTCAATAATAACTGTCATAATATTAACATGAGGAATCTCTACATGGACTATTTGGGGTCTAAATATCTGAAAATATAATTTATTTCCATCTCATTGATGACCTATATAGTAGGGTAATAGGAAGGATCACCATCTAGAAGATTAAATATTATCCTCTAGTTGTAGTACTACTCTCATGAAATGTGTACTTATGTTTATTCATATTCATATTTTATCTCTTATTTAGGCCCCAAAATTGGTCATCAGAAGGATTCAAAATACATTTAATGATTTCATATGGTACATTCATCCAAATGGATCACACTACAAGCACACCCAGACTAGGTTGTATTTACACCTTATTAATGGGGATATTAATCTCTGATTAATCGATGAGAGAAATTTAGAGATTTCAAGACATAAATTTATAGAATTCTATATCAAGAAAAACACTATGGGAATGTTTCATCTGGAATAAATGAGTATAATGTACCCTATAACTATTTAATATAGTTCACTAAGGATACCAGATAAGGTGCATCCTTTGAGATCATATAAATATAATTTTGGATATTTATCCATACATTGTAGTCATGGGATATATTCCATTGTATAATTCTAATTTTTCAGGGAATAAGCTATTATTCCCAGGTTATCTGGTACCCAATATCATCTACAAGAAATCATTTGATCATCTTGGATTTTAGGAATTTTTTTTGAATGAAAACTAGAAATACATGAGTTTTTCCATCAAACATTCTATTTATCAAGATACTTGAACCAATAAGTAATATAGCTTATGAACCTTTTTTTGAAAGACTATCCCAAATTCACTCATATTCGATGTAGTTTTGATGGTAGGGCCAACATAATTTAGTGAACATTTCCCCTATAAAATATATCATTCTTGTGTGGTTGGTTCAAAACTAGGACATCCCTATTGTTGTTTATACTCAAAATAATAGGATTCCTCTTACCTTTATATATTTATGTTTTCAATATGTGAATAATGATTACACCATGTATCTTTTATATATTGGTGTCTCGGTGAGGTAAATATGGTACATATTAGGGTACTTCCCAAGAGAATCTATTTAGTCCATCTTGATTGACCATTTCATCAAAAAATGCATTAGATTCACTGAAATCATCTTCTAGGGCTCTATTTCCAAATAAATACTTTTATTATTATTACTGGTTGATATGTAAGGTATGAAATGAGACTCAACATAGTAGATTTAGTCTATTACAATCCTATATAAAATCAAAATTTAATGCTCTTATCTTCTCCTTTTACCCTCCCTTCAAGAACCTTTGTTTACAAAAAATTAATTACAAGTATCTATACCCCACCATAATTTATTGTCTCATTCTTATAGGGTGAACCCCATTCATTTGGTGAAATGGAATGAACAATGTGATGTGTTAAATCTCAATATTAATGGATATTGTGTCTAGAGTTTTCTTCAATGGGGAATGAATATCAATATCTCAGGTGATTCTATGCATGATTTCATGGAATCCTGATTTTGGGGTGTTGGTTAGCACAAACTAGAAGTTAATGGTTGGGGAATGATAATTACCTTTGACTATTGACTTATATGTGAAGCGAGAATCAAATCCTTCCATGGTGCATCTCAAAAAGTGAAAAACATTCAATTATGGAATAAACTTGTTGTGGCTAAGTTAACTAGTCTAATAAAAATGATGTCGCCTTAGTTACTATCAGAAGACTCCTTCCGAGCATGTTTGTGACTTCATCCATCAGTGAACCCAATCAAGGTTAATGGGTAAAATGGAGCCCACCCTAAATGGGTATTAAACTCAATGTTTATGATTCCTGTGTGTATGGGACCATGAGAGTTGGAGGACTAGTCAGAGAAAGTAGAGGATCCATGTTGTTGGGTTTTAGTTCTTTATTTGGTACTAAAACCTCCCCTAGAGTAGAGACCAAAGCTATGGCCTTGGGCCTTTATCTTTGCTGGATTTACAATCTCACACTGTCAGAACTATGTGACTCGATCTTTCTTGTTAGATTTCTGTAACAGATAGTTCACGCTCCTTGGGACCTGGTTTATTCAATTTGGTACTGTAGAAGATGCATCATCCAAAATATCATTGATAGAAATACCTAGAGGGAAGGAAATTTTATAGCTGATTCCCTTGCTAGCCAAGGTGGACCTGTTGAGACTTTGATTCTTTATACCATATTGGGTTCACTCCCTAATGTTTTCATTCCTTTTGTTAACAATCATGATTTATGCCTTAATTATTTCCAGCCCCCCTAATCTTGTAATTTATTCTGCTCTCATTTCCCTTAAATAAAAAATTACTCTCCAGTAATATACGAATTGGATTATGCTTTGGTAGTGATGTTCTATGATGGAACATCCCAAGTCCAAAAAACTATTTTATACCGTATCAGGTCATAGAGAGAATTGTTTCAGTATGGAGAATAGATCATTCAAACCTATGGTGGGGGGATTATATGGTTGATTATTTGGGATACAAAGGATATCAGGCTGAGAATTTTACCATCAATTCATACCTTGGTATTTTACCAAGATATTGTATTTCTCTTATTTGTGGGGATTCCCTTAGTCTCCACCATTTCCATACCACATAATGTTTTTCATTCATGCCCCTACCTTTATCCCTCCACCCCACCACTTTCTTTTTTTGAAAGTGGTTATCTTAAAAAAAATCATATTATCCATCATAATATGAGATTTTCTATGCAATATTTCAAATTACACATCAATAACTAGGAAGAAAATCACTTTTTATTTATAACATTTATAACTATGCATAAGAAGATGTTGGAAAATTATATTTTGATATTATCACATTCATTAAATAGAAATTAACTAAAAATGGGACAGAGATCCACTCAAATATTTTACTTCAAGATTTAATATTTTAATAATGATTACTTATTCTTATTTGAACTCTTGTAGAGTCATGACTATAACCACATATATATATATATATATATATATAAGTGTAGTCATAACTCTATTAAACATTATTTAATTATAAATTCCACGAATGAATAAACAAAATGGTTTCTAGTGGGACATTTTATATATTCCATTAATATTCTTGTTTATTTATAACATTTGTTATTAAGAAGAAATTTTAGTTTATCAATAAATATGAAAACAAAAATATTTAAAAAAATAACATGTTCTTCAAAGAAATAAAATTCTAAACATTTATTAGTAGATTATATATATTTAATATCATCTTAGTAAAAAATACTCTATTCCCTAAAACCCATCACAATTTGAAACTTCCATAACAATTGAACCATTATAATAACATTATATTCTATAGGATTTCTATAATACAAAGAGTCTTTATAATTTTTCCTGAAATAAAAATATGGTGATAATTTTACCTTTTTTTTTGGGAACTAGTACCCCATCTTTAATGAAGGAAATAAAAAATATAAAATCTATTATAAATATTAGGAAAAAAATATAACATAAAATGATTAAAGGAATGAACTATGTGTTTTCATACATAATATGTCAATATATTAGTCATTATTTACCAAGATTTTCACACATATTATGTACTAAAAATGCTCATCATTAATTAGTTTTTATTAATATATTTTCCCTTTTTTTACAACAAAAGTGTATAATTACAAAATATAATTGTAAAAAAAGGGAATAACCAAATTTAGGAATTAATTATGGATAAAAATTATACATAATGATTAAAGGTAAAATAGTACTCCTTAAATCAACCCTCTGGATACTTCTATGTACAGTGGAATTGTTACATTATTTTACCTTTAATATATAGTATATGTTTTTCATTTATCCTTAAATAGAGTGACACATCTTAGTATACCAAATCATGATGATTATAATAAAATATAATTCACAAAGATCTCATATGAAAATATAAATAATCTCTCTTAGGAATAAGGGTTAGGTTACACTAGAAACTAATACAGAATAAACAAATTTCAATTAGATAACTATATTAATAATTTTATTATTGAATACACTTTGTTATAGAATATATCCACTTAAAATCACTTATGGTTATTAAAATATAAATGTATATAATTACAAACATTTGGTTAATTTCACATATTTTTTTGGGTGTCTATCATATACTTTACTCATAAAATGAAAACAACAAATATATCAAAACCTATTTTTCCAATATTATAATTGAGTATTCATTTATTATTGATGAAATAAAAAAGTAATTTAACCACATATCAATATAAATATTATATAATACATATTATACCAATGAAAATATTTTAGCTGAATTTTAATATCTATAATAATTTTATATTGTAATTTCCCGGTCTAGCAACTCTCTATCCAAAATAGTTAATATAAAATTATAATAGGAAAAGGATTAAAAAATGTAGAATTATGAGTAATTTTAATGGATAAAAAATTAAATCTAATTAATAATTTATATTAGTTTTTTTCAAGTAAAATTTCACAATGTATAGTCTTTAACTTTATTCAAACCATTTAATTGAACCATCTTATGAATTAAGTAACTTTGAAAAAAAATATTAACCAGTAATTTTCATTATAGATTATAACCATAAAAAAATTATCAAAAGATATAACCATTTTCTTCTAATATAGTGGTAATAACAATAAAATAAATTGGAATGTATAGAAAAACATATATATTGATGTAATAATAACCCGTGACAATAAAATATTTTTGATTTTTTTAACTTTATCATCTAGATCATGAGGGCGTGTAATATATTCTTATAATAGACCTTTAATCTCATAACTTATCATGAATCATTTTTTATAATATATATATATAGACTTCATTATAAAATAATCCAAAAATGTTTGTCTTTTATCATTGGTTTATGAATATTATTATTTTTGATTAATTTGAGATATTTTTTATGTTAGGATTTTCTAGAACTTTGAGGATAAATACCCTAGGAAACGGGAGGGGAATCCATGTATTAAATATTAAAAAAAGACCACCCCTATTTGGGTCTTGTTTCATTGTGAAACAAAACTACCTTCACTCTCTTTCTCATATCAATGAATAAATGGATTTAAAACATGTTAAGGAATATTTTTTACTTGGGTCTCCCTCAATGGGATATATACAAGGAGAATGCATTTTGAATGAAAAAAAACCAAATATAATAGACCAAACTACTGTAAAAATGTTCAGAGTGGATTCACAATCCCTCCTGGTTAACTACTAGTCACACATTGAAAGGTCATTACTCTCTCAATATAAGTGTGGAAACTGTTCCTCTAGATGTTTATTCTATTGATTTCATGAATCAATGTTCATTAAGTATCATTTTCATTATTACACTCTATATTCATCCACATGATGAATACTAATTTAATACTCAATTTTTGTCTAATTCCTTTAAGTTCATGAAACATTCACTTACATATAAAAATTATATAAATTTCAAAAAACTCAACAATATTCATGAAAATTATAATTTTGTCGCTAAACACTACAAACTTTACACAAATTTTAAATTATTCATAGAAATAAAAAATGTAATTAAACTATTCTTTTCAAATAAATTGATTGTTAATATCTACAAAAGTCCCTCAAATATAAAAAAATAATGTTTATGAAACAGATTCGTGCTAGAAATACCTTCATAAAACTCTTACATGATTTCATTTACATGAAATTATTTATTGTTTCATCATCTTAATTGAGTGTGGTAGTGGCCAATATTTAGGTGTGGGAAACCCTTTTTTACAACTCACATACATGCCACCAACATTATGTGCAACTTTTCATGTTTTTTGAACTTAAATTATTTGGAATTACTTACAGAACACCACTCAGTAGAGTCCTATTTATTCTATATGTATTTCCTATATTAATAAAAATATATCATAATCATGACAAATTAAATATCATAAAACTACAAAACATTAATGAAAAAAAAATCATTTTTCATTATTTTTATGGGGTGGCCTTGAATATTAACTTTAACAATGATTCATGAAACTCTTTTACCTTTTCAAGCAACTTTTAACTTATTAGAATTTTTTAACATTACATAAAAATCGAAATTACCCTTCCTCTAAATTTTTTATGACACAAATTTGTTAAACTATAAGAAACTACACCACAAAATACACAAATCATTCTGAATACATTCAAGACCATTCATAACATGATTATACCCTTTCTTTCATAGATGAAACCAAATGAGGAGAACTATCCACTATCCAAACATGTTTTCAGTATAAATTTTCAATAACTCCACTAGAACAACACAACATAGCATATCGACCATATCTTTCGACAAACACAAAAGACCCAAAAATATTGAATTGGAACATTAAGTGTTTTTTTGAAAATAGTCTCCACCTTTTTATTTTTTGAAAGAGAATCAACCTTTGATACCTCATTAACCCTTATGTTTCCATCACATAGAAATAAATGTGTTCTTTTTCAATCACAAGAAGTTTCGTATTTTGGATCTAGAGAGTGATAAAATATATACTAACTAAATATTATAATCCCATATTAACCAAAATATTCTTGGAAAAAATAGTAGAATTAATTTTTTATTAATGAATTAATTAATTCAAAAATCCACATTTCAAATAAAATTTACCGTTCAACAGAACCATTTTTTGTTTTATAAGGATAATGATAGTTTTTAAGAAGATAACTTCTTCAACCCCACTAGGTAAATGATTTCATAATGAACCCATAGGTAAAATTTTCCAGATATATCTACTTTTATGAACATCTTAAGTATAATCATATTAATAAACACCCCCTATTTATTTTCTCCCACTATCAGCTTCTCCCCCTACGATGAACATAAATTCTCTTCTATCTATAATGAAACCAAGGGTCACACCATTATAGTTTTAAATAATTAAAAAGAAAAACATATCAGAACATATGAAGAAACACTTCATACCTTAGGAGCGAGTGTTCATCACTCACATTGTTTATGTGTGGGGTTTTTATGGGACTCAAATAGCTAACTGATGTATTTTAAATGCTTCTTTATGTATGCACTAAGAATTAATGTATTAATCCTACATTTTTGTATGCACATAATCCAGGCCTACCAACACATTCTCTACCTTCTCTATTATAAAATGATTATTGATTTTAATATTCTTTATCATTTATTGATGGAATTAGATTTTTTTATAGTTCGTAAGAATTGAATTATCACAATTGATTCCAATTAGAGACATCACTTCGACTCCCATTTCATCAAGATATTGATTCATCTATAATAAAAATGTGAAATAATGTGTGGCTATAATATATCCAACTTCTACCATGATTAAGGAAATAAAATCTTATTTCTTTCTTAAAAATGAAACACATATCCCACATTCAGATAATTTATCATATGATGTTTAATTTCTGTCATCTACTGAACTAAAAATAACTGTATCTATATTACCCAATATGAATTATTTAAATTTATTATTATATATGAAATAAAAATCCAAAATTAATTTCATATACCAAATAATTATATTCATTATAAGAAAGTGTAATTCCTTGGGATTTCATTAATACCATGTCCCATGAAATGTTGTAAAAAATTTGAGGTTGTCTCACTCTTAAGTACCATAGGCTCCCAATGATCTTCCAATGTTATGTGATGTTGATAATTTTACCTTTATAAATTCATGATAGTTTCATTGAGGTTGTGAAAGAAGTTTTCATCACATTATAATTATGCATTTCAAATATTCTCATAAACTATTTGGAATAATTGGGATGAGAAATAAATGTGTCATTCCTTAAATTAACTACCTATAAACCATGGAAAATGTTACCTATCCAATAATTTGAATTATTCACTAATATTTCATGAATTCAATAAAATATTTTCATTAATATTCATTCAATAAACAAAATATTATGGCATTGACATACACAAGTAACATCATCCATTGATTACTTATGTTATTGACATTTATAGTATAATAAAATCCACAATAATAGAAACTAAAATTCTTCAAATAATGATCATTTATTGAATCCCATTATCTCAGTTCCAACTTCAACTAGTATAGAACATTATTCAGTTGAATTGTTTTCCTCATATTCATGGAAAATAAAATCATATATATGTTCGATGAACACCTCTTCCTCAAAAAATCCATTGAAAACTAAATTTTTGATATCCATTTTAAATAAATTTAAATTATTATTCGCCAATATAGACATGAAAAATCAACTTATAACAAGATATAAAATTGGTAAAAGAATTTTATGAACCTATATAACCTCCATCAAGAGGTATCCTAAATAAAAAATTAATTCTTTTTTTTTTCAAATCAACTAATACTCACCCGTGCTATTGCACAGCGTATTCGATTAATGTGTTTTCTTTTAATAAGAGATTAGTATTTATAAAATTTGATAAGAAACAATAATTTTGAATAAATTTTAATTAGAAATTAATGGTGTATAATAATGGAATAGGAATGCATAGAATATGAAGACACAATTCAAATAGATGAAAAAGAAAAAATATAGAGTAAAATTATAGGAATTTTTAAATATTGAGTAAGAAGATTTGAATTCATTTTAAATTTCGATCACAATAACTATAATGCAGGAATTAAAATAAAAAGTTAAATCGAAATCAAAGATATGATCGTGGTTGTAATAAAAAAAATGAGAAATGTGGAAATAAATGAAATAATAATAAACTGAATGAGTGGGTTGTTCAGGAAAAAAGAAAATAGAGTGAAAATATTCATCATGTATCTAGAACAATATGGAATGAGGGATGTAGAGATCAGAGAAAAATAAATAATGATGGAATAAAACTTATAGAATAACAGACTTCCAAGGGAAAGATGTTAAGAATTTGATGAATATAGGTAAAATAATGAGCAGTGTCAACTGTAATAAGATGTTCCAGATCCCATAACTGTATTTTTTTATCAAGTTTACAAAACTACAGACTGCCTAGGAACATTTTTAGCCTTATCTTCCTCCACAAGAACCATCAATTTCTACATCAAAGAAACATTTAATGAATCAACATATATTTACATAGTTCAGGATCAGTTTCAGAGTACACCCCACCTCCCTCAATTCCTATCCAAAAAGTAATGAACAAAAGAAAGAAGTTGTGGGTGAATAAATAATTCCAATGATATTAGTCGTAAGGACAAAAAATTGGAAACAATTCATTCAATCAAAACTGATTATCCAACCCTTTCAGCAAAATCCATTTGATCCCCTGCCAATGCATGTTCAAGCTTGAAGAGAAAGGAAAACTTATTTTAATGACCATATGTTATGTACTTATTAATAACTGGAATGTTGAAAATGAATATGAATCATTTAGAATGTTTCCATTAGACTATAAAATATCATATATTCATATTCTAGTAATATTGTTTGTGATAAAAACTTTTGTAGTGATTTGAATGTCACACCATATTACGGTACCAAGAAAGTCTTTCTTAATCACCATGGTGGTGGAAGTAAGTCACTGAATCTATCCACATAAGAAAAATCTGATAAGGAAAAAATGATCCACTCATATAAAATAAGGATACATCATGAATAAAGTATAAATCAGATAGTATTCAGACATGTGGAATCTTATTGGTAGAAGTAAATAATAAACTAAAGCATGATCAAATTCTTAAAAACAATATAATAACTAAAATAAAATAGAATATAATGATCCATTGATACCTGAAAATGAAAAATCATTTCTGCTCACTTTCATGAATATGCCTTCTAAATCACTATCCAACTGGTACATGAAAATGAAAAATCATTTATTTTCAAAACAACTGCCACATGCATATAGAAATGGACTAAAAAACAGAGGGGAATCATGATTGGGAATTCTTTAGACCTGTGAAATGTGATTTTTTGATTCAACCCAACAATAACTTTACCACAAATATTCATACCACAAAAAATTTTCCTCAGACCAGATTCCTAGATAGCACCCGCAAGAATATGAACATCCACATATAAGTTTCTCCTTTTATTGGCCCCAGACAACTGGGTTGTTAGAGCTACTATAAATAACGTATAGATTTTATTATATAAAATATATTCTTTATCATGTATAGTTCGTGATAACAACAATGGATTATACTGTGTTTATAATTTCATTTTCTTCAACGGATGTGAGGCAATTCAGCACCTAGAAGAAATAGTTTTCCACATTGCTTCCTTATTTCAGTCCAGGTTAATGGAATTTCCTCTGTTCAAAATAGCAGCATCACCAGTTTTCCTGCTAAACAAAAGAAATATATTAATTAATATACCAATATTTATGTATAATAATCATTAACAAAAAACTTATATGTTCATATATATGTTGCTGCTCGTTCCATCCCCTGGATTCATGTTTACAAAATAATCCTCCTTCATAGGCTGCATATTTATCAAGTCATAAAAAATCAAGAAAATGAAAATATCATACCTCAAATAATATGCACCATTACCTGAATATTTCAATTACTGATGTACATCATCATATGGTCCCAAGAATATGACACCATGAGTTTGGAATATTCCACCTAGACCTGGTGGTGTGATTTCTCTAAAACATTACCTAGATATAGATCATATGGTCTGAAAACTACAATGATATCTTTCTAATAGGAAAATAAGTGAGAATGAGACATGATAATATCAATAGATGTTTTTATTTCTTCTCAAGATTTCCTCTTCCATTTTAAAACTCATTGATACTCTAATTATTTATCTGATGAGGTATCCTTCTTCTAGTCTAGTAGACTGTGTTAAGTCTATTTCTCAGTTAAATTATACAGTACATGGAACCAATTCTACTGTTGGACAGAGAACCAAAAACACAGTATTTCTTCTTAAAAAGGTTGAGAATTTCCCTTTTGAAATGGGACCTACTACACATACTGCCTTGAGGGTTTCACAATAAATTTCAAAGAATTATAAGTGATGACAATGGGAGAAACTGAGGATTCAGGACCATTATCATTAATACCACTAGATGATGGAAAGTGAAGCTAGGTCGACTTACCACTACTGAAATCATTCACTAATTCCATAGAAAAGGCATGAGGAAAATAGTTTAAACTACCAAAAATCTGGTGTTGAAGACAACCAAAGCACACCAAGGGTGCTTCTTATGAATAGAAATGTCCCTAGAAGACACGATATCCCCAGGAGAAGATGTAGACATGACCAAGTTTTAAGAAGAGGGATATCCTATTTATGATACAGAATCCTGAAAAATTTGGAATTAAAGCTCCCTAGAGGTTTGACATGGATCTATAGGATTGCTAGATATAGGTCCTTTCCCAATATTTCCTGCTATAAACCTAAAAGCATAGTCCAAAAATCAGTACAAAACTTATTGGATTACAATGAACAGATGAAAAAATGTTAAAAATTGTATATGAGTATAATTTCATTTCCACCAATTTTGTAAAATATAAAACTGATTGTCTTGAGTTTGCATATTGGATTCAGTCACATCCATGCACACATGACCATCAATTTCCCATGTAATTAACATTTTTACAGACCTGGACTACTATTCAATAGTTAAAGTTGAAATTTTATTTTGAAACAAAAAAATAAAAATAGAATACATGTTTTTTATATCAACTAAACAAACTGTAATAGAACACATGTTCTGTTATTTATAAATAAGAACATCATTAATACAAAAATATGTAACATTTCAACTATTTATAAAAAAAGAAATATTTTTTCAATTGAAAAGAAAAACCAAAAATAGAAAGCTTGTTCTATTATAATTAATTTAACTTCAACAATAAAAACTCACACTTAATCAAAAGAAAATTAACAATGTGTGGAATTACTTAGGTGGTGGTGTTAAATATTTTGGAAACAACATGTGGGTGTGTTAAGAATGGAATATTTTAAAGATATCCAAGTGACTGAGACTTCATCTCCTACAATAGAGTATTCATCATAATGAAAAGAAAGTTAGAGAATGAAGATAATATAGGTATGGATGTACTAATTGAATAATGAATAGTGTTGTGGACACACCTATCAAAATCCCAAACACAACCCACCAGGAAACTCTAAACATCTCATTTTATTTTCCGCATATTGGAACCCAAAATTAAGAAAATGTAAAGACATCTGAAGATGGTTTCTTTATTTCAATTACTAACCTCTAAAGGAAGGATTTTTTGTTTTGAGTCTCCCATACAAGTAATATTTTCATGGTTCCATAGGAGACCATTAGATAGTTTAGTTGAGAATATTACATATAAGGAACTTGTTCATGAATAGTAAGGAAGCATAAAAAGAGAGTCCTAATGATAGAGCATTACAAAATTACAAAATTAAAGAATTAGAAAAAATAAATCTACAATCCACAAACAGAATATGAAACATCTAACTCAGTTAGTCAACTCACGATATTCATATAACTATCAGATCACATACCAATCATTTCAAGAGGAAAGTTATCTTTTTTGAGCTCTAAATAATACTGAAGGCAACCTTGGCCAGTCCTTTTCTTTCTTTAGCTCATTCATATTTGAGAACATATCTATGTCAGCATCCTGATCACTTATACCTGCATGAAAAAATGTGGGAAATTTATAACACATTTGTTTCTTATGTTTTTAGTGCATAAAAAACAATACACAGTGTTGTCAATAGTGAAAAAAATTACATGCATTCATATGCAGGACGAAAAGGAGGTTAACTCCACAATTTTATGACAAAATACCTGCATTCATTTCCAATTCCTGTTGATGTATTCAAATCTAATGAGAAAAAAATTAGAAAATATTCAAACAAAATAGTAAACATTTAATCATGAATATATGGGAAAAAATGTCATTAAATGAGTAACGTCCAGCATGAAAACCATCCAGCAACATGAAAAATGTAAAATATAACTAAACATTTAGCATTAAATGACGCCTAGCATGAAAAAACGAAGATAAATAATCTAAATTAAAATGTACAACATCAAAAAAATCTAGAATTCTCCTCTTCTAGCATGAGTATCATCTATATTCATAAAAAAAAACTAGCAAGAAAAACTAATAAAAAAACGTCCGCCATGAAAAATTTCCAGCATGACAAGAAAACCATCTATCATGAAAAGCTTTCTGCATGAAAAACATACAGCATGAAAAATTTATAATCAACCTGCTAAAAACCCATACTAAATTTTCCACTATGAGAAATCACAAATACAACAATCTGTAGATACCAAAACGTCCAACATGTGCAATCTGCAGATACAAAATATACACACATGAATTAATAGTAATGACTATTTCTACAGTCATTCATTTGGGGAAATTGTTGTTGACCCATATAATACCCAATAATACGTGTAACTGGTGTATAAAGTAAATTTTCTTTGTAAATTTTACAAAAAAAATTAAAACTGAGTAGTATACATGTTCTAATAAGGTAATTTTACTGTGCAGACTACAAAACAGTATTTAGTGCACTTAAGATTTCACAAAAAATGAATTAAAACAAATTAAATACCCAAAAAGTATTATTACCATGACATTGCAGCAGAATATCTCAGTCCGATTTCTAATTTTTCATGTTCAAATTACCCTTCATTCACCTCACTAGTTGAGTACAATGACTTGTTGTACCAAAAATATCTCGACATATCTGAATATCATGTTGCACCTCATCCTCCGTATCAAATTCATGTGAAAGGTTTTTCGACGTAGAGAATATAGTTAGAAGAATTTGAAGGTACTTGTTGTATTTGAAATCAATGAAGGATATATATGATAGTTCACAGTAGACAGATATAGATTTAAGTAACTGTACGTCTGAAATATAAAAAATATCAAAACTCTATCTTAATCATGCATGTATATTTACAGTAAAGGTAATAAGTTAGTAGTCACTGAAGATAACTGTTACATACCTGAGTATATAACATATCTGAGGTATAAGCAACAAAACTAGTTGCAATTTTTGAACTTGATGGTGAATACCTACCAGTTTGATGCTCCTATTATGCAAGGTTGGAAGGAAAATTACAGCAATATGATTTATTTCTATTATTAAAGAAAATTGGAAAAAACTGAAGCAGATTGTACCTTTATATATTTAATGCCACTACTGTCTTATGAAGACCCACTAGTTTGATGTACCTATGTAGTAAAATAATAATAAATTGTAAAGTTTTGTAATTTTAAGTTATCTAAGGAAAATATGAATACCTATATTGTAATACCTAATTGTATTCAAATCTGCCAGTAAAGCTGGTGATGTAGTTGTCATTATCTCTGATAAATAGAAATTTGAAGCTGTTTTTTTCAAATGAACAATTATGATTTTGAATATTATAAATGGTTACATCAATTGATAATAGCAGTTTCTTTGATTTTAAAATGTTTAACTATAGAGGAAACCCATACTCATCATCATCCTAATTTACCAACAATAAGCAGTGTTAGGATAAATAATTGAAAAATATATTGAGGTGATACAATAATTTGGTATTACCTATATCAAATCATTTCTCAACTCTGCAACTATTTTATGTAATAATTGGATGACGTATTTTTCAAATAAAACAACTGAACATGAGTTTATCCTATCAATAACCATAAGTAGAACTCTAAATCTATTGGATTTAATATTATGGTTACACGGTCAATGATATTGAGTATTTTTCTATATTAGTTTTCTAGTAGCATAATGAAAATAAGTAATTTCAAAAATAAAAAATAGGAAACCTGGGAGTAGTGATGTTAGGAGATAATTTTCAATTGTGGCACCAAATTTTGTCTTCTAAAACATGTACTTTATGAAAAAGTTGCATGAGTTAAAAAACCATCTATGAGTACTTTTAATTTTTAGTATTATAGTTTCTATTAAGAACTGTGTAGGCTGTAGTAGAGTGAGTACATAATAATATACTCATTAATAAAGTACAGAGGTGAACAGTTCATAATAAAGCACATTAAATTTCTAAAATTAAGGATGTTTCAGTTACCTCAAGACAACATTTCATATATGATATTGTTTTCTTGTTATTCCAATAGAAGACTTCTATAGAGGGGTAGGAATTAGTTGGTGGTGGGATATATAACTGTAATGTTATTACCAACCTAAACATGGTAAATATAGAATGAAATACTTGAAAATAAATAATAAGAAAATTTTTGTATTACAATTGTGATGCACAAAGCATAAAATTGTAAAAATACACAATAAAGAGTAGTTATAATGTTATATGCTTCCGAAATTATCTACTTCAGGAATATGAAGATTGTAAAGAATTTTCATTGCATTCATAGTAGTTGTGACAATAATAGAGGCTAAAAGGAGTTAGAAGTCATAGAAATAATAATTTTAGAGTAAGGTGTTCATGCAATATATTGTGTGACAACATTACAAACAACAACATTATACAATATAGATAGAAACCTACTACTCAACCGCTTCACCCATATGAGTTGTAATATCATAATGGTAGATGAATCCTTGTTATTTCCTAAGTAATGCTTCATTTCATTTACAAACTCATCCCATAAACTATAGGTTAGTTGCAAACCATTGTATGAAAAGAAAGTAACAATATGAAAAAATAGTTTTTTTGCAGTCACATAATGTAAGTTTACAAAAATAATGACCTGTCATCCTCTAGAGTAATCTATATACTATGGTTAGAAGGACCCATAGATTGCACCGGTTTTTTTATCATAGATGTCCAATTATTTCTATAACATAGATGATAGAAAGAGACTTAATTTGGAAACAATAAGGACAAATTATAAAATAATGTAGTGTTAAATTAATTAAACTTTATTAGACAAAAAAGTAACATGAAATTTGTAGTGGAATGTACCTATTAAATGTTCTTCTAGAACCTTCATTTGAATAATATCATCATATGAAGTAAAATAAAAACGGAAAAGAGGAATTTCTGCATCACATGGATGAACAAACGTCTTGGATGTTAATATTAGTCTGCAGGCATGTCTACATCCCAAGTAAATGCCATGGTTTGATGCTATTTGGATGTTTTGTATCATATAGAATAGTCCATCATGCAAAATATCTCTATACTTGGAGATAATATGGTGGGTAGTAATTGTACATTGAATTTTGATTCCCTTGAGATAACATGTTAAAACATAGGAGAACAGATTAAAAAATTATATGAGAAAGGACAAAGACATAATATCTATATATTAATAGATGTATACAACATAATAGGAAAATAGGGTGAAAATAAACTGACAATAGTCATATAATGTAAACTGACCTCTTTATCAGTAAGTATTAGATCAATAGAAACAACTACATTAGAGTAGTTGGGAGATGAATTGCACCACATGTTTAAAACACAAACCTCAATCCTGAGTGTTTCACCATCCTATTGGGTAATTGCATTCAACAGGTTAATTGATCTAGAAATTTTGTTTTTAATATGTACAATTTTGAATAGGGTTGAAAAAAAACATAGTAAACAGTTACACACTTTCAGAAGTACACATCACAAACCCAAACAACAGTAAAATATTTGACATATTATTTGAAATGGTACCTAAGACATGTTATCAAATATTTCCTTGTACACAATATTTTGTGTGTAATCAGATGATGTGTTATTGTTATCATCAACAACAATTTTTAAACCACTTGTTGATGTGACCCTAGAAACTGCAATGTATAATTGACCATGAGAAACACAAGTTTGCACAGATATAACCCAAAAAAAGACAATGATTGTCCTGGACTTTTATTAATAGTCATTGAATATGAATCTTTCAAAGGATATTGTCTTCTTTGTAATTTTAAAGGCCACCTAACATCAGAGTGTGTCATATTTAGTCTTGTAATGAATGTAGAACACTCCAAATGATAGCCAGTCAAACTTTTTGCACCAATGACATGATCACCTAAGTGTGTAACAATCATACGGGTGTCATTACATAAACCAACATATTGATCTATATTTCTTAGTAACATAATGGGGAAACCAATATTTAGAGAAATTTTATGGGAAACCAAACCAGAGATGTTTATACCATTTAACATATCAGAGGTGTATATGTTTTCTTCCCTATCTATATCAAAACTGGCATTACAGACTGAATCATAGCTGAAGTAGTCTTTCTTTTCAGAGTTTGTAATAGACAACATATAATCATTTACTTCTTCAACAACATCACGGGTTGGAGATAGAATGACACAGTATTTGATATATGATATGTCACTATTTTTCTCACTAAAATCAGGATATGTATGGTTCACAATTACAACCATTTCATTTTTAGTGTTGGTAAGAAGATATGCTGATGGAATTTGGAAGAGCGATTCACAATCATTAGGTTCTCCAACTCAACCTTCACCAATAACCAAAGTCCATTTAGAAAAATCACAGACCTCATTTGAATCATTAGTGGATGTAGAGGAAATAAATCTCATGTTCTTTGTTAGAGTTAATACCCAACAGTGCTGCAAAAGATACGATGAGTTAATACTTGAAAATATTATGTCAATTCTATTAACACCTGGTAATATAGGTAATATTTTCCTGAAATATCCACCCAATACAACTTTTAGAACACCGAATGGTAAATTCATTGCACTAACATTTTTTACTGTTATTATATACCTAAGAGTACGGTTTAGAGCCTCAAATAAGTACTTATAAACCATATAAGCCTCATCTAAAATAATCATCTTTGTAGAGTGTAGATGTTCTGCTACATCACTCCCTTATTGAATATTACAAACAGACTGATCAGTATTGGAGATTGGAATAAGGAATTTAGAATGTGCAATGCGTCTTCCAGGAAGCAGTAATGATGCTATTCCACCCAAAGCAACCATAAGTACAATAGAACCCTCATACCAAAACAATGATGTTAGGATATTCCAAATGAGTTTTTTACCTATGACTCTATTTCTATGCAAGAAGAAGAATCCCCCATTATTTATAGATAATGAAGAATAAATGACATCCATCACCTCTTTCTGTTCAATGGTAATCAAAGTCTGTAAAGTTCTATACTCATTTCGTAGTATTTCTCTATTGTAATGTAGTTATTTTACAACTAAATGAGTCGAATGAGTATTAATTGTAGAATATGGAACTAGAATGGGAGGATAAAATCAAAGAGATTTCCATTGATCCGTAAAATTTGTTATATTTCAAGTAGATAATACATATGTATCTAATGTTTTGTGAGTGTTAAATCTAGAAAATTGAGGAACATTATTTTAGAGAAGTATAAAATAAACTGAATGCAGTGAATCAAGTAATTTAGAGTAACTAAAAGATAATTCCAGATCAGTGTTGAAAGAACTGATTAGATATACTCAAGTGCGTATTATGCATTCCCTCTAATATTTGAGTGACATTAAACTTGTGCACATATGTATTGGTAATAAAGTATATAAATCTGGTTACTGGAAGAAAGAACTCAATGTACTAATAACATAGAAAGAACACTGTTAAAATATCAGTAGTCATGTTTAGTTATCACGTTTATGCTATCATATGGATAACTACTGAGCCCTTTGATTTTAATGGATTATGTAAACTATGGAGGAATTATTATTTAAATAATCTTATATTCAATTAATATATTTTAACTGTAGTAACATTAAATGATCAAAACTATATTTGAGATAACACTAAGTACATGGAAACAAATAACCATCCTTTTAGTAAGTACTATCTAACCTATGTATTTAAATGAATTTTTACATAAATATTATATAAATATAATTATCAAAATAAGAAATATGAAAAAACAAAAGTTAGTTAACAATAAATTGTTTTAAAATATAAGCTGAGAAACATATTCACACCTTGAATTTATAGCCTTCGTATTTGGGCATATAAAACATCTTCAGCTAGAATATGACATGTTTGTTGCCAAAAAATGTCAGGATGAGAAATGTTATTGGAAAATAACATGAATTCAAAGATCCTGCGTACATAATGTCTCATTTCCCATGTTGAAACCTCCTTTATAGCTTCAATAAATTTTGTGTCATCTACCAGTAGTCCCAAAGAATAACAGGCCTCTATAAATGTTCCATGAGTAATGTTGTTAATTGTTTTCTGATCTTCATATGAAGTAGCACATTTGATTTTTGTTAGAAGTATCCTCATGTAAAATAGATCTCCAGTTGTTGGAGGAATAGAGTATAGCCTACCAATAGAAAATACCTAACTTCAACAATGCCATTTCTTGTCATTTGAGTGGTAAACAAATCTAGTTGGTAATTCTATAAAAGTTGGAGCTCTACCCTCCGGGTACATTATACTTTCTTGAAACCAAGAGGTGAACATTGTTTCAGATATGTTACTATGATTTAAGAAATCTACAATATTATCATTGTCTTTGTAGGTCACAAAATGATTTCCTGGTAAATGGAAACCTAACCTCTCAACTGGTGGATATCTATAATGGATATAATAAGAAAATATGCTCCAAGAGGCCTCACAAGGAGATATGTACTGACAATCATAATGCATCTTTATTTCATCTACATTTTTCTCTAAGAACTCTCTGTTGCTGCTCTCATAGAGTGCTGCTGTTACACGATCATTTACTTTGTTAATACAATTAAAAAGATATTTAATGGAAGATGACTGATTGGAAACTTCAATATTTATATGTGCTTTATACTTTAATAGAAAAACAGGACTATATGGTACAACAAACCAATTATATAAAGGGAATTCATTTTTTAGAACTATTCTTCCATCATCCCTTCTGTAATAGACAACATAACCATCATCATCAATAGTGGTATGCCCAACAAATTTATATGAAAAAAATTTGGAAATTTTTCCATTTCTCATATAGGGAGAAGTACGGTTGGCATCACCATAAGGGCCGTGGATCATAAAACTCTTAACAGCTTCGTGTAGTCTTGGCTAGGCACAATTATTTAGAATTTCAGTACATACAATCTTTTTTACATATATGAGAGTGTGAAATTTGTTTTCATGACATATAAATAGTAGGATGTTCACATGAGGCAAGCCACATTTTTGAAACTCTAAGGTTCGAATAACTACATGGGAAGAAAAGAGTTTTAGACGATTAATAGAAGATGACAAAATATATAATAAGGAACTAAACATACTGGATAATAAGTACAAACAGAGTTATCTACCCATTAATTTCCAAAGGAACAACCTTCTCTTAAATATTTCATTAGAAAATCAACCATGATATTTAAAACTTGAGATAATATTTGTGGGAAATCTGGTGTACGGAGATTGTGATTTCTAAGAAATCGAGTTATTTTAGGCCACATCGGGTTACCTGTAAATGTTAAAAACAGATATGGATACCATACCCGATTACATATCGACTTAGAATCTTGGTAATTCTGGATCATATACCTTGGAACACCTATAAATTTATAGGGTAATATGATACGCTTCCCATAGGATGTCCCTTTACGGTCACCACAAAGCAATGCATCTTGTTACCCATTGTAAAGTTCGACCCTCTATTTCTTCTGATTGAAGCGAATGAATGATAGTCTTTGAGAATCAATCATCATATAAGCATCAACGGTAAACTATTACAGTAATATTCTAGAATTTATTAATATTGATGCATCATTTTCACGGAACTGCAAGTGGAATGAGAAGTACTCTCTCATTGTTACCTTCCTGAGTGTCATACTTGTTGTGAATTGAGTTGCGTGGTGAAACACATTGTCACAATATCCATATTGTACACCTGTGAAAGTCAAAGGATACTACAATGGAAGATACAATGGGTGAAGCTCATCAATTTTCTATAAATCACCACTTTTGGTTTGAATGATGATATCCCATTCTTGGTTTAGATCCTCAATATCACTAACAACCAACATTGTAATTTCAGAAGTATTTGGTAGGTTATATATCGAATAATTTGTTTCTATTATTTTAAGAAGCCGTATCTTTAAAGTTGGAACCTCCGGACCGTTAAGAACATCCCTTTCACTTATAAATTCTCAAGCCAAAGCATTGTTCTCATGAAGCATCTCTTGTAGGTTCTCAACAGTATTGCAATTAATAATATATTGTTGATTTTTGTCGTCAAATCTAGAGAAATTATTTATGTTAATATAAAATGGTGAAGGGTTTGTCAACTTAGCACAAAGAATTGAATATAAACGATACCTTATTCTGTGAATTCTATTCTGACACTCATGAACAATATCATACATGTAAAATTGTGTGAAACTTGGTGGATTTCCATCAGGTGGACATAAACTACCAATGCGATGGTAGTTTTGTCCATGTAATCTGAATATAAATGGAGCTCAACCATTATTGAATGACCTTACTACCTTCCCACCCATTGACTTGAATGCAAACATCGAATTGTAAATATGCATGTGGTCTTGGAATAATTGGGCTTCAGCAGAAGTTCGATCGAAAACCAACATCCTTAGGTATTCAGGACATTCTAGTAGTAAGTCCAATGCAACCCTTCCCATCGAGCAACATAGAGAAAAATGTTGGTTTTGTCTATTTCTAAATTTCTTGTTTCTCCCATCAAACCACAAAAAAGAGTGACAATATTGACAAACTTTTGAAGGCTCTCCAATATCATAATAACCTAATTGAATATAACTATAATGTAGAATATTTTATTAAAAAACTTTAGTCAATAGTAGAGAGGATGATTTTGTATTAAAGAACCATTAATGCATGTTTAGTAAGTACACTAACCCATGTTCTCGGAAGTGTATTGTTCTAGTGACTATCCTATAGTAGAAAGTGGTACGTAATATTGGACTAGCTTAAATAATAAAAAACTCAATAATATTTTAAGTGAAACTTGTAGATTAAATTACCTCTATAGTTTTCTGAACCATTTATGTCAATATTTATGTTTTCTTAAGCCTTAGAAGTATTCGTTCTCATTTCTTCTTGAAGAAACGATTGTTTTCCATAACCTGAAAGTAGTTATAGAAAAAAACTCACTACTCTATAGAATGTACATTGGCATTTATATGTGTATGTGTCAACTTATAGTGTACAACATACCTGAAAATGATAACATATTGTAGTTCCCATCAAAAGAAGGAGTTAAGAAGAACTTTTTTTGTATAGTTAAGCATAATAAATATAATTGGAATAACATGAATGGTAATGTGTATAAATAGTAGTCGTTCTTACTGTGTTGAGGTAAGAGGTGATGAATTTGATAGAGTATTTTATTCAGCTATTAAAGCTACGCAAAGTGATTACTGAAAAGTTATAAGGGGAATACAAATGTTATATGACCTACAATATGTGCATGAAATATAATAGTTATGATACTCACAGAAAGGTAGAGGAGAATGTTTCAAGCCACCCGATCATTGTTTTCATTTTTTAGATCTAGCAGACACCGTTGAACGAGGTACAGATGGTTCTGGAACTGTCGACAGAGAAGTAGTTAATTAGTAATAATCTATGTTAGTGTGAAATGTAGTGTATAGTTCAATGGTTTATACATATAAATTTAAATGGAACTAACCATTGTTACATATATATTATAATGGAATGCATGTGACTCCATTTGTGAATGTATTTGTTGGTAGAGGTTTAGTGTTTGGGGTTCTAAACAGACTACCAGATGCCATATAATAATTTCCAGTAGATGTTTCCACTGATATTGTGTCAATTTAAATTATTATAGATAATAAAATAATGTTAATAAATTCAAAAATTTAAATTGACGGTATTATAAAACTCACCAACGTTATGTCGTTCCTTTATCAGTAGTCTGCATTGTACCCTTGCATATGTACATGTTGATGGGCAATACAAGTTTGTATTTGACTAAGCAGACAACTGTTCAGGCACTATAATAAAAGTAATTTAGTATGACTAATTTCAGTTAGTCTGAAATGCACTTTGAAACATCACAAATATGCTACTGGTTAATGCAAACAAAACTAACCATTTATACATAGGGATGATAATGGAATGCGTGTGACTCCACGTGTGATGTCATCTATTGATACTGGTTTACTTGATGAAGTACCAAACTAGTTGGTAGATGACATTGAATAGTTTTCAATAGTTTTTGGCACTGATCATGTGGTAGGTGTAATGAATGAAAATACTAAATAGAGGATAGTAAATAGAACATTTCCTAGGGTACTTAATAGAGAACTCACAAACTGCCTGTTGTTCCTTCATAAGTAGCCTCCGTTGCAACCTTGCATCTCTAGAGTTCAACGGACTATTCATTTTTATTTATTTTTTCATTATATCTTATAGTAAATGTGTGCAAGGAGACCATATAATGCACATAGGACATAAAAGTGAAAGATATTTACATTATAAAGGAAAAGACCTAATAGGCAATAACAGACCACAATAGACGTTTTTTTTTCATTCAGTAAATGTAATATCGGAAAACCAAATATGCATTTAGATATCCACATGCATAACCAAATTGAAGTCGAAATAAGTTTCAAGGCAATTCCAACAGAAGACCACAGTGGAGGTTTATTTTTTCCAAACAGGTAATGTAATTTCAGAAAACTAAATCTGTACTTGGATATCAACATGCTAAAACGAAATGAAACTAGAATAAGTTATAAGGAAAATCATACAAAAAACCATAGTAGATGTTAATTATATTCAAAGGGTAAAAGAATAATCATACAATAGTAAATGAACCTGAACTGTTATAGAAATGAAATGATACTAGAAATGAGGTTTCAAGGATTTAGGTTTTCCAGTATGCATTTATGTTTATACCTGAAGTGAGAAGATGATGCGGGAGGGAATACGAGATGCAGCAAGCATGTGGGGAAGTGAAGGTGACATTGGGTGATATTGAAAACCCAAAAATCCCTTGAATACCTGTCTGAAATTGCAAATTCGAGGGGGGTCGACGGTAAGAACTAACAGTGGTTAGAAAAAGTTATGATGGGATTTACTATGATTAGAAGGAAGGGAAGGAGGATTGTGGAGGAACAACCTGATGTAGCACAGTTCAGTATAATGGTATTCACGAGCCAAAGAAACTATAAACGGAAATCCAAGTGTGATATTGAACACGATGGAGGGGTATGTTGAAATCAGGAGGAGGTGGAAGACGAAGTACGAGAATGAAAGGCTACAAGAAATCTGGGAGGAGGATGACTCCGACATGGGGAGTCTGTGGGAACCCTAGGTTATAAATAGATTAATCCCAACCGCGACCGGGTAAAGGAAAAATGGGGAGACTATAGTCAAAACCGGGAGAAGAAGGATGTCAGAGATAGACAGTTGGTAGACCAAGAGAGGGAGGACGACATAGGTGGGCGTCTGAGGGTACTCTAGGTCAAGACCCGCGATAATATCAGTGGGAGCGGGAGAGGGAGGTAGATAAAAGTTGAGATCCTGCAGGGTGGGGTGACGTGGAGATATGGAGGAGCGAAACATCTGGAAAAATGATGTGGAGAAACAGGGTTTGGACATATGGATGTTTGAAAGAAAAGATTAATATATATTGTTTATGTGTTTTATTCATTAATATTGTCACAGAACAAAAATTTAGTCTTGATAATATTATTTTCTATTATCCTCAAAATAATATCCTACATATGATTATTTTTTATTTGGGTAATATATTTAGAGTCACTTGAACCAAATTCTCATCTTTTGTAGTTTCTTCAAAACAATTATGTCTACATGGGATATTAAATAATTTTTAGAATAAAATATATTCTCTTCATCTGCACTGGCATCGACTAATCATCAATTAAATTATTATTATCAATTTATGCCTTCATATTTATCTTTTATATAGTATCATATCAAATTAATAATTCTAATAATCCGTGTATTCCTCATAATTTCCTTCATGAACATGCACACCCTCTAAACTAGTGAAATATTCATCACTATATTATTGATGTTATTCTATACTTTATTGAGTATTTTTTCTCATTTATGCCACATTAAAATCACTTATATACACAACCTTTCTCATACACCTATTAAAAAATTAATATTACATTATTTTTCATTTTTATACAATGAATATACATTAATCTTATTGGAATTAAAACTTCACATCTTTATACTTATTTATAATATAGCACTAACTTATGAAGAAAAACAATTACATCAGTGTTGGTTTCATTCCATACCATAGATTTTATGGTGTCTTACTTTCTATTAGAGACAACAAGGATTTATTATAAATATATTATTTTGAAAATACTACAACTTCTAAGAACGTTTATGGTAGATATATCTTAATTGGTATTATTATTTCCATGCATTTTATGATCTCATTTCTCCTCTAAACCACCCTAGTTTACTGAAGAGTTCTCACAACATTGGATTTCTTCCATTTCCAATTATTCTTGAAATTATCTTCCACCCCAATTTTAGTAATGTTCTTACTATTATTGATTCATATCCTTAAATTTGTTTCATCAAAACAACCTTTATCATTTCTCTAGTATTTTGTTAATAAAATGAACAACCAAGGACTATGGGTTGTAATAAAAATTAATTCCATATACTATAATCATCATTTATGAGGAAATTGAAGGTTCTGGGCACAGCGGAAGCGCGTGGGTGGATGTGCCCACTTGGCTTTTTGTCATTAGAAATGATCAATCTGGGATCAATACGATGATAAATACCAGTATCCACGAATCGAATCATAGAAAAAGACAAAGAAGATGGTTTGTACTGGAACCACAAACAAGGATCGTTACAGGTTGATTATAATTAATTTAATTTATTATAAAGAAACATCTTTTGGGTGTTCTTTCTTCGTTGATGTTCTCAATCACGTTGTCGATGTGATCTGTCGTTGCGTCGCAGAATCCAAGTGTAGACTCCCTCTAGCGGTGATCCACACGTGTACCTCGTATCTCTGGACATCGCCAAAGGATTCTCCGGGTGCTAGAGTGAAGAATAATTTGCTTGCGTTGTCCGCCTTAGATCGTCTTGATCTGATGGAAGAAGATCTCTCTCGGTCTTGAGAGTGTTTGTGGAGGAAAATGTTCTTTAGGCCTTGAAATAATTCTCCAGAGATGTTGTGCACAATGATTCTCTTGTGTGTAGGAAAAGAGTTGGGGTTGTGAGGATATTTATAATCGGGTGTATGGGGTTATAGAGTTATGACAATAATTAAACACGTTACGAGTTTTATTTATTTCATTGACTCTTATTTAAAACCCCCATGTCGAATAGATAATTCCTTGACATGCACCCACACTGATTATAATAAATATCATTTAATAAAACAATATTATATCCTCAAAAACCCGACTGGAAAAACTACACGGCGTGTAATAATAAATACACGACGTGTACTTGTTTTTCATTGAAAACTACACGGCGTGTACATTAAATGTACACGGCATGTATATCTTGTTTTCATTTATTCATTTTCTTTGCAAAATAAAACTACACGGCGTGTACATTTAATAATACACGGCGTGTACTTTTTTTATTTTATTTTCCCTCCATCATTTAAAACAACTTAAGCTTCCTTGAATAATTATTAAACAACGTACGGGAATAATCTTTATTCAACTTGAGATACTTGGATACACTTAGTGTGTGACCCTCTAGGCCTCTTTCTCATTGGCATTAGGCAGGCTTGCCTAAAGTCCAAGATTACTATCTAGCAACGGGTCAAGGCACCGAAGAGAAAGAAGTTGACGCCGCATTGACGCATCAGCTCATACGAACGCTTACTGTGTAATTTAATCCCTTTGTCTCCATATCTCATCAAGCAGGTTTCATGGAAGTGTCATAAACCTATATTCTTGATCCGTCATTCTTCGACTACCAGAAATAAACTCGCCGTTTACACCATGGCCATGGAATTTAATGTGACAGTTCTATTTCAATCAAAGGGCCGAGATATCAACTTCCATAAATGGAAGGGACAAATCCTTCCTTGACTTATCCATTAACAACATGTCACTCGTGACGCACCCAACGTACCCTACTTCCCGCCAACTGTCTGCGTGATGGTTTTCGTCAGTAAATCTAAGTGCGCGAGTCATGACATGATTTAATGATAATATTCTAGTCTAAGGACCATTACACATGCTCGTAGATAGCAATATCCGATGACACCAAGACATGTGGAATTACTACTGGCAGGTCTGTTCTCATAATCTCCCATCTTGGAGATTACCAAGTGCGAACTCCATGAGAGAGAGTCTCGTCTTCTTACGAGTACTCACACATGACGGTCTGTATACTATGTGTCCTATCATAGTATTTCATCCAACCGCAGAACTTTATTTAAGAATATTGTTATAGCATTTCAAGGTTCTCATCATAGAAGGGATATGCTATGACCTTATTAATGCAACAAATATTCCAAGACATTATTATATTATAGTCATGCAGAACAATGAAAAATATATAATAAGTGAACATTTATGTAATAAAATTACAAAATAGTTGGTTCTGAGGACACCAACCCTTACAAACTCCCACTTGGACTAGATCCAACTGCCTATGACTTTTAGTCCTCTAGACCTCACATGATGATCATGTTTCTGCTGAGTCAAGGCTTTAGTCAATGGTTCCGCCATGTTGTCTTCAATGGAAATACTTCTCACTGCAACTTCTCCTCTCTGAGAAAAATACCTCAAGAGATGATACTTCTGAAGTATGTGCTTTGTCCGCTGATGAGACCTTGGCTCTTTTGCAAGTGCCACCGCTGTAGTATTATCACAATAGAGTGTGATATGATCTTTACTACTCCGTACTACATTCAGCTCTTGGACAAAGCTTCGCATCCATACTGCTTCTTTAGCTGCCTTAGAAGCTGCGATATACTCGGACTCTGCTGTAGAATCTTCCACCACACTTTGTTTTGAGCTCTTCCAGCTCACTGCACCTCCATTCAAACTGAAGAAGTATCCAGTCTGTGACTTCATGTCATCTTGATCAGTCTAGAAACTAGTATCTACATGTCCTCTGATGACTAGTTCCTCATCTCCTCCATAAACCAGGAACATATCCTTAGTATGCCTCTGATACTTAAGGATAGTCTTGACTGCCATCCAATGGCGGTCTCCTGGATCAGCTTGATATCTGCCTACCGCACTTAATGCGTAAGCAACATCTAGCCTTGTACATAGCATAACATACATGACTAACCCAATCGCGGATGCGTAAGGGATCCTTGCCATCCACTTTATTTCCTCATGTGTCTGAGGACACATTTTCTTGGAAAGATGAATTCCATGTGACACTAGAAACAATCCTCTCTTGGACTGCTCCATGCTGAATCTCTTCAGTATCTTATCAATGTATGTACTTTGACTTAGGCCCAGCATTCTCTTGGATCTATCATGATGGATCTTGATCCCAAGAATATATACCACCTCGCCCAAGTCTTTCATGGAGAAGCATTTATGCAACCATGCCTTAACTGACTGTATGACAGGTACTTCATTTCCAATTAGAAATATGTCATCAACATATACTATTAGGAAAACGACTGCACTTCCACTAAACCTTTTGTAGACATAAGGCTCACATTCATTCTTAACAAATCCAAATTCTGTAACAGCTTCATCAAAACGAATGTTACATGACCTTGATGCTTTCTTTAATCCATAAATGGATTTTTGAAACTTTCATACCTTGTTGGCATCCTTTGGAGTCAAAAACCCTTCAGGTTGTGTCATGTAGACATCTTCCTAGAGGTTCCCGTTAAGGAAAGATATTTTGACATCCATTTTCCAAATTTCATATTCATGGTAAGCAGCAATGGCCAATAGGATTCTGATGGACTTCAGCATTGCAACCGGTGAAAAGGTTTCATCATAGTCAATTCCTTGACACTGTCTAAAACCTTTTGCAACCAGTCATGCCTTGTAGGTGATGACTTTCCCCTCCATGTCCAGTTTCTTCTTGAATACCCATTTATTACCAATAGGATTTACATCAACTGGAGGATCTACCAAAATCCAGACTTGGTTTTGGTACATGGAATCCATTTCAGAATTCATGGCTTCTTGCCACTTGGCAACATCTGTTCCTTCAACTGCTTCCTTGTAGGTAAGAGGATCATCATTGTCAACCAATAATGAGTCACCATCCTCGGTGACAAGAAAACCATACCGTTCTGGTTCTCTCACCTATCTCGTGCTCCTACGCAGTTCTTGTGTCTCTGGAACAAATTTTTCTTCCATGGGGCTTTGTGGAATCTGTTCTTATACCAACTCATGTATATCTTGAGCCTCGACTTCATCGAAGTCTATCTCGCTCCCACCATCTCTTTTGGAGATGTGCTCCCTCTCAAGGAATATGGTGTGTCTTGCCACTGTAACCTTTTTGTCTGAGGGGTTGTATAGGTAATATCCCCTTGTTTCCTTGGGATATCCTATAAAGATACACTTTGTGCCTCGGAGTGTGAGTTTGTTACCTGAAGAGGCCTTAACAAATTCTTCACTACCCCACACATGTAAATTCGATATCATGGATTTGCATCCACTCCATAACTCGTATGGAATACCATTTATCGATTTAGTTGGTACTTGGTTTAGTATGTGCCCTGCTGTTTGTAATGCATATCCCCAAAAGGATAATGGAAGACTCGCATGACTCATCATTGATCTCACCATGTCCAACAGGGTGAGGTTCCTTCTTTCACTTACGCCATTCCACTGCGGTGTGTAAGGAAGAGTGAGTTGAGATAGAATCCCAAACTCCCGTAAGAAATCAATGAAGTCCTGATTAAGCTATTCTCCTCCTATGTCTGAGCGGAGTTTCTTAATCTTCTTACCTAGCTGGTTCTCAACTTCATTCTTGTATTCTTTGAACCGATCAAAAGAATCTGACTTATACCTCATTAAATAGATATATCCATGTCTACTAAAATCATCAGTAAAAGTTATGAAGTACGAGAACCCACCCCTTGCTTCAACTGGAAACGGTCCACACACATCTGTGTGAACTAATTCTAGAAGCTCTTTAGCTCTTTCACCTTTCCCACTAAATGGGGCTTTGGTCATTTTTCCTTGTAGACACGCATGACATATACCAAGTGGTTTTAGTTCGAAAGAATCTAAATACCCATCTTGATGTAATTTTGTCAAACATTTCTCATTGACATGACCTAGCCGGTGATGCCAAAGTTGGGTGTGGTATGAGTCATGTGAATTAACTTTGTTATCTATTGCCATCACTTGTTTTGTGTAGTCTAACACATAAAGGCTGTTATATAAATGTTCCCTACCAAAACAAATTCTATCTTTATAAAAATAGCAACATCCACTTCCAAACTTGAAGATGAATCCATCAGTATCTAATCTGGATACTGAAATAATGTTTTTAGTAATAGAAGGCACATAATAAAAACCCTTTAACACCAAGATCATTCCAGTTGGCAATGTGAGGTGGTAGTCCCTGACAGAAAAAACAAAAAGTCTGGCTCTGTTGGATGCTCGTAGATTTACATCCCCTTGATCAATCTTCCTGAATCTACTTGGTTCCTGTATTTGGATACATATGTGAGCACCACAAGTAGTATCTAATACCAAATTAGTAGAAATAGATAGATTGCATTCGATAACAAATGCACCTGAAGCTTCCCCTTGCTTCCTTGGCTGGGTGCAGTTTTTCTTCTAGTGGCCCTTCTTGCCACATGCAAAACAAACAACATCCTGTTCCTTTGCCTCCCCTTTGATCTTCCTTTTCTTGGAAGGCCTTGAAGAAGCTTTGGGCTTAAATCTCTTCTCCTTCCCTTTCCTTTTATTCACCATGAGGATAGAAGGCTTTTCACGCTTCATGTCATTGTCCACTTGGCGAATAAGGATAAGAAGATCAGATAGAGACTTCTCAATATTGTTCATGTTGAAATTAACAACAAAGTTTGAGAATCTCTAGGGAAGTGATGCAAGAATGAGATCGGTGCCCACCTCTTCGAAGAGTTTAAACCCTAGAACCTCCAAACGCTCAATGTAGCCAATGAGCTTGACTACATGAGGCCCAGCTGGGGCACCCTCTCCAAGCTTGCTCTGAAATAGAGCCTTAGAGATCTCAAACATCTCATATCTTTCTCTCTCCTAGTATAGACCACAGAGGTGCTCGAGCATGCTGTAGGCATCCATGTCTTCATGAGACTTCATGAGCTCACTATACATAGATGACAACATCAAACATTGAACGTCGAGAGCATCGTTCAAATGTTGATAATAGACCAGGAAATCTTCATCACTCGCCCCTAGGGCAAGAGAATCAGGAAGTGAGGACTCCAGCACGTAAAACTTCTGTTCATGGCGTAGGATAACCCGAAGGCGCCTAAACCATTCCTGAAAGTTACTACCGGTGAAGATATTGTCTTTATCCAGTATTGATCATAGAGAAAATGTGGTTGATGTGTTTGTCATATTGATTCTACAAATTAAAAGAGCAGATTCATCAGTACTTTCTTGATTACATTTTATGAAAAATAATAAATTTTATTAAGTCTCCCACTATTTTATCAAGTCACAATGGCCCTCACCATTGAACTCAGAATGTACAATTGCTTTGACATTCTAGTGGAAAGGATCCATATTCCCCTTCGCATAACCCCAACAAGGGTTGGTCAAGCTATTTGAAGGTATTTAGGTAGGCAGGTCTTTGCCAACTGTGACCTTACAATTCCTTGATCTGTTGAGTGGAATCCCCAATCCTCAAATCCTGACTTGGATTTCCTCAACTCTTGCCTCCAATATTAAATCAAGTCTAGCAAGGGCTACTTCTCTTGATGTAATATGGTTAAGTCAACTCGAAACCTTTCATAAGGGCTTCCTTTATAAAGTAAGTGTCCCAACAAGGGTTGGTCAAACACATAGTTTTATTGAGTCTTGACTTTAATCAAGTAACGGAAGGCTTGGTCTAACTTAATATGGTATTTGAGGGATTTTATTCTTTATGCGTATCTTTGCATTATCACATGCTTTTTAATATTAAGTGATGCTTTCTTAAGTGATTAACCATGTTCCGATAATGTTTACGCATAGTCTGATTTTTATTTTATTCCATCTTTGCATGCTTGTTCATTTTATTAATTATGTGATCACGACAACACATACATAATAAATAAACCATGCAATCAGACAGAAATAAAATAAGATGGAATGATCATGAGCTTCTATTTGGTTATCTTATCTAGAGGTTTTGATAAGCTAACCCTGACCTAGGGAAAACACCTTGAACCTGATGGTTCGTGTTTTCCAGCTCCCACCTGTCCACCTTTGTATCTTCTTGTGTCAGTTTCGCCTCGGCTTCGGGACTTGAACCATCTCCTTTGTCTTGGGAGATCCTCCATTACATGGGTTTACATTAAAGAAACCATGGGCACGCAAGCCCTACGTTTTATTGGAAGAAGGCTCGCATGCCAACAAATTTAAATTAAATAAATTTAAATGAAACCATACACATACAAAGGGTCTTTGTTCTAGCTCATGATCATCCATAGTATGCAACGATATTTACGCATATTTAGAATTAAAATTCTTTCAATCATTCTTTTATTTAAGATAAGATGCGCTCGAATTCAATTAATTATGATCTTATAATTAATCAATTATTTATCTTAAATTCCTTTCTGAATTTCCTTGAGATTCTTCTCATCCATATTCCTTGTACGAGTCTTTGTACATTGGAGGAAACCTGGTGAAATTCCATTTTTGGAAAGTACACGACGTGTAGTTTATAATTACACGGCGTGTATTTTTCTTTTCAACATTTATCCAAAGTACACGCCGGGGCTTTGGCGTGTTTTCTGTACTTTGGAAATTTTAGAGTACCCGACGTGTAGATGAATCCTACACGGTGTGTAGTTCCTTGTTACGCGATAACCGGCCTGGCGATCCCGTGTACGCGGTACGCGGCTTATCTTTATACACGGTTTCACCTGGGTCAGAACGGACTACACGACGTGTTGTTCCAACATACACATTGTGTATTCTGGTTTCCACGTGCCGTTCTATTCTGGTCAACACGGCGTGATTAAAACTTAGGCATAATAAATTCACACGGCGTGGTTTGGCGGACCAGTGCCGATTCGTTGAACCTAAGTACACGGCGTGTAGTTTTAATTACACGCCGTGTAATCCCGTGTTGTACAGACAGAAAGAGCGGCTCCTCCGGATGAGTTCCTCATTTTTATTTTAATCAAAATTAAAATTAAAAGGTCATTTCTGTGATATTAATCGAGAAACGAAGGAGGAAGAATAGATCTCGTTAATTCAGATTTATAGAACGATTTATTTCGAATTGAATCAAATATGAATGCGTAAATTATCAACGAAAATTAAATAACTATAATCAACGTTGTAACCTCGCTCTAATACCATTTGAAGGTTCCGGGCGCAGCGGAAGTGCATGGGTGGATGTGCCCACTTGGCTTTTTGTCATTAGCAATGATCAATCTGGGATCAATACGATGATAAATGCCAGTCTCCACGGATCGAATCACAGAAAAAGAAAAAGAAGATGGTTTGTCCCGGAACCACAAACAAGGATCGTTGCAGGTTGATTATAATTAATTTAATTAATTATAAAGACATACCTTTTGGGTGTTCTTTCTTCATTGATGTTCTCGCTCACGTTGTCGATGTGATCCGTCATTGCGTCACAGAAGCCAAGTGTAGACTCCCTCTAGCGGTGATCCACAAGTGTACCTTGTATCTCTGGACGTCGCCAAAGGATTCTCTGGGTGCTAGCGTGGAGAAGCCTTTGCTTGCATTGTCTGCCTTAGATTGTCTTGATCTGATGAAAGAGGATCTCTCTCGGTCTTGAGAGCGTTCTTGGAGGAAAAGGTTCTTTCAGCCTTGAAAGAATTCTCCAGAGATGTTGTGCACAACAATTCTCTTGTGTGTAGGAAAAGAGTTGGGGTTGTGAGGATATTTATAATTGGGTGTGTGGGGTTATAGAGTTATGACAATAAATAAATGCATTACGCATTTTATTTATTTCATTGACTCTTATTTAAAACCCCCATGTCGAATAGATAATTCCTTGAAATGCGCCCACGCTGATTATAATAAATATCATTTAATAAAATGATATTATATCCTCAAAAACCCGACTGGAAAAACTACACGGCGTGTAATAATAAATACACGGTGTGTACTTGTTTTTCATTGAAAACTACATGTCATGTGCATTAAATGTACATGGTGTGTATATCTTGTTTTCATTTATTCATTTCCTTTACAAAATAAAACTACACGACGTGTACTTGTTTTATTTTATTTTTCCTCCATAATTTAAAACAACTTAGGCTTCCTTGAATAATTATTAAACCACGTACGGGAATAATATTTATTCAACTTGAGATACTTGGATACACTTAGTGTGTGACCCTCTAGGCCTCTTTCTCATTAGCATTAGGCAGGCTTGCCTAAAGTCCAAGATTACTGTCTAGCAACGGGTCAAGGCACCCAAGAGAAAGAAGTTGACGCCGCATTGACGTATCACCTCATATGAACGCTTACTGTGTAATTTAATCTCTTTGTCTCAATATCTCATCAAGCAGGTTTCATAGAAGTGTCATAAACCTATATGCTTGATCCGTCGTTCTTCGACTACCTAAAATAAACTTGTTGTTTACACCATGGCCATGGAATTTAATGCGACAGTTCTATTTCAATCAAAGGTCTGAGATATAAACTTCCATAAATGGAAGGGAAAAATCCTTCCTCGACTTATCCATTAACAACATGTCACTCGTGATGCACCCAACGTACTCTACTTCCCGCCAAATGTCTGCGTGACAGTTTTCGTCAGTAAATCTAAGTGCACGAGTCATGACATGAGTTAATGATAATCTTCCAGTGTAAGGACCATTACACATGCTCATAGATAGCAATATCCGATGACACCAAGACATGCAAAATTACTACTGGTAGGTCTGTTCTCATAATCTCCCATCTTGGATATTACCAAGTGCGAACTCCATGAGAGAGAGTCTCGTCTTCTTATGAGTACTCGCACATGATGGTCTGTATACTATGTGTCCTATCATAGTATGTCATCCAATCGCAGAACTTTATTTAAGAATATTGTTATAGAATTTCAAGGTTCTCATCATAGCGGGGATATGCTATGACCTTATTAATGCAACAAATATTCCGGGACATTATTATATTATAGTCATGCAGAACAATGAACAATATATAATAAGTGAACATTTATGTAATAAAAGTACAAAATAGTTGGTTCTGAGGACACCAACCCTTACAAAAATGATATCTCTTCCCATTAATTGATATTGGTGTGATAGGTCTTCCCACATATATATACACACCAATTATAAAAATCAAGTAAACTTTCATTTTTTTACATGTATGCAATTTATGTTATATTACATTCTATGAAAGCATCAAGTATGTGTGTATGATCAAATTATAGATTAGGGAGATCTCAATATCTTTCAATTTTTACCCAATCATATAAGGAAACATAGTTCAAATGGAAACTAATTCTACAGAGTAATGTATTATAATCTTCATTAGATATAAATCAAATATATTCTTCTACACTCACAATTTTGTGATTCCCCTTCACATGCTTCCCCTGCATCACCATTATACAATATTGTACATTGATGATGCATATATTATTATTAAATTATATCAAATTTATTGATTCATATATTTTATTGATACTAATAATGTTGTTAGTAAGAACATCAATAAATATGACTTCTATGTGTCTCATAACTCTACCACAAACATGGATTTTCCTATACATATAAGCATTTGTATTTCATGAATGCCAATTTTTAAGGAACCTTACATAAGATACATGATGTCTATGATTGGGTACTTATTTACCATCTTGTTGAATGTGAATCTACTATTCGGTTCTATAAACCATATAATTAAATGATTTTTGGGAAATCTCTTCAACCACTGAATGCTTCGATCATTTATTTTTTTATCCATGTATATGATTTCATTCATGATGTTGACTATTGTTCTTGATCTTCCTTGAAGAATCATGGACCACCTTCAACTAGAAATCTACTCAATGAATTTTTAATTTTCATCTCATACGATGATTCCTTGAGATTAATAATATTACCATCTTGAGATTAATTTGACACATTTCTCTACATTATCAATGAAACATATATGGAAAATTTTCTAAATCACCCATACATAAAATAGAAACCATCAATAGGATGTTTTAGAATATTTAACTCTACTTAGAATCCTCTATTATTCATTTTCATTAAATTAAATCTTATATTTTTAACAAAAATTTTAGGTATGTCAAATATTTCCTTAATAATAACTCATGATACATAGTCCATTCCTATGTGTCATAGAAACAAAACTAGATTTCCCTTGGGTTATTTGAATCTTCAGATTTTTATTTGTACCAAAATCATTATTTAATATAAAAGTGGGTGAGTATGGTTTGGAAATAATCATCACAGTACTTTTATATTCGACCTTTCCCCATAATAGTTGTGTTGTTCTCATGTGTCATTTTTTCTCCCAAAAATTATTTACTATTTTTCTGCACCTACATGATCTAATTTTCATTTATATATTACCTTTTTGATTGACTTTCCTGATGTCATAAAAAATTCTATGATTTTATATTGATATTTTAATTCTATTAATAGTTTGTAAAATTCTTCCTCCTGTTATTTAATATGTTGACTCAATATTCCATTTTTATTCCATCCATTGATATCCTTGTACGTTCTCCAACAATAATCTTACATTGAACAACCTTCTCTAGATTTTCTGGTTATATTGATTTGATAATTTTAATTTTTCCTTGAACTTTCACTTCTATTCATCATGATGAGTTTGAAATGTTGACACACAATGTTATCTTTCCTCATTTTGGATACCCAAACATATTTATTCTCAATAGAATATTCTAATTAAACATGGAGATAAACTCTTCCCGTTTTTTGATGCTTCCTATAACCACTAGAATAGAGTTACCTCTATGGTTTTAGTATTCATCAATATCTTTTGCCTTAGTTTCTTCTGAATAGTCACTTCGATGTGAAATTAAGTTAAGATTCTTAATGATATTTATCTTAGTGATTTTAATATATTTCACAATGGATGAAGTATTCTTCATGGTAATATCCTAATCATCCTCATTATCATCATGAAAAATCTTCTCTAATAACAAAAACTCCAATAACCCCGATCTTGTTTAAACTATATTACAGTGGAATATGATACCAGGGATCACAACCAGAATGACTACTTAGCTTAGTAGTCTTTATGAAATATATAAAAATATATTTCTCATATTAAAATGTTAATGAAATATATAACATACACAAAATATTCATAATCCATGAATTCATTATCTATATCATAGGAAAAGGAAAGAATAATTATGAGATCAAATACTTAGTAACTGTTACGTACAATGGAATTTACCATGAGTTAATGAGGAATAATCAATATGGAATGGTTGATAACTGAGAACAAATGCCACTTAATGAATGACTTAAGAATAAAATGAATATATGTATTATATCCATGAAACAATCTCATGAATAAAAATAACTGAATTCTCATTGAATAAATTTATTAATTTAATACATCCTCATTCAATACATCATGATTTATTTTTCATCAAGGCCTTATGCCAAGATAGTTTAGTGGATGGGTAGGTATACACCAAAAAATAATTTATAATGTTTTTTCAAATAGTTTTCCTCATTATATATCTTAATTATTCAATGAGATATATTATTTCTAGCCCCATCCATCACTATTATATAGTTAATTCCTCATATATTTAATGATAAATTCAATTCATAAATAGAATGACTTATCAATAAATATCAGTTTTCATTAAATAATAAATAATATCAATATTTTTCTCTATCAATAAACTAACATTCATGGTAAAACTCCATTATATAAATATGTTACATGATTATGGAAATAAGAATATCCATGATACAATGAATATGTATATTTAGGGGAAGTGTACTGTCTAATTAAATATGGTTATATAAAAGTGATTTTTTAAGAGAATGTTAATGAACACAAAATTAATCCTAATATATTATATGACAACTAAGTCAAAAAAAGTTCATTTTGTATTAAATAAATTTATTTAATAAATATAAAAACATGGAATTGATAATTTTAAAATAAGTTTTCATAAAAGTGTTTTCTTTTTAAAATATTTAAAATCTTATAGAATTAGATAAGGATCATAAAATAGTTATGGTGGTGGTAATTACCATTAATGTAATATATTTTAAAAATAAAACATTAATTTTTAATTTGTAAAAAGAATGTTAAAAATGACCCTTTCATAAAACATTAGATTTATTTTTCTCCATATTTAAAAATAATCATGGATAAAATAATACTTCCTTTATAAATAATTTGATTAAACAAAAAAGGAATTGTGAGTTTTTATTTCGAAAAATATTAACAAGGAAGGTAAATATACCCGATCATGAGTGAAATAACTCTAGTTTTTTATTTCACACATTTTGTTAAATGATTATAGTTCTATAGAGAGGAAATTTTGGATTAAAGCATAAAATATCATTAAATATCCCTAGTTTAATAAAATATATGATATTTAGTAAGGATATATTATAATATTCCTTTAATGAAAAATATAAGAAATCCATGAAAAATGATATTTTCAAGTAAATTATTTCATATTTGGTGTGTTTTAAATAAAAAACCATTATATGTGTAAAATTAAATAGGAGTTATTATAACCATTACTAAATATATATTGATATGAAATAAATCAATGGGTAATGATATACACTAAATTAAAGTAAATAAGTGAATACTAACAAATATGTCTTAAAGGAGTGTAAATTGAGATGAAATACCTAATAAAGTTCCCAATGAATTTATTATGTGTAATTATTGAAAATCCAAATAATGAAATTGGAAATATAATAAAAATTAATTGGAGGTCACTACAGGAATTATATTCGAATAACATATACCATGAAGAAGTAATGTAACCCAATAAAAAATTTGGGTTATGAAACCCCTTACCTCATGCTTCCACTTATATGAATGTGCTTTAACCATTATCCTCTATTATATCAGTGTGATGTCTTAACCTATGTTTGAATAAGTGTTTTATTTTGATTCATGGATGATCTTAGTATTCCTTGTTGATAAACTATTCTCTCACTCTTTATTGGAATTCCCTATTGAGAGGGTTGGATTGATCATCAGATAAAGGTAGTTTTTCTATAAAAAAACTATATGGTCTGATCCTTTTTTTATTAATGGGTAATAGTAATAGATCACACTAACCCACTATTCACATTAATTAATGAAATAATGGGTGTTTATAAATATTATTTGGATCTATACATTGTCACCTTTGTAGCTAATTTTCTTAAGACTTATCTTGCGGCTACCTGTAGAGTGAGACTTCCCTGAAAAGAAAATGAAATGTAAAATTTAGAATATCTTATGGGTCTTAAAATTCTATATTATTAACTGTATTAAAATATGAATAGGCATAACATGGGAAATTTAATTCATTTTTTATGATGGAATCACCTGTTAAATTGGATACATTAATGCATTTTTTGTTTTACCTATTATCAGGATAAAATACTAAGATAAAATATAATGAATAATGAGAAATTGAAAGAAAATAGTGATTGAATTAATTAAAAATTGTGTCATATGATTTATTATTGTTTCATTGAAGCCTTTGTGTCTTGTGTTATGATTATATCATAATGATTATAGGGCTTTTCATGGAATGATGTTATGATTATAGGGCTTGATCTAGATTATAAATTAATTCTTATAGGGCTTGACCCAAAATACACTGTAATTATTATAAGTATTGACATAGATTATTCTGTAATGATCATATATCATGGTGTAATTATATTTTATGCTTATAGGGATTGACTTAGATTATTTTCTAATTCTTATAGGGCTTGTCCCAGTTATGTGGTAATTCTTACAATGGTTAAACAATTTAATATATTTTTCTTATAGGGATTGTACTAGTTCTATTGATATGATAATGATGATTATTCCTTGATATGAGATATAGTTTTTTTATTATGTTATGAAATTTAGTGACGTGGTTGGCATGGTTATGTGTCATGCACATAGGATTTCCAGGATAATGTTGAAGAAGGTTTGGCTAAGCTTGGGGTTAACCCAAATCTCAAGGGTTAGTAGGTTATTTAATATATCATAGAAATTGATTAATTAATACACCATTTATACTCTCTATTTCATGAAATTATAATCCAGGGTATTTTTATTTAGATAAAGTGGTTTTGACCAACTGAATTTTACTCAAAACCTATTCAAGATAAAACAAGGTATGGATGTAGATCAAGAAAAGGGAAGGTGAACTTATTGTTGACTATTTCTGCTGGGTGGGTTGTAGAATGGATAAGATACTGATGTGGGGCTCATGATTGAGAAATTTCACATATTTTTTTTTCAAAATTGATTTTTTTCTATATGAGTTTTGGGGGGACATTTAGTAATATTCCTATTTTTCATCACATATTGTTTTATATTTTTTTTGGATTGATAGGCTTCCTTCAATGATTGTTTTTTATGTTATTATAATATTTACACTATTTTTTACATAATTATATATTATGCTTCTATTAAAACTCTATACCAGGGGTATAATATCTCCTCTATATCCTTTACTCTCATGTTTCTAGTCAGAAGCCTATAGAATATGGGGAGTTTCACCTGGTGTTTAGTAACCATCCCAATTTGGCCACATGGAAGAGGATTGGATCAAGGGACATTAAAATTTGGTATTAAGGGATCATGTTTTTCTTTTTTGTTGATTTACTATTTGGGAATGGTAGAAATGAGATTAAGAACATGTCTAAACTTGGTAATGAGAATGTAAATAGGTGTAGTTAACCCATGTGTGAGTGAAAATTGGAGTTCCATGGTATGGGATTAGGGTTCACGATGTCCACTTGTTATAGTTGATGTTATTTTACCTTGGTGGATTCATATGTTGTGTAAAGTTATTATTTATTGAGATTTATACTTGTGGCCGATTATGTCATAATATGAGTATTCATGCATCATTATAGGAACACAGGGTTATCTATTGACATGCATTTCCCATTATAGGGACATATTTATTTCACATTATATATTTTCTTGTATGAAATGTGAAATGATATCCATGGTGTATATGATAAAAATAGAATGAAATAAGTTATTTTTTCATTCTAATTAACTTTTTTTTGTCATGACTATTGGTATTTTTTTTACATGATTAGGTTGACCTTGATGTTTTTCCTATGCTATAAACTGTGCATTTGAGTTATAGATAGATTTCATCTTTGTCATCATCGATTTGAGAATCATGGGAGAGGGAACAAAAAACACTCCTAATACAGTTGAACCAAAGCATCCTGTAGCTCCTGTGAATATGATTGGTGTTTAGATTCAGAACGTATTTTTAAGGGTCATGTGTTCTTTGAAAAGAGATAATGTTCGCACTATAACTTTGATGTCTAAGCTTACAAGAGAGTTTTATTAGTAGTATCTACCTATATTCAATAGGGATGGAGGCCCATAGTAATTTGAATTATGGATTGAGTCATTCTATATAATTTTAAAGAACCTCAATCCACCCACAGATAGTGTAAGAACATGATTCCTCCTTTTAGGTACGGTTTCTTATTTTCTTTTTTCCTTTGAGTTGTTTTCTAGAAAACAAGGAAAATTTGGAGGAATTTCTAGAATTAGGGGATACACACCGTGTATTCCCAAGAACATGCCATAAAATATGTCAATGTATGAACAGAATAACTGGTATGTGGGAATTTCGGAAAGCAAAAGAGGAAAAACCAACTACATGCCATGTACTTTCTAGCACACGTTGTGTAGTCAGGTTGGCAGGTCCTGGAAAGAAATTTGATGGAAGTCAGAATCCAAATTAATAGTTAAATGATATACACGCCATGTATATGGGCTTACACACCATGAAGTTTATGTTTTTCACTTAAAATGAGCATTTTCCTCATTTTATATCATTTTGGATAGAGGAGGCACCAGGTTTGCAAGGCAGCAGTGCCGGAAGGGTATTTCGTTCCTAGTTGAGAATCCAAACTCTGTTTCGATCACTATCAGTCTTGTTTGAACCCAATTGATGAGTGCTCAATTACTCTTAAACTATTATTGGTGATTTTAGTTCTCAACTAAGTTATTTAAGGTTGAGTGTATATCCTTTTTTCATATATCTCTATTGTTCTAGCTTGAATTCAAAGTTGAGACTGGACGAGGACAATCATAATATGTTGAGGTAGGTGGTATCATGCTTATTGCTTAATGTAAAGTTGTTTATATGTGTCGTTATGCCATACACCCATGTTTAGGGTTTCACCTTTTTGAGACTCTGACCCATGTTAATTCCTAAGTATATTTAGGTGATTAATTATATTAATTGAAGCATGTTGAGAATGCTTTTTTTGATTAAGGGCCACCTCATAGGTGCATTTACCTTGGATAACTACTATTGGGAATTTTTTTTAGGATAACTGTGGTTATGCCTCTGTTTTCCCTGTTATGGGTCATTTAAAATGAATGGGTTAATTAAATGCATACCAATGTGAATTGTTTTGCTAGTTAACCATGTAATAGTTTAAATATAGCATGTGTTTCCTTATGCTGAATTGGTTATATGTCGGGCTTGGCCCTGTTGAATTATTCTGCCTATGGGAAGTGATTTTTCATGCCTGTGGGCAATGTTTTCTGTGCCCATGGGCTATGTTTTGTTATGATTGTAATCAAGAATTCGTTATGTCTGTGGATTGCCTAAGGTCAAGGTTTTTAAGTTAGGTTTAACTTTTTTGATGACCTATGACATGTCTTCCAAGATAAAGCACAAGCATGGTTTCGATTGTCATTTTACTTGATAGATTTCCTACTGAGGTATCTATTTTATTTTCTTGAATAGGGGATCAACTGGTCATGGATGGATCCCAAGAACTTATGATTCTATGAAATTGAATTGCTTAATGAACATAAATGGTATAAATTGAACAAGACTTGTAGGATTTTTTGCTTTTAAGTACATCCTAGTTTAATTCTTTCATTATTATACACTACTACTGTATATACTAACTAACAGATTGGAACAAACCTTTGGTGGTTGCCTACTGGGATTTATTTCTCACATCTTGTTTGGGTCATGTTTTTGGGACCAGATAGACTATATTACTGTAGGTGTCGATAGGGTTAAGTCTTCTTATATAGGTACCTGATTGTTGCTTAGGAGTAGGAGAGCATGGGACCAAGACAAGTCTTGCGATGCTGTTGTGTTTCATTTTGTATCGTTATACCTTAATATTGTATTATACTTGATTGTAGCGTGTCTTGTTTTTACTTCTTTCTTAGAATATGTGACATGCTGCATCATTCTGATATTATATGCCTTCTGGTTATCTTTACCTATCAATCTTCCATTGTTTACATCAGTTTCATGCTATTTACTGCTTCCGCTATTGTTATTATTTATTATTCCACTGTGTTTCACTCTTCCAATGATGACATTGTTTCCCCACTATCACACCCTTGGACTTCACTACTAGTTGACATCCTATAGAATTTGGGGAAATATGCTTTAAGACACATGGCCAACTGGGTACGGGGCACCTTTTAGTGGATTCCGGATCCAGGATGTTACAAAGTTATATCAGAGGGGTTTTAATTTTTGGTTTTCTTTTCTATTTTGTGATGATATAAAGGATATGTAATTTTTAATTAGCTATGCTCGGGATTAGCTACCCCATGTACAGGGAAAATCCAAACTACCTCGAATTAAATTGTACTTTTAGATTTTGAGCAATTACAATTGATTTGATTTCATCATTGGATGACACACTTGATTTTTGCTATTACTATTGATGAAATTGGGGGTTTTATTTCTATTGAAACCTAATGAGATGAAGGTGTTCCATCTCATGCATCATATAAACACTTTTTAGAATCTCATTCCATGCATTATGCCATACTATCTAGGATGCATTAGATATTGCATGCTGTTGTGATAGTGGATGTGATAGTTGTACTTGCTATTGTGTTAGTTGGGTGCACCAGATAATGGTGTGATATCATCTTTCAATCCATAATGAGTATGGACCCTTATGAATTGGTAAATGACACACCGATGGAATGCAGATGTTAAATGAACTTTTTTTGAGATATTCTCTATTTGGGTTCCAAACTTAGATTTGTGGGGTGTATGGGCCCTCACAGATTGGAATTTTGCATCCTAATGGTTGGTTTTTCTAAAGAACGAGGGTTTTCTGGTCAACCTAGAGATTCTGTCCTGAAAACCCAGTATACACGGTGTGTAGATTAGCTTAACATGCCCTGTGTTTTCCTGTTCGGGTAAGAATATGTTCCAAGTTCTAAGATGTACACACTGTGTATCATTTTTACATACCATGTAGCATCTGACCGTGTAACGGGACATGTGAGAAGAAACACATGCTATTGTATTTTTATTAGAACACACTGTGTACTTTTAGTACATGTCATGTAGCCCACCCAGGCAGAACCTGTGTGGAGATGGCCGTGTGGGGGTACATGGCCAGGAGGATAGACCTGTGTACATGCCGCGTGTGCATGGAACACACTGTGTACTTGAGTGTGATACATACCCAAGATGGCGGTAGAACATGACCATGTGATATTGTAAGGGTACACACCGTGTCTTTTTTCTACACACTGTGTAGTCCCTTTTTTCCAAACTTTGAGGGTCTTTTCCTATTTTGTTTTGGAACTCTTAAATGGAAAACATTGATGATGATCTTGAACTAAGGTGTGTTATTGACCTTGTAGAGTCATGCCACCATGAAAACCATGAGTTGTACTTTAGGAGAGTGGTGATGATCATACTCCAGATATGGTAGGCTAGGGGCTACCAATGGAACCTCCAATTATGCTAGCTATGACACAAGTTGTTGTATCAGACGCAGGTGCAGATGAACAGTTTGTGACGGCTTTGTGAGGTTCAAGAAGACCTTCCAGGGAGCACCACAAGATTCCACATCTAAGGCAGAGATAATGAATATATTCCAGTAACAACATCTGCATAATTTTTTAGGGGATTTAAAACCAAATGCAGTGGAATCATGGTTGGAATCAGTGATTAATATCTTCGATCATTTGGAGATTCCTCTCGAGAGGAGGGTTAAGCTCACGACATATATACTGCCTGATTATGCTATGAGATGGTGGGATGTTATCACTCAGGAAGGGATTCATCGGGATATGACATGGGAAGACTTTCAGGTGTCCTTCTATGATTATTATTTTACCAAGATGCTGAGGGTCAACTGAGCCTAGGAGTTCATGCACCTAGAGTAGGTCACAATGTTAGTTATGGACTACTCTGCCCTGTTTACTGAGCTTCGGAGATTCACACCTATTCTAATGGGTGATGACATATCGAAATCTAGATGATTAGAGGATGGTATCATGTTTAATATTAAATCACAGGTGAATGTATTTAGGTTGCATTCAGTCTCTGCTATTGTGAATCCTACGCTGATCACCGAGTGCAATTTGCGGGAAGCTAGTGGTGCGAGCTGGGGTGGTTTGACACCAGTTTATGGTATTGTCTCAACCAACAAGAAGAACTGTCATGTGGAGTTCCCTCACAGAGATAGTATAAGCCATAACGTTTCTTCCGGTGACTAGGTGACGTGCTACCTGGGTAGAATGGTTGGGCACAAGAGACCTCAGTGCCCATGGGACCCAGTTGAGTGCCGAGATTGTGGAATCATGGGCCATATACATCGATACTGTAGGGAATTTCCACAAGTGGATAGTGAGAGAAGTTCTGTATAGACTCCATATGCAGGAGCATGGTTAGTAGATTCTCACCAGTCTAAAAACTGGAATACGTTGAGGTGTTCAGGCCAAGGTGGTGGTCATGACCGTGGTAGTCAAACCCCATGATCTTAGTGATAACAGGTCAGATTATCTCAAGGTAGCCATGTAGTGCCTCAGGGCTACAATGCAGGTTAGACCTATGTAATGAAATGGACCCAGTAGGACCAGGATATCAGACCTTCTACTATCATAGGTACTATCCTAGTCACCTCTATTTTATCTTCTGCACTTTTTGATACTGGTGCTACACATAGTTTTATATCTGTGGCCATTATGGAAAGCCTTGGGATCTGTGTTTATATTTCCTCTGATGTTATGATGTTGGACACTCTATTAGGGATTAGAATGGAAGGTGTGCATCAGTGTAATGAGTTCCCCATTGAGATTGGTGGGTGTCACTTTTTATGGAACCTCTATGTCTTAGAGATGACATGCTTCGATGTCATTCTCAGAATGGACTGGTTGGTTCCTTTTTGATCCTTTGTTGATTGCTATCACTGTAGGTTAAGTTACACATCACTAGAGGGCAGAGAGTTTCTACATAAGGGTGAATGGGATGTCCAGGTGAGTAGAGCTGGACCCGAGCTTCATCTGTTGGGCGGGATGACATCCCATATTGCGAGTTTATATCTGGATGACCAGGGAGCATGTCATGCATAATTTTCTCTAGTGGTTGATCATTTTAGGGACATTTTCCTAGACTACTTATCAGGCTTACCTCCAGTTAGAGAGGTTGAGTTCACTATTTATCTAGTGCTAGGAGGTACCCCAGTATCCATTACTCCATATAGGATTACTACAACGGAGTCGCAAGAGCTCAATATCCAGTTGGAAGATTTGGAAGCTAAGGGTTTTATTTAACCCAGTACTTCTCCTTGGGGATCACCGGTCCTTTTTGCGATAAATTCAGATAGTATTCTTAGGCTATGTGTGTAATATCAGAAACTGAACCAGTTGACGGTTAAAAAATGATATCCCTTACCACATATGGATGAATTTTTTGATCAACTTTGAGGAGCTCGTGTGTTCTCAAAGATTGAATTAAGGTCAGGACACCACCAGGTATGTGTTTGACCTATCGACGTACCTCATACCATGTTTCATAGAAGGCATGATCTATATGAGTATCTGGTTATGATGTTCAGTCTCACGAACATGCCATCAGTTTTCATGGTGCTAATGAACTGAATGTTCCATACTTACCTAGATTCTTTTGTGGTGGGTTTTGTGGACTATATCTTAGTGTATTATCACAATTGACATGACCAAGATAAGAATCATGAAATCATTTTGAAAAAACTGAGTGTGCATCAGTTATATGCTAATCTCACAAAATTCTATTTATAGATGGATTAGATTCACTTCTTGGGTCACATCATCTCAGAGACAAGAGTATCAGTAGACCCAGAGAAGGTGAGAGTAGTGGTTAACTAGGAGTATCCCAAGAACATCATTGAGGTGCAGAGTTTTCTAGGGATAACTGATTACTACATGCATTTTATACAGGACTTATCTCACTTAGAAGTGCTGATGATGAGATTGACTAACAAGGGTGTAAAGTTTTTGTAGACAAATTCTTGTGAGACAACCTTTCAAGAGCTAAAAGGGCATTTGAATTCATTTTAGATGCTGATATTTCAAGATATGGGAAATATTTACACCATATACTGTGATTAATAAGGTATTGGGTTAGGAACAGTGCTTATACAGGGGATCAAGTTGTTGCATATGGGTATCTGCAGTTGAGGGCACATGATTGGAATTTCCCTACGCATGGTCTGGGGTTAGCTACAGTTGTTAATGACTTGCACTGTTGGATAAATTAATTATTGGGAGATCATTATGTGGTGTACATGGACCCCAAAAGTATCAGATACATCTTTAATCAGCATGATTTAAGTATAGAACAGTGAAGGTGGAGGGAATACCTTTAGTCATTTGATTTTGAGCTTTCCTATATGCCTAGAAAAGGCAATGTTGTGGCTGAAACACTGAGAAGGAGTAGTTAGATATAAGTAGTGAAGGAGGAAAGTGGTGAGTGGAAGCTTATGTATTTGTTCTATGAAATTCATTTAGAGGTTCACAATAGTCAGGGATAGACTTATCTTTCATCTTTAACTGTTACCACTACCCTAATAGACAGAGTGAGGATGGGGCATCTATTAGATTTCGAAGACCTAGTTCCATGAGAGACTATGGCAGGTGAGGACTCTCCTCCTAGATGAACAATTAGTGAGGATGAAGTTCTGCGTATCTATGGATGTGTGTGGGTTCTAGGGGATATACATGAGGAGTTGATGCAGGATTTTCATGCTTCAGCTTGGGCAGTGCATCTCGGAGTCACCAAGATGCACTGTGACCTAAGACGTCAGTAATGGGGGCTGGGTATGATGTGAGAAGTAGATTTTTTTGTTAATAGATGTTCCACCTGTCAATAGGTGAAGACATAACATCAGTGAATGACTGGTATTTTACATTAGTTACCTATTACATAGTGGAATTGGGATTATTTCACTATCAATTTTGTGACGGGGTTACCGAGGTCGCCTAGAGGCAATGATTCAATGTGGGTCATAGTTGACAGTCTTATGAAGGTTGTTCACCTCTTATCGATCAAGAAGACCCTCAGTATTGATGAACTTGGAAGGTTATACATCCGTGATATTGTACGACTGCATGGGGTCCCTCATTCTATCGTTTCAGATAGGGACGCTTGCTTTATGTTTTGTTTATAGCAGAGTTTTCAGAGGGAGTTGGGTACACAAGTGGTTCTAAGAACAACATACCATCCTCAGACTGATAGCTAGTTAGAGCATATGATACCGGTGCTAGAGGACATGTTGTGTGCAAGTGTCCTAGACTATGAGGGATCTTGGGAGAAGCATATTACTCTGGTCAAGTTTTCCTACAATAATAGTTTTAAGGAAACTATATAGATGGAACCTTATGAGAATTTATATGGTAGGCCATGTCGTTCTCCCCTATGCTGGTTAGAGGTAGGTGAGACAACCTTACTAGGAAGTACTCAAAAGTAGAGAATCCTACAAGTCTTGTTCCATTTATATGTTCATGTTCATTAAGCAATTCAGTTTCATTGAATCCTAAGTTTTTGTGATCTGGCCATGGACATTAAATCCTCTATTCAAGAAAACATAGTAGATACCTCAACACACAATCTTTCAAGTAAAAATATAATCTAAACCAAGCTAGTGATTTATCTTTGTAGACGCATCATAGGTCACAAAAACAGTCAAACCTGAGTTCAAAACCTTTCCCTCAGGCAGTCCATAGACATAAAAAATCCTTTCCCATAGTCATAACAAAATATAGCCCATAGGCACACAAAACCTTGTCCATAGGCATGAATAATCTCTTCTCACAAGAAGAATAATTCAACAGGGCCAAGAATGACATATAATCAATTCATCATAAGGAAACACATTCAATATTTACACTATTACATGGATAACTAGGGAAAAATTCACATTGGTGAGCATTTAATTAACTCATTCATTTCAAACAACCCATAACAGGGAAAATAAAGGCATAACCATGCTTATCCTAATCTAAAATTCCCAACAACAATTATCCAAGGGAAATGCACCTGTGGGGAGGCCCTTAATCAAAAAAAGTAGTCTCAACATGATTCAATTCATATAATTAATCATCTACAAATCCTTATGCATTAACATGGGTCAAATTCTCAATAAAGTGACACAAAAAATATGGGATCATGACACAACGACACATATAAACAACTTGACATTAAGCAATAAGCAAGAGAACACCTATATCATCATAGTATGACTCTCTTCATCCCGTCTCGACTTCCAATTCAAGCTAGAGTGGTAGATATCTATGAAACAAGGATATAAACTCAACCTTAAATAACATAGTCGAGAAATAAAATCTACAATAATGTCTCAAGAGTAATCGAACACACACTGATTGGGTTCAAACAAGACCAAAGACGATCGAAACAGAGTTCAGATGCTCAACCGGGAACCAAATCCCCTTCTGATGTTGCTGCCTCGCGAACTTGGTGCCTAATCTATCCAAAATGATAGAAAAAGAGTCTATTAACCATTTTAAGTGAAAAAAATAAACTATATGGTGTGTAATCCCATCTACATGGCGTGTATATGATTTAACTGTTCATTTGATGGTTGAATTCTGCCGAATTACTTTCTAGGACCTGTCAACATGACTACACGACATGTACTAGAAAGTACATGGTGTGTAGTTGGTTTTTCCTCTTTTCCTTGTTGACATGCCCACACTCTATGTATTCTGTTCATACACGGACATACTACACGATGTGTTCATGGGAATATACAACGTGTATCCCCTAATTCCAGTACTTTTCCCAAATTTCCCTTACTTTGTTGAAAAAATAAAAGGGAAAAATAAAAGAAGAAATTGTACCTCAAAGGAAGAACTGAGTTCTTACAAACTTCCCCCCTTACAGAAATTTGTCCCCGAATATCCCTTCCATGGGTGGTGAAGGGATATATGATAATAACCCCGACCACTAAGCATGTAGGTTGGCCTCCCTCTCCCAAGTCTCATCCTGTACTTGGTCATGCTGCAATAGCACCCGTATAAGAGGAACCGAATGGCCTCGGAGAACCTTCGGGCTCCTTTCAACTATACGAATTAGATGCTCCCCAAAGAATGTTTCAACATAAAGCTCAACCTCCTTAGGCTAAAAAACGTGAGATGGGTCTGAGTGATAATAGCATAGCTGAGATACATGGAAGATGTCATGCATGGATCAGTACCTACGAGTCAACTATAACTGATAGGCAACCGACCCGACTCAATCCAGAATCTCAAATGGTCTAACATATCTTTGGGGACAAATTTCTTTAAGGGGGGAAGTTTGTAAGAACTCAGTTCTTCCTTTGAGGTACGGTTTCTTATTTTCTTTTTCCCTTTTATTTTTTTCTAGAAAACAAGGGAAATTTGGGCAATGTACTAGAATCAGGGGATACACGCTATATATTCCCAAGCACACGTCATATAGTATGTCCATGTACTAACAGAATACATGGAGTGTGGGAATGTCAATAGGGAAAAGAGGAAGAAACAACTACACACCATGTACTTTCTAGTACATTCCGTGTAGTCATGTTGACAGGTCCTAAAAAGTAATTCGGCAGAAGTCAACCATCAAATGAATAGTTAAATCATATACACGCCATGTAGATGGGATTACACACTATGTTGTTTATTTTTTTCACTTAAAATGGGTAGTATCCTCTTTTTATATCATTTTGGATAGAGGAGGCACCAAGTTCGCGAGGCAGCAGCATCAGAAGGGGATTTGGTTCCCGGTTGAGCATCCGAACTCCATTTTGATCGTCGGTGGTCTTGTTTGAACCCAATCAGTGTGTGCTAGATTACTCTTGAGAAATTATTGGTGATTTTATTTCTCAACTATGTTATTTAAGGTTGAGTTTATATCCTTGTTTCATATATATCTACCACTCTATCTTGAATTGGAAGTCGAGATGGGATGAAGAGAGTCATAATATGATGATATAGGTGGTCTCGTGCTTATTGCTTAATGTCAAGTTGTTTATATGTGCCGTTGTGTCGTGAACCCATGTTTTGGGTGTCACTTTATTGAGAATTTTAACTATGTTAATGTATAAGGATGTTTAGATGATTAGTTATATGAATTGAAGCATGTTGAGACTGCTTGTTTTGATTAAGGGCAGCCCCACAGGTGCATTTCCCTTGGACAATTGTTGTTGGGAATTTTAGATTAGGATAAGCATGGTTATGCCTCTATTTTCCCTGTTATGGGTTGTTTGAAATTAATGAGTTAATTAAATGATCACCAATGTAAATTTTTCCCTAGTTATCCATGTAATAGTGTAAAGATTGAATGTGTTTCCTTATGATGAATTTGTTATATGTTAGTCTTGGCCCTGTTGAATTATTTTGCCTATGAGAAGAGATTATTCATGCCTATGGACAAGGTTTTGTGTGCCTATAGGCTAAATTTTGTTATTAATATGGGAAAGGACTTTTTATGTCTGTGGACTGCCTGAGGGAAAGGTTTTGAACTCAGGTTTGACTATTGTGGTGAACTGTGATGTGTCTACAAAGATAAATCACTAGCTTAGTTTCGATTATCTTTTTACTTGAAAGATTGTGTGCTGAGGTATCTGCTATGTTTTCTTGAATAGAGGATTTAATGGCCATGGCTAGATCATAAGAACTTAGGATTCAATGAAACTGAATTTCTTAATGAACATGAACATATAAATGGAACAAGACTTGTAGGATTGTCTACTTTTGAGTACTTCCTAGTTTAATGCTTTCATCATTATACACTACTACCGCATATACTCACTAATAGATTGGAACATATATTTTGTGTTTTACTATTGGGATTTATTTCTCGCATCCTATTTGGGTCATGTTTTTGGGCCCAAATAGAAAATATTTCTTTGGGTGTCAATAAGGGAAAGGCTACTTTTAAAGGTACCTGATTGTTGCTTAGGAGAAAGAGAGAATGGGACCAAGCCAAGGCTTGCACTGCTGCTATGTTTCATTTTGTATTATTGTACCTTAGTGTTTTATTGTACATGATAGCAGTGTATCTTGTTTTCACTGCTTTCATAGAACATGGGACATGCTACATCATTCAGATATTATAGGAATTTTGGTTATCATTACCTATTAGTCATCTATTGTTTACTTCAGTTACATGTTGTTTACTGCTTCTGCTATTGTTATTATTTATTATTATGCTATGTTTCAATCTGCCAGTGAGGGCATACTTTCCCCAAAATCACACCCTAGTCCCTCACTGCTATCCTACAACCTCTGGTATTTGGTGAAATGCGCTTGAGGCCATGTGGCCAATCGGGTATGGGGCACCTTTTAGTGGCTTATGGATCCGGGACGTTACATATAGGAGGGTAAAGCTTATTGAAAATGCATTATTGGACTTGAAAATAATTAGTGGGACATTCTTGGTAAATCCATATAGTAAGAAGAGTTTTCTTAGAAGTATATCGATGGAATGTTCTCAAGACATGTCTACTTAGAATCGTTGATGAATGAGAAGGCTATCAAGTTCATGCATTTAACATGTGAGGGAATCTCAGTAATGGACTATGGTGGGTGCTTCATCAACTTGTAGTGCTTTGTGCCATATTTATCAGCCAGTGATATTTCAAGGTTGAGGTATTTCTAGGATGGAAAACCTTATGAGATAATTTCATAGGTGATTATCTTTTTCTTGTGTATATTTTCGTAAGTGATGAATCAGGCTCTCATCAGGGGAGGGAATATGAGAGTGTCCATGAGCATAGTCAGTCTATTTCAGTTGGGAGAATTGGGGGATCATCTTCTAGTGGTAATAAGATCTACAATGACAGTTATTGCCAATGAAATTGTGGGTATATCATATAGTGAAGTGGGAATCCTTCTGGGAACCGTGTTCCATTATAGTTCTATCTGTGTTGAATGTTAGGCCATAAGAGGGCTTAGTGTCCATACCCAACTTCGAAGTGACGTTCTTATGGAAGGCTGGGTCACGTTTATAGGTTTTGTTGGGGGAATTTAGTATAAGTGTAGTGGAATGGGATCCATACATGTACTAGATACTAATAAGGGATCATCTACCCCTCAGAAAAATATTAGTTGGAGTTCCATTGGAAGTTTAGGTCAAGGCCAGGGATGTGGTTCCCCAGTGTAGTTGCAGTACTACCATCTATAGGGAGAACCACAAGGGAGTATGACTGGAGCCTTGGGTATAGGGGAAAGTCAGATACATGATATACACTCAACCCCTAACTAGATTGGATTATAGATCACCTACCATCATAGGTATGATTATTATATTAGTTACACTCTTGAATTTTTTTTATACAGTATCACACATTCCTTTATATCTCTTCTATTTATAAATGGTTTGGGGTTGGTTGTTAAATTATTGTATTGTTTCATTGCAATAAACACACCATTGGGAGTTCGATCAGAGACTATCAAACATTTCAATCAATTCCCTCTAGAAATTAGTGGTTATCAATTATTTTGGGAAGTGTTCATGCTTGAAATGCTGGGTTTGAATTTGATTCTTAATAAGGGTTTAAATTTATATATGAGGTTCATAATTACTATTACTAGAGGATATTTACATTTTTATCACTATAAATAGGAATTTATTTTCACCAAGGTCTATGGGATCTTCATGCTGGTTGTGTAAGAACAATTCAGTACAAATTTGATTGTCTCCTTTCTCAAATAGTAGGTATAAAACTAGATGATGGTGGAATGTAGGAAAATAAATTTACTCTATTGGTAGACATTATTCATTATGTTTTTCTTGAAGATTTATAATAATTACCACCCATGTTTAAGATCGATTTAACAATTTATTTGATGCTCATATAAAATCCATCTTACATCTCTGGTTAAAGGATGCCACTAGAGAGACTTATGTAATTGAATGATTGGTTGGAAAATGTAATGACATGTCTTTTAAAAAATACACGAATCATCTATTTTTAAATTTTAATCCTTTGTTTGATGATGTTGAATGTTTACTATGGCCTAAGGAATGCCTCAGGAGCATAAAGGGATTGTTCAGATCCAAGAGTAATAAAAAGTGGGATAATTAACTAGGTCACATGGATTGTGTAAATGGTGTGTCCTAGGCCACACAGTTAGTTTTGACCATGTGATTTCATACAGTTGGAACCAATAGGCTGCACAGTTTTTCTTCAAACATGCAACCTAAGGAAAATGGCCATGCGATGCTACTGATTTTCGAGACATGGCCTCTCTACATTGTTTCTACACAGTTAGTTAAGTCATCTTCCCAACCATGTAATGTTCCCCTTATAGAAGTGACTTCTGTATGGTTTGCACATGGTTTTGAAAACTGTACATCTAAACCATGCGCCCCATTAATTTTGAGTTGAAACTCATAAATTCCCCTCTTAAATCTATTAACCTATTTTATATTTTCTACTTTCTCATTTTAGCGACTGAGTGTGATTCCTCCTCCTTTGAGTTAAAATTCTCCTCAAGATAGGCAATGAGATAAAATTCTGATTCGATGTCCAACTCACAATTTTTCTGAGGAATTGGATTTTTCTTAGTATGTTATACAACCCTATCCCTTCTTATAGAGTTTTATCTTCAAATACATCACACTATTTGGGTATAGTCTCATTTTTCCTATTTTCAGGGTGTTAGACTATATCTCTTATTTCGTCCAACCTTATCCAATTCTGATGTTGATATCGAGTGAGGAGTTGTCTACAACCTTGAGGTAGTCAGTATTGTTGTTTTCCTTTGTAGTTTTTATTATTTATAGCTACGCCATTGTTCCACATGTTAGCATTTTCCTAGCATCATCCTTTTATTCAGTTCTTCATATATAATTGATCATCTCACCTTGTTATATACCTAATGATTCTTGTTTGGTAAAATAGAAGTTATATATCCTTTATATGGTCAACCATTAGGTATACCAAATGTAATTGGACATTATGGTTAATTGGTTTAAAATACTAAAATTCCTATTTAGCCTTTTGTATAGTTTTCAAATGGAATTTCCCTTTACTACTACAAAATATGCCTTTAATTGCAGTAAAGATGGCCTTCATCGGTGCTTGAAAAGTACTAAATACATGATAAAGGTTATAAACCCTGGCCTTTTATCACCACTGAAAAAGAACTGATAAAGGGGTCCTTTATTGGTGTTAAAAAGGTGATGATAAATGGAACCTTTATCATAAATTTTAAAAGCAATGATAAAGGATCCATTTTTTAGTGATTTCATTTAGCGCTGCTAAAGGACCTTTTATCAGCACTCATAGATGTGCTAATAAAGGTTCATACTGATGTTTTCTGCAACAACACACTATAGATCCACTGCACTGTGATGTAATAGCTCTCTGTAACACCAAAATTACACCAGATATCAGTAAAAAAATTCCCAATATAGGATTTAAATGAAATGAAATTTACAAAAAAAACAAAATAAAAAAATAGTATATTATAATCATTTCAAACATTGGTTTATACAATTACATAAATACAAATTACTACATACATTCAAAAATATCAATTTTCCACCGTGTTTTAATCCTGACCTGACTCATACTATTACCTAGAAAACAACCATTCATCATGAAAAATAATATAGCTTTATAATAAAAAAATTCTTATTTTAGTAATAATATAATTAAATAAATTAATAGAAAGTGTGAAGTTTACTAAAATTGATGTCAATTTTAAATAAATAGAATCACATGGAGTCATACCAGTCACAATGTCCATCGGATTGATGTGAGGTTGATTCCAACAATTATCAAATGACTTCTGGATCATTGTCCTAATGTATCTAAACAGTCTGAATGTGATTACTCAGTTTTGAGAATGTTAGTTGTCTTTTTTTTCCCGGAGTGTCATTTTAAATTGGAAGCACACACATTTGAATCATTACAATTTCATTGTTCAAAATTTTTCTTTGAAATAGATTTATACACGTCACAAATGACTTATGAATCATTGTACTAAATTATTATGAAAATACTATCGTTTTTTATTTGTTTTCAGTGAGTCACACTTTTTGAACAAAAATGTCGATTTTTATTTCATAAAGGACACTTTAAATCATACCAGAACATCTTGTATCAGATTGTGGTTTGGCTGATTCCTACACATTATAAGTATCATATGTCTCATTTTTGTAGAGTATCAAAGTAATTCTAATGTGTTTTTTCAATTTTGATAAGGACAAGTGGCCATTTTAATAATATTGATATAACATTAAATACAAATATTCACTTTGAGTCATACTAGTCACAATGTTAGTCAGATTGAGGTGTGGATAATTAAACACATCTCAAATGATGTGTGAGTCATTTCCATAAAGTATCAATACAATCTGAATGTTTTTGATTGGTTTTGAGTATTTATGTTTTCTTTTTTACCAGAATTTCATTTAAAACTGGAAACACAAACTTTTGAGTCATATAGGTCACATCATGCACCAGATTGATGTGTGGATAATTCATAAACATACCAAATGATTTATGGATCATTGTTATAATGTATCATACCAATCTAAATGTGTTTTATCTGTTTTGAGTATGTCAGTTTTATATTTTACCAGAGTGACATTTTAAACTAGAAACATACACTTTTGAGTTGTAGCGGTCACACCATGCACCAGATTGAGTTGTGGCTAATTCCTACATATCCCAAATGACTTATAAATCATTTTATTAAAGTATAAAAACAATATGAATGTGTTTTCTCAGTTTTGAGTACATCACCTGTCTTTTTTTATTAATATGTCAATTTAAAATTTAAACACATACTTTGACTCATACCGATCACATTGTGTATATGATTGATATGAGACCAATTTTTACATGTAAAAAATGACATATGAATCAATGTAATAAATTATCATAGAAATACAAGCATGTTTTATTGGTATTCAATGAGTGACACATTTTTAACTAAAATGTCAATTTTAAAATGATAACAGGAACATTGAGTCATACTGGGAACATCATGTATTAGTTTGAGGTGTGTCTGATTCCTACACATAAAAAAGGTCATATGGATCATTTTAATAAAGTTTTAAAACAATATGAATAACGTTTGTCAATTTTGAGTAGGTTAGTTTGAATTTATACTAAAATTGATGTCAATTTTAAAAACAAACATGCACTTAGAGTCATACCGGTGACACTACGAGTCGGATTGAGGTGCAGATGATTCTTGCATGTCTAAAATCACATATTAATCACTTTTATAAAGTATAAAAAACAATATGAATGTGTTTGATCAGTTTTTATTATTTCACATGTATTTTTTACTAAAATTTCATTTTAAACATGAAACCCGCACCCTGACTCATAAGGATCACATCATGTATCAATTTGATGTAATATCAATTCCTATATATCACAAATTATTTATGAATCGATGAAATAAACTATCAAGAAAATATGATCATGTTTTATCATTTTTCAATGAGTGACTCTTTTTAATGTCAAATATCAATTTTAAACTAATAATGGACACATTGAGTCATATCGGGCACATCATGTATCAGATTGAGGTACAACTGATTATTATATGTCCAAAATGACTTATGGATTGTTGTCTTAAAGTATCAAAATAATATGAATATGTCTACTTGTCTTTGAGTATGCCAGTTGTCCTTTTCACTAAAATTAATGTCAATTTTAAATAGAAATAAGTATTTAGCATCATACCAGTCACATCATGTGTCGGATTGAGGTGCGGCTAATTCCTATAAGGCTAAAAGACTAAAAAAATCTAACTATCAATGTTAACTTGATGTCTATTGACTTTATTTATCAAACTGCCAACACTGTATGATCATCTTCGAGTAAACAACCTCAACTCAAAAAAAGAAGAATCCACATGTATAAGAAAAAAATTATTATGAGTAATACAAAAAATAAATAAATTAACCATAAATATGAAATAATTCATTAATTTTATGGAAAATGATTTTACTGCGAAAATATCAAGATTACCTATTTGGTTGAGAAGTGGAGGGAATTTAAAGGAAAGTGATAAATGTCAACTCTACAGCGGTGAAAGTTTTTGAGGGAGAAGAAGTTTGTGGAGGTTTTGGTGATGAAAAGAAAGAAAGATGGAAAGATCACCCCAACTAAACCAAATGAATTCACTAGTATAATAATAAAATTATTATGTGAGTAATCCAAAAAAGAAATTAATTAAACATAAATATGAAACAATAAATTAATTCTAGGTAAAATTATTTTACTGTGAAAAAATAAAGATTACCTCTATCATTAATTAGAGTAAGCATCATTTCACTTCCTACAAAGGTAGTGGAGAGAAATTAAAGGAAAGTGATAAATGAAAAACTTTAGGGGTGAATAGGTTTTGAGGTAGAAGAAGTATCTGGAATTTTTGGTTCATAAAGGCATGAAAGATAGAAAGACCACTCTAAATCGAATAAAATAATCTACTTGTATATGAAAACAATTTTTTTTTTGGTAATAATAAAAATAAATAAATTAAACATTACTATTTGATAATAAATTAATTCTATGGATGATGATTTTACTATCTAAACATAAATATTTTATTTTTGATTGAGCATATATAGAATTTTTTATCTTGTTTCAAAGGCATGTCACATGGATATAAATATCCTATAATAAATGAACTCTGCAAGTAATAATGAAAATTAAATCAATGTTCCATTATATATTTTATTGTAACATTACCTTTACATATTTCTATTGTGTTTCCTTCATTATAGTTTGTTCTTCCAAGGGATTGGTAACATCATCCTCTGTAAAAGACATTTTCTACATCAGTAGTCAAACATTTAATTTAGATTATGTTAATTCCGTAGAGAAAATATAATATTACGAGGAAAAAATATATATATAAAAAATAAACTTTAATCTTATCATTAAACTATATTTTTTTAAAGGGTTCCAAGATTTGGTTACTATTTTAGGAATCCATATCCCCTCTTTGGTTCTCCTCTAATTTACAATCCATTTTCTACATTTGGATTTACATAAACTAATTGTGATGTCCCAATTAAAGTGTCATATTTGATTTAATTTTCATCCTACTCAACATTATTTTAGTCGCCAGTAGGAAAATCAACCAATACATTTTTGTTCAATTAGATACATAAAATACTTTTACTTCTTGTGATGAAATTATGAACATCTTATCTTTTTACCCTTCAACTCAAAAAGTAACATTCAAAAAGCCCATTTCATGAACTTTCACTCCATTGATATTGTCAAACCATTTTCAATGTAAAAGAATCACTTGAAATGTTGTATAATCCAACTTGTATATCTATTTGATAATGCCAAAATATGACATATTTTCATAAATTGGATTTCTATCCTTAGAAACAGATATGTTCATCACTTCAACCATATGTATAACACCACTATTTAGAATTTTACTGATGTCATCATGTTCATTTTTATAGAATGTATAACCATTGATTTTAAAACTAGTGTAAGATATAACATTTCCATTCAGCCCTCTAGCTAACCATTAAAGTCATTCGGCAATTGAATTTTTATTTTTAGATAAGTCCCCATAAATTTGTTCTATGGAAAATATTATAAACTATTTATTATGTGAATTTTATATCAATCCTTAATCCCTTGATGGATCCAATTGTCTTCGAATTTCTTTGTGAGATTCAATTTATGGATCAAAATATTCACTATTATGTAATATGTAAAGGTTTGCATTCTCCCTCTATGTCAAAGTAATTTTTACAACGTCTCTTCCAAAAATCCATTCACCCATAAGGTATTCAATATGTTGAGACATTGGGAGATCGATGCGATCAACATCTGATAGGTAATAAATAAAGAATTCAATAGCATATTCAACAATATATCGTTCTATAATACAACCTTTTAATCAACTTTGATTCTTTACATACCATTTCAAATGAATTATATACTGTTCAATGGGGTACATCAACCTATAATGGATAGGAAAACATAGTTTAACCTCTCTAACAAAGTGAACCATCAGGTGGACCATTATATAAAAAAATGATGGTTTGAATAACATCTCTAATACACATAATATGACTACAATCTCCTTATTCATGATGTGAAACTTTGATGGGTCTACAAATTTACTACATATTGAATTGAAAAAGAAGTAGAGTCTGGTTAATATATGTGTTAAAGTTTGAGGAAGAATTCAATGGAAAGTAATGTGCATTAAATCTTACATCAAAACATGATTTTCATTTGATTTTATTCCTTGTAACTTCAAATTAATCATTGAAATGACATTCTTGATATTTTTTGAATACACTGGTGGAACTTTTACATTAATAAAGAAAATTAAAAGTTTCAATTTTTCCATTCTGGAGAGAGTGTAAGGTAGTGGAGGAAGAAAAGTCTTTATTTTACCCTTCCCCAGTTCCAACTCTTACCTTATCCCCATTTCAATCAAGTTCAACCTAGCCTTGATTTCATCTTTCATTTTTCCAAGAAAATTTAGTAATGTTCCAATAATTCTATAAAATACATTTCTTTCAACATGCATGAAATAAATAAAATTTGTGACATTGAAACAATTCCAATACAGTAATTCAAATAAAATTTATCTCTTCTTCCAACCTGATTTTGTTTTTTTAAAATGGTTTCGCAAAATGAGTGTCAATATTTATTACTTTATTGTATAGTTGGTCGTCAGTTATTAGAGATGGTGTTTTACATTGTTTGATATTCCTATTAAATGTTATCATATATGATCAATATTTATTCCATTGATGTAAAAATTTCTAATGTTCTAAACACAGAGTCTATAAGGAATGTTTCAACCAAAGTGAATATGTTCATTTTTCACAAAATGGGACACCCCAACATTCCTTCAATGTTATAGCCTGATAAATTTTCATAAGTGGGGAAGTCATTTATCATTCTGTAAAACATAGCCATCAATGTGAATTCATCACTTTTATAAGAATCATACATTGTAACACATGTATCGGAAATCAATTTTATATCTTCTATCAATGGAGCCAAATAGACATCAATATCATTACTGGTGTTCTTTGGTCCAGATATAAGCAGATACAAAAAAAAATGTATTTTCACTTCATAAATAACCATGGAGGCAAGTTATAATTTACCAAAATGATAGGCCATGTACTATGAGTACTAATATATACACAAAAATGATTTATCCATCTATAGATAACACAAGTTGCAATTATCTCACCTCATTTCCAAAATTAGGAAACCTTTAATCAATTCTCTTCCACTGTGGATAATATACTGGATGTATTAGGTTCCCATTTTTAATTCTTGTATCTGTATGTCAGGTTAATTATATCACAGTTTCATAACATCCATATAGTTTTATAAACCATTTAATTATATAAAAGTACCATACATATTTATAAAGATTTAATTCATTTTTATTCTACTGATTTGCGCCACACTTATGGAATTTTATGAGTGATTCATCATCCTTGTGGAAATATATGTAATCATTTGGACCAACATGTTTTTTTAGAGATCATGCCATTGAACGTAAAATTTATTTAGCATCATATGTTTGGAATGGTAGTTCATTTTCTTCTGGTTTCTTATCATTCAAGAGAGCAAGTAGTTCTGTAAAGCTGGTGTCACTCCATCTGCTTCTAGCTTTTAAATTATATAACTTCAATATAACTAAAATATGTTGTGTATTTTATACAACTGGTATACAATGGTTTATTAGAACAAATATTTAACTCCACAAACAACTTTGGAAAATAATGAATGTCATCTTCAATTAACATTATCATTTCATCCATGATATCTCTATTATCATTTACAAAGGTATTCATATCAACTAATTCATAAACCACAGTATCATCCCAATCAGTGTCCACATTCAGTTTTTCCAATGTTTAGTCCAAAATTTTTAGCTTTGATATATTTCATGAAAAATAAAATGTTCTTCCAACACTTTTATACTAATTTTATTTGAATACAATCAACATAAACATGGAAATAGGATTTTATAAGGGTCTTCTGTATTCTACCTTGAAAACATGATGAACTCTTTAACTACATCTTCAAACAATATTGTCAAACGATTATCATGAATCAATTTTCAATTTAAATCCATCCTATTGGGTTCATAAATCATTAATTTTTTTAATATATAAATAAATACACAAAATATATTCATTATCAAAGGTTAAAGTTATAAACAATCCTAATAAGGTAAACTCAACATTTGATTATTTCAAAGAATTTTAGTATGTTAAAGAAAATTGGTAATTGAATTTAAGAAAATAATTACTCCACTATGGCGGGTTTTATCCTATTAATTAATTAAAAGGTGAATGTTATAGACAATTAACATCCTTATCAACTCATATTTAGGACATTTATCATTTTATTTTGTAGTTTGACACATCTAATATATCTTGTGCACATACACCTATGTTTCTTCAAATACTCTAAGTAGAAGTAATCCCTAGGATGAATAATGATTAGAGTATTATAAGAATAATTAATGATATGGGGGATAAGTTTCAATAAATAAATTGAAATAATGAATATTTGGTAGGTGAATTTGATAAGGATGATAGTTGACTATGAAATTGATAGGGGATGAGTCCCAAGTAACAACTTTTAATAATAACTATTGTTTGAAAAACATCAAATATTTATTAAATACCCTAAACAAATGAAAATATAACATAGAAATTTAATGAGTAATAAAAAACCCAAATGTGGTAAAAAATAATAGTAAACTATCATTCAATCACCTAGAAGATATTAAATTGTATATAAAACTGTCATCCTTATCATCTCATCTCTCAAATATTTATCTTTACATTTTGTTGTTTGACACACATCCACCATATATTGTGGACATTCACCTATGTCGATTGAAATAATATAAGCAGTAGTAATCCATGCAATGAATAATGCTCAAAGTATTAGAATCATAATAAAATAGATGGGGCATGAGTCTCAAGGCAACAAAATGCAAGAATATCTGTTTGGAAGATAAAGTTGGTGAGGATGACAATTAAACTTCATTGTGTTCTCTAAAAGGGGAAATGACCCTATTTGTGAGAATTAAAGCATGGGAACTAGTTTTTAGCTCGTTTCCCATTCAAGGTTAGATTTGGGGTCATAAACATTATTGTATCTGATTCAAGGGGTCTGGGTGGGGATATATTTTGATATATTAATATTTGGGTCCTCTATGAATTCTATATTTATAGGAGAAATATAATTTTTAATACATTAAATCCTTTTACTAAGACTAGTAATACCTCTATTAAAATTAGTCATTAATAATTTCTTAAATCCCCTAAACAAATTAAAACACAATATATGAAATTAAAGAGTAATAAGAAACCGAAATATGATACAAAAATAATAAACTCTCATTCATTCAACTAGAAGATGTAAAAATGTATTGATAAGTAATTTTAATAAATAAAGAGTATTTAATATACATGTGTAGTAATAAGAGATTCCGAGGGTTGTAATTGAAGTGTGGCCTATTGTCTCATATTGATCATTCAAGGGTATGGTGCTCTTCTAATGTGTATAGTGACACTTGGGTTGAATCCTTGGCAATTGTACTTTTTAATAGTCGATTGTTTTTTTGATTTGTCTTTTTAATGGGGGTGTTTGTTTGTAGGGATAAAATAAAATAATTGTTTAATGTAGATTTATTTAATAATTTGATAATGATTGGGGTAAGTTCATTATTGGATATTTAAGCGTATGATATCCTTAAGCTTTTCTTTATATTTCATTAAAATAACACTCACTTCACAAGATGACTTTGATCAGAATTTTACCGTGTTAAGGATTTATCCAATCACTTACCATAACAAAGGGTTATAATATAAAACAAAAATTGTTTATTGTATTTTATTTATGGTTCTAATAACCAATTTAACCCATAATTTAAACCAAATATGTCACTAATCCTTGACATATTAATTTCAATATACACAATGTTAACCTAAAAAATACTCAATGAGAAAAGGACCTCAATTACTTAATATACCCAAATCATGACACACCCCAATGGTAAATTTACTCATCCATTGATATGGATATTAATATGGTTTATTATTTTTAGGATGATCAGTTAAAAATAAAATAATATGAATGAGACAAGATAAGAGCAGTGCGCCGAACACACACACGAACGTGATGAGAATGAAAAAAAACATACTTTCAATTGAAATATAAAGAAAAAGAATAGAATAGTTTTATACATTATTTAAAATATTTTTAGAAGATTAATATTACAAAATATAAGGTTGATGAAAATTAGAAATTATGATGAAGAAAAATTCATTAATCTTTAATAGAAATGAAATAAAATTTACACAAATACAATTTAAAAAAAATGAAAACGAACATGAAAATAAAAGTGGAGGAGAGGTATATATTTTTGAAAAAAGATCAAGGAAAGTCCTCCTAGGCCCTTGGAAAGGATCTTGTATTTCAAAACATCCTCCTTAATTGCTGAAATGAAAAATCCTTTCATGAAGAAGAGGTAAATGTATATACATCCCAAGGAGGCAGACTGTTTGCATTCCAAACAATTACCCTCCACTTGGACATATGATTTGACCATTAAGACATTAGAGTCCTTTGATACCATCTTATTACATGTTGTATATATGGATGTGTTCTATATACTCTAAATATTTGGTGGGAATTGGAATTTTTTGTCCAATGTTATGGACATTTTACTAAACAATGTACATGTGTCCAATTTTATCAACACTTTTCGAATGCCAAAATGTGAGTGGATTTTTGAATTGCACAATTCCCTAAAATATGAACCATTTCATCTACAAAATTGGACACCTATATATTGGATTTCACACTGAAAAATCTCAGCTTGGATGCATTTTTATTTCATGGGAAAAGCTAATAAATGTGTGCTGATTTTAATTCTAGGACAAAATGGTGGGCTGGATTTGAAAGAATACTTTAGGCCCCTTTTTTATATTAGGGCCTTGAAATTTATCTACATGATTAATTTGTATATTAAATAATATATTCAGGAGTTTCATCATATTTTGGCTTCTAGATTGATCCCAAAAACTGTATCATCTTGTTTGGTCTAGTTTCTTCATAGATTCTTGGGGCCTTCTTGGGTGGACCATATGACCATAAAAATTGTTGAATTGGTTAAATATTCATTCAAAGGATATGTTGTAAATTAAATAAGTAAACCTTAAAATCTTGAATCAAAAAATTTGGATCAATGAGATGATAGTTATGATTAAAACATTAAACAAACTCGAATATAGATTAATTCAAATAATGATCAAAATTTATATTTAATATTAAAACATGAATATTTCACACCAATTATTCACTTTTCAAATAAAATTAGTAAATTCAATAAATAAAAAGTTATGAATACATTAATAATATCAACTCCCCCACATGTATTCTTATGCATGTCCTCATGTAGAAAATATATAAAAACATATCAAAATCATTTTCACTTACCCAAAAATATTAATTTTTTCCCCTAATTAGGGGAGGTTTAAACCATTTCACTCATCCATATTTAATTCCGCCTCTTGTTTTTAAAGAAAAAATGTTCCAAAAAAAAAATTCGTTTTCCGTGCTCAAAATTAGAAATGGAAAACATAGGAACTCAGAACTCACTCCTCTCAAGATGATAAAAAATTATTTATGAAGGTTCACTCATTCACCAAACAAAAGTGAAAATCATAGAGTTTGAATGAGCTATCAAATCTTATTCCCTATTTAAAAGTTCACAAGAATCAAGAGTTATTTTTTACTGTATTATTTGTGGCTATGGGACAATAGAAATTTAATGTCCTATAGATTGGAAAAGAGTGGTAAAACACCAAATGAGTAAAACAATGCACAATTTATTTTGAAAATAATCATGGAAGGAAATGGAAACACATATTTACAAGGGAACAATTGTGTGAGGAAATAAACAAAGGAGGAAGAAAATTTTAAGGGGATGAAAATATGAAATATTTAAAAAACACAAAACTTCTCCAAATGACATAAGTGTTCTTCTTTATCCTTTTCTTTTTCAAAAGTTGAAATAAAACTAGATATCACACTCATCTCCCAACCCATGTTTGATCTCCTCAAAACACTAATTATAATATTTATAACAAGATCAAAGGTTGAGGAAGAGTTATTTTTGACCTTCCCAAGACACAACCCATTTTTTTTGTTTTTTGTTTTTTGTTTTTGTTTTTTCTTGATTTTTCATTTTTTTGAACACTTTTCAATAAAATTTACAAAATTAAATAAATTAAAATCCATTCCCCAAACTCACTGAATGAAAACCTATCCCCAAAAAAAAATAGATGCTTTCCCTCAAGATTATGAAAACACATTGAAAATCAAGAACCAGATTCCCAAAATGAAATCCAGTCCCCCAATAACTAAATTTCAATAAATTATGCAATGTAATTCCTTTTAGATGTTGTGTGGGACAAGGTATTGGTATTGTAATGTGACTATAATAAAAAATTATTTCATAGGCTCATAGGGGGCTTTAAAAAGAAGGGTTAATATAAGGTTAATGGTAGGCTATTTGGATTTTGTGATTCTCATGTGGTTTAGAAAATGATTATATCATATTAATAGAAAATAAATTAGTAAATTTAGATTGAATTCCTACAAACTCAACACTCAATATCAGTGGTGAAAAACACGAAAAATAAAAATATGGACATAAGTGACCTAGGAATGAAATATAATTTTGTTCCTCACGGTTGGGGAATAATAATTTTCCCAATCTAAAATTGGGCATTCAAAATTTATTATTCTTAAAAAAAAATTCTTTATCCAAATTTATGATGAAGATACAAAATTTTTGAGATGAAAAATGTATTTTTACTCCCATAAATTATAACAAAACAACTCTTTATTACACTCTTAAAAAATATTTATTACATAAACTTTCACTTAAGACAACTATGAGGATATAGGTATAGTGTCTTGGTAAATTAGGAACATTACATAAGAACTTAAAACATGAAATAAAAAATCTTTATTTCAAAATTATTTGACATGACCAAATCATTCCTTCATACTTAACACTGCATGGGATAGCATGAATACATACATAAAAAAGGGGTGAGCTATAAAGCATAATAAGGGAGTAAAAAAAGGAATAAAATGAATAATATAATAAATGGTAGGAAATAGGCATATCAACAGATCACAAGAGAAACATGGAGAAAAATACATGATATAGCATGGTTATTGTAACGTGGAAATGTGGAAATAACATAAAACATTGTATTTGCATGAGCCAAGGCTCATTGCACATGAATTAGCATGATTAAGCCCTAATTTAACATGAATTATCATTAGTGTACCCTCATTTCACATGGTGTATCATTATCATAAACATTACCCAATGCATTGGAGTGCTATAAGGGCGCACCATTCATAATCATTTTAGTCTCATGCTTAAGTGTTCCACCTAGATCATATAACATGGATTCATTAAACATCATCATTTATTCTATGATTAAATAATGTGGAATAAATACATGTATTTACAATTCAATAATTATATGTTACTAAAGGTGGGTACCCTTGATAGAGAAATGGGTATGGTTTTCAGTACACAATGTTTTTTTTCTTGGAAAATCACGGTGCAATTTAGGCATCATAACGACGTCATATATAAATTCATAAATTGACGAGAGAGAAAGGGGTATCTCATAATTTATACATGAAATATAAAGTAAGGGGATCATGGAAAATAATATCCCAACATATTAAATGGACTTTAGATACATAATATATAAGAAATGCTTGAATGGGAATAAGAAGAGAGAAATCCCTTACGAAATTTTGGCATGGTAACAGTTGTACATAGAAGGCATTAACAAGAGAGAACTGAGTCTCTCATTGTTAAAAAATATGGAGGGAAGTATGGGGGAGGTGTTAAATCAAACCCCAAAATTTTTAATTGAAAATAAAAGGGTATAACAACATAAAGAAACTTGGATAAAAATGACAAAGGAAGAAAAGTAAGTATCCTTTACTTAAGTGTATGACTTCAAAAGCTTGAGGAAGGGATTCTTGAGATCCTGAGGCACCATGGGAGGATTATATAGAGAGGAGGGTATAGTAGGTACGTGATAAAAGTATTTTTCATGAAGAGAAGTGGGATCTTGTGTGGTTTTATATAATAAATGAGAGGGGAATTCATTAATATTTCACAAACTAAGATTTTGGAATCTATATAATTAAATATTCAAAACCACAAATCATCCCCTGGTTTTTGACTATATTTTTTTTACAAAGGGGAGTGGAACACGTTATTGTATATGTCAAATGGATTAACATATTAAAATATTATCCTTGCTTATGTGGAGGCGGGTCACACCCTCAAGGAAATGAATTTAAAATCATAAAATATATTATACACTTTGGAGGATTCACTAAGGCATTATAAAATAATTCAAATAAATCTAAAATAACATTATTTTATTGGGAAAACATATATTGGGACTATAATACCCATTATAGTATTTATTACATCATTTTGTGGTCATTATGATGTCATAAAACACATATTTTATTTATGCAGTATTAAAATTTTCCAAAAAATTTGATTATCTCAAGAAATTATGAAAAATTCACCATTGGATAATTTCAACATCCTGATTCCAAAAATAATATTTATTTTATCTAAATAATTTCCTAAATACATGAATTTTCACTTTTAAAATGGAAACCTATATTTATTTAAAAATCACCAGTTTTGACAAAAACAGTTTCCAAACCTTAATAAAAATTATCTTTGACTTCATAAAAATTGTATAATCATTTATTATTAATAAAATTAATTATATAATAATATTTTATTAAAATATTAATTATTTCAGAAATTCATTAATTCATTAAAATAAATTCTTTAAAAATACACTTTCGGTTTTATCATATAGAAAATGTAACTCTTATCAAACTGATTACCTAATCATTTACATATAAGGAACTGATATAAACATAATTTATAATAATTTGTTTTATAATATTATGAATAAAAACCTTATTTTATTTTAATAATGTATATATTTCTCAAAAGTACCATTTTTACCCGAAAAATAAATCTAACAAATTCATCATTTTTTTAAGAAAGACTACTATTATAAAGGAATTGATGGAATATGAATTTTATTTATAAAAAGGGATTACATAATAAGTAATTAATACCTTATTTCATAACCCCTTATAACACCTGTGTAAGACTTAAGGGTATGGTGTGCGATGGTGACAGACTCTTGGGGTGGCTCAGATAACATCACCCATGTGGTAATCTCTATTAACATGAAATTTTCCTATAGGAAATTACATTCAAGATTAAGGTGTTGAATCATGGCTGAATATTGGTCAATAGAGAAGCATAGTGATGCTATCTCCTTTCCAATATCTAAAAAATGAGCTTCGTATGACCCTAGTCTATTGGATGAGGCAATCCTCTCCATTGTCAGTGTCAAAATGATTTTTTTTCAAAAAGTTTATATTTTTATTAGTCATGTGATCACTGTTCAACGACTATATTATCAATGTTAATGATACTAAATGGTCATCTAAACCCAGTAAAAAATAAAAAAATATTTCATGTGTTTTCTATAATTATAAGTCATTAAAATAAAGGGAATTTTATTCATAAAAGATCATGTTGTTAAAAAATTCCCCCCTTATGAAATTTTACCCTCTAAATTTTCTTTTCCCACAATAAAATAGATGAGGGTAACTCTCCCTCATCACTTCCTCCGATTCCCATGATGCTTCTTTAAAATTTTGGTTTCACCAAAACCCCTTGATGAGGGCATCATATTATTTCATTTAACTTTTTCTCTATGATCTAAGATCTTCACCAGATTCTCTTCATAGGAGAGTTAACTCTCCAATAGTACAAACTACAGATTGAGTACATGTGATGAGTCAAGCATGTACTTCCTCAAGGGTGATACATGTAATACATCATATACTTGAGACATATTTGGTGGGAGTGTTAGTCAATAGACCATTACTCCGATGCGATTAAGGATCAAAACAGGGGTCGATGTACCTTGGACTGAGCATTTAATTCTTCCTAAATATCATAAGTCTATTTTAGGGTGATATACATAGGAATACCATGTCTCCAACATCAAAATCTAGGTCTCATTGATGATTATAAGAATAGCTCATTTGTCGACTCTGATCAAATTTAATTTGCTACTAGATGGTCTTAACCTTATCCACCATTTATTATAACATTTTTGAACCTAGAAGTTTTCACTCCCCAACTTCATCCCAACATGATGGTGTTTTACACCTCTTCCCATAAAGGGATTCATAAGAAGCCATTTGGATGCTTGAGTGGAAAATGTTATTGTAAGAGAACTCAAACAGAGGATGATTTTGATCCCATACTCCTTTAAACTCCATTGAGAATGCTCTCAACATGTTCTCATGTGTTTGGATAAACCTCTCAGATTGGAAATTATTTTACGATGATTATACTTTCTGAAGTTTATCTTAGTATTCAGAGCATTTTTTAGACTCTTTAAGAAATTAGTGGTGAATCTTGGATCTCAATCGGGTACAATCGATAGTGGTACACCATGAAACCTTACCACTTCTATGATGTATATCTATTCTAGTTGATCCAATGAGAAATCCTCTAAAAAAAAAAATGAATTTTGAAGTCTTTGTAAGACGATTCAAAACAACCCAGATAGCATTATTTCCATTGGATGTCTTTGAAAGTATGGTGAAAAAGTCCATGGTGATGTTATCCCATTTCTATGTTGGTATGGGTAATAGATGCGTCATCTCCTTAGACTTTTGCCTCTCAGCCTTCACTTGCTGACATACTAGGAACTTTGATTTATAATCAGTGATGTACTTATACATGTTATCCCACCAATAATTCCCTCATAGATCTCGATACATCTTTGTGTTTCTTGGGTGAATGTAGAAATTCAAACTATGTGCATCATCCAAAATATCATTCTTTAACTCTGGATTTTATGGAGCACATTGTCTTGACCCAAATCTCATAATTCCTTCTTCATTAACAATGAACTCTGGGGATTTATCTTTTATGATTATTTCCACTTTCTTCTAAATTCCCACATCATCCTTTTGAGCATCCTTTAATCTTTCCAAAAGAGATAGTTGAGCAATCATTTGTGATAAGATTGATGATGTTCCCTTCTATATGATTCCCATGTCCATCTTCATAATATCTATGAATATTGTATCCTTTTCAATTCTCATCAATGAAAGATTTTCTGGATCCTTTCAACTTAGAGTATCTTCCACTTTATCCACTTTCCCTGGATGGTTGTGAATTGAGCAGTCATAGTCGTTGATTACCTCTAACCATCTTCATTAGTGCATATTGAACTCTTTATGTGTGAATATATACTTTAGGCTTTTGTGATCCATACATATTTAACACATTTTCCCAAAGAGGTAATGTTTCCAAATTTTAAAAGCAAAAATCAACATAGCCAACTACAGATCATGTGTTGGATAGTTCTGGTAATACAAATTCAACGGCCTTGAAGCATAGACAATGACTTATTTAGTTTTAATTAACAAATAGCCCATTCCCTTCTTCTATGCATAACTGAATACCACATAAAGATTGCTACATCTAGTTAGTATGAGCATTAATGCAGTGATAATCCTCCTTTTCAACTCCTTGAAGCTCTCTTCGCATTCATCATTCCAAGAATACTTGAATACCTTACAAGTTATCTTGGTAAGGGGGTTTGACAACCATGAGAAATTTCTCACCAATCAGAGATGATGTAGATCTAACCCAAGGAAGGTACGAATATCTGTCACAAATTTTAGCCTCGGACATCCCTAAATTTCATTTTTCATGGAGGGATCCATAGATACTCACATTTCGTGTGATGAAATTCCCAAATAATGATACTTCCATCAACCATAAATCACACTTGTTGTACTTTTCATAGAGATTCTCTTTTCCCAAGGTCTCTAGTATAGTGCATAAATGCTTCTCATACTCCTCCTTGGTTTGGTATTATATTAGAATATCATCTATAATGACTACCACAAATTTATTGAGGTAATATGTAAAGAATATAGTCATCAAGACCATGATTATTTCTAGATCATTAGTGAGTATTAAAGGTATTACTATGAATTCATAGTACCCGTACCTTGTACAAAAAGAAGTATTGGGGATATCCTCCTTCTTCACCCTTACTTGATAATATCCCGACTATATATCCAACTTGGAGATGTATTGTGTTCCATGTAGCTGATCGAAAAGTCATCAATTCGTGGAAAAAGGATACTTGTTCTTTACCATAATTTTTTTGATCTCAAGATAATCAATGAAAATGCACATTGATCCATCCTTTGTCTTGATAAGGAGGACTGGTGCACCCTGTAACACCCCGAGTTTCATAAACATAATGGATAATGTTATATCTTTTATGAATGGGTACTTTATTATGTATTTTCCAAAATGAAATCTTTGAGTTGTCATGCTTAGTATAAATAATGAATGAACTAAAGACATATTAAAATAAATGACTAGTTTACATATCGAAAATATTACATTATAATATGGTCAAAAGACCTCGACTAACTAAAAATGCCTACTGAAAGACCTAGAAAGACCAATGTAATGTAGAGAACCATTTTTCTAAGCCCAAGTGTTTTTGGAATATGGAACACCCAAAACATACATTTATAAGGTCCTTTTAGACCGTTGGAATGAAAAATGGCCGTTACATTTATGGCCGTTGAGGTTTTTAAACCTAATGACCATTTTCCTTTAGATTAAAATGATTTAGATATTTTAAATTTATCTATTATAAACTTAGTATGAATTTAAAATATTTTAAATAATTCAAAGTTATATGGGTATTTTTCTTTTCAAAATAATAATACCTAGTTTTATAAAGATTATATATCTTAAGCTTTTCAAGTTTTTTAAGTATTTTATGTTCCATCTATAATGTCATAGAATTTTAATTATGAAACATAGTGCTTACAAAACCATTATATTTTATAAGGTTTCAAAGCTTAAGTATTTGAAGTATGTTTTAGAATTATGTTGTAAGTTGTGCTTTATATATTTAAATGTTAAACTATAGTTTTTATAAAGCCATTTCTAATGTTGTTTATCACTTAAAGGTATTATATTTAAAATATAGTTTCCAATTGAAGTTATTTTTTTAATGCTTTGAATTGTAACAAGAACTTATGAATTGAGATATTATTTTCTCAAAATAAATGTTTCCTTTAATAAGTTAATATATATATAATTATAAAAAGTATGCTTTAATATTTACTATTTTGAATGTATTATTAATATAAAAATTTTAAAAAAACTATTGTTAATAATTTTAAGATATTATATTTTATAAATGTTTGAAAATATTTTATGTTTTTATAAATTATAAATATATATAATAATTTTTTTAAATAAATGCTCCTTTTATGATTTCATTTAAGATTTTATATTTTATAAATACATATAATTATTTGGTATATAGAAAAATGTGGTTTTTTTAAAAATATATATAATTACGAGTATATATATATAATTATATATATATAGTGATATGTTTAAATAATAATATATATAATTTGATGTAATAAAAAAAATGTGACGTGATATGATTTATTAATAAATATATTTGTTTTAGAATTATATGTTCCTAAATATATATTGTCATTTTTATTTTAAAATTTATATGTGTTATTATGATAAATGTGTGATAAAAATAATATTGATAAAGGTGATAATGATGGAGATGTTTAATCAAGACACACCTCCCCAAACATGGATAAGAGTCATGACTCACACAAAAAAACAAAAAAGAAAAAGAAAGAGAAAATGACAAATGCTTAAAGGGGAGGCGTGAGTCATGGATTGGAGTGATATGATAGAAATTCAACATTTAAATAATGATAAAAAAATAATAATAATAAATTATGTTATATTGATGTAGCGTAAAACAAAAAAAGTATAAAAAAAACTAGTCACCCGTGAGTCTTTGTTTATTTTTTTTGTTTATTTTTTAGTATGCTTCCCACATAAGCTTTTCCTTCCACCCCTTTTAAAAATTGGTAGAATTTTAACCTGAAAAAAACCTACAGTTTCTCTTCCTCAAGTCTCCAGCAAATCCCGAGCCTCTCATCCAAGCCATGTAAGGGGATTTATCCATTTTTTTGTGATGAAAATCTTGATATACACCCACTGTGTATAGTCATTTATATAGTATGTATATATAAATATATATACTCAGTATAATTATCGTTTCCCTTTCTCCTCTAAAACATGGCGTATGGTTTTTGATTGGGTTTTCCTAAATGGTATAGGGGTTGACATATCTCGGTTTTCTTCTACAAACTGTGTATTCGTATATATATATATATATATATAATTTTAAAACGAGTATATATAAATATATACACCCCAAACCCCCTTGTTTTAAAAGCTCCTCTGGAGATTATTCATGTTTATGCGTCTAAGTAGTTTATGTAAGGTTTTCATTTGTTCCAAACCCATAAATTATTATATGTATTTTCGGGTGTTTAGATATATATATATATATATATATTTCCCAACCCAAATATATTTTTAAAGGTTCTCAAATAAGTCAGTATGCTATACAAAGTATATATACACATTAAGGGTGTTTAAAGTTTATATGAAAGTCCTTATTTGATTATATATATATGTGCAATTATGTAATTATGTAATTATGCATGTATGTTTTCCAATACAAACATTTATGATTTTTAAGACTTGAATATCCATCCTTAAATAATATTTTATGTGCAAACTAAGTTTTGGGTTAAATGGAATTATGTTTCTAAAACCTAATTATATTTACATATATATATATATATACACATATATCTATATACATATTTATGTGACACAATCCAAATCTGTTTTATAATTTTTAAAAGATGATTTCCAAGCCTTAGGTAATGTTTTATATGCGAAAGTGTCATTTGGGTTCAATTGGATTTATACTTGGTATGCAAAACCCTAATTTTTTATATATGTAAGTACATCTGGTCATATATGTTTTTAAATGTAATTGATTATGATTATCAAGACATGAATTCTAACCCTTAAATAATATTTTAGATGCAAATTAGGCTTATATTTTACGTGTAATTATGTTATGTTTTTAAAACCATAGTTTTTATATGTTTATGTGTTTATGGTTTCATATATAATAAACCCTATTTTCAACTACAATTCTCCGGATTTAATTGATGTTTTAACACATGTAAGGTTTTAGTGTTTACCTAAGCCTATATGTATTTTATATATGAGCATACATTAAAGAGCCTATTTAATTAAGTAGTCATACTGTCATATACCCTCGATGTAATTTATGTTTTTAAAAGAATGTGCTTCAACCTATTTTAAATTAAAGGACTAAGAATTCATGGGTTTATGCCATCATGTAGTATCCATTTATTATTTGATGTTAAACTGGCTACAATGTTTATTAGTGGTTAATCAGGTTATGGTTTACTTGCAAGTTCAATATCATGGTTAACGCCTTAACTAATGACAAGTGTTTTCTTGAAGTAATTTGTTTCCATGAAATAATAATTTTAAAAGAGTTATCATTTATCATCTCTTGTGGAAAATTATATTACTTATCATGCTCTAGTGATTATCTTGTAAAGTAGGATGATTACTAAAACATGTATGCCATATTGCCATATTTATTTAGTAATCATGTATGCCTTATATTGTGTATTAATTTGGTTATTTTTTGACATAATTGCATGATATCTGTCACATCTTATAATTGCAAGCCACATGTTTAATGGTTTCATTGTTCATAACATTTATTATTTCTCATTATGCATGCATATGACACATCATAATAACAAACTAAGAATCATGTTACCCATGGTGGTATGGGAAACCTTGGGTAACATCAAATGAAATTAAATTACCCAAAGTGGTATGAGACACATTGGGTAAAATCAATTAAATATTCAAAGTGGTATGTGACACCTTGAATATCGGACCTTGACATATGAGGAATGTATTGGATTTCCGGGTTGGGGACTGGTTAAAAGAAAGCCCTCCGGGTTGGGGACTGGTTTAAGTGATCCCTCCAGGTTAGGGACTGGTAAAAGTAAGCCCTTTGGGTTGGAGACCAGTAAAATTAATCTCCTCGATGCATCGAATGTTCTCATGAGATAGATTACATGGGTATTTACCCTTAGGTCATGTCTTGAGGCCTTGACATTCAGACATGAGTCCGGCATTATACGTTTCCTCACTACGTTTAAATGTGTGACAAATCAAGTGATTATTCCGGCTAGAGGAATATCCTTGGTTAAAGAACCATTACCAATGAGTATGAGATTTAAGTACCCATGGCATATGATGAGACAGTGATGATGCACGATCAGTTTCATTTTGAGAATTTTAATGCAGATGTTAGCATCACATAATGTGAATTTTATAAGTTGTAGTGGAATTGTTTATGCCCAAACTTTGATAATGTTCATGCCTAGTAGTACTAGCACACATTGCATGATATGCTGTTCTTACTTAGCAGTGTTTATGTACCTTTATGAAAGTATGATTACTTTGATAGTTTAGTAGCTTTCAGTGGTATGATCAAATACTAGTGCATTTATTGCTCTAAATGTATTATATCTACCTTTGAAGTGTTGTGATGTTTTCCTAAAAGGAATTATTTTAAGTACAAGAAAGTATTTTTAAAGGTGGTTTTCAAAAGATGTATTTAAGTATTTTAAAAACCCCCTTACTAAGTATTTCAATGCTCACCCTTTGTTTTTAATGAATTTTTATAGGGTGGTAGATGTTTCACCAAGAGTTGGATTTCAGTCTTGTCTCAGTAATAAAGAAGTGAAGCTGTTGTCTCTGATTCTATAGGATCTAAACCATAAAATTCCTCCTGAGTAGATATGATGTGTAATTTTGATGTTTCCCTTTGTGTGAAAAAAATTAAACACCATTTCTAGAGCACCGACTCCGGGCTAATGGTGTCGTAGTGTCACATTTGGTATCAGAGGAATGACTTAGGAAACCCTGGAAAATTAGAACAACTCTAAAAAAAACTTTAATTATGTCTTACTAAGTAGATTTCATTCTTGTAATTTTCAGATGTCTGATGAAACAAGTATTTTATCTCTTCCAATTGAACTCCTTGAGACCATAATTTCCAAGTCTTATTCATAAGATTATTAGTCCTATGGGAACCTATGTCTAACCTACAAACATTTGTATCATGTATCTAGAAGTCCTAGAGTGATTCGTCTCTATCGGGGATCAGGATTTGTTTATTTTCTCATGATTCATTGACAACTTCCTTTCTATGCTCGTTGAGGAAAATACTTTGAGGGTCTTTTAAATTTTTTCACCCTGGATGATGACTTTCTTTCTCTGGGGGACTTCCAAGAAGCTGCACAAGTGGGTGACCTCCACGCAACATACATGTGTCAAACCCTGTCCTACGGTTTACATGGTTGGGTTAGAGACTTTGAAATTTTAAAGGTCGAGTCTTTCTATTCGTTTTATAGATGACAAGTCCACACCCACGTCTCCCAACTATACACCCCACATGATACTCTTTCAAGGTATTATAGTTGTCTGCATGAGTTTGACCCGATCTTCTCATATTTCATCTGGACTAGAGAGATCAAAGAATTTGAAACTGTGTTAGGAATTCGTTCAACCGAGAACTAGGGAAATCATCGACACCAGTGGTACCTGTGAGGGTACAACTTAGTTGTTTTTCTAATCTTTTCCTTGTTATTTGTTAATTCCTAGGATGTTTGTGTAGGTACATCACTCAGGATATCAGGGATACTGTGTCAGTGAGTCAGTAAGAGTACGCCAATCGAATTTCAAGGACGCAATTCTGTTAAGAGGGTGATAATGTAACACCCCGAGTTTCATAAACTTAATAGGTAATGTTATATATTTTATGAATGGGTACTTTATTATGTGTTTTCCAAAATGAAATCTTCGATTTTTCATGCTTAGTATAAATAATGAATGAACTAAATACATATGAAAATAAATTATTAGTTTACATATCGAAAATATTACATTATAATATGGTCAAAAGACCTCGACTAACAAAAAATGACTACTACAAGACCTAGAAAGACCAATGGAATGTAGAGAACCATTTTTCTAAGACCAAGTGTTTTTGGAATATGAAACACCCTAAACATACATTTATAAGGTCCTTTTAGACAGTTGGAATGAAAAATGACCGTTATATTTATTATCGTTGAGGTTTTTAAACCTTATGACCGTTTTCCCTTAGATTAAAATGATTTATATGTTTTAAATTTATCTTTATAAACTTAGTAGGCATTTCAAATATTTTAAATAATTCAAAGTTATATGGGTATTTTTCTTTTCAAAATAATAATACCTAGTTTTATAAAGATTATATATCTTAAGATTTTCAAGTTTTTTAAGTATTTTATATTCTATCTATAATGTCATAGAATTTTAATTATGAAACTTAGTGCTTACAAAACCATTATATTTTATAAGGTTTCAAAACTTAAGTATTTCAAGTATGTTTTAGAATTATGTTGTATTTCGTGCTTTATATATTTAAATGTTAAACTATAGCTTTTATAAAGCCATTTCTAATGTTGTTTAGCACTTAAAGGAATTATCTTTAAAATGTAGTTTCCAATAGAAGTTATTTTTTTTAATTCTTTGAATTGTAACAAGAACTTATGAATTGAGATATTATTTTCTTTAAATAAATGTTTCCTTTAATAAGTTAATATATATATAATTTTAAAAAGTATGCTTTAATATTTACTATTTTGAATGTATTATTAATATAAACATTAAAAAAAACTATTATTAATAATTTTAAGATATTTTATTTTATAAATATTTGAAAACATTTTATATTTTTATAAATTATAAATATATATAATAAATTTATTAAAAAAACTCACCTTTTATGTTTTCATTTAAGATTTTATATTTTATAAATATATATAATTATTTGGTATATAGAAAAATTTGGTTTTAAAAAATATATATATAATTACGAGTATATATATATATAATTATATATATATAGTGATATGTTTAAATAATAATATATATAATGTGATTTAATAAAAAAATGAGACGTGATATGCTTTATTAATATATATATTTTTTTTAGAATTATATGTTCCTATATATATATTATCATTTTTATTTTAAAATTTATATGTGTTATTATGATAAATGTGAGATAAAAATAATATTGATAAAGGTGATAATGATGGAGATGTTTAATCAAGACACACCTCCCCAAACATGGATAAGAGTCATGACTCACACAAAAAAAAAAGAAAAAAAAAGAAAGAGAAATTGAAAAAATGCTTAAAGGGGAGGAGTGAGTCATGGCTTGGAGTGATATGATAGAAAGTCAACATTTAAATAATGATAACAAAATAATAATAATAAATTATGTTATATTGATGTAGCATAAAACAAAACAAGTATAAAAAAAACTAGTCACCTGTGAGTCTTTGTTTATTTTTTTTGTTTATTTTTTTAGTAACCTTCTCACATAATCTTCTCCTTCCACCCCTTCTTTTATAAATTGGTAGAAGTGTCACCCTGCAAAACAAAAACCCTATGGTTTCTCTTCCTCAAGTATCTAGCAAATCCCGAGCCTCTCATCCAAGCCATGTAAGGGGATTTATCGATTTGTTTTTGTGATGCAAAGCTTGATATACACCCACTTGGTATAGTCATTTATATAGTATGTATATATAAATATTTATACTCAGTATAAGTATCGTTTCCCTTCCTCCTCTAAAATAGGGCGTATGGTTTTTTATTGGGTTTTCATAAATGGTATAGGGTTTGATATCTCTCGGTTTGCTTCTACAAACTGTGCATTTGTATATATATATATATATAAATATAATTTTAAAACGAGTATATATAAATATATACACCCCAAACCCCCTTGTTTTAAAATCTCCCCTGGAAATTATTCATGTTTATGTTTCTAAGTAGTTTATGTAAGGTTTTCATTTGTGCCAAACCCATAAATTATTATATGTATTTTCAGGTGTTTAGATATATATATATATATATATATATTTCCCAACCCAAATCTATTTTTAAAGGTTCTCAAATAAGTCAATATTCTATACAAAGTATATATACACATTAAGGGTGTTTTAAGTTTATGTGAAAGTCCTTCTTTGATTATATATATATGTGTAATTATGTAATTATGTAATTATGTAATTATGAATATATGTTTTCCAATACAAACATTTATGATTTTTAAGACTTGAATATCCATCCTTAAATAATATTTTATGTGCGAACTAAGTTTTGGGTTAAATGGAATTATGTTTCTAAAACCTAATTATATTTACATATATATATATATATACATATATATCTATATACATATTTATGTGACACAATCCAAATCTCTTTTATAATTTTTAAAAGATGATTTCCAAGCCTTAGGTAATGTTTTAGATGCGAAATGTCATTTGGGTTCAATTGGATTTATACTTGGTATGAAAAACCCTAATTTTTTATATATGTAAGTACATCCGGTCATATATGTTTTCAAATGCAATTGATTATGATTATCAAGACATGAATTCTAACCCTTAAATAATATTTTAGATGCAAATTAGGCTTTTGGTTTAAGTGTAATTATGTTATGTTTTTAAAACCATAGTTTTTATATGTTTATGTGTTTATGGTTTCATATATAATAAACCCTATTTTCAACTACAATTCTCAGGATTTTATTCATGTTTTAACACATGCAAGGTTTTAGTGTTTGCCTAACCCTTTATGTATTTTATATATGAGCATACATTAAAGAGCCTGTTTAATTAAGTAGTCATACTGTCATATAACCTCGATGTAATTTATGTTTTTAAAAGAATGTGCTTCATCCTATTTTAAATTAAAGGGCTAAGAATTCATGGGTTTATACCAACATGTAGTATCTATTTATTATTTGATGTTAAACCTGCTATAGTGTTTATTAGTGGTTAATCAGGTTATGGTTTAGTTACAAGTTCAATATCATGGTTAACGCCTTAACTAATGACAAGTGTTTTCTTTAAGTAATTCATTTCCATGAAATAAGAATTTTAAAAGAGTTATCATTTATCATCTCTTGTGGAAAATTATATTATTTATCATGATCTAGTGATTATCTTGTGAAGTAGGATGATTACTAAAACATGTATGCCATATTGCCATATTTATTTAGTAATCATGTATGCCTTATCTTGTGTATTCATTTGGTTATTTTTTGACATAATTTCATGATATCTATCACATATTATAATTACAAGCCACTTGTACAATGTTTACATTGTTCATAACATTTATTATTGCTCATTATGCATGCATATGACACATCATAATAACAAACTAAGAATAAAGTTACCAAAAGTGGTATGGGACACCTTGGGTAACATCAAATGAAATTAAATTACCCAAAGTGGTATGGGAAACCTTGGGTAACATCAATTAAATATTAAAAGTGGTATGGGACACCTTGAATATCGGACCTTGACATATGAGGAATGTATTGGATTTCCGGGTTGGGGATGGGTTAAAAGAAAGCCCTCCAGGTTGGGGACTGGTTAAAGTAAACCCTCTAGGTTAGGGACTGGTAAAATTAAGCCCTCTGGGTTGGAGACCGGTAAAAATAAGCTCCTCGATGCATCGAAAGTTCTCATGAGACAGATTACGTGGGTATTTACCCTTAGGTCATGGCTCTAGGCCTTGACATTCATACATGAGTCCAACATTATACATTTTCTCACTATGTTTTAATGTATAACCAATCAAGTGATTATTCTGGATAAAGGAATATCCTTGGTTAAAGAACCGTTACCTATGAGTATGAGATTTAAGTACACATGGCATATGATGAGATAGTGATGATGCATGATCATCTTCCTTTTCATAATTTTAATGTAGATGTTAGCATCACATAATGTGCATTTTATAAGTTGTAGTGGAATTGTTTATGCGCAAACTCTAATAATGTTCATGCCTAGTAGTACTTGCACACCTTACATGATATGCTGTTCATACTTAGTAGTGTTTATGTACCTTCATGAAAGTATGCTTACTTTTATATTTTAATTTCTTTCAGTGTTATGTTCAAATACTAGTGCATGACTTGATCTAAATTTATTATAGCTACCTTTGAAGTGTTTTGATGTTTTCCTAAAATGAATTATTTTAAGTACAAGAAATTATTTTCAAATGTGGTTTAAAAAAGATGTATTTAAGTATTTTTAACCCCCCTTACTAAGTATTTCAATGCTCACCCATGTTTTTAATGAATTTTAACAGGGTGGTAGATGTTTCAACAAGATTTTGATTTAATTCTTGTCTCAGTAATAAAGAAGTGAAGTTGTTGTCTCTAATTCTCTAAGATCTAAACCAAAAACTTCTTCTTGAGTAGATGTGATGTGTAATTTTGATGTTTCCCTTTGTGTGAAAAAAATCACACACCATGTATAGAGCACCGACTCCGGGCTACTGGGGTCGGGGCATCACACACCCCGTAGGGAAGCACATGGGCATATAAACCCTTTATCCAAATTCTCCTTTACTTGTTTCTTTAGCTCCTAAGCTCCACAAGATCCATTATATATAGAGTCTTGGATGTTTGCAATGCCCCAGGTATAATTCCAATTGAGAATTCAGTATCTCTTATAGGATGAAGACCAAGAAATTGCACTGGAAACACATCAAAGAATTCCCTCACAAAATACATGTCATCAAATATGGTTCCTTCCTTAGAATCCATCATCTGAGCAAGATACACGTGCCCATAGGTTAGTAATTTCCATGCTTGATACTATGGTTCTAAAGTAGATTCATCGTCCCCCTTGCACTTGTACATAATCAGGGGTTCGATTCTCTATATGGAGAGTTATTTCCCTCTCACAAAAATTTATGTTGGCTCTATATAGGGAAAGTCAATACATGCCAATAATTGCATAAAATTACACTAGAGGGAGTATAATGATGTTTTCCAGGAATTCCAATCCAAAAATTGTGACAGGGTAGAAGTTATATTCATGGGATGAAATAATTTCCCCATTTTTCATTCTCAATGAAATCTATACTTCGATGATTTGTGGGAGTGTTTGGATTGATCTACTAAACTTTCAGGATATAAAATAATGCATAGAACTAGAATCAAAAATTTTGTTCACTTTTATTGCATGAATAACCAGCATACTTGTCACCACTTTGTTTTTTGGATTCGCTTCGATAGTAGTGATGTAAAAATCTCACCATTGCTTTTATAGAGGTTTTGGGTTACCTAAAAAAACCCTTGGTTTAGGGCACTAGTTCACCAAGTGACCTAGTTTTTTCAATTGTAGCAATGAGCAATGCAGTGAGGGTCGAACATATTGTTTCTATCCTATATCGAAGAATCATTCCTTTCTTGTTGATAATTATTGGAAAGGTACCCTTCTCTTCCACACCTAAAACATTTCCTTGCCCCCTTTAGGAAATTTCTTGGGTGATTCTTTCCGCACCTTTGGAAAATGTGGTGATAGAATTTTATAGAACCATTGGATTTATCTATTGTACTTCCAAAATTATAGTCCACTTTTATCTTCATATACCCATGATATCCTTGAGATTCTCCAATCTCCATTTCAACTATGAGGACACGTCAGATAATTTCCTCATAGCTATTAATGTCACAGATCACTAGGGATTTCCATAGACTAGGTTTTAGCCCACAAAATAAGTGGTCAACCTTGCATTTAGGGGTAACAACAAAGAGGGAGGTGTATCATGAAAACCTTGTGAAGTTTTCCTCATAGGATTCAATGGATTTGTTATCTTTTTTCTTGGGGGAAAGAAATTCCATTTCCATCTTATGTCGGAGGGTGGGAGAAAAATATTTATTGATTTTTTTTTCAGAAATCCTTCCATTCCAACACCTCAATATCTTCCTCAGGTTGTGTATTTTTTGATCAATGTCCAACAATGATCAGTTTCACCCTCCATATGATATTCATCCATAAGATCCTTCTCTTGTTCTAAACATTGAATGATGGAGAATATCTTCTCAGTGGAGTTGATCCATTCTTCAATGATTGAGGGATCAGATGATCTATTGAAAGTATGAGACCTCTGACTCAGGAAGCTCTCGATTGGAGATTGTTATTTCTTGGGGGGTTGGGGGTTGGATGTTACTATTAACCCATGTTTTTATTAAAAACACGATTTATCTGAGAGAGTATCGTGACAAAGTTTTTGATTCCTTCTTCCATCGGATTGGGAATCCCATTAAAATAGTCATCACATTGATCTTCACATTAGTTGTCATCCTAAGTCCTCCTATTACTGCCCATTGTCTAGAATAAAAGGAAAGTTAGGGGTAATTATTTTTAACTATTAAACACATAAAATTTAATCCAATGAAAAAAGGATAACATATAAATTACAATGATTTCCTTAACTTATGAATTTATTGGGTTCAATCTACGTTATCCATGATCTACATCGCAGCATATATTATTAGGGGTATTTTTTATTCCATTATTAATGGTATATACTAAGATTATGAGTTTAACAAAGAATATCCCTTGGGAGTGTCGAACCAAGAGTTCAGCAAGGCCCATTTTCGTGCACCAGTTCCCGTTTGAGTCTGGATCAAAGTGGTGTTTTTGGATTTTACCCCTAGATACATCTTTTCCAGAGCCACCTCTACTTGTTGTATCTAGAAAGGGATGTATTTTCTTGATAATACACTTAATATATACTCACCAAAATTTATGGATTATTTTCTTATACTCATTCTAATTCCTAAGGCTTTCACTAGAGTTTTATAACCCTAATACAAAAAATAACTAAACCTATACTCTAATACAAACTATAACAATCCTGATCTTTATTACACACTTAAACCTAATTTATTACATAAACTTGAACATATGACAACTTTTAGGATCTAGAGTTCTAGTGTCATGGAAAATTAATAACATTACATAACAACTTAAAACAAGAAATACAACATCTTTATTTCAAACTTCTTTGACAAGAACAACTCATTCATTCATACTTAACACTGCATGGGATGACCGGGGGACACACATATGAAAGGGGAGAGCTATAAAGCCCACTAAGGGAGTAAAAAGGGTATAAAATGAAAAATAAAATACATGTTAGAAAATATTCATATCAATGGATCATAATAGAAACATGAACATAAAGGCATGATATAACATGGTTATTATAATGTGGAAATGTGGAAACAACATACAACATGGTATTAGCATGATCCCAGGCTCATTGACCATGTATTAGCATGAGTAAACCATATTTACGCATGAATTAGCATGAATAGACCCTCATTTTACATGGTGTATCATGATACTAAACATTACCCAATGTATTGGAGAGCTATTAGGGCACACCCTTCATAATCATTTCAACCTCATGCTTAAGTATGCCACATAGATCATATAACATGGATTAATTCTGCATAACCATTTATTAAAAAATAAAAGAATTTGGAATACATAAATTTTAGTACCATTCAATAATTATATGTGCATAAATGTGAATACCCTTGATAGAGAAATGGGTATGGTATTCCCTACATGATGATTTTGGCATGGAAAATCACGGTGCCATTTCGACAGCATAACACCGTCATATGGAAATTCATAAATTGGGTTATTGAGAGGGAAATGGGTATATAATCTTTTATACAAGGAATATAGAGTAAGGTATCATGTAACATAATATCCCAACATATAAAATGGATTTCAGATACATAATATAGAAGAAATTCTTGAATGGAAATAAGAAGAGTTAAATTCCTTACGGAATTTCAGCATGGTAACGAGTGTACATGGAAGGAATTATTGAGAGAGAAAGGGGTATATAATCATTAAAACTTAATTAGGGAATTATGGGGGTGGTGAGAAATAATACCCCAACATTTTTAATTGAAAATAAAAGGGCATAACAACATAAAGAAACTTGGATAAAAATGAGAAAGGAAGGAAAGTAAGGATCCCTTACTTGTGTGTGTGACTTCAAAAGTTTGAAGAGGGGATTATTGAGAACGTGGGGAACCTTGGAAGGATTATAGAGAATGGATGGAATAGTAGGGATGTGATACAAGGATTTTAAATGAAGATAAGTGGGAGATTGGTCGGGTTTATTTAAGAAATAAGAGGAGAAATTTTTAATATTTCACAAACTTATGTTTTGAAATATATATAAATAAATATTCAAAACCACAAATATGCCCCTAGTTTTTGCCCGTGGTTTATAACAAAGAGGAGTGGAAGACATTATTTTATAAGGCCAATGGCCTAACATATTAAAATATTATCCTTTCTTATGTGGAGGAGAGTCACACCCTCAAGGAAATGATTTTTAAATCATAAAATATATTATACACTTTAGAGGATTCAATAAGGCATTATAAAATAATTAAAATAAATTTAATATCACATTATTTTTATGGTAAAACATATATTGGGACGATAAAACCCATTATAGTATTTATCGCATCATTTTTGGGTCATTATAATGTCATAAAACACATATTTTATTTATACGATATTTAATTTTAACCCAAAATCTCAACTATCTCAGAAAATTATGAAAAATTAAACATTGGATAATTTCAATGTCACAATTCAAAAAAATATTCATTTTATCTAAATAATTTCCTAAATAATTAAATTTTCACTTTTAAAATGGAAACCGATATTTATTGAAAATTCACGGGTTTTGACAAAAACAGTTTTCAAACCATAATAAAAATTACATTTGACTTCATAAAAATTATATACTCATTTATTATTCATAAAATTAATTTTATAATAATATTTTATTAAATTATTAATTATTTAAAAAATTCATTAATTCCTTAAAATAAATTCTTTAAAAATACACTTTCTTTTTTGTCATATTTAAAATATAACTCTTATACAACTGATTACCTAATCATTTACAGATAAGGAACTGATATAATAATAATTTATAAGAATTTTTTTATAATATTATTAATAAAAAACTTTGTTTAATATAATAATGTTTATATTTCTCAGAAGTACCATATTTACTCAAAAAATCAATTTAATAAATTCGTTATATTTTTTAATAAAGACTATTCTTATATAGAAATTGAGGGAATAATACTTTTATTTACAAAAAGAGATTACACAATAAGTCACTAATAAATTATTACCTAACCCCTTATAACACCCCCATAAGTCCTAAGGGTAAGGTCTGCGATGGTGATAGACTCTTGGGGTGGCTCGGATAACAACACCCAGGTGGTAATCCCTATTAACTTGAACTTCTCCCGTAGGTGATTTCGTTAAATCTTAACATGTTTAATATCAGCTTGGTATTAGTGAAGAATGAATCCTAGTGACACTAAATTCTTTATAAGCTCTGATAAACAAGCTTCATATGACCTGAGTCTACTGGATGATTCCATCCTCTCATTTTTTTGGTGTCGAAAGGATTTTTTTCAATAACCTTATATTGTTATCAGTCGTGTGATCACTGTTCAACATATATATTATCAATAGTAATAATATTTAACGGTTACTTAAAAAAAATAAAAAAAATAAAAAAAATAAAAAAAGTGTGCATGTGTTTTCTATATTAATAAAACATTAAAAGAAAGAGAATTTTATTAATAAAAAATCAGGTCGTTACATAAATGGTTGGATAAAATTTTAAAATTTGATGGTGAGTAATTATGTCTCTTTTTTAATTTTTTAGATTTTCAGTTATTTTTAATTATTTATATTTTTTTATAAATACACACCAACACAAGATAAAAAGATTAAATAAAATGTTTGATTAGGTAAGTGGTAAAAATTATAATTACAAAGTAAGAAGGATAGAGAGAGAGAGAGAAGAGGAGTTAAAGGGAAATAGGTACCCCTGGTCTCGATTTGTTGGGTCACCATATCCATCTAGTGGTGGGTCAACAGTAGAATTTGGGGATCTGATGGAAGTTGATGTGGTTGTTGAGATGTTTTCCCTCTCATGGTTATTCTTTAAACAATTTTCATTAACCGTGATTGTCCTTATGGAAGAGGGGTCTTGGATAGGAACTTCACCGAATGGGTAAACATTATTAATAATAAAAGGAAATTTCCACTGTTAATTAATATTACCTAGGTGAAACCGAAATAGAGAAATGAAGATAATTATCTTTTCACCTTCATGAAATAACTTTCACAAGATCTGTTTGTCATAGAGTTCCTTATACATTTATTTTTAGAGGTTTTAATTCTCATTAGAATATAGTCTAAGCTCCCCCACTTAATTTAACTAAAACAATTTCTCTTCACCAGATTTTTCACGATCAAAATTACATGTTTTCACAGCCCAAAATGACTTATATTGGATTTCAACTGGTAAATGAAATTATTTAGAAAATACTATCCTAAAATGAGACATCCCAATGGGTTTTTATAGGCAGCTAGATAATCCCAAAGCTCTTCACAAAGTCATTCAAGCCAGTATTTTCTAGTGGGATTTATAGTTTTATGAAGAACTCTTTTAACTTCTCTATTATAAAGTTCATCCATGCCATTTGTTTGGGGTGATATGAAGTTGATGTTTTATATATAACCCCATTATTTTCAGATGATATGCAATGGTCTGATTAATTAAATGAGTTACTAAATCAATTATGAAGGCACATGTTTCTCTAAACTGGTGGAAAATGTGGGTTTTTAGGAACTCACTAATAGTATGCGAATCATACTTTCTTTTGGGTTCGAACTCAACCCACTTTGAAATATAATCAACAACCAGATGAATATATGAGAATAAATTGGAAGGTGGAATTGGTCCCATGAAATTGATGCCCCAAACATCGAAGATGTCACAAAAAATTTAAGGATTTTGGGGAATTTCATTTATTTTCAGAATTTTTTTATACTTTTAGTAGGAGGTAAATGATTTACAAAACTTATTTGAGTCCTTAAAGAATGAAGGCCATAATAATCCCGAGTTAGGACTTTGTAGGAGATCTTTTGTGGTCCAAAGTGGTCACCACAATGCATTTAGTGAAAAAATTCCATAATGGAGGAATATTCATCTTCATCGACACATCCCCTAATTACCAAGTAAGCCCCAATTTCCCAACATTTATCATATTCTCGAAAATAGAATTTTAAATAACATTTCAGCTTCACTTTGTGTTCTTTTGATTTTTTTTGGAAAAACACCATCAACCAAATTGTTTTCAATTGGAGAATACCATGGTGACTCTGGAATGCGATATGATAGGAGATCATTGGGGAATTTCGGACCAATGATTTCTAAATGAGAAGAATTAAAAATTCTCCTCAAGTGATATGCCATAGGGATTTATTTTATAGGTCTATCTTTAATTACAATGTCTAACTATTATATCATCAAGATTCATCTTATTAGTCTTGGTTTGGAATCACATTTTGTGAGTATGCTCTTTATAGAAGAATGGTCTATGAATATGATAATTTTAGAACTTAAGAGAGAGGGCTGAAATTTATCTAATGCATCAATCACTTCTAAAATTTTCTTTTCAATCATAGTGTAGTGCGATTTAGTTTCATACAATTTTTTTAGGCATAATATATGACATGAGTAATCTTTTCTCTTCATTGACTAAGAATGGACCCAATGGCCCTATAAGAAGAATATCCCATCAATTCAAAGGGTAAGGATGAATTTAGGGGTTGGATTATTGGGGTAGATGTAAGAAAATATTTGAGTTCAATAAAGAAATTCTCTCCTTCATGCTCCATTGAAACGGAATGTGACATCATTTTGGAGTAGCCAAGTGAGTGGGAGGGAAATCCTACTTAAGTTATGGATGGATATCTGTTAGAAACCATAACGAACAAGGAATAGATGGATGTATCGAATATATATGGGTTCATGAAATGATTGGAGAACATAAATTTTGGCATGATCAACTTCAATAGCCACTTTTGAAACTATGTGCCTTAAAAAACCCCTTTTGTTACCATGAAGTGACATTTTTGAAAATTCAGAACAAGGATACATTTGAGACACTTTTGAAGGACTAGAGAGAGTAAATGTAAGTAGGACTCAAATGACTTTCCATAAATGGAAATTTATCCTTGAAGACCACCATGTAATGCTCAATGAATTCATAAAAGATACTCATCATTCACCTCTAGAATTTTGGAGGGGTATTTAAAAGGGAAAATGAATTATCTTATATGAATATTCTCAAAAGGGGTAAGTGAAAGTAGTCTTTTATTGGTCATAGAGTACCATTGGGATTTGAAAATATCCTATGTATCCATAAAGAAGGCAATTAAGTGACTTTATAACTGATCATTCTAGCATATGATCAAGGAATGGAAGAGGGTAGTGATATTTTTGTGTTTCAAAATTTTATTTCTGATAATTGATTCACACATGCCATTTTTTTCCAATCGAGTTGTGACCACCTCCCCATGTTCATTCTTGACAAAAGTCATCCCACCCTTTTTAGGTTCCATTTGAATCAGACTAACCCATTCACTATCATAAATTGGGTATATAATACCAGCTCAGAGAATCATGGTAATATCTTCCCTAACTACCTCATGTATTAGTGGATTGAGTCTTCTTTGTGGTTCTCTAATTGGATTGTATGATTCCTCGAGATGGATGTGATTCATGCAAAGGGAAGGGTTGGTTCTTTGTATGTCATCTAGGTTACAACCTAAGGCCTTTTCATTTTACTCTAACACTTGAACAAGTTTAAACTCCTTAGTTTTAGTGAATGTGGTAGAGACAATGACTGTATAACAGTTATCATGGAAAGGGAGTTCATATTTCAGGTATTTAGGAAGAGGTTTTAGATTAGTCTCATCTTTCATTAGTGGGATAGACAAATGAAGGATGGAGGAAGATATTTCAGTTGGTTTTGATTCATTTTCCTTAATACTTTCTAATGTGGAACATTAGAGATCAATGTTGTGATGGGATTCAATAGAGTTTTCAAGATCCTCTAGAATTCTGGAGTCTATGAATGAATAGTAAACATCAAATTCCACATTAATGACTTGGTTAATCATGGTGAAAATTTCAAAAGCACCACTCCTACTAGAACATGATGAAAATAATATATGGGGTTTAATTGATGCTCATAAGTGTCCTCAGAAGCATGGATTGAGAAGTCATAGTGATCCTATGATGGGTCTCACATGGATTGAGAGATATTAAGCATAACCATTTTTTCACAAAATTCCATGGATAGGATTCCTGCATGGAAATCAATCTAAGTTCTTTCCATTATGAGGAATGGACATTCTAGAAATATTGGATATTGATAATAGTTTATCTCAACTTCCATGTAAAGGACATAGAAATCATATGGGATGATACTATTATTAACCCAGACAAGGTCATCCTCAATTATTCCCTCTGGATTGGTTGTGCTTTAATTGGATAACTGGTTGACAACACCCATTGGGTGAAATTGACCTAGACCAAGGTTGGAGAAGACGGATTTGGGTATGACATTTATCAAAGATCTTATATCTATGAGTGAATCATCAAAGTTGTACCTCCCTATATGGCATGGAGTAGTAAAAATCCCAGATTCTTTTCACTTCTTGGGTATGGAAAATTGGGTTTAAACATTCTCAAGGATCCTATGTTGTATTTTATGGATGGACAACTCCTTAAGAAAATTTTCATACTTAGGTGTTTTTTTGATTTCATCTAATAGAGGGATGTTCACTTCAACACATCTAAGCATTTTTAGCATTTTAGGATCAGGTTCAAAGAAATTCCTTATCTTAGAGACAACATGAGGAAAATGAATTTGGTTCTTTAAAGGTATAGAAGGTGGTAAGGGAAAGGATTTAGGTTCATTTTATAGGTTATTTTTCTTTTCATTTTCTAGATCAATATTTAAAGGGTATTTATAGGAATCATCATGAGGCACAAAAATTTTCTTTCCCGATTTATGTGAAATTTCACTTACATTACCCATGGGGTTGGGTAATGGTTGAGTTGGATGTTGGAAAGAATTTGGTTGTTGATTCTAGCATATATGGGATTAAATTCGACCAATTTGTGTTTCAATTTTTTTGAGGCTAGAATGGGTGAAGGAGGAAATATCATCCACTACACATTCCCATATTTACAGGGAAGAAGAGGCTTGTCCTGAATTGGGATTGCCTTAACTTTGGTTCTTTTGAATGTGTTTGTATTGGGTTGAGAATTAGAAAGGATCATTAGGATAGATGAATCCCAGAGGAGGAGAGGGAGGATTTCTCTTTTGTGGTCGAAGAACAAAAGGGTAAGGTTTTTTGATGTTACCAACACCTTGACCATATTGTAATTGGACTATATTTTGAGGAGGTAATTAAGGGGGATGAGAGACGAGATTACTATACCTCAATCATGGGTTATAGGTAGAAGAAAAGGTCTTAGAGTGGGGTAGGTTTATGTTTTCAATGAACTGACCTAATTTTTGGGGGTTGGTGTTCCTATGATCATATGTTTCATTGATATCCATTAGTTCAGATGAATCCAATGGATCCTCCTAATTTTTTGGACATGTATCAATTGGATGAGATGGTGAGCTATAGATTCCACAATTCTTGATAGGTCCAGGGAACATAGATTTTGGAGAAGATGATGGTGGGGCTTTGGAAGCCACAACTAATTGTCTCACAAGACCTATAAATTCACTCTTCCACTCAGTCATCTTGTTTCCATCAATGGATTGATTTTCTTGGAATTTTTGACTTGATAATGTGATTGAGTATGGAATTGTTGCATGTTTGCATCCATATTTCTTATGATATCTCATGTAGCTGTAGGAGTTTTATCAACAAGAGCACCACCACTTGAATCAACAATGAGAGCTCTCTCTATAGATAATAAAACCTCATAGATGTGTTAGATAAAGATTTGGAAATGGATTTGGGGATGTGGGAAGGTTTCCACAATACTTTTTAACCTCTCCCAGTACTTATGGAGTGATTCACTAGGGGAATTGATTGATACCACTAATTTACTTTAGGATAGAATTAGTATGATAAGTATGAAAGAATTTCAATAAAATTAGTCTATTTATGTAATTACATGTGGTTATGGAACTAGGAGAAATGTATTAGAGCCATGACATGGATGAGTTATCTAGGGATAAAGTAAATTCTCAAAGTTTTTTTCTTCAGAAAACCCATGAGGCTTCATGGTAGAGCACATAACTTGAAACACTTTGAGATAATGATGTGGATCCTCACCGTCTAGCCCATGGAAATGGGTTAGAATATGAATCAAACCCAATTTGAGATCAAAATAATCCTTAATATTTGTATATTTAATACTAAGGTTTTAGAAATTCATATCAGTGCAATGATTTCCTTAAGGGTTTCTCCCTATGATTGGACATATCTAGTTTAATTGGTAGGGTAATGATTGGTATTCAGTGATTTGATTATCCCTAATGGTCCTCCTATATTGGGGAAGAGTTCACTTGATTTCCATTTCAAACAAATATTATGGATTGTTTGGGAGTTTATGAATAATTTTTAGAAGTTAAAAAAGGATGAGAAAGTTGGGTTTTTAATTGTGGAGTTTTTCTTATTAAGATTTTCCTAAGAAATGGGTTTTTCTTTGTCTTTTTTTTTCAATTTTTTTAGCTAAATATTTTAACCATTTTTTCTAAAGAAAAAACATCCAACTAATTAAGAAACCACCCTCAGTAATGGATCCATTTAAGCCCAACCTATTGTCACCTAGCGACCATTCAAGGGTATGGTTCTCTACAAATGTGTATAGCAGCAGTCAGGTCAAATCCTTGGTGAGTGTACATTTTAATAGTCAATTGTTTTTCTTATGATTTATCTTTTTAAATATGGGATGTTTCTAGTGATAAAATGAAATGATTAAATTATGTATATTTATTTATAAATTTGATTAATATTATGGTCAATTCATTATCAGGGATTTATGTTTATGATATCCTTGAGCTATGCTTTGTATTTCATTAAATTAACACCCACTTCACAAGATGAATCTGATCGGAATTCCAAAGTGTTAAGGATTTATTTCAATCCTTAGCATAACATAGGGTTATAATATAAATTAGAACTTTTTTATAGTAGTGTATTTTGGTTTCCAATAATCCATGTAATTCACATGTTAAACGAATCATGTCATTAATCCCTAACATTTTAAGTTCAACATACACAATCCTATCACAATGAATAATCAATGAGAAAAGTACCTAAATCAATTAATATCACCAAATCATGACTCACCCCAATGGCAGATTTACTCAAACATTGATATTTAAATTAATCTAGTTTATGATGTTTTAGGTGATGGGTTAAAAATAAAAGGAAAAAGTATGGGACAAGATAAGAGTAGTGCACTGAACACGCACACAAATGTGAAGATAATTAAAGAAAAAATAATTTCGATTGAAATAGAATGAAAAATAAGAGAATGGTTTTACACATGATTTAAACTATTTATAGATGATTTATATTAAAAAATAGAATCTGGCAGAAAATTAGAAGTTATGATGATGAAACATGCTTTAATATTTAATCAAACTCATTGAAAACTTACATGAATACAATTTAAAACAAATGTAAACGAACAAGAAAATAAAAGTGGAGGAGAGGTATCTCTCGGTAAAACATGATAAAGGAACATACTTCAAGGCCCTTCAAAAGGCTATATTCATGCTAAATAGCCTCTTTTATTTATGAAATTTTATCCCCTTGAAAGGAGAATAGGAGAATGTATATATAGCCCAAGGAGGTGAACTCTTTGCATTCCAAAATTTTCCCTTAAATTAGAGTGATGATATGACCATTCATAATGCATAATACTAAGATATATTATCAATTCAAGTTATAGATATGGAGGTTTTATATATAATAAGAAAATTTTGTGGCCATTGTACTTTTGTAGGCAATGTTATGGCTATTTTACTATACAATGTATAACTATCTGTTTTTATCAACACGTTTTCGAAGGTGGAAATGTGAATTGTTTTTTAAATTTGAATATTACCTCAAATACGAACCATTTCTTCTACAATTTCCACATACTATATCTTGTATTTTACACAAGAAACATTCAGATCGAATGGATGTTTATATTAGTGAAAAATTAAATAAATGTGTGTGGATTTTAATTCCCACACTTAATGGTGGGATTGAATTCAATGAATCCTTTGGGACTCTTTTTGTTGGTGTTGGACCTTGAAATTTTTATCCATGATTAATATGGATATTATAGATTATATTAAGTAGTTTCATTAAATTTGGGATCTTGGATTGAGCCCAGAAATTGTATAATCATGGCTGGTCCAGTTTCTTCACAGATTATTTGGGCCTTCATGTGTGTTCTATAGGCCCATAAAATGACTAAATTGGAAAATGATTACTTATAATTATATTTTTTAAATGGAATAAGATACCCTAAAAAACAATAATAAAAAAATTTGGATAATTAGGGTGATATTTATGATTAAAATGTTAAACTGAATCAAATATGGATTTATTCAAATAATGATAAAAAATTATATTTAATATTAAAACTTGAATATTTCACATAATTTTATATATTTCATAGAAAATAATTAGAGGGAGTAAATAAAATGTTATAAATAAATTAATAACATCAACTCCGCTGAACATATTCTTATACATTTCCTCATGTATAACTAATATAAAAACATAACTAAATCATTTTTACTCACCAAAAAATATTAAAATTTTGGTTCCACCTAGAATAGGATGTTTAGACCATTTCTCTCATCCATATTTAATTTCAACAAATTTTTTTACAAGAAAAATGTTCCAAAAAATCATTTTTCAAGATCAAGATTAGAAATGGAAAACATGGGAACTCAGAAATTACTCCTCTCAAGATGATAATAAATTATTTTTAGAGATTCAATCATTCACTAAAAAAAAGTTAAAATAATAGATTTTTAAAGAGATCTCATCTTCCATTCCCTCTCCTAAAGTGAATAGGAATCAATATGTATTATTTTGGGGGTTTTCTATGGATATATGACTGTAGAAATTTAATGTTGAAAAGAGTAGAAAAGAAGGGTAAAACACCAACATGGGTAAAACAATGTAGAGTTTGTTTTGAAAAGAAACATGGAAGGAAATGGAAAAACATATTTTAAATATAACTATTGTGTGAAGAAATATAGAAATAAGGAAGAAAAATTGAAGGGGATGAGAAGATGAAAAATTTACAAAACACAAAACATATCCCAATGACATAAGTGTTCTTTTTTTTATTTTCTTTTTTTGAAAGTTGAACTTGAAAAATATCTCATAATCACCTCCCATCCCATGTTTTATCTATTCACGACACTAATTATAATAGATATTAAAAGAACAAAGTTTGAGTAAGAGTTATTTTTCACATTCCCAAGACACAACCCTTTTTTTTAATTTTTTTAATTTTTTCTGAACACTTATCAATTACATTTAAAAAATTACATAAATGAAAATAAATTCCCTAAATTCATCAAAGGAAAACCTCTCACCCACAATAAAATATATGCCTTCCCTAATCATATGATTACAAATTAAAAATCAAGAAACAAATACCCAAAATATAATCTAGTCCCCCACACTTAAATTTCAAAAAATTATGCAATATAATTCCGTGTAGATTTTTGGTGGGATAAGGTATTGGGATTGTAATGTATCTAATAAATAAAATGTTTTTATAGTCTTGAAGGGGCTTTTAATATGGGGATTAATGTAATGTTAATGTGAGACTATTTGGATTTTTTTATTCTCAAGTGGTTCAAAAAATTCCTCTATGATATTATTGGACACTAAAGTAGAAAATTCAGCTTGAAGGTCCACAAACTCAAGACTCTCAATCATTGGTGAAAAACACCTAAAAAGAAAATATGTCCATAGGTGACCTTGGTAGGAAATATAATGTTTTTCATCACAGTTGGGGAATAATCATTTTCTAAATCTATAGCTATGCATTCAAAATTTATTATTCTTGAAAAAAAGTTCATTATGAAAATTTATGATGAAAATAAAAAACAAATTTAGATGAATAATATATTTTGAATCCCCAAAATGGTTTGACAAAATTTGAAAAGTGGATGTGGAGTAATTATGATTCTTTATCTTATTTATTTTAGTTTATTTTAGGTTTTTTAGTTTTTTATAAAGGCACACCCACACAATATAGAAATGGTAAATAAAAATTTTGATGAGGAAGGTTATAAAAAAATGAGAATGAGAGAGTAAGAAAAGGGAGAGAGAGAGAGAGAGGGAAGAGGAGTTAAAGGGAAAGGGGTTCCCATGGTTTGTTGGTGGGTTTTTATCTCCATCTAGTTGTGGGTCAATTTTAGAATTTGGGGATCCGAGGGAAATTGACGTTGTTCCTGAGATGTGTGTCCTCTCATGGTGATTCTTTAACTGATGTCCATTTACTGTGAATTTTCTTTTGGAAGAGGGGTCTTGGACTTTTACTGAAAAAATGGGTAAACATTAGTAGTAATAAAGGGACCTTCTCAAAGAGAATTAATCTTACCTGGGTGAAGGAGAAATCAAGAATTAAAGATAATTACCTTTTCACCTTCATGAAATACCTTTCAAAGGATGTGTTTTTATAGAGTTCCTTAGACTTTTATTTTTGGAGATTGTAATTCTTGTAAGAATCTAATTAAATCACCTCCAATTCATTTAAATGCAACAATATCTCTTCACCATTTTTTTTACAATAAAAATTTCCAGTTTTTGTAACATCCCAAATCTGGGTGCCGCCTAATGTTTCCCCATACCCAGTTCGTCACATGGCCTCAAGCACATTTCCCCGAATGCTAGAGGCTGCCGAATAGCAGCAAGGGACTTGGGTGTGATAATGGGGAAACTATGCCATCATTGGAAGAGTAACACAGTGGAAAAAAATTATAAACATTAACAGAAGCAATAATACCATAAAAAAGAAGTAAATAGGGGAAAACTAATAGTAAATAAACAACTAGAGCACATATATAATGATGCATGTCACATTTGTCTTGGAAAACATCCAAACAAGTCACAATGCTGAAACACAGTACTAAAACAAAATATAAAAGAAAACAAGTAAACTCCTACAACATCACAAGCCTCAGCTTTGTCCCATGCTCTCCAGCTCCATCTGTAATCAAGTACCTGATGTACAAGGGCACTTGTACTTATCTATATCTGCAACCATATAATCTATTTGGGTCAAAACGCATGACCCAAACAATGTATGAGATGAATCCCAATAGGCAACCAACAATATATCTATGACTAACAATCAGTGAATATATATAGCAGGTAAAATGTAGAAATGAAGCATAAACTAGGATGTACTCAAAAGTAAACAATGCTACAGTTTCAAATTACATTCAATTTCATTATTAAATTATTCAAATCATTGAATAATGAATCTTTGGATCAAGTCTAAGATCTATATCCCTATATGTAATAGAAAAAATAGATTTCTCAAAAGACCATCTAAAAAACCAAGTAATACCGAGTCCAAGCTTATGCTTTGGCTTGGCTGACTCGTCACAATAACAATCAAACATTTATAACATCCCTCTGGGAAATCTCTCATGGTCTAACCCCTTTGGTCTAAGCATAACACTAAAAAAATACAAATGATCACATAGGCATCTATCATAGTCAATACCCCTGGGTAAACCTGACATCAATAATCTATACACGACATCTGGTGGCTCTCACAGTCAATACCCCCTGGGTAAATGTAGTATAAATAATCATAAACGACCTCTGGGTAGCTCTCATGGTCAATAAACCATTGGTCAAAGTCTACACCAAATCTCTCACGGTCTTACTTAAATAAACATGGAAACCCCCACAATATTCATAGTCCAAGGCTCTCATGGTCTAAGGAGGATCAACACACATACAACAATCATTAAAGGCTCTACAAGAAATCTGAAAAATTACATGGATCAACTTTAATAAAAATAATAGAAACAAGCATCACACATAACCAAACAACTCCATCCTAAACAACACAAGGCTTGGAAACACGATAAGCCTCATAAGAAACCTAGGCCAAACAGCCAAAAACTGTCAAACAAGGGAACACACCCATGGGGTGTTCCATAAACAAGGGTATATAATCTTATTTATGGGCATTGACCCCTAATCGAACAACTAAACCATAGAAGGTATTAAACATGGTCAAAATCCAAAATACACAGTACCCCAACATGGGTATTTGAAAAAATTAAGCACATATAATCCAAATATAATTGAATATATGCACAAATGACCTACCTCGATGTTGTACAAGTAACACTATTGAAAGTCGTCCCTTTAATTAACCTATAATGTCGTAGATCTAAAAAAAGGTCAAAATCATTCAAACTTTAATAACTCACAAGAGAGGAGAAATTAGGAAGAGAGGCTCTAGGGAAAGAGAGAACTCACTGGTGGGAATCCAACACATCTAGCAGTGTCTTGATTGAAGCTTGGATAGAGGAACAATAGGGGTTCTAATTTCTCAGCCATCTTGTCACCCTCTTGTATGAAACACGAGAATAAGAGATGTGTTATAGAGATGAGACGTAAACCCAGTCTGATTAATAAAATAAAAAGAAAAGTACATATATTGTTCATTTAATATACACGCCGTGTACATGCCTCAATCGACCCCTAATTTAGGCAGTCCACACGACCATGTACTCAACCGTTACACGACCAGTACATGGATACCCGCGGAAATCGGGTACCAAGCATGTACTCAAGAGTACATGGTGTGTACTTAAAAAATTTCCAAATTCCTCCTTTTTCCTCAAAACTACCAAAATCAGTATCCATTAATAAAATGATGATCTGGGTTCTTACAAACTTCCCCCCTTAAATAAATTTTCCCCTAATTTCCCATCCAAGGGTGGTAAAGAAGAAACTTCAAACAACTCTTGCCACTGGGATCGTACGTTGGCCTCACTCTCCCATGTCTCGTCCTCTACTCACCCGTGCTGCCATTGAACCCATACCAGAGGAACACACCGGCCATGGAGAACCTTTGTGCTGTGATCCACAATCCGTATAGGGTTCTTATCAAAGGATGAATCCACCTACAAATTAACCTCCTCTGGTTGAAAAACATGAGACGGTTCTAAAAAGTAACGTCATAGTTGAGAAACATGGAAGACATTGTGAATAGCCCGATACCTCTGAGGAAACTGAAACCGATAGGAAATCGGTCCAATTCTCTCCAAAACTTCAAACTGCCCGACATATCTCGATGAAAGCTTCTTCTATCTCCTAATCCTCATGTGTCCCAACCTTAGTGTGACACACAATAAAAAATGACTTCTGGCCTTGAGCTCCATATTTCATCTCCGTCGACTAGCATAAGATTTTTGGAAAGACCGTAAAGTATCCATACTCTTCCGAATCAACTCTACCTACTCAGTGGTCTCTTAAAAAATACAAGGTCCCAACATAGATGCCTCTCCTGCCTCTAACCAACATAAGGGTGATCGACATGGCCTACCGTATTAATCCTCATAAGGTGAGATCTGAATCATTGCCTAAAAACTGTTATTATAGGAAAACTCCAATAGGGGTATATGTATCTCCAAAGACCCCCTAAAATCCAGGACACATGCTCAAAGCATATCCTCCAACACCTGAATCGTGCGCTCAGACTAACCATCTATCTGGGGATGGTAAGGTGTACTCATAAGTACCTATGTACCCAAAGCCCTATGTAGTCCTTGAAAGACATGACAAGTAAACCGAGTGTCCCTATCTGAAATTATAGAGTGTGGAACCCCATTCAATTGTACAATTCCTCAGATATTCAAAATTCCAATCTTGTCAACACTAAAGGTCTTCTTGATTGACATGCAGTGTGCAACCTTTGTGAGTCTGTCAACAACAACCCAAACTGTATCATTACCTCGAGGTGACCTTGGTAAACCCATTATAAAATCCATCACAACATCCCTCTTCATAAGTGGCCACCAATATTGATGATGTAGATATCAATACATCTTGGTAACACCAAGATGTACTGCCCAAACTAAGGAATGAAAATCCCACAAATGATCCTCGCGTATTTCTACTGACAGCCACATGATCCCATAAAAACAAAAGATCTCATCCTCACCTATGGTCTATCGAAGAGTAGGGTCCTCTCCTGAAACACTCTCCTGTAGGAATAGGCCTTCAGAATCTGATAGATTCCTCATTCACACTCCATCCATAAGAGTATAGGTAACAGCTATAGAAGATAGAAACATCTACCCATGTATGTCATGCACCTCCAAATGCAACTTAGAGAATAGAGACATAAGCTACCACTCACTGTTGGCCTTTTGAACTACGTATATCTGTGTCCTCCTGCTCAATGAATCAGCCACATCATTGCCTTTCCCAAGAGTATAGGCAAGCTCAAATTCAGTAGACTAAAGGTACTAAACCCACCTTCGTTGTCACAAATTCAGATCATGCTGAGTAAAGATATACTTGAGACTTTTGCGGTTAGTGAAAACTACAAAATTATCTCCCAATAGATAATGTATTCAACAACATAAATCATGCCCAACTACAGCTAACTCTAGATTGTGCGTCGGGTAATTCCTCTCATGTGGCCTCAACTGCTAAGACCCATATGCAATGACTCCTTCCACTTGCATAAGAACTGCTCCCAACCTAATACCTGATGCATCTCAGTAGAAAGTGTAACTCTTGCCTGGCTCCGGGAAAACCAGTATCGGTGCTGAAGTCAATCTCCCTTTCAACTCTTGAAATAATGAATAACAGAAATCTGACCACAAGTACTTTGCACCCTTCTTATTAAGGCATGTTATTGTCGCTTCTAACCATGAAAAGTCCTATATAAAGTGCCTATAGTATCCAGACAGCCCCAAAAAACTCCATACCTCAAAGACATTCTTTGAATGATCCTAGGAAACTACTTCTCTCACTTTATCTGGGTCTAATAATACTATTGTCTCTGAGATAACATGACCTAAGAAGTGAATCTGGTCCATCCAAAAGTGGCATTTTGAGATCTTAGAATATAACTGATGGTCTCTCAATGTACTAAAAATGATCTCAAGATGGGTGGCATGGTCATGTCGAGTGCGATATTACACCAAGATGTCTTCCAAAAATACTACCACAAAATAATCCATGTAATGATGGAATACTCGGTTCATCAGTGCCATAGAAACTGCTGGCGCATTCATGAGACCGAACAGAATAACCACATACTCGTATAGACCATAACTACTTTGAAAGGCTGTAAGAGGCATATCTGATTGTCTAACACGCTACTGATGATAATCTAATATCAAGTCAATATTTGAGAATACCTAAGATCATCGATGATGATCAAAGATATCATCAATCCTCACCAAGGGATATCTGTTCTTAACTATCAACTGGTTCAGCTTTCGATAAACCACAAAATGTCTGAGGGTACCATCCACCTTATTTGAAAATTAGACTGGCGAACCCCAAGGAGAATTATTGGGTCGAATGGAAACCTCTTCCTACAACTCCTCTAACTACTTATTAAGCTCCTGTAACTCCGGTTTAGCCATCCTATAAGGAGTAATGGACACCAGTGCCACTCCTGGCATAAGAAAAATTGATAAATCTACCTCGATCTTCGGAGGTCAACCTGAAAAGTCGACTAGAAGGACATCTCTGAAATGATCCACCACTAGAGGAAAGTCCACCTATGAAGTGCCCTACTCATCCATATATAAACTAGCAATCTGGGATGTAATTACTCCCAACCCATGATTCTTGGGTCCTGATCTGCTCACTTGGAAATCCCATTCGACCTTGTATAGAAAAGACCCGCCCTATGGTGATGTGAAACTCACCCAGTGATTATAGCAGTCAATAAAGGCCTGGAAGGAGACTAACCAATCCATTATGATAATGACATCGAAGCCTATCATCTCTAAGACATAGAGGTCCCATAAAAAGTGACACCCAATAACCTCAAGAGGGAACTCCTTGTACTGACATACACTAGATTTCCTAATCCCCAACGGAGTGTCTAGCGTCATAACATCCTCAGAAGTAAAGATACAGAGCCCTCAACTCCCCACAACGACAAAAGATATAAAACTCTGGGAATCTCATGTATCAAAGAGAGAATAAGCTAAAACTGTGGAAAATAAAATTGTACCTCTAACTATAGAGGGTTCAGAATCCTAGTCCTGTTGGGTTTGCACCACTATAACAGTCTAGCCTACACCACAACCCTATGACCCTGCCTGAATACGCTGAGCTAATCCAATATGTTGTACTTAAAAACCTATAGACTAGACACTACAGCCTCGACCACCTCCTTGGCCTGAACGTCCTGACGAACTCTAATTCCCTGATTAAGGAGAAACTGGTGGTCCTGCTCCTAAATGTGGAGTCATAACTAATCCCCTCTCACTAGATGTTAGTGAGAAGAACCGAAAAAATGTTGAAGATGACCCATCTTGACACAATCTCAACACTCAATGGGTCTATTGGGTATAAAGGTCTCGTATTCCCACTCTTCCCACACTGGTAACACCTCACTTGTCTACATGTAGAGACATCCTTACTACTAGAATCACCACATGAAGGATCCTTATGGTGGTTACTATTATCAATAAAAGGAGTACCACCCCAGGTTTCTGAACTGTTCTGGCTTTCTGCTCCCAACTCCCTCAGATTTCAATCAGTAATCAGTGCTGGGTTCACTATAGCACTCACTGAATTCAGCCTAAAGACATTCACCTGCGATCGGATGTCATATATGAGACCATCCTCAAACCGTCTAGTAAGTCATAACTCATCACCTCCCAAAGATGGTGCGAAGCACTGATGCTCTGTGAAATGAGAAGATTAATCCTTCACCAAAATAGTGACCTGCTCAAAATGCACGAACTCTCAGTCTCGATTGAACCTCAATGTATCAGGATAGAAGTAATCAGATAAGGTTCTCTAAAACTCTTCCCAAGACATATCCTTATGACACCCCGCCCGTGTGATAACATCCCACCATCTCTTGGTGGAATCATGAAGCATGTAAGTAGAATGATTAAACCTATTCTCCAAAGGCATCTTAAAATTCTCAAACATAGATAGCATGGCCTCCAACCATGACTCTGCAGTCTGTGGTCCTCCATCCCCAGAAAAAGTTGGAGGATGCTACTGCTGGAACACCCGTGTCATCTTCTTCATAGATGGGGCAGGATGTAGTGATCCCTAAAAAGTCGGTAACATCCTCAAAAATCCTTCTCAGAACTTTTCATTATCACCTATGTTTGGTACAACAACTGGTGCCAAGACGGGCACCACATGATAATTTTTAAGTAGTCCCTGATCTATCCTTAATGGTGTCTGGTCTTTTCCCTACCCCTCTCTTACAACCGGAGTATGTCTTAGCAGCATGACTCTTCAAGGTCAAGCTCACACCTCAGTTTAATATTATCAAGGACTGAAACTTAGAAGTTCATGAAATGAACAATAGAATAAAACATTCATGTTTACAAAAGAAGGTTACATGGTGTGTAGAACCACTACACATCGTGTTCCCTTAATTTCCAATATGGGAATGCACCTCTACCTAAACTGGTCGTGCAACACCACTACACACGGTGCAATCTTCCGGTGACATGACATGTATTTGAAATTTTCCCTCATGTATGAGTTTTTCTACATGGCTAGACCACACAGTTATCTCTTGGGTAACACTACATGGCGTGTTCACCATGGACACAGTGTGTACTACTCAAGTTCAAACCACTCATGTCATTAGTCACATGGTTGGGTACATGGTCGACTCTATATAGAATTCATGAATGGGATGAAACATGTACAACCTAAGTTTTATTCCCCCATGTCATTAGTCAAACAACTAGATACATGATCCTTATAGTACGACATGTACTCCTTGTACATGACGTGTTCTACCAAACATTTATCAACCCGTGTCTCTGCTCACAATGTCAGTCACACGGTTAAGCACCACACGACGTGTACTCCCAGTACACGATGTGTACTTAAGAAAAGTTGTTTCTTACAAAACATATGAACACATGGAATATGTTCATAACACTAAACACCATGTTGTTTGGGTTTCCAGACAGTAGGCCTCTAAAACTTCTCTAAAACCCTTAAAAACTTAAAATTTCATCCAAGTAATTACAAATTATGACCCGTGAGAGTCCATACTCCCATGAATCATAGTTTGACAAACTTATTCACATCATAACTTAGAAAAATTCAATTAATATTTCTATTATGATCCACTGAATTCTGATCCAAGGGGGCCCATAAAACATTAGGGACCAAAGATTGGCGTTGATCCAAATAAAACTTTACACGTTCCAATACCCTATCAATCTAGCATGTATTCTATCACGAAATCTATCACAACATCATGAATATCTAGCACAACATTTGTCACAACAACATGCAATCAGTAATGCATCCTGAATGGCATGACAAAATGCATGAAATGTGATCTATAACAAGTTCCTATATGATGCATGAGATGGAGTATCCTCATCTCATTGGGTTGAAATAGAAATAGAACCTTAATAATATCAATGATAACAACACAATACAAGTGAGTCACCCAATGGTGAAATCAAATAAACTATTGCAATTGAAAAACTAGAAAAATTGAAACAATTGAGGTAAATTTGCTTTTTCTTATACACGAGTTAGCTACTCCTAGGCACAACTTATTACCAACTTCTCATTCCTTCCTATCCCTGTCTATAGGCTCCAAATAGTAATAAAATGTAGAAAAGAACCTCCTTTGATACCACTTTGTGAAATCCCAGATCCGGGTGCCTCCCAAAGGTTCCCCTTACCCAGTTGGTCACATGAAATCAAGAACATTTCCCCGAATGGAAGAGGCTACCAACTTGTAGCAAGGGACTTGGGTTTGATAGTGAGAAAACTATGCCCTCATTGGAAGAGTACACATTAGAAATAAATAGTAAATAGTAGAATTAGTGATAATACCATAAAATAGAAGTAAACAGGGGAAAAGTGATAGTAAATAAACAACTTGGGAACATATATAATGATGCATGTCACATATGTCTAGGAAATCATCCAAATAAGTCACAATGATGGACCAAAATACTAAACCAAAGTAAAAATAAAAATTAGTAAACTCCTGCAGCATTAGAAGCCTCAGCTTGGCCCCATGCTCTTCAGCTCCATCAGCAATCATGTACTTGATGTAGAAGGGCAGTTAACCTTATCTATACCTGCTAACATATAATCTGTTTGGGCCAAAACGCATGACCCAATCCAGGTGTAGGATGACTTCCAGTAGGTAACCACCAAAAGATCTATGTTTAACTGTCAGTGAATATATATAGCTGGTAAAATGAATAAATGAATCAATAAACTAAGAAGTACTCAAAATTAAACAATCCTATAGTTTCAAATTACATTCATTTTAATTATTAAATTATTCAAATTGTAGAATAATTAATCCCAGGGTCTAGCCTAAGCTCTATATCCCTCCATGAAATAGCAAAAGTAGACGTATCAGAAGACCATCTAAACAACCAGGTAAGATTGAGTCTAAGCTTGTGCTTTGTCTTGGCAAACTAGTCACAATAACAATCAAGCATTCATAACAACCCTCTAGGAAAGATCTCATGGTCTAACCCCTTTGGTCTAATCATAGCACTAAACAAATAAAAATGACCACCTGGGTAGCTCTCATGGTCAATACCCCTAGGTTCACATGGAATCAATAATCTATACATGACCTCCGGGTAGCTCTCACGGTCAATACCCCATAAGACAATGAAGTATAAATAATCATAAAAGAACTCCTGGTAGCTCTCATGATGAATACCCCTGGGTGAAAGTCTACACCAAGGATCTCACAGTCCTATGTAAATAAACATGGAAACCCCCGTAGTTTTCTGGGTCTGAGGCTCTCATGGTTCAAGGATGATCAGCGCACATACAATAATCATCAATGGATCTACATTCAATCCAAAATATTACATGGCTCAACATTAATCAAAGAATAGAAACATGTATCACGCATAACCAAACAAATCCATCCTAAATAACTCAAGGCTTGGAAACACAGTAAGCCTGATAGGCAACCTAGTCCAAATGGCTAAAAACTATCAAATAAGGGAACACACCCATGGGGTGTTCCATAAACAAGGGTATATAATCTTATGCATAGGAAACAACCCTTAATCAATCAATGAAATCATAACAGGTATTAATCAGGTCAAAATCCAAAATATGCAATACCCCAACATGGGTATTTGAAAAAACTATGCATATATAATGAATAGACAATTGAAGAAAGGAACAAACCACCTACATCAAAGTTGCATGAGGAACACTCTAGAACGTCAGCCCTTGAATCGGCATTGAAAGTCATAGATCTATAAAAAGGTCAAAATTTTTCAACCTTTAATAACTTACGAGAGAGGAGAAATCAGGAAGAGAGGCTCTAGGGAAAGAGAGAACTCACTGGTTGGAATCCAACACACCTGACGATATCTCGATCAAAGCTTGGATAGAGGAAAGGTAGGGGTTTGAAGTTCTCGGACGTCTCATCACTCTATTATATGAAACAAGAGAATAATAGATGTGTTCTGGAGATGTGATGTGTCCCCAGTCTAATTAATCAAATAAAAAGAATAGTACATGGTGTGTTCATTTAATGTACACGCTGTGTACATGCTTCATTTTTCCTCCACTTGAGGCAGTCCACATGACAATTTAATTAGCCAATACATGACCAGTACATGACTACCCGCAACAACCGGGTACACAGTGTGTACTTAGAAAAATTTCAAATTCTTCCTTTTTTCCTTAGAAACACCTCAAATCAAGATTCATACTTGAAATGAAGATAAAGGTTCTTATAGTTTTGACAACACAAAATGAATTATGTTGGATTTAAATTGGTAAATGACATGATTTACCAAATACTAGCATAAAAGGAGACATCCCAATGGGAATTTTATAGTCAATTTGATAAGCCTAAAATGCTTCACCAAGTCTTTTAGTCCATTCTTTTCTGGTGGGATTTAAAATTCACTCAAGAATTCTTTTTTACTTACCTATTAGAAAGATCATCCATGCCATTTGTATTGGGGTGATATGTAGTTGATTTTTTATATAAAATACCATTCTTTTTTATAATATATTCCATTGTATGATTATAGAAATGAGTTCCTAAGTCACTTATCAAGGAATGTGTTGTTCCAAACTGGTAGAAATTGTGAGTTTTTAGGAACTAACTAATAGTATGTGAATCATCCATTCTAGTGGGTTTTTCCTCGATCCACCTATATATATAATCAAAATCTATAAGAATATATGAGAATCCATTATATGGGAGAAATATCCCAAAGAAGATGATTCCACAAACATAGAAGATCTCATAGAAAATTAAATTCTCTCTCAGAATTTCATTTCTTTTCTAAATTGATCCAAAATTTTTTAAAGTGGGAAATAATTTATAGAACTCATGTGAGTCCTTGAAGAGTGGATTCCCTATGAATCCTAGGTCAAGGAATTTTCAAGAGGTCCTTTGTGGTCCAAAGTGTCCACCACCAGGCATTGAGTGATAAAATTATAAGATGGAGGAATATTCATCTTCATCGACACATCTTTTAATTACCATGTTATCCACAATTTTCTAATGTTTATTATCTTCCCCCAAATAGAATTTTTAATCACTTTTCATCACCATTTTTGGGTTTTTTTAAACAAATTTCTGGAAAAACACCATAATACATGTAGTTTAAAATTGGGGCATACCATGGTGACTTTGGAGTGAGGTATGAAAGGTGTTAAGTGGGTAATTCAAGATCAATTATTTTTGATTGAGAATAATTAGAAACTATACTCATGTGATCATCCATAAGGTTTTCTTTTCCTATTAAATAATTAATCACAATGTCAAACTCTTGGAGATCTGTCTTATTATCCTGGGTTTGAGATTACTTTTCTTAAGTAAGAACTTTATAGAAGAATGGTTTGTGTAGATGATGATTTTGGAACCCAAGAGATAGGGATGAAATTTATCTCTGAAAAAAACCATTGCTAAAAGTTCCTTTTCAGTCACAATGTAATGAGATTGAGTTTTTGAGGAATAATAGATGACATGAGGTCTATTTTATCTTTATTGACCAAGAACGAACCCAATGGACCCATCAGAAGAATCACACATCAATTCAAAGGGTAATAACTAATCTATGGGTTGGATTATCAGGGCCAATGTAAGAACGTATTTGCATTCAACAAAGGATCTCTTGTGAGATTCATTGAAAAGGAATGAAACATCATTTTGGAGTAGCCGAGTGAGTTGGAGGGAAATCCTTTAAAATTTATGGATGAATCGGTGATAGAAACCAACATGATCAAGGAATGAATTAATGCCTAAAATGTATTTGGGTTATGGAAGTGATTGAATCACTTAAATTTATGTAGGATCAACTTTAATACCGTTTAGCAAAACTTTGTGCCCTAGAACGATCCCATTTTTAACCATGAAGTAACATTTTTCAAAATTTAGCACAAGGTTACATTTGAATTTTTTTTGGAGAACTCTAAAGAGTTAATGAAAGAAGGATTATAATAAATCTTCAGAAATGCTAAAGTCATCCATGAATACCTCCATTCAATGCCCAATGAATTAAAAAAATATAATCATCATACACCTCTGGAATGTTGCAGGATCATTGCAAAGGCCCAGAGGCATTCTATTATATGCATATGTTCCAAAGGGGTATGTGAAAGTAGTTTTTTCTTAGTCCTAAGGTTCTATTTGGATTTGGAAATAGCCAGTGTATCCATAAATTAAACAGTAATGTGAATTTCTAGATATTAATTATAAAATTTTATCAAGGAATGGAAGAGGGTAGTGATCTTTTTGTGTTTCAACATTCAATTTCTGATAATCGATGCACATGTGACATTTTTTTCACTTAATCTATGGCCACATCTCTATGTTAATTTGTGAAAACAATTATCCCACCCTTCTTAGGTACCAATTGAATTAGAATAACCCATTCACTATCAGAAATTGGGTATATAATACCATCTTGGAGAAACTTGGTAATATTTTCCCTAACTACCTCATGTTTGAGTGGATTGATTCTTATTTGTGGTTGTATAATTAGTTTGAATGATTTCTTAATATTGATGTGATGCATGAAAAGGGTAGGGTTGATTCCTTGTATGCCATCTAGATTCAAACCTAAATAATATTTTCTTTCCTCTAACACCTAAACAAGTTTGGACTCCTTAGGTTCAAAAAGTGTAGCAGAGAAAATGTCAGGATAAGAGTTATCATGGAAAAGTAATTCATATTTCAGGTGTTCAGGAAGAGTTTCCATATCAGTATCATCTTTCATTAGGAGGGCTAGACAACACAAGAATAGAGGAAGGGATTTCAGTTGGTTTTGATTAATTTTACTTACTACTGTCCATGGTTTAATATTAGAGATCATAGTTGATATGAGATTCAAGAGAGTATTCATGATCCTCTAGATTGATTGATTTTATGAATGAAATGTCAACATCAACTTCCCCATTAATGATTTGGTTAATCATGGTGCATATTTCACAAGGTCTAGTCTCATTATAACAAGATAAACATGATGGAATGGGGTTCAATTTACTCTTAGAAGTGTTCTTGAAAGCATGGAGTGGGAAGGCTGAGTGATCCTCTAATGTGTATCACATGTCTCGAAAGATATTGAACTTGAGCAGTTGGTCACCACATTCCATGGATAGTATGCCTGCAGGGACATAAATAATTGTTCTTACTTTTAGGATGAATGGTATTCCTAGAATTATGTTAGATCGAGAATAGTCCATCTCACATTCCATGTCAAGGGCATAGAAATTAGCTGGGAAGATAAGATCATTAACCTGGAAAAGGATATCCACATTTATTCACTCCAGACTGGTTGTGCTTCAATAGGATAACTGGATGAAAACACTCATTTGGTGCAAGGTACCTTGACCAATGATAGATAAGATGGATTTGTAAATTAAATACATCTAGGGACCTAGGTATATAAGTGAAAAATTGAATTTAGAACTCCCTATTTAGCATGGAATAGTAAATGTACCTGGGTATTTGCACTTCAAGGGTATGGAATTTTAGGTTGAAACATTCTCAATGGTCCAAATTTGACTTTTATGGGTGCACAAATCCTTATGAAACTTTTCATACATAGTGATTTGTTTGATGGAATCTATGTAGTGGATTTTAACTTCAACACGTCTAAACATATCGATCATTTTAAGATCAGGTTCAAAAGGACTTCATTGGATTAGAGACAACTTGAGTAAAATGAACTAGGTTCCTTAGAGGGATGGAAATAGGGAAAGGAATGGATTCATGTTTCTTTTTGGGTTTCTTTTTATTTTCATTTTCTATATCAAAATTTAAATCGGAGTTAGAAGAATCATCATGAGGCCTTACAATTTGCATTATCAATATAACTGTAATTTCACTTACATTACCCTTGGGGTTGGGTAATAGTTGAGCTGGGAGTTGGGAGGAATTTGTTTATTTCTACTGGCTTAGGTGGGATGGAAGCTCACCAATTTGGTTTTCAATGTTTTTGAGGCTAGAATTGGTGAATGAGGAAAGATCTTCCACTGCACTTTACTAATGTTTCTTGGAAGAAGGGCTTGTGCCAAATTGGGATTTCCATGATTTTGGTTCATGTGAAAGTGCATGTATTAGGTTGGGAATTGGGATGCCTCATTAGGATAATGGAATCCTAGATGAGAAAGAGGAGTATTAATACATTAAGGTTGAGGAAGAAAAGGGAAAGGTCGTTGGAAGTTACCAACACCTTGACCACATTGGAATTGGTTTGGGTTTTGAGGAAGGAATTGATGGGGATGAGAGACGAGATTATTATTCATCAAGACTATGTTATATGTAGGAGAGATGGGCTCAGAGTGGGGTTGGTTGAAGTTTCTAATTAACTGAACTAATTATTGAGGGTTGGTGTTCCTCTGAGCATATGATGCATTGATATCCATTGGTTCGGATGAATCAGATGGATCCTCTTGAAGTGGTGGAAAAGTGTCGGTTGGATGAGCTGGTGATTTGGAGATTCCATAATTCTTTATAGGTCCAGGGAAAAGATATTGTGGGGAAGATAAAGTTGGGGATTTTGAATCCATAGATAGTTGTCTCACAAGACCTGTAAGACCACTCATCTACTCAGTCATCTTGTTGGGATATATGGATTGACACTCTTGGACTTGAAAATGTGCTTCAATATGATTTTTTTTTCATGTTTTTAGCATTATTACTTATGATATCTCATGCAGGTGCATGAATTTTATCAAAAAGAGAACCACCACTTGCGGTATCAATGATAATTCTATCCATATCCAATAACACCTCATGGAAGTATTGGATCAAGAGTTGGTCTCAGATTTAGTTATGTTGGTAGGTTTCCACAAGATTTTTAAACCTCGCCCAATACTCATGGAGTGACTCATTGGGGAATTGTTGGATACCAAAATTTTTATTTCTGATAGATGCATTACGAGATTTAGGAATGAATTTATCTAAGAAGAGTAATTTCAAGTGGTTCCATTTTGTTATAGAACTAGGAGGGAGGTTTTAGAGACATGAGGTGGAAGATTCTTCTAGGTAGAAAGGGAATGATCAATGATTGATTTGTTCTTTATAAACCCATTCAGTTTTCATAGTAGAGCACACAACTTCGAAATCATTGATATAAAGATGTGAATCCCACCATCTATCACATGGGAATGAGGTAGAAGATGAATGAAACCCGATTTTAGTTTGAAATCACCCTCAATATTTGGATCTTGAATTCCAAGGGGTTAGTAATTCATATCAGGTTCAACGAGTTCTTTAAGGGTTTATTCCCTAGGATTGTCCATATCTAGTTCAATTGGTCAGACAATGATTGGATCTTGATTGATTAATTATCCCTAATGGTACTCCTAGTTTGGTGAAGAATTTTCTAGATTTACGAGTTAAATAAATCCGATGGATTGGTTGGGAGGCTACAAGTCATTGAGAAAAGATTGGAAAGGATGAGGAAGGTAAGTTTTTCTTTGTGTTTTTATCTATTAATGATTTTCATGAGAAGGCGGGTTTTACTTTACTTGTTTTTATAAAAAGAAATTCTAATTTTTTAATCCTTATTTTTTTATTTTAAGCCAAAAAACTACTTACTAATAATGTTACTAGCCCTTGAAATGGCACCATTTGAAGCATGGGAAATTTTCTCCTATCAACGATTCAACGGTTCGGTGCTCTGAAAATGTGTATAGCAGAACTCGGGTTGAATCCTCGGTGAGTGTAATTTTTAATAGTTGATTTTTTTTCGTTTTTATTTATCTTTTTAATGGATGGTTTTTTGTAGATATAAAATGATATGATTTTTTGTTGTAGATTGAACTAAAAAGTTGATAAATATTGGGGTGAGTTCATTATCATGGATTTATGCTTATGAAATCTTTGAGCTTTTCTTTATATTTCATTAAATTAACACCCACTTCACAAGATGAATTTGATCAGAATTCCAACAAGTTAAGGCTTCAGTACAAGACTTAACATAAAATAGGGTTCTAATATAAATCATAACTTATTTATGGTAGTGTATTTATGGTTCCAATAATCAATTGAATCCAAATTTTAAACAAAAAATGTTATTAATCGATGACATTTTAAGATCAACATACACAATTTCATCCTAAAGAATAATCAACAAGAAAAGGCCCTCAATCACATAATATCCCCAAATCATGAATCACCATAATGTTATATTTACTTAGCCATTGAGATGGATATTAATATGGGTTATGATTTTTAGGTTGATGATTTAAAAAGAAAAGAAAAATAACGGGACAACATAAGAGTGGTACACCAAACACACATATAAACTTGAAGGGAACTAAAGAAATCAGATATTCGATTGAAATAAAAAGAAAATAATAGAATGGTTTTATAATCGATTCAAATTTTTTTAAGAATATTAATGTTTCAAAATATATTGTGGAAGAGAATTAGAATTTATAATGAAGAAACATGCTTAAATATTTAATTGAAATGAAATAAAACTTACACGAATACAATTGAAAACAAACGCAAACGAACAAGAAAATGCAAGTATAGGAGAGGTATCTCTTGTTGAAACAAGATCAAGGAATCTCATCATAAGACCTTGGAAAATATGTATTCATGATAAACCTCCTCATTAAGTGATGAAATTATAACCCCTTATGAGGAGAAGAGTGGAATGTATATATATATCCTATGGAGGTGGACATTTTTCATTCCAAAATAGCCCCCTACTTGGCTCAAGGATTTGAACATTCAAATAGTATAATCCTATGATATATTATTTTTAAAAGTTGTAGATATTGATATTTTATATCTTCTATGAAAGTTTTACATCCATTGGATGTTTTTATCCAATTTTATGGCTATTTTAGTAATCAATGTGCATCTTTCCATTTTTATTAACACTTTTTCAAAGGCCGAAATGGGAATGGGTTTTTTGAAAAGGACGATTCCATAAAATCTGAAGTATTTATTATAAAAATTATTATTAATATATCTTGGATTTCACACTGAAAAATATAAGCACTAATGGATTTCAATATCATGAGAAAACTTAATACATGTTTGTTGATTTTAATTCTTGGACAGAATGGTGGGCTGGTCATCAAATCATCATTTGGGCCCGATTTTGTTAGAGTTGGGCCATGAATTTTTTATCCAAGATTCACATGGATATTCAAGAATATAATAAGGAGTTGCATAAAATATGGGCTTCTAGATTGAGCCCAGAAATTGTATCATCATAGCTAGTACAGTTTCATCACAAATTCTTTGGGCCTTCTTTTGTAGACCATATGTCCATATAAATGAATGAATTTGAAAATTATTTCTTCTAATTATATATTGTAAATTGAATAAGTAACCCCAAAAAAGAATAATCCCACAATTTGGATCAAAAGTATGAGATTTATGATTAAAACATTAAACTAACTTGAATCTGTATTAATTCAAATAATGCTCATAAATTATATTTAATATTAAAACATGAATATTTCGCAATAATTATGAACTTTTCATAGAAAGTAATTATAGGAATTAGATAAAAAGTTATGAATAAATAGATAACATCAGGGACGAATACATGTACACCAATGATGAATACCTAAAAATAATTTCTAATATATTGAATTTGATAGCTTCCATTATAATTTTTGGAGCAAGTGATGTAGAATCCTAAGGGTTCTAGGGAGCCCATCTAATACACATTGACCCATCTTTGAGATTTTCGGGAGATCCATAATGAAGTTGGAATAAAGTAATAATACACATCCAAAAGTTAAATAAAAAACAAGGGAGAAAACACACCAACCCTTGAAATGTCTTTCCCCCCCACACATATATAACATGGAATTTATAATACACATAATTTCATAATAAATTCACATTTAAATATTATTTTTAAAATTAATATAATCCATTCCTAATAATGAAATCTAGATCCATAATTTGTGAATAAATACTTATTAAACCACCCTTACATTATATATTATAAAAACACACATATATAGATATAAATATATATATTTATACACACACGCACACACACACAAACAAAAACATATATATATATAGGTATATATATCCTTATACAATAATCTTAATTTGATCAAAATATTATATCCCTTATTGTAGAATATCACAACATAGTAAAATAAATACAACCCCATACTAAATTCAAAAATAGTGAGACATTGAAAATAAAATAAAATGGTATCACCCATTAAAATATTTCTCTTAAAATGAAATAATACAATTCTGAGATTTTTTTTAATAAAATACCTCACACCGAAATATTAAAAAATAATTTCAATTAATGAATTCCCTTACATGAATTGTATAGAATCCGATTTCGTTATTGCTGCAGACCATCACCAGATAGAGAATTGGGTTTCTAAATTAATTTTTATATTCATTTATGGTTTTTATAACCAAAGCCTACACTATTTATATATTTTAATAAATATTTATTTAGTTGGTTTTTCTATGGACTAGAGGCAATTCTTTATGATTTAAAGATAGCGAAAAAATTATGCTTTCAGAGAAAGATGCAGTATAGATATCAACAACGAAGAAAATATATTAAAAACAATAATTTAAAAAGACCAAAACAAGATATCTAAAATAGTAGTCAAGAAAAAATAGATCATAAATAAAAGAAAAACCATATACAAAAAATGGATAAAAAATACAGACAGAAAATCAGAATCAACAAAGGAAAAATAAAACCGTCAGATCTAGATCCTAAAATGAAAAATACAGAAAGAAAATAGGAACATACAAAGGAAAACATAGGACCAACTCACTTGGTTGAATAAAATTAGAGACCCTCAGATTAGGATCTTGATGTTTTCTTCAGAAACCCTAATTACAAGCAAACAATGGATTCCTAACGATGTTTGACCACCTGGAGGTTGTGGGATTGTGTGATTCAAGTGGGTTTATGTGATTAGAGCTATCATTTACCAAGGAGAAGTGCTGAAAATGGGTTGATTATGTGTAAATCTTCTGATATCCTTACAAGTTCGCAATCGGGTCACTTTTATCATTTCTTTCAAAAAATCACTAATAAAGAGTCATTTTATCAGCGCATATTATTTATGTATGGATAAAAGGCATATTTATCAGTAACGTTTTAGTGCTAATAAAGGTAGGACTTTATCAGTGCTAAAAAAGGGCTGATAAAATGCATGTTCATCAGCGCTAAAGTTTTTGCGCTGATAAATATGACTTATATTAGTGCCTTTTTAGCCCAAATAAAGCCTCAACTTTATCAGTGCTTATTACTTAAGCATTGATAAAGGATTTATAATTATAAATAAAAAATTTCTAAATATATATAAATATAAATATAGTAAATATATTCCCTTTTTATATATATTCATTATAATTTTAAAATTATTTAAATATATAATTATTTAATTTTAATTACATAAATATTTTCAAAAAATAATAATTATACCATTATATATATCTATATAATTTATACATATAATTAGTAAATAGATATAAATATAAATATAGTAATTATATTCATTATTTAGGTACATTTATTATAAATTTAATAATTATTTTAATATATATAATTAATTATTTATAATTTCATAATACTTCAAAAAAACATATTTATCTATTTATAATTATAAATATACAATTTTATAAATTTATAATGTACATTTCAAAATATATATATTTATAAATTTTATTTTACAAATATATTTTTAACATTATTAATGAATATCTAATTTTATGTTCTTTCAGGTTTAAAATGAGTGAAATTTAATAAATTAAAAATAAGTACACTTTAATAATATTGATAAAATTTATAAGTTTTGTGTGTGAATTATATATAAATATGCATTAATGATGTATATTTGACATCAATATAACACAAATTTGATCTATGTTAAATTGATCAATCAAATGACATTCAATTATATGTCCATTACAGTATGCAATTAGTCAGTATTGTTAATTCAATCTAATTTCTATTTATAAACCATTATTTACAAAATATATGGCTATTTAATGTAAGGCACAAAAATATTTTGTAATATATAATTCATATTTATATTCATTAATATATATCTACATATTTAATACATAAAATTTATTAATATTAATTATCACATCTATCTAATTAATAAATTTTCAATATCTAATAATCTATAATCAATTTATTCATTTTTATCAATAATTATTTATTAATATTTTTTTAATATTTTTTAATATTTTTTAGTAAAACCATTTTATTTATTTATTTTATTATTTCATTTTATATATTTGGACCTTTACCCCTGCTAAAAAATGTTGGTAAAATCTATCTTTATTAGTGCTAAAAACAAAACACTGATAAAAGGTACCCTTTATCAGTGTTAAAAAATCACTCATAAAGGTTATCTTTATCAGGGCTAAAGAATAACAGATAAAGGGTTAAATTTTTTAGCACATTATTTACCACTTATAATGATCCATTTTAATTTCATTTTTTCTAGCACTAATAAATACCGGTGTTGTCAAACTCCTTCTTTATAGTAGTTCTTGTAGTGTGAGTGCTTTGTAGAACAAATGGTACCTCCTAGGTTTTTGGACCACCTATAATGGAAATTTCCCAATTGGTAAATCACCCTATATACCAGGTCACAATTTATGTGACCTTGAGCCATATAAAATCAGTTGTCATTTCTAAATGGATTAAATGATCTTGTGTATATACGATGGCCTATATAGGATGGTTTCTCTTCCATGAATTAAATTAAAGGAGTGGTTTAAATGAAATGTATTGAATGGAATTATTTCTTCTTGTTATGTTGTTTTCCATTAATAAATGGAATGGATTCTTTGTAATGGTTTATGAAGGGTGGTAAGACCACATCCCATGTTATGAAAATATAAATACTCTTCGATAATGTTAATTTTTATATGTAATTCAACATGGCTAATGAAATTCATGAGAGGCATTTTCCCCATGTATTATGTTATTAACATAATTACTCTTTTTATTATTGTGGTATGATGGTAATAGACTAGTTGATAAAGAAAATATCTTTATCACTTACATTAGGTGTGATCATGATGTATCACACCATTAACACAAGTTGGGAGTTGGAATTTATGCGCCACATCCCTTGTTTAAGTGTTGACATGAGGACACACTCACAATATCAGGTGATGAGCATGACGTCTCCCACTCATTATGAAACACATGGCTTGTACCATGTTGTAGAGATTATAGGCTCATTAGACTAGTTATGGATGTCTGAATTACACCCTTGTCCAGCCATTAACTAGTATTATAGGTGTATATCCACTCACATCTGATTGTACTTGGTTTATATAGGTGGATTCAATATATAAATACACTATATATATATATATTTAGTATTATATATATAGTGACTGATTAGATACCATTCCAACCATTAGACGAAGTAGGTAGAGTGGCCATATTTCCTTTCAAAACTTGAGCATCTGGGATATTTATTTATTCGTCATTTTATTTCCTTTTTATTATAACTTCACAATGTTTAGTTGTGGGAACTGCTTTCATTATGTGTAAATAACATTGGTGGTTTCCTGCTAGGATTTATATTTCACACCATACTCAGGATTCCATTGTAACCTGAGAGGATTATAATTAATTAGGTATGGATATGGTAAAGGACCCTTCTATAGGTTTTTGATATTCTCTACCTTTACACAGTGCATTGGAGCAGAAGACCAGGTATAGGATCACGATGATCATGGAAATGTTTTTTATTATTTTTTTCTAGTTTCTATATCCTCTTTTTTTTTATTAAAAACATTCCATGAATCCTTATATATGGAATTGCCTATTGAATTTTGAGATAGTTATTCAATTGTTCAATTATTATCTTACACTTCTTATTTATTCCATCTATTTATTTATTCTTCTGAAGTTTATTGATTATGTCTGTTTATATTATACTTCCACTATCTGATTTTACATGTTATATCCACTATGACACTCAACATTAGGGTATAGTCTCCCCACTATACCAAATTTACACCATCGCCTATAGTTGGTAGTCTCTAGAAAATGGGGAGGCATGTTTAAGTCCATGTGACCCCCCGACTTGGGCCATGAGTTAATTGGAACTCGGGTTGGGACATTACAAACTTGTATCACAACCTATCATTTACTTTGTATTACTATTTGGTGATTAGACAGTAGTCTAGGCCTAAAAGAAATTTGTAAATGACAATGTACCTAGATGTAGATAACCCAAGTACAAGGGACATCCAAATTACCCATGATAGGTAATTTTTGATATTGAATATGCCATTTATATTAGATATGACTTCATTGGGTGACACACATTTCTTATGATGCTATTGATATTGGTATTATTTAAATGTATCTTTCTTTACCATATCCCAATGAAATAAGGGAAATGCATTACATGAGTCATATTAGGCACACTAGGTCTAACTTGCCATGCATTTTTTCATTCCATGTTTATTTTTAGCATTAATTTTTCTATGACTTATTATTAGTGCCTTGAATATGTATTGAATTGTTCTCAAACATCATACAGGGTTTGGAAAACATAATTTCTACATAATTTTTCTTCATTAACCTAATATTTTTTCCCTGAATTGGTTAATGAGAAAAACTAAGTAGTCAACTGTGGCATGTTGATCCATGGTACATTGGTTGCCTGAGCTAGAATTTGATATGGTGTGGGTTAGGTTAATTCCATTTTTTGGTTCATAAAGAGTATGTGCCCTTATTGATTGAAAATTTAATTCACTTAATTCAGTGAACTAATATAATATAAATGTTTGAAAAATCAAAAAATTAAATTAAAAATGACATTTAATGTGATATTTTTCTTCTTATAAATATGAAATTGAGACTCATAACATAATCCAACATTAGTAGTGGGTTATCTCATTCATTGATACAGACATTGTGGTATTTTCTACTACCGAAGCCCATATTTTGGAGTAGGCAGAGAGGTGCGATCATTTAAATTGGAATTTTTGTACGCATCATATTTTCCTATTAGTAATCTTATTTGTTTCTTAAATCACTTTTGAGGAGTCCTTTTGGTATTTTATGTTATGAAATAATTTTTTCCTCCTATCGTACGACCTAAAGGTAATGATGACCATGCTCTTGTGGTGGTGGGCCCTGATCACCGAGTGATTCCTCTTGTAGTTCAACATGTGGCACCACTTCCTATACCTCATGTGGGAACTGACAAATATTAATGAGAGGTTTTCTACATATGATTCATATTATGAAATGATTCATTCAACCTTCCCTAAGTATGGAAGAGTTGACATGATAATTTTAACAGCAATATCCTCCCACATTTTTGATGGACAGAGGACCACACATTGCTAATTCATGGATCAAATAAATCTATTCTATATTCTAGTATCTAGATATTCCTACTAACTAGAGGGTCAAGCTTAAAACCAATATGCAACATGATTCTTTTAAGAAATGGTGGGATGTTAGCCACTAGGCAGATTGACAAAGAGAAATGGTCTACATTGATATTCAGATGATCTTATAAGACTGTTTCTCCCCCCAGACACTAAGAGAATAATGTGATAGATAATTCATGAACCTATAGTAGGAAATTATGTTCGTTATGGAATACTATGCTCATTTAATGGAGCTATAATGATTCATTCCTAATCTAGGAGGTTATGATATCATGATCACCTAGAGATTTGAGGATAGGATGGTATAATCTAGCTAATAATAGATCAATGTATTCAAGTGACTACTATTAATAATATTTTCAAAAGATACCTTATTACAAATAGATATATGAGAGAAGGTGATAGTGGGAATTGTGGTAGTATGTCACCTATAGATATTAGTGGTTCCTCTTTTAGAAAAAAGATGTGTTTGGAGGATGGTTGTGGTGGTAGTAGTAGTTAGGCTCCACATGATGATTTCATTTTAATTTTTCACCAATGTGGGAATTCAAGACATACTAATCCTCAATGCTTACGCGATCCAATTGAGTGTAGAGACTATGGAATGATGCGTTATATCTAGTTATTCTGCAAGACTTTCCTCTCAGTGCATTGAGAGAGAGGATATACAACTACTCCATGATCAAGAGCAGGTCCAGTAGGATCATAATCGGTTGGATGTTGGAATACCACTGGCTATTCAAACCAAGGTGGCAGTTGAGGTAGAGATTTTCAGACACACTACTCTCAACGCCAACATAGTGGGCTCACTCAGGGCAGTTAGGTAGTGACTGGATGTTGTGGTATAGGCCAGTTACATGTACTCCATCCTATGCCGGAGGAGGATAGTGAAAAAAATAAACTACAAGATGTACTATTATAGTAGCCTCCACATTATAATATACTTTATTTTGAACAATCGGTCTCACACATTTACATCTAAGTCAAACAATAAGATTCTGGGCCTTGATATCGAGCACTTTTATGGAATTATGACTTACGAAACCCCATTAGGTATCCCTTCTGAGGGTGTTCATCCTTTTAAGGACTACCCCATTTAGTTAGGTAGTTAAAATTTCATGTGGAATCTCTTCATCCTCATCATGACTATATTTGAAAAAATCATTGGGATGGAGTTAATATTTCTCTATAAAGCCCATATTAAATGCTATCATCATAGGGTGACATTTACATCACCAGAGGGTGGTAGGTATGTGAATAAGTGTGAATGGGATATCAGTACGACACATGTTGGACCAGAGTAGGAGAGGCTTGGAAATATGATATCTCAGATCTTTGGTATTTTTCAGGATGATCCGGGGTTATGACCTGTGGGTTTTACTCTAATAGTGGAGTATTTTAGAGAGGTTTTTCCTGAATAATTATCCTAACTACCTCTAGTGAAATAGGTATATTTTACTATTGAGATAGTACTAGGAGAAACAATGATGCCCATTCCTCCTCATAGGATGGTACGGAAGGGGCTTCTGGAACTGAAGAAGTAGTTGGAGGATCTAGATGATAAAGGATTTAATTGCCCTAGGACTACTCCTTAGGGATCACTGGTCTATTTTTATAATAAGGATGATGGTACACTAAGGGTATGTGTGGATTACTTTGGATTAAATCATCCAATGATAAAGAATCAGTGTCCACTACCAATAATTGATGAAATATTCTATCATCTCCAAAGAGGAATGTATTTTCAAATATATCTCTAAGGTCAAGTTATTATCAGGTGTGTGTAAGGTTATCAAAAATACCGTGCACATATTTTAGGGGTAGTTGTGGACTATAAAAGTACATGGTTTTACCATTTAGACTCAAAAAAACAACTTTTGTCTTCATGGATCTAATGAATTAGGGTTTCCACCCGCATCTAGATTCATTAGTGGTAGTATTTTTTTGATGATATCTTATTGTATTCATGATCTATATATGACCATGCAACCCATCTTGAGATCATTCTAAAAACCTTTAGAGAGAATCATATCTATTCCAATCTCTCTAAATTCCACATCTGGATCAAGAAATTCCAAATCATAGGTCACACTATCTCAAATTTAAGAGTTTTGGTAGGCCAATAGAATGTGAGATTTATTGTTTCCCGGGAATAGAATAAAAATAGTTTTGAAATTTGGAGTTCCTAAGGGTTTGATAGATATTAAAGATGCATCATCTAAGATTTATCATACATTATAGCACCTATTATGGGCTTGAAAAAGATGGGTGTTAAATTCATATGATCATAAGTGTTTGAATTATCATTTTAGGAGTTGAAGGGTTGTTTGACTTCCACACTGATACTACTTCTACTAGAGCCAAGAAGGAGATAAAAAGTCTTCTATGATGTGTCGGGTATTGGGCATAGAACTCTTATAATGTATGATGAAGGAGTATTATACTATGTACCTTGTTAGTTGAGGCCTCATGAGTGAAATTACCCAACACATTACCTAGATCAATCTTCTATAGTTCAAGATACATGTTGTTGGAGACACTATCTACATAGAGAGAATATTTTGGTATAAATGATCACAAAATCCTCATGTCCATATTTATATTTCAAGATATTAATCTGATATAATGTAGGTGTATGCATACCCACATACCTTCGATTTCAAGCATGATTATACTCATGGTAAGAGCAATACTACAACTGATTCTCTAAGCTGGAAGACTCAAACAAAAGAATTTCAAGAATCTAGTCATGAATGGATGCTCCAAGACTTATTATTAGATATGCACGTTGAGGTTTAGGAGGAACATGGTCAGAAATTCCTCTTAGAATTAACAGTAACCTATACTCTTCTAGAATGATTGAGGTCGAGACAAATATCTGATCAGGAATCCTTTTTCTAAAGGAATGCTTCTCAGATGATGATATACCTTTAGGATGAACTATGGATGGGAATGACACATTAAATTTCCATGAGAATTTATGGTTCCCTACAAACATTATAAATGATCTTATTCAATAATTTCACACTTCATCATGGGACTTTAATCCTTGTGTCACCAATATATATAGAGATTTATGGTGCCAATATTCGTGGACTTGTATGAAATTAATGTTCTTTAGTTTCATCCCCCAGTGTTCCACTTTTCAGTAGGTAATGATGCTATATAGGTGTCCATTAGGGATTTATATCTATTGTCTATTCCAGAGTGGAAATGGGACAATGTTTTATAGGATTATGTGACTGGTCTACTTAGATAAAATTGTGGAAATGATATAGTTTGGGATTTCATTGATCATTTTTCGATGGTCGCACACTTCTTACCTATTTGAGAGACCATCATGGTAGAAGAGATATAAAGGATATATGTTAAGGAGGTTGTAAATATTCATGGAGATACACATTCTATCATTCATAATAGAGATGGTCCATATAGGTCATGATTTTGGTAGGGCTCACAGAAGGCCTTGGGTACACAAGTGCTTCTGAGTAGTCCCTATCACCCACAGACCAATGGATAGGCAAAGCATATGATTTAAGTGTTGAAGGAAATTCTATGTTCATCTTTCCATGATCTTCGTGATTCATAGGAGAAAAAAAATTTCATCATTGAGTTCAATTATAATAATAGATTTCAGGATACCATCGATATGGTTCCTTATAAATCCTTCTATTGTAGGACTTTCCAATCACCTCTATATTGTTTTGGGGTAGGAGAATCTAGTATGATTAAACCATGTTTTGTGTAGGATAATATAGAGTAGGACCATCTGATCAGAATGTGTATGATGTCTATGTAGTCCAAACATCAGTTATATGCCATCAAATACCAAGAACCTCTTGAATTCAAGGTTGGACATCGAGTTTTATCAAATGCCTCTCTCAATATGGGCTATAATAAAATTAAAAATTAGGGTAATCTATCACTGAGGATTGTGGTTCCCTTTGAGGTTGAAAAATGGATCGGACTAGTGGATTACCTATTGAAGCATCCTCATAGATACTGGTCTATGCATGATTTCTTTAATGTATCTAAAATTCAGAAATATCATCTTGGCCCATCACATATATTCAATCCTAATGAGGTCAAATTGGATATTGATGCTTCCTTCATAGAGTATCCTATTTGTATAGTGGATTGGATCATGAAGACACTTTGAGTCATGTCATTGCCTCTGGTGAGGGTTCTATGGTAGCATGACCAAGTTCATGATGATACTTGTGAGGAGGAATCTGATATAAAATATCAGGGGCTGAAACTCTTTGCTTATATAACCTCTTTTCTCTCATAAGTCCAACTCATGGATGAATTTATTTATATAGGGGAAGTTGTAATGAACAATATTTTTAGAAGGGTATATATCATTTTTTATTCAATTTAAAACATTTGTTTGATCATGTTGAATGTATAATATTGCCTAAAGAAGGTCCTAGGAACGTCTAGGCCTTGTTCATAGCCTAGAGATCTAATGAGTGGGCTAATTAATTGGGCCACAATATTAGTGTAAACCATGTAACATAGGATGAATGGTTAGTTTTTACCATGCGATTGAAGATTGTGGGAACCTATAGGCTGCATGGTATTTTTTTTAACTATATGACCTAGGGAACATGGCTGTGCAGTGCTGCTCATATTTGGGATCGAGAGTTTCTACACAATTTTTGCACTATTTGTTAAAATTTTCACCTAACTATGAGAGGTTACCCTTTATAGCAGTGACATTCCCATGGTTTTCATAAGGTTTGGAAAATCGTGCACCTAAACCATGAACCCCCTTATTTTTGGGAGAAAAATCCAAAATAAACCTCCCAAATATATTATCCTATTTTCTATTTTCATCTTGTACATTCCAGTTATTGGGTGTGCTTCCTCCTCCTTTGAATTCAAATTTTCTTAGGCTTTGAACTAAATTTTTGATCTGAAATATGATTCATGATCTCTCTCAAGCATTAGATATGTCTCGGTACATTCTATATCCTCTTCCTTTCTATTCACGTTTATCATGGATTCTATCATGCTGTTTAGGTGCAAGATCATTTTCCCTATTTTAAGGGTGTTGTCTAGTTTCTCCTATTTCTTACAACCTACTCAGAATATGAGGCATATTTTAAGAGAGGAGTAATCAATGAACTTTAGGTAGGTGCTCTCATCATTTTCCCTTTTCATTTTGTTTCTTTGTATTTATTTCATTGTATCGCACACTGGTTTTTGAAAGCATCCCCCTTTTATGAATTTCTTCATATCAACCTTATCATTACACCTTTTTATATAGATAATGAAATTTTTTTTGTTAATTTAGAAGTTTTTTACCCATTATATGGTTAAACCTTGTGTGTGCTAACTAGAATTGGTTGTTATTTTTAATTGGTTTACAAACCATATATGCTTATTTAGCCTTTGGTTTAGTTCTAAAATGGAATTTTCCATGAAGTGTCAGTGTTTTATTGAACCAAGGGTACCTCCTAGGTGTTTGTGCCACCAATAATGTGAATTTCCCAAGTGGTAAATCACCATATTTACCATCTCACAATTTATGTGACCTTGATCAATATAAAATGAGTTATTATTGCTATATTGATAAAATGTTCTTGAGTATAGAGGATGGACTATACATGATGGTTTCCCTTCCATGAATTAAACAATTAATGTTTTAAATGAAATGGATCTAATGGAATGACTTATTCATTATGGGTTGTTTTAATTTAATAAATTAAATGGATTCATTGTAATGGTTTGTGAAGGGTTGTAAGACCACACCCCCTAATATGGAGATATAAACACTCTTTGAGAATGTTAATGCCTTATTTGTAATGGAACTTGGATAATGACATGCATGTGAGGTATTTTCCCCATGTATTATATTATAAATATAATTATTCCATGTTATGGATATGATACGATTATAAAGGACCAGTTAAGAGTGACAGTATCATGTTCCCTTACATTGGGGGTCAAGCATGATGTCCCACACCATTCACATTAGTTGGGTGTTGGGATTTATGCACCAAATCAGTTTTTCAATTGTTGAAAGGATGAAAAACTTTCTATCTTGGGTGATGATCATGATGTATCCCACTCACTATGAGATGCATGGAATATACCATGTTTCTTGAGCTGGCTGGGCATGGATTTCAGAGTTACGCCCCATTCCTTCCAAAAAACTAGTATTCTAGGTAAATGGACAATCATGTCTGCATGTACATGGTTCACATAGGTGGATGAAATATATCAATATAATATTGTACATATATATATATATATATATGTATGGTGACTTATCAAACTCTATTCCAACCATGATCCAAAGAAGGTCGAGTCGTCATGTGTCCTTTCAGAACTTGAGTGGCCGATTTATTTATTTATTCATCATTATATTTCTTATTTTGTTATAACTGCACACTATTTAGTTATAATCACTACTTGGATTACTTGTCAACATTTTTGGTAGTTTCCTAATGAGATTTATATCTCACACCATACTCAGGCTTCCAGTAGTCCCCTATAGGACTATACTATTATAGGTATGGATAATGGAAAGCTCCATTCTATAGGTTTTTCATGTACTCTATATTTATATGGATCTTAGTATAAGAGGATCGGGAATAGGATAAATATTTTCATCGATCAATTTTTTTTATTTTTGTAGTATTTTGTATCATCTTTTCCCCCTATTCTCTTTTTTATAACAACATTCCATGCATCCATGTATATGACATTCCCTAGTAGCTTTTGAGACAGTTATTGAGTTGTTTAGTTACTATCTTCTAATACATATTTATAACATCTCTTTATTTACTCCTCTACATTATATTGATTATATATATTTATATTATGCTTCCGCTGTTGAATGTTTCAGGTTGTGTCTTCTTTTCCACTCAAACGTGAGGGTATAGTCTCCCCATTGTACCACCATTACGCCCTCTCTACTTTTTGACATCCTCTTGCATACTTGGAGGTGATCATGAGGTTATATTAACCACCTTCTCAGGGAATGGGTTAAGTGGACCCCTATTTGGTATGTTATAGATGATATGGAGGCCAAGGGTATCATAATGATCTAGTACATCACTTTTGTTGTTTGACCTTATTTAAAAAAAGGAAAGATACGACAATATGTTTGTTTTTGGAGGATCCAAAATTAAACCAGAAAAAATTCATGAATGGGTATCCCCTTCCACACATCAAAAATATCATCAATCTATTAAATGGTTGCTGGATTTTTATATAGATTGAATTGGGATCATGGTATCATCAGTTGAGTGTTCCCCCATCAGATATACCACAAACATTATTTATGATAATGTATAGCTCGTATGAGTTTCAGAAGATTCTGTTTGGTCTTGAAAACACACCAGTGACATTCATGGCCATGAATAACTAGATTTCACATCCTTTTTTTGATCAATTTATAGTGGTTTTTGTGAAGTCATCTTAATGTAATCATAGTCAATAGTTTATCATTCCTAAAAATTTTACACCATCTTGAGTACATTGAGGGAGCATCGTCACTACACCAAGCTTTCTAAAATCTATTTCAAGAATCATAGGTTGAACTTATAGGGTCATTTTATCTGATAGGATAGAGTTTTAGTTTAAATAGAGAATATTTCAGGTGTAGTATCTTGGTACATTCTGAATGATGAATTTGAGATTTGTAGTTTTATTAGTCCTGTATGTTATTATTTGTATTAAATATAGGACATATCTCACCTGGATACACTGATGTTAGGACATACCAAGAACATGGTGAAGTTTGTTTGGTCAAATTATTTTGAGGTATATTTCTAGAAGTTGAAGAGTAGGTTGAACTCATCATCAATCCTCAATTTACCCTTTTTAGGAAAGGAATAGATCATGTACTGTGATTCATATATAGTTGGGTTCAGAGTAGTTATAATGTAGGAGGACTGAGTGGTTTCTTATGGATCCAAAAAGTTGATACCACATGAGAGGAACTATCCCATTAATGATTTGGGGTTAGCAGTAGTAGTACAATCCCTAAGGTGATGTAGACACCATTTTTTGAGTGAGAGGTTTTTGGTGTATATGGACCACAAGAGCGTCATGTACATATTTTTTCTATGGGAACTGGACCTTCAGTAGAGGAGGTGGTTCAAGTATATATAGTATTTCACAATAGAGATTTATTAATCACTAGGGTAAGGCATAATAGTTTCCAATACATTGAGCTCCAAAATGTTGAAACATATAGGATGAGATTCATGGGATGAGTGGAAGATGATGGTATACTATAAAGATATGAATGGATTTGACCCCACAATACATTTTATCCATGATTTTAGACTGGTTCATGACTGATCTATTATATACTCTATAGGGATTATCTCTAAGGGGAAACTTATATGGTGGGGAGATACTATTAGGACAGTCACTTTGCAACATCAAATATCATCTTTTCTATAGCCATATATGGGTTTCTATGGGGTTTCTTGAGTAGATGATGTAAGATTTTCATGATTCTAGATGGTCATTACACCGATATCTAACAAATATTTTTCATATCATATATTGATAGAACTGGTGGCCATGAATAAAGAAAGATATAGAAGGATTCATGGATAGATGCTTTAATTGACGCATGTGTTGTCTGAGCATCAGTGGACTATTTGGATATTAGAGCCTCTCTGAATTCCTAAATGGAAATGAAATGATGTCACTATGTAATTTTTGATAACATAACCCAAGACACATCATAATTATGATGAAGTATGTATTATTTTTTTATCTAATGATAATTATACAAAACTTCTATCCTATCAGGGTGACTATCATTGTTGATGATCTTGGAATTATCTATGTGCATGAGATAGATCATTTTCATTGTTTCCTGAGAAGCATCATTTGAGATAGATATCCCTGTTTCAATTATCAGTTTTAGTAGGGTCTTCAAAAGTCCATCAGATAATATATTCTCCTGAGAAAAACCTATCATCCTTAGACTGACAGTCAACTTGAATACCCTATTCAGAATCCATAGGTTGTGTTATGAGCCAATGTGTTGGATTTCGGTGGTTTGAGGGAAAATAATGTGTCACTAATAGAGATTTCATATCATAACAACATCTAAGAATACATAAAGATTAAACCATGCAAGGAATTATATGGTAGTTCAAGTCTTTCACCTTTTTGATGCTTATAGGTAGTTGAGTAAATGCTTATTCGACCTAGTATCATGTAGGGCACATCTAAGAATGTTTAGATAACTTGGATATGGTTGGAGAAATTTCAGAGCTACTGGAAATAATAAATTGAACACCAGATATAACATCAATATTTTTTTTGTGTTATTGTTTACTCCTTCATGAGTATATTATGATGGGGAAACCCCATATTTGGAAATATGAAATGATGGTTTATATGTTTTTTTGTCTGTTTTAGATAGTAGTGATGGTCGATCTAGTGGCATAACGATTTTCCCAACCATAGTGCTAAAAACACATAGATGACATGATTCATATATCATGGTTTAGGAGATATCATCCTGAAAATTATCACATGATAGACACTAGTGACATCATCCTCATTGTAGATGTGTCTATTAAGGAGCATAAAATACATATTTTTCAACTATAGTGAGATTTATTTTCGGTGAAAGACTATACCTATCGTATGAGTGTAGTGGTAGAATGGGAATGTGCTAGAGGTGAACTGGGATAAGGAGTCTGATAAGCGATTGTATTGTCTAGACGTGTTCGATGAGTCCCCACAGTGATGAATGGAGGAGTTCAAGGATGAATGAGTTTATTTTAGGTAGATTTTAGGATCCTGTATTTTATCTATATATCTTTGACATCCAGTTTTAGTTGGAAATTTATTTTTAGTTTTGTTTTCTATTCTCTTGAATCTTTTATGGAAGAGTCTTTTATTTGGGTATGGTGATATTTTCTATGGAAAATGAATTTATATCTATGGATGTTTTCTTATTTGAATTAATGGATTCTAGGTATAAATTTGTTAAAGGATTTGGGGGTTCTTCATGGGTTTGAGAATCTTAAGAGTTGGGTTGGGTTCATTATGCATAATATTCTCCATGATCTTTTTATAGGAAATATTTCCATTGTGAATAGGTTATATAATGAAAAACTGTTTCAGGAAGATTTTTTAAATTGGTTAGGAGAATGAAATGTTTACACATCGTGAAACTGATTCACATCATGGAAAGGTTAATCAGAGTTCTTTTAGGAAGAGGTGACCTATTTTTTTGGTGAATCTTATAAATTGAGAAATTCATGCTGTGAAAGTGGATTACATCATGAATAACATGGGACTATAAGATTTTAAGCATGAGGAACATATGATTATATTTCCATTCATTTTCAACATCCTCTCTCAAACCCTAAAGAAACTCTAGGTGATTCATGGGAATTTCATTTCCACCCAGATGTCCTAGACTATTATTTGAGATCCAGTGAGTTTCTTTGATTTGGATTCTCATTCCTCCTTCTATCCTCTATAATAGAGGTGTGATATCTCAAGCATAGTTTGAATCATTTTTTTTCTTAATTCTTTGTCCATCCAGGTTTTCCTTGTTAACCTCTTATCCTTCTATCCTCATTACCAATCCATGTTGAGAGGGTTTCATTGATCACTTGAAAATGATAGGTTTTATAGAATAGAATCATATATTCTATTCATTTTTTGTTTATGTATGTGAATTACTAAGTGATTGTTCTGACACATAATGAAAATTAATTAATGAAATAATTGGTGTTGATAAACATGTATTTGGACCTCTCCTTGGACCCCTTCGATCCAATGGTGTTGAGACATGGCCTACAACTTCGTATAGGCTAAGCCAACCCTCGATGGATAATGAAATGGAAAATTGAGAATACTCGTGGGGATTCAGATTTTTTATTTTTAATTATATTAAAAATGAATTGGAATAACATGTGAAATTTAGGTGAACTCTTATGTTGGAATCACCTAAGAAAATGGTTAAATTAATGTATTTGTTTCACCGATTGGCAGAAAAACTGTATGAACCCGACTTATCATTAAGGTATGTAACATTTTAAATTCTCATTGGTTCTTTAATTTCATCATAATATAAGTGAATAATGATAAAACTAGGGTTAATAGGGTTTCTAAGGCTTGTTCAGAGCCTAGAGACTGGAATTTTTGAGGAAAAAGGGGGACCGCATTGTTAGTATAAACAATGCTACCTAGTCTGCATGGTTTTTTTAAACCTTTTGGGGTGGTAAAAATCTATTCTTAATGCCATATGGTTTTCTCAAACCATACCACCCAGTCCTCAAAGTTGTGAAGGTGCTATAGACTATGTTGTATAGGATTGTTGCTTGAGAATCACATAGTTATTCAAATCATTCCAGATACCACACAAGGTGGAGTCTGTGGATAGTGGTTGTCGCACGGTTTGGTAAACCATATGGATAAGACTTGTGAAATTTTAAGAAGGGCTAGATTATGTTTTTACCCTCATTTTTTAATCCACCTTCATTTCTTTTCTCCTCCATCCACAAAAGCCGCTCTCCTGATGATGATTCCACCACACCCTAAGATAGGCACTGATGTAACACCTACATCATGTCTCTGATTGATCCTTCTTATATCAATTTGGATGTGAACCGATAATTTCTTCATTCCACTAACACATTTTTCCATTTCTTTTATCATTGACTTTGTTATTTTAGTGTGAGCTAATTTGATCTATTTTTAGGGGATTTGTCTCTTTACACAACTTCTTCCATTATTACGTGGTTATGAGACCAAAACTATTGAGGAGTCAACTACCTATCTAAGTAATGTAGTTTCATGATTTTACCCAAATGTATTGATATTTATGTATTATGTCATTGGCAATCATAATATATTTTCCAAGTAAAATTTGTTCAATGGTTTTTTCCTTAAATTAAATCAATACGCTTGACCTATAAAATTCATGGGATACGTTTATGTATCATTGGAGGTTAAGAAAATTATACTGAAACACCAATTGGCTGTATTATTAAATTTAATAAAACCAATATGGGTGGCCTATGAATTTGATTCACCATTTACAATATGTTATTTTACCCCATGTTTTTTTGGATGCTAAAAGAAATTATTGAAGCATAAATTAAATTAAATGAAATAGGGTATGGAAGACCATGTACCTTCACCATTTGACATTGTCCATTCTCTCATATGTTTGAGATCTTCCTTAAAAATAATAATAATATAGATGAGTGGGAGGGCTCATGGGATGATAGGCCTTTTAATCCTATGGTATTATTTGAGACACCTTTTTGGGTGAGTAAATATTATATATAAATTTGATTTCTAATTTAATTAAATGTGAACTTAAATGGTTTGGTTATACATTAGGCCTATGAACTATCATATTTCTATCTTGATAGTGAATCATTGGTTCTCAGATGGAATTCCATAAAAGGACTCATTGTGATAATTTAATTAAATGAATTATAATGAAATTATTATGCAATGTTGGTGAAACATGGGTTATCATTAGAACTCCATGGATATACTCATTAGGAAGCTATATTATATACACCACATGTGATCCTTGGACTGCCTATATGAACTTCAAGGATAGTCTCAAAGGAAAGATCATTATATATACCACGAGTGATACTTAGACTCCTAATGTGGGCTTCCAAGGAAAGAATTATATGGATGGTCATTACATATGACACAACATACACTTGGGATCCCTATATTAAACATAAAAGAAAAACTTAAATGGTGGTGACTGTATACTATTCCCAGAGTGATACATGGTTCCAATGGGGGATTCTTAAGATGACATTGAAAGGTGATGGGTTCATGTTATGCTTGGAGCGATACCTATGTTCCAAATTAGGTACATCTAGGATGGGATTAGGATTTCTTTTAATTAAGTTAAAAATTAATTACACGATGCGACTAATAGTCCAACGAAAAATATTTGATTCAATTAAAGACTTATATTTTATGATTGCCTTATTATAAAAATATTACATTGATATGATTCATAGGGGGTGCTTCGATTATGAGCTAGGTCCTGAGACTTTACTATAATTTTTATCATGAATAAATGTTTAATCAGAGAGATATAGGCTATGGGCGAAGTAGGTAGAAGGGTATAGGGGTTTCATTGGACCCCAGACCTTTGTGGGTTATTTATTTACCACATTCATTTTTATCTTTTATTGATACATTCACATTGATTATAATATAATCATATAATGGATTTCATTATACACGATTTTTTTGGAATACTGAGTATATCACACACCCCATTCATGTAGCTATTTGGTACCTGGATAGACATCATTGATCAAGGTAGAGATAGGGGTAAGAGAACTTTTTTGGATTATTCATTACACTGATATGATGTCGTACATGGGGTGATTACTAATACTATTCTCAAGATGCTACTAGTGATATACTTGTGTCTTCTGTTCATTTATATATCATATTGTATATGCATGTCTCTCATACCCCTAATGTTCTTTTTTTATGGTGTTTCATGATCAATATTTTATTAAATGACATTAATGTATGTGATTTAATTGGTTATTTACATTATGTAGGATTTTACTCAAAATGTTGGGTTATATTTTATAAAATATATATTGATTGATATGAATCTTATAAAAACATCTCTCTTTATTAGACACTTAATCTTGATTTATTACATAAAAATGATCATAATACAATGTAGAAGATTGGTAGGTCTATTGAATTTGGGGATTATGAACATTACGTGACAAATTAAGACATAAAATACAACATCTTTATTGAAAAATACTTTTACATGACCACAACATTCCTTCATACTTAGCATTGCGTGGGATAACGAGAGGAAGTATATAAGAAAAGGGTGAGCTATAAAGTCGAGTAAGGGAGTAAACAAGGAATAAAATGAAGAATACAATACAAGTTAAGAAATAGGCATGTCAATTAATCATATGAGAAACATGAACATTAAGGCATGATATAACAAGATTATCATAACATGTAAATGTGGCAAAAACATACAACATGATATTAGCATGATCCAAGGATCATTGCACATGGATTAACATGAGTAAACCCTCATTTAACATGAATTATAATGAGTAAATCATCATTGAACATGAATTATTATGAGTAATCCCTCATTTCACATGGTGTATCATGATACTATACATTACCCAATTCATTGGAGTGCTATCAGAGAGCACCCTTCATAAACATTTCATTTCATACATAAGAGTGCGACATAGATCATATAACATGGAATCATTCAACATCACAAGTTATTACATGATTAAGTAATATGGAATACATAAATTTAAGTACCATTATAGAAGTACATGTTCATAAAGGTGAATAACCTTGATAGTGAAATGGGTATGAAATTCACAATGAGATGATTTTGGTGTGGAAAATCACGGTGTAATTTCGGCAGCATAACGTCGTCATATAGAAATTAATAAGACGGTTTGATGAGATAAAGGAGTATATCATCTTTTATACATAAAATAAACAATAATTTTATCATGGAACATAATATCCCAATATATGAAATGGAATTTAGATGTGTAATATAGGAGAAATACTTGAATGAAAATAATAAGAGATAAATCCCTTACGGAATTTTGGCATGGTAATGGGTATACATAGAAGACATTTAATGAGAGATAAAGTGGTATATAATCATTAAAAAATAAGGAGGGAAATGTGGGGGAGGTGTGAAATTATACCCCAACATTTTTAATAGAAAATTAAAGGGTATAAATACATGAAGAAACTTGGATAAAAATGAAAAAGGAAGGAATCCCTTACTTGAGTGTGTGACTTAAAAAGCTTGAAGAGGGGATTCTTGAGAGATTGGGGAGCCTTAGGAGGATTCTGGATAGGGTAGGGAAGATTAGGGATAAGATACATGGATTTTGAGTGAATATAAGTGGGATCTTGGTTGGGTTTATATTTTAAATGAGAGGGGAATTATTTAATATTTCACAAAATTAGGTTTTGAAATGTATATATTTAAATATTAAAAAACACAAACATTACCATGGTTTTTTCACATTTATTTTTCCAAAGTGGAGTGTAAAACATTATTTTATTATGCTAATTGTAAGAACCCGATTCTTATTCTTGAGGTATGTGTTTCTTCCCTTACTTTTTTCTTTAAGTGTTTTTGAGAAAATAAGGAAAATAGGGAAAAATCCCAAATTTTGTGACTAAACACCGTGTACTTTTCCAAAGGTCGCGTACTCTGGCCGTATGGGATGGGTATACAGGTCGTGTAGGCCTGTCGGTAATCAAGGGTGTAAAAACTGACTACATGCCGTGTACTTGGTATTTACACGCCGTGTATTCAGACGACATGTGAACAGTAAGGTGGTGGAGGCAACCGCCAGCGGAGCGAAAGTACACGCTGTGTAATCGGGAATACACGCCGTGTACTGATGTCGACAAGTGAATAGTTCGGTGATGAACAAGTAGCCGCCAGAGGAACAGTTAAATGAGAAAAGTATAAGACATGTACTTGAGAGTACACACCGTGTAGTTTGTTTTTTTCTCTTAAAATGGGTAGTTGCCTCCTCTATTCATAGAGGAAGATTATAACACCATAGGAGAGCAGGAGAGACTATCGGAGCTTGGAGGATCTCCCGACCACACATCGGGAGCCCAATTCCAACGCCGTTGATCTCCTTGGAACCGCATAGGTTATCTATTCCTCCTCCTGGTGTGTTTCTTACTAATTATTTCCCAAGGGGAATTTATTTGAGTTTGAACGAGATTATGTTCACCTCAGATATATGCCGTTATTGGATTATTTGGGAAGCGTCGTTCACGTATATCGATCAGTGGAGATCGAGGTAGGTGTTCTGATGTTTATTTCCAACTGTGGTGTTGAAATTGTGTACCATTGTGCTACGAACCCATGTTGGGGTGTCGTGTGGCCGAGGCCTTGGCTGTTTTAAATACATATAATTGTATAGGTAATTAAATGTAATTATAAACTGCTGTTTGTGATCACTGCTTGGATCCAGGACCACCCCGGGGGTGCATTCCTCTGTTTAGCTGTTTGGCCTGGATACCCGAGGGTATTCCATGATTATAATGTGTATTGAATTTCCTTGAGAGAAATTGTATATAAATTTCATGTTTATGATTTGGTCTCAGCCCGATTACTTTCTTATCCTGCAGGCAGTGTTTCTTTTAGCCTGAGGGCAGTGTTTCCTTTAGCCTAAGGGAACTGGTTCTTTTATCCTAAGGGAAATATTCTTTATGTCTGTGGGCAGTAGATTCTGTGCCTATGGGTGACACTTCGTATGCCTGAGGTAAATATTCATTTTTCCTATGGGAAATTACCTGTGGGTTTCGATTCTGGTTACCTGAGGGTAAGAATGGTATGTCTGAGGACAGTTTATTATAAAAATTCATCGTGGTGATTCTTATATGTTATGCCTGACAAGTTAAATCATGGGCTTGGTATGGTTAAATGAATAATAAAATGGAAATATGACTGGTAAAGTTAGTTACTTTTGAGTACTGCTTAGTGTATTGCATTTACTACTGCACACTGTTGTTGCACATTTTCACTGACAGTTGGGCACGAGCCTTTGGTGGGTTCCTACTGGGATTTATTTCTCACACCCTATTTGTGTCATGTCTTCAGCCCAAATAGATTACATTTCTATAGGTGTCGACAGGGGAAAGATTCCCTATAATGGTGCATGATTATAACAGAGGAGTTGGAGAGCATAAGACCGAGCTTAAGCTTGCAATGCTGCTGCGTTCTGTTTACTCTGCCTTGTTTTGTTTGGTTGTACATTGTATCTTGAGTTGTATTGTATTTTTTTTGCAGTGTATCCTATTCTGACTACTTTCATATAATTAGTGAAATGCTACATCTTTATATATATGACTGCTGATTCTCTTTTATTTCAGTTGTCCATTTTAGTTTCATATTGTTTACTGCTTCCACTGTTGTATGTTATTTATCTTTTCCGCTGCACTACACTTTGAAAAATGAGGGAATAGTTTCCCCACTATCAGACCTGGGCCCTCGCTGCTAGTTGTCAGCCTCTGGCGTTTGGGGAAATGAGCTTGAGGTCCTGTGACCAACCGGGTTCGGGGCACCCATTGAGTGGCACCCAGATCAGGGCTGTTACACTAATGGACGAAAATATTAATATATTAGCCTTTATTATGTGGAGGTTAGTCACATTATTAAAGAAACAAATTTAAAATCACAATGTATATTATACACTTTGGAGGATTCACTAAGGCTTTATAAAATAAGAAAAAAAATATAAAATCACATTATTTAAATGGAAAAACATATATTGGGTGGATAATACCCATTATTTTATTCACTAAATCATTTTAGGGTCATTATGATTTCATAAAAGACAGATTTTATTTATACGATATTTAATTTTTACCAAAAAATTTGACTATCTCAGAAAATTATGAAAAATTCACCGTTAGATAATTTTAACAATCTGATTTCAGAAATAATATTCATTTTATCAAAATAATTTTCTAAATATGTAAATTTTCTCTTTTAAAATGAAAACCAACATTTATTTAAAATTCATCGGTTTTGACAAAAAATGTTTTTAAAAATTGATAAAAATTACATTTGACTTCATAAAAGTTATATACTCATTAGTTATTCATAAAATTAACTTTACAATAATATTTTTTAATTTTTTTTATTTCAAAAATTCATTAATTCCAGAAAATAGATTCTTTAAAAATACACTTTTTATTTTATCGTATAAAAATTATAACTATAATTAGACTGATTAACTAATCATTTACAAATAATGAAACGATATAATCATCATTTATAAGAATTTTTTGTTATTTAATTATTAAAAAAAACCTTAGTTTAATATAATAATGTATATATTTATAAAAAATCCATTTTTACATGATGAGTCAATTTATCAAAGTCATCATTTTTTATAAGATATACTATTATCGTAAAGGAATTGATGGAATAAGACTTTTATTTACAAAAATGGAATACCTAATAAATAACTAATACCTTATTACATAACCCCTTATAACACCCACATAAGACCTAAGGCTATGGTGTGCAATGGTGATTGACTCTTGGGGTGGCTCAGATAACATCGCCCAGGTGGTAATCTCCATTAATTGGAACTTCTCCCATAGGAGATTCTGTTAAAGAATAACATGTTGAATAAATTCTTGTGATTGGTCAAGAGTGAAGACCAATGACACTACCTCTTTTATGAGCTCCAAAAAATGATCTTCGTACGACCTGAGTCTATTGGATGAGGCCATCCTATCCTTTTTATTCATTGAAAAGATTATTTTCAAAAACCTTAAATTTATATCATTCATGTGATCACTATTCAATGGCTATATTATCAATGGTAATGACACTTAACGGTCATATAAATTCAATAATATTAAAAAATAGTGCATTTTGTTTGCTACAAGACATTGAATAAAAGTGAATTTTATTCATAAGTGATCAGGTCATTACAACATTCCCCCCTTAGAAAATTTTTTCCTTTAAAGTTTCATTTTCCAAAACTAAATCAGATGAGCGTAACTCTACCTCATCACTTCATCCAGTTACAATGTTTCTTCTTCAAGAATGTGGTTTCTCCACAAAACATTAATGAGGGGAATTATCTTATTTCATATAAATCTTTCCCTGTGATCTAAGATCTACACTAGATTCTCTTTATAAGATAGGTCATTCTGAAATAGTACAACCTCTATATTGAGTACATGCGATGGGTTAGGTATCTATTTTCTCAATATTGATACATGGAATACATCATGTACTTTAGACAAGTTCAATGGGTGTGCTAATCGATAGGACACTGCTCCAATGTGATCAAGGATCTCAAAATGGTTGATTTACCTTGGAATAAGATTTCCCTTCTTCCTAAATCTCATAACTCTCTTCCAAGGTAATATGTAGAGGAATACCATGTCTCCAACATCAATCTCAAAGTCTCATCGATTCTTATCATCATAGCTCGTTTTTCGACTCTAAGTAGCTTTAATGTACCACTGGATGGTCTTAACCTTATCCACCATTTCTTTGACCATTTCTGGACCTAGAATTTTTATCTCCCCAAATTTGTCCCAACATTCTGGTGTTCTACACCTCTTCCCATAAAGTTCTTCATAAGGAGCCATTTAGACCCTTTATTGGAAACTATTATTATAAGAGAACTCAACTAGAGGAAGATGTTGATCCCATCCTCCTTTGAAATCTATTAAGAATGCTCTCAACATTTCCTCATGTTTTTGGATAGTCCACTTAGATTGGACGTTAGTTTTAGGATGATAATCCATACTGAATTTCAGCTCAGTATTCAGAGTGTGTTGGAGAGTCTTCTTGAACATAGAGGTGAATCAAGGATCTCAATCAGATATAATCGATAGTGGTACACCATATAGCCTTACCACTTCTCTTATGTATACTCATACTAGTTGATCCAATTTGAAATCCTCCCAAATTGAAATGAAGTGTGGAGTATTTGTAATATGATCCAAAACAACCCAGATAACATTGTTTTGTTTTTATGTCTTCGGAAGTTCGATCACAAAGTCCCTGGGGTTGTTTTCCCATTTCCATGTTGGTATGGTTAATGGTTGCATCATCCCCTTAGAATTTTTCCTCTCAGCCTTCTCATGTTGACATACCAAGAACTTTGATGTATACTCAGCGATCTCCTTCTTCATGTTATTCCACCAATAATTTTCTTAGAGATCTTGTTACATCTTATTGTTTCCTAGGTGAATGGAGAAATTGAAACATTGTGCATCATCCAAAAGTTCTATCTTTAACTACAGATTTGATGGAACACATAACCTTAACCCAAATATCACAATTCCTTCTTCATTAACATTGAACTCTGAGGATTTCCTTTTTCTGATAGTTTCAACTTTATTCGGAATTCCCACATCATCCTTTTGAGCATCCTTTATCCTTTATAAAAGAGATGGTTGAGAAATCATTTGTGAATGGATTAAAGATGTTCCATTATTTGTGATTCCCATGTCAATCCTCATCAAATCCAAGAATATTGGGTCCTTTTAAATTACCATCAATGATAGAATTGTTAGTTCCTTTGTACTTAGTGCATCTGCCACCTTGTTCGCTTTCCTGGGGTGGTAATGGATTGAGCAGTCATAGTATTTGATCAGCTATAACCATTTTCATTGGCGCATATTCAACTCTTTCTATGTGAATATATATTTGAGGCTTTTTTGATCTGTATATATTTCACACTTCTCCCTAAAGAGGTAATGTCCCCAAATTTTCAATGTGAATATTACTTTAGCCTACTCCAGGTCATGTGTTGGATAGTTCTTCTCATGAACATTCCATTGCCTCTAAGCATAGGAAAAGAATTTTTCATTTCGCATCAATACACATCCCAAGACTTTCATTGAAGCATCACTGAATACCACAAACAGTTCTTGACTTGGTGGTAGTGTGAGCATGACCACAGTGATAATACTCCATTTCATGTCCTTGAATCTATCTTCGCATTTATCATTCCAAGAAAACTTGATTCCCTTCTGAGTTATCTTGGTAAGAGGGTTTGACATTCATGAAAAAGTTCTCACAAATAGGGGATAATACTCTGCTAACCCAAAGAAGGTAGATATATCCATCATTGATGTTGGTATCAGCCATCCCTCAATTGAATTTGTCTTGGAGTGATCTATAGATATCTCTTTGCTTATGATGATATGACCCAAGAATGAGACATCCTTCAACCAGAACTCACACTTCATGTACTCTTCATAGAGCTTCTCCTTTCAGAAGGTCTCTAGTATAGTGCATAGATGCTCCTCATGCTCCTCTATGGTTAGGGAATATATTAAAATATATTCTATAAATAATACCAAAAATTTGTTGAGGTAATCTATAAAGACTCTATTCATCAAGTCCATGAAGATTGATGGATCATTAGTGAGTCTGGAAGTCATTATTATGAATTCATAGTGCCTGTACCTTGTACAAAAAGTAGTCTTGGGGATATACTCCTTCTTCACCATTACATGATAATATCCTGACCACAGATCCACCTTGGAGAAGTATTGTTCTCCACGTAGCTGATAGAACAAGTCATGAATTCGTGGAAAATGATACTTGATCTTTATCATGATTTTGTTGAGATCATGATAATCAATTCAAAGGTTCATTGACCCATCCTTCTTCTTGATGAAGAGGACTGGTGCACCCCATGGTGAAGCACTTGTGCATATAAACCCTTTATCCAGATTCTCATGTAGTTGTTTATTTAGCTCCTCAAGATCCAAAAAATCTATTCTATATGGAGTCATGGATATTGGAAATGACCTAGGTATAAGATCTATTGATAATTTAACTTCTCATCTAGGAGGAAGACCAGGAAACTCCTCTGGGAACACATCAAGAAATTTATGTTGTCTTTATATAGAGAAAGACAATCCATTCTAATGATTGCATCAAATTACACCATAGGGAGTATGAAAAGGTTCTCTAGGATGTTAAATCCACAACTTGTTATAGGAGAGGAGTTATATTCATGGGATACAATAATTGCACCATTTTTCATTCTCACTGACATCTCTACTTCCACGATTTGTGGTGGTGTTTGGATTATTCTACTAAACTTTTGGGATATAAAAGAATACATAGAACAAGAATCAAAAAGTACATTTTCTATTATAGAATGTATAACTAGCATATATTTCACCACTTCATTTTCGGGATTCGCTTTGGTAGTAGTGATGAAAAAATACCGTCCTTGTTGCCTTGGAGGTTTTTGGTTGCCTCAGAATACCCTTGTATTAGGGAACTTATTTTCAAAGTTCCATGGTTAATTGAAGTTATAGCACTGAATAATTCATTGAGGGTCAAACAGGGCATTCCTATCCTCTGTCACAATAATGGTTTTTGTCAGAAATTAATGTCTAGATCCCCTTCTCTTCCACACATAAAGCATTTCCATGTCCCCTTTAGGCAATTTATGTAGTGCTTCTTTCCGCACCTTTGGCAAGTGGGGTGTTGGAATTTCATATCACCTTTGGATTTATCTATTAGACCACCATAATTAATGTCTACTTTCTTCTTCTTATTCCCATGATACCCCTGAGAATCACTGATCTCCATTTTAACTTTGAGGGCACATAGAACTATTTTATAATAGCTATCAAAGTCACAGATCATGAGGGATTTCCATAGTCTAGGTTTTATCCCACCAATGAAGTGGTCAACCTTGCATTCAGGGGTAACGACAATGATAGAGGCATATCGTGCAAGTAATGTGATATTTTCCTTTTACACTCTGATAGATTCATTGTCTTTTTTTCTTGATGGAAAAGAAGTCCCTTTCCATCTTAATTCGAATGGTGCGAGGAAGATATTTATCAAATTTTTTTTTCTGGAAATCATCCTATTCCAACACCTCGATATCTTCCTTAGGATTCGTATTTTTGATCAATGTCAACAATTGATCAGCTTCACCCTCCATACGATAATAAACTAGAAGAACCTTCTCATGTTCGAAACATTGAAGGATGGAGAAGATCTTCTCAATAGAGTTGATCCATTTTTTGTAAATTGAGGGATCATATGGTCCATTGAAAGTAGGAGGCCTTTGTCTCATGAATGTCTCGATTGCAGATTGTTCTTTATTAGGTGGGTTTGGACAATCCTATTCACCCATGTCTCTATTCAAAACTTGAGTTAACTAAGAGATTATCATGATAAATTTTGTGATTTTGACTCCCATCGTATTAAGCATCTCATTAGAATATTCATCACATTGATCTTCACATCGATTGTTAGCCTGAGACCTCATATTACCAGCCATTGGATAGAATAAAAAATAGGGGTAAGTCTTTTGAAGTATTAAAACCATAAGGGTAATACAATGAAGAAAAGGGATAACTTATAAATTACATTTTTTTTTCTTAAGTTATGAATTTATAGGCTTCAGTCTATGTTATCCATGATATACTTCCAAAAATATATTCTTAGGGGATTTTTTTTTGTTACCTAAATAATGGTTCATGCAATTATCCTGAAATTTCCAAATAATATCTATCGAGTTTGTTAAAAAAAGAGTTCATCAAGGCCTATTTTCGTGTACCAGTTCCCATTCAAGTCTATCTCAAAGAAATATTTTCGGGTTTTACCCCTAGATAAATCTGTGCCAGAGCCACCTCTACTTGTTCGTATCCATACAAGGTTGGATTTTCTTGATAAACCAATTACTCTATACTCACTAAAATTTAGGTATTATTTTCTTTCACTCATTATTATCCCTAATGAATTCACTAGAGTTTTATAACACTAATCCAAAAAATAACTAAACTATTCCTTTGATACGAATTATAAAAACCTTACTCTTTATTACACTCTTAAACATGATTTATTACATAAACATTCACTTAATACAACATAGATGATTGATAACTATAGTGAATTTGTGGATTAGGAACATTACATGAAAACTTGAGCCATAAAATACAATATCTTTATTATAATATTATTTTAAATGACCACAACATTCCTTCGTACTTATCTTTGCATGGGATAACCTGAGGATATACATAAGAAAAGGGTGAGCTATAAAGCCTAGTAAGGGAGTAAACAAGGCATAACATGAATAATACAATACATGTTAGGAAATATTTATATCAATGGATCATAAGAGAAACATAAAGATAAAGGCAAGATATATCATGATTATCATATCATGGAAATGTGGCAACCACAAACAACATGATATTAGCATGATCCAAGGCTCATTGCACATGGATTAGCATGAGTAAACCCTCATTTCACATGAATTACCATGAGTAAAACTTCATTTCACAAGAATTATTATGAGTAAACCCTTATTGTACATGGCTTATCATGATACTAAACATTACCCAATGCATTGAAGCACTATCATGGCACACCCTTCATAAACATTTCATTTCATGCATAAGTGTGCCACATGGATCATATAACATGGAATCATTCAACATTATAAGTTATTCCATGATTATGGAATATGGAATACATACCTCTATGTACTATTAAATAATTATATGTTAATAAAGGTGAATACCCTTGATAGAGAAAGGGGTATGGTATTAACTACATAATGATTTTGGATTGGAAAATCACAGTGCAATTTTGGCAGCATAACGTCGTCAAATGGAAATTTATATGTTGGGTTGATGTGAGAGAAAGGGTTATCTCATAATTTATAGATGCAATAAAGAGTAAGGAGACCATTTAACATAATATCCCAATATATAGATGCATAATATTGGAGAAATACTTGAATGGAAATAAGAAGAGAGAAATCCCTTACGGAATTTCAGCATGGTAACAGGTGTACATAGAAGGCATTAATGAGAGATAAAGTGGTATATCATCATTAAAAAACAAGGAGGTATGTATGGGGGAGGTGATAAATCATACCCCAACATTTTTTATTTAAAATAAAATGGTATAACAACATGAATAAACGAGTATAAAAATGAAAAAGGAAGAATCCCTTAATTGAGTGTGTGACTTAAAATGATTGAAGAGGGGATTATTGAGAGATTTGGGTTCCATGGGAGGATTATAGAGAGGGTAGGTAAGATTAGTGATGTGATACAAGGATTTTATTTAAGAGAAGTGGGTGATTGGGTGGGTTTATATTAGAAATGAGAGGGCAATTCTTTAATATTTCACAAACATAGGTTTTTGAATCTATATAATTTAATATTCAGAACAAAAAACCATCCCATGGGGTTTTCCCATGTTTTTTTTAAAAATTGTAGTTGAAAAAATTATTTTATAAGTCCAATGTTTAGACATATTAAAATATTATCCTTGCTTATGTGTAGGTAAGTCACATTATTAAAGAAATGAATTTAAAAGCATAAAGCATATTAGGATTCACTAAGGATTTATAAAATAATTAAAAAAAATATAAAAAAATATTATTTTAATTTTAAAACATATATTGGGCCAACAATACCCACTGTATTATTTATTACTTCATTTTGTGGTCATTATGATGTCATAAAACACTATTTTAATTATACAGTATTTAATTTTTACCCAAAAATTTGGCTGTCTCATAAAATTATGAAAAATTATCTATTGGATAATTTTGACGTATTGATTCCAAAATTAACATTCATTTTATCTAAGTAATTTTCTAAATATGTGAATTTTCTCTTTTAAAATGAAAACTGACATTTATTGAAAATTCATGGGTTTTGACAAAAACGGTTTTCAAACATTGATAAAAATTACATTTGACTTTATAAAAGTTATATACACATTTATTATTCATAAAAGTATTTCAATAATAATATTTTATCAAAATATTAGTTATTTCAAAAAATAATTAATTTCTTAAAATAAATTATTTAAAAATAAACCTTTTGTTTTATCTTATAAAAATATAACCCTTATCAAACTGATTACCTAATAATTTATATAGAAGGAACTAATATAATCATCATTTATAAGAATTGTTTTTTAATATTATTAATAATAACCTTAGCTTAATATAATAATGTATATATTTTTCAAAAGTACCATTTTTTACCGAATAATCAATTTTTCAAAGTTATCATTTTTCTAAGACCGACTACCCTCATAAAATAATTGTTGGAATAAGACTTTTATTTATAAAAAGGGATTAAATAATAGGAAACTAATAACTTATTACATAACCCCTTATAACATCCACATAAGACCTAAGGGGAAGTTCTACGATAATGACAGACTCTTGGGGAGGCTCAGATTACGTCACTCAGGTGGTAATCTTTATTAAATTGAAATTCTCACATAGGTGATTCCATTCAATCATAACGAATTGAATATTGGCTTGGGATTAGTCAAGAGAGAATCCCAATAATTCTACCTCTTTTATTAGCTCTGAAAAATGAGCTTTATACGACCCGAGTCTACTGGGTGAGGTCACCATCTCCTTTGTATTTTTTGAAAGGATTCTTTTTAAAAACCATAAATTTATATCAGTATTGTGATCACTATTAAATGACTATATTATAAATGGTAATGATACATAAAAGTCATTTAAACCCAATAATAATAATAATAAAAAGTGTTCATGTTTTTTCTATAAGACAATAAACGAAAGGGAACATTATTTATAAATGATTGGGTCATTGCAACTCTACCACTGTGATATACTCTGATCATGATGGTATAGTCTCTCCAAGATTCAACCATAGAACCCACTACTTTTTGGAAGACTCTAGAGTAAGGGGTGACATGCTTGAGGTTAGGTGTCCAATTAGGTTTTTTTACTTTTGTGTGAACTAGGTCTGAGATATCAAAGAGTTTTATTAGTGGTGTATCATTTCTTTTTATTTGTTTAATGAATAATTGGGATGGAAAAAAAGAAAAATGGGATGTGTCAAGATTTTTTAATGATCATGTTCTTGGGTGTATCTAACCCATGTATAGTGAAAATATAATTTACATGGTATATGAGATGTCATTCTTGATTGTTCTTGTTACAGCTGTCTTGGATTCCCCATAGATGATGCGAATGATGTTTAATTTTCCTTGTAAGTATGGATTTTTACCCCCAGACTGATCTTAATGTATGTATTTATTCATGAATTATTATAGGAACTTTAGGATTTATATGTCATATATATTACACACCATGTTTATATTACTACATGAATTTCCTATAGCATGTTTTAGTGCCTTGATTTCTATTTCCATGAAAATGTGATTACATTTTGTGCTGGGATTGGGTAAATAATTGGTTTTTTTAAAAGGACACCATATATGAATTTATAATGTGCGTGTTCCTTTATAAACTAGAAATGGTGATATTTCTAAATCAACCATTTTAAAATTTATTCCATTTCAATGAGTAAAAAAATAAGAGAAACTAAATTCGGAAATGAAATGGTCACTGTTAAATGGGGATGCCAATTGAAAATTAATAGGTGTATCCAACTATAACATGAAATCAACACTCTATATACATGAAACATTGACTTATATAAAGGAAAATGACCATGCCCTAACCTTAGTAGTGTTCAATAGGCAGTTTTACTAGTTATTTTTATGATCTAGACGTCACCCAGGCTATACTACAGGAGTAGGTAGATGCATGTGACTATTACATAAACAGTCTTGTACCAATCCTTTTGTTATATATTAAATTATAGATGTTTTCAAATCATGTAATTAGGAATTCTTATGGAATTTTTAATGAAATTCCATTATGACAACCTCATGTCATGTTCCTCGATAGTAGTGATGAACAAGCTCTACATGTGATGGGCCATGACCCACTAGTATAAAAAACAATAGTTCTACTCATAGAGCCACCAATTATACTTGATATGGGAACTGATGTCCAATTTTGGGAGGGTATCTTATGATTTATAGAAATAATTATGAGATCTTTTTCACCTAAATCGTCTATGGAATAGAAGAAACTTGAATTTTAGTAGTAGTATCCTACCATGTTTTTAGGGGATGGATTTCCACATGCCTCTCATTAATGGAATGAGGCCATTCTATTGATTATTGAGAATTTTGAGACACCTCCCAAGAGGAGAGTGAGGCTCAATAAATATGATATGTATTCTATCAAGATATGGTGGTATGTTATTACCCAGATGGATCATTACCATGGTATATATTGGAGGGATTTTTAGATGGAATTCTATGATTATTACTCTTCTGTGAATTTGAGGGATGATATAGCCAGAAATTTTATGCACTTGGAGCATGGTGATTAATCAGTCATGGATTATTCTACCCATTTTACGAAGCTCCATAACTTTTCAAAAATTCTGTTATATGACTATTTATACATAGTTATGAGATTTTTGGGTGGTATTAGGTATGAAATCAGATCGTGGGTGAATTTATTTCAGCTTACTACCATATCTGGAATAGTGAACCATGAAAATAACACTAAGAATAACCTAATAGAGGTTGGGGTGCGAGCCAAGGTGTTTAAAAACCTATATCTAGAACTATATCAACCAATAACCTAACTCAACATTTGAATCTTCTATATGGTGATATTAGTATCTGGGGTGTACAATCAGGTAACCATGTGAGGTCCCATCAGTGTGATATATTGGGATATCAAAAAACCTGGTTTAAAAGGGTCGCAGTAAAATATTTTTCTTACTGAAATATTTATTATATTTAGTATTTTTTAGAGATTTTACTCTAATAGTTATTAATAGAGAGTTTGTACCAACTCCATATTCAGGTGCGGGGCCAACACTTCTTGTCAGACCGGGAGGTGGAGTGAAACTGGATGATAAGGACGAGGTGGTGGTCATGGTTGGGGTATCCATTCACAAGAATTATTGCTCTAGAAGAGTAGTCTACCTAGAGAATCTAGGATATATCATAGGATAGAATACTAGGGAAGATGAATGTGTTGAAAATTATACCTGAGTAGTAGAGTTCTATATATTCTATGGTGTGAGGTAATATTATAGTAACATCTTCTTTTTTATCTTATCTTTTTACTACATGTGCTTTACATTCCTTTTTGTCTATGCCTATTCTGGATAGTCTTTGACTCCATGTTTAGTTTTTTGTGGCATTATGTCACTAAATACTTGTATAATAATTCAATTAGAGAGTGTACTCTATTGTAGGTAATTCCCCCTCATGATAGGTAGAATTATCTTCATATATGAACTCTTTTTTCCTAAATATGATGGGGTTAGAATTCATTATCAGGATGGAAAAGTTAGTTCCCTATAATTATTTTGTTTAATTATACCACTTAAGGGTGACCTTAACATCATAAGAGTGAAGGATTTTTATTCACAAAGTTCAATGGGATGTATAGGAAATTTGAGTTGGACCCACACATCATGCCCCGAGAGATATAAAATCCTTCATTTATTTCATTTATCTGGATGATATGGGAACACTTCAGTTATATTTCCCTCCAATGGTCAGTTATTTTAGGGAAATTTTCCTAGATGAAATATTAGGAGTAACTCCTAAGAGAGAGGTATATTTTTCTATCAAAATAGTTCCAAGAGCTGCACCAATCCCCACTCCTACTTACATGATGGCTAATACTTTATTGTAGCATCAAAATAGGTAGCTAGAGGATATGGAAGATAATGGTTTTATTTTATCTAGTTCTTTGTTGTGGGTTTCATTGGTACTTTTTTCCATGATGTTGGATAATACCTTTAGGGATTTCATGAATTTCCATCAGTTAAACCTGCTTATGTTTATGAACCATTATCCATTTTCTCTTATAGACGACCTCTACAAAAAGATCCTAGGGAAAGGGTTTTTACTTATATTGATTTTATGTTGGGTTATCATTAGGTTCATTTTATACCATCAAATATACCACATGAAAATTTTCATAGTATATTTTTCTTGTATGATTATTTGGAAATGTTTTTCAGACTCTTGAATGAACTAACAGTTTTCATAGAACTAATGATTTAGTTTCTTTACAAATATTTTTATTCATTTATGGTATTCTTAATCAATGATATATTGGTGTATTATCACATTTGAAACAATCATTCAAAACATCTTATAATCACATTGAAATATTTGAGCAGAAATCGATTATATTATAAGATGAAAAGTACCACTTTTAGTTTTATAAATTCAACTATTTGGGTAAAATTATTTTTCATACATGAGTATCAATTGACTTATAGATGGTGATAGAAGTGGTTTCATGAGATAATCCCAAGAATGTAATTGATATATGCAATTTCTTGGGGCTATTTTAGATATCCCTTCAAGATAAAAAAGGGATACTGACTTCAGTGCTGATCCAGATTCATCTGATGATGGCTATATTGTATATGGTCTACTACGATTCATCAAGAATCGAGATAGGGGTAGTTCAGATACTGGAGGAGCGATTAATGGTGTATGAGTCTCATTAGTTAAATCCACACAAGAGGAACTACATGAAACACGATCTCAAGTTTTCGGTTGTTTTTTAGGCATTATTCTATTGGATGAATTACTTATTGGGATAGAATTTTGTGGTGCATATGGGCCACAAAAACCTTAAGTAAAAATTTAAACGATGTGATTTGAATCTCATAAAAAATGGTTGGTCAAATAGCTTTAGTCTTTTGACATTGAAATTTCCTATATTCTTAGATAGGGGAATTTATTTGATGATGATCTGAGTAAGAAGAGATAGTCATAGACATTTTATGAGGCTATTTTAAAGTGGAAGCTATAGAAAAATTTTCCAAGATATATTTTGAGGTTCTGTACTTTCATGGATATTCATTACTTGCATCATTATCATTTACCTATTCACATCTAGAGAGAGTGAATATGAGGAAACTATCATATTTTGAGGGATTTTTCTGACGAGATAACATTACAGCTGATGACCCACCTCATAGTTGGGTTGTCAATGAGGATGAGTTATTGCACATTCAAAGATGAATCTGGGTTCCTAAAATTGTTTGAGATCAGTTGATGTGAGATTTTCATACTTGTTAATGGGAAGTGCATCCCTATCTTACTAAGATGTATAATTAATTACAATGGAAATACTAGTAGATGTGGATGAAAAGGGGTATAGTTGGGATAATTACATGGTCTTCCACCTGTCAGTAGGTGAAGGTAGAACACCAATGACTATCAGGGAGTTTGTATCAATTATATATTCTTGTGTGAATATGGGATGAAATCAACATGGATTTCATGAGGGCATTTCCTTGATCACTTCAAGATAGTGACACAAAATCAGGTATCATAGAGTGATAGACAAAGATCTCCCATTTATTGCCTCTTGGGTGTCCTTTTTAGTAGAAGATCACATGGAATGATCTAATTTTGTAAGATCATATTGATCTATGGATTTCTACGTTCTATCATATTAGGAAGAGCTACTTGATGCACATTACTATTTTGGAAGGAGTTGTAGAAGGAACTAGGTACACTGGTACAGTTGAGTACAATGTGTCACTCATAGAATGAGGGTCTTTACATGCATAAAATACTAGTTTTGAATGGAATTCTCTGAGTATGAATCCTGTATTTTATATGTTATTGATATAAATACACACATCTTGATGATTTCTATTATAATAGTATCATTCAGGTGACTGTACAGATGGATCATTATGAGGAACTATAATATAGGCTATGTCATTCACCCCTATGATTATTAGTTATAGAAGAGGTAGTGCTACTAGGTCCTCATATCTTTTTTGAGACTTTGGAGTATGCTCAAGTAATTAAGAAGAATATTTTTACATCTCAATCTTGTAAAAAGTGATACAATGATCATCACCATTGACCAATAGAGTTTTATGTGGGGTGTCATGGTTTTCAAAAATGTTTCACCTAGACTAGGGAATAATAAAATTTACAAATAAGGTAAGCTATCACATCATTACATTAAAACCAATGAGAGTTTGCAGAGTTTCATCCCAATAGCCTATCAATTACAGTTACCTCATAGGTACAAGGTCATTCATTAAGTCATCCATGTATCTTGGATTCTATTATATCATTTAGAATCTTTTCACATTCTATATCCTAAAAGGGATGATTTTGAGGTTGATGAATCATTTGAGGATCATCATATCTTTATTGTTAATATGGGGATGACCGTTCTTTGAGGAATGTTAGTTACTCTATTATGGGTGCTGTAGAATAATTATTATGTATAAGAATATTCCTAGGATAAAGATGGTGAAATATGTTCCCAATTGCTAAATATATTTTGATATGACACTTTTCTACCCTTGGAAGGGAAACAGATGGATGAGTTTCTATAAGGGGGATGGTTTTATGAACCCATATTTTTTTGAGGGTTAGAACCTTTTATTGTTAGATTATACCACCAATTTTATGCTAATTAGAGTTACTAATGAGGTTATATGGGTTATGAGGGTGACTGGGTTTTTTGCAGAGCCCGAATCCATGATATTTAGAGGAAATTGATGGACTTCATGATTTATAGAAACCATGAAGCTTGATCTTCATGGTGTGTTTAAACCATTATGGGTATCCTTGTCCTCCTCCAAGGTTCACAATGTTTTCCTTAACCATGAAGCCCAAGATACAGGATTATATAGGTATTTCAGAAGCTACTGCAGAGGAAATGTGTATCGGTTTTCAAACTGTATGTTGAGACCTTGCGTGGGGGTGTCCGTGTATAGTGGCTGTCACGTTGTTGGTGCACAGTTTGGAAAATAGTATGGCAAAACGTTTTGATATTTTAAAATGGTGAAATGAATATTTTTACTTCATTTCTTATAAACTCCTCACCTCCATTATTTTTCTCATCCACGTTCAATATCCCAGCTCTTCTGAAGATTCCACCATGCCTTTAGCTAGTCATTAAGATATATCCTCTATTTAAACACCTATCAGTCTATTATCTATCTAATTTTATGCGTAGCAATAAGATCTTTGTTCCTCTTCCAACTTTTTTTATCTTTCCATCTATGGAGTAATTTTGGTGTGATTTTATATGATCAATTTTCATGTAAATTAGCTTTTTTATTAATTTCTTCCATTCAATACTAGAATAGAGACCAATATTGGATAAGGAATTGACTTCCAAGATATGTTAGGGGGTTTTGTGTTTTCCCTTAATGTCTCGGTTTTTATGTATTAGTCCATTGTCTTGTGCACCATATTTTCTGAGAAACACTTGTTAAATGGTGTTTACTTAAATTAATTGAATAATCATGACATATAAAACTCACATGACCCATTACAATATCATAAGAGGTTAATTACAATTAATGTAACCACACCTTGGGTGTGTTATTAAATTGAGTAAAACCAGCATGGGTGTCCTAAGAATTTGATTCACTAATTATAGTGTGATCATTTATCCCTTAATTTTTGTATGTTAAATTAAATTATTTAAGTGTAAATATAATTAAATGGATGTGATAATATAAGACCATGTCCCTACTCTATTTTCTATTTCCCCTTCTTGCTTATGATTCAGATACTTCTTAATAAAAAATGCCCAATTATGATGAATTGGAGGATTCATGGGATGCTATGGATTCTAAGACTAGGCTATGATTTGTTAAACCATTGTGTTTAGTTAAATTATTATATAATAGTGATGACCAATTAAATTAAATGTTGACATAAATGATATGGTTAGACTCCAGGCACATGACCATTCATATTTCTATGATGATCAGTAAACATGGGTTCCAACATGGAACACCATAAACGAACTCATAATGGATATATAAATAAATGAATTATAATGAAATAATAATACTTATTGGTTGACACATGGGTTCTCATCTAAATTCCATGGATGGAATCACTTGGAAGATAGATTATATAGGCCATGAGTGATTCATGGACTCTCTATGTGGACTTCAAAGGATACAGTTAGAGTGGAGATCATTAAATATTCCTTGATTGATACATGTAATGCTTATATAGACTACCAAGGATAGAATCTGGGGTCAGATCATTACATATGAACCAAATGATACTTAGGATCCATTTTAGACATCGAATGATGGAATTATAGGGATGTGGCTTCATAACATTCCTAGATAAATACATGTTTCCAATGAGGGATTCCTAGTATGGGATTGTAAGGTGACGAGTTCATGTTATTTCTAGTGTGATAACTGGGCTTCAAATTAGGAATTCCAAGTATGATCTAAGAATTCATTGGAATTAAGTAGTAAATTAATTGCATTATGCAATTTCCCATCCAAATAACACTATTGAACATAGTTAGGGACTTATATTTTGGGATAACCTTGTTTTACATATCATTATTAGATATGATTCATTAGAGACACTAGGTATATGATCTAGGTCCCAAGACTTTATCATAATTTTTATTATCATTAACTATTTACATAGAGATATTCTGGATTAGGCTGAATCAGGTGGAAAAGTATGATTGTTCAATGGGAACCTGGAATAATGTGGGTTAATTATTTACTAAATTCAGTTGTAGATTTTATTATTACCCACAAACTAGAAATTATATACTCACCAACTGGATGGAATTAGACATTTTTGATTTTAGACTACTGATTATATGTTACACTATGTTTGTTACACCATTGCGTACTTAGATAGAATTTATGGATGGATGTATTTACAAGGGAAAGTGACCTATTTGGGATTCTTAATTACCTTTCTAGGATGATGTATGAGTATATATAACAAAGACTATACTTGATATACTACATGAAATACCCTTGGGGCTTTTGTTCTTTTTGTATAACATGTTGTATATGTATGTTTCCATGAACCCCTTGTATTTACTTTTTTTATATAATTCCATGATCAACATTATTTTAAATGAAATTGATGTATGTGATTTATATGGTTATTTAAATTATGGATGATTACCCTTCCACATTTTGGTTATATTTTATGCTTCGTCTATTGATTGATATGATTATATCACTGGTGTAATGGTGTGTTCCTTATCAGCCCATTAGATTTTCTATTTTGGGGGTTGGTGGTGTTTGGGGGATGTTTCAGTAGTTTTTTTTGTAGAGGTTGGAGTTAAAGAAATTTTTTATTGTATAAAATAAATGGAATGTATTTGTTACATTATGTGAAATGTAGATTCAAGTCTTGTGAAACTTGTTGGTTCATTGATTGGTTGTGGAAATATGTGGAGTCTGTGAGACGAATTAGAAGTTTCAAAATTAGAATTCATATTTTTTTCTAAATAAAGGATGAATTAAACATGTTTCTTAGTGAAATATTTTATTTTTGGAATCGTGAGGATTATATGTCATATAATGGTTACACAACATGAAATTAGAGGGGTCCAAGTTATTTTATAACCATTATAAACTTAATTCATTTCATTCTACTTCTCCCTCACTATCTCATTTTCGAAGAACCCTCGTCACCTTGAGGAGGATTTCTAGTCCTTTTACCCTTGCTTTAATTGGATTATTATGATGGTTTTTAGTTAGCGATCCATAGTGTTTGATTTTTCCTTTCCCCATGGTTTTCATTAATTCTTCCATTGTGGATTCATTAATTTGATGATTTCTTTGGTTTGGGGTGTGATTTGGACTATTTTTTGTTGATCCTTTGAAGTGGTTTATATTGATCTATGATCTTGTGGTATAATTGTGGGGTTCATGTGTTTCTTCTTAACCCTTTGGTGTGAAATGTGTTTGAAAAGATTCTTTTAGGTAGGTAATCCATCATCTCTCTTTATTTTTATCATGTGGGAGGGGTTTAATCTTGTTCTCATATGAGTTATGGTTTTTGGCATAATCAATGATAATTTATTGGATAATTAAAATTAAAGGGGGAAGAGTGAGTTTGATTTACATGATTTTAAATTTTTTATATTATTGTGATATGTTGAATTGTATAGGCATGATGCCCTGCTAAAAATTATGTCCATTAGAGGCTTTGTTTGCACTGGATGACATAATGTATGGTTGTTGTAACTATTTTGATTTCTATGACATCAAGATAAATTTGAAATTGAATAAACACTTATATCTGGATAATGAAATGATTACCCTAAGATTATGGTTTCCATAAAACACCCCTAAAATAAATTAAAATTTGATAAAATACAATTTGAAAATTTTGTAAATTATATTTGATGTGTTGTGGTGTGTGGTCAATCTTATGGGGAGGCGATGTGTGTTGGTGATGTAATGTTGGGGCAATGGGTGAGATGTGACTATGATTTGGGCAATGAGGTTGTTGTTTATTGTACTTAGTTTTGGGGAAGTGAGGTGATAGTTTTTTGATAATTCTATTGGGGTGGTGAGGTGATGGTTGTTTGGTCTTTATTTTGGTATGATTGGGTGATGATGTCATGGATATGATGATATTATGGGGATGTCTGGTTGTGGTGTGCTATATGTCATGGTTCTGATGGAATAAATTATTAATTGGTTAATAATATTTAAATGGATGTGGTTTTGTTTGGATAAAAGGATATAAAAGGATATTTAATAAATAAATTATGAGATGTTTGGTTAGATATGATTGATTCTTAATAATTAAATGAATGGTTTTGATAATGGTTTTGGTATGTAGTAAGATGTATCTTGTGGTTTGTGTGGTGTTATTCATTTGGAGGTGGCAGTGATAGTAGTGATTTTATGAGTAGGTTAGTGCTTGGTTTTGAACCCATGGATTGGGATTTATTATGGTATATTTATATACTTTTATATTCCTTTTTATTTATATATTCACCCCACCCACATCAAGCACTATTTTCTAACACCTGCATAGTCACGTGGGGGGTTTTTATTCTGATATCTAGTGAGGAGGATATATGGATAGGTACCTCCTATTTCCATCTCTCTCTTTGAGGTGATGTAGTTATTGCATGGTGTGTGACGACTGTAGGTCTGATAGTGCACTATATGATGGTTTTGATATCCTGTATTATTTTTGTATGAGATGTTATGAGGGCGGTCTTGTGGTGTGGCGAGGTCGGGTGTCTTCTAGTGAGATGTGACATAGCATAGGTGTCTATGGGTGGGATTATATGTGATGAGATGGAATACGGCGGGGGTTATACATGGTAAAAGGAGGTCACGATGTTGATGTACTTAATGTTCATGATACAGTAATGATCTGGTTATTATTGTGGATGTGTTGTAGCCCAGGTGTTTTTTGGTGGGATTCGATGTGGTCATTCTTGTGGGGAAATGAGACCATGTGCCTTTAGGTGAGGCTTGTTGTGATTTTTCTTGTGGATTGGTAAGGTATTTAGAAGAAATGGGTATGCATAGACACATGAAATTATGGTGGAGAGAAACATACAAATGGGAACACATTGTGGGGTACCGTTTACTAACGTGACTCTCGTTATATTATATTACTTGTCTTCAAATGTTTGGTGAGTGTACCTTAGTGTGGTACAGATGAATTGTTAACCATTTTTGGCGTTTTGGGTTCTAATGTTTCCCCACGAGTGCATTAATATGTTTCTTTCACATGTGAAGATGTTACTTTGTTTATCGTAATGATTATACATATATGATAACATTTTGAATAAAAAATGTATTTCATGTTTCTTAGAGGACTATGTGGACTGTTCTAGATATTACCATCTCAGACCATTGTATAGTTGTTTTGTTGTTGTATTGTCCTTCTTTTTGGTATTGAATTTTAGAGATCTTTATATTTATCAATTCTACTTATAAATTTATGTAGGATGTTTTTGGTTTCATTTTATATTATGTCAATGAGTTTATTGTTGATGATTCATCTTATATCTAGATATTTAAATTTTATAGAGGGTAATGCCTCTAATTTCAGGATATTTTTATACCTTGAGTACTAGTCACTAACCCGGGTCCTACTGGAGGAAGGAATCGGGTGGTTGGTATCTCTCTCACCTCATTGTGGTGTCTTTTTAGGGAGGGGGTCATGATAGAGTGGTATGAAAGATGATGGTTGAGAGATAGGATGGAGTTTAGAGCTAGTCGTGGTAAGGATTTCATAGGTTGGAATGGAAGCAATGCCAGTAAAACTTAGTGTGTGACATAGGAAAGGGGGACCAACTAGGACATGGAATTTTAGATTCCCCCTAGAACCATTTCATGGACATGGATTTTACTAAATGACTAAGTCAGGGGGACCTTTTTTCTGGATAGAGACCTAGGATTGGTACATATATCTTGAATACTTGTGTTATTATTGGAATTGGTTTTATTTGGGAAGGATAAAATAAATAATGTGAATTTAAATGATTCTAAATAAAATTCCATATTTTTAGAATTTTGAAACTATTAGTTTCTTTTATGTTATGGATCTTCATAATCATCCATGTTTTGCTCAGAAAGTTTAGGTTCAATAGGGTAATATATTTTATTATCACAGGGTTGATCCAGTATAGGAGGATGAATATTAGCATAAGGAAATACTTTCTTTCCAACAGTTGTCTTTGCATAAGTATGAAGGTAGTGTTTAAGATGTGGAGACCGAGAGCCAGATGAAGGATCTCAAGATCAATTTTTGTGTTATCTGAGATCCAACAGAGTACTTGATCCCTTTGGTATTTAGTCAGATACGAGAGCAATATGTTAGTATTGGACTTCATATCTTGTAATGTTGAAATAGGTAGAAGTTTAATCTATCATATTGGAGAAAGAGTTCTAGATAGAGTTACTTTCATTGATCATGAAGGCAGTGAAGAACCAAGAGTTTATTTCTCTTCAATAAGAGGGTATGTTAGTGTGGGGGTTAGTAATCATGTTTGTGGACTTTCGGGGAATATCCCTAGATATTTTTACAAATTATGAGTCGTGTGAGAGATATCATGAGGAGGCCCACTTTCCTTCTATCCAGTGTACAATCACTCCTTTTACATTGCTAATATATATAGTGATTTAAAAGAAAGAGAGGGTGATTGAGTAAATTCACTTATGGGGAGGGTTTTTGTGATATATTAAATAGTAGGGTTCCACTAAGAGAATAGTTGATAGTGGACTGTCTTATGTTCCAAGGCCTTCGAGGTTTTGACAAGTAGGGACTCTACCCCATCAGTTTCCCTTCGGGACTTCTAGGGATATTTTTTTCGTGATCTTCCAGGTGGATTTTTTCATGTGTTCTTTTTATGTGGATTTCATGTACAACATCATAACTGGTTCCTAATGATTCTTTGAGGTCAGTTTGGTTGGGGAGTACTGGTTTAGTGCCATCCCCAACCAATGTTTCAAGTCAAACCATTTCAGATGTAGGAGTAGCAGTCTTATGCTCTTCCTAGGTGATATGGGGTAAGAAGAGGCAGGCCTTAACATGGTCATCATGTTCATGGTCCATGAGTCGAGTGTGGTCACTGATTCGGTCATCGGTAGATAGGTTATGGATATGGGTTTTTTTAGTTACATGTAGTAGAGGCTGTAGTTCCAGTGGGGGTATAGATCATCATAGGTATGATCCATTTTTTAATACACTTGTTTTTACATTATTTGATTTTGGATATTCAAACTCCTTTGTTGTATCCACTCAATTTTGTGATTTGGTATTGGATGTGGAGAGGCTTCATGTGCCCTTAGTGTTGACTATTCCAATTGCAGGAATGAAAATCTGGTTTGATGTGTGACATGGGTATAGAATGATGATTGGGACACATTATTATTTTTGAGATATTATCATACTAAAGATGCAACCATAAGATGTTATCCTCAACATCAAATATTTGTACTTCATGCATGATGTTATCTACTCATTCTGGAGGAAAGTTGTGTTCTTAGATGTGGATGGAAAACATGTGGTTTTTTGTTGGTTAGAGGGGTTTTAGGTGGGTATTTGGTGCATGGATACCTTTCTTTTGTTGATGGATGAGTTCTAACTGGAATCAGTGGACCCAGAGATAATGGTGATCCCCATGGTCATTGGGGAGTTCCTATATGTTTTGATAGAGGAGGTTGGGACACTATCCCCTATACATGATGTTGAGTTTGAGATAGACATGTAGCCTAGTTCTTATTTGATTTTTATGGATTCTTATCATTGAAATCCTTCTGAGTTGAAAAAAGTAAGGATTAAGATTTATGATCTGATGTAGAAGGATTTTATATTAACAATTGTTACCTTTTTTGGTGCTCCAATGTTATTATCCAATTAAGAGGATGGGAGTCTGAGGCTATTTGCAAACTAACATAAGATAAATCTGGTTATGGTTAAGAACCATTACCCCTTTCTAAGGATATAAATTCTCTTCGACAAGATAGTATGGGTGAGTTTTTTCTCTTTGATCTATTGGTGGTCTCTATATCACCTGTTGATGATGAAGGATGAAGATATCACCAAAGATGACTTTAGATGTAGATATTGGAACTTCATGTTTTTAGTTAGGGCGTTTGGTGACCTGAACACATGAGATATGTTCATGGGTCTTATGAACATTAGGTTCCATGAATATTTAGACTATTTCATGGTCATGTTCATAGATGACATATTGATCTACTTCAAGTCAGAGGAGGAGAATTCCAATCATATTAGATATGTACTACAAGTTATTTGACACCACTACCTATATCGAAAGATGTAAAAGTGTATGTTTATGAAAAAAGTTGTTCATTTACTTAGGTATGTGGTGTCTTAGTTGGGTATGGTAGTAGTCCCATAAAAATTAGAGCTAGTTGTTTCTTGGGAAGCACCCATGAAAGTGGTAGGGGTTTGTAGTTTTCTTGGCCTTGAAAGATATTATCATAGGTTTTTTCCTGATTTGTCTTGAGTTTTAGCCTTATTGACAACATTGAATAAAAAATACCATGATTTTCTTTGGACTAATTAGTTTTAGAAACATTTTAGTTACCTAAATGGGTTGTTGTGCAGTGCTCCAGTGCTTTAGTTCCCTGAGGAGGGTGTGATGTTTGTTGTGTTTTATGAAGCTTATTAGTGTTATTTGTATGAATTTTGATCTGGCAAAAAGAAATGATATTTTATGGATCTATACAGTTATTTCATTAATAGAGTATCTACAACAACCACGATCTTAAGCATGTAGTGTTAATTTTTTATTGAAATTTTGGAGACATTACCTCATTGGGGAGAACATTATGGTCTTCACAGATCAAAAGAGTTTGAGGTATATATTTTCTCTATGTAACTTAAACTTATGGTAGTGAATGTGGATGTTTTTTCAGAATTATTAACATTTTCAAGACTCTTAAAACTTGGAAAATAGGAATTTTTTGTCTGACTCTTAGAGTAGAAAGTTGAGGAATGTTTTTGTTCTAGAATCTGGGGATTCTTTTAGGGAAATGGATAAGTTGGAATCCCTGCACATATATACAAGGGTAGATTATTGTAGAGGTTTTTTAAAGATGAAAGTGTATTATTCATTGATGTGGGAGGTGGAGGATTATCAGTGGGGAAAATATATCTAATAGGTGATACACAATCATGTTATCCATGGTAATGCTCTGGTGGGATTATTTGAATATGGTCTAAACCGAACATTGTTTCGTAGGAGGTTGTTTATTTCAGTAGTAATGATTGAGAGAGTCCTTCATGAATTTTCTAGATAAACTTTTTTGGTACACCCAGGAGTATCGAAGATTTAATCTGGATTGAGGATTCAATTTTGATAGTCTAGGATGAAATCATATATGGAAGAGTTTGTGGTGATGTTTTTGGTTTTCCACCAGGTAACGACTAAACATCATATTCCTAATTGTTTATTATAGCCTTTGGATGTTATTGAGTGTAAATGATATAGAATAATAATGGATTTGATCATAGTGATTCCCTAATATCTTGGTGGTTGTGATGATATTTGGATGATTGTGGATCAGTTGACCAAATCTGCCCACTTCTGAGCGATCAGGTTGTCGGCCGTAATGGATGTTGGCCAATAGGTAAGTAGATTAGGTGGTGTTTTTACATGGAGTTTTAGGTATATTGTCTCTGATTGGGAGGAATGTTTTTACTTGAAAAATATAGGGTGTTGAATTATTCATTTCTCACATTGTTATTTCTCAACATTGCTTTCAAAACTCAGGCATATTAACAAACGGAGTAGACTATTAAGACACTAGATCTTATGTTGTGAGCATCTATCCTAGACATTGGTGGATCTTGGGTATGATACTTTCCTTCAGTTGAGTTTTCTTATTACAAAATATCTCACTATAACTTTTAGATGGATCTTTTTGAGGTGTTTTATGGGATAATTTTTCATTATCTATTGCGCTGGATATAGGATAGCGAGGAAACAATTATTAGACTAAATGTGGTGTAGAGAAAAATCGATAATGATTAGATTGTTCGTGATATGATTAAATAAGTACTTGACCAGAAGATTTCATATGGTGATCGTAGAAGGAGGCCCTTGGAGTTTTTGGTTGGGGACTACATGTTCTTCAATTTTTCCCATGACATGTGTAGTGGTAGTTCAGAAGAGGTAATAAGATTTCTCCTTGGTTTGTTGTTCCCTTAGAGATATTGGGGTGAGTTGGTGAGGTGTAATTTTAATTTGTGTTTCCTCCAATATTGGAGATGATCCATGATGTATTAAACATCTATCATCATCATCGTTTTGTTTAGGTTGACACCCATTTTGTTGACATGAGATATTTGGATATCTTGGGCGACACGATGTTCATGGAGCAACGAATAGAGATTGGGGATTATCAAGAGTGGGTGATACATGGAGGAACCATACCCTTGGTTCACATGTTGTGGAGGCATGGTGATATGGAGAAAAGTACTTGAGAATGTTAGATGCATATGTGTTCCCAGTACCCAGAGTTGTTTTGAGTTTTTCCTTTTCATTTTTTCTTATAATGTGATAATTGGATATTGTTTTTTATGAAATAAGCTATTTTCCATTATTTTTTATTTTTGATTTGTGATGTTGTTCCAACATATCAAATGAGGATTCCCTTATTCCTTTTAAAAATAATATATACTCCAACGTAATTTAATCCATATGGAAAAGTTAATACTACCTAGAGTTCATAGTAACATGACATAGAGGATATAATTCCATAGTTTTTATGTTTCATATAGTGTGGTTTTTTGGTTCAAGTGGTTATTGTTTTGGGATGTGTGGATGTTGGATAATTATTGTGATGTAGTTGTGTGGTGATGAGGTTGAGTGAGAGTTTTTATTGGAATTTTGGTTTTGAATGTTTGGTCAGTGGTGGAATTTGAGGTATGATGGTATCCTTGACAGGTATCTCATGGGTTTGTTGTTTATAACACTTTCCTTAAAAGAATGTATTTGGATTCTCAACGGAAATAATGATTTGAGAGGTAAATTATATAACGAATGAGGACTTCTCGGTCTATTAACTTTCCATTTTTTATTTGGAGGTGTTTGGGGGAGGTTTTTGGAGGTTTCGGTGGAGGATATAGGTGCAACAAAGTATCTGTAGGAAATAAAGGCCATGTATTTTTACACGATGTGAAATAGTGATTCATGGCTGGTGAAGACAACTCATTGATAACTTTTTCTCAGGTAGAGGGGGAATCTATGAGATATATTACATTTCCTATAAGTTTAATTATTTATGTGTATTAAATAAAGTCCAAAGATGATTCATTTTTCATCAAAAGTTGAAATTATCAACAACCCAAGGATTACACATCGTGTAATGGTTACACGATGGGAAAGCTATAGGGTCAAGGTTGTTTTATAACCCCACTTTCTGAATTTCCCTTCATTCATCTTATCTCTACGTCATTTGTTTTGGAACAATACTAAGCCCCTCATGGAGGATTTACATCCCTATTAACCTCTCTTAGATCAATTGGTTCCAGTTATTGTTTCTTGGTGATCTGCGATGATTTATTTCTCCTTTCCCTATAGTTTAATTCATTAAGGAAATTTGCGATTTACTTAGGTGATGTTTCTTTTGTTTGGGGTTTGATTTGGGATTATTTTTTATTATCCTTTGATGTGGTGTATGTTTATTCGTGATATCATATAGCAATTATGGTTTGTGGGAATTTATTATTCTCTATGCAGTATATAACATATTGGAAAATCTTTATTATGGTGCGTGATCCCTCGTTTCCCTTTAGCGTGTATCATATAGGATGTATTTACACTTTACCATCAAATTTTTATGGTTTTGATGGATTATTCAGTGATAAATAATTGGATAATTGAAATTAAAAGTGGGAATGGGTTTGATTCATATTATTTTATAGCACTGACGTTATTGTGATATAATGGATTTTACAGGCTTGATGCCCCACTAAAAATTGTGGAATCATTGGACTTTGTTTGCATGGTGTAAAATATGTTGTGATTTTTGTGTTTTTTATGATTATTGTGATATCAACCTTAAATAGAAACTGATTAACCACTTATATTTGGAAAATTAAATGTTTTCTACAAGATTATGGATTTTATGATGACACCCCTAAAATGACATGTAATGTGATAATAGTCTATTTATTAAATATCTTAAATTAAATTTTATGTGTTGTGATGTATTTTCATGCTTATATAGATGTGATTTATGTCTTAGATGTGATGAGTGGTTCTTGGGTGAGATGTGGATGTTCTTTTGAGGTGGTGTTTATTTGTTCGTGCTTTTGGGGTGGTGAGGTAATGATTGTTTAGAAGTGACATTGGGGAGTTGTTGTGATGGTTTTTTTCATGATTTTGGGGTGTTGGGGAAATGGTGTGTTGGATATGATTAGATTCTGGTGATGTGTGGTTGCGTTTTTCTAAATGAATGTGTAGTGATATGATAAATAATTAATTGGTTAATAATGTTGCAATGGAAGTGGTTAAGTTTGTTCAATGGGAATGGAAATGAATAATGAATAAATAAATGATGTGATATCTTATTAAATGTTATTTTTTCATAATAAGTTAATCAATGTAACAAATAATGGATTTGGTTGGAGATATGATGTAGCTTGTGGTTTGTTTTGGATTATGTATTTAGAGGTGCCAGTTAATGTGGTGATGTTTTGAGTTCATTGGAGTTTGGATATGAACCCATAGGTTGGGCTTAAGTGTGTATATGATTATATACATGTATATTCCATGTGAATTCTGTACACACCCCACCCATTCTAAGAAATAATTTCCGACTACCTCCTAGTCATGTTGGGGCTGTTTTTTCTGACATCTGGTGAGGAGGAAAAATGGATTGGTACACACTCTTTCCCACTCTCTCTTCCAAGTGAGGTAGATATTGCACATGATATTATGGTTGGGGGTATCATAGTGATCTAGAGGGTTTCTGTGATATCTCATGTTTTTTGGATGAGATTTCTAGAGGTTGTGCTTATGGGGTGGTGAGCCTATGTGTCTTCAAGCGAGATGAAACATAGCTCAGGTGTCTTTGGGTAGGATATGATTCGATGATATGACTTGCAGTGTGGGTCATTAATGGTAGGATGAGAGAACAAGGTTGTTTTTATTCATGTTGATGATACCCTAATGCTCCTGTTATGGTTTTGGATATCTTGTTTCCCAGGTGTTTTCAAACAGCCTATAACGTGGACATACTTGTGGGGTGTCTAACCCATGTGCCTTCCGGTGAGGCAGGATGTGAGTGTACTTGTGGGGTGGTTATCATTTGGAAGAGTTGGTAGCTACATTAAGTATAACATTGGGGTGTGAGAGAGGAATACTAAGAGGAACGTGGTTCAGGGTACTATTTATTTATTTGAATCATATTATATTATATTACTTGGATTGTATTATTTTTTTAGCATACCTTTGCGAGGATGGGATGGATAGTTTATTTTTTAGGTGTTGATGATTATTTTATTTTCCCATTGGTGCATTAGTGTGCTTCATTCACATGTTCATGAGATACATTGGTTTTCCAATTCAGAATACTTTTTTTTCTCACCGTACATATATAAACTAATATTCAGGTTTTTAGGAGGACTATATAGACTATGATGGACATTAATAGCTTAGACATTTGGAGAGTTATTGTGTCACTACATTATCTTTATTTATGGTATTTATTTATGGATACTATTATCCGTATAATTTTTAATTTGAAATTCATGTAGGATGGTTTTGGTGTTGTTTTATATTATTTCAATGAGTTTCAGGTGGATTATTCATATTATATATAAATATTATAATTTTATTGAGGGTAATGCCTCCCATTTCATGATATTTTTATATCCAAGATGCTATTCTCCAACCAAATCGCTACTGGAGGAGAAAATCGGGGGGAATTATCTCTCTCCACTCATTGTGGTATCGTTAGAGAGAGGGGTTCATGACAACTATGCTACACTCTTTTCATGTGGGTATAGTCACCCCATTTCCACCATAGAACCGTGTTTCTAGTGAGCATACTCTAACATATAGGGAGGAATGCATGAGGTAATGTATCCAATTGGGTTTGTTTAACTTTGAGTCAATTGGTTCTAAGACATCACAATAACAACAAGGGAAATAATTTGATGAATGAATAGAAATTGAATGATAAATGGTGATATAATGAATTAATAATTGTTTTATATGACGCTCTATTGTGTTATTACATATTTTGTGACTTGTATTATGATTATTATAGAGTGATTATAGGTATTTTCCTGATTATGTTTTAATTATTATAGGTATTGACACATATTATATTATAAAACTTATAGGGTGTGACTCAGATTATGTTGTAACACTTATCAGTATTTACCAGATTACGTATTAATGCTTATGTGGCTTAGACTACCAATTCTGTAATATGTATTGGGATTGACCCATATTGTTTTGTAATTCATATAGGTATTGTCCAAATAATACCATAATTTTTATAGTGTCTGACCTCTTAGTTTTGTAATGCTCATAGGGCTAGGCATGATTGTATTGATATGATTATAAGGATTATTCCTAGTTATGAGATATTGTGTTGTGATTATTTTCTGTATATTAGGGCTGTGAATGACATGTTTCTATGAAATTATCATAGATATTCCATCATGGTACCAAATTAGGTTTGTAAGACCTTGTGTGTTAACCTAGAGAATGAGGGTCGGTGGGTTATTTAAGGTATCACAGTAATGGATTAATTAATACTCTATTTTAACTCTATATTTCACGCAATTATGATTATGACTTTTTTAGACATAGTTGAGTTGAAATACTATGTTCTTGTCACACCCTATTTATACCACCACTTGGTACCTAATAAAATTTATTAGAGTATGGTCTAAGAAAGGTCAAGGGACCTTATTCGTGATAGTTTCATGACAGATGGGTTGTAGCATGGAGATTGGACCAACATTGGTTTTGAGACTGGGGAATTTTGCATCTTATTTTTTTCAGCTTGATATTTTATCTGTATGAATTTTATCATGACATTTAGTTACGTTCTATCCTATAGTCACATACATTTTTTCATATTTGTTGGATTGTTCAGTAGTCTTAACTCTTTGGTTTATCATATTTGTTTGTATTATTTCCACTCTTTATGTAAATTTTAAAATTATTCAACTATTATTACAACTCTATACCAATGGTTATAATGTACCAAGTATATCCTTTACAACCCATATACCTATTTGGTATCCACTAGCATATGGGGAGTTGAGTTTGATGTCTAGTAACCAGCCCAGTTTGTCCAAGTGAGAGAGAGTCATACAGGGGGATGTTACAATATATAGTTTTGGAAATAAGAATATCCATTTCACAATGTATATGGAGACCTAAGATAAATATAATTTCCAATTAAATGTTATAACATTAAAGTGAATGTTTCAAAAGAATATCAAGAACCATAAAATTAATAAATGATGATAGATGAAAATAAGTTCACCAGGAAAGTAAATTTTATAGTATATTATTATTTATTAAATAATAAAATAAAATTGAGGTGAGAAAATTATTATAAGTTATCATAAAATACTTTTATTTTTATAATAACTGAAATGTTTTAGTAATATATAAGGATCATAAAATGATTATGTTTGTGGGAAATTTTATTAATGTTGTTTTGATTAAAAATATAAAAAAACTTTTTGTTTATTATAAAGAATTTCAAGAATGAACCTTTGGGAAAATATTATAAACATTACTTTTAAACCAATAAAAAATTTAGGAATGACATTACGTTTCCTTAATTAATCAATTTAGTAAATAATAAGGACTTCTTTAAAATAATTTTTAAAAATAATGACATGAAAAAAATAAAGGGGATTAGAAGAAAAATAAGATCAGTTTTTCTTGTAATCATTTCAGTTTGTTATTTAAGGGAAAAAGAAAGGAAAGTTTGTAATAAAACATTGAAAATACTTAAAAGTATAGTTGAAAAGAAAATATTTGATGTATATGAAGTACACATTATATGTTTTGTTTAATGAAAAATATAATCAGCCCCAAAAATGATATATTAATAAAATTCTTACATATTTTGTAACATTTATATTATGCCCCCTTGAAAGTGTAAATGTGAATTGAATCATTAATAAGAATTAAAAAATAGATATTCATGTGAAATAAATCAATGATTCAGTATATAGTCCTCATAAAAGTAAATGGGCTCCTAATAAAAAATATTTCTGAATGGAGTGGAAATTGAAATGAAATATCTTAAAAATATCTTAATGAAGCGATTATGTGTAAAAAATATAAATACAAATAATTAAAGGTTAAATAAAATATAAAATTATTAAATTTAATTACACAAAAAATCATGAAATAATATAGATGATAAAGGAATAATGTAACCCTATAAAAAGAAATCGAGTTATAAAACTCCTTACCCAACGTTCCCCCTTTGATAAATGTAATTTAACCTACGTTATATTTATTTGGAACATGTTAATAATGTTTGAAATAAAAATATTCAGATTTAGTATATCATATTTTTCCCCTTATAACATCGTGTAACCTGTTCTTTATAAATCATTAGTTATTATAATTGTTTTGGGTGTTATTAGCTTCATTTTTATGAGAATTTTTCATATGTAATTTTGATGCATGAAAATTGATTATGTCAAAAATAATTTATATAATTTTAATCATGAATAAAAAATAATACATATTCATTATATATATTTGGTATCACAAATAAATGGTAGATATATAAAAGTGAATAACACTATTTATGGAGACGGTAGGCCGTATGTATGCATGAACATTGCTTCTACTTATCAACGAATAAAAAGAAGGAATGAAAAATAGCATTTCACCATTCAAAAATCTATATTATATCCTATATATCATATGTGTTATAAAAATTAATGTTTTTTTACTTCTATATTAATTAAAAATGAACAATGTATCACATCACTTTATGGAGATCGTAGTTTAGAAGTAAGCACGAGCGACATTATCACTTTCTAATGGATTTGAATATAAGAAGGCAGATATGATATTATAATTATAGAAACATAATTGTGTCATAAACATCATATATAAATAGTAATCTCATCATAATAACCATACATTAAATATGGGGAAAAAATTTAATTTCCACTCTATGTGGAGGAAGTAGTCCACACGTAGACATGACCGATAGGTTTACTTCCCATTTTTCGAAAAAATGGGGAAATAATGGTGGTTACTTAATCATAATTACATTTAAATGTATCAAGTATACTTTATTTTATATTTTATCATGATTAATATAGGTTAATGTGAGTTAATGGAAAATGTAAAAAATAATGTGTTTATTTAAGGCGATTAAATATTCTTTGAAAGAAACCATATAGATCTCCTCTTTTAAATTCTATGGTTTGAATTTTTAGAATAAAATCACTTATAGAACATAGATTAAGTTGTTTGTGATGGATTTTGGAAGGTATTTGTGGATAAAAATTTATCAATAGAAGTGAATAATTTAGGGAAGTTGGTTACCTTTTATATTTGAGGTGAATGGCACATTTGTAATTTTTTCATGTTTTAAAATTTTATTAAGTGAATTTCTTCGACAAATGGCTCTAAAATGTCACATATTATAAGGTGGTAATTATAAGGTAAAGATCAGACCAAATAATTATTCTTAAGAATGTTTTATGTAAAAACCTAGGAAATAACAAAATAAATCAGTTTCTTGTTTACCAATATTGTAATATTAAACATATAAACATTAACTAATTATTACATCTAAAAGTAAATAAGTTAAACTTTACTCTATTATTATATATATTTTATTTAGAATATTAATTTAGAATTTTTAGTATTATAATTTTAGAAATTGTATATAATTTTGGAAAATATCATATCAAAACAAACTTATGTTGTAATGTGTTTAATTTTCCATAAACCATCGATTTTTCATTGAATAGTTGAAAATATTGATTTTTTACAAATGTATTTTATATTAAATAAATTAAGTAATTTAAAATAACCAGTATGTTATGAAAGTAATTTATTGTATCATATGTATTCCTTAGTTATGTTGTATTAGATTAATTTCTTTTTTAATCAAAATTATATTGGATTTTATTATATGTTTTTTTGGGATTTAAAATAGGATTTTTCTAAAAACCATTTTAATGTTATTAATGATTTTTCATATTAATTAATTAAAATAGTACCTAAATATGATTTTTTTTAAATTTTAATTATAGATTATATATCATTAAATATTAATTTAAATTAATAAAAGGATTATTATTAGACTTAGAGTTAATATAAAATATTTTTTTTTCTACACAAATAAACTTCTTCAGAACCCAATTTTTAACGTATGTGGGTTTTGTATTAAATATTTTTTTTCCACTTTTATGAAATTAACTTTTTAAGTAGATTACATATTTTTTATCAGAATAATTTATATTATATTATAAAGAAAAATTAAGTTCATCCCATAATGCATATTGAAAACATTAGAAATTAATTATCATGATCAAGGTATAAATTGATTTACCAAGGTGTTAAACTAGAAGTATAAGTGTTAAAATAACCTAGAAACTTTAGTATAATATATTTTATTCAAATATTTCATCATTTCCATTTCTTTTTCTCAAGAATGGTTCTTTTTAGAGCTTTTTTCCTTGTGAGAAAAGTGGTTACACCTTTTTCTTTTCAAAATTTACAAGTGTTCCACTGACCAGACATATCAAATTCCACCCTCTATTATCTCCATATAAAACCTTTGAATAAATTTGGATTTTACATGGAATAAAAAAATAACTTACTAATTTCACACAAAATGACCTAGATCTCTTATTTTAATCATACATTCATAATAAGCAGGATTTTGGTGCTTACCTATGGAGGTTTTTTGAAGAATTGTTATCATGCATTACCAAACCTATTTATTTAATTTCTTTTTCCAAATAGATAAAATATTATTAAATAATTAATATATAAAAAAAGTATCTACCATATAATTATATTCTATTATATTAATTTTACATCCTAAATACATCTCCTTTTCAATCAATTGGTATATGAAATATTCATTCGCGTGTATGATGGACTACCACCTCACAAATTGATGTCATTCATTTTCCATAATCACCTAAAAATGATTATTTTAATGATTAATTTAATGAATATTTATTATATATTTATCATTTTTATACTAATAGTTTAATTATATCACATATAACTTCTTAATATACATTCCATGGGGTATACGATAACGTCACACTTCTATACAGTAGACTACTACCTCAAGAAGTGATGTAATTCATTTTTCCCTAATGCATTACATAGAAGTTAAAAATAATAATGTTAATAAATATATGTAATATATAAGAAATTATAATGATATTTAGTATATTTTTATCATTATGAAATGATAATAAATAATTTTAATTCTTACACAAAAAAATTATAACGTCGTTCATGTACGTGTTGACTACCGCCTCCACGAAGCGATATTATTCTAGTTTTTCATCACCACATCACAAGAATGATATATATAAGTATATTTAAATGTAATAATATTATATATAAGATATTGTTATCATTTTGGTTATTTAAAATATTATATACCTCCTTTCCATAATGATCATTGAATAATGGGAATATTACTCATTTGTACGTACAACCTACTATCTTCTTAATAATAAAATAGATCATTTTTTGTTACCATTATCCATGATTTATTTTAAATTTATAATTGATGTATAATAATTATAGTTATTTCATGATTTTTATTCTATAGATATTGATTAATGTCCCCTTTAACAAATAGTAAACCTACAGAAGTCATTTTTGTCACATAAACCCAATATCATTGAAACATCTAACATAAACTTATATAGTTAACAATCCTATATATTTGTTAAAGATAAAATAAAAGGAATAATAAAAATGAAAAAATTTAGTAATAATGTTAATATTTAAAATAAATTTATTATTCAGGAAGATAAAGAATGAATGTTATGGATCGAGCTCAAGGTAAGGGTCTTCATCTCAATTTTCATTCATTGAGGAATATTTAGATTGTATGAACCTATGTCTTAATATGAGGTTAATATACATCCCATTTTAAAATTAATTTCATTAAATAAAAATTTTCAATGATATTTAAAAGTTTTATAATATTATTCTTTTATTTGAATTATGCTTCAAATGTTGCTAAATTGGTATGATACTTTCCTTAAAAAAGACTCTTTAAACATTTTCCTTTGAACTCTTTCTCATATATGTCCATGTTTTGGAATTTATTTTATGAATGTGTTTTATAGAGATATAAAATATTTATTAAGTAAATTTTCATTCCCATTTTACTTTATTTAAAAATTTATGAAATGTAATCCATTGAAGTGTTTTATATGTAATATTTAGACAAGAGAAAAAAGTAATAATCTATTTTTAACATATTAAAAGAAAATTAATTTTCTTTCCACTATGAATTTTATTTGAATCATAGATTTCTCTTCATGATTTAATGTTTTTATCTATTAGAGAAACCAATATTCCCTTTTTTTGGAAAAAATGTTATGTTTTTATGAACAAACTTTCAAGGGTTTTCATATTTTATACCATATAAATAGTTTTATTATTTTTTATGTCCCTTACTGAGATTTTTGTGCCAATACCACATTTATAAAACGTTTTTAAAGTATTAAAGGTTGAGTAAGGGAAAGGAAGATGTAAAGTTTACAGATTTGATTTGGTTTTCTTCAGGAAAATGAATCCTATTTAGTTTTAAAAACTTTATATAGTGGAAAAAATAGAAACTCCTCATAAGTGTCCACTTTTTATAATATAATTTTGTTATGTATTAATTATTACCTAATAGTCTAAAAATATAATCCAAAAAGGTTCCTCAAATGTAATAGAATTAATTCTTGACATAAAATACATCAATATGTAATATATAATGATGGGTACTTATAGTTGGTCTGAAAGGATGCTTTAGATAACATTTGATGTCATGATAATTTTAATTAAAATACATTGAGTGATTTCACTTAATGGTTTTGTTGAAATAATATTTCATATTAATATTATCATATTTATTAATCTAAAATATTTCTATACCAAACGTTTTTCAATAGAGGAAACATTGACGATGTAGTGGAAAGGCACTAAGAGGAAAATATCCTTCCAAATAAGAATCCTAGGATGGTTGGAATTCAAACAAAACATTTTTTTTGTATTTCTGGAATAATTTAAAAATGATATAAATTGTGTTAGTTTCCATTAAAGTGATAAATTTAATCTATTATGAATGATTGTGTCTATATTGGATCATTTTATGTGGCATCATGCCCTATAATTCAGTGGGTCATCTAACAATGCGGTAGCCGAAGGATAGATCATCACTCAGGAGAAGATATTTGAAGTCAGGGGTTATTTGTAACACAAAAACACAACTCTTATCATTTATCATTAGGAAGATGGAACTAATAAATGTTAATCTTTGGTTAATATTACTGGAGAGAAGTATGATCTTTATTCAATGTAATATTAAATATTTAAGGATCTTTTCCTTCATAAATATTTCCCTATGGTTGTTGAATGTCATATGAATCAAATTCCTTGAATTGAGGTAAAAATATGGGGATTATTTGGATAGGTATGAATCCATATTTACAAGATTATCTTGGTATGTATGAATTTGTTTTGGGATATTGATAATAAAATTAATAGATTTTAATTAGTATTGAAATAAAGTCTTCAAATATCATTATCCTCTTAAGAATTTATATATAATGGGAATGTTGTTTATTGTGCTCAAAAAGTTTATATGGTGTTTTATAAAACATATGATCCTCATGAAAATTAAACTAAGAATCTTTCTGGATGGAATACAATGGGGAAAAACATAATATTTAAATCTAGAGTGTTGGAAATGATGTTAAAATCTTATAGTATTTGTGGTAAAAATAAACACGGAGAGTGTCTTATGAAATCATGAATGTGTTACCTATGCGGAATGTTTGGTCATATGGATCATGATTTATAGGAAAATAATCATGATGAATAAAACAATGGGGTAACCAATATACATAAAATGGTGAGGTGATCTATTTTTTTATGATACAGATCATTTTTCTAATGTGTTCTCAATATTTGAAACTCAGTTTGCAAATCAACAAGATCGAAAACAAAATGGTGTAGAAAAATATATCCCTACTACTATAGTTGATGTTGGATCCTAAATGAAGTGGTGAAAGGTATGTTACTTATGTATTAAAATTATAGAAATACCCTATTTGACTCTGGATCATTTCATTCATTTATTTATAAGATATTTCTAACTTAATTAGGAATATCACCTCCTAAAACTGAGATATTACTCTTGGTTTAAACTCATGGTGGAAGTATTAAATAATCAATGATTTATAGAAATATACCTATTATTATCAGTGGGATATTATTTACTATAAATATTATTTAACTATTTATAATATAGATTTATATCATTTTAAGAAATTTATTGGAAATCCTTTTATCATAATAATATAGATTTCAGATCTATGATTGATTTATTTGATGATTTTATGCCGCTAACAACATACCAAGAATATGAGAAATTGACTAGAGATTGTAGTGAAGGATATGAAGAACATATTTTTGAAAATAAAGAAACTATTAAAATTAGATTTGTTTCTATGTGAATGAATTCATGGTTGGTTTTTAGGATAAATTTTATTGACTTATTCTTAAATAAGAGGTTAAATGTACTGTTTAATTAGTTTTTAATTCTATGACTATTTATAATAAGGCTTATCGAATGAATCTAGTGGAAATTTTATAATTTAAAAATCAATTTCTAGAGTTATTATATATTTTTTTATTAAACCCATCACTTCAACATGGGAGATCATGATTTTTATAAAAATAAATATAGTTTAATAATACACTTTATTGACTACATATCTTTGAATAACATCACTGTTCTGAATATGTATCAATTTCATCTTGTTGATAATTTTTTTATCAAATCCAGGGTGCATAATTTTTTTTCAAAGGGTGATCTTAGGTCAGGGTACCATTAGTTGAAGTTGGAGGAAATATATAGTCCATAGACTACATATCAAACATGATATGAGAATTATGATTTTTTAATTATTTTCATTGAGTTGTTTTAAATTCACCTTTTTATTCATGGAAATAATTAGTAGAGTTTTTATTAGTTATTGGACAAGTTTGTGGTTGTGTTTATTTTTTAAATTTTTGGTATATTATAAAAGTTAAGAGGAACATAAAACAATCCTATAGATATTTTTTCAAATAATAAAATAAAATAAACTGTAGCATAAATTTAGTAAGTTTTAGTTTTTTTACAACAAATTTCATTCTATGGAATCATTATTTCTAATGATGGAATAAATATTGAAACTTTTGAAATATTTTTTTGGATTATTATTGAAAAACTAAAAATATAATAGAGATTAGTATTTTTCATTGATTAGTGTGAAACCAGCGATGGATTGTTAAAAACTTTTCTCGATTGTCTTGACCACTAACTAATTTATCTCATAAAGGATTTGAATTCGTCTGGATAAAATAATTTCATGATGTTTTTAGGAACTAAAAATAATATTGTTCAATGCTCTAGTTTTGTTACTTCCTAACAAAAATTGTGAATTTTTAATCTACAGTGATGATTTTCTAAAGGGACATAGTTGTCGCCTAATGAAGAATGATAAGGTAATTACAAAAACTTCACATCTGTTGAAACCTCATGAGTAAAATTACCCTAGACATGATATAGAATTATCTATTATGGTTTTTTATTTAAAAATTTAGAGTCATCATTTTTATAGAGTAGAGTGTGAAATATATACTGATAAAAAAATCTAAAGTATATATTCACACATAATTAATTGATCCTGAGGAAGAAAAGATGGATAGAAATAATCAAGGATTATGATTTCATGATTCATTTCCATTCTTGAAATTAAAACAACATGTCTATATGTTACATTTGTAACATGACCCTTTGATCAATGATTGGATAAATTTTGGACTAGAAATTGTGAATATAGGGACATTATCTATTTTTTATTGTTTCAATGCATTCAAATATGTAAAAACAATTTATGAATTCTCAATAAGACAATAATGATTTTTAGAAAAAGTTAGATTTCATTAATAAGGGTAATATTACGAATTTTATATTTTTTGAAGAAGTTTTCTTCTGATTCAAAAAAAAAATATTAGGCGTGTATTGTGATTCCAAATAAAAGAAATAGTTTTTAGTGAATCTCACTGATCTCTATTTTCAATTTAACTAGGAATCACTAACATGTATAGTGAATTTCATGAGTTTTACTACTATGATGGAATTAATTGAGATATTGATGAAATTACCATGATGGTTTTGAATTGTCAAAAGGTTAACGAATAATGTTAGTTAATAAGGGGAGTGAAGCAACATTTTTTTTCTAGAGGGAACATGAGGAAATATATGAATGTATTTCATGGGTGGTATGAAAAATCCAAAATGTGACATTTTGATTTGGGTTATTGTTGATTGATTTACTATATCTTCCCATTTACTTCTCATTTGAGATACTATTTATTAGGATAAAAATTATTAACCATATCTAAAGGAGAAAGTTAGGTCATATGGATTTCAACTAAATTTTATATCTGATAGTGGCATCAGGTTCATGTCTAATTTTTCAAAAGGGGTTCGAAATCATTGGGAAATGGATTTGAATATTAGTAAATATTTTCATCCTCAAATGGTAGGTCAGTCCGAGTATAAAATTCAGACTATTGATGATATGATTCATTATTTTTCAATAGATGAATGGGTAGGTTTGGATCAATATATTCATTTTTTTGAGTTTTCTTATAACAACAATTTCTATTTTAGTATACAGATCACACCATTTGAGTAATTATTTGGAACTTAGTTTGTGTCTCCATATTTTTGGGATTAATAAATGTAAATGAAGTTGATGGGACCATAGTTAGTGGAGTAAATGGATGAGAAGTTTTAATCTATTTTGTAAAATATAATTATATCTTAGAGTAGGAAGAAAATTTATGAGGACAACTAGAGGAATGATCTTTCTTTCGAGGTATGCGATCATGTTTCTTCATAAAGTATCTCCATGAAATATTGTTCCTTATTTTGGTAAAAATGGGAAGTTATATCCATTGATTATGGGCCATATGATATTCTAGGGCATGATTGATCTGTTTCCTGCCAAGTGTCCTTACCTCTGAATTTATCGCATGTACACAATATCTTTTATGTATCAAGGCTATAAAAATATGTGCCAGAGTCATCACATGATTTAGTGTTTTATGTAGTTTACTTAGAAGAGATACATTCTTATTTTGAACTTCCCATTAAGAATAATCACCATAGATAGAATGTGTTATAGAATAAGGGGATTCACCAAGCTATGCTTTTATGTAAATACCATATAGTAGAAGAAAAAACTTGGTAATTTGAAAATGCTATAATAAAAAGATATCCCCACTTATTTAATATGTGGATAGAATTAAGATAATGAAATTTATAAAAAGCAGAATAATGTAACAAGCTAGGTAATGATAGAATACATCACATTTATTTTTATTAATATAGGTATATTCATTATAAAAATGTTTGGTAATTGTTATATAAAAAAAATAGTATTAACTAAACCTTTTCCATATAATGTTTTTTATTTAAAAGATACATGTATAAAATGTATACTTTTAATTTCAAAAAAATAAAAATTATTTTTTAAACCATAATTTAAAAATTAACTTAAGGTTATATTTTGGGATTTTTCAGAAAATGTAGATTATTTAGTGAATAGTGAAAATACCGATTTCGGAAAAAAAGTATTTTTTCTTCTATAAATTATGTAATTTAAAAGAATAATTACATTTTGAATATTATTTCTTGTACCATAGGTATTATTTAGTTATATTTAATCTAATTTAATAATTTTTAAATAACATTACCTTGACTTTAGCATATGTTTGTTTTTGTGTTTAAAAAAGGCATTTTTATGAAAACTACATTAAAGGGAATAATGTTTCTCTATTTTAATTAATCTAAATAATTCATAATAATTATTGTTATAAATTAAATTTATATATTATATAGTGATAAATATTAACATATTTTTGTAAAATTATTGTTATTATTTATAGAGTTAACATAAAATCAACTTTTTCTCTAAGAAATACACATCTTGAAAACTCCCTTTTTCATCATGTCTATGGATATTGTCATAAATAAAAAATTCCCTTTATATTAATTGAATTTTTTTAAAATGGATTTAATATTTGGAATCAGTATTTTTTATATTTTATAATTATATAAATAAAATGTTTTCCATAATTAAGTGTGAAATCATTGAAAATTAATTACCACAGTTAATGATGAAAATGAGTTTTTGAGGTTAAACTAAAAATATAATTATTAAAATGTCCCAAAACACATATAAAATATATTTTATGGAAATATGTTGACCCTATAATGTCTAAATATTAGGAATGGTCCATTTTGGGGCATTTTGGAATGTGAAAAACTGGGGAACAACTTTTTTATTTTCAACAATAATATGTGTACCACTCACCACTCTTATAAAAAGCCACCTCTCCCCAATAATATTGACACAGTAAAATCATTTTGAATCATTCAATACCTTCACAAATACCTTCTAAACTTCCCTCTACATGGTATAGAGATATTATTTTTATTATAAATACATAATAATAAGGATTTTGGTTCTTACTTATGGAGCCTGTGAGAAGAATATGTATCGTTATTTATCGAGCGTCTTTATTTTATTTATTATTCCACAACCTTAAAATAATTATAAATTATTTTTATATAATAAAAACCATATATACCATTAAATAATATGTTTTTATGGTAATTTAATAACCTAAATATATATTCTCTTCCATTAAATGAGACATAAAGTCATCATTCGTGTGTCTGGCAGACTACTACCTCATGAACCGATGTCATTAATTTTCCATCACCACATATACAAACTCATTTTAATGATATATTAAATATATATATATATATATATAATATTTGTAACATAGTTATACTAAGGTTGTTTGTATATCAAAAATACCTTCTTACATTCCATTTCACGGGGGACACAATAACATCGCCCATGTGTACAGTGTACTACCGCCTCCTCGAGTGATGTGATCCATTTTTCAATAACGTCATACATGGAAGTTAATATGGATAAATTTTATGAATATATGTGTCATAATTGAAATAATAATTATACTCATTATATATTTATCATTAATAAAAGATAATATATTATTTTATTTCTTGCACTAAAAAAGTATAACTTCGATCTGATATGTGTGGACTACCGCCTCCACAAAGAGATGCAATTCTTTTTTTCCTTATCAAATCACAAGAATGATATATAAGTATATTTAAATAAATAATATTATATATATATATATATGTATATGATATTGTTATAATTTTGTAAAATTTATATATTTCTTAACTCCTTTTTATAACGATCACTGGAAAATAAAAATGTTACTTATGTGTGTGTATGACCTACCAACTACATGGCCGTATCATTGATAAATTTTCATAACCTTATTTAATGGTTGGTTGTAAAAGAAAAATATATCTATAAAAATTATAATGATATCATTATTATAATTTTTTAGATGTCAATTAATGTACTATTTTACGAATATCCACCCTACAAAATTCATTTTTGACATATAAACCAAATATCATTGAGACATATCACATAAACATAAATGAATTAATCATTATGTGTATCTTGGTAAAAGTTAAAATTAATAGAATAATAAACATGAAGTTGTTTTTTAATAATGTAAATAATTAATATAAATTTATTATTCAACAATATACAAAATTAATTTGATGAATCAAACTCAAGGCAAGGAAATTCATCTCAATTTCCTTTTCTTGATGCATATTTTGATGTTATGAACCTATATCATTACATGAAGATTATATAAATCCCATTTGACATGTTATATAATGATTTAAATTATTATAATTATATTCAAATGATTTATTTAATGTTATTTTTTCATGGGTCTTATAATTCAAATGTTGTTAAAGTGTTAAGGGATTTTCCTTAAAAAATTATCTTTAAAAGTTCCCTTCCAAATCATTCTATTCCATGTATATGTTTTTAAATTTATTTTATGAATTTATATTATAAGAATAGTATAAGAATTATAAAGTACATTTTATTTCTCCTTTTACATTACTTCAATATTTTTCAAAGTTAATCTTTTTTACATGTTTCATACGAAACATTTAGATAAATAAGAAAAAAATGTATTATTTTTAATGTATACCATAAAAATAAATCTATTTCCACTGTGGCTATTATATGATTTCTAGTATCCTGTAAATTCTTTCCAATTTTCATATATCAATTAAACCATGTTTCCCTTTTCTATATAAAAATTCATATTATTAGGAAATGGTTTTTATGGGATTCCATGTTTTTCACAAGACTAATTATTTTCCTCTTTTTATGTCCCTTTCTGAAATGTTTTTCTTCATTCCATCTTTCAATTTTTTTTCATACGATTTAAGGATGGGTAATTGAAAGGAATAGGTTTACTTGAATATCATCAAGATTTTTCTTGAAAATAACTCATATTTTTTTGAAATGTTTTAGATGGAAAAAAATGGATACTTATTAGAAGTGTCTACTATGTATTATATGGATTTTTATATATAAATTATTAAATAATTTTCTAAAACTCTAAAACTAATAATATCCTTAAGTGTAATAGAATTAATTATTGAATTAATACTCAATATTTTATAATTTTTGAGGACATTTTCTTACATGAATTTTCATTTTCCTCCTATATTTATTTATTAATACATTGGTAAACTAATTTAAACCATAATAGTGGTAATAATTTTTTATATATAAAAGGTTAATTATTTTAATTATATGGAAACAATTATCCCATAATGTAATTATTTCATCACTAAAAATTTAAAATGAAATTCATTGATAAAAACAATTATTCAATAATTGAAATAAACATTTAGGACCAAAAGTATCATTTTTATAAATATATTAAAATTTTATAGATTCTAATGTAAAGAAAGTTTCATTTTGTAATTTGCATTACTTAAAATAATATTAATTATATTGTCAAGGGAAAAGTCACTAATAATAGGTATATTCTAATTTCTTAATTAAATGGTCATGTTTTTCTTATTTAAGGAAATTAAGAAATATTTTGGGTGGATATTGAGTTATTATAGCATTGTTTTTACCATGTTTTACCATATTTACCCTTATTGATTTGATACATATTTTAAACGGTTAAAATTCATAATCAACAAAAATAAAAATGACATATTTAATTTTTTTATTATTATGATTCTAAATATGTTATATATTTTTCAATATTCAATACATATAGTTGTTTGAAATAAATTTTAATATAAATTCCTAATAATCAATGAAAAATAGTTTTTTAGAAAATTCATTTTTTAGCCTAAAAATTGTCATATAGAAATGTCCGGAAAATGGATTATTCTATGGAATTAATAGGATAATTATAAGTCAAGTGGTTCATATGTAACATTATTTCAAACTCTAATATAAAGTGTGAATTTTAAATTATATTATTTAATGAAAAAGTGATTGTATTTGAAAATTGGTATTTTTTACTATTCACTATAAAATCAATCATTCTAAAAAATAAGAAAATATCACCCTAAGTTAATTTTTTACATGAAGATTTAAAATATTAATTTAATTTTATAAAATTAAATTTATAGAAGTGTTAGAAATTAATTATATTTTCCATTTTCTTAATTGAACAAAAATTAGGTTTGATGAATATGTATTTTTGAAGCATAAAATAACTTCACTATAATTCAAGTAATTATTTTCCTAAGTATTAATCAATTCCTGTTTAAATATCTAGACCATTATACATATATTTCATAATGTAGTTACTCATATTCATACCCACAATTCAATAAATTGGTTAAAAAAATCACATTTAAATAGTATATCTCAGTATGTATAAAGCTCGGTGTTGTATGATAATCAATAAATCAAGATTGTTGTTATTTTTAACAAAATTTTCAAGTTGTTACATTTTACTACCATTATTTAAATTATACTCATATAATTTTATCTTTTCATCGAAGGTTCAACATGTGAAAACGATTTTATTCAAAACTTATATCATGCGGAGGGAAAATAAAACTTATTTTGGAAAGGGGAAGTAGGATAAATAAATATTACATGAAATAACACATAATCGGGCCCCCAAATAAGGATATAATTGGTGGGATGATAAAATTTTGACCTAGAGGATAAAAATAATTTCCAAAGTCTAATATAGTGTGATAGAGAACATTCTAATTAGAAATTTTATGAGCACAAAACCATATATCTTTATGCTGTGAAAATATCATCTATTAATTAGAAATGTATCTAAAAGATTATAATTTTAATTTCAAGATCCTTTTCCGAAATTTGAGGTATTATTTTACTATAATTATTGAAAATATTAGGAAATATACATAATTTATTTCTATCTATTTAATAAGAACAATTTCATCCCGTTGATGTACTTGAATCGATTTCTACTTCATCTTGTACTCAATTAAATGAATATTTAAGATGATTTTAGGCACACAAATTTACTTTTAACATATTATAAGATCCTAAAAAGGATTAAAAGTAATTCATTGAATCTATAAATATTTATAAAAAACAAATTTTGAGCACATGTTATCTAATATGGATAAATATAACACATTAATATCAAAAATATCAATAGAAACCAAAATTAAATAAAACATTACATGAATATTTAAACCTAAGACTCCTCCAAAATATGCATGGCCAAATTCAATACCAAAAAATATGAATAAATTCATCACATAGTTGTGTATTTTTTCTAAGATAAAATTTAATATTTATTCCTAGAAAAAATAAAGTTATTCTCATTAAAAAAATACCAAATATGTTAATACATTGACCACATATTCCCCTGAAACATGATCATAATATGAATCACTGTTTAACCTCAATGAAAACATATATTTTTATAGAAATTAAATATATCAAAAATAATTAATAAATAAAAAAATTCATCAAACACCATCAAATATTACATAAATAAATTTGTTATCAAATAAGTTCCAGGGTCACCAATACAATCCAACATACATTATCAATGTAAATCATCTATTTATATCAGATTAAAATTTTAATCTCAATGTCAAGTAAAAATTAATGGTTATATATAACTCAATAATTAGTTTTCATGAGATATCCACTTAATACTAAATCACATTTAAATTTTATCAATACCATTTATCTAGGTCTTGAAATTCTTATGAAAATGTTCTACAGAACAATCATTTCAAGTTTCATGATTCATGTAACTAGAATATCATTGATATAACACTTCTATAATGTAATTATTGATACCTAATATATAGACACTTCAATAATTCCACATCAATTATTTTCAAAGAATATAACCTTGAGAGTTAACACTTAGATTTGGGAATTCAATCAGATAATTCCCATGTTCCCAAAAAATAAGACATTGAACTAAAAATGATACCTTAGGATGAAATTCATTCTCCTATATTTGACATTACATTTTTCAACAGAAATTTCATTCTTTATATCCTTATTTTACGCTCATAAAACATCTGCTCATTCCATTGATTCATTACCTAGAATGATTCTTCCAATTTAAATTACATTTAGGACACTAATTATTAATCTCTGTATTTTCATCATGAAATTAAATTTTTTTATTATAATGTTTGGAAGGAAAATTTATCAAATTTAATACGAAAGTTATATATCATGATAGAGGATTCTATATAACCACAATGTTTCTCTTTTCAGTTTTTATTTCATTTATATTCTCATGAGTTCATTCATTCCATTTTACATCACATTAAATGATAACATGATTCCACCGAGTTCAATGCATTGATAAAAACTAGAAAAAGAATAGTGCGAATAATAATAATAACCATGATAAATCATGAAATGTCATTCTTTTATTGTATAAATCAGGAAAACTTGTTTTCTGTACATGAAACATTAGTTTTATCTTATGTTATACTGTGTTAATTAACCCATTCATACCCCTAATTAGTTTCAAAACTGGGTTATAGTAAGGTAACTTTCATCATGCACTAGATTAATGGCTGAAATATACTCAACCCAACTCTTGTTGGGGTTATTACCTCAATATTAATTTACCCCTAAACCACATCCCATAATAGTACTATGATTTTATTGAATTACTTAAAAAACAACAAAATAATTACCATACCAAAATCATTATGATATTACCCTTTAATTATACATATCCTCATAGTTATTCAAAAGATTATGTACCAATATTTATGTTTTCATAAATATCGTTTCCTATGATTTAAATAAATACCCTCAGATAGAAATAATTAAAACCCCTACTCCTATTACTCTTTTTCAGTGTCAATATTATTTCATTGTAATAAGATATAAGGGATATAATCCCAATAGATTGATTGCTTTATTAGTCTTGAAGAAACAAATACCAACATGAATTCCATTTTACATTGGAAATAAATTATCAAACATAGTAAAGTATATATTCTATATCCATGAACTTATTCAAAGATTATTTCTTTATATCATAAGGAAAAGGAAATAAAAAGTGTGATATCAACTAATTATTATGATTAACATATTGTGGAATCTAATATGCGTAAATGAGTCATAATCAATACGATAAGTTAAATAATCAAAAAAATGTCATTTAATAAAAAACATGAGGTTAAAATACATCCATTGAAAGTATCTATAAATTAATCTTAGGCAAAATAATGTATAAATTCTCAAAGATGGAAATAATTAATTTTGGATTTCATAATTTTAGACATCATGGAATCTTTACCATCAGGGCCCTATTTGAAGATAGTTTAATTAATAGGTTGGTATAAACCAAAAACCCATTTAATATGTTTGGTCATCTAGGTTGTCTCGTGAGTCCTTTCTATGAATTTTGTGATTATATAATTTTAAGAACCACCTATCATGGAATTTCAAATTAATTACTCATATATTTAATGATCAATTTAATTTATAAATAAATGAATTTATCAATAAATACCTGTACTGAGTAAATAATACATAGAACCAATATTTTCATTAGTTAATGAAATAATCTTTATAGTAAAACACCATATATATAAATTTTATATGGTTTCTAAAATAATAATATCCATTATATAAAGAATACAAATCTTTATGTGAAATTTAACTTTCAATGATTGAAGATCAAATGAATATAAATGTTTCCAGATAATCTTAATAACCAAAAAATTAATCAATAGATGGAAGATGAGAATTAATTCATTAGAAAAGTAGATTTTATTGTAATAAAAAAGTTTTTTAGTAAATAAAATAATTTAGAAAATTTAATAAAAAAATAAAAAAATTAAAATATTTTTTCATAAAACCTTTTTATGTAAACTCATAGAATTATTTTAGAATAAGATAAAAATCATAAATATGTGTTGGTGGCTGAAAATTCTATTAATTCCATATACAAAAAAATAAGGACATTCATTTTGACCTTTTATAAGGAAATTTTAAAATGACCCATTCCTAAAAAATTAAAAATACTTTTATAAAACTTTTTAATAGTTCATGTATAATATCAATTCTCATTAATTGATCAGTTATGTAAATACAAATATATATTATAAAAAAATTGAAAAAATTGAAATGGGTGAAAAATATTCTTGACCATAAGAGAAATAAGATAATTTTTTCATTTAAACATTAAATTACATAATTCAAGTGAAAAATATAGGATATTTTAGAAGAAAATGGAAACTCCATAATTATCTATAGGATAATAAAATATATGATGTTTATAATGGATAGAATATAAGATTCCAACAATGAAAAATATATACAATCCTAAAAAATAGATTGTAAAATATATTAGTGATAATTTTAGAAAAAATAAATATTTAACCCATTGAAATTGTAATGATTCATTGAATTTTTAATAACCTTGAATAAATATATATTATTTTCAAATAAATAAAAGGGGAAATATATACACCATATAAATGTAAATATGTGCATAATAGAAAATATGTCTCAATGAAGTGGACATTGATAAGAAATCCCATACAAAGATTAAAATAAAGTGATTACATGTAAAAAGTGTAAATTCACATAAATAAAGTGAAAAATAAACCATAAAATAATCATATTTTAGTAAATACATAATCATTCGATAACATAAAAAATGAAGAAGTAATATAACTCAATAAAAACAAATTGAGTTATGAATCCCTTTACCTACCTCTTCTCCTTAGTTGAACATATTTTAATCACCATTTTGATCAGTTTAAAAATGTTATTAAAATATTAAAGAAACATATCAAAATTTAAACTATCATATATGATATTATTATAACATCATATCACTAATTCGTTAACAATATTTTGTTATTATCATTTCAGGTGTAAGAAAATCCATCTTCATGAGAATTTTGGTTTGATAGTTCTAGTACATTATTTATATTATGGTTACATAATATGTAAACTTTTAATCATGATATAAATAATATTTATTTCATTATATATATTTATATTCTTATATAAATGTTTGATATATAAAACGAATTATACTATTTATGGAGGCAATATTTCTTAAGTATGAATGAACGCTGTTTTCTCTTTTCGATGGATGGAAAAAAGAATAATAAATAATAATTCACCTCATAGAATATTTATTATAACACATATATCATATATATTAATTTAATATATCATTATTTGAATTTATTTAAATAATAAATGAATAAAAATCACATTTCTTTGTCGAGGTGGTAGTTCCCACATATACATGAGCGAGGTTACCATTTTCCAACGAACTTGAAGCTATGAAGTTAGATATTATATAATAATTATAGAAGAATAATTTTTTTTATAAATATGATAACCAAATTATAAAACTATCACAATAACTATACATGAAATATGGTGATGTTATCTTAATTGTCTTAACATGATTAAGTAATTGAGGGGAGGAGGTGCCCATTTATAATTGAGGTGAGTGAATTTTTTTTATTTTTTAAAATGTTTTAAAATATTTTTTATTCACATTATGGGAAACATTATTAAATGTTTTCTAATATATGAAGTTGACAATGTAATGGTCGAATAAAATCCATCTAATGGTATTTATGAATGTTTATAGGAAATTTTTAACCCTGTAATTTTTTAATTTCCTCCTAGTAAACCTATTTTAACCTTAAAAGTGGTAATAACATTTCCAATTTTAAAGGGTTATCATTTTACTTATAAGGTAATAAAGTTAACATAAATGTTCAAGGGATGAAATTATTTACCGTTTATCCCCATACATTTCATTTTTCTAGATTTTATGATTTTTAAAAAATTTAACACAATATTTTTTTCTTATAACACCATTAATGACATTTTTGGAAATTTTTATTTAAATTAACATTAATGACAACATTACAGTAATGGGATTAAAATATAAATATTTCATTCATTCTTAATATTTAATATTCATCAATAAAATATATAGGCCACAGTAAATAACCCATGTAATATTACCTTTAGAGTGTATTGAATCATTTATGTGATTTTTATAAAGATTGGATAAGCACTACAATGACATTGTATATATATATTTAGGGTAATTATTTCATAAATAAAAATTTAAATAAAAATTAATATTATTTAAAATGTTATTTAATATTTAAAACAATATTTATAACTAAATTTATCTTATTTATATCAATATGTAAACAATTTAGATACACTAATGTTAATAGATTGACATGCTTGATTTTTCTATACATAAAATAATATAAATTTCACTATCAAGGTAAAATGAAACCAATATTACCAATATTTTAATTTGGGAATTATATTATCTATTTTATCATATAAAAGTAAATTAATGAATATTTGGGTTTATTTGTAGACCTTATTTCATTGTTTAGACCATGTTTTAACAATTTTACCCATAGTGAGGCTCCAAATATTTACCATGGTTACTATTGAAAATCAAAAAAAATAAAAATAAAATGAATATATCTATAAATTTTATAATCTTTATTAAAATGAAAATATTTTTTTTAATATTAAATCTCCATAAGTTTCAGAAATTAATTTTAATAAAAATTTGAAAAATGCACTAAAAACCATTTTTTAGAAAATGTGTTTTTAAGCCTACAAATTAACTGTTATCAACATCATGAAAATTACTGATTAATTTAGAAGGAATTATTGAAAAAAATATATCTTATTTAAGTTCATTTACAAATATAAAATATAATGGAACTTCTATATTACTATTTTTAATGAATATAAAAGATAATATTTGAAATATCGATATTTTTCACTATTCTATGAAATATCAATTATTTAATAAAAATTCCAAAATTTAACCCTAATATAATTTTAATATTATTATTTAGAAAATTATGACCATTTTATAAAATGTGATTTATAAAATTGGTTGTAATTAATTATAATTTCCAACCACATAATGTAATGAAAATCATTTTAATAGGAAATATTTTTTTAAAGAAAAAATGACTTCACTAAAATTTTTGTGCTTTTTTTAGCACACATGGTGTCAATTATGAAACCATTTATTTATTATTTTTATGTATATAAAGTGTTTGGGTGATTTTTGGGAGGTTTTGGAAACCTTTTAGAATAATTTTTGGCTTCTCTAAAGGTGGATAGTTTGAGAATGATATATGGAAATTGTGCAACTCCTACAATAAATCATGCATTCTAATATTGAGTCTAAGGGGAAGCCGCACAGGTAGGTGCATGGCTTTTCCAAACCATACAGCTACCTAGGAAAAACTGTGAAAAGTGGTAGAGTGATCTTTTTCACTAGTGGCACACGGTTTATCTAACCGTGTGGGTCATCAATGCAAGGTACTCCTTGAGGTAGAGACTGCAACTTGGTTTACTCACAATTTTCCTAACCATGCAATTATCCATGCACATTTTAGAAATAAGGTCCACAACAAAATGGATCTATGGTTGGATGAGCCTTTAACCCATCATTTGTTTTCTCCATTTTGACCCTAAATCAAAAATTCATCCTTTTTAAGGTTGTGTATACCTTGCACATTTATTTGGAATTTATCCAGAGGCATTCTGGGTTAATTAAAGAATATTCCCACGTAACTCATCGTTTATGGTAGTTTAATTGGTTTTTTTGATTGAAAAACTTTCCTCTCTTGGTTTCTTAGACCCAGTCTACTATCGTTATATATAAGGTTGTTGATTCCAATCATGGTAAGATTTGGATTTTCTGATTATAGGGGAAGAAATATAAGTTAGGTTCTTAAAAATTCAGTCCAGTTTTTTAGGAATTTTTATGTTCTTTATTTTTTTTCATAAATTCCAATATCAGAGGCTTCACTCTCTACTCTTTTATTTTGATCTTTAAGGCTTGATTTAATTTTTTTTGTGTATAATTGATTGTGAATTTGTTGTGCAATAATTGATACAACCCTTATTTAGTGAAAGTTTATAGCATTGAGCAAAATTAGGTGTTTTGGTCAATGGTGAAAATTGTATCATTATTTTGAAATGATGATTTTTAAATGGTTATTTTTCTTTGAATCATATAAATGTGTTTTGAATAAATATTTGGATTTATTGTATAGGTTTTTTATAAAATGGTTTTTCATTAGAAGGTTGTTTTTATTGAAATTGTTCCTTGATTACAGCATTCAATAAAAGTGAACTTTTCTTGAAATTATTGAATTGGTTTGGAAATGTTTGTATTGGAAGGTGGTTGGGTTAGATTGTTAAACATTGATAGAATGGGATGGATAATGGTCGTCAAAGTACCATAATCAAATGGAAAGGGTTATGGATATGAATGTTCAAACATTATTTTCAATGACAAGATTATGTGACCTTGTGTATGAGTGTGTGTGGCAATATTATATAGAAAGAATAATGAGTATTATATTTTCTGAAATAAATGATATGACTTGTCAGGTTTATTTCCTTAGAACTTGGTGTTTCTTTGAGAAATCACTTTTACCATGGAAAATGTTTTATATTTGAATATAAACTATTTTCTATTTATTTATTTGAATTGGATTACATAAATATGATAACATATTCTATCCTAGTAGTGTGAGTATGGAAGTAATTTAGGGAAATCCCACTGAGTTTCATTACTCACTTTTTCTTTGGAAGAGTTGTACTTGTCTAGATATCATTTATTGGGACATAGGAAAAGGTAAAGAATCACACTTCTACAGTGCTACGTAGTGATATATGGGATGTGTTGTGGAGTGGAGCATAGACCATGGTTAGAGTTTGGAGGTTTTTTAAGAGTCACATTAGTTTGTTTGGTTATTTATTATATTGTTTACTTTTATGTTTTACAGTCTTGCACTGTGGTACTCTACTGTAGTTTGGTTTTGATATCAAGGGTATGGCTTTTTTTGGTTTTACATTATCAGTATGCATCATGTAGTGGTTTAATTTTTATGGAATGTATGGTTGAACATGGAAAGGATGAATTTTGGAAATAAATATTTTTATAGTATAATGTGGAATAATTTTAAATTGTTAAGACTTCATTTTTTAGAGAGTGTGACTTGTGGTGTTTGTTGTATTCATAGAAAATGGCATTCGGTAGGTGTCATAGAAACCAACTAGATGATGCTCCTAAAAATGTGGTTTCACCTAATCCATATGTGAACTATTATTTGGTTTAATGTATAGATTTGGATAAATGAAATAACAGGGATGAAAAAAGGAACACGGATCAATATGTCTAGTTCCAAAAGCAGAATCCACCCATCTTTTGAGGTGATTTTGAACCAGAGAAGGTGGAGTTGTAGCTGAATAGGTTGAATCAAATTTTCAATTTCTTTGGCACACCAACAAAGTTAAAATTCAATCTGGCGATGTATATACTAGAGGATCTTTCACAATAATGGTGGGATTTACCAGTTTAGGATAAATTATACCAAGACATTTCATGGGATGATTTTGAAGAATTATTCAACAAAAAATTCTATCGACATACTTTTAGGATTGTAAGAATGACAAACTTATTTATATTGAAGTAGGAGAGCCTCACAATGATAGAGAATGCTGTTAAAATTATGAATTTAGTTCTCTTTCAATATTTTTTATGATTAGTTCATCCTTGAAGTCACACAACATTGAACCAGGATAAGACACAAGATTCAATCGAAGATTTTTGTTCTTTGTATATTGGATTATACAGAGATGGTAAAAAAAGTTATTGTTAAAGAAAGGAACATTTCATGATCTATGGGTGGAGGTATTATGTTGATACACATGATAAATGGTGGGAACTCTAATACTACAACCAATAGGAATAACGACACCAATTTCCAAGGTAAAGGAATGACTTAGAATCGGATGACTGGATCAACTCTTTGAGGTTGGGTGTTTGGGACACTTCCCTTGTGTTGCAGTCATTTCATGCTTTGATGGGATGATGGAAAAATAAAAATCATTGTCAGAAGACCAGAGCTATCCCTGGTGATTCTAAGAATTCCATGACTCCTCAACAGGGGAAATCTCAAAAAGTTAATAAAGAACAGAGTTCCAAGAGAATGAAATTATATGGTGATGTGAAGGTTATTGTGGACAATCAATACAGACCATTCATGGTGCGTGGTATAATTATTTTTAATTCTACCAATAAGAAAGATTTTTGATATGGGTATATCTCATTAATTTATTGCTTCTCATGTTGTTGAATTTATAGGTTTGAGTGTTGATATTATTAATTCTTTGTTCAAAATGTAAACTCATCTTGGTCATAGAGAATGTTGAGCCTTTTGTGTAGAGCATTTTCTATAACTTTTGATAGAGAGAACCTGATATTGGATTTCTCTATTCTTGAAATTAATGTATATGAAAAAATTATGTGTATGGATTAGTTCAAAATTTCATGGATCAGATCGATTGTTGTACCTAAAGGTTTAGTTTTACAACTGAACACGAGATCAAGCATCTATTTAGGGGAGACATTAATGTAAAGGCATGTGTAATGGGAATTTTGGAACCAATGTTTGGAATGATATCATACCAGTTTGAGGCTTTGAAATTAGCAACGATGGAATAGATAAAAAATAACATTTTTCCAGCTGTGGTTGATCATTTTCTGGATTTCTTTCCTAAGAACTTGTCTTTATTTCCACCCATGATAGAAGTAGAGTTTATGATTTATCCACTTCAAGGGAAAAGTGCTACTTACATTCCATCTTAACTGATGAAACCAATAAATTAAGGGAACTTAATTTTTAGTTAGAATAGATAGAATAAAAAGGGTTCATTTTGAAGAGAACATCTCCATGGGCAGCATCAGTCTTGTATTTCAAAATGGGGTTTGTAACTCTTTGGTTATTTATGGATAATAGTAATCTGATTCAGGTTATGATAAATAATTAGTATCCACTTCTATACATCTATTATCTATATGATCAATTGATGTTATCTCAATGGTTCTCTACGATTTAATTAGGATTAGTTTATAACCAATTTTAGGTGTAGAAGGAGGATATCCAAATGATAAAGATCTGAGGATTACATCTCATTTCATGAATTCCGTATATAAATTCCTTGGCACTCAAATAACTAAGATTATTTCATATCATATATATATGTTAGAGAAATATGAAAGGACATTACAAAATTTGTAATATATATTGTGGTCTTGTGTAATAGATTTTGGTGGATCATGGGAAGAGTACGTACCATTAATGGAGTTCACATATAACAATAGTTATATAGAATCAATAAACATGCCTCCTTTTGAAGAATTGTATGGTAATTTTTATCATTCTCCAATTTGTTTAGTGGAAATAGGTGATAGTTCACTATTTGGGCCAAGCCAAGTCCATGAAACAATTGAGACGATTATGTTAATCTGGAAATAGATGGAGATGGATCATATTCTTCAAAATTTGTACGTGGATCATCATCGATGGCTGTTTTCATTCGATGTGAGTTATCATTTGTTTTTCAAAATCTCTCTATGGAATAGACATTGTCATTTTGAGATGTAGGAAAAGTTATCTCCTTGATACATATGCACTTTTGGGATATGGGAACCGGTTGGAGAGGTTTCATATCGGTCAAAATTTCCACTATAGTTTAGTGATGTTCATAATGCGTTTTATGTAACTTAGTAGGGAAATTATTAGCCTAATCCTGGCCACATGATATGATGGGATCAAGTTGACCTAGAGTCGGATGCTCTGTTGGTTCACATGCCACTGTGGATTGTGGATGGGTAAGAGAACGTATTGCATGGGAAAATAATTGGTCTAGTGTAGTATTAGTGGAAACATGGTTAGATTTATGAATAGACATGGGAATGGGAGAGGGAAATAATAGATAAATTTCTAGAACACTTTCAGATCAATATTAGTTTTCTAATTTTCATTGACAGAATGCAATATGGTGGAGAGAATGTACCACACCCAGTTTCATGTAAGAAACCCTTTATTAAATATTTTTATGTATATAATGTTAATGGGTGAATTTGGGGAAGTATTGGAATCATTTTGGAATGTTTTTATAGAATTTATAAAGGTAAATGGTTTGATCATGGTGTGTAGAAACTTCTGAAATCTGAAAAGAAATTGTACACAGTGAGACATAGGCTAAGGAGAAGGCACATGATTTGTTCAAACAATGCGACAACCTAAGAGAGACTGTGAAAAGCGAGACATAGGGATTTTTTAAGGTTCTCATAAGGGTTGTATAACCATATTTTCCAACAGTGTGAGGTTATCCTAGAGGTTGAGGCTACCGAATGGTTATATCATGGTTTTCCTAACCTATGCGACTAACCGTCCATGATTTAAAAACAAGATCCACCTAATGTGGATCTAGTCCAGGATTAGAAATTAACCCCTATTGTTTTCTCCATTTCATCCCTAACTTAAATATTATTCCTCCCAATGGTTGTGGAACTATTTCCCATTTAATTTTAAGTGATCGAGAAGAATTTCTTGGGGCGTTGATGTCAGATTCTTAAGGTAAGTAATCAATTACGATTGTTTTCCATGTCATTTCTTATATCTTCTTCCTAACCTCACTTAGTTCCTTATATCTAGTCAACTGTGGAGTGATCAATGCTTTCTAGTGCCAATCATGGTTATATTTGGTATTATTGATGATTGGGGAGGATATCCAAGGAATTTTTTTAGATATTAAACCCAGTTTTGTGGGCATTTTTGTGTGGTTCATTATTTTCTCCCAAAATTCTAAGGTAGATGGTATCACTCTATAAGCATATATTTTGTACATGAAGTCTTCATTTAAAAATTTATTTTTTATTTTACATCGATTGTGAATGTTTTTTTAAATGATTGGTGGAGACGTTATTCAGTGATAGTTGATTCCATTGTACGAAATTGGGTGTTTTGGTCAAAGGTGAAAATGGTAACATGATTTTAATATGATGGTTTTAAAATGGTGATCTAATTTTGATAAAGAGAAAATTATTTTTAATAAATAATTTCTTTTTTGAATTGGTTTGTTGTAAAAAGGTTTTTCAATAAAATGTTGGTTTTACAAAAATGGTTTTTTTGATTATGGTTTTCTATAAAAGTGTTATTTAGTTGAAAGGATTGAACACTATGTGATTTTTTTTAATTGTAATGTGGTTGGATTAGATGGTTAGTCATTGATGGAATGTTATATATAATGGTCATGAAAGAACCACCACCATAGGTGATGAGTTATGGGCATGAAAGTTCAACCATCAATGGTAACACCAATATTGCATGGTTGTGTGTATCAGTGTGTGTGGCTATGTGATATGGAATAAGTAATTCCAATTTGATTAATTAATTGGATGAAATGGATTGTTTGGTTTCTTTAAATGTAACTTGGTGTTTCTTTGAGAGAACCATTTACTATGGAACTTGTTTAATATTTGGATATAAATTGTTTTCAATTTATTTTTATCAATAAATTTATATAAACATTCTAACATGTTCTATCCTAGTTGTGTGAGTGGGGAAGTACTTTGGGGAAATCCTATTCAGTAACATTACTCACTCCTTATTTCTAACTTTGGTGATTTTTTATATATCATTTATCTGGACATAGGAAAAGGCAATGTATAACACTTATCTACTAGTGCATAGTGATACTTGGGATGTATTTTGGAGTAGAGAGTAGAGCATGGTTGGAGCATGGAGTTTTGTTTTGGAGTCACTGTGTTTTTATTGTTATGTATTCCTCTGTTTACTTTGATATTTTGAGGAATTTTGTTATGGTAATCGATTGTACTTTGGTTTTGATATCAAGGATATGGATTTGGGTGGTTTTATATTGTTATCATGGATCATGTTGTGGTTTATTTTTTATGGAATGTTTAGTTGAGTGTATTATTTATTAAATGGAAATTTTAACATATTTGTGTTAAACCCCTTGGAATTTATTGCCAACCCTTGGTGCCTTGGTGATTTCACTTAAGGCAATGTAATGTCCTTCCTCCTTTTCAAGTCAATGAAGAAGGCTGGGATGTTAAAACTTATTTTCCAAATAATTATTCAAAACATTTATACTGATTTGGACCAAGATATATATATTTTATAATGTTGTAACTCATTTTAATACCCTCCAATTCAATGTATAGTTTATAACTCTAATATTTAAAAAATAATATTTTTATAATATATCTCAATTCTATTAAAACTTGGCGTTTCATGTGAAAAAGGATATCGAGATTATTATTATTTTAATCAAAAAATTATTGTGCTATATATTGGGACACCATTATATAAGATTCTAAACCTTTACACATTTAAACCATGTGAGGGGAGGCTTCCCTTCCAAAGATCAATATCCACATTGTATATTTGAATAATGTAATGACATCACCTCATACACTTATCCTTCTTTATAGACATCCATTTGTTTTAAATTCTTCATGATGTTTAATTCCACCTCTTTAGACTTCCACTTTTACATAACCTAATTATAATAATTTATTATCACATATAAATCAAGTTTACTATGTAATCAATCAAATATAATATTATTTGGATCTTTTTATTCAAATACAGAGATATTCAGATTGAACCTAGAGGGCAGTCCACTCATGATGTTCTTTATGATCATCACATCTTCATTGAATTCTATGAAACCACACATGTGATATAAACAAACATTCATCCTATAAAATAATGGATCAATAGACTTATAAGGGCGTATCCTCAAGTCCATGTTCTTATTCCATAGAATCTATAATTTATCTTCTCATAAATTTTATTCTACACAATAAATATTTAGATGATTTTCACACACAGAATGTGATGAAATACATGAATTAACCATCCTGTAGATTTTATTAGATAAGGTCCCCATGAAAGTATTGGATCCTCCAGTATTAATATCAAAATATATTAAATCTATATTTGATAAAGACCAACTATTTATAGTATCCAAATACCATGAATCAAAGATTTAAAAACATTCTTATATATTTATTACAATTACTATTTAATTTGATTATTCCCTAGATAAAATTATTTCCCACTAAATATCAGAACCCCTTTAAGATTAAAACCTTCTATTGGTTACCATGAGAAATAAACACTTAAATTAACCTTCCTATCTTATATCACTTTTTCCCTTATAAATTAAATACCCTGAGGAGGTTTTTAATCAGGGTATGATAGATTTAAATCAACTAACCCTTTTAGGATATTGTTTCATCATCAAACAAAAAGATCTTCCCTCTCCAAATTGGTACAATGAATAAGTAGATATTTTAGCATGCATTGGGAACATCAATTATTATTTGTTCAATTTCACTCAAATATGTCAAAGGAGGATACAATGGAAATGTACTAATGTAATAAATACAATATAATAGAATTTTCTAACAATTCTCCGATCATATTCACCAGACCTCCCAATTCAGTACTAATCACACATTTTATGCTCATTACTCTCTCAACTAAAGTCTGTACAATGCTCCTCCCAATTATTTATATATTGAATTCATGAATAAATATTTTTTACCCCTCATTAGGTGTGTTATGAGTTTAATATTTCATCCACATGATGAATACCATTTTACCACAAAACTTCTGGGAAATTACTTTTAGTTCACACAATGATTAGTTTTCCCCATCCTCTTCACAACATTTATAAAACTACACAACATTGACATTGATTTTCTATTTTTTTTGAACTATCAACATTTACACAATGTTTTAGTTTATTGTGGAACTATTATTTTTCAGGAATCATCTTGTTTTCCCTCAAACTCACTTTATTATATATACACAAGTCACTATCCATAATGGTAATATTCCAAAATCCCATACCGAATAGTTTTATTTCATTATTGGTACAATGTACAAGATTTATCAGAGGATCAAAAAGTTTAATAGCCTTAAAATTTTGGATACATGTTAGAGTTTGTGTTCTAAAACAAATTTTTTGTAGTTTTTATTAAATGTACATTCAATTATCTAAATATTAATAAAACATCTTATTACATAATTTTTATTATTCTTGACTACGTTAATGTTAGAAGGTCCTAGAATGTATGTCACATTAAAAATCGTATAAATTATCTAAACTATGATGAGAAAATTAAATTTCCATATTGGGTTTCTTAAGAATAGTTCAAAATTAGGATAACATTATTTAATGGGTTCACATAGTATATTATCTTTAATATGTATGTCCTCATAAGTGGATGATACTTTATCTCATAAGATACACACTTTTTAATCTCTAGGATTGATGATTATGATTACAAAATTTCTATTAGGAATTCCACATGTTTAAGTGTCATTAGATATTCCTATCTATGAGGGTGTATAATGTTCATTAGAAATTAAAATTATTTTTTATGTAGAGACTCTGACCTTATTATCCTGGAGATGGTGTATACTTTATTACATTGTCAAAATATATAAGGAATCGCATTGATATGGAATTAAAATTTTAGTAGGATTGGTAAAATAGATACACACATGAAATTCACTTTACTTTTTAAGACATAAAATTAAAAAAGAATTTTTTTGTCAATTACATTATTCTATTTAGCATATCCCTGCATATAATCACAAAACACATTTTGATATCTTGGGGAAAATTACACTAAAGAAATGGGTGAGTTCAGATGTTCATTAAGGGTAAGCATATAGTGCAAGATATAAATAAATAAGTAATAATAAATATGTTAATTTAAATTAATGAAACACTTTCAATTTAATAAATAAATTGAACACAATATGATAAAAATAAAAGATGATCAAATATTTCCATATAAATAATCACATGAGAATGAAACTTGAAAATAGATATTAAAACTAATAGAATAATCACATGGAATATCAATAACTAAATTCATAAGGAAGAAATGAATAATGATTGATGTAAGAACAAAAAATTTCAATTAAGTACATAACCTTTTTATTTATGGTTCAGTTCATTGGTATTAACCTAATGTGAATTTTTAGTGAGTCTATGGAGACAATGAAGGTGTTTGTGGCTTGTTCAGCACCTAAATCCCACCTTTCGGTAGAAAAAATTGGGGCCACATATTATGTAGAAATTATAATTTGAAGTCTGTATGGTCAGATTAAACCCTACTGGGTGGTCCAGTTCACTATATATGGACACATGGTTTGATTAAACCATTTAGTATGACCCGCATGCCCGTAAGAATTTTGAATACATTTTGGAAGAGGATAAACACATGGTCAATGCACAGTTTGTCTAATTGTGTTCCATGACCATGAGAGGGGGTTTGGAGAGAGTGATGGGTATAAAGATGGTGTAGAATTTGGAAAACCATTTTACCAACCCATTTTACCCATTTTCTAAGGTGAAGAGGACAAGTTTTTACTTAATTCATTTAAATGTTAAACCCTCATCCTACTTTTCTCATTTCTCTAGTGGCCAACTCTTCTTCTCCTATTGTAAAACTTATTATATCCTAATGTTTCTATATAGTTTAATTCCTCTATCTGACCTCTTATTAAAAAAAATCAATCTAGTTGGATAGCCCCATTTTAGTTCTTCATTCCTCTTACACATTATATTATATCTCTTCCTATTTATAGAGTTATTTTGGTACATGATCTTATGAACTATTATCAAGGTGTTCATTTGTTCTATGATTTTATTCTAATCTATACCGAATCAAAGGATGAGACAAAATGATTATTCTAATATAGGCATAAGATTGTTTTTTATGCCTTTCCCCTCAGTGTCTCATTGTTTATGGATTTCTTTTGTTGTGTTGTATTCCATATATTTAGGGCGATTCTTTCTAAATTAATTGAAGCTTGAGTAAAATGATAAAATTTTTAGACATTCCATAAATCCTTTTATTAAGTATGGAGGTTATTGAACTCAAACAAAACTTCCCATGGAATAGGTTCTACCATTCCATCATGATTATGCCACCCCTTGGGTGAGTTGATCTATCCATGTATAATTGAGAATTTAATGATGTATTAAAGTGTATTTTTTAATTGTTTTAAGAACCTTGCAGTACATTTCCATTTGAATATAGATGATTTAAATTATTGATTCCCTTTTCATATAGATGATTATGAAGTGATTTATAAAGTGGTGAAAGAATTTGTTAGGAAGCTATGGATATTTCTACTCCTGGGAACCCTTTTAATTACCTCACGTGGATTATAGGGACATTTCCACATCTTAGATATGATTAATTGATTCACTTGATATGTTTGGATGACTTGAACATTCCTACTATTGGATCCTATTAAATAATAGGATTCCTTGGACATTTTAGATCTATATTACATGAATCATTAGGATCCCTTTGACATGTATACTCCATGGATCCATATTACATGACACATTAGGATGCCTATGGAATTTCTACACCTGGATCCTGGTTACATTACTTACATGGATGCATAGGGAATTTCTACTCCATAGATCTTATGTAACTATTATACATGACATGCAAGGATTACTTGTGAATTTATAATCATTGGACCCACCCCTTTAGGATGCATTGTAAATTTATACTCCTTGGATCCTATTTACTTGTTTTAATTAGATTTCATGGTTTATTTGGATCTTATAATTGATTAGAACCTATCCCCTATATGTCGGATATACAATTACATGTCATAGGCTGCTAGTGGTGATTTCTATGATTTACAAATAGCCCATATTATTTTGATTATTGGTCATAGTTACACATGATAGACTGTATATCACCACCTGTACTATTATTACTTAAACACATATCGTATTTGTACATTGATTTGGATTATATTCATGGAATGAACATATTATAGATAGTATTTGTGGTGGAATAAAAAGTGTTATCTCACACACTATTCAGGCCTCTATTTGGTAGCTGTATAGTCTTCATTTATGAAGGTATGAGTATGGGAAAGTGTCTACTTGGTGATACATGATTGGTTAATGCATTGTAGCGGGGGATCACAGGATTGGGCTATGGACCGTGATTTTATTTTGGGATTGTTTATTTTTATATTTTTAAAATTTTGATACATATATTTAACCGGATGAGTCATACCATGTAATATCTATCTTTTTTATATCATTCCATGATCATTATTTTATATGAAACATATTGATGAGATTACTTGGTTATTTATATGAAGGATGTTTATTTTCTAATGTTCAGTTATTTTATAAGCTTTTTCTATAGATTGGTATGATTATACTGCTACCAAACACATTGATTATTGGGGTATAGTTTCCCCAATGTTCCACCATGGACCCTCAATGATAGTCGAGAACCTCTCACATATAGGGAGGCGTGCTTGAGGCCATGTGGCCAACCAGGTTTAGTTATTGTTTAGTGAACCATGTTCCAGACATCACAATGTTGGATGGAAGTGAATTTATTTTCTTTGTTTCTATCATTTGGGAAAATTATATAGGTGCTTAGGAATGTTTCAGAATTTGGTAATGAGTTATGCCTGGGTGTAGCTTACCCACATACAAGGAAAGGAAAAATGTCTCAGATGGAACAAGTTGTTTTGGATTGTTCTTATTATATTTGCATTTATTTTACTATTTAGTGAGGCAATTGATGTTTGATGTTCCTCATAATTATATATTTTTACTCTTAGAGTAGTACTTATAGGAATTATTTCTTTGTCAAATATTGTTGGAGCATCAAGATTTATATATAATTTATTATATCATACCATTATTACTTACTGTTTTCATTTCTTACAGTATGTTTTGGTTCAATTATTTCTTTTTTCTAGAAATTGGGAGAAAATTTAGTTTGGGGACATGATAAATCACTGGTTGGGATTCAATGGATTCCACACTTTTATTTATATGGTGTATAGTACCTTATAAAAGAAAAGTGGTGGCCCATATAGTTTAACCTTTTAAAGAGAATTATTATATGATTGAGAAAAAAATTTAAATTAAACAAAACATTCAAATGAAATTTGGTCGTTAAATGAAAGTTATAATTGAACATTAAATGGTGTTTTCCTCTATAAAATGAAATTGAGACTCTATATACCAGAACAAAAAACAAATAGAAGAGTTCTTGGCCCTAACCTGACCATAGTTGTAGGAAGTATGTGGTATTTTGTGCATTCTTACAGTCTATATGCTGCTTATACCTAGCATTAGGAGTATCTAGAGTGATGTGAATTGTGTTTTGGAAGTCCTGTACTTTCCATAATTGTATATTTGTGATCATGTTGTTATTAAATCTTTATAAAGGTATGTTCTTAACATTTGAAGAGATATGACACTGTGAAAGCCTCCAGTTGTGTGCTATGTGGGTGGTGAGGGCCAGGCATTAGAGGTAGTGGGTCTTGGGTAACCAGAGGAACCTCTAGCAGTCCTACATGAGGGACAAACATCTATACCAAATGTGGGTGCTGGTTCCTAGTTTTTTTTTTCATATTTATACGTTTCATTTAGAGAGTTGAAGGAGGTTCACGACATGCATCGAATACAGAGGAGTTGACGCTTGAGTTTTCACATCAACTTCCACCCTTGTTTTGGGGATGGAGGTTTAGAGGCTGCGTGGTCCTGGATAGACTACATGCTATCATTTTTCAAGAACCTCGATAAACCTCATGATAGGAGAGTGAATATCACTATATATATTCTCTGGGATTCCTCCAAGAGATGGTGGGAGGAGATTACTCAGAAAAATCTTTATTAGGATATGGCTTGATGGAATTTATAGATATATTATTATTTTAGTCTTGATACATTTAGGGAAGATAGTTCTAGAGAGTTTATGCATCTGGAGTGGGGTGTGTTTTCAATCATGGACAATTAAACCATTTTATAGAGCTCTAGTTGTTCTCACCTATTATAGTAGGTGAAAATTTATCAAAATCTAGATGATTTGATTATTCTCCTAGGTATGAGATCTGATCACAAGTGATTATTTCTTGACTTTCTACCATATCATAAAGAGTAAATCCATCACTAATTACTGAAAGTAATAACATGGATTATGGGGGTGTAGAGGAGGGTATATAAGATTCATGATAGAGTGGTTCCATGTTAGGAGCTAAGAAGAGATGTTTTGAGGTATCTCATATAGTGAATACCAGATAGAGAATGAGTGATGGTTATTTGGATTTCAATCATCAGTTGGGAAGGTAGGGACACATAAGGATCCATTGTGATAGAGACCTAGTCCTTTAACAAGATTTCAATAGGGAGGGATATCTATAGTTGTTTTTCTAGACCTTTCCTCCAAAATCTAGTGAGAGAGTGTCTAAAATAACTCCACATTCAGAAAAGGGGTAGTAGATTCTCATCTGTAAGGGATTTAGAGTGTGACCATATGATCAGGTTGAAGTGGTATTCATGGAAAAGGCTGCTAGGCACAAGCCATATAGTGAAAATAGAGAGAACCTGCTCAGGGTATTCAGTTTATATCTCATTGTCGTGGTTCTGGTCAGATAAATAAAGTACATTCGATACATGTGGAGTAGAGTTCTTGACCTTCTATAGTGATGGGATCTATTATAATATCATATATGTTGGTTTCTCCCTTTTCAATATAGGTGATTCTCATTCCTTCAAATCATTTCCTATAATATATATCCTTAGGCTTTATGTTCAGTACACAATTAGTGTGATAACACTTGACACTCCATTGGGGATTTGATCTAAGAGTTTATTTCCTTGTAGGGAGTTCCCACATGATATAGTGGGTGTCACTTGATATATGACCTATTTTTCCTTGAGAATAGAGGGGTTTATGTCTTTCATAGGATGGAATGGTTGGTTACCTATCTTGCATACATTATTTTATATCACTATCGGGTGATCATCACATCACCATTGGGTTAGGTTTTTATTCAAAATGGTGGATGGAATGTCTAGGAGAGATGAGATGGACCTGAGAATCATGGTATGGGAGTGATGATATCCTAGATTTCTAGTTTATATCTTTATGATCATGGACCTTGTTAGTAATATTTTCCTATAATGGTAAATCATTTCATAGATGTTCTCTTGGATGATTTTTTATTGAAAACATTTGAGAGGTAGGTAGACATTTCCATCAAGATAGTTCCTGGAGTTTCATAGGAATCCATTCTTCCATACAGAATGGATACTACTAAGTTGTCATAGACCAAGAGGCATCTAGAGGACTTGGAAGAAAAAAATGAATATATGATCCTGTATATCTCTGTGGGGTTCAATAGTTCATTTCATCAAGAAGGAATATGGAAACTGCTTTTTATGTTTCGATTCTAGAAATGGAATACGTATATGGCTAAGAACTAGTATCCAATTTTGAAAATTGATGACCATTCGAATAGATCTAGGAAGCTAGAGTGTTGTTGAAGATTGGTATAACTGTATGTTATAATCAAGTACATGTCAAAACTACATACATATATTTTTCAACATTTTATATAAGGTATGGTCTATATGAATATCTAGTCATAGAGTTCGGTCTCACAAACATGCCATCATTTTTCATAGCTCTAATGAAGAGGGGATTCCATCCATATACGAATTATTTTGTGGTGGTAATAGTGGAAGATATATTGGTCTATTATCACTCTTTACATGACCATGATGAACATATTTATATCATTGAGGATACACTAAGATAACATAAATTATATTTTTTGGTCACAAAGTTCCACTTTTACCTGGATAAGATTCACTTCTGGGTTGATATTATCTTAGATACATGAGTATCAATTAACCTAGAGATGGTGAGAGTTGTTGTTTATTGGGAGAATCCCAAGAATATCTTCCAAATAAAGGGTTTCATGGGGCTAGATAAATATTAAAGAGACTTCATAAAGGTAATATCATTCTTATAATCACCTCTTATTGGATGTATTGAAAAGGGTGTGAAGTTATCATGGTTAGACACCTATGATATAGAATTTAATTTGCTGAAAGAGAGAATGACTTCAGTACTGATTTTGATTCTTCTAGAGTTGAGTAGAATCTATACTATATATTGTGATATGTCCGGTGTCTGGATCAGATCATTTATGATGTAGGGGAATTGATTTGTAGCCTACGTGTCTCGTTAGTTTAGTCCACATTAAAGGAACTACCCAACACATGATTTTTATTTAGCCACAATTGTACATGTCTTGTTTTGTTGGACGCGTTATATATTGGGATAGAATGTTGTGGTGTAAACAGACTACAAAATCCTCTAGTACATCTTTACACAGCATGACCTAAACCATAGAGAACAGATATTGGATGAATACCTATATTCTTTTGAATTTAATCTTTCCTATAACTAGGAATGTGAAATTTTTTTACCAATGCACTGAGCCGAAGGACCCACACACATAGGGTTCAGGAGGCCATTAGCTAGTGAAATCTAATGGCCCTGTTTTCTAAGTTTCACATGGATGTTTAGGACCATATTGAAAATTCTATATGATCATCATTATCCATGGTCTCTTCACCTCTGGAGATAGTAAAGATGATGTAACTATATTATTTGAAGGTATTCTACCTACAAGAGAGTGTGGAAGGTGATGACCACCACCGGGTTGGATATTTAATGAGGATGAGATCTTGTACGTCCCCATTTCTATTTGGGTTCTTACCAATATCCTAGAGGAGTTTATTTTATATTCTTATTCCTCAATACGGTTTGTGCATACTTGTCATACAAAGATGTATTGTGACTTAAACTATTATTAATAGCGTCTAGGGATGAAGTAAGTGATAGATCGGTTTGTTACTCGATGCTCCACCTATCAGCACGCGATGTCAGAAAATCAGCGATCAACATGGATTTTCTAGATATTGCATATTACTAAGTAGAAACGGGATGATTTCACTATGACTTTCATGATGGAACTCCCTAGATCACCTCATGTAAGTGATTCCATTTGGGTGATCTTAGATATGTTAAAAAAGGTCACACAATTTATACCTTTTCAGGAGAATCATTTAGTTGATGATCTTTAGTTGCTCTACATTTGTGAGATCATATGCCTCAATGGGGTTATATTTTCTATCATATCGTACGGGGAATATTGTTTCACATCATGTTTTTGGAAGGTGTTGTAGAGGGAACTAGATTCTCATTCACTATTGAGTACATCATATCACCCAAAGACTGATGGTCAGTCTAAGCATAAGATAATGGTTTGTGAGGATATTCCCTAGGAATGGGTCCTTGATATCAGAGTATCTTTGGAGAAAAACATTCATATCACCAATTTAACATATAATAACACATTCTAATACACCATATAAATAGATATTTATTAATCTCTATTCTCTAGGTCATTCTTTTCACCAATAATCTAGTTAGAGGCATGAGAGGTAGCCCTACTAGGTCACCATCTCATTTAAGAGACATTAGAGCAGGTTTAGGTTATCATGATGAGGATGTATTTGGGAAAGATTAGGAAAAATATATACACCTATCCACATAATCAACTAATAGAGATCAAGGTGTGTATTCAGGTTATCTTATGATTTTCACATAGACTGGGGAGTAGACAGATTCCGAATAAAGAGAAGCTATCCCTTCTTTATGTTGAGATCTTTGATATTCTGGATAGAGTCAAGATGGTAGAGTATTGGTTGTAGCTAACTCAAAGGTACCATTCCATGCATGATGTCTTCCACATATCTCATCTTTATCGATATCATTCTGATTCGTCACATATTCCTCAACCCTAGGAGGTTTAGTTAGATGTTGATGGATTTTTTGAGGAGAAACCTTTCTATTTTTTATCATGGAAAGAAAATTCTATGAGGATATTCAATTACTCTGGTATAAGTGCTATGGAATAATTTCTTTGTATATGACGAGACATGGGAATTGGTTGCTGATGTACATGCCTAGCGGTCAAAGTTTTTATTAGATGATGCTTACCAAACATGGAAGGGAAATTCAGGGATGAATTTCTTAAAGGGGGAACATTTTAAGAACCCAAATTTTCTATAAGGTACAAAACCTTTTTATTACCATTTTAATTCCTTATTAATGACCAAATACGAATAACTGGTGAGAATATAGAGGAAATTATGATGTATGGATTTTTTTACAAAACTTAGAGCCACAATTGTTTGGAGAAAACAACTAGGCCATATGGTTAGTCGAAATAATTCCATAGAGTCTACATGATTAGTTCAAATAATATTCAGTGGTCGAGTGTAATGTGAATGGCTTAATGGTTTGATGAAACTATGAAATAGGTGTTCACCTCCCATGTTAACTATGCATACTTTTTTATAGTGGAGAAACACGTAGTGTGAACATGGTTTTTCTAACTATTCACCATGATTATGTGAGTGGGGTCTCGAGATATTTATAGGCACATGGTTGGTGCACGGTTTGGCCAACCGTGAAACCAAAATATGTGATCTAGTTTGAAAGGGGAAATTACCATTTTTCAAATTATTCATTTATTTGTTAAAACCTCATCCTCCATTTATTATTTATTTAGCAGACAACCCCTCTTATCCCATTGGATAGCTGCTTGAAAATTAAAGCTAGGCTATAGAGTAATTCCTCTATCCATACTATGATTCAAACACCTTCAGTCTCATTAGATAGCCATCAATGAGTTTCTTATTATTCATACACATTTCATAATTTGTCCCCATCTCAATGGAATAGTTTTGGTGCAGTCTATTATGACCTTTGTTTTGGGTGTTCATCTATTATCTAATTTTCTTCTGATCTAGTGTAAATTAGATGATGATACTAGAATAATATTTTTCTTCTGGACCGTGGAAGGAAGTCTGTACCTTTTCTCTCAATGTCTTATTTTAATAGATTGGTGTCATTTTTTTGCACACTTAACAATCTAGGAGATGTTTTTTAAATAAGTTAAACCATGAGTTAAATTATATGAACAAGTTTGAGACATTCCTAGAATCATTTTTTCATAGTTGGTGGTTGTTTTCCTAAACCTGAACCTACTATAGGGAGTGTTCTAACTTTAAATAGTTATTATGGTACCCTTGGGGTGCGATCAGATCTCCTTGTATAAAAAATAGAAAATTTTATTATTTATTATGGTGTATTTGGGATATTACCCCATCACCAAAAATAGATTAGGAAAAGTTTTTTATGACAAAGTGTCATAAAAAACTATTGTTTTTGAAGTGAGGAATTCCTATTGAAATTAGTTTTTACCTGCTTTTCTTAGTAAGGTATTTGTGATAGGCCATGTGACCTTTTGCAAATACATTTTTTGAAATGGGAGTACAACCCGTCCCAAAAAGTTCAAAAAATAAAAAAATTAAAAATAGAACTAATACTAATAATTATAAAAATATTAAAATAATATAAAAATGTAATAAATAAAACTATAAAAATATGAAATTAAAAGATATTACACAAAATATTTTAAATCAATTTATATCAGAATAAATGTGTCCATCACTATGTTGGGGGAGGGGTAGTGTCATATAGAAGCGAAGGGGGAGGTAACTCCATCCCTACACCATGAACTGACCATAATGTATACACCATTATCCAATCATGATGCTGCTGGTGCTATCGTCTCATCTCCTTCTGCTACTGGTTGTGCTACTGATGGAGCTCTTCCTACTCCATATAATTGACCTTTATAACCTCGCATTGATATCATAGATACTTCTTATATTGTGTGGTCAATGTTAATGACTCTTTATGTACTCCCCTTGAACTGGACAATGACCATGTATCAATACCATAAAAATTTTCAGGTATTAATTGAGAATTGATACTAACTACCCACTCATTCTCGAAAGCATATAGAGTCCCATACATCCATGATACATCCTCAAACCCTACCGCATTTGTCGACCGAATCCCAGTCTCATCCTGAGTTTAATTATATTTCTCAAAAGTTGTGGCCTCATATGACCCCTTAATTAATATTTTAAATTAAAATATTTAAAATATTATTTTCAGTAAGTTTTTAAAGAAATATTATACTGATCACAATCTAACACTAGCGACCACCTATAATATTACCAGTGATAGGATTATTTTATATCCTCTTATTAATGTATGAACCTATAATATTTGGATGTTCAACTTCCTATATGAGTATAAATTAAACATTTCTCCTTTAAATTTATTAATTATTTAAAAAATTACTTACCATATGTTTTCTATGTGTACTTAATGTAAGACTACCAACTCGATGCACCACCTCCTTCATACCTCTATTATGTTGACTAAATTATACTCTCAAATAAGAACTAACTCTTCAATAGTACAAAAATAATCCATCCTTGACTTAATATGATATATAATCTTGTCGGTTGTCATAGTAAGACTGATCAAAATCTGTGACTCTAACATTCTTCTCGCATGTCATCCTTAGATTTTGCACTAACTTACAATAGTGATCATGAATAAATAACTACCATGCCACCCAAATAGTAGTATGTATTCTATCATAAATGGGATAATAAAAAACATGAAAATAATTAATAACACTTAGTTAATAATTACATTAATATGTAAACAACTATAATTTATTTTCATACCGTCCAATGATCAGCCATGCAGTGATGTATGTCAATGGGAATATTATCCCATATCACCCATGCATCATAAAAGTAGTTCCACAGAATAAAACTCCCCTATCCAACATCAATATGTAAAAATATGAAAAAAAATAAAAAATAATCCAAAAATATTATATAAATAAATTAATGAAAATTAATGAAAATTAATGAAAAATAACTAAATTAAAAAACTAAAAATTCCTCTGGATTCAAGGATATAAGTGAACACATAGACATCACTCCAGAATAGGGTTTTGAATTATGAATCACGCAAGATCATGACCCCTTAGATTCAATGATGAACTGCTAGGAACTTAAGGTTTATATGATAACCCATCAAGATTATCACCAGGTAGTATAACCTCATCTAGGCTACAAAAGATATCACCATAAGTATCAACAGACATCTGAAACATGAAAACATTTTTTTTAAATATTTATCAAAAAAAAGTATTATATATAATTATTTATATTTAATATATCTAAAATGTAATTTATTTATTCTTTATCTTCAATATTGTCTTCATATATGAAAGTTTCAATATCTTCATCTTTATCCTCAATGTCATCAATTTCCATAATTTTTTTAGCATTATCATAACTTGTTAATTGAAATTAATTTATTACAACATCAAAAACAACATCTATATAGACCGATAAAAATGGGGTGCCATCATTGATATTCATGCCCCTTAATTGAAAAATGTATTTCAATATATATCTTAAAAGGTTAAATTCTTTAAATTCAACAGAACCACACTCATTTTTTATAAACTTATTTTCATGGGATTCCATTTTTATAATCCTCTACTTATCAATTTTCTCTTTTAAAGTATCACAATAATTAGAATAATATATTTTTTGTGCTTTATGTTGTAATAAAAATGTTTCATTTACTACAAGAAGTTTGTTATATTTTATATAAAAAATTACATGGTGTGTATGAAGATGCAAGATTCTATGAACATCAAACCAATGACATTTAAAAATCTCTACATAATTCTATCATAGATAACACATCCCAATTATTTCATCCATCATGCCAAAAAAGTCAACTTCAAGTTCTCTATATTGAGATCCTATCAATAAAAAACCACAATTAATTGTTTTTTATTCACCACATGTAGATATATGAAATTGAAAACCATTCGCCACATATGTATTGTAAGATTTAATTATTTTTCATATTGGGTTACTATATATACACAATCAATTATCAATTTTATCAACATGTTCAGATATATGTAAAATTGAAAAAAATTAACAATTAAAGAATTAATAAATTAATTTGATATGTTAAACCACAAGTAATTTACTATTCCTATCTTTGAAAATAATAAGAAAAACTCTGTCAATGATGTTATTTAATTGAAACTTCTATAATTTTTGGAAATTATTCTTGATATGATCATCATATAATCAAAAATTAAAATAATATTAGTTTATTTTATAAAACAATAATGAATACATTTTCATAAAACTCAATGTATAAATCAAGCCATATCTTCATTGATGAGCAGAAAAAATGTCTCAACCATCTATTGTTTATCATTTTAAATCCATCATTCATGAACTCAACCAAATACATGTTCAAGATGATTAAGTACTGATAATTGAATGTTCAATGAATTAAAAAAATTTCTGTCATTAAAACCCATTCAGTTGTATTTTATTGAATATTAAGGTTGGAAATAATGGGGTCATAAAAAATAAATTTCCTCCTTTAAATAATCATATGTAATTAACCCGTCAACAGATTATTTTTTATATAATATTTCTTCACTTATTGCATATATCACTCATATAGATACATCCCTTAGAATTGTACTATCCCTCCTTGTTTTTCTTCTTGCAGAAAATTTAATATCATACATTCCATTCAATAAAATAAAGTTAGTGGATTTTTTTTGAGTTTAAATAAAATTAAAACAAACACTTGTTCTAGTGTAGTATGTGAATCATAGTCTATTGTCGTTTCACATATGTATTTAAAAAAATATGATATTTTTGTTACCTCATACCAAATAAAATAATTCCAAAACCCTCTAAATTTTATCGGTAGAAGTCTTTCCAATATATAATAAAAATAATTAATTTTAAATCTGATGATATGAACACTTCTATCACATCTAGAAAAATTAGAAACATAACCATTCGGTAGTCTAAAATTCTCAATCCAAAAATAATATACTAATCTTTTTACTTTGGAAAGTGTATATGACACTTTTGGCTTCATTAACATAGGCGATATGTCATTTTTAATGAACTCATGGTTCGACTATCGAAAAATTTGGGAATAATTTAATCATGAATTTACCTTATCTTTAGCCTTACTAAGTGTGTCCAAAACTGTATAAAATATATTACCAAAATAGTCCTTCAAAATATGCATGACATACAACATGTAGAAGACCAAAAAATCAAACCAATATGTAAAATCCAAAAAAAATTATTTATTTATTCCAATTGGGATGTTTCCCGAAGACATATATATTTTTTTGGTTTATAGTCATTCCAATGTTAACTGGGGTAATGTATAGAAAATTGATTTCAAATTAGTACCTGAGATCTTTTCTGGGGGTACATCTATTTTAATTGAACCTTTTCTGAAATGATTTATGTTATTTCAGAAATGATGATCAATAAAAGGAAATACATGATGACAGTTGAAAAAATGTTTTCTCCCACTGAAGAGAATTACTGCTTTTCTATCACTCATACAACACATAAATGATTTTGGAACATGAGTACTCCATCTAGATAACATGCCAAATGTTGGGATGTCACTAACTGTCTATATTAATGAAAATTTAATTATGAAATATTGTTTCAACATAACATCATATGTATTGAAAACATTACTATAGAATAAATCTAACTCATAAATAAATGGATTCAATTAAATATAAATATTTATTTATTGATGTCCTCAAATTAATATGTCCAAAAATTTATATGGATTATTCATCAACATCCAAGGAGGTTTTTCATGGAGTTATAAAGATCATCCCACAATAATGCTAACAACTGTGAGAACCAATTAGAAATAAATTATCAATATAAAGACATAATCTCATGTTATAGGCTTCTGAAGAAGAATATTGATGTAACTAGTTAGAAATGTTTTCATTAATAACCACAACATATATGATTTATGCTCTTATTAGTTAAAATATTGGGATCATTCTATTAAATCAATGACGTTTTATTATGAGACACAAATAAATGCTGAAATCTGGGAGTATTTGGGAAATACCTGAACTATTTTACAAGAATAAATCCAAACTTCCCTATTTGATCCTCTTTGTACCTCGATTGTCCATATATAGGATAACTAAATAATGACTCATTTGACTATAATATAAGATGAAATCATTTTCACATGCATAATTATTTTCATAACCAAGACAAAAATAACAAACCATCCACATTCGATCATAGACATTTATAGCCAACACATTTATTTATGGTAACAATGAATTAAACAATGAGAATATCTGATCATATTATCTATTTGAAATTCCATTATCTGATTTAATATCAATAGATATTATAATTGATTAAGATTTTATTATCTTAAAAACATGATATAAGGAATCCTTAGAAGAATTCAACAAATCATAATATTGAGATGGTTCTAAATCAGCAATAAAATCAACATCATCCTGAGTTTCAGTCTATTGAAACGGTAGACCTGCAACATCATGTACTAAAGTTTGTAACTATGATGGATCTGGACTAAAGTTATTAATATCGTCACTAGAACTGCATTCATCATGTTGATACCAATCACATAATATATTCGAAAACAAAAACGCAATAGATAAACTCCAACATTTTCAAATGTGTCAAAACCCCTTAGAACACATTTCTTACATGGAAACAAAATTTTCCTTTCTAAAAAAAATTATTTATGTTGATGAAATGAAAAAAATCATCAACAACATCAATATATATAAGATTTATACTAGAACCGTCTAGATTCATATAATGATATATTTAATAACGATCTTGTAATAAAGACTGTTGTAAATTTCCTTGTTTTATAATTCTCTAAAAAATATAAAATAAATAAAGTTTATGATTATTTTGATATATGAAAAGGACAATAAATAAATGAGTATAAAATTAAAAAAAATATTTTTTACTTGGAAATATTATCAATATTATCTATTTACTACTAATTTTTACCAATTCGTAATGATTTTTACTAATTATAGTTATTTGCATCTAATTATATGTAATTTATATTAATTAAAATTATATTGGAGCAATTATAGTTTTTTATAAATCACTACTAATTACCATCAATTAGATATATTTCCCATAAATTGTTACTAATTATATTATATTATTATCAATTACAGCTATTTTTTGTAGTTACTGCTAATATTTATTAATTAGAACCAATATTTTATAATTACCAGTAATATTTAGTAATTAATTATATTTTTTTGATAAATACAACTAATTATTATTATTATTATAGTAAATTTTAACTACATATCGATATTTTTTATTAATTAGAGCTAAGTTTTACTAATTTCCAATAATATTTACTATGTATCGATTATTATCAATAGTTTTACTAATTAACACTAATTATAGCTGTTTTCTATGAATCAATAATTTTTATAATGTCACGACCTGTCCCCTGGGGCCCATGCCATGACTACCCCAAGCCCGCCTTCCATAGGCAAAGGGCTTGTGATTAGCTCCGAAAGGTGTTTTCCCTAAAACTGCAAAGGCATTGCTTTTATAAATTGAAAACTCACGTAACCAATCACACAACAAGATACAAACACAAGAAAACTTTATAAGAAAAAGAGTGTTGAAATTAAAAGGGTCCGGAAGACAAGCCCAACAAAAAAGGTACAAGTACAAGTGAAATAAAATACAACTGAAGAAAGAGAAAAGATAGGTATTGGATCATCCTCCGAGGTTCCGACCTAAAGGGTAGGTATAGATCGCATCCTCATCACTCCACGTCCACCCGTATCCTCCGCATAACAACACACCGAATGTTCCACCTCCAGGTACTATCCAGTCCTAGTACTCTCAGCCTCAGTCAGCGCTGTCAATCGTCTGCATCCAACACAACAAGGTGCGAGCATAGCCCCTGCAGGGGTGAGTATAATGATACTCAGTAGGGACCCTGAGACCCTCAAGGTCTCACAAAATCCATCAAGGATAAATCAAAAGGTATGAAATCAATAGATAACCTTACTTATGTATATGCCCATACATATACCGAAGTTATCAAGTAGTATATCTCAATCATGAGGAAAAACACAGAGGTACTGACTCAGCTCAAACCAGGATTTATTCTCAGGGTAGTATCAAGTAACATTCAGAGTCACAACGTTGAAAACCTTGGATGTTGGAGAAATCCTCCTCTATCGAGTACAGTGGGCCTGACACGTCAAAGATAGGTTCTTCCCACTAACCTTGGACTGCTAAGGTACTCATCCTGTCGAGTATAGTGGGTCTGCAGCGTCACCAAGGCCCTCCCCACTGTGGGTCTACCGCATCACCAAGGCGCTCCCCACTGGGCCTGCTGAGGTACTCCGCCTATCGAGTACCATGGGTCTGCCATGTCACCAAGATGCTCCCCACCGTGGGTATGCCGCGTCACCAAGGCGCTCCCCACTGGGCATGTCAAGTCACTCCGAGTCGAAATGGTCAGTAGTCGTCATGTCTCATCCAGCCACTGGGTTCCCGCACTATGCTCACTCATCTCTGAGAGGATCTGCTCCACAAGCTAATAGTCAATACTACAACTACTAAAAAGTCCCAGAAATAAGTATCTAAAAGGTCCACCATTTCATAGTGGTCTCAACGAAATAGACGGTGCGTCAATCAGATGCCCGGTCTTTGAGTTATTAGCCTTTTAGTCCCAGGGTCCCGGTTGGATTTGTGCTCGATCCAACCTGACCGTTCCCCATCTTAATCCAAAATTATAGTGGGGTATACTCAAGGGACCATCTCACTCCAAGATTTCCAGTTCCGCCAATGGTTCGTCAAACGGACGTCCGATGCCAAAGTTATGGCCAAAAGAAAGTAAATGGGTCGTAGTGGGCCCGGGTCCGGTCTGACCTGATTGGCATGACCTGCCCCGTCCCGAACTGTACCGACCTAGTTCGGGTCAATCCAGCTCAACCCGTTGTATTTAGCCCTGCCCGCAGTGTGGCCCGGCCCGCTGGGTCTGTCCCAGCAGGCCGTAAGGAGCCACGAAGAGCCACGGGTGGCCGCAAGGCGGCGGACCGGCCGCGGGGCGACGGTCCATCTACGGGTTGGTGGTCCAACAACACGAGGGGGCAGGGGGGGGGTCGGCTGCGTGAGGCGGTGGTCAGGCCGTAGGTGGTCAGGCCGTAGGGAGATTTTCCAGTGGCGAGGCAGCGGTCTGGCCATGTGCCGAAGGGCCGACTGAGGGGCAGCGGTCTAGCCGCGGTCCAGCGGTGGTGGGGGGGGGGGGGGGGGGGCTCGGCCAGCCGCGGGGCGGCGCCTCGGCTGCGGGGTGGCACCTTGGCCATGGGGAGGTGCGGAACCACGGACGGCGGCAATGGCCGCAGTCAACACGGAGGCCTCGGGGCAGTGGCAGTGGCTGCGGGGGGGGGGGGGGGGGGTTGCATTGTCACCTTCGTCGAAGCCGGTGGTGGTGATGACCACCATTCTCGTGCCCCAACCTTGGATGGTTGTCGTCCTCCTCCATCGCGAAGAGCACCACAAGATTTGTGGAAGGGTCGTTCCATGTTGGTTTGGCCCGTAGCCTACTTGTTAAGGTGGTAGTATATGGCTCATCAAGAACATGATCATGGACGTCAAATCCTATCCTCCCATAAATATTCTTCCCAACCCGCAAAAGAAATAGAAGGGGTGTACATGGGAAGTGATAAAAAATATAAATAACCCCAACCTCTGGCCGTTTTTTGATGTTGGCACAAGAAGGAAGTACAAACGTCGATTCATCATAGATGAGGATGTCCCACGTCGGAAGAAGTCCCGAGGAAGATGGTCAAATGAGGTCGGCGTACTTCATTGGTGGAGCATTCTTCGTTGGGAGGTGAATTTCTGCTTTGGAGAAATTTATTTCTCCCAAAGCACTCTCTTCTCCCAATTACTCCAAAAATGATAAGTATCCAACATAATAGATTATGTTTTCTATTTAGTTATTTGGAATAAAATTCATATTGGATTAATTAAGTTGGATCCACTTAATTAATTGATGTGGTTGGCACAAAATTAATTAAAGGAGGGTTGGCACAATTAATGTTGGAGGAGTTAAAGAGGCTCTCCCACATTTCATGTGGGAGTTGAGAGGTTTAGGCCTCGGGTGGTCCCCACCACCATAACATCTCACAGGAGGTTAAGGTTTGGGTGGTCCCCACCACCATAACCCTTCATGGGAGGTTAAGGTTTGGTGGTCCCCATTACTCAACTTCCACATGGAAGGTGGTAACAAAAAAATAAAATAAAAAGTGTGTTTATTTTATTTTATTATTTCCACAAAAAACCCAAAAATTATCTTTCACCCTCGACCAACTACCGTCGAGGTGAAAATATTCATAAGCAAATACAGGTGCTGCGAGTTCAAAGGTGCCCTCAGATTTAAATTTTAAGAACCGGTTCAAAAGTTAGAAAAACCTGCTTGCACATTTATAGAACATACCCTAAAAAAATTTCAGAAATTCATTCTGGGCACTCTGGGCCTTAGAATCACATACCGTCAATTTTCTTAGACTCTCAAAATTCCCATTTATTTTAAAAAAATTGCATTAAAATTTCAGGTCATTACATTCTCCCCACCTCAGGGATTTACATCCCAGTAAGCCACAAGTCAAACTAGGTAAACAGGTGGGGGTACTGAGCATGCATCTGAGCCTTCCACTCCCATGTTCTCTCCTGGGGGTTCCTGTGCTACCAGCGAATTCACCCCAGAGGTATCGACCATCCATAAAGGACCCGCTATTATCGATCCTCAATCTCTACTAGAACCTCCATAAAAGTCTCTCCATCGTCGACGTCCATCTCTCCATGGTCGATGAAGTGGGAAGGGTTGTGAACGTATCTCCTTAGCTAGGATATGTGGAAGACATCGTGCACTCGGTGCAACTGAGGTGGAAGAGCTAAGTGGTATTCCACCTCGAAAACTCTACTGAGGACCTGAAAGGGTCTGATGAAACTCCGAGATAACATGTCTCCTCGTCCAAAACTCTGCAAACCTCATTGAGGTGCGACCCATAGAAAGATGTGGTCGCCATACTCGAAATCTAGAGGTCTACGTCTCCTATAGGCATACAACCACTTCCTGCTCTGTGTAGTCTTAATCTGCTCCTAGAGGACGTGCACCTTCTTTGTGGTAGCTCATACCATCTCTGGTCCCACTAGTGCTAACTCTCCCAGGCCAGTTTAGCACAAACGTGATCTGCAAGGTCACCCATACAATGCCTTGAAAGGTGATCTCCCAATGGTGGAGTGATATCTGTTGTTGTATGAAAACTCCAGCAAAGGTAAGTGATCCTCCCATCTGCGACCGAAGTCAAGGAAACAAGCGCAGATCATGTCCTTGAGGGTCTGAATAGTCCGCTCAGTCTGACCATCCATCTGCGGATGGAAGGCGGTGCTCAAACATAGTTGTGTTCCGAAAGACTCCTACAACCCCTTCCATATTCGGGAAGTAAATTGTGCATCATAATTGGAGACAATAGTCGAAGGTAATCCATGTAGCTGCATGATCTCTTACACATCAAGGCGTCTCAGGCTCTCTACTGAACCCTCCTCTCTAATCGGTAGGAAGTGGTCCGACTTGGTGAGTCGGTCGACGATCACCCAAGTAGAGTCATGTACCCTATATGTACGTGGAAGTACTATCATGAAGTCCATGGATATCCCATCCCACTTCCACTCTGAGACCTCCAAAGGATAAACCAAGCCTGCTGGTACCTTATGCTCCGCCTTCACTTGCTGACAAGTGAGGCACCGAGAAACAAACTCTGCTATTGATTTCATCATTCCCAACCACCAGTGTTGTCATTGGATATCCTGGTACATCTTCTCCACTTCTGAATGTACTACAAGATGGGAAGTGTGGAACTCCCTCAACACTTCCTCTTGAAGTGACACTGGTACCATGGTACATCCTCTGAAGAGGATGACGTGCTCCCCACCTTCAGAAAATCCATCAGGTGCCTGTCCCATGGTTATCTGAGCACGTCGTGTCTCGAAGTCAATGTCCCCACGCTGTGCCTCCCTGACTCACTGAAGGAGCGGGGGAGTGACTGTGAGATACTGAAGAAAAGATGCTCCATATCTATCCACAAAGGATATCTGTAAAGTTGCCAGCTGCTCTGCCGCCTCGCCTATCAGCTGTATACCAGACAACCTTCTGAGTGCATCTGCTACAACATTCCCCTTCCTAGGAGTATAGAAAATCTCTATGTCATAGTCTTAGAGGAACTCAAGACAACATCACTATCTCAGGTTCAGGTCCTTCTGGGAGAATATATACCTGAGACTCTTGTGATCAGAGTACACGGTAAAACGCTCACCCATTAGATAGTGTCACCAAAAATTAAAGGCGAATACCACTACTAAAAACTCCAGGTCATGGGTAGAATAGTTCTCCTCGTGCTGTCTCAGATGTCAAGAACCATATGCAATCACTGCTTGATCCTACATCAGGACACATCCGAGTCTGGTCCCTGATGCGTCGCAGTAAAATACGTACCCAACGCCCTCCTTTGGAAGCATCAATATGGTGGAACTAGTCAGCCTCTACCTCAGCTCCTGAAAACTTTACTGGCATTTCTCTAACCAAAATAAGGGTTTCCCTTTCTTCGTCAATGCTGATAGTGGTGCTGTAACTCTGGAAAAGTCTGGAACAAACCTTCGGTAGTATCCATCCAAACCCAAGAAACTCTGTACTTCTGTCACACTCTTGGGTGGCTCCAAATCAAGTACTACCTCAATCTTCACTGGATCCACTGAAAATCCGGCCTCCGATATGACATGTCTTAGAAAGTAAACCTCTCGGATCTAAAACTGGCACTTTGAGAGATTACCATAAAGCTGGTGCTCTCAGAGTGTGTCCAGTACTACCTGCAAATGATAGGCATGCTCCCCCTCAGTAGTCAAGTACATCAGAATGTCATTGATGAAGACTACTACAGAGTGATCATGGTATGGATGAAAGATCCTGTTCATGAGTCCCATGAACTCTGCTGGAGCATTGGTTACTCTAAATGGCATAACCAAGGACTCGTAGTGGCCATACCGACATCTAAAATCCATCTTATGCACATCTTCATCTCTCACTCTGAGCTGGTGATAGCCTGATCTGAGGTCTATCTTTGAGAAACTCTATGCTCCCTTCAAATGATCAAAGAGGAAGTCAATCCTCGAGAGTGGGTACTTGTTCTTCACGATCACCTGGTTCAGGCGCCGGTAGTCAACACAAAGCCTCAAGCATCCATCCGCCTTCTTGGCGAACAGAATCGGTTCTACCCAAGGTGAAACATGGGGATAGATGAACCCATTCACCTGCAAGTCTTTTAGCTGTACCCGCATCTCCTGAAGCTCTGCGGGAGCCATCCGACATACTGGTGTATATATCGGTGCCGTCCCGGGATACAAGTCAATGTAAAATTCCACCTCTCTGTGAGGAGGTATACCCGAGACATCATCAGGGAAAATATCTATGTACTGGTCCACCACTACAGGATAGCTCGTACTCTCCACATCAACAGCTCTGAGGGTAAGGCTACCAAAATGATGAGTGATCGGCTGTTCTCTCCTCCAGGTTAGTCTATCCTATGCTACAAATGCTCCCTTATCACCGGTGAAGGTAAACCTGGTCCCATACGTGCGGACACACTGCACCTTGTGCCTAATACAGTCAGTCTGAGCATGGACTGTAGATAGCCATTCCATACCCAAGATGACGTCGTAAGGCCTCGATGCTGCTACTAGGAGATCCCCGCCAAAGCTCTCGCCTACTAGAGTAAGCTCACACTACCGAAACCAGTGCGTAATCATCGAATCCTCTCCTGTATAAGTTTCTAGCTGTAAGGATCGAGCCAATGACTCCATCCAAATCTCTAGCTCCGAACGAGGGAAGTGGCAATAAAAGAATGACTGAAACCTGTGTCTATAAGTAATGAAACTAAGGTGGAGTAGACACAAATCATACCTCATATCATCTCTGGAGCTCCATGATCGTAGGCCTTAGCTACCTGGAGCTGGGATTTCCCCTTTCCACCTGGTCCCTGAGGTCCGGGTGGACCTCCTGGTGGTGGTGGCGGTAACGTCTTGACTCATCGCCCACCGCCAGCTGCATGAACAACACCTCTTCCATGTCCACCTGCTCCCTGTGGACCTCCTCGGTTGAACCTCTATCTCTTCCCAGGCGGTCCTTCGATCTTCTTCTGAACATCCACATGGCTGGTCAGACAATCATGAGCCATGTGACCCTTCCTGCCACATGTGAAACACTACTAGCTCCTTGTATAACTGGCTCTACCTTGGCTGCCCCGCACAACTGACCCTGAGTCATGTGGTCATCCACTTGTAGGTCTGGTCCTCTTGGACCTTTGTGACGACTGTCTTCTGCTAGCTGCCGAAGACTCTGCTACGTGATGACTGGTAGTGGGTCTTGCTGCTAGAGACTTCTTAGCAAGGAAACTCTCCACCAAGAAGTCTCTCTCTAACACCGCCACCAGCATCGGGATGCTGAGTGAGATCATCGAAGCCCTGATCTCCCACCTGAGCCCCTGTTTGAAGGTCCATGACCTAAAGAATGGGTCACACACCATATCGGTGGAGTAATGTGAGAGGTCAGTCAAACTCACTGAGTACTGAGCCACGATCATGATGTCCTGCTGTAGATGAAGGAGCTCCTATATGCGCACTGCACGAAGAGTCGCAGGAACAAACTCTTCCTGAAACAGGCTCTCGATGTCTACCCAGAGAAGCTTCACCTCATCATGAACCTGGATCATCATGATCCAGCATCAGTTTTTGTACCTGGTGAGTTGACTCAAAAAAAAAATTTTAAAACACAAATGCAATCAGTGTTTTCAAGCACTGAGTCAGAAATCAGAAGTCCGGGTCCTGGTGTATGGATACATCGGCCTCTGCACCAACACTGGATTCCCTAAAGTTACAACCACACTCACTACAATTAACACTATTTCCATTCAAAATAAATATCAGAGTCCTATGTTCTATAGTAGAACCAACCCCTCTAATACCAATTTGTCACGACCCATCCCCCAGGGCCTGTGCCGTGACTACCCCAATCCCGCTTTCCATAGGCCAGGGGTTGGCAATTAGCGCTGAAAGGAGTTTTACCTAAAAATGTGAAGGCAATTCCTTTATAACCTTCAAAATCACGTAACTAAACACACAACAAGATAAAAACACAAGGAAACTGTTTAAACAAAAGAGTGTTGAAAGTAAAAGGGGTCGGAACACAAGCCCAAAAGTAAAGGTACAAGTACAACTGAAATAAAATACAACCGAAGAAAGAGAAAAGGCAGCTACTGGATCATCCTATGAGGTTCCTACTTGAAGGGTAGGTATAGATCGCCTCCTCAGCACTCCACATCCACCCATCTCCTCTGTGTACCGACATGCCAAATGGTCCACCTCCAGGTACCATCCAGTCCTGGTACTCTCAACCTCAGTCAGTGCTCTCCGTCGTCTGCATCCAACACAATAACGTTCAGGCATAGCCCGTGCAAGGGTGAGTATAACGATACTCAGTAGGGACCCCTAGACCCTTAAGGTCTCACAAAATCACCAAGGATAAACCACAAAGTATGAAATCAACAGATAACCTTAATTAGGTATATTCCCATATATATACCTAAGTTATCAGGTAATCCCTCTCACTCTTGAGGAAAAACACAGAGGTACTGACTCAGCTCACACCAGGATTTATTCTAGGGGTAGTATCAAGTAATAGTCCTAGTCACAACATTGAACACCTCGGCTACTGTAGAACTCCTCCTCTATCTAGTACAGTGGGCCTGTCGCGTCACACAAGGGCACTTCTCACTAACCTTGGACTACTGAGGTACTCCTCTTGTTGAGTACCGTGGGTCTGCCGCATCACCAAGGCACTCCCAACCGTGGGTCTGCCGCGTCACCAAGGCGCTCCCCACTGGGCCTGCATAGGTACTGCTTTTATCGAGTACCGTGGCTCTGCCATGTCACCAAGGCACCCCCCACTGTGGGTCTGCCGCGTCACCAAGGCGATCCCCACCGTGGGTCTTCCACATCACCAAGGTGCTCCCTACTGGGTCTGTCAAGTTACTCCAAGTTGAAACGGTCAGAAGTCGTCAAGTCTCTGGCTAGCCACTGGGTTCCCGCACTATGCTCACTTGTCTCCAGGAGGATCCGCTCCACAACCTACTGGTCGATACTAAAACTGCCATGAAGTCCCACGAAGATGTATCTCAAAGGTCTGTCATGTCATAGGGGTCTCAATGCAACATACGACCTGTCAATCGGACGCCCGGTCTGTGAGTTATTACCCTTTAAGTCCTGGGGGCCCAGCTGGATTCGTGCTCAATCAAACCGGAATGTTCCCCATATTAATCAAAAACTCCAATGGGGTATACTCAAAGGGACTGTCTCTCTCTAAGACTTCCAGCACCACTGACGGTTCGTCAAACGGACGTTCGGTGCCAAAGTTATGGACAAAAGAAAGTAAATGGGTCGTAGTGGGCCCGGGTCTGGTCTGACCCGGTCGGTCTGACCCGACTCGACTCGGCCTAGGACGACCCAGTTTTGGTCATCCCGGCTTGACCCGTTGGGTCTGGCCCAACCTGTAGTGTGGCCCCACCCGTTGGGTTCATCCCGGCCCGCTGGGTCCGGCCCGACAGATCGCGAGGAGCCGCGGGTGACCGTGAGGCGGTGGACCAGCCGTGGGGCGACGGTCCGGCCTCGGGGCGGCGCCTCGGCGGCGGGGCGGCACCTCGACCGTGGGGTGGTGCAGAGCCGCAGATGGCGGTAGGGGCCTCGGTCGACGCAGAGGCCACGGGGTGGCGGCGGCGGCCGCGGGGCGGCGCCGTTGCGCCGTCGCCTCCGTTGCGGCCGACGATGGTGTCAGCCGCCGTTCTCGTGCCCCGACCTTGGATGGTTACCATCCTCCTCCATCACGAAGAACACCAGAAGATTTTCAGAATGGTTGGGCCATGTTGGTTTTCCCGCACCCTCCGCATTAGGGTGGTAGTATATGGATCATCAAGAACATGATCATGGACATAAAATCCTATCCTCCCGCAAAGATTCTTCCCAAACCACAAAATAAATATAAGGTGTGTGAATGGGAAGTGATAAACAAATAGAAATGACCTGTACCTCGGGTCGTTCATTGACATTGGTGCGAGAAGGAAGTATGGATGTAGATTTGTCGTAAATGAGGACGTCCCATGTCGAAAGAAGTCCCGAGGAAGAAGGTCGAAGGAGGTCAGTGTTCTTTGTTGGTGGAGCATTCTTCGTTGGGAGGTGAAGTTCTTCATTGGAGAACTTTATTTCTCCCAAAGCTCTCTCCTCTCCCAATTCTTCCAAAAATTCCAAGTAGCCAACATAATAGATTATGTTGGCTATTTAGTTCGTTAGCATAAAATTAAAATTAGATTAATTAAGTTGGATCCACTTAATTACTTAATGCGGTTGGCAAAAAATTAATTAAAGGAGGGTTGGCACAATTAATGTTGGAGGAGTTGAAGAGGCTCTGCCACATTTGATGAGGGAGTTGAGAGGTTTAAGACTCAGGTGGTCCCACCCACCATAACCTCTCATGGGAGGTTAAGGTTCGGGTGGTCCCCACCACCATAACCTCTCATGGGAGGTTGAGGTTTGGTGGTCCCAACTACTCAACTTCCACAAGGATGGTGGTTACAAAAAAATAAAATAAAAAGTGTGTTTATTTTATTTCATTATTTCCATGAAAAACCCAAAAATTATCTTTCATGCTAGACCAACTTCCGTCGAGGTGAAAGTCTTCATAAAAAAATACCGGCACTGTGAGTTCAACGGTGCCCTCAGATTTCAATTTCGAGCACCGGTTCAAAATTTAGAAAAACCCACTCGCATGTTTACTGAACGTAACTGACCAAAAGTTCAGAAATTCATTTCGGGCACTCTGGGCCTTATAATCACGTGCTGTCAATTTTCACGGACTCATAAAATTACCATTTATTTTAAAAAAAATTTACATGGAAATTCCGGGTCTTTACATATAATTACTTATAATTAAAATTATTTTTTAATAATTACTGCTAATTTTTAGTTTTTACCACTACTGTTTTCTCATTATTAATAATTATTACAAATTACCAAATTGTTTTACTAGTTACTGAAAATTATTACTAATTATCTCTAATTATTTCTAATTACCCCTAATTATTACAAATTAATGTCAATTTTTACTAATCACCTCTTACAATTACTAATTACCACTAATTGTTACTAATTCCCACTAATTATTATTAATTACATATAATTATTAGTAATTATCGACGATTTTTACTAAGTACCAATAATTTTTACTAATTACTACTAATTTTACTAAGTATTTCCAATTATCACAAATATTTACTTACAACCACTAATTATCACAAATTTTTACTAAGTGTCGTTAATTTTTACTAATTACCTCTATATTTTAGTAATTACAACTTATTTCAGTTAATTTGTAAAAATAACCACTAATTATTACTAATTACTTCTAATTATTAGTAATTACTACAAAATATTTCTAATCACCACTAATTATTATTAATTACCCCAATTGTTTAGTAATTATCGCTAGTTTTTACTAAGTGCTACTAATTTCCGCTAGTTTTTAAAAAGTACCACTAATTACCAATATTTTTTACTATCCACCCCTCATTAATGCTAATTTTTACTTATTTTCGTAATTTTTTTAGAAGTACTACTATTTTTTACTATGAACCACTATTTTTTAGGTAATACCACTAATTTTTACTAATTACCACTAATTTTTACTAATTATCTCTTATTTTTACTAACACTAATTACTGCAAATATTTACTAAGTACCGCTAATTGTTGCTAATTTTCACAAAGTACCACTATTACCACTAATTATTTTTAATTACAACTAATTTTTTCTATTTTTTAGTTATTACTGCTAATTATCACAAATCACCCCTAATTATTAGAAAGTACAACTAATTACCACTATTTTTTTTGTAATTATCACTAATTTATTGTAATTACTGCTAATTATTACTTATTTCTTCTAATTTTAACAAGTACCACAAATTATCACTAATTTTAAACAGTTATCGATAATTATTACTAATTACCTCTAGTTTTTAGTAATTACCTCTAATCATCTCTAATTATTACTAATTACACCTATTTATTTATATTTTTCATTAATTTTTACTAATTACTGCTAATGTTTAAGAATTATCACTAATTTTTAGTATCTACCGCAAATTACTGCTAATTATTAGTAATTACCACAAATTAGTAATAATTAAAAATGATTTTTAGAGAGAACCACTGGTTAACATTAGTTTTTTTTGTTACCACAAAATATTACTAATTACTGCTATTTTTAATAATATCCTCTAATTAAAGAAATTTTTTACTAATTACCTGTAATAATTTCTAATTATTGCAAATTATTACTAATTAACTACAATTTTCAATAATTACCTCTAATTATTATCATTTTTTACAAATAACTGCCTTTTGTTACTAATTACCAATAATTATTATTATTTATCACTATTTTTTGGTAAATATAACTAATTTTTGCTAGTTATTGCTAATTTTTTATTAATTATCATAAATTTCCAACAATTATTTTCAATTTCTAATAATTTAGTCTAATTTATAATAATTAACACTAATTCATAATAATAACCACATATTTCTAATAATTACTACACATATAAAATAATTATTACTCATTTTCACCGAATATCGCTAATTTCTACTAATTATTGCTAATTTTTACTAAATTTTTTAATATTAATAATATTTACCATTTATTATTAAAAATTATTATTAAAAATTACAAATTATTAATTACTAATTACTAATTAATACAAAATAAATAAAAATATTATTATTTACTACTATGATATGTATATTATTATCAAGTTCTCTTAACTCCAACTCCTTTCCATTTTTTTCAAGTTTCCACTTGTTACTGCTACCTTTTAAAAATTACCCATTTTCATACTAATTATCACAAATTTTTAACAATTACCATGAATTTATAATAAGTATGGATAATTTATAATAATTAAAACTACATAATAAAAATTAAAAATAATTAAAACTAATTTAAACTAATTAATTTATTTAGAAATAATTAATAAAAATTAAAAATAAATACTTCTAATTAATAATAATTACAACTTGTACTTAAATCAGGTTACTGCAATATAAAACTAATTAATTCTAATTAAAACTAATTTTTGAATAATAATAATAATTATTACTAATATAAAAAAATAAATTAATTAAAAATTATAAACATTAAATAAATACCTTAAAACTGAACCCCTTATCAGCTGCATAGATGAAAATTTCCTTTATTGTATAATTTGAATCTTTTAAAAGTTTAAGGAGAAAAAGATGAGGTCAGAGGAAGAGATGATAGTTCAATGGAGGAGAGAATGAAAAATATTCGAGTGGGGGGCTTATAGGTAGGATTATTTGCATCAGGAGTAATTGTGGGAGATTTCTGATAACAAATTGTATTAGTTGTCACGTGACCCACTATAATTAGTGGCAATAATTAATAACCTTATTGGTAATAAAAAATGGAATTTGTGATAGAACCCGTCCCATATACCCTTCTACTGAAAGTCAATTTTTTATGAGAATTAATTTCCATCGCAAAATAACAATAACGAAAAATGTTATATGCGATGAGGGTTTATTACCATCGCAAATACATTTCCCATGGTTGTCACACATGTTTTTCCAATGATATTTATGAAAATATTTTTTTCCCATCGTAATTTTTTTTATGATAGAATATTTGTAAGAGGATTCATTTCCCATTGCAGATAGTTCCTTGGAAAAAACTTTTTGCGATAGGTGATGGGCACACCACAAATAACCCATAAAAAGTACATTTTCACATAGTGATAATTGAGAATTGAATGATTTATTAATGTGAATTTGTTAAATTTTGTAAGCTTCTTATAGATCCTTATCAGTTGAATAATAAAGGTACAAATTGTCGAATCCCTTATACTTTTTATGATTATGAATGGATTTATGAAATGGTGGTTGAATTCGTTATGATGGTGTAAACGTTTTTACTCCTTGGATCAAATTTAATTAGCTCAATTGGATTCCATGGACATTTCCAATCCTCGGATCATATTTCAAGATTTATTTTATATGTTAGGAATATCATGAACCGTGTCCTGAATGATTAAGAAAATCAGAATAAATTTGTTTTTTTACTCTCGGGTAGATTTATAGGTAAAAATGGTAATTTATCCTATAATGAGATCATAGGTATTTTTTGGACCACTTCATTGGTTCCAGAAGAGGGTGTTTACCCTAGTACTATAGTTTGGTATAATTTTGAGCTCTTTGAATTTTGGATCAATATTTAAAATTTAATATTTAAATATTAATTATTTAGGCATGTTTGTTAGGTAATATCTTTTACTTGGATTATCATAACTAAATTATTATTTCATCATTGAGTCTGAAATGTGGGGTTTTTAAAGGTGGGGCACAACCTCATATTGGGCGCCAAGTCTAGGTCATGCGCCCTTTTCTTCTCTCCATTCATTTTCATTTTCATTTTTTTCATTTTGTCTTTCCTTTAATTTTCTTATTTCCTACCTTGGTGTGTCTTGTACTCTCTCCACATTTGGGGCTTCCTCTAGGTGGTTGATAAGAGAGGGAGAGGTGAGGCAGAGAATAGAGAGAGATGGATAATGTGTCTCTTCTGTAGAACTTGGGTCATACTGAATCGTCATGTGGGTGCTGTGGAACAAGAATCTGATCAAAGATTCGGTAGTTTCTGCCTGATGATAGGACCTTTTAAGTTTTTTCTCTATTAATCTTCCTATGTTTGTTGTTTTGGGTTTTAATCTTGTTTTTTTTGGGTTTTTGGGGACCTGTTTGAGGGTCATTCTGGTAGTTTCATTGAGAATCTGGGAGTTTTGGGGAATGGGGTTGTATTTATATTTGGTGAATCCCTACCACACGACATATGTCATGATGAACACACACCATGTATTCTTCATGTCCGGGGAAATTATGATTTTATAAGTACTCTCTGTGTACTTTATGTACACAAAGTGTAGTAGGACTTAGACTTGTACCTGGCCTTGAGGTCATGTACGTGGGAACTTGGATTTGGGGAAATACACGCTTTCTACCAAAGAAACATTCCATTTATTTGTAGTTGACATATAGGAGAGTACATGGGTAGATGGATGTGTGAGACCACATGTCATGTACTTGGTATACCTAGCTTGTAATATTACTTTTCCATGTGGCCATGTACTTGGGTAGACACCCCATCAGGGGCATGGTTATGTAATAATACAATATAAGATTCCATTCCCACGAACTTGTATGTGGGAAAACCCTAGGTGTTCCATGGCCATGTGAAAGTACATGTCCCGGCACACCTTTGAGAGTACTTGCTCTGTTCTTAGATGTACATGTTGTGTACCTTTCTAGAAATTTGGTTTTTGGTGTATTTGTGTCATGGAGTCAGAATTGAACTTGTGAGTAGTCTAATCTGAGTGTCTTCCTACGTAGATCAATGTGGGAGAAACATTTCATTATTTCGAATCCATCTCAAATTTTTTCGATTTATAGAGTCTTAGATGAGGATTCTTTTGAGGTTACTATTCTAGATTCATTTTGAGGGTCAGATTTTTCATTTTGACACTTGTTTGAGGTTGTTAACTCATTTACCACCTTCGATAGAGGACACTAGGTGAGATTTTTTAGGTTCTACAGTTAGTTTTAGGGAGGTGGAGTTGAGTGTCTTTCTGGTTGGGATCATTAGTTTGATTTCATGAGGATTATGTCTGGTCACTTTATATTAGGACTGGTAGGAGCTTTCAAGGTTTTTTTGACATTGTTGGATGTTAACTATAGATGGGTGATATTGAGCATAGTTTGAGATTGGTATAAAGGACCTAATATGAAGACCCTCTATCTCGGAGAGGTGCTTCTTGAGGTTTCCCTTCTAGGAAAGGTGTTTCTTGGGGTTTCCCTTCAAGGTGGGTGTTATGTGGGTTTTCATTTAGGAGTCATGAAACTATTCCTAAGAGAAGACATAGCTGGAGACTTGGTTTTATCAAACTATAAAATTTTAGGTTGTCCTACCAGAGCTCTTTTTTGTTTTATGGATCCCTTGTAGGGTTTCACATTGTGCTATGGTTTGGGGAATCGGGGTGGCATCCCTATTTTGGTTGGCATGTGAGGTTGTTGGTGCCAGTTTGGTAGTTGTGGTAAGAGGGTGTGGGTGTTATCTTTACCTGGTGCTTAAGACATGAAGTGGGATGTTTGAGGTTCTTCTGGTTCGGGTCTGAGGTGTGAGGAGACCTTTGGGATATTATTAGACTAGGTATTTTTCTTGAGATTGATTTCGTTCATTCATCCACTGGTTGGTTGATTGTTGTGAGTTGGGGATATGAAGCTGGTGGGTAATCTTGATGAGTGCTGTCGCCTTAGCACAATTGTTTTCTCAAGGATATGGTTAGAGGAGCATGTGGGATATTGTGCTCTATGGAACCCGAGTTTCTATGGGTTATATGTCCTTGTCCGGTAGCCCAATGTTGCACTGACATGTTCATTCTCCCAGTAGGTTCTTCAAGATTTCTAGGCATGGTAATATAATCCTGGGGATGATCAGGGGTCTCTAATGATAGTTCATATCATACCACTAGAGTATTAGTGCTGAGTAGATTCATTTGTTGTTTTGACACCATGTATTAGATCCTAGGGTCTATAATGTGTTCATTCTCTTACGGTGGACTTTGGAGCACCTTCTTTATCAGGAAGTCAAGCTGGATATTAGGTTGTGTGGGCCACATTTCTCATATCCTCTGGCTAGTGCTAGGGAGAGGGTAACATTTCCTATGAGTTTTATACTATAACCTTTGGTTTTATATTTTCTTTTTGCTCTATAATTTTTTTATTTCATGTTTTTATTATCTTTTATATTGAAATTCATATTTGGAAAGGCTGGTTATGACGTAGGTTGCATGAACCGATTTTGATAGCAGCTATTAGGACCATCATTAGGGGATGCCTAATGAGATTTTTTCTTACCCCCTACATGTGAACACTGATATATACATAGAAATTATGTATTCATATTTGTTGAGCATGGTTTGGTGGATCATTTGGGGGACCAATGTTTCATGTTGGAGCAAAGCCGCTTGTGTGGAGTGTACGGTTCATGGTAGCGCTGTTCAGTCATCATGGAGACCGAGTATGTGGTTTATCACATAGTAGAAGTAGATACTTGTGCATTTATATTTATTTTATTTTATTATGTATGAGGTATTTCTATTTGGTGACCACTTTTAGTTTGATTATTTTTTGACTCTATAAGAAACATTCCATTTATTATTGTTTTTATAGTTAATTATTTATTTATGATCACTATAATGTTCATATATGTTTCTTTGTTTTGTTTATTTATTCTTTTATTTCACTTTTATCCAAGGTAATAGTCTCCTCAATATACCCTTTTAGTACCTCTCCATTGGTAGGAATCCTCTGGTGTACGATGAGGTGTGCTTGAGGCCTTATTATGAGGGTGTTGTCATTAACTCTAGGGTTGTCATTCTTGGTGTGCTAGGAAAGGGAGGTGGCAGGGGTTCCATACTGGAACTTTAGCGTGAGAGGGTTTTCCACGTCCATCCATTTCATTTTTTATTAGAAAAATTATGGTCTATGGAGTTTGATTCTTGGTTGAGGGGAGACGATAAGGATACAACTTTGGTGGGGATTTCTAGTCAATCAATGTGGACTTTTAATCATGTCTGGGGTGTCGTTAGTTCTATGGGACTAGTTAGTGGACGATCATGGTAGTGTTGGAATATACAGTGATTTTAGTGAATCTTGGGTGTTGGATGACCACTTAGGCTTCTCAGGGGAGATAATCATTTATGGTGGGGATCTTATCATGAACTGTGTCATGATATTTTAAGAAAATTAGAAGATATTTGATTTTCTTTCTCTTAGGTGGCTTCCAATGAGAAAAATGGTAATTTATCCTATATGGTTATATCAGTTGATTTTACTAACTAATCCTTTGGTCCCGTAATAGGGGGTTTTATCCCTGTATAGGGGTTTGTTGTATTTTTGATCCATTCAAATTTTGGACGAATATTTGATATTTAATTAATTAAATATTATTTATTTAGTCTTTTCATTTGGTGATATCTTCTACTCATAATGTCAGATCATATTTACAACTTCTATGATGATTCTATAATGTGGGGTTTTTTCTAGGTAGGGAAAAATCTCTTATCATGAACAAGGTATAGTTCAGTCCCCCTTTTCTTCTTTCTCTTCCTTTTCATTTTCTTTTCTTTTCATTTTATTTTTTTCTTTATTTTCCATTTTTTTATTTTCTCCCATGGTGTGTCTTATAAACCCCTTCCTATTTGGGGATTCATTCATACTAGAGATATGAGAGGGAGAGGATAGGTATATATGAGGGATCATGGGAGAAGTTAGTTTTGTTGAGGAGGTCAGGTCACATTAAATCGTCATGTAGGTGCTGCTGAATGAGAACCAGAACAAGGATTCATCACTTTCCTCCCTGAGATATAAATTTTTTAATGTATAAAATTTAAATCATCATAGGTTATTTTTTACTTATAATAATGTTTTTTTGGGTTTTTGGGGACCCATTGAGTGTTTATCTAGTGGTTTTTTGTTTAACTGTGGTGTTATGGGGCGTCATGATGGTGTTTTGTTAAGAAAATCCCAATCACACACCATGTGGTTTTATTAAAAGACACCATATGTTCTTCCTATTTGGGGAAGGTGACATTTTTATAAGTTTATGTTGTGTACTTTTATAACACACCTGGTAGCAGGAGTTGGCCATGTACTTGGCCATGTCGTCGTGTACATGGGTAGCCAGAGTTGGGGAAGTGTACACCATGTACCAAGGGTACACACTGTGTAGTTGTACATGGACATGTAGCCAAGTACATGGGAATATGGACATGTGGTACCACATGCCATTTATTTTGAGTACACAGTCTGTTCTAGTACTTGGCCATGTGGCCACGTACTTGGGAAGACACGTCATGTGGAGAGGTATGGTCATGTAATAATACACGGGGAGATGTTGTGCTCATGGATCAGTACCTGGGAAGACCCTAGGTGTTCCTTGGATAGGTGAAATTACCTGACTATGCAAACCTTTTAGAGTATACACCATGTACTTATAAGTACATGTCATGTACTTTTCAAGGTAAGCGATTTTTGGGTGTCTTTTTTCCCCAATATCATAATCAGACTTGTGAGTAGCCCATTCTATGTTTTGTTTTATATAGATCACAGTGGTGTAATACTTTCATAATATAGAGGATTTCTAGATTGATTTTTTGACTAAAGTGTCTTTTAGGAGTACACCTTTTTGGATGCTGTTCTTGAATCCTTAAGGTGATTGGGTAGTATGTTGTGTGGATTGTGTGAGGTTGTGCACTCATTGATCACATTGGATGGTGGATGTTAGGTGATCTTGGTTGAGGTTCTTTGGACTCTTTTAGGGAGGAATAGTTGGGTGGGTTTCTGGATGGGATATCTAGTTTTTTGGCTTGAGGCTTAGGTATAACCGATAGAGGTTGGTGCAAGTACGACCCTTCAAGGTGGATTTACATCATTGGATATCAGGTATGGCTTGGTTCCATTGATCAGAGTTTGATACATGTATGAAGGACCTGTTATGAGGAATGACCTTCTGGGAGAGGTGATTTATGAGGTTTCCCTTATGGGAAATGTGTTTCTTGGGTTTTCCTTCTTGGTATGTTTTTTTTCTAGTTTCGAGTTGGGAGTCATTCCATTGTACCTTTGAGTGGACTTGGCCGAGGATTTTTTTGTTGTTGGAGGAACCATTTTTATGATGTCCTTCCAAAGTTGTAGTCTAGTGGGGGAGCCTTGTAGGTTGACCCGTTGTTCTGAGATTTTGGGATCCATGGTGGTTTCCCTGTGATGATTGGCATGTGATGTGTCAGGTGCTGGTTCGGTAGATCAAGTAAGAGGATGCTGGTGTTTTTTAACCCTAGTGTTTGAGCCAGGGATTTGTGGTCTGAGGATGTTCTTTTCAGGACTGAGGTGTTTGGATACCTTTGTGATATTATTCTATATAGTTTTTTCCTTGTCATTAATTTTTTTATCTATCCTTATCTATTTAGTTTGATGTTGTGTGGTGGGGCTAGGGAGCTAATGGATGATATGGATGATTGTATATGCCTTAGCCCATCAGTTTTTTCAATGCATGGGTTAGTGGAACATGTAGTCTTTTTCAATCCATGGGTCCTAGGTTTTTGTGTGTAATGGGACCTGGTCAGTAATCCCATTCATTCACTGATAGGTTCATTCACCCAGCTGGTTTTGCAGTACTTTTGGGCATAGTAGAATACTCTTGGGGTCGACAGGGTGTCCCTTACACCAATTCATATCATACCATTGGCATCATAAGTCCTGGTAGATGTGTTCGGTGTTTGGATTCCTATGATGAGATCCTAGGGCAGTGATGTGTTCTAGTCCTTAAAATTCACATTTTAACTCCTTCTTTATCAGGAATATGTGTTTGATATTGTGGTTTGTGGGCCATCTTTTACAATTCATCTAGCTTGGGATAAAGAGAGGGTAGATCTATATGCGGGTGTAATACTAAAACATGAGTATTTCTATATTATTTTTTATCTATCATTTTTTTGTTTCTTACCTTTTTATTTATCTTTTATGCTAGTAGTCACATTCGACGAGGCTGGACATGAAAAGTGTTGCATGCACTTGATACGACTGCAAATATTAGGACCAGCATTGGAGTGGCCTTCTGATATTTTTTATCACCCACTATACATGTTTCATATCATTTGTGTAGACCTTATGTCTAATTTCCGGTTGATAATGGTGTGGTGGGTGCCCAATGTTTTATTTTCAAGTAGATCTCATTTGTAGTTCATGGTTTGTCCTATGTATGGTCACCCATTGTGGAGAATGGGTATGTGGTTTGTCTCAGACAATTTTTAGATCCCTGTGTATGTATATTTATTTTATTTTATTCTATATGAGGTCTTCTAAGTGAGTGACTAGTGTTTGTATCTTTAATGTTGAGTATGTATGAAACATTCCATTTATTACAGTTATTTGAGTTATTTATTCATTTATGAGCACTTTGATTTTGATGGATGTTTATTTTTTTTTTATTTTTTATACTATTATTGAACTCTGATTCAGAGGAATAGTCTCATCAATATATCCTTTTTGGCCCCCAACTATATTGGATATCCTCTCGCATACGACATGGTGCACTTAAGGCCTTATTGAGAGTGGGTTATCATTGAGCGTGGAGTTGTCGTCCCTAGTGTATTGATAACAAGAAGTGGTCGGTGTTTCATGTTGGTATGGTGTTTTTGGTTTTTCCACATCCATCCATTGCATTTGATAGTATAAGATGCATGTGATGTGGAGTTTTTTTCTTTGTTGAAGGGATATGATAAGGATACTCCTATGGTGGGGAGCATATGGTTGGTCACAGTTGAGTGTCCCTCATTTGGGGCCATCCTTGGTGTTGTGGGACTATTCAGTGGGTAGTTGTGGTAGTATTGGGAGCTCTGGTATTGGGTCTGAATCTTGGGTGTTGGCTGACCACATAGTCTTCTCAGGGTCGAGAATCATTTATGGTGGGGAGCATGTCATGAACCACCTCATACTAGTTTAGGAAAATCATGTGAAATTTGAAATTTTTCACACAAGTGGATTTCTAGAGGGTAAATGGTAATTTCTCATGTAATGATATCTTGAATAATTTATCTCACCACTCGTTTGGTCTCAGAATATGTTTTTTACCATAAGACAAACGTTTGGTGGAATTTCAACCCATTAGAATTTTGGTCGATAATTTAACATTTAATTAATTACATATTAATTATTCACACATGTTTTTTAGTGATATATTATCCTTAGTGTATCAAATATTAATTATTAATTTTCCTTTTAGTCCGGAATAGGTGGATTTTCCCAGGTGGGGTATAACCTCATGTCGGGTGTCAGGTCCTTGTCGGCCCCCCTTATCTTCCCTATCTACCTTTTCTTTTTTCATTTCTATTTGATTTTTAATTTTTTTTTAATTTTAGAGATGTCTATTTAGGAAATACTTATCACACTATTTGTAATTTGATGAACATACATCACTTATTATTCATATTTATGGAATAAAGTATTTCCATAAGTACACTATGTGTACCTTATGTACACGCCGTGTAGTAGGACTTGGCCATGTACTTGGACATGTGGTTGTTGGGTAGTCTAAGTATGGGAAGTACACACCATGTACCCAAGGTGTATTCCATGTAGTTGAAAATCATCATGTATCCATGTACATGGGTATATTTAAATGTTATACTAAAAACAATGTACTTCGAGTACGTGTCATATACTAGTACTTCTTTATGTGTCCATGTACTTGGTTAGGCACCCCCTATTGAGGTTTATGGCCATGTAATAGTACAATGGTGATTCTGTGCATGTGTACTAGTATATGGGTAAACCATTGGTGTGACCTGATTGGGTGAAAGTACATGTCTAGGTGAACCTTTGATAGTACACACTGTGTACTCTAAAGTAAACATTGTGTAGTTTTCCAAAAAAGGGTTCTTTGGGTGTCGTTGTACCCCAGAGTCAAAATTGGAATTTTTATTAGTCCATTCTGAGTGTTATTCCACATAGATCAAAGTGGTGTAATCATTTTGTAATTTCGATATAGGAAATATGGTGTTTTGTACTATTAAATTATTTCAGGAGGATTATTTTATGATCAATATTATATTAAAAGTTTTCCTATTGGGTTGTGTATTACGAGGCTCGTGTGAGGTTGTTCACTAATTGATCACCTTGTTAGAAGGATTACATGTGAGATTACATGAATTTATTTGGATATTTTAAGGGCCATGGAGTTGGGTTTCATTCTGTTTGGGATCTTTAGTCTAGTTTCTTTAGGTTTAGTCCTCGTCGCTTGAGGTTGGGACCATTTGGAACCTTCATGGTGGACTGACATCATTGAGTGTCACGTGTGGCTAGGTTCATTTGAGTTGAGTTTGTGATATGTGTGAGGGATATGTTTTGAGGATTTACCTCCTGGGAGTGGTACTGCTTGATATTTCCCTTTGGGGTGACGTGTTTCTAAAGGGTTTCACTTTTGGGTGGGTATTCTATGGGTTTTGAGCTGGGAGTCCATCCATGATTCCTCAAAGTGTTAATTTCCCAATGTTTTTTTTCCGGAGGATCCCTTTGTAAGGTGACCTTCCCGAGTTATGGTTTGATGGGGGAGACATGAAGGGTGTCCCATTGTTCCGTGGTTGTGGGAACCATGGTGGGTGTCCCGTGTCGGTTAACCTATGATGTGGCTGATTAAAGTTTGGTATTTCTATTTAGAGGGTGTGGGTGTTTTCTAACCATGATGTTTGAGATGTTTATTGGGGGGGGGGGATGAGGTTTTATTAGTTTTGAGTGAGGTGTAAGGATAACTTCTTGATGTTATTGGATAATACATTTTCCAGGATATTAATTCTTTTTTTATCCTCCGTTGGTTGTTTGGCCGCTGTGAGGCAGGGCTAGGATGCTAATGAACGATCTAGATCAGTGAATCCTCCTTATCCTAACCATTTTCCATTGGATAGGTTTAGTGTATTTTGGATGTTATGATAATCTAAAAGACCCAATTTTCTATTGGTTATGGGGCTAGGTCAAGAATACCAATGATGTGCTGACCGGTTCACTCACCATAGTGGTTTTAGAAATGTTTTGGCCATAGAAGTATACTCTTGAGGTCGAAAATGGTTGCCTAAAACCAGTTCATATAAAACCATTGGGGTCCTAGTTCATAGTATATGTTTTCAGTGTTTTGATTCCTAGAATTATATCCTAATGTCAGACATGTGATATTGTCCTTTTGGTGGAATTTTGAGCTGCATCTCGATTAGGTAAATGCACATGGTGTTATTTCAGTATGGGTACATTTCACAATTACTAAAGTTGGGGTTAGATTGAGAATATATTTACCTACATGTGTTAGAATAGAATCTGTGGTTTTCTACATTAATTTTTTTCATAATTTTTTGTTTATTTCTAGTTATATATTTTATGGTTGTAGTCATGTTTGGCTATCTCGAACATTTCACATGTTCCCTGCACTTATTATGAATACAGATGTTAGGACTGACGTTAGGGGTGGCCTACTAAGTTTGTTTTCACCCCTTGATTATGAACATAAGTGTATGTGAAGACCTTGTGTATGATTTTATGTTCATAATGGTGTGGTGGAACCTGATGAGGCTCAGTGTTGTGTGTTCATCCATGGCTACTCATGTGGTGTTTGATATTCATGTTGGAGATATTTATCCATCTTGGAGACTTGGTTTTTTGTTCAGCTAGAAGTATCAGTAGAGCCCTATGTATATTTTTTATTATATTATATATGTGGATGGACTAATGGTAGAGAAGAGTATGTATGTTTAGTTTTTGATATTGTATGAAACATTCCATTTATTATAGTTATTTCTTCTATTTATTTATTTATATTCACTGGAATCTTCAGGGATATATTTTTTAGTTTATTTACATTGAAATTTAATCTAATATCCGGGAATAGTATTCTCACTATATTCATTTAATCCATCACCTCTATTTTATAGCCTTTTGTGTACAAGGATGTGCTCTTGAGGTCTTGTTGCAAGAAGAATTGAGTGATGGGTTTGGTAGATCTGGGCCAGTTCATGACAAGGATGCCTTGGAAATTCCAAATCCTTGTACCCGTCAAACTAATAAGATGCCATGGACATTTCTACTCTTAAGATCTGTATTACTAAAATAATTAGGATTCCTTGAACATTTATGATCCTTGGATATGAAATAATTAACTCATTACAATTCCTTATATATTTCTACTACTTGTATCCAAGATGCAAGCTTATAAGAATTCTATGGACATTTCTAGTCTAAGGATCTATTGTAACTAGTTTACTTGTCATGATAGGATGCATTAGACATTTCTACTCCTTGGATCCTACCTTTTAGAATGCCTTGGACATTTTAACTTCATGGATCTTATATATTTATTTTACATAGCTTACTCAGGTTCCTTGTACATTAGTACTCCAAGGATGCTGGCCATGTAGGCCTGATATATGAATACACATTGCAGGTCACTATCTATTCTTGTTATGTTTTACACATAGCCCTTCAGATTAAGATTCTTGATCATAGTGGGACTTTATAGAATAGATAAAATCACTTCTACTATTATTACATATAAAAAATTTATATCTATAAACTACTTCATATTATATTCAAGGACTAGAATTGTTATAGTCACCATTGGTGGTGTCCGAATCAGTGTTATTTAGCTCCCTATTCCGGACACTATTTGGTACCCATAAATACACCATGGATTTTTATATGGATAAAGGAAAGTACACATTTTGTGATAAGTTATTGGTTGATTAAAATGAGAAGGGGGGAATGGGACCGAGCTATCACTCATGATTCACTTCGAGGATAGTTTCTTTTGGTCTTTTTGTACTTTCAATATATGTATTTTACTGGATTCATATTTCAATATATTACATTTATTTTATATATTTTTACATGATCTTCATTTTATATGAAACTTCTTGATCATATTTCTTGGTTATTTATATGTTGGAGTTTATTCTAAGATGATAATTTATTTAATATTTATTAGCTTTTGACTGAACTGATTATACCATTATGTCACACCCTGATTATGGGGGTATATTCTCACTACTATTCCACCATGGACCCACACTACTAGTCAGAATCCTCCAGCGTATAGGGAGTTTCTCTTGAGGCTTTTCTTCAAACCTATTTGGTTACTTTTGAGTGAACTGGGTGTTGGAAATCACACATGACATCTAAAAAATACCATTAAGGCTTGTGCCTAGATATATAATTCCATCAAGGCTTGGGAAAATTAATCTAATACAATTGAGTCATGTGGAAAAGTTTTATATAAATATGTATATCCGCAACCAAAAATATATTTTACTTGTCTCATAAGACCTACCAATACATTAGGGGTCCATAGAAGGCCCCACCCATTATATACAATTTATTATGCATTCATCATATGAATGGGGTGAAATGTAGTCAACATAATGATTCATATTGAAAAACTAACATATGATATTTTAATGCATAACCCAATAAATAAATATATTCATAAACCATTCAGAGTAAAATGGTTGATGGTAAAAAAATTTAGATCATTATTTAAACTAGTCATAAATCCTCCAAATAATAAGTATGGATGATATCAATACAACATTTCCGAAAATCTTTATATGTAAATTAAAGGGTTTATTTCATTGATGAATATAAATACAATAAAAATATATTTAAAAATATTTTTAAGGAAAATATCCTTTTAATTTTGAAATCACCTTTTGAAACTAAATGTTCAAAAAACAATTTAAAATCATATTTCTTTGAGAATATCCATTGAAATTTTTAAAGTAATCATTAAAACAATGAATGATCATGGATGAAGAAAATTCATTACATACCGAGTATGTTAAAACAATGATTCCTTTCAAATTAATAGTAAAATCTAAACATTATTTTTTTTTTAAAATGGCATGAAAATTTATTTAAAACATTTTAAAAAAAGAAAAAATTAGTAAAAATTTCATTAATAAATCATTTTGAAATGTTCAAAAAAAATTGCTTTTTTTTAAATCATGGGTTTTTTTTGAAAATGGATTTATGACAGAAAAGGGATATAAATTCAGATTTTCTTAATCATTTTAAGTACCAATCATTAGAAAAAATGAAATATTACTAGAAAAAGTTCTTAAATAACCAAAGGATGAAAACACAGATAGATTTTTTGATAGAAATATTATATACTTCCCAAAATGGATACTAAAACAAAAACAATCACGAATAATGATGTGATATTGAAATTAACCTTTACAACCTTAGTAACATTTGTATAATATGCCTCATGAAAGAAATAAAATAAAATTAATCATTAAATACCATGATGATAAATGAATTATAGATATAAATTAAAAAATCTAAGTATATGCACCACACAAAGGAAATATGTTGTGAATATGGTGTATGTATCATAAATGTAAAATTGAGACGAGAAACCATTACCTTGAATCTAATTCGTCACATGCATTTTTTAACTTCTAGAATAATAAACTTATAATTATTATTTTGTTTCTTAATAAAATTTCCAATTTTTTTATTCCCATACCTAAATTATTAAAATGTTATATATGATCCTTTTAAAATATAATATTACTTTTTCATTGTTAATGTTTCATTAATCTCGTTGTTTTAGGTGTTAATTGTCATGTTTTATCCAGTGTATTTTTTCATGAAAGATCCTGTTCATACACATATTATATAGTTCCATGCTCTAAAAAATAATAATTATTAAATAATTATCATATTTATATAAATTATAATTTTGAAACCAATGATGAAATATGGTCATGAAAATTGAACTATGTTACAAAAAATAGAGACAGTTGGCTATAGGTAAGGATGAGTAACATTATATTTTTTCAATGATCAATATAGAAAGAGGTTAGGTAATTTTTCATGCATAAATAAAGATAATAATATCATATATACTATATAATTTATTTAAATAAACTTATATATATCATCCATGATGTGTTGTGATGAAAGAGTGTCACATTTATTTGTGATGGTGGTAGTCCAAATGTACCTGAATGAGGTTATGATTTTTCTGTTTAAAAACTGAAAATGATATATTATCTTTTCATAATGATAAATATTTCATTAATATCATAATTATTGAATTTATATAACATATATTGATTTAAATTGTCCTTATTACCATCCATGTAAAGCGTTAGTGAAAAAAATAACATTTCTTCTGTGAGGCGGTAGTCTTTTGTACACATGAGCGACGTTATCGTATCTAATGAAAAATGGAACTTAATTTTTATTTTATTTTATATAATGACTCAATAAGTACAAATATGTTTTAAATTTCATATATATAATGTATATCAATGATCATACATGATAAAACAATTTTTTAATACTTTATTGATAAAAAATGACAAAATATCCTCACATTGGGTTAAATATGTTTATTTATAATATATTTGTGATTAGATCATTCATTAGAAAATTTAATGAAATTTCTTATTTTACACTTTAAAAATTCACTATTGTAATTTGAACATAAATAACTATATTTTAATTATTTGAACTTAATATTCAGTAAATGTGTTCCTAAATTAATTGGATAAAATAGTTTTATTTATAACATCTGAGCAAAATTGTGCATTTGGTTTGAGAAAATGGGCCATGAAGTCAAAGTTGGGTTTGACTCTCTAGAATGGACATCAGTTCTGTATTTGGGCCATAACATCTACTTTTTTACTTGTATTGATCCCAAATTTTTAGAGTAGATAAAAAAAAATTTCTCACAAATTTTCCTTCTAAAAGGACAGCTGGTTGACGCTTTTTGAAAGACAAACATTTAGTTCAAAATGTAATAAAATAGTTGGCTGAATTTCCCCATTCACACTTGAAACCACTTTAAATCTAGCCTGCCCTCCACTATATAAATTGGTTTATTTCTCATTTTTAGGGGTTGGGACGTGGATTAGTATATTGGGAGAAGAGAAAAAGTGTTTTTATATCATTTTAATTTATAACTGGAGTTGGGAAGGTACCATTGTAAGATCTCCTCCAAAATTCTCTTCTTTTTATCTTATTTGTCGTAATGTTGTTGTAATTTCAATAAAATATTAGTTTCTATTCTATTTATTATATTATATTCAATTTTTTTCTTCTCTTAATATTTATCTTTGGTTTGGAAATAAAAATTAGAAATGATATTGGTTTATACCATTTCAAAATCATTGCAAATGCAATTCATTTTGACGATGACTACACCGCCCATGGAAGATTTGTTTTCTTAGTAATTGATCGAACTCTTACCTTCATAATTTATCTATTTAAATATTTAAGCTAATTTAATTCAAAAAATATAATCCATGAATTTATTTTTAAGATTAGATTAAATTAAGAAAGAAATTGGTCAATTGATACAAAAAAACGTGAGCTCGTGATTTGTGTAAATTGTGAGAGCGCAAACTTAATCAGTAAAACCAAACCACAAGGGATAAATTTATAGTGTTAAAATATAATCCCTAAACACAATTAATCATCATTTTTCAATGTATATATGTTCCCTAATTTACCACTAAACATATGCCAGACTTAGAGTGTCAATCGAAGTAGGGTGCTGCGATTACATGCTCGGAATCTAGCCTAGGGTTTAACCCCTTTCATATTTTTGGTAATGATAACTCCAATAAGATTCAAGCATTAAAAAATTAGGGGATCCTAGTTAAATGGATATTATTTTAAATGATTATTATTAATAATAAAGTGATGAGGTCCAGCTAGATCAATTACTCCATATAAAATATTTTCTAAAAAACATCTTCTCATTGTGTTATATTGATCAAATTTAATTTAAAAAACATATAAAAATTTAATATTCATCTGGAATGCTTCTCCTTATCATTTAATAAACATTAAATAACACCCCATCCATTATTTTTTTTTATTTTTTTCATTTTATTTTAAAAATACCTTTAATATGTTGTTTAAAATCACATCATTCTTTGAGAGACAACCATGGTCCGCCACTCTATTGCATCTAAATAACCCAAAACTGAATATCATTTGAGAGCACCCATGAATACATATTTCAAATTGGAATTTTCTACAGGGTGTAAATCACTTTGTTCAACCAATACGATGTATTTCTTTTATTTGTGATATTATTTGTTTCTTCTCCTCTTTCTTTATTCTTTCCCCTTTCTCAATTTTTTTCTCTTTTATTTTATTTTTATTGGAACAACTCAAAATTATTTTCCTTTTATAATGATCCACATTTCCTATTTTAATTTTTATTTGATTTATAAAATGAAATAATCCTGATTATCTCTTAGAACATGACCCGTAGATTGAACATCTCCTTCGAGCTTGAATCAGATAGTCTCAGTCTACATGATGTTTGAACATTCAACTAGTTGGAGAATTCATCCATTCTGGTAAAACTGAAATTGGAAATAATTTTGAATCAAACATAAAAAAATAACTAATGGATAAAAATAATAAAAATGAACTTAAGAGGACCATTCAAGAATTGGATGCACCAGATATTAACTATCAACCAAATTGTATTTCATACCCAAATCTCGAATCAGACGTTGAACCAAAATCTATGTTAATTCACCTGAATCCAAAATTTCATGGCCTCTCTAGTGAGGATCCCATTAAACATATAAATTAATTTAATGTTGTTTTCTCAACCTTAATAATAAGAAATGTTTCTAAAGATTGAATAAAATTAAGATAATTCCCATTCTCACATGACGGAACTGAAATGGATTAGATATGTTATACACAACATGAACATGTAACATGTTGGATTGATTTGAAACACCTTTTGATTCAGTGATTTTTCCAGCATCAAGGACCCCTTCCAGTCACAATGTGATCTTAGGAATCAGTAAAACCTAAGGGTAGAAATGTATTAGTACTTGGAGAAATTCAATAAGATTTATGCAAGCTGTCCACATCACCAAATCAGTGATAAAATACTAATATAGTACTTCTATGAAGGACTCAAAGATATAGAGAGAATCATGGTGGATTCCATATATGGAGGGGCATTGGTCGGCAAAACACCAGTAGCTACACATGAGTTGATCAATGAGATGGCACAAAACTCTGAACGATTTGCAAATTGAGTTATAGGAAATGTTAGAGAAGTAAATCAGGTAAGTACTTCCCCTCCTAAAAATCATTTTACTAATACTATGTTGGAATAATTGACCACTATGGTGAGGAAGATTGATTTTTCTCAAAATACATAACAACACACTCAGATGTGGCCATGTGGAATTTTCACCAAATCGTACCACCCAACAGAATGTTTCTTCAATTTAGAAGAGTTAGAGGATTGTTCTTCAATATTCCTTTGGAGACCATATTTGTAGAAATGATGGCCACATCCCTAAAATATTTATTATTACATTGAATCAATTTAAAACCAAGGGTGCAAGGATCAATCAGGCATGAGTTATGGATCTAGACAACAACAATGTCCCCATTTTCAAAAAATCTTCTAGTAGCCTCTCCCTTACTAGTGGGGTTTCCAAAAACCCCAAATGATATTTGAAACCCATGAATCAACAATAAAAAAAAGGGAATCCCCCACCCAAGGTAAATTATAATACTGATGATATTTTGAAACAAATTTTTGTTAATCAACAGAATGAGCTGAAGAGTCAAGGTTTAGCCTTAGGAGAGTTGAAGACATAAATGATCCATATTTTCACTACCCTCCATAAACTGGTAGGTAAGAATTACAAAAATCTACCTTCCCAACCTACCCCAAATCCCAAGGGGAATGCCAGTGCAATCACATTGAGAAGTGGGAAGTAAACAATTGATACATCTTCAAATATCATTACACCAGAATTCAAATCAACTCTGGACAAGCCCCATTCCATACCTACTGAAGAGAAAATAAAGGATAAGGAAAAATTTAATAAACATATTGATGATTTTCCTACTAAACCCCTTACCTTTCCAAAAAGAGTTGTTCAACCCAAAAATATGGATGAATAGGCGACTCAAAAAAAGATTTTTGACACATTCAAGCATGAAAAGTTCAAAATCTCTCTAATTAAAGACATAAAACAAATTCCAAGGTGTGTGAAATTCTAAAAATAACATTGTAGAAATCAAATAGGGATCAAGGGAAATTAGAGGATCAATTTTGGAAGGAATTTAAAAGAATTCATTACACCCACTCTAGTAATGCCAAAAACGTGTATGGATCCTGGGACATTCTCCATACAATGAACCATAGGGAAGTTAAACTTTTCTGATTCTTAATGTGATTTAGGATCTTCCATAAATTTGATGCCTCACAATTTATTCTCTTTTTACAGGTTGGTGAGTTGTAGTTGACAAGATTAGTGGTGAATTTGGTGAATAGATCTACAACATATCCTATGGGAGTCCTTGAGGATGTACTTGTTCAGGTAAGAGACACGATCTTCCAGGTAGATTTCTTTATTCTTAACATGGAGGATGATTTGGTAAGTTCTCATGATTCCAATATATTTGATAGATCCTTCCTCAAAAATTCAAAAACTAGTATACATTTGTATGAGGGTACACTTTCCATGGAGTTTGGGGACAAAATTGTGATATTTAATGTTATGAACTCCATGAAGTACCCATTAGAGGACCATTATATTTTTTATCTCCCATTTTGACCCACCAAATGAAAACCCCAGGGAATTTTATTATCATATTATTATTGAGATTATGAGTATTGGTTCCATTTTGATTTCTAGGAGGACTTCCACACCTATTTATAATGCAAAAAACTTGCTTATATTTTTTTTTTCAAATGGATTAGTATTCTGATTTTGATCATGTTCACTTTGATTATGACATCATGGTTGAGTATGATGATGGATTTTATGATTTATTATATAATATTTATGATTTATATTTTAATACTGATGTTCATTGTGCACATATTTTAGTTCCTTTAATTTCTCCATCCATACATCACCCCCTACATTGGAACTCAAGCTATTGCCACAATATCTAAAATACTCATACTTGGTAAGTGGTGAGAGATTATTTGTTATAATTGTTAAAAATATCTCTTTTTTACTTGAAAAAAATATTTTTAATCTTTTAAGGGAGAACATTATGGAAATCAGGGGACCTTGGATGAAATATCTGGTATTATCCCCTCTATTTGGATGCATATGATTCTTTTTGGAGGATGGGGATAGACTAGTGATGTATCCACAAAAGAGACTGAAGCCAAATCTTCTCGAAGTCATGAAAAAATAATTTGAGAAATTGTTCAAGGTGGGTATAATTTATCCCATTTCAGATTCCAAGTTGGTGTGTCCTATTTAAGTTGTGCCTAAGAAAATTTGTGCTACTGTTCATAAAAATGATAAAGATGAGTTTGTTCAAATAATGGTGCAAAATAGTTGGCATGTGTATATTGATTATTAGAAACTAAATCAGTCCAATCGCAAGGACCATTTCACCATCTCATTTATTGATCAAATGATTGAGTGACTATCTTGGAAAAAACAATATTGTTTATTGGATGGATTTTATGGTTATTTTCATGTTCTTATTTCTTTGGTGGATCAGGAGAGGAAAACATTCACTTGTCCATTCAGTATGTTTTCATACTGAAGAACACCATTTAGAATTTTCAATTCCCCAAGTACCTTCTAGAGATGCATGGTGAGTATTTTTATGGTTTTATTGTGACTTTCATGGTGATATTTATGGATTATTTTAAAGTTAATGGGAATTCATTTTATGATTGTATCTCTAGTTTGGGAAAGGTTTTGAACCCTTGTATTGAAAAGAATATGGTCTTAAGCTTTGAAAAATTCCATTTCATGGTAGATCATGGCATTGCCTTAGGGCATGTAGTTTCAAGACATGGGGTAGAGGTTGATAGATCTAAGGTAGATATTATTTCATCCATACCCTATCCTCCATTTGTTCTTGATGTTAGATTATTATTAGGGCATGCAGGATTTTATCAGCACTTCATCAAATATTTTGGTAAGATTCCTCTTACTATTTGACGATTACATCAAAAGGATTCTAATTTTGTGTTCGATGATTCTTTTAGGACTTACTTTGATGAGATAAATAAGCGTTTGATCACTCCACTGATCATATAACACTCATAGTAGGATATTTCTTTTCAGCTTATCTGTGATGCCTCCAACTTTGCTATCAGATATGTCTTATCTCAGAAGTTAGAGGGATGCTAACATGTGATTGACTATGCATCAAGGACATTGGATTTAACCCAATAAAACTAAAAAACCACAAAAAAGAGTTTCTTGCCATCATATATTCTTTGGATAAATTCTTTTCAGCTTTATTGGTCTTTAAAGTAGTTGTTTTTTCTTATTATACAGCTCCGAGGTACCTCTTGAAGAAGTCATATGTGAAACCCAAGCTAATCCGATCGATGCTTCATCTTCAAGAATTTGATATCTAGATAAAGGATAAGAAGGGTTCATAAAACCTCATGGTGGACCACTTGAGTTGGATTACTCACACACTAGAGGAAGAAACCTTGTACTAGGTACCACTTTGGGACACTTTAATCGATAAGCATCTTTATAACATCTCAGGTACACATCCTTGGTATGATGATTTAGTTAACTACCTTGTTGACTCTGAAATCCCTATAAATTTTAAGAAACATCAAGTTACAAACATAAATAGTGACTCAAGATTTTATGTTTGGTGTGATCCCTAACCCTGGCGCATCTGTAGTGACCAAGTTATTAAGAGGTGTGTTCCTGAACATGATTTTGAGCCTGTTTTACATTTTTTTCCTATATGTTCTTATGTTGGAAATTTTATATACCCCAACGAACTGCTAGGAAAATCTTAAACTCTTGATTGTATTAGCCTATCCTATTCCATGATTCACATGTGTTTTATAATTCATGTTGTCATTACCAACACACTTGGAACATTTCTAGGGCACATGAGATGCCCCAATAACGCGTATTATTATGTGGAATTTTTGTTGTATGGGACATCAATATTTTGGGTCATTTTTCTAGTTAATATTTTTTGTATATTTTGGTTGAAGTTGACTATGTGAATAAATGGGTGGAGACTAAGTCCACCAAGACTGATGATTCTCATGTTGTAGTGGGCTTTATCAAGGCAAAATTTTTGGTAGGTTTGGAGTAACAAAGACCATCATTAGTGACCAAGGGACACACTTTTTCAATTGGAATTTGGATTCAATCCTTTAGAAGTATGGGGTGACACAAAAAAGATCAAAACCATACCATCCCTAATCAAAGGTTTAGGATGAGGATTCAAATTTGGAGTTCAAACAAATTTTTGAAAACCATGTAGCTGAATAGGAAGGATTAGAGCAAGCACTTGGATGATGCACTATGGGTTTATAAGACAACATAAAATACACGTATTGGTATGTCCCCATTTCATTTTGTTTTTGGGAAAGCGTGTAATGTCCATATAGAAGTAGAGAATCAGGATTATTAGGATATAAAGAAATAAAACTTGTATTTTGTCCAAGCTAGAGTCCAAAGAAAGCTACAAATTCAAGAGCTTGAGGAGATTCAATTGTCATCATATGCGAACTCAAAGATCTATAAGGAAAGATCAAAAGAACTCATGATATAATGATCCAACAAAGGGAATTTCATTTTAGAGAGAAATTCCTTTCAACAGTTTATGAACAAATCTAATTCCTAGTAAGTTTCATTCTTGATGGTTAGGTACTTATATAGTATCTAATGTTTTTCCATATGGTAGAGTGGAGATCACACAAGAGGACACTGGAAGGATCATTATAGTCAAGGGAAACACATAAAGCAATAGATTGAGGCAATTTCAACCAATATAGTTGATTTCATCACACTCAATTCCCCCATCATCACTTGAGAATATCAGGATTTTCCTAAACCTTTCACTTTTATATTCTTTATCCTATTTAAAATTATTTATTATATATGCAGATATCATTTCATATGTTTACATTGAGGAAAATGAAATATTTTAAGAGTGAGGGAGGGGAAAAATTTGGAAATAGATATTTAGGATTTTTCATTAGTGTGTTTTGTGTGTATTTTATATTATGTTTTTTTGTTAAAATTTTTAAAAACAAAAAAATAATAATAAATTGAAAAAATAGAATATTTCATGTAAAATTCTCATGTGAAACATATGGAAAATGAATTATTTCAAAATTCACTTGTATAATTATAATCATGAGTAAGTTTTGATCATCAAGGGTTGATTTTTATAATAATTTCAACCTTGACTTGTGAAATTTTTATTACTCAATTGATGGTATAGTCATGTTAGGTAAAACAATAATTGGTTAATCCATACATTAATTTCTCTTACGATTGGTTTCATTATTATACCGAATTAACCTATGTGTTTGTACCTGTTATCCGACTATTTTAGGCCATCAAAGACAAAAAAACCAAAAAAATCGAAAATATGGGTCATGTCTTAGGCAGGTCAAAAACAAATCTTCCTCGACCATTGATCTTGTTATAACTATTACAATTAGTGTCACAAGGATATAAAACAAGGGTTGAGAGTTGAGTGTGATATTTTTTTCAATTTCAACTAAAAAATAAAAAATAAAAAATGTGGGGAGTGATGAAATGTACAACATATGAGGATATCTAGGTCAAGAGTTTAAGGTTTGAATTTTTGGAATGCTTTAGTGAGTGGGTCTTAAAATTAGATTGCAAAGGAATTTAGAACAGGTTCAGTGAATTAAACAAGGTATTAATAATTATTTTACTTGATCTATATATAATCAATAAAGGGTGGAGATATGACCTTGAAATGGTTGGCACACACACTCAAGGAGAATTAGTGGCATAGTAGACCCGTGACTTGTTTCTCTATGATTACTTTTATAAATCTCACTAGATTTTGTTTTGATATAATTTATAAGACAATGAAATTAAAATTTATTGATATTGACTCTTTATGGGGTTATTACGTTTCCAATATTTACACTTTGGATTGATAAATATGAACATACATATATTGTCACAATTTTCTGGAATACAAGATATGAGGTTTTGCCCAGGGGTGAAAAAGGTTAGTGTGGGAGAGTTGATAAAACACAATTTTTTTGAATATTTTATTGATAATAAATGAAAACATTTCCTCACATTGTTTTAAATATGTTTGTTTATAAAATATTTTGGATTAGATCATTCATTTAAGAATTTGATGAAATTTCCAGTTTTACACTTTAAAAATTCACTACAGTTTTATGAAAATAAATAACTTTATTGGAATTATTTGAACTTAATATACTATAAATATGTTCTTGAATTAATTTTCTATATCTTTTATTAAGTAAATCTAAGATAAATCATGCATTTGGAGGGAGAAAATGGGTCATGAAGTCAAAGTTGGGATATAATTTCCAGATGGGGCATCTATTCTGTATTTGGGCCATAAAATCTACAAACATTATTGGATTGGGCCCAAATTGGGAGAGAATATTGAGAGCCCAATTTCTCACATATCAACCTCTTGAATTAAAGCTAGTTCACATGTTTTGAAGGACAAATAGGCGGTTCAACATGGAATAAAATATTTGGACGAATTTCCCCATTCACACTTGGAACCACTTGAAACATAGCCTCTCCTCTACTCTATAAATTTCATTTTTCTCATTTTTAGTAGTTGGGAATTGAATTAGGAGATTGGTAGAAGAGGATAAGAGGTTTGATACCATTTTAATTCATAATTGGGGGAGGGAAGCTACCAAGATATGATCTCCTTGAAAATGATCTTATTTTCTCTTCTATGTTGTAATGTTGTGGTAATTTCAATAAACTATAAGTTCATATTCCAGTTATTAAATTATGATAAATTTTATTCTTCTCATAATATTCCTATTTTTTATGTAAATAAAATAGTAGAAACTATATTAGGTTATACCCTTTTTAAATATTTTCAAATGCATTTTGTTTCTACAATGTCTACACCACCCATAGAAGGTGGGTTTTCTTGGTAATCAATCGATCTATTACATTATTAATTTATTTATTTTGAATAATTAAGCTACTTTAATTCCCAAAATATGTTCCATAAATTGAGTTTTAAAATTATAATAAACTAAGAAAGAAATTAAACAATTGACACCAAAACATGTGTGGTCGAGATTTGTGTAAATTGTGAGAGCGTAAACTTAATTTGTAAAACCAAACCACATGGGATAAATTTGTAGAGTTAAAATATAATCCCTAAGAACAATTAATCCTCATTTTCCAAAATGTATATTTTCCCTAATTTACCATCGATCATAAGAATGACATAGAACACCATTCAATGGAGGGTGCTGCGATTTCATGCTCTGATGCTGGACTAGGATTTAACTCTTTTTATCTTTGTGGTATTGTTCACTCCCGTAGTGTTCAATTGTTAGAAAATTAGGGGATCATAATTAATAAGATATTAATTTAAATGATATTGAATAATATATAAGTGAATAGGTAGATTTAGGTCAATTATTTTAAAAAAAATCTTCTTGTTGTGTTTCATTAATCAAATTTCATTTTAAAGTCATAAAAAATACAATCTTCTTCTATCACGATTCTTCTTCTTATTTTATAAACATTGAAAAAAACGTCTTCCATCCTTCTACGTTTATTATTTTATTTAAAAAATACATTTAATATGTTGTTTTAAATTACTCCCCCCTTTGAGAGATATCCTTGGTCATCCACTATGCTACACATAAATAACCCAAAACTAGATATCATTTGAGAGAACTCATGACATCATCTTTCAATACAAAAATATGATGGGTGGAAATGGAAAAACAAATGATATTGGTTTGTAGGGTGGTAGTCCATTGTATGCATGAAAGATAGTTTCATAACCCATTTGATTGAAGTGTGGATGGTTTTAGGGAATTAAAATTTTAAAACAATATATAATTATATGTAAGATCATGAGTTTATTATATAAGTGTGTTTTAATAATAATTTAAGTAGTTTGGTATGAAATAAAAAAATGATAATTAAATAATGTTACCACTTCTTTGGGTAAACACCTTTATATTTCATCAAAGGATTCCATTGTTAGATTTATACCACAAATTAGTCTTTAGGGATGAGGGTTGGGTTATTGGAAATAGTTTTGGGTAGGTATTGGACAATCAAAAAGGATTTGAATGTGTGAAGAAGAGTAGAGAGGGGTGGAATTTTGTAATTGAGGTGAGTGGCGGAGTTGTACATTTTCAAGTGAAAAAGGTGTACCCAAATTTGTCACATGAAATATGTTCATAAATGGGGTATTATTTTGAATGATACATGATATGGTCTAAATATGTCCATAAAATAGATTTTATACAATTATTTATGTCAATTTAACCTTTATCATTTTAGTTTAACCACAAAAAAATCCATTTTTTCCTTAAGTGCAATAAATAATTTTTACATTTTTGCAATTAAATTTTATAAATAATAAGTCGAACTTATTATAAAATTAAAATTATTTTAATTAAAATTAAGGAATAAATATTTCACAATTTCATTCAAAAAATTGAAAAATTTAATTTAAAATTATTCGCACAGATGTGATGAGAAATCCAGTTTTCAAAGAGAAAGTGTTCAAAAGAATAGAATGTTTTTATATCCAAATTCAATATGAAAATGATTCCAATGAAATATATTATATTTATAAATATATAATTTATATTATTTTACTTTAAAAAATTAGAATATAATTTATCTTTATAAATAATTTCAACAAAACAACAGTTTTCAATTAAACTTATGTATTTTTTTACAATTCATAAAATAATGAAACATTTTTGAAAAATCCAACACATTCACCATAAGATAGTTTCAATAAACATTTTTTTAAAAATTAATCTTATTTTAGCAAATACTTTCTAAATATTTGTTAAAAAAAATTTAAATTATATTCAGAAAAATTTGTTGAAATGTCTTTTAGAAAAAATAAATATTTACAGAATTTTTAATTTATTTAAAAAAATATTATTTTATATCTAATATACATATGAAACCATTATTTATAATTAATTAAGTACTATTAATTTCCTCCAACATAATGGAAAGTTTATAATGTTATGAAATATTATGGTTTATTTCAAATCATTGTTTCGAGTTCCCCAACCCATTGAAGAGATTAAATTTATTTAAAAAGAAATTTTTCATAAATTATCTGGTCTTATATTTTAATCTACGCATGGTGCTGCATGTCACACAAGATATCAAAATCAATTTTATTCTTTTAAAATTACAAGGTTTTATATATTATCCACCTTAAACAAATTTCATTGTCATATTTAAACATGATATTAATGAAATAAGATAATATCCTCTTATTACGATAGAAAAAGAAGTATAAAGGTCATATATTATAACACATAACTAGGTTTCCATGTAAAAGAATATAGGCGGGAAATAAAAAAATTACAAGGAAGAAAAGAATAAATAGTTAGATATAATTATGGAGGCCACTCGTTATAAGAATTTGAATTATCAATGAAAAGCTATGAACCTCAAAATAATAAATTTGTGATTATTTAAAAGGCCATCTGATTCATTAGATATGAAGGTAATTGGATGACATTTTTATTTCAAGTTCCTTTTATTAATGTTTAGGAAATATTTTAATTTATAGTATTATATTGAAATATATTTACTTGATACATTTCTATATGTACAATTTCATTCTTTGGTTGTGCTTCGATCAATTTAAAATCATCACTTACTCGAAGAAATTCTTACCCAAAAAATGGATTTTTATTATTGAATCACTAAAATTCTCTTGTAATGGATTTTAATATATATAATTGAATGGTAAGTCATTCATTATATCTATAATCATTATTATGATATAATGGTTAGTGTAGGATTTCCAAAATGCATTATCTCTATATGGTTAAATAAAAAATAATATCTAAAATACCATCCAAATTTCAACTTAAAACATTTCATTAATGGTGGAACATATATCCTTTCCAAAAGATTATAATCCATAACATTAGAAATAATCTCAATAAATTTCCAAAATGAACTTATCATAAATCAGTTCCAAGTAAGCTAGTACAATCCAATTTAATTTATCCATATCAATCAACTTTTTATCCCAACCTCTTTATATCAACATTATGAAAATATTAAGTGTTATATTTACCTCAATAGTGTGTTTTAAATGAAGTTAAAATTTCCAAATAATCATTTTTATTCGTTATTAATGTCATTAAGAATACGATTTTAAATCCTTAATGAAAAATTATGGTTGTCTAATCCTTACGAGTTTCATCAATGTCATTAATAATATACCTTTATAAAATATTTCATGGATTCAAGTACACAAGAATATTAATCACGCAACTTATTCTGTAGTCACTACCACAAGAACAGTTTTCCCAGCATCCCCCCTTTATCAGCGCTAAAAAAAGCGCTGATAAAGGGTTGAATTCAAAAAAAATTATTTTTTTATTAAATATAAATATATAAATAAATTTATATTTATATAAATATAATATATAATTTTTAAATATATTTTAGATAAGTATAAATGTACATTTACACTTAATATACTTAATATATAAGATATTTAGTGAAAATGGATTCTTAAAAAATTAAAAAAATATTTTTAATTAATAATTTTCTAATTATTATGGAGTTATAGTCATTTAATTACAATTTGAAGACTAAAAAAATAAAAAAATTAAAAAAGATCCAAAATATGTTGAAAACGCAGGTCAAACTTCAAACGACCATAACTTTTGATCCGGGTGTCCGTTTGAGCTCTACCACATATCAAATCGAATCTTGCGACGAGGTATACATAGTTTTTATGAGGGGGACTTTTATCAAGCGTTTTTAGAGGCCAAAAAGGCGCATAAGGCCTCCAAAACTGAGTTTTTAGTCGGGATACCCCGATTTTTTAACATTTTGTGGATTTTCAGCCTCGTTTAATGGGGTATTATTAGCTTTGTTTGGTGGGAATTGAATTTATTCCAAGGTATTTCATTCATATTGATATTATGTCTTTGAAATTTTATCGTTTTTATAATTCATTGCTATTTATAATCAAATAAATAACAATATATATATATATATTTTATATATTCACACATAAAAATTAATTATAAATATAAATAATAAAATATATTTACATATAAAATATATTAGATTTATCTAAATAATATCCATTTTATTTAAAATACAAATATATGAATATTTATATACCTATATATTAATCTAACTATATATATATATATATTAATCTAGCTATATGTATATATATAAATATAACTACATATATATTAATATTACTATAAATATATATATTAATATCACTATAAATATATTTATTCATATCACTATAAATATATATAATCATATAACTATATATATATATGTATATTAATATAAATATATATTACTATACGAATAAATATAACTAAATATATATATATAAATAGTGATATATCTTAATATAACTATATACATATTAATATAACTATATATATATATATATTAATATAAATATATATTACTATACGAATAAATATAACTAAATTTATATATATATACAAATAGATATATTTATTCATATAACTGTATATATATTAATATAACTATTTATGTATTAATATAACTATATATATATATATTAATATAATTATATATATATTAATATAACTATATATATATTAATATAACTATATATATATATATAACTATAATTATATTAATAGATATATTATGAAATGGTATAACTATATATTAATATAACTATATTAATATAACTATATTAATATAAATATATATTACTATACAAATAAATTTAACTATATATATATATATATATATATAGATAATCATCAAATGGTAAACAAATCAAAATAGAGTAGTGGTAAGGGCTTAGGCGCGTAGGGAGTAGGTCTCGAGTTCAAAACCAGGTGAAAGCAGAGGCGCGCGCATGGGGGTGGATGTGGGGGGCTAGTGCTGATAAAGGGTGGAGGGGGTGCGTGCGGGGTGCTGGAGGGGGTGGAAAGCGCTATTATAATTGGAGATCAAGCGCTATAAAATCCCCCCGGATTAGCGTGGTTTTTTAAATTTTTTGTATTTTTTTTGTAATTTTCTTAGTTTTTTTAATTTTTTTTGACTTTTTTAACTTTTATCAGTGGTAAAACGAAAGATCTGATAAAGGAAGCGCTGATAAAGGAAGCTCTGATATAGGAACCCTTTATCAGTGCTAAAAAAGCGCTGATAAAGGGGTACTTTTATCAGCTCTTTTTTTAGCGCTGATAAAGGGCCCGTTTATCAGCGCTTTTTTTAGCACTGATAAAAGGGGAAATTATCAGCGCTTTTTTGAGTTCTGATAATGGGGACCCACCCTTTATCTTCGTCGGCTTTAACATCGCTTTTATAGCACTATTAAAGGACATTTTTAGCGCTGATAAAAGCTATTTTTGTAGTAGTGAGTAGTAAAATGAACATGATCTTGACCCCTTGTCTTGTTTGTAGGTAATATCCCTTGACGCATTTGGGCATTCATTTTCATAGTGCCCCATCTCTTTATAGTTTAAATATTGAACATTGGATGACTATATTTCCCATGAATTAACAATCATGGTAGATTTATTTCTCCAAAATTGAGGCAATCCCCCCCTATTATTTTAGTATTTAATTAGGTGTTCCCCCCCACATGTATCACATGTTGGGAAATAATTTTTTGTATTCGTCCATTATCTATTTTTTCTCTATAATACTCCTATTTTCATGCATCCAATAGAAGCCATAAGACTCGGATAATTATTTCTCCAAATTGATTTCACATGATACTACATCCACATTTGATGAGAATGGTTATTAGACTAGTTCCCTTTGGATTATTTTCTTAAGAACATAAATTAAATGGTTAATCTTGGTCTTTGGATAATGCAAATAGTCCCAAACATTCCTTTCTAACAATATAATGCTGGATTCATACTGAGAAACCTTTTCCTCTACTTTCTTTAATTAACCTAAGAACATCCTTTCCAAATCCTCTTATAGACCATGATGAATTTTTTTCCATGACTATTACCTTGAAATACTTCCACTCCATGCTTTCTATTTTTAACTCATTGTTAGTATTTTGAATCAACTTACACCAATAATATTTATCTCCTAATTGATGAAAAACTTCCATGACAACATTATCCTTTTCTGTACTTCCCAATGAGAGAAATATATTTTCTATGGATCTTATCCATTTATTAGATAAAAATGGATTTTTATTCCAATTTAATGATTGAAGTTGTTGATACATGAAGCAGTCTAAAATTATTACACAATGTGGTGGATCAGTAAGCTTCTCAATAATAGAAATCTTATTCATCATAATCATATTTATCTTCTCCAATATGGTTATAAATTTAGTAGTCCCAATTATAGATCTAGCTTCAGGTTCATTAATTTTACCTGGAGGGAAATCTTATTATACAATATGTGTATTGATTCAATTCCCATTAATTCTTCTAAGAACCATTTCTAAACAATGGAATACACTTGATTATATCATATCATTATGAAAAATAATTTATAATCAATAAACTAGTGAATCACTTAACATAAATTCAATGATGTGTGCATAACTAATCAAATTAGCATAAAAATGGTTTCTTTTTGTATATTCTTATAATTAAATCATTTATATTGATTTTTTAATGTGAATGTGAATTACCTTAGAAATCGCCCAGTAGGGTGTCAAACAAGGTGCATAGTAAGGCCCATATTTTTGGAGTAGGTGATGATCTGGTCATTCCCAATGCACCTATTTCATAGTTTTTACCCCAAGTTATTACTATTTTAGAACCATATCCAATTCAGTATCTAGAGAGGGATGTATTTTCTAGGAAATCCCATGTAATATATTCTATACCAAAACATTAGTTTATTCTTCTATAATTATCCTCAATGTCTATCATAGTGTTATGTTACGTAATCTTGGTATTCCTAAATCTAGTTTCCAGGGTTTTTAGTAAGCTACCTCTGTTACCAACTATAGTGACCCCAATCCAATAATCAATAAAAAATTTCAGATTTTTTAAATTAGCATAAGATACAAAGAATTGAATCCATAAGGACTAAATAAATTAGTAATATTGGAAAACTAGATATATATATATATATATGAAATTAAAATTAAATTTTAACAATAAAAATTATTTTATATGAGAATTATGCTATTCCCCTTAGTGTATACCTGTATAAGAATAAAAAAACACACCCTCGTATCCTGAGGAAAGTAAAACAAAACAAAAGAGTGAGCTCACATTATTTGTGATGGTAAGAGTACAATAGAAGCTCTGAATAAATAAAGAATAATCAATATTTCAATTTATATAATTGAAACACATTACATTTAGTCCATAACTTCAGAATAAAATGGTAGGAATAAAATTTGATCAAACAATTTCATATAAATTAATATATGATCTTGAAACTTAACCATTGATATTATAACTAATCAAATAACCACATGTAATATCAATAATGGAATTTATAATGACGTATTTCATAATGAAGGAATTATAAATCATACCATTGAGGCTTCTACCAAGATATATATTAACATAAAGTAATATCCGGATACATTTATAAACATCAAATACTTTTCCATGCCATCTATATAAATGGGTATGTTCTTAGCTGAAATCACATCTAGTTTGTCTCATGATACCCACTGATGCATCACACATAAAATTCCAATTCATTCATCATATGTATGTGGTGATTCATAATCAACAAAAAAATTTATATTGAAAACCAAATGTATGAAATGTCTATACATACCCCAATAAAAAAACCTAATCACAAACCATTTAGAGTAAAATGGTGAGTTGTAATAAAATCGAACATCTTCAATTAAACTAATCATAAATCATCCACATAAAAAATAATGATTTTTTCAATACATCATATACTTAGTGTATAATTATTACATTTATGGGTTTATTTCATTGATGAGTACAAATACCATAAAAATATATTCAAAAAAATTAATGAGAAAAATATTCATTTCATTTTAACATTCCACATTTTAAAACTAAATGTTCAAAAAAAATTTGAAATCAAGTTTCTATGAAAATAACCATTGATACTTATAAAATATTCTTTAAAAACATGAGTGGTCATGATTGAATTAAATTAAATACATGAAAAGTACTTTAAAATAATGATTACTTTCACATTTTTAGAAATAAACAAACACGAGTTATTTTTAAGATGATATGAAAATTGTTTTCTTTAAATATTTTAACAATAAATAATGGGAAAAAATATCTTCTAAAAATAATTTTTAAATGTTGAAAATATTTTTCAATCATTTTTAGGAAATATTCTCTTTGACGAAAATGAATTTTTGACCGAAGGGAGAAATAATGTTGGATTTTGGTAAGAATATTTTATTAAATATTTTATATAGAAAAGAGAGGAAAAATGGTAATATTATGTTAAAATTTTCATGAATAAACCTAGTATATTTACAAATAATTACATTCAAAAAGAAATATAATATAATTCTCCTAAGGGATACATAAACAAAAAAAATCTGGAATAATGATTAGATTGTGAAATAAACCCTTACCAGATCAGAAAATGTTTTATCATAAATCCATTGGAAGTAATAACATTAAATGAAATATCAAACACCATTATAATAAAATAATTAATGATATAACATATAATATCTTTATATACACCACACATAAGAAATATGTGGTGATTATGGTGTATTTCTCACAAAAGTAAAAGTGAGTCGAGAAACCCTTACCTTGAGTCCAATTCATCACATACATTATTTATCATACTAAATAACAAATTTATATTAATTATTTATATAATTTTTAATGTTAATTATTAATTTTATTTTACCTATTACCATATGATATATGATCTCTTTATAACATAATATATCCCTTTTATTATTAATCATTCATTATTCTCAATGATTCATGTGTTATTTGTCTTGTTTTCTCATACATATTTTTTCTAGAATGATATAGTTCATGAAAATATAAAAAAATTATATGATTAGTAGAATAATAATAATCATATAATAATCATATTTATATATGATTAATTATTGTAAAACCAATCATGTATTAAAGTTATAAAAATAGACTACATTGTAATCATGTAGATGGTAAGCCATACGTACACATGAGTAGACATTCCATTATAATAATGAAAAGAATTTATTTAATTTTTTATCATTATATATTGAGAATAATATCATATATAATATATAATTTTACCAATATGGTTATATATATCATCCATACGGTGTGGTGATGAAATATATTTCCATCACTTTCTGAATGTGGTATTCCAAATATTCATGAATGATGTTATCCTTTATCAATATAAAAAAATTAAAACAATATATTTTCTTTTATAAATGAATTTTCTAATCAAAATAATACTTATTTAATTTATATTACATATATTTATTAACATTATCCTTATTACCATACTTTTAAAGTGTTAGTGAAAGATGAATCACATTGTTTCATGAGGCGGTTGTCCGCCGTTCACAAGAATGACATAATCATATCCCTAATAGAAGTTTTTTATATGATATACTGTCTCCAAAGGTATAAATATATTGTAAATATAATTTATATAATTTATATATGTTATATACATCATAATTCCCTATAGTGGGAGGTGGTAATGGAAAAACGAATGATAACGGTTAATGGTGCGGTAGTCCGTCGTACACACAAATGATGGTTTGGTGACCCATTTGATGTATGTGGGGAGGGTTCTAGTTAAAAACATTATTATAAAAACACATTTTTTATGTAAAAATATGAGTATATTATATCAATATGGATTAATAATAATTAAAGGATGTGGGGAATAAATAAAATAAAAATTCTCATTGAAGAATGTTAACTCTTCTTCAGGTAATCTCCTTAGGTTTTCACCGAACGCTTCCAAGGTTGGATTTAAACAAAAAATGTATTATAGGAATAGGGTATGTAATTTGGAGGTGATTTTGGAATAATTCTTTCTGAATAAAAATTGTTTTCAGGTGTGAAATGATAATGAATATTGTTTGGCCTTTTATAAGTGAGGTGAGTGGAACACTTGTTATTTTTAGAATGAAAATGGTGTAACAAGGTTATTTATGTTTTTAAAGGGTTTAAATGGAGTATTATCAAGAATTATAAATGATATGATTTAAATATTTCCACCCAATAGATTTTATACACGTTTCTATTTAAATTTAACCATAATTATTTTAGTTTACCCCATATAAATAAATTTTCAGCTTAAAAGTTGTAATTAATTTTTATTGTTTTCAAAATTAATTTTGGTAAGAAATCATGTTGAACTTCTAAAACGATTAATTATTATATTTCCAAATATATAATCCATTTTTCTGATTTCCATTCACATAATACTAAAATTTTAATTTAAAATTGATCTCATAAACAAGACAAGAAAGTGCATTTTTATATAGAAAATGTTCAAACGTTTATAAGGTTTATATAATATAATTAAATATGAAAATGAATAAAATAACCTAAATATTTTGAATATACATATATATTAACTAATGAGATGTTAAAACCAGTTTAAAATTTATTTTAACTTTATAAATAATTTAAATATAAACACAATTTCAATTAAAACTCAATATTGTTCCACATTCAATACAATATGAAAATTTTCAAAAAAATAAAAAATTATCCCAAATATATTTTGGTATTATTATTTCAAAACATATTTTCCTTTTATCTATATTTCCTCCAAAATTTATAAAATTAATTTTTAATTATGTTCCCAAAACAAGACTAAACCATCTTTTAGAAAAAATAAAAGTTTTTAGAAAACATTTGTTTTTTCTATTAAATTATTATTATTTTATTGATAATATAAAGATAACCATAATGTTCTTAATTTAGATAGTATGATTCATACATGATAACTTATATTAAATGTACTAATGATATATTGTATAGTGGATCATTTCAAATTTGGGTTGCATGTTCTACAAGAAATAAAATAGATAAAATTTGTTTAAAACGAAATATTTATTAATGTCATAGTTGTTATATTTTTTTATTTGAAATTATTTTCATGTATTCAACACTGTAACGAAATTTTTTCTTATTCTGTGATATTGGGGTGTAACATTTAATTCATGTCATAACCCAAACACTTATATTTTCTAAAAAAATTAGGTTTCAATATGTTCATGAGATGTAGGGTACACCTATTTGTATCGAATTCCATGTTTTAAATAATAAGTCAATGAAAATATTTTACCTCACTATCTTTATAGATTTAGATATCTAAATCCTTTTATTTAAATATAAATTTCTTATTTAATTCCAAGGATAGGGTGTAATGATGATTTTATTTTAAATGTTGAATGAATGACCTATCGGTAACATAGGTCGAAAATCCATGTATAGAATCTTCATAATGAGATATTGAAAAATGGAAATATATTACACAACATGTGCTTGAATGTGGTTACCAATATTGATGAATTAACTTATTATTATCAGTTTCATTAACTAGATACTAGACAGTAATCCTAGAATTTAGGCATGTTCTCCTAATTCCTATGAGAATGAAACCAAGAGGTTCAAATGATAATTATTTCCATTTATCTAAATTAAATTATATTTCAATTTATTTTTTTAATAAATAATATTCACAAGATGGGGAGATAATTTTATTTATGTTTTATGGTGGAACATTATTTATTGAATATTTAATGAATATTAATTTTCTAAACCATGAATAAACTATTTATTTTATTGATAAATATTAAATTAAATATATCTTATGGTATTTTATAAATGTGTATGTGGATTAAAGGACTAGGATCATGTTTGGTGATAAATATTAAATTTCAATATATTGAAATATTTTTTTTCCTTTTACAAGTTAATGACTACAATAAAATAATAATAAGAATACTATTATATGGAATGTGGTTTGATATGGATTGATATATTATTTATGAGTCATTATGAAATTAAATAATATTTTAACATAATCCCTAACTCAATAAATAGAGTACTATATTTATTGTGTATGGTTAATAAATAATTCAGATTCATATCTCATGAATAAATTCTCTCTAGATTCCCCATCCTCTCTTCTTCTCAATAATGATAATAACTCTTTCTTGCCTGATGTATCTTGAAGAGATAATGATGAACAATGCAATACTATTGGTCCATTGTGCTAGCACTCTATAATCTATTTGTTTCATTCAGAAATCAAAGGTCCTCGTGTGGTTGACCACAAGAGGGGTTGCACTTTGAGTCCTCCCTACAAAACCATCATAATCTAATAATGGTTTCAAATAATTAAAACATTCATAAAGAATATATCCTCAAATGAGGTAATTTTTTTTCATATCTGATTTAATGTAATTATAAATTTAACATTAATTTTTTTTCTCTAGGTTCTTTGATTTATATGTTAATATCTGGTAGAAAAATTTCATCTATCATAACTTTTACATTTTGTATAATAAGAAAAAGATCCTTCAAATCCAATAAAACCATTATGGTAATTCACACAAAATACATTTTCACGGTATATGGAACCAAAAATTTGTATCATTAGGGTTATGTTTAAATTTATAATTGTTTATTTGATTAATTATATATATTTAAAATAGTGGTTAGATAATTAATTTATAGATTTTTTTCTCTTTAATTATAATGTTTAATTAAAATTCATTCAATAAATTTATATTTATTCATCAAGGTTCATATATTCATAATTCACATGAACTGTTGAAGGATGATTAAAGATTCCATCAAGATTTTCCAATGTTTCTGGTTGGTTGAGTGGGTGACATGACATGTAACTCGAGTATAAGGTTTATATCCAAGCTCTTTGGACCTAGATGTTTCACGGTATACATGACACACCATGAAGATATTATAGATGGTACATTTATTCCAAATCATATGTATAATATTCCACCCTATCCAATATTTAGTTTCATATTACAATATGTGTAGGAAGGGTAGTTACCATGTATTCTACATGGTTTAGCTTCAAAATTCGCGTTTATTGTGTTGTTTAATACACAGTTTAAACACATGAGACTAATATAAAAGATAATTAAAGTGACACATCACAAGTAGTCAGTGTACATGTCATGTAATTAATTAAATACTATGTTTTAAGAACTAGTAAAGTCTATTTTCATGTCACATGGACACACAACAAATAGGAACATTTGAAATGTATTCAATGTACATGTCATGTTATTACTTTTATATAACATTAATAGTCAATCGGTAGGTTATGTGGACACATGGAAAGATTAATAGGGTGCATGTAGCTCATTAGTAAATGTCATGTTGTGAGGTCAAGGTACACACCGAAGCCAACACGTTTTATCCATTATATAAGATAACCATGGAATGTGACATGTAAATCATAAGTACAATTATTATTATACAACAATAACATATAAAATAAAATTTCATTAAAATATTTAATTAAAATATTAAAACATAATTACATTGCTAGAATTATCTGTGCTTGATTTTGTAATAAAGTTTATTAATAATTAATAGATTATTAATTTATTTATTATAATTATATATAAATATTGGTTATACTATTTTAATTTTCATAAATTCATTTATGTTGTGTATCTCTAATAGACATCAAATGTTCATTAAGATAATAAATAAATAATAAAGTAATTAATTTATACAATTAGGTTTATCTTATTAATAATGAAAGGAGTGATCTAAATTCTATCCAGTGTAATTTTACAATTTTGTTACATGTGTATGGCCGATCATGAGATTTAACCAAGTATTGTAAATGAGTTTTTTTATTTAAATTAATTTAATTCATGGGTTTTTATATTAATATTTTTTAAATTTAATTTAATTTCATGTATGTTATCCCTATGCCATTTATTATATAGGACCTACATAATTATTTTTTAAAATCCATGATAAATGAAGTCATGGAGTTATTATAAAATTAATCACTAAGTACAATTAATATATGAAGTCACATGATGAAATAGGAATATATCATGATACAACAAGACAATGGTCATTACCATCAGATATCTAGATTGAAATTGTTTGAGATATCCAAGATTCTATTTTAGAGAAAACATGCTGGTGGTGTGCCAACTAGGCCACTTTCATTCAAATGTTTTTCTACAATGATGACCAAGAGGTAATATGGTTAAAAATTTCTAAATATCTATGAGAAAATATCATAATTACATTACTTACTTAAAGATTCTCCTGCATTGTTGTTAAATTCAACATAATCAACATAGATAAATCTCTTATTGATCTTTTTAAACATATTCTTCATGTTGAAAAGGAGATGAGGTGTAAAAATCCTTATGTACTTATAGTGAATAAAATAGAATGATTGGTGAATAGATCTAAATATATTTCTTATTCACAATATCCTTACAAGAAAAGAAATATCATCTGTAAAGAATGGAAATACGTTGGTATTTATTTATCATATGGAAATAAGGGCAGTAGTGAGAAAAACAATACCCAGGAAATGATGAAAGGGGAAACATCAAGTGAAATTGTTATCTAGTGAAATTTATCATTTTATAAAAATTGGGTATTAGATATATTATATGGTTCTCACATGTGTGTTCAAATATAGGAATTATATATATTTAGGATGACTGAAAAAGGTGATATAGATCAATTTGCAGCCAACCTAGCCATTCATTATGATGTGGATATTGAGTAGTTGCACTTAATGTTGTCGAAGAGAATTATCTTTACATTAAAAGGTATTTATTATGTTACATATACTACAAAAATAATTATTTCTATATGAAGACATGATAAATATGGGTAAATATTCATATTTGGGGATCAATGATACATCTTCTTTAAGGATATCATTATTTGTGGCAGGGAACATTTAAATAATGATCTCTATGTTTTATATTACAAACACTAAGTAATAAAAAATTATATTTAAATCACCTCACATGACACATACCACACCCAAACTTGGAATCACCAGCTAGGTAATGTAAATGAAAATTACTTGACCAAATTACAACAAAATGTATATTAAATTAACATATAACTAAAACCAATTGGTGTGTGTAACATATGTTTATAAGAAAAAATAACCAATTCCTCATTTCATTGAAATGTTGAATGGGGAAATTTCTTTATATAAAAATTCATATTGTGGTGTGTGGGCCATGTATATTTGAAGTAAGGGTAGGGTGAAAATTCTTAATAAATTTTACTTATGATTATAGTAGGCATGGGAATGTCCACATATTGAGGTATAAGTTGGATTAATTTGAAAAATTCAATTAATTTTGGAATGAAGTTGTGAGCCATCTTAGTGACAAGGCTATTATACACCACTCAGACCATAGTGGACAATATCATAATCAAGGATTCACAACTTTTTTATGTGTGTGTGGGATTCCAGGTCAAATAACACCTCTTAATACACCACAGGGGAACAATGAAATAGAATGTGGTAATGACATCCTATTGAACATAATGAGACCAATTATGAGTAGTTTGATCCTTCCATTATATATTTTTGGGATATGTGATATATACAACATAAAAAAATGCTTCACTTGGTGCCAACTAAAGCTATAGATGGTATCATATTTAAAAAATTGGAGAAGAAGGAAACTCATATTATCATGACTATATATCTATGGGTGTGATGCATTTCTTAAGGATCCATTAGGTAAAAAATATTTAATCTGATGAAAAATGTCTGCATATATAGGATCCCTCATTTAAATATTTTTATATTTCCTATATGACACCTAAAACCAAAAGGAAATAGTGGAAATACATGTTGTATTCCCCTAGAGAGAGAATATATATAAATTATATAGTTAGATGATGATTTAATTTGATGAATTATAGGATTAAGGTATATAAGAGTTGGAATAGGAAAAATTCAAAAAGGCCTCCTGGATGAAGAATTAACAGAAATATGAGTTCTAAATTAGATTATAAAAGATGTTAATGATACTTAATGGTATGATTTTATGGTCCTTGAGAGCGGTGACCCATTATTAGTTAGTAAAAATGGTCCTTTAACCTAAATGGATGTATTAAAAATGTTTCAATGTGGAATGAAGATATACGTTTTGAAATGGATTCCATCTATGAAAACCAAGTTTTTATTTTTATATATCATATGGTGGATATAAATATGGTTTTTTTGTAAATGGGTATTCAAGATAAAAATAACCATGAATTGAAAAGTCAAAACATATAAGGAATGGCTGGTTTCAAAAGTTTTAAAACAAAATTGAAACACAGACTAAGATGAAAATGATTCACCAATTTCTATAATTAAATCCACTAAAAGTTTATTTTTCATTAAGGATAAACTTGCCTATGATATTTTGAAAATGTATTTCAAAATATCCTTCCATAATGGGATCCTTCATGAAGAATTCAATATAACACAAACTAAAGTGTTTTTAACTCTAAAGGATGATAAAAAGGTACATGAATTAAAATGACCCATTTATGGGTTAAATACATAATCCGAGTAAGGGAAACATTGATTTTTGTAGCCATAATAAAATTTGGTATAAACAATAACCAATACATGCCTTGTCTTTATAAATTACATAGTGGTAATGTTTTCATTTATAAAATTTTATTGGTTGATGACATATTACTTATTGGAAATAGGATATTAATATTATAATATGTTAAAAAATAGAATTAATTCTTCTCCATAAATGAATGACTCATTAAAAATATATTCCTAAGAAAAGTATCAATGATGATATATCCAAGAGGCTACTTAGTCAAATTACAATTACATATATTGAAAACATAATGAAGATATTCAGTATCAATCAATACTAGAATGGAGTATTCCTATGGACCCATGTAATTATCCATTCCAAGAAAACATGTCTTGAGACATATGAGGAATGTCACCGGATTACAATGATTGCATAAAATCCAGCGATTAGTTCATTCAGGTACTCTATTTTATGATGTAACCATCATTTCACAAATATATTCTTTGTGGTATGAAGATATCAATATAACTGAGGAGATCATCATTATATATATTTGAAGACAATACTTAATTATCTATGGTTAAAAAACTAAAATTTATTTTTATATGTAGGAGATAAGGAACTAGTCACTAGGTAATATGCATATTATAGTTTCCAAATAGATCAAGACTCTTTTAAATTGTTGATGGGAAAAATATTCAGTATAAATGGAGGAGTTGTGAGATAGAAGGGGACAAAAAATCTATGTTCAAATAATATACAATAGAGACCATATATAACGTGTCATCTATGTTAAATAAACACTAGTTTTGATATGAAAATTCATCTTTTATATTGACATGGTTCCTAGTAGTAAATATCATATAAAATTTAATTTTAATAATAGTACACTAGTGGCCCTTTCAATAGAGATAATGTGACATATGTGAACAAAGCACATACATCATAAGTATGAGGAACTGCGGTATTTTCCTCAAAGAGGTGATATTATATTTAGTAGAATATCCATTGAATATAACATTTGAGATCCCTTGAATAAATACCAAACATAGTGGAAACAAGACCATAATGTGAATTATATCATTATAAAAGTCAAAAGTATTTGTCTCTAGTCCATATGATATTCTATTGGAGTTGGTTTTCTAGAATCAATTTTTTATAATTTTTATTACACATATATCCAATGATTTTATTTTTTTAAAAAATATTATTATATATAGTTCAATTATCATTCTTACTTTAATGTAATAAGTTTTTAGAGTAGTTTTCATATTGAAAAGGGCATAGAATATCCCTCCTATGATAAAAACCATGAAATTATAGGAAAATATTCTAAATCCTAGTTCAATTATCAGATAGAATTCTATAATGGTGAGCATACAATGTTGTTTTTCAACTATGAATACTCATTAGAGGACGATACATTGTCTTATGAGGTTTTCAATTTGTAATCTCATATATGAGAGATTAAGATAACTGATCCACCAGTTGAAATTATTCATGTTTTTGTGTCATCATATATTTATCTCTATGAGTGAGTGTGTACGTAGTGGTAATTATAATTTAACATTCTTTTTAATGAATTTCATGAATCATGCACTATGATTTTATTACAGAAACTACGGTTTCATATGTTATCAAGAAGTAGGATATGTTCGGTGCATTCCATGTTATAGGTTGTTAATAATGATTCAAAGAATTATTTAAACCATCAATATTTATCAATATTGAAAACATAACCATTTTTTCAATCTATCATTGATGAATTAAATTTCATGGCATGGGGTAATGATTAATTTATTATAGATAGTCATAGAAAGACATATAATGTACATATGTTTGTGAAAATTGTGACCAACTTGTATTATGTGATAATAAGACAAATATATTAGATTACACAGATGGTGCATATATGTGATTATTGATGTTGTGGAATTAAAATAATTGTTTTAGGTTCCTTGACCTATTAAAATATAATATTGTGGACTTTCAACAAGATTACCCAATTACAATGATAATTAATCCACGTAGTTCAAAAATGATGTGTATCAATTGATCCCGATTAAATTTTACATGTACATAGTTATTATAAAAAATACAAATATTAAAAGTGAAGAATAATTTTATTTATGTTATTAGGAAAAAAATTATTTATTGAATATCAAATTAATATTTATTTATGAGTCCGTGAATACTAAAATCAATTTATAGATACATATTTTATTAAATTTTTATTCTTTAATTCGATAAATAATGAGGCAGATCAGCAGACCAAGATCAAGTCTTCAAGTAAATATTAATTTGAATATTGGTAATATAATAGTTATCATTTTTCTAGTTAGTGTGCACCATAGAACGATAACAACATTATTATTATATTTCATGGGTTTAGATAAAGTTAATTATATTATTTAAGGTCAATTATGTTATTACATAATATTTTAAATCAAACCCTAACTCTATATGAAGACAGGTATGTATATTTTATAGGGTTAATTGAGAATTTAAAACTGTTGCACACAAAAGTGTTCTCTCTAGATTCCTCCTCCTCTCGATTTCTTATGAATGAGAAGAAAACCTACGTGCCTAATTGATGTTGAAGTGACTACGATGAAAAATTAAGATTTTTTATCTTCCAAGATAGAACCCGGATATATACCAATGTTGTTCAGAGATCAATGGGCCATATGTGGATCACTTCTACATGGTCACTAGTTTGGGTCCTCCCAACATAGTGATTATAATCCAAAAATGGTTTTAGAAGATAAAAAACTTCACCAAGGAATGATAGTAAGACATGGTAATAATTGTTCATATTTGATTTAAATTAATAAATAATTAAACTTGAAAAATGTCCTCTCTAGGTTATGGAATTCCATTTCAATATTCTATGGAATAATGTCATTGTTCATACTGTATACATCTTGAACAATATGAGAATGATCCATAAAATACTAGAAAACCTTTTTGGTTATTCACCCACAAGGATCTACGGTGTCCTATGGGACCTTTAATATATACATGTATTACATTTTAAGACATATGGTAGAACTATAACATATTGTGAAAACATGATTAACCCTTCCATTATATCTAATAAATTTACACAAATACAACTTCAATGTTTATTATGGAAAGGATAACAAGTAAGTGTGTGCAAACATTTTTAGTGCATGGTACTATAGAACAAAATCATAAATAATATAATCATGTAATTAGTTTTATTTAATGACTTAATAAACGGAATAAATTAATAATAAACTAATCCCAATTTTATTATATATCCATGATGAGAAATGAAAACATGGATAATAAATATCATTGAAATCATACTGATGGAATTCATAATGATGGAAATAAAAAACTTGTTTAAAAGTCATTTTTCAAAGATACTTTCCTATCCTGAGAAGTGGAATTCACCAAAACCTAATACGGGTTGTCTCATGAGACTTTTTAAGACTCTAGTGGATATATAATTTTTATCCCCAATGGTCAACAAATTATGCCAAATGCATTCACCATAGAAGTCATCAATACCATTCTTACCATTCCCTAAGGAACCTATTATAGAATAAAACCTAGCTATCAGTATAAAGAATATATATTGAAATCCAATAATACCCCAGTCAAAATAATAATGGGGATTTCTATAATAGTATCCATTAATCAACATGGAATCAAGGAACCATCATAAAAATAATATATGGTTACCTTATAATGAAATATAATGGTTAGGTTATATAAAATATTTTAGGTTATCAACAATTATAGTATTTGGATTAAATTGATTTCATTTGTAGGTTTACAAGTCAATGGTAGGTAAATTCCTTTAACATGGTTAATTAAAAGAATTTGAATATTCTAGAGCATATCCCTCAGGAGTGTCTCTTCCAGTGTGCAGTCTTAGGCCAACTGATAATTAATTAGGGTGATGATTTAATCAATTCTAAACCAACCATTGTTTATGTGACAACCCCAATTTGAATCTATTTTACAGCTCTATCCTCTTTCCAATATCAATATATGGATTTATTTTCATGAAAATTACAAATAATTTTACTTTACCAAAAATTTGTCTTCTTTTTTCTACCATGGATATGGTAACTCTTGAATAAAAATAAATTTAATGAAGGATAATTATATAAACCTGTAAATCACTTAAATTTAAATGATATTATTTTAAAAATTATTCTTGGGAAATATTTGAAATACACCAAATAAAATAGAGGGAATTATAACATGACTCATAAATTATGAAACTTCTCTTCGAAATTCCATTTTGTCTTGGTAAGAAATTAAAAAATAACTACTTGAAATATTCTTCATAATCAAGAACTTATAATATCATGGATAATACTATATCCTGATATAAATTCTCTAATATTAATTATATAAATAAAATAAATGTATTTAGATTCATAATAAAAAATATGTCCCAAAAAGAAGAATTTGAGGTGGAAAACCCTTACATATTATATTGAAATACATGAACATACTTTAAAATCATATAAAATATATATATATATATATATATTAATAACCTAGTTAAAAACCTTAAATATATCCATTTTCATTCATATTCTTTTTAAATTGTCATTTTCTACATGAAATCTCTCTGTTTTCCACATCCAGTGTTTATAGTTTTGATCATTCGTACTAGTTTCATAATATCAATGTTTATATTCATCCTTCATCAAATTAAATTTCTACTACCCAATTAATGGTATATTTAGGTATGATTTATAAAAATATATGATGCTTAAAACTCCCTTCATGTTTTTAGACCATATCCATGATGATGAAGTCAATATTATGCATGTTTTAGTTATATTTGGTGAACAAAGGGTGTTTACTTTATTGATTATTTAGATATTAATATAACATGTAACAGACCAAATAAATAATTTATTTCTAAATTTGTTTCAAAATATACCATGAATTATTTTCTCAAAGTCTTTCATGATAAAAATTTATAGTATTGATCAAATAGGTTGTCAAACTGACCCAAACATGAACATACCCTAATTTAATTCATGATTAAGAGGTGGTTTTATTATAGTACAATTAAACATGTTGAATAATGATATTACATAGTATATATTATGTTTATATATAATAATTTCATATAATTAGAAGCAAATGTAATTTTTATGAAAATATTTCACATTTTGAAATAAAAGGTCATCATTTTCGTACACTTATTTTAATTTGTTAAAGTAATGATGGTCATTGGATGATGCTGTCATTAATAGGTTCTATAATTTATTATAACATTAAATTAATGATTTTATAATAATAATATTGATTCAAAATAATATCTTTATATCCATCATTGTTTTGTGTTTAAGGAAAATGAAATGTGTTACATCGTGGAAGTGGTAGTCCACAAAACGCATGAACCACAATTTTGATTTTCCTAATGAATGGGATATATGAATTAAAAATGATAATAACCATAATATACTAAAACTAAATTATATAAAACATAGTAATATCTTTATATTGGTTTCTCATGAAAAATGTGAAATATGATAATTATGAATAAAAAAGTGGTTGATAATACCTATGTTGGGGTCTTGAATTTTCGTTAAATGTATCCTAGAATTTGATGATATTAGGATAAAAAGGAGGGAAAATGGTATATTTTAGGAGATATTACTAAATGTATAGTAGAAAAGGAATAATATCAAGGATAAATTCTAAATATATGTGATTCATAAATTCGTGAAGATGTTATAATTAGTTTAGTGAAGAGATTGGTTGTTTTAGGAATACACATTAACTTTTAATAATTAATTTTTCTACTAATTTATTAAGGACATAAATAAAGGAAAATAGAGAATTGGGGTGTATTTTGGTCAAGGGAATCTTTAACCATTCATTTCTAATAATGTTTATAATATGTTTTTTCATTTCCTCATTTTTAAAATACCTTTTACCATTTTTTTATTTTTACAAGCCTAAATTATTTATAAAATGAGTAAATAGTTTTAATAAGAAGATTATAATATTAGAGATTAATTAATTTTAAATTTTTTATTTTGGAAAACATTTTATCAATTAATTTTTTTATATGTTTCAAAACATAATATTAAAATATAAAAACTTAAAAACGTAAAACCATTTTTAGGGAAATGATATTTTCAAAACAGAAATTTATATATATGGTAGAAATATCTTAGGTTATAATTCTAATTAAATAAATGGAATTAATAAAAAATAATGTATATTATCCTTCCATGTTAAATCCAAAATAAATCCCAATAGAAAAATTCTTCATTCAATGAATGGACCAAAAAAACATTTTTAAATAATGTAATGTTTGAGGTATTTTTAAAAGTGACACATGTAGGTTTTTAAAGTTCAACATAAAATGAATAATTTTATTTATAATATTAATATTTGATTACATAAACGGTTTTATAAATTTCTAGTTCATTATTATTTATCAATAAAATCATTCAAATTACATGTTTCATGAAAACTGTATCTCTAGAAAACAAATTAATATTTTAGAAGAATATAAAAATTTATAGTAAGATATATTTTAAATTATTAGTTAAAAATGATGATACTTTGGTACATTTAAATTTATAGAATTAATATTTTTTATAAATTTATGAATAAATGAACTTTTAAGGGAGACTTTCATGAATGTTAAGGATATGGTGTTTACCTACACCAGTAGAGTATCAGGTATTACATTATCCACACTTTAAATATTTTTTCTTTGTAATTGGGATGTATATAATATATTTATAATTTTTGGATACTGCTATTTATATATTCTTTAGTCTCAAATGTTTCCCCTTCTACATTATAATTTCTCTAAAGTAATATAACCAATATAATTTTCCGATTCTACAATACTTGATCCTAAGTGTCAAGAATTTGGACTGATACCTTATTATAAGGAAAGTCAAGATATAAATATGTTCCATTAGATGTGAGATCATGAATTGGATATATAATGGATTACCTCAATAATTAAACATAGAAGATTTCACCTACCTTATAATGATTTTGTGGCCTAGTCAATTAGTTATCTACAATGGAAATTTTTATAGAATTTCATATGGCCCAATTTAACTAGGTCTTAACTCACCCTTCTTAAAAAAATATTATAACTCCCTTCCCTAGTCAACCTATAACAACCCAAGAATAACATACATGTATATTAAATCATTTTTTTGGAATAAACAAAAAAAAATACACTCCGAAATAACATATTAGTTCAGTAATTTTGTAAAAATAGAACACAATATTCTTGTCTATTGAATGATCTTCAAAGTTTCCCATAATGATTTTATCATTTTATACCCATACCAAAAAAATTTCTTTATAATCTTTTGTAATGTAAACATAAGAAAAATGGTGATCTAATATTCTCACTAAGGGTAAAAAAGGGAGGTATGTAAGAATAAATAGTAGAATAAGGGTATGGGAATGTGATAGTTACATTTGAAGATCATACCCTGCATGTAAAATGTAATAAACATGAATTATGGAAAAAATATTAGAAATTCATAAGAAATTAATCACAATGGAATCAAGATCATAATACACAAAACCATAACATGAATTAAGACATAAAATTTGTGGTAGAAACATAAATATTTAATACCATTCCTTATAATTCTTTTTTCATTTCAAAAACATAACATGGAATATACTATTTACTACACCTACTACGTTGGAGAGACCACCATAGAAAGTCACAATAATTTGTTTCTAAGGGATCAGGTTTTCCCATCTTCCCAAAGTAGATTGAGTTTCCCCATATTCCATTTTGAATCAAGAATGTTGGCATGAATCTCATCATTATCTAATTAGATATAAACTTTTAACCAATGCATTTTAGAGAGATATCAGTCCCACCTGTCACATAATAAAAACGATACATATGTGTGACACAAGAACATTAATCAAATAAGAACCCATATAAGGAAAGGTGTTTCATAATCACTTCATCACAACACAACTCATGGAAAATAAATTGGTTTCATAAATATCATTAAATCATAAAAATAAATAATAAAAAGAAATAATAAGAATGTTATCATTGGATAATTTCCAAAGTAACACATAATTATAAACAAAAAACATTTTCTTATATGGAAAATTATTTTGAAATATCAGTTGAAATAATTCATGTGGAAAATATTCTTTACATTTTGAAAAGAAATTTTTAAATCCTAAACCTTTTAGTAAGCTTTTTTCATTTGAAATATCCTTAAAAACATATAAAGGAATATTTAATAACATTTTAAAAATATTTTAAATTATTTTCCCTAAAAATTAATAAAGGATCATTTAAAACACTTAAAAAAAGGTTTTAGAAAACATTGTTTTGAAGGACATTGATTTATAAAAGAAGAGATAATATGTTTACAAATGAACATATAATACCAGGAAATGAATTATATTCCTGATACAACATGTCAATGGTAAGTGTATACACCACGTAAATAATATAGGTTCAAAACATAACTTTTTTCTCAAAGAAGGAAAATTGAGACGGAATTACAGAACTGATATGGTAAATTTCAAACCATAAATCCCATGAATGGGATATCTTCAAATGTATTTTTAAAAAGTAATAAATTTTCATATATCTATCATATAATATATTAATGGTTAGTATATACACCACAAAAAATATATATATGGTGAACATGGATTATATCTCCCTAAAAGTAAAAGTGAGACAGAAATCCCTTATCTTATTTCTTGACTCTCTTTATATTCATTCAAACCTCCTGTATAATAAATACAAGTTTATTAATAATCTATTACAGAGCTATATTTTACTATTACATATAATATATTATTTACATAGGATCTTCTATTACCCATTTATTAACCATTTTGTTTTAGTGTTATATTTTTGGTAATATCTATTATTTATAACTTGTTATTTATGATCCTCTTACATAGATCATGATTTAAATATTTAAAAAACATAAAATATTATTTAAAAATCATTTATATTCTGTATATGTATAGTAATATTATAAAATAAACAATATAAATATGAAATGTAATTCACCGTTCATGGAGATGGTAGGCCGTACGTACCCATAAACGTTTTTTCCGTTTAATTATTATTTTGAAAGAAAGTAATTAAATAAAAAATATGTGTATATATATACTAATTAATGTATCATTAATTTGTTATATATTTCATAATAGTTTAGTAAAACCATCCTTATAAATTCCATGTAGAGTGTGAATTAATCACTTCTCTATGAGGGGGTGGTAGTCCACGCGTCCACAAATGAAGATATCATATTTTAAAAAAATTGAATACATGATGGTATGTGTTATATAATAATTACAAGAATAAATCCATCATAAATATCAACCAATTAATATAAAAATTTAGCATCCTTATTAATATTCAATTATGAGATGTGGTAAAGTAAAAACAAACTACATCATTTTTTGAGTTGGTAGTTCACCATACACAGGAACTGTAAGTTCATTACCCAATAGATAGAAGTGCGTGTGTGTAGGTATCATCATTAATATAAAACATTACAGTATATTTACATTACTAAGTTTATTATTTCATCATGAAATAATATTAATTAAAGGGTTTTAAGGAAAATGGGAGGTGGGACCGGGAGCTCTCGTTGTGGCGATGGAGGAGTTTAGGGTTTTCTTCAGTAATGGAATACCCTCTTGATTTGGATCTCGATCTACTATCTGGTGGGGTTCCTCCTCCTTATATTTATTCTGTGCTGTCAACATAGGATGATGATTATGGGAGAATAGTGAAGGATGGCACTAACAGGAGGCATTTTTCATTGTTGAAGGCTTTCACTCTTGAGGGAATCATTATGAAATGAAAGATTTCACATGTGAAAGTTAATGATGATGCCATTGTAGATAGGATTAAGATTTTCCAATACCTGATTCTTGCCCATTTGATTTTAATAATTGGGGATAAGCCGTTGAGGGTGAAAAAACTTTTGGAAAGACACTCTTTGGTCTAAGGATTCTTGGATTACCGATGTATCCCTATGGGGAAAGGCTTTTTCCATTTATTCTTCCCGAATAAGGATCTAAAACATATAGTATAGGGATTTATCTCAATTTCCCTAAAACCTAGAATGGTTACCATTCAAGAATGAAATTTCCGATTCAACCGATTCTCTATCAAGAACACTAGGGTTCAGGTATGGATCAAAATTCTTGGCTTAAACTGGCTATTTTGGCACCCCCATATATTGTTTGATATTGCATCGGGTGTGGGTATTCCCATTAAAATGGACAGAGCCATAGAAATGGACATATATGGATACTTTGATCGGATTATATTTTGAATTGATCTAAATTCTGACTTGGTTGAACAATTTTTTCTTTCTACATTAGAGGATGATATTAATCTGCAGATCAAGTATGAAAAATTACCTAAATTTTGTGTGGAATGTCAAACCATTGGACAACTAAAGTTGAATTTTCTTAGAAAAGATATCCACTATTATTTCTCCGCTAAGGGTCACAACCTAAAGGTATATAAGAAGATCCATAAAAGGCAACGAAGAGATGAAGAAGCTCTTCCCGCAAATGGATATTTGGGTGTTGCCATTGAAGGTAATGAGTTTGGTCCAATGCAAGTTCAAGATGTCCAATCTCAGCAGGAGGATTGTTGCCTCGTGGAGGAGTCACAACGAGCTATGGATGAGGAAAATCACCCAGCATATGGTACTGATCTAACAATGTAAATGCAGGTCGTAAATCAACATGAGGTCTGCTACTATGCCGTGGAGTTGCAGGGATCTGTTGACAAATAGGATCCTCTCCATAGCCCTTCTTCACATGCAGAGTACAAATTAGATGTAGCTTTGATGGAATCCACTCAAGATAATGATGCTGAAACCCAGGTAAGGGATGATGAATTGACCATTAATCCTAACATGGATGCTTGCAAAGCTTTGGACAAAGTCTTACAAATTATTGAGGAACTTAACAAGTAGTGGAGCACAATGAATATTGGGGGAAAATGGTCTAACATAGAGAATGAGGATTTGCCAAAGAAATGTTCATAGAGGGATGCTATTAAAGGTAAATCAGTTTCCAATGAAGGCTCTTCACCCTTAATGATGAAGTCCCAGCCAATCAAGGACTACTCACATCTGAAGCCCACCATGTTGAATAGATCCATCTCCAGTGGGAGAAAGGCTCGAGGTAATTCTT